>OY728163.1:1964320865-1965570865 GCA_963277665.1 Viscum album | reverse complement strand
GGGTTTTATGTTTTAAATATATTTTGGGATTTTTATGGTTTTTATGGATTTTAGTAATTTTGAGAGTATTTAGGGTTTTTTGGTTTTTTTTTTTACATTTTAGGTTTTTTAATATTTTTTAGTGTTTTTAATGTTTTGTGGATTTAAATTGTTTTTATTGTTTTTAGTTTTTTATGATTTATTTTAGTTTTAGGGTTTTTATGGTGTTTAGGGGATTTTATTTTATTATAGTTTTTAGGTTTTTTTTTATTTTTTTTTTGTGTTTTTAGGGTTTTAGGAAAAGAAAGCATGGTGCCAAGCATGCCTAGCCCACTAAAATTTATTAAAAATGTAATTTTCAGTTTTTAGGGGTTTAAATTGTTTTTAGGTATTTATATTTTTCTTTGGGTTTTATTGGAATTTAGGGGTTTTTAGGTTTTTAGGTTTTTAGTGATTTTATGGATTTTGTTATGATTGTAATGGATTTTAGTGATTTTGAGTGGTATGGGGTTTTTATGCACTTTTTGGATTTTTAGGTTTTTAGGTTTTTTGAGTTTTAATGATTTTTAAGGTTTTTAGTGTTTTTTAACATTTCTAGGGATTTATATTGATTTTAGAGTTTTTATTGTTTTTTAGTTTTTTATTTGTTTTAGGGTTTTTATGAATTTTAGGGGGTTTATGGTTTTTAGAGGTTTTACTAAGAATTTTACGGATTCTAGCGTATTAGGTTTTCAAGGGAATTAATTTTTTTAGGTTTTTAAGGTTTTCGTAGTTTTTTCAATGTTGTTAGGTTTTTTACATTTTTAGGTATTTTTAGGGATTTTTAGGATTTTTATGTTTTTAAGGATATTTTTTTGGATTTTGAGTGCCTTACGGTTTTAAGGATTTTTAGGGGTCTTTATAGAATCCCGCCTTTTATCACATAAACATTCATTACATTTTACAAAACTGAGGATCTTTAAGGTTTAGTGTCTTGGAAACCGGGAACTTAAAACATGAAAACATAAAACATTCCTCTTAAACACTTGAAAGGATTCTCCTCATGTTCATCCTAGGATCATTACTGCATCTCATAACTTGGGGACATACATCAAAAGAAAGGGTGACCAAAAGGCCCAGTAAGGGAAACAAGCGAAACATTTTACATATGAACTTGAGATACATTAATAAAGTCATGAAAAGAACTTTAAGGCATGAGAATGAAATCATGAGGCATATCACAATAAAAATAACATTTTTCATACCTTGAAGATGTTGCTGCAAAATTTAATATTGACAATCATTTTGTTTCACCAAGGTCCATCCCCATGGTGTCATTAAAAATTACCAAGGTTATTCAGCAAGGTATCAGTATAAAAAGTCATCTCTAGAGATTAATTCATTACCCAATGCATTGGAGCGCTATCTGGGCGCACCCTTGACATGACTTCATTATAATGTGAGCCACATATATCATCATAAGTCATTTCATAAACAACACATATAGCATAACATAAATGGGTTTCATTTCATAATCATAACGTTTTAAAAACAGCTTTAAAGATGTGATCTTTATGTCACTTTAAACCCACAGAAAGGGAAAGAGGGTTTCATGTATGTAAATACCAGAATTTAAAATAGGAGATTTTGGTACAAATGTTAATACCCATATAGAATAGGGAGCTTTTATTATTAACTTAATAAAATAAAATAACTTTAGAAAAAGAGAGAGACATTTTGAGACGAAAATTCTGCAGCATAACGGCTATGTTACAGGGTTTTAGAAAACATTGAAAATAGTGGGAAAATGGGTCAAACATTCATAAATGACCCATAAAACAGTAGAGGGGAAGAATATAAGGGATGGTAATTAAATTTAAAAATATACCATATGAAATGAAGAACATGAAAGGAAGAAAAAAATACGATTTCTCTTATGAAAATTCGGCAGCGTAACAGCGTCACATAAACTTCAACCAAAAATGAATTGATAATATCAAATAGGGTCTCTCAACAAATGAACATAAAATATCAGTATGATAGATATAGATATCATACCCTAACATAATAAAAAGGAACTTTCAAAACTTGACATGGAATTAGAACTTTGAAAAAGGAGAAAGGTGCAAGAACCACTTAAAAATTCGGCAGCCTAACGACGCCACTTAAAACATCAAAATACTGAATTGAAGAGATCAAATGGGGTCTCTCATCATATTATCATAAAATATCAGTATTATAGATATAGAGACCATACCCCAACATAATAAAAAGGAACTTGAAAGACTTTATAAGAAAACAGAACTTCAAAATGAGAAAGGTGGAAGAATACGTTATAATAATTTCGGTAGCCTAACGGCGCCACTTAAACTTTCATAAAATGAAATGATGAGAGTAATAGGGGGTCTCTCATCATATGAACATAAAAAGGACAGTATAATTAATATAAAATAAAATCCTCCAACACAAGAACATGTAGCATAAAAGGAATGACATAAAAGAGATTACTTGAAAAGAAAGAGAGAGGTCGGACCCCTTACCTTAAACGTAACTCTTAAAACTCAAAGGTTGGGACCTTGAGAGGCTTTAGGGCACCTTGGGAGGACTCCTTGTGAGGTAAGGAGACCCGAAATTTATTTAGAATGATTTTTTAGTCCAAAGGATGAGAGAATGGCTTGGTATTTATAGGTAAAGTGAGGGGACAAGGCATTAATGGCCAAGGGACACCTCACAAGTGCTTTTCTAAAAACCATGTGCTCTCCCATGATATTTCCCATGAAGTTAGGCCACATGGGACCCACAATACAATAATTCATCACCTTAGGTCGGCCAACCCTTAAAATATCTTATGACATCACCATGACACAGCTATGATGTGATTAAACATACTGAAACCCTAAAACTGCTTTTTTTTACTATTCACTGAAAATTCATCTTTCTCAGAAAAAACCCAAAATTTCACCTTAATAAAATATCGAATCTCTAATTAAAAATATGAACTCCATTTTATAAAAATAATTTTCTAAATATTTTTAAAATAATTTTTAAATAAAAACACTATTCACTGAAAATTCATTTTTTCAGAAAAAACCCCAAAAATTACCATAACATAATATCGGTGCTCTGAGTTCAAAAATAAAGTCAATTTTATAAAAATAATTTTATAATTATTTTTATTTAAATTTTAAATTAAAAAACACTATTCTCCCATAAAAACTAATACTTGAATAATAATTTATGAAAGCATTATTTAACCATTTTATTGAATCACATTACTTAATCAAGGTGCCCAGATTATATTAATAATTTCATTAAGTGAAATTACTAATCCATTTGGTCACATTACTAATCCTAATCATAAAATCACTATTCATAATTTACTATTCATCAAAAATTATGTTGATCTTATTAGACTCTAAATTTTGTACTGAACATAATTATAGAAGACCATTTTTTGAAAATCATTACACATTTTTAATTATTTAAGGTTTACCTAAACATTTTTAAAATATTCTTTTTCTAAAATTCATCAAAAATATGCATACTATATTTATCTGGACATTTGAAAATTCATAAACTTCATCATAAGAAGAAATCAAAAAAAAATTTAAAAACAAAGGATTACACAAGGCAGTTACGGTCTCCTTACATATCCCCTTATCACACCAGCATAGGACCTAAGTGTATGGTGTGCTAAGGTGAGAGAATCTGAGGGAGGCTCGGCTAACATCGCACGAGTAGTAATTTCTATATGTTTGAAATCCTCTCAAAAGCGATTCCGTTCTAGCTTCACACGATGAAGTTCGGCTTGGGTTTGATCTAGAGCAAAGCCCAGTGGTTCTACCTCCTTCCCATGTTTTGTTAGATGGGCTTCGATCGGTCCAAGACTACTGGGTGAGGCCATCGATTCTTCTTTCTATAATAATTAACTAATATTACTTATATTTAGAGGCAATAATCAAAACGTTTAGTTTTCAGGGTTCATATTGACCAATGGTCATATAACAGTCAAAACCCAACGGTCTCATTTTAATTATACTCATGTTATCAAATGAAACATTTTTGTTGAGTATAAAAATAAAATAAAATAACACATAAAATTAGGAAAAAGGATTTATTCAAAATTTCGGGTCGTTACAATCTTCCCCCTTAAGAAATTGCGTCCTCATGATTTTTAAAATTGGGTTTTGAAATTTCATTGAAAGTACCACATCGGAAAAGGAGTTAGTAAAACTATTACTTTAAAAGAAAGAAAGGGAAGTACAAAGGTCACCTGAGTTAACCCACACTAGGATTCCATGTAGGAAAACATGGACATGGAAGAAAAGCAAAGGGTCAAGTTCTGAGGGAGATTGATAGAGAACATGATTGGGAGAAAGTTAACCATAAGAAAATCCCAAACTTATGATGTGTGTAAATGGTCTTTGATTACCTAGTAGGAAACGTAAACCAACAACATTTTCTTTTTACGTTCTTTTTCATAATTTTGAGGAATTCATTTACTACATAGAACAAAAACATAAGAAATTATACCTACCTTCATTTAGAGTTTCATCCTTTAATAAGTTTCTACACAAAACTAATCTTTTCTCTAAACGATGAGCATTCAAAAACACTTGGTCTCATCAAAACACAAGAATCATCTTCTTGAGAGTCACTTAATCCACAAAAGATTAACTATCAATTTCTTCTATCTTTAAACATTATCCCAAAAACAGAAAAGGGTAAGGTAAAACAACTCTTCAAAAAGAAATAATCACATTAGAATGAAAACTATTTTTAAATCTTCAAAGTTCCATGGTACTACCCAAAGTTCATTATAGACCATTCCATAAATTACTGTCCTTAAAATTCCTCAAAATAAACCAAACTAAGATTGAAACACAAATACAAGAGGGATTTGATAACATAGTCTTCCAAAATAAATATCATTGTTCATCTCCAATCAACATCAACCACTCCTAACATCTTATAACAAAAGTATCTAACTTAAACATATTTTACCCAAGGTAGGTTAATCATTCCCATAAGTAACCTAAATTACTATAAGTCCACCTTAAATTCATTGATTCTTCAAAATATAAGTCACCCTTACTCCTCAATGAAAATACCGTAGTAATCTATTTACGTCGATCATATAGAGTCCCCAAAATAGTGAACATCTTCCAAAATAATAATCATCTTTTAATACCATAATCATCTCTGTCATATTAATACGACAATCGTCTCATTTCATATCACATTGGTTGTTGGGACATGTTCTTCCATTTCCCATCATTAACTACGAAAACAAAGTACAATTAGGGGATTGAATACTTAGCCAATAATCATGAAAAGTAACTTAAAGAATATAAGGATAACCTGTAGAAGAAAAGTATACCCTAACTTGTGATCCCCTAGGTTCCCATCTAGGTTATCCATGATCATATATTCTTATGTGAATCTTTATTTTATTTTATCTTTGTTCCTTTAACAATGGTTCATACTAAGCTTATGAATTTACCAAAGCATATCCCCCGGGAGTGTTGTAACCAAGAGTTCAGCAAGGCCCGTTGTCGTGTACCAGTTCCTGTTCGAGTCCAGGTCAAAGTGGTGTTTTAGGGTTTTACCCCTATGTACATCTGTGCCAGAGCCACCTCTACCTGCTCGTATCCAGACATGGATGTATTTTCTTGGCAATCCCTTACTCAATATTCACCAAAATACCAGGAAAACTTCATATATTTAAACTTTTCTATAGGTTTCTTCCTAAAGTTTTCATATCCTAATTTCCACAAATAACTAAACCATCTTTTAATACCAACTATAGGATCCCGCCTTTTTATCACATAAACTTTCATTACATTTTACAAAACTGAGGATCTTTAAGGTTTAGTGTCTTGGAAACCGGGAACTTAAAACATGAAAACATAAAACATTGCTCTTAAACACTTGAAAGGCTTCTCCTCATGTTCATCCTAGGTTCATTACTGCATCTCATAACCTGGGGACATACATCAAAAGAAAGGGTGAGCAGAAGGCCCAGTAAGGGAAACAAGCGAAACATTTTACATATGAACTTGAGATACATCAATAAAGTAATGAAAAGAACATTAAGGAATGAGAATGAAATCATGAGGCATATCACAATAAAGATAAAATTTTTCATAACTTGAAGATGTGGCTGTAACATTTAATATTGACAATAATTTCATTTCACCATGGTCCATCCCCAAGGTGTCATTAAAAATTACCAAGGTTATTCACCAAGGTATCAGTCTAAAAAGTCATCTCTAGAGATTAAGTCTTTACCCAATGCATTGGAGCGCTATCTGGGTGCACCATTGGCATGTATTTATTATCATGTGAGCCACATATATCATCATAAATCATTTCATAAACAACCCATATAGAATAACATAAATGGGTTTCATTTCATAGTCATAATGTTTTAAAAACAGTTTTAAAGACGTAATCTTTATGTCACTTTAAACCCACAGAAAGGGAAAGAGGGTTTCATGTATGTAAATACCAGAATTTAAAATAGGAGATTTTGGTACAAATTTTAATACCCATATAGAATAGGGAGATTTGATTATTAACTTAATAAAAAAAAGAAATTTAGAAAAAGAGATAGACATTTTGAGACGAAAATTATGCAGCGTAACGTCTATGTTACAGGGTTTTAGAAAACATTGAAAAGAGTGGGAAAATGGGTCAAACATTCATAAATGACCCATAAAACAGTAGAGGGGAAGAATATAAGGGATGGTAATGAAATTTAAAAATATAACATATGGAATGAAGAACATGAAAGGAAGACAAAAATACGATTTCTCTTATGAAAATTCGGCAGCATAACGACGTCACATAAACTTCAACCAAAAATGAATTGATGAGATCAAATAGGGTATCTTATAATATGAACATAAAATATCAGTATGATAGATATAGAGATCACACCCTAACATAATAAAAAGGAACTTGAAAAACATGACATGGAATTAGAACTTTGAAAAAGGAGAAAGGTGCAAGAACCACTTAAAAATTCGGTAGCCTAACGGCGCCACTTAAAACTTCAAAATACTGAATTGAAGAGATCAAATGGGATCTCTCATCATATGATCATAAAAGATCAGTATGATAGATATATAGATCATACCCCAACATAATAAAAAGGAAATTTAAAGACTTTACAAGAAAATAGAACTTCAAAATGATAAAGGTGAAAGAATCCGTTACAAAAATTTCGGCAGCCTAACGGCACCACTTAAACTTTCATAAAATGAAATGATGAGAGTAATAGGGGGTCTCTCATCATATGAAAATAAAAAGGACAGTATAATGAATATAAAAGAACATCCTCCAACACAAGAACATGGATCATAAAAGGAATGACATAAAAGAGATTACTAGAAAAGAAAGAGAGGGGTTGGATCCCTTACCTTAAATGTATCTCTTAAAACTCAAAGGTTGAGACCTTGAGAGGCTTGAGGGCACCTTGGGAGGACTCCATGGGAGGTAAGGATACCAGAACTTTGTTGAGAATGATTTTTGAGTCTAAAGGATGAAATAATGTCTTGGTATTTATAGGGAAAGTGAGGGGACAAGGCATTAATGGCCAAGGGACACCTCACAAGTGCTTTTCTCAAAACCATGTGGTCTCCAATGATATTTCCCATGAAGTTAGGACACATGGGGCCCAAAATACAATAATACATCACCATAGGTCGGCCAAACCTTAAAATATCTCATGAAATCACCATGACACAGCTATGATGTCATTAAACATACCGAAACCCTAAAACTGCTTTTTTTACTATTCATTGAAAATTCATCTTTCTCAGAAAAAACCGAAAATTTATCCTTAATTAAATATCGACAATTTGATTACATATATGAACTCCATTTTATAAAAATAATTTTCTAAATAATTTTAATTTAATTTTTAAATAAAAACACTATTCACCGAAAATTCATTTTTTCAGAACAAACCCCAAAAATTACCATAACATAATATCAGTGCTCTGAGTTCAAAAATAAAGTCCATTTTATAAAAATAATTTTATAATAATTTTTAATTAAAATTTTAATTAAAAAACACTATTCTCCCATAAAAACTAATACTTGAATAATAATTTATGAAAGCATTATTTAACCATTTTATTGAATCACATTACTTAATCTAGGTGACTAGATTATATTAATACTTTCATTAAGTTTGATTACTAATCCATTTGGTCACATTACTAATCCTAATCATAAAATCACTATTCATAATTTACTATTCATCAAAAAATAAGTTGATCTTATTAGACTCTAAATTTCGTACTGAAAATAATTGTAGAAGACCATTTTTTGAGAATCATTACACATTTTTAATTATTTAAGGTCTACCTAAACATTATTAAAATATCATTTTTTTAAAATTCATCAAAAATATGCATACTATATTTATCCAGACATTTGAAAATTCATAAACTTCATCATATGAAGAAATCAAAATTTTTATTTAAAACAAAGAATTACACAAGGCAGTTATGGTCTCCTTACATATACCCTTATCACACCAGCATAGGACCTAAGTGTAAGGTGTTCTAAGGTGAGAGAATCTGAGGGAGGCTCGGCTAACATCGCACGAGTAGTAATTTCTATCAGTTTGAACTTCTCGCAAAGGCGATTCCGTTCTAGCTTCACACGATGAAGTTCAGCTTGGGTTTGGTCCAAATCAAAGCCCAGTGGTGCTACCTCCTTCCCAAGTTCTGTTAGATGGGCTTCGATTGGTCCATGACTTCTAGGTGAGGCCATCGATTCTTCTTTCTATAATAATTAACCGATATTACTTGTATTTAGAGACAATAATCAAAACGTTTAGTTTCCAGGGTTCATATTGACCAATGGTCATATAACAGTCGAAACCCAATGGTCTCATTTTAATTATA
This sequence comes from Viscum album, assembly GCA_963277665.1. NCBI lineage: Eukaryota > Viridiplantae > Streptophyta > Magnoliopsida > Santalales > Viscaceae > Viscum > Viscum album. Next base: position 1,965,561,986 of record OY728163.1, on the reverse strand, counting down.
CTCATGTTATCAAATGAAACATTTTTGTTGAGTATAAAAATAAAATAAAATAACACATAAAATTAGGTAACAATATTTATTCAAAATTTCGAGTCGTTACAGTCTTAGTGTTTTTTAATCATTTATGGGTTTATATGTTTTTAGGTTTTTAAGGTTTTTTTATTGTTTGATGAGGATCATTGAACATGAGGGCATCAATGGGTTGAAATAAAACTTGATGAGGATTGTGGAATGCACATGATTACACAAGACCCATTACATGGAGTTGGTGGACTAATGACAAGGGAGGAGACTAAGAGAATGAAGGATTCTGTAAATGGTTTAATAATAAAATTATAAGGGTAGGTCCAATAACCCTACTTTGGGGAAGAATCTAGGTTTATATTTATAATTAATTAAATCCCAATCATTATTTTAAAGATCTATCCCATGGTGTGGTTTGAATTTCACTCTCACCCCACCTTGGAATCATCAATATCCTAAGTGGTGTGCTAGTTTTCTTTACTTTCCAAAAGTGTGTGCTATTTTTTCCATAAATTCATGGGCATGTGCCAAAATTATAGAAATCCTCATTTTAAAATTTTGACTATGGAAAATTGGTGTTAGAATTTTGTATCCCACTTTTGCTATAAATATCTACCCCTTATACTCTTTGAATATCATGAATAAAAATAATGTTTTTAGAGTATGTTTTTTTTTGAAACCTTTCTATTGTTCTTTCATCATTGACATATCAAAGGATTGGACATCCTTTGTGGAATTTTTTTTCTTTAGTTCTTAGAGACATGTTCTCTTTGGGTTCTACCTTTATCAACTCTTATTTCATCCTTATTTCCACCATGTATAGCCCTTCTCACTTGTTTTTTTGTGGAGATCAGGGAGCTCAAAACATGATTGTTGAACAAGGTTCCTAGGAAACATCCTAGTGGGTATTGTATTTTGTATCAATTGGTATTAGATACCATTTTAATGATTTTTTTTTCATAATTTTCTCTCTTTGAATTGGGCCAACATCAATTTCGGTATACTTTTGTCTTCACCTATGTAAATCATTTATTATTAATTTTTTGACATAAAATATATCAATTCTATAGTTGAGAAACTCGTGTTTCTTTTCCATTATGAATCATTGAAATCAAATCTATAAATCAAGAGATAAAACAGGTTCAAATTTTGTGATGAATTTAACAAGTTTAAAAATGTACTTTTATCACCCCCTAGATTTATGTAATTGAACCTTTATTTAAGTATTTCAATTACATAAAATCACTAGGTTATGTTTTGTGTGGTTTGAAGAAGATTTGAAAAATTTTGAGAACATTGTGGAGGTGCACAGTTTGAGCACGGTTAGTAGAAACTGTGAAACACCTCCCAGAAACACTGAAATTGAAAAGGTAGAAACTAGGGAGGCTCATTATTAGTATAATGGATTTTCCAAACCATTCATATGTCAATTAGAAACTTTTCAATGATTTATAGTGGGGTATATCACAGTTTTTTAGAGTTGGTTCCCTAAAACCAACTTTTGTGTACTTTATGATAACCCATATTCATGGTTTTGAGTATTATTAAGCTTCATATCACACTATTATTGTTCTTATATGTAACATATTACGTGATAATATCCTAAGAGTATATGGCACACTAAAATATCATATAAATTCCCTACTATGATGAGAACCTCTAAGTGTTATGACACTATTCTTGAATATAACTTATATAGATGGATGATATCATTTTAGGGACACAAATGATATATGCTATAATGGGTGGAGACTCATAGGACTTTGAGGCACCTTCTCATGGTGTACGCGATTGGTTACATCCATTTTAGGATATTATGAGAATGAGACCCACCAGTAGTAAGTCCAAATTCATATGTGTCATTGGATGTTCTTATACTAGGATATGTGTATTGATCCTTAGACTTTAATATTATTATTAATGAATATTATAAGTCACGTACTTTTATGTATTATAAAAATTGTGATGACATACATTCACTGTGAAGTAGGATATGTTGGGTGTGTCACAAGTAATATTTCATTAATGAATAATGGAAGAATGAATTTTACCCTTATATTCTTCAACAGAAGATGACATCTAAGTCCCTTTGATGGAAATGATATGGCCTAAATAAATCTAATTCCTTGGTGATCTATAGGAAAGTTGAATTTATGAAAATTAAAAGAAAGATACATCAAGCACATAGGTTGATGGAACCGTTGGGAAACCTTCTTGATTATAGATATATTGATAAAGGGATTATATTAAATAGTAATAATCCATATCATTTATTTTGTCACTACGACATTAACATATTTCTATATGGGTTCCTTGGCATGTTTCAGTATGAAAACCTTGGACTTTAAGCTGCTTCACCAAATGCCCTTGAGAAAGAGGCCTATAGAGTCATACACTATGTGTATCCAGAATCTCAGTTAAATAACATTTTATTATTTATTATTTAACAAGTTGAATAAATATTATTCTCACATGTTTTTTAATAATTATTAATGTATGGTTCATTGTGTATATTTTTTCACCAGTTATTCAAGAGGATATTATGTGAGCAGAATATTTAATAAATAAATATTATCTATTTAGTGAATATAATATTTAAATATTTTTTATAGAATAATGTTGTGATATTTATTTATTAAATAAATAGTCATTACTCAAGGCTCGATAAATATTATGGAGGAACAGTGAACTTAGTTTATAGGTCTGATGAGAAATAATATATATTGAGTATTATTTTATTAAATAATATTTAATTTAATTTTCATGTAAAGTGAATACTGAGTAAATAATAATACTATTATTATTTTGACAAGAGGTTTCACAATGGATTAAATAGATATTAGAGGGAACTCATGAAAATATTTATTTCTATATTCTAGTGGTATTTAAACCCAATTATGTTATTTTCTAATAGAGACAATTGATTTTGTGTTGTGCACTATGAAAACCAGAGATAACCCTTTCAAGACTTTGGTAGATCCATCTCCAAAAATGCTCCTAAGAATAGAGAGTGATATTCATCCACCTCCCACTCTCATGTATATAAAGATCTAGGAGAACCCTTTTTAAGAGATTCTCATGGTGATCAAAGCGGGAATGATTCAAGTGATATGATCTTTCGTGCTAACACCCGAGGATTCCTAGAGTGACATTTATTGATTTTTGGAACACTCTTGGATCGCCTCTGGATGGAATATTCTCTTCATACCTACAATTAAATGATTGTGGATCTCAAATATTTTGTCATATCCATCAATAAAGAATGAATTATCACAAGTTAATTCGTAAATTAATTAAATTATTTTTAAATAATTTGTGATGATCATGTTCTTGGATCTTCTATTATTTCCCTTATCTTGTTTTCATTGATTAAATTTTCTTGATCACAACGTCTTTATTTTTGTAAATATTAGATTGATCATCGATCATGATAAAAAAGAAAAAATAGTAATACCCATTAGACGATTCTGTTGCACCTAGAACCTACAAGTGGTACCAGATTGGTCAAATAATTATTTAAAGACCATTGATTGATTTACACATTATTAATTTAGTATTAAATTAAAGTTTAATATCACTTTTAATTAGAATCGTGGGACCTCCTTCATCCTCTTTAATTTTTCATATATATAATAAAATAAGTTAATTTTATGAATGAAATAAAATTGAATATTTCATTCGTCGGTGCTGAGGATTCTATCTATATAACACAAGAGTATATTCCATGTAACCAATGTTACACACTGTGTACTAGTGTTCAATGAACCATGAATTAATTCAAAATAAATTCAAACTGTGTGCATTGAATACACATAGTGAATTTAATTTCCTACATTTTTTGATGACCTAGACATCTTGGTGCATGGTCAACCATAGTACTCATTGTGTATCCCACATGAATGGAGTATAGTCCTTTAATTCAAAAATTATCTGTGTATTTAGATACATGACCTACCTAACTGATGACCATGTAACTCGAATACCACACATCATGTGGCCCTTTGTACACATAGTGTAATCTAATTTTTATGAGGCATGGTTTACCTATCAAGAACCTAGGCATGTTCCTTAGATAGATAGTGAGAGACTTACCCACCATGTATCTCTCTTGTACACTTCGGGTAATTATACTAAATTATGAAAAATTAAAATTAATCTATTATTCTTTGTAAAAGTTATTGACATGTGATTTTGTATGTTAATTAAGTTTATAGGACATGTCGTGTGATGAGTTTTAATATATATATATATATGATTATTAAATTTTTGTATAATTCTCACATCTTCATATCATGTGTTATTAACATGAAATATATTACTCTATGTGAATTGAATCATAAAAAATTATAGAAAAATCATGTAATTTGTGTAATAATTATGTTGATAGTATACATCATGAAAGTAGGTGATAATTATTTTATTCTATATGTCACAATAGTAAATAGTATATTGTGATAATACATGTTTGGTAGATTCAGATGAGTATTCACCATGTTACCTCCAATGTACATTTATTTACAGAGTTAATTTTAAATAAATTTATTTAATTTGTAAAAAATTATTATGGATAATAATCTCAAGGAAATTCAGATGATAAATAAGATAAAATAATGGATTAATTAAAAAAGATAATTAATTGTCTTGATCATGATTTATATTAAATAAGAATGATAATGTTTTGAATTCTAGTTTTATTAAATGTGTAATTTTTTGTCTGCATTTGGATGATCATAAGAATATACAATACCTTTTTATGTGATTTGTTTCATTTAGTTTATTATTAAATTAAATTGTTGGTCTCTGTTCCATATCTCCTCTTATTATGTAAGGGCATGTGTGTCTATGGTTTATTTTTATGTAAAACCTTTTCCTCTAATTTTCTTGTGAGTAAAATAAGAAGTAATGTATGGAGCTCACAAGATGGTGTAGGTACTTCAAGTCTGGATTTGAGGTGAAACCAATCCAAGAGAGATACATAGGTGGACAGGTGGAATGATGTAACACATACCATAATTGGATCCATGTATTTTTACCATAGGTCAAAAATTAGATTATCATCCTCTATATAAACTAACCATTAGTAAAATATCATAATCATACTACTTTAATATTTTATTTCAATCAAGATTCATTTTTTGTTTCATTATGGATGTTTTTTTGTGATCACATGAATTAACTAATTAACAAGAATTGAAGATTGAACTACAATAAATTGGATTATACATAAATATTGTGTAATAAATGGTTAATGAATTAAATAAATCTACTTAATATTAACAAACATATTAAAAATATAATAATTTAAATTTTAAACATAATGGATAAAACCCCTCAATTATGTATTTTAAGTCAGTATAGCCTTCCACTACTTCAGTTAAAATCAAACCATAGTTAAAAGTGCTTGACCATCCATAGTTGGTGAGATTATCATTATCATGGAATTATAACTTGATGTTTTAGTTTGAATTAAATTATTTAACATCAATGGTTGATTAAAAAGCAGAACTTCGTGTAACTGAGCGACAACAGTTGAGGAAATCCAACTTTAGGATTATCGGACTTGGGATTCTACTCAATAGATCAAGGAACTATGAGTTAATGTAGTTAGAATTTGGAATTCTTACCTAATGGAATTCATGTTTCTTGACTAACCAATGTTGTGGTAATGATAATGTAAATATGGATCATTTCCACTAGAATATCCATGAACCATGATATTATGAAGTTAATGGTGAGGGATTTTGGGTATTTATAAAATAGTGTGATATTAATAAATTTAATATTTACTTATTTGTCAAAATTATTAGCATATAAAAACTAAAATATATTCTTATTTTATTTTTAGAAATAGTCATAAAATGACATCAAACATATCACTGTAATCCATACATGATAAGGATAACCTTCACACTAGGGAAAATTTACAAGAGTGTAAAAGGTGATTATTTGTTATCATGCACCATGAAGGGAAATTATATGTGTTGGAAGATCCTATTCTATATGTTCTTGGTCATGAGGCAATTGATTAAAGGTTAAAACATTATGATAAACATTTGAAAAAATCAATATGTGTTCAGTGTTTCATTCTATATTTAATGACCAATGATATTTTGAAGAAAGACGAGGAAATTGATGATTATAGACAGATGTCTCACATTTATGATATAAAACAAGATAAAGAATGAAAAGAGACATATGAGATCGGATTTTTTTAACATTATTATTGGTCATTCTGTGCCAATTGGTTGTTATTTTGTCAAGAATTTTAGCTAAATCGAATTCATAGACTTCTTTGGGATTAAATTTTCAAAATAGTTTCACATAGATCTCATACTTTCATCATTTCACAAGACCTTCTCTTATGTTATTGTTAATTTCAATATGTGGAATAATGAGAAGAGTATTTCAGAACTTATTACATTGATATTAAAATTGTATAATAACACATGGCATGATAAACCTGCGGTCCTTAGGGTGAATAAGAAAAGGAAGCATAATGAAAAGGGACACAATATAAGAAAAAGCCCTAAAGCTCCCAATCATTTTCCTACCAAGAAGAGGATGATACAGGGTGTGTGAAATTCAAATGAGGTGGTATTTTTTTCATGTTTCAATCTAACCCAATGGAAGAGGAACTGTAGATAGAAGTAAGGGGATGCTAAAGGTGTGTTCATTATAGAGTGTAATCTTTATATATTTACACATTAGTTATTAGATATATCTTTTGGTACTCACATATATATCCGAATGTAGGAACCAATTATATTCCAAAATATTTCTAGAGGATGGGTGGATCTTCATGCTTCCAATGGTGTGAGACCGGTTACTCAATCAATTAGTGATTACCACATTTCATTTTCAATCAAAATTATTTTGGTTTTAAAATACTGTTTTATATATCAACAGTAACCAAGAACATAATTTCTTTACCATGCCTAGATAAAGACGGTTTTATATTAATGTGTTAAAATAAATGTTTTTATCGTATAAATAAACCATATGTTATGGTATAGAAAATATAAATAATGATCTTTATTTATTAAATTAAGAAAACCAAGTATTGGAAATTGATAATGAATCATATTCACATGACTCGTATAATACCAAAAAATAGCTACACAATCTTGGTTATTTAAACGAGAATTATTTGACAAATATCCTTCAAGATAGTAATTTAGAATATTCTTAGTTAAAAGAATTAAAATATTTAATTCTTATTTACAAGAAAAAATGACCAAACCACCATTTAGTGAACCTGCTGAAAGGTCCATTGAGGTTCTAGTACTTATACACACTGATGTGGGTGATCCATTTATAGTAGAAGATAGTGGTTTATATTCATAATTTATAAAATTTACTAGTGACTTGAGTTGATATATATGTGTATACTTGATGAGGTATAAGTCTATTTACTTTGAGAAATTAAATGAATCAATTAATGAAGTAGAGAATCAACTAGGAAATAATATAAAGAATCTTCAATCAGATCAAGGTGGTGAATATCTTAACGAAGAGTTTATCAAATTTCTACGAGAGTTTGTAATTCTATCTCAGATCACTCCACATTACACAACACAACGGAATGGTGTCAGTTAAAGGATTAACTGTACCTCATTAGAGATGGTAAGGTCGATAATGAGTCATGCAGATCTTCCATCATACTTTTGGGGATATGTGTTAAAAACTGTGGAATACATATTAAAATGGGTACCAACTAAAGAAGAAAATGGAATTCCATTCTAGTTATAGTGTGGAACGAAACCCATTTTTTTTCCTAGACATGTATGGGATTATGAGTCATTTGTTAAGGCATTTTCAGTAAAAAACTAGCACCCCAAGGAACAAAGTGTATCTTTATAGGGTATCCTAAGGAAACGAAGGGATTCTACCTATAAAACCCCCTGGAAAATAAATTTATTATCACTAGAAAATAATTATTTATTGAAAGGGAAAACATACTCAAAATGGATAATATGTGCAAGATTAAATTTTATGAAGTTTATGATCAAAATGTAAAAGGGTTGGTAAAGGAAAAACTTCGACATGTCTCTATGGAAGAATTAGTTTTTGAAACACTAGTACTGATTAGAATCATAAGAGAGGTAAGAGAACCATTGATATATGGTTTTCTTGTCACCAAATATTATAACTCTTTGTTGGTTGAAAATTATAATCATCTCTCCTATAAAGAGGTAGTAGATAGCTAAGAAGCTACAAGATGATAAGAATCCATTTATTCTGAAAGGGATTCCATGTTTCAGAACCATGGTTGGGTTCTGGTCGACTCGCCAATTGATGTAAAGCCCATAGGGTGAAAATGAGTATTCAAGAGAAAACTATACATTAAAGGTAAATTAAATACTAGTACAGAATGGTTAGTTTCTAAAGGCATAAGAAAACATTAAGTAACTGAGTATGATGAATTCTTTTCACCATTTATCATGTTTAAGTCTATTATAATTATCCATTCCATAGAAGATTACCATTAATATGTCATTTTTATGATGGATTTCAGAACTGCATTCCTTAATGGGAACCTTTGGGAAGATATATATATGACACAAGTAGAAGGGTTTTTGACTCAAGGTGATGGAAAAAGGATTGTATGTTGTAGATGTTTATTTATGGATTGAGGTAAGTATCCAGTTCATAAAACATTTTATTTGATGAATCTATATAATAATTTTGTTTTATTAAGATAGAATGTGAGCCATTTGTTTATAATATTTTTATTGGAAATTTTTCTATTATCCTAGTAGTATATGTTTATGATTTAATCAAAATTAGATTTTTATTATTAAAACCATTTTATGGAAATGGTGTGAAACCTCCTGAATTAAACAGAAAGTCAAATAGAAAAAAATCACAAAATCATTAAAATCTAGTTTGAGTGTACCCAAAGTGATATCCTTGCATAAACTCCATTTTAGAGTATAGACATTCATACCAAGGTCATACTTGAGGATATCATAAAAATGGTAAGTTATATTGTCCCATGTTTGAAGGTACTCCTCAATGTTTATCTTTCTTTCATTGAAACCTTGTATCAAGATGATATAATTCTTATTGATCCGTCCACATTCCCCTTTATTTGTAGCAACATGAATCATTTTTCTGTACTTCCAATATCATGGACCATCCTGGATCAACCATGAACTGGTCACCCGAGTCAGTCTGCGACATGTACTGAAGGGCATTCCTGATCCCCACGGGTTGGAAAATAGTGTTGGGCATCAATGTAAAACAATTGGGAATCATTTTGGCCTATAAAGAAAATACAAAAGAATAAAAATAACTGAATAAGTATATAACACTAATAGTGGAAGAAAAATAAACTTCCACACCCAAACATACCTCCAAGTTACCTCCGGGGTCACCACCTTACATAGAACCACTCATTGCAAGAGAGATCCAACATTAGAAGAACCTAAAATTAAAAGGATAAAGTTGGCATGAACACTAAAATAATCAGTAGGAATAAAAAAATTATACAACAGAATCCATGTATTTTAATTTTCTAAAGTAATCCATTAACACTTATTTGAATTACTGTTATAAATATAGGTTTCCCACTTTAATAAATAGAAATAATTTTCTTTTAAAAAACCCCATGCCAGGATTCCATTTTTTAAATATGATTTTACCATTTTAAAAACTAAATCCCCAAACAAGAAAAAAATAGCTAAGTAAGAAACAAATAAATATGGAATGATGAAAATAAACTGACTGATGATGAAATTAGAAATTTAGTGTGATCAGAAAACAAAAGTAAGAGAGATACAAATAAAATTAATGTAACCATGGGTGATTAAAAACATCCCTAGAAGACCCCTGAACATACTAAGTTTGGAACAACCTTTTGACATATCGTGAAGCCCCTAAGTCAATAACCAATAGGCTTCACTAGACAGCCTCACCAGTGCTACAAACCAGCTGGTCTAACAAAAAATCCAGGGGTACCAACCTATCAAACCAGCTATTATAAGAAACCATCACTCTATTCCCTAAATGATGCCCAAGAACCCATGACGGATATGAATATACTATGTAAGTGGGATGCCAATGCACATGTGACTCACCTCACCTACTGCCACCACACTTGCCTACCGAAAACATGGACATCACCTATATGATAACCCATAAAAGGGAAATACTAGATATATGTACCACTATATACACATGAATCTATATGTATATTTATTCTTCACAACATACAATGTTCCAATCAGGATGTCACATCATATAATGTTTAATATTATTCCTAATAACATTTATGTTTCCAAAAATGCCTTTGGCTTTACACACCCAAGTGAATTTTACTCAGAACACTTCAAATATCATTTCCAAAATCAAGATGAAGTTGAAAAAATCAATCATATTTCCATACCGGCCAATAAATTCCAAATACAATTTGTCCTCCAACACCATTTCAAAACCAAGGTTGAAAACATATAAAATGTGGCCAAGGATTTCCAAATGGGATTTCAAAATATTTAAAAACTAATATTCTTTTATAAAATTAGAAACACCATGTTTATTCTTAAAATACCAAACATGTACTTAAATTCCAAATTCCAATACATTTTTATAAAACCCTTTACAAACATTTGGGAAATATACAATTCTATAAAAAAATGCAAACATTACCTTACACCAAACATTTACCCAAATATACCCCCGTGTCAAACGGTCTTATCTTTGAAGACACATTTTGAAACCAATTCGGAAATTATAAAAGGAAACCAAAACCATTTGAGAAACTAAGGTTGAAGGAAAAAATTATTTTAAATTATCATCTTGATTTGAAAGATCATCCATGGGTGCACTCCGTGCACCCATAGATGCCCCGAAAACAAATGGAACATCCTAAGTGTCCATAAAAACACACAAAACCAATTTTAATGAATCTCACACATTTTCCAACCACAATAGTGGCCCATAAAAATTACCAACTCACACAATAATTCCCTAATCTACAACCCAACCAACCTTCATTTGAAACCCTAAAAACCCTTTCCAAAATAGTAAACTATAGCCTTTTAACCAAAGAGGCACACAATTTTCACATTAATTAAAATAAAAAAAATACTAAATTAATAATTTTTTCAAAGTTAAAATAACAATTCAAGTCATGATTTCAATTTTAAAGAACACATAATATTATATCAAACAAAATTGGTGCACTAATACATTGAGATATCTGAAGAATCATTTCGAAGACTATTTTAAACAATTTATACCAACACGAAAACACCACAATAAGATAACTATGTGCCTTATAGATGTGTATATCATGTTTAAAATTTATCAAAACAACATTTGACTATTAATTAAACAAATTTTTCATAGACACATATAATCATTACCAAGAAAACGTGTCAAAAGGTATTTTAAAATATATATACTTACTTGAAAACGCTATATAAAGCAAACTAAGTGTGTTATGAAGGTGTGTTTCATATTAAAAAATTAATTTAAAAAATACAAGCATTATAGGTTGGATTTGGAAAGGAAAAATAATGGAAGCACTTAACTCGGTGGTGTGTGACATAAACAATTCTCCAAAGGGAGGAAGAAAAATTTCACATGAACCACTAACACACCCTAATACCCAAATAAAACTACACCAAAATTAATACTTACATATATTGTTTGGAAAAACCATTACCACCCCATAAAAAACATATAAATTGAGGTGAAATGGTAGGGAGACTTACAAGAGGTCACACACAAGGAAGAGAGAAGAACCAGGGATGTCGGTCGAAGTAGGGTCACGCGCCGGAGCGGTTAGCTAGAGAAGAATGGGATCTCTGGAATGGGAGGCCTCCGGATGGAGGAGTGAATTACAGGAAGGGGGTAATCATATGGAAGAGAGAACATTGATAAGGGGACCCTTAGATGAATGTCACACTTGGAAAGGAGGTATGGCCAGAGTAGGTCACTTGTGTAGGGGGAAGAGGGTTGGGGTTGGGGTCATGTAGGGAAAACGCGAGGGGGGGGGGGTGGCGCTGTAAAAAGTATAGGGGGGACTAGGGTAAAAAATTAAAACATAATAAAGTTATAATAATAATAATAATAATAATAATTTTATTCATTTCATTTAAAAAATAATAATTATAATAATTATTATTATTATAATAATGACAAAAATTTAATAATAATATCATTATTATCTATGACAATAATATTATTATTAAATTTTTTTAAATATTAAACATTATTTATTTTAAGATTTGGGTAATCACACGATCACTTGGGTTGACTTCATGGTAATTGCTAACCGTGTGTTGTATATGTACTAGCCCAAAACCCACAAAAAACAATCCTCAAACATTTTAAACCAGTGCACAACCAAAACCCTGAGGAGATAACCAAAACCAATAAATAATAAACTAAAATAATTTTAAAATTAGGGGTGGGGAAATTTTTCCACCAAAAAAAATTTCTTCCTTTATAAATTCATCAAGCCAACAGTTTAATTTTTATTAATTCATGCCCGAAACCACCCAAAAGAAATAAGGAATTCTGGGGTGACTATTTGTTCCCCAAGTCTAACCTGGATGATCAATTTGAAACCAAAACCCAAAACAAAGGGAGAACGTGATTGAGTTCTCCCCACCACAAGGGTTCTACTAGTACAGAAATTAGAATCCAACATACCACATCAGGGAGGGGGGATAATACGGGAACTTCCAATTGATCTAATCCAACTTCAATAGCACGAGTGAGACAACACCCCCACTAAAACATGGAACTCTTAACCTAATAAAAAACCCCAACAAAAGGTAAAACCCCACAAGAAGAAATTAACCCAAACAAAAAACACAAGAAAAACTAAAAACATCAATTCTTCTACAAGAATGTACATCTCCAAATCAACACAACTAAAACAAGATCAACCCATACAAGGAAAAAACATACATTAATTAAAATGCATGATCTAGAAAATAAAATTTAGATAATGAGAACTATTGAGATTAAAATTGATCAATTTCGTCATAATCTCCCAAGGAATTGATGGAATTGAAATAATATAAAAACCTTAAAAGAAGAAAAAAAGAATAAAAAATATTTAAATATTCCAATCCTAGCACAGAACACAAAACCCAGACGAAGGATTCACAACACCGACAACTCCTAATTTAGCATGAGATTCACCCTGAGACCTATGGCTAGGGTTTTGATGGTTGAACCATATTCTGCCTCATATTTAGGCACTAGAATCCTCTGATTAGAATGTATTCTTCAGACGTCGATTTCTGAAAAACTTCTCTGGATAACCCAGACAGTCGCAATAATGAAACATCTTCAAAGGGATGTAACATGTCAGATTTGAGTGTCATAACCAACCACACTAGTGGAACACACAAGGATAATATGATGAACTGGAATTCAGGTCCAATGGAGAAGATTTTTCACAAATTATTCCCTATGGAAGACCCCACTTGTCAAATGGGGAACCTTCAAGAGAAGCAAGAGACACCAGATTGCCAACCATTTGTGCTCCCGATGCCAAATAATATAGAAACTATTCATCTAATAGCTTTTCAAAACAATGTTACCTAGAATATCAGACCTACACCTTGATATCTAGTTGAAGACCCCCAATAAAAAGATAAGTCTTCATCAAATTCTGAGATACTACCTTGGGAGAAAAGAAAACTAGTTCCTTGAAATCGTCAACATATGCTTTCACCATACAATCTCCTAGATGAACACAAAAGAGATACTCTCTTTTCCTCATATTTACCTCTTCATGTATGAACCACCAAATGAATACATACATAAACACATCCCATTCCATCCCAAATCGCAATGATGGAAAGGTGAAAAACTCCCATTCACCCAAAGATGGACCTTAAAACAACCGAGGACAACTTGAACTCTGACAGCATTGGTAGTTCCCAATTTCCTAAAAATGTATTATACTTCTTCAAGACACATAATTTCCTCTAACAGACATCGATCACCATAAAGAATGGGAAACTTCTGAGAAGGACCAAAAACTGGGCATGACTCATTAGAAATCTTGGAAACCCTTCTGGGTGAAATTTTTTGAACAACACGAGAAACATAACACCAAATCCAACATTAATACAAAACATAATCGGGAAGAATATCCCAATACAAAACAACAGTTTGATAATAAAAACACATACAAGAATAACAAAAAATTCTATTTTCAAAATCAATTTATATATACAAGGCCAAGCCTTTGGTTTTAAATAAACACTCATGTCATCCTATAAACCATCACACATGTGTTCCTCTATTTACATCCATACGTACCAACATGAACTTTCCACACACATACCCTCACATGTGAAAATTTCCATAAGGAGTAACAAGGGTCACACCCAATCCATTTTCATAGAAATTCCAAATAGTTATAAAATTATCAAATCAAATCAATTTAATATTTAAAACCCATCTTATCAATTTTAATTAAATTATAAAAAACATTTTAATTTCCAAACCATTTTCAAAAACAAACGTACATCCAACGACAACAAGAAAAATTTCCACTTGTACCAAACTATCGGAGAGAGAGGGACTAGTGTCTTAGCCCAACTTGATGACAGGGTAGTGAGACATGCTCTTAGTATGCAATAACACAAATATGAACATGAACTAGACACTTGGATATCACATGGGTCACTAATCCATATAAAATCACAACATGAAATAGGCTCTCCTCTATTGTCATCCATTAATCTAAAACAAAATCAAAAGACTCGAATCTCACACTACCCCTAGAAACTCAAGGATTTGTGGGAGAAAGAGTTCATGATACTCTTACCACCCCTACCTCCTGAGTCTTGAGAGTCCTAATCTTCATCTACCAGACACCCCAAATTACAAGGGCCTCCTCTGATAAAATTTTTCCACGAACCAACCCTAGTTGACCATGAACCTGTCACATGATTTGGTCCACAACATTGCTTGAAGGGACTTCCTGATATCCATGGGCTGGAAACTAGTTCCGAGCATCAATTTAAAATAGTTGGGAATGATTTTGGCCCATAAAAAAATAAAAATGAATAAAAATAACTAAACAAAAATATAATACTAATAGTGGAAATAAAATAAAGTTGGGCACCCAAAAGTACCTCCAAGTTACCTCAGAGGTCACCACCTAACACAGAACCATGCTCACTATATGATAAATACAACACTAGAGGAACATGAAACTAAATGTATAATGTTGGAATGAGCGCCAACATTCTCTATAGTAATTCAAAAAGTATACCATAGAATCCATTTATTTTATTTTTCCAAAAAAACCATTAACAATTGTTTTAATTACAAGTATAAAAATAGGTTTTCACACTTTAATATATAACAAAAAATATCTTTTAAAACAACCCATGCCATGATTTTATTTTTAAAGACGAGTTTACCATTTTAAGAAACAAAATACCAAACGAGGAAATATTGGATAAGCAAGAAAAAAATCAACATGTATAGCTGAAAATAAACTGACGTATGCTAAAAACAGATTAGGAGTGTGGTTAGAAATCCAAAAGCAGAGAGATAACAACTATAAAATAAATAATGCAACCATTGGTGATCCAAAAAAACCTCAAAATACCCATGTACATACTCAGTTCTAAACCACATTTCGGTGTTTGGTGAAGTCCCCAAGTAAATAAACAATTGGATACTCTAAACAGCCTCACTAGTGACATAACCCAACCAGCCTAACAAGAAATCCAAGGGGTACCAACCCGTCTAATCAGGGCTGATATGAAACCATAACTCGATCCCCTTAATTATTCCCAAAAACCCATGGTAGATATGAATATACTGTGTAAGTGGGAGGCCTACGCATGAGTGACTCACCTTACCTGCCGCCACCACACATTCATATCCCAGAAACGAACATCTCCTATATGATAACCCATAAATGGGAAATCCTAGATAAGGGTTACCACAATATACATATTCATATATATTTATATTTATATCTCACAACATACAAAGTTCCAACTGGGCCATTACATCATATAAAATTTAACATTTTCCCTCAAAAACTTTATGTTTCCAAATAGGCCTTTGGATCTACACACCCAATTGAATTTTACTCAAAACACTTCAAAGATAATTTCCAAAATCAAGATGAAGTTTGAAAAAAAAATTATATTTCCAATTGGCCCCTTACTTTACCAATAAAATTTGGCCTCCAACACCATTTCAAAACCAGGTTTCAAAACATATACAAAGCATCCAATGATTTCCAAATAGAATTTTGAACTATTTAGAAACCGAAATTCTTTAATAAAATTCCAAATACCACATTTATTCCTGAAATACAAAATGATTCTTTAAATTCAAAATTCCAATACATTTTTTTAAAACCCTTTCCAAACATTAGGAAAATATAAAATCCTATAAAACATTAAAAAACATGCCCTTATGCCAAAAATTTACCAAAAAATACCCCAAGTGCCAAATGGTATTAGATTTGAAGACTCCTTTTGAAACCAATTTTGAAATTATACATTGGAAAAACCCCCCATTTGAGAAACCAAGGTTGAAGGAAAATACTATTTTTAAGTACCATCTTCATCTGAATTCCCATCCATGGGTGCACTCCATGCACCCATGGATGCACTGACAACTAATGGTACATCCCAAGGGTCCATAAAAACACTCCACAACTAATTTTAAATAAATTACACACATTTTCCAACAAAAAAAGTGGCCCATATAAATTTCCAACTCACACAAGAAATTCTCAATCTACAACACAACCAACCTTCTTTTGATAAGGCTTGATTTCACTTTTAAATAACACATAAAATTTTATTAAACACAATGGGTGCAATAATACGTAGACATATATGAAGAATCATTTCAATGATTATTTTTAACAATTTATACCATCACAAAAAAACACCACAATAAGATAACTATATTCCTTATAGAGGTTCATATCACATTTAAAAATTATCAAAAATACATTTTACATTTAATCATACACATTTTAAATAGTCACATATAAGTATAACCAAGAAAACAAATCAAAATATATTTTTAGAAAAGTATACTAACTTGAAAACACTATAAAAAACTAACTAAGTGCATTATAAAGGTGTGTGTCTTATTAAAAAATTAATTTAAAACATAAAATCATTAAGGGTTGTCTTTATAAAAGACAAATACTAGAAATTCCTACCTCGGTGGTGTGAGAAATTGACAATTCTTCAATGGGAGTAAGAATAATACCCCACAGATCACTCACATTCCCTAAAACCCAAAGAAAATCAGAACAACATTATCCCTAACAACTAGGGTTAAAAAAAACCTTTAAACCCCATAAAAACCATTGAATTTTATTGAAAAGGTGAGGGAGACTTACTGGAGGTCGCGCGCATGGTAGATATGCACTAGGGATATCGTCTGGTGTAGGGTCGTGCACCAGAGCAGTTGGCCAGAGGGTGAGCGTGTGTTGGAATGTGAGGCTACCAAAAAGAGGATGGTGTACCGAGAAGGGGGTAACCAGATGGAGGAGGCAGCACCATGAAGGGGACCATTAGGTGAAGGTCACACCGAGAAGGGAGGTCTGTCCGGAGTAGGTTGCCGACATAGGGGTAGAAGACTGGGTTTTTGGTCACACATTGAAAATTTAGGGGGTGGAACTATAAAAATTGGAGGGGGGTAACTAGTGTTGCGGTCACTGGGAGAGTCATATGCAACCACAATATTATCTTGTATTTAGATTTATACTTCCCAAACTTTAGAATCCTAGTCACGAGTAGTGGGAACATCATCCCTATCTTCAGACCTTAACTACCTGGAAGACCTAGTCTCCCATGGTTTGGGTAAGATTGAGTAATAATTACAACCTTTTGATTTCATCCTCTTAATCACCATAAATCTCCCGTAATCCTGATTTCCATTCTCCCCCTTTCTCATTGGGATGTAGAGTCCTCTATCATGCATTCCCTTAGCACTATCAACTGAGACTAATCTATAGCTCTCATCTCCTGACTCAAACTCCAAAATTCTTTTCTCATCAGCATGATTATATATAGGTTGAAGACTTTGGATTCCCATCATAGCTTGAATTGAGACTCGATGCTCCAGAAATGAAGCATCCACTTCCAAACCTATATAATTATTACTAATGTTAATAATCAGGTTAGTCATTTTGTAATTTGACATATTCTTCACCTTAATCCAGTCTCCATCTTCAACCCACATGCCCTACTCTGAATATACATGTTCAATACATCCAGAAAGATGCTCTTCTCTTGCCTCCTATACCAGAACAAAACCATCACCCATTCTAAATTTCTCTTCATAGGATGTATGCTTTAGTGTATTTATAAGTGGGTTTAAGGATCCAACAGCTTCCCCCTAAATAACTATTAGTTCATACAAGACCTACTTTTTCAAAATGGTTTTATCCTTATCATGTCTCAAACTTTTGAATTTGTCTTTAACCTTTGGTTTTCGATTCAAAGGTCTTTCCTCTTTTTGGATGGGAGTAGTAGAGGGTACATCCTTATTTCCCAATTTATCAACTTCAAGTGTACCAGAATGGTTCAGATTAAATGAATATATACTGAAATCCTCCTTACAGTCATTCCATCTTGATGAGAAAAGATTTCCGAGGTGATTACATGAAGAATAAAAGAATTTCTAGGACTAAAAAACAACCACTTGTGTGTAGTGAAATTCCTCCCCACAACAATCCAAACCCACTACATTGGTGGCTTAGACACATCGACTACCACACAAATACAAGTATAAATCGAATGACATTATATTTTTTTTTGGATAATGGAACTTATAAAATAGACAACAAGATTCCAATGATTAAAAATAATGAAAGGATTATGGAAAGGAAAATGAAGTTTTGAGAAACACACCCACAATTCCATTGAAGAAGAATCGTGTATGATGTGAAAATTACATGACCATTGAAAAATATAGGAGAAGAATCCATTATAATATTGGGGTGAACTAGACCAGGTACGGACCAAGCTGTTCACTAAAGAAAAATGAATCTTTATTTGTTGTCTATCAAGGTGGCCAACTGTCACTCATTCTTGAAGACCCAAGGAACCAAAAACAAAACATGGGAATCAATCAAACAAAGGATAGTAGTGTCTCAAACGAGAAAACAATTTTATATCAAGAAGTCCAAAATCTTTTGTGAACTACTAATTCAAAAACCCTAGCTGAGTAGAGTCTTCAAAGAGAATAGTAAAATTCAAGAAAATCTACATTTCTAGGAAAGGAGGAAGAAAACATAGGTTAGAGAAAGGCAGAAATGGGTGAGACTGAGCATCAGAATAAGAAAGCGGAAGTATTCTCTCCCCCTTCAGTGGGAGGGGGAGTGGGTTTGCGGAAAAATCCATCCCTGCCTAGGGCATCATTGGAAGCGAGATCATTTATGACATATTTATTATTAGAAATGACATACTAGTATAATAGTCTATTAAGGACAAGTTAAACAAATCTTTCTAGATGAATGACTTAGGTGAAGAATCCTACATTCTAGGGATCAAGATCATTCGTGATAGATAAAAAAGGATTCATGGACTAACACAAAGTATATATATTGACTAGATACTAAAAATATTTAGTATGGAAAAAACCAAGATGATATTGGTTCTAGTGTCACATGTATTAGATCTTTCTATGAAAATGTGACCTCAAAAGAAACAAGATAAAGAGAGAATGAGTAATATTCCACATGATTCCAAAATAGATTAAATCATGTATTCCATGTTATGTACTATACTTGATGATTCCTAGGCATTGAACATGGTTTCTAGATATCAAGAAGATCCCGAGGAACAACATTGGTCTGCTGTTAAGGATATCCTCAAGTATCTAACAAGAACTTAGGATATGTTCTTAGTGTATAGAGGAGATGAGGAGTTAGACATCAGTGGTTATACTAATTATAGTTTTCAAATTGATCATAATGATCTAAATTTTCAATAATGATATGTTTTTTATATCAACAGATGATCTTTGAGTTATAAGAGTTCAATGCATCTAAATGTCGCTGATTCTATAGTGAATTATGAGTATATAGTGGCTTTTTATGAAGACAAGGAATCCATTTAGATAGATATTTTTTTCAAAGATATTGATGTGATACCTATAAGTAAAGGCCATATCAAACTTTATTGTGATAATACTACATCGTTGGATCTTTCAAAAGAGTGGGGGTCACACCAATATACAAATCATATTCTCTGAAAGTATTACCTCTTGAGAGATTACTATCAGAGGGGTGAATTTGTCGTTAGTAGAGAACCCATAGAAGATAATGTGGTAGACCCCTTGAATAGAGTCCTATATCAGAATAAGAAGTATCATGCGATATCTAGAAGGCTGAAGGTTGTTTGTAGTTTTCTCTAGTGAAAGAGGTAGTAATTTGGAGTTTGTTACTTAGAACCAAATTCGTTGTAACTTATGATAACATGTATTCATGGTTTTGAATATTAATAAACTAATTATTAGAACATGATTTTTCTTCTATATAACAAAGTATATGATAATTTCTTAAGAGTAGTTTTCACACTAAAATTTCTTATAAGTTCCCTACTATGATGAGAACCCATAATTTCTATGATACTATTCTTAAATATATTTTATACAGTCGCATGACATCATTTGAGGGACATAAATGATATAGGCTATTAGGGGTGGACACTCCATGTACTTTGAGGAAACATATCATGGTGTAGACCCTTAGAAATATCTAGTGTATGATATTATGAGAACGATACCCACTAGTTGGAAATCCACATTCATATGTGTGATTGGATTTTCCTATCTTGGAATGTGTGTATTGATCTTATAATTTAATATTATTATTAAAGAATATTATAAGTCATGTACATTTATGTATTGAAGAAAACTATGATGACATATGTTCATGGAGAGGTAAGATACAATGGGTGTGTCATGAGTAATATTTAATTAATGAATTATGCAGAAAAGGATTTTTATTTCTGTTATTCAATGAAATTTTATTTCTCAAGCACATTTATGGAAATTAGATAGCCTAAATAAATTCATGGCTTGGTTTTTATATATGAAAATTTGATTTTCAGAAATTCAAAGAATGAGACATCGAGTATATAGGTTGATGGCACCAATGTATAACCTACTTGATTATAGATAAAGAGATTATATTACACTATAAGAGTCTATATGAGGTATTATGTCATTGTGGCATTAAATAATTTCTATATAGGTGCCTTGGTGTGTTTCTAGACACTAACATTAGACTTTAGGATACTTCACCTAATTCCACTGAGAAAAAGGCATAGAGGGTAACACACTAAGTGTATCCAGAATCTCAGTTAAATAATATATTATAATTTATTATTTAACAAGTTGAATAAATATTATTCCTACATGTTGTTTAATAATTATTCATTTATGATTGATCATGTATATTTTTTCACTACTTATTTGAGATAATTTTATGTTAGAGAAATATTTAATAAATATTTATTTTCTATATAGTGAATATAATATTTATTTATTTATTGGTGAATAATTAAGTGATATTTACTTATTAAATGAATTGTCATTATTCATGGCCCAATAAATATTGTGGAGGAATAGAGGATCAAGTTTTTAGGTCTGGTGAAAAAAAATGAATATTATTTGATTAAATAATATTTAATTTAATTCACATGTTAATGAAATTTTGATGAAATATTAATGTTATTATTATTTTGACATGGTTTTATTTAAGTTATTAAATAAATATTAAACAGAACTTGTAAAAATATTCATTTCTAAACCCTATCAGTATTTAAACCCAATTAAATTAGTTTTCCATTTCATCCAATTCATTTTGTGTTGTATAAAATGACAACTGGATAAAATCATCCATATAACTAGAGAGCGTCCTCAATAAGAAAACTCCCAAGAATGAAGTGTGATCTTCCTCTGCATCCCACTCTTATGAATAGAGAGATCATGGAAAATGATTTGGAATAAATTCTCATGGAGATCAAAGGTGAATGATGCAAGTGATAAGACCTTTCATGCTAGCACCAAAATATTCCTATGATGAAATTAAGAGATTTTTGGAATACACATGGATCACTGATAGAAGGAGTATGATCTTGATTCATACAAAACATTGATGGAGAAGCTCAAATCTGTTGTCAGATCCATTGATGAGGAAATAATTTTCCCAAGGTAATTCTTTAATTATTTAAATTAATTATAAAAAATATGTGATGATAATGTTCTTGGTTATGGCATAATATCCCTTGTATGGTTTTATTTTATTCAATTATATTTATCATGATGTTTATAATTGTGTAAATCTTGTATTTAGCATCAATAATGAAAAAAAGAAATGTTGGGAACAACCCATTTCATGCTTCTGTTATGCCTGAAACCAACATGGTTGGTGCATGGGTTTTTCACCCGTGTGATCCAACCGGGCGTGGAGTGTTTAGAGATAGTGTCTCATGCATGGTTAGTACATGATTTTCCTAACACATTTCCCTAACTACATACCGTGTAAAATTTAATCAAAAAATGTGGATCTAATCTAATTTTCATCTTAAACCACTCATTTTTCTATAAACATGCCGTAATCCAAATTACTCTCCCTCCCATATTGGTGGATATAATTCCTTTAAATTCAAATGTGATTCCTGGGAGATTGTATATGCGTTGGAGATATGGATTCATCGATAAGTGAACATTATTCAACATTTTCCTAAAATCCCTTCTCCTTCCCTCTTTTAGAATCATGGATCTAATTTACAAGAGATATATCCATGTTCTGTAATGTCAATATTGATGGGAAGTAATTATTTATATTGAGGGAATGATATCTAAGTTGGAATCTTGAATATTTAATCTGGATTTTTCATGCTGTTGTGTGAATATTGTTTTATTAATTTTGAGAGGTAGGTTCATTCTCGCTTAACTCATATTGATTATAACATGAAATTTTGATTTCAAATTGATTTTATTTCTTGAAATTGTTTTGAAAATCATGATTTGATATTATGTTATACCTTTATGAATTATGGTTTTGGAAATCATGGGAATTGGATGGATTTTTGGAAAATCATTTCTTATAAAGTTAAAATATTGATTTTAAAATTATGGTTTTTTATGCATGTAAAGTATTTATTGAAATTATTTTATTGAAATGGTTTGATATTATTTTTGAATAATGGTTTTGCATGATTTGAATGTGATAGATAATGGATGTGAAGTATCACCATCAAATGGACTAATTATGTACACGAATTTCCACTATCAATGGTAACACCATGATTTTGTGCGTGTTTATACTGTAGATGTGTGTAGACATAGATATGTTTATGAAAAATCATAAATTGATAAATGGTTAAAATATTTTTTTATTTTCCTTGAAAAATTATTGTGTTAGTTGTTGATGTATTCCAAGAAAAAAGGTTTAAAAGGATTTTTTGATTGTTATCCTTGGAAAAATATTTTTATTGGATATAAACTTCTTTAAATTGTTTTTAAACGATTTTATATATTTTTGAAAACATGTTAAATACTAGTGGTTTGTGTTGGGATGTTATTGGGGAAATCCCATTGATTTTACACTCACCACCTTCGTGGGAACTATGGTGCATTTGCAGATGTTATTTATCAGGGCATAAGTAAAGGTAAGGTATCCTAGTTATTTAGTGACGTTTCTTAATACCTTATGTTGGGAATGTGGATTTAGAGCCTAAATAAAATTGGGAACTTTTATTGGTGTCTTTGGTAACTTTTTGTTTTGTTATCATTTTTTCCATTAGTTATGTCACATTGATTTCACTAGCACTCTGATATTTTATTTTGGTTTAGTCTTGTATTGGAATGCATTTTGGTACACATGAACCATTAAGAACTTTTGTTTTTATGGTTACCACTATTTTTTCATTTTATCTTAAAATGTAATATCATCCCCCAACTTTTTATAAGGACCTTGGAATTTATTCCCAACTTCCAGGGTCTTGGTGATATCACCTAAGGCCTGGTATCTCCCCAATCACTTCTAAAGCCAATGAAGAGGGGAGGGATGTTAAAATGGGTATCATCTTGTTTGGTCCTTGACTTTAAAATAATAATTTTATATCTCTTGGGATAGTAAAAAAGATAAATTATTGTCTAAACATGAAACATAAAACATGAAAAGTATAAACTAACCCATTTATACTAAAACTCAAGTTACCAACCAGTTGTGTAAATGAGTGTTTTAAGACACTTGTAAGAGTTTTCACCTCATCATCATGGGTTTATCTGATGATAAGAGAATGACACACATTGATAGAAATTACCTCCCACTAAGAGTAAATAATTAATTTTGAATTATGATTTTTGATTTGGTGAAAATGTGTTTATTTTTAAAAATAATTGAATATGGTTTTATTTTCAAAATCATGATAGAATTTTCAAAAAAAATTGAAAGTGAGAATTGTTGAATTTTTTAAAGACTTGTTGTGATATGTGTGATGTGGTAAATTTAAAATTTCTAAGACTCCAGTTTCTAGAGAGTGATACTAAATAGAGTTTTATTTTGGTTATATAGAATAGCACTGGGTAGGCCCTATAGAAACCATCCAGAAGAGGTTTCTGAGAATGTGGTTGCACCTGAGCCTTGGGTGAACCAAAAATTGGTTTATAGTATTTTCGAGGAATTTCAAGTCATGGATATAGGGAACGAAACAATGAATCATGAAAATTGGATCCGTGAGTTCAATTCCAAAATAAGAATCCACCCATATTTCGAGGTGATTCAGAACCAGAAAAAGTAGAAGTTTTAAAAAATAAGAATAATTGAATATTTGATATACTTGGAACATTGGATGATCTAAATATGAACATTTCAATATAAAAACAAGAAGATATTTCATGATATTGTTGGGATTTAGTAGTTCAGCCATAAATTTACCAAGGAATTACATGATAATATTTTTAATAATTTTTTAACAAAAAATTTTATCCCCATACTGTATGGATTTCAAGAACAATAGAATTATTCAGTTTGAAGTAAGATAATGTCAAAGTGACAGAGCATGAAACTAAATTAATGAATTTAGTCCGATTTTCACTTGAAATTGTTGCTGGTGCATCCTTGAAGGCACACATTTTTGAATTAGGGTTGAGGATAGAGATCCACTCAATGTTTTTCAAGTGTTTTATATTAGATTTTATAGATATGGACAATAAATAAACAGTGGTATAAAGTGATATATCAGAAAATATGGTTGGAGGAAGCATGTTAAAAACTATAGGAACTAGAGGGAACTCTAATTCTGGGAATAAGTGGAAGATGGACACTTTTTTTCAAGTTTTTGGTATGACCCAAAATCAGACGACTGGATCAGTTAATCTTCCTCCTAAACCAAAGGGTACATCCAATTGTTTTCAATGTACTTCTATTGATAACATAAGAAGATATTGTACAACACCAACTAGATCATGTCACAATTGAAATAAGATGGGACATCTGTAGAATTATTATCATAGTTATCCTATAGTTGGGTATAGGGACACATCCAATGATTCTTAGGCATCGTATAATTCAACATGATAAGTGAAATAGAATATAACTCCTTAGAAAACCCAAGAAATACATGGATATTATAGGAATATCATGACTCTAAAACGTGGTAAATCTCAATAGGGTAACAAATAGAAAATCATAACAAGTAATAAATTGTGTGAAGATGATCATGTTATCATGGATGATTAATTGACACCTTTCATGCTGAGTGGTATGATTCTTTTGAATTATTCCATTATGCAAGATTTTTTAAATATGGGTGGACCACATTTATTTTATTCTTCCTAATTGTTTGATCTTTTAGGTTTTCATTTTCAGATAATAACCTTTGTTCTGAAACATCAAACTCTATTGGACAAAAATAATGTCAATCCTTGGTTTAAACATCATTTTTATAACTATAGATGGTGTTAAAATTATTTATAACTTCTATGTGCTTGAGATAGATGTCTATGAATTAATATTAGGTATGGATTATTTGAAAATGTTTAAATATCACGTCATCTATTATACCATAAGGTTTAGTTATACAACTAATTATGGTGTCTGACATCTCTTTAGAGGAAATCAAAATGTAAGGGAAAGTGGAGCAGTATTTTTAGAACCATTAGTTTGAAATATCTCATACTAGTTGGGTTCCTTGGCCTTGGGATATGTGGATGAGATTGATGATAATATTTTTCCAAAAATTGTTGATCAGTATCCTAATGTTTTTCTCAATAATTATTTAGGTTTTCCACCCATAAGATAAGTAGAGTTTATTATTGATATATTACTAGGGACTTTTCCTATTAAACATACATCTTATTAGATGAAACAAACTGTATTATGTGAATTGGAAGAATAGTTGTAATATTTTGAAATAAAAGGGTTCATTAGGTCTAGTATGTATTCATGGGAAGCACCCATTATTTTTGTGAAAAGGTGGATGAAACTACTATATTTTTTTGGATTATAATAAGTTTAATAAAGTTATAATAAGGAATCAGTATCCTCTTACATGCATTGATGAACTTTTTAGTCAATTTAGGGGAGGCTAGTGGTTCACTAAAATTATCTTACATTTAGGATATCAACAACTATAGGGTTAAAAGAAGGATATTCTAGATAAAAATTTCAGAAGTTGATATATTAATTATGAGTATGTGGATATGCCTTTTGGTCTTACGAATGAACAAATTTTTTATGGAATTGTTGAATTTGATGTTTTTATAGTATTTGGAATATTTTGTTGTGGTATTTTTGGATGACATACTGGTGAAATATAGGACAAAATTTGAGCATGATAAATACTTTACAATAGTTTTGGGGATCCTGTGGGATTTTCTTTTGTATAAAAAAATTTAATAGTGTTATTTTGGGATACAAGTGGTACATTTACATAGAAATTGTTTATATGAAAAAGGTTTTTTTTGATCCAGAAAATATATAGGATGTGATCTCATGGAAACTTCCAAATAATTTCTTTGAGATATGAAGTTTCCATGGCATGGCTAGTTATTACCAATGCTTTGTTCCAGATTTTTCCTGACCAGATTCACCAATTACAAATTTCAAAAGGAAAAGTGTTCCATTATAATGGAACAATCAATTACAAAATTATTTTTAATGGCATAAATTTTTCCATACATCAACACCAGTCTTGATATTTCAAAAATCAAGAAAAGGCTATGTGGTGTATTGTGAAGATTTAGGATTTGGGTTGGGGTATGTTCTCAGGTATATATATCATTTTGTTTATTGTGGATCTCAATAGTTACTATTACGTGATAATAACTACCCAACACACAAATTGGAATTAGCTTGTGTGGTACATGCTTTGAAGACCTAGCTTTTTTATCTTTTTTGGGATAAATTCACTTTTTTTTAAAAAAATCATAAGATCTCAAAACACATATTTTCACAAATATATTTGAATTTGAGACAAGGAAGATGAATGGAGTATCTTTAAATGTTTGAATTTGACTTAATGTGTAAGCTACGAGAAGGGTCTCTATGGATAATTCATTAAGTACAAATTCATATAGTTAGTTTATAAAAGAGGGTTTAGATAAATGGAAGATAATGTTAGTGATTTCAAAAAAGAACTTGGATTGTAAAGATGGTGGTAGTGTTGTTTTGTTATTTCTAGTTTCTTTTGTTCCCGATTTATTAGATATGGTTAAAGATACATAGAAATAAGATGATTAATTTGTTTCTATGAGCTCAAAACACAATGGGCGAGACCATTGAGGGATATAATATTAAAAAAAGATCAATATTGTGGTTTTAAGATCGAATGTTCGTACCTTTTTCTTTTTAGGAATAACTCCTTCATGCCACACCCATATGAGAAGTGTTTTTATCATGGAATAAAAATGACGTATAAGGCACTAAAATCATTATTTTGGTTTGATAGAATGAAATTAATGGTAGATGAGATTTTTTTGATATTCCTCTCTTATTAGTAGGTTACAGAAGGGAACTAATGATATTTTATTATGCTACAATATTAACCAATTCCCATGTTGTAATGAGAGAATATAGATATGTATTTTGGTATAGGTTTACCAAGGAAGGTTTAGAAATACGATTCTGTATGGTTGATAGTGGATCAAATCATAAATTCATCCCATTTTATCCTTATTAGTGAATCCAATAATGTGGATGACTTTTCAAAAATATATATCTGATAAGTTGTAAAGAAGAATGGTGTTCTAGTCTGGATTATATATTAATGAGACCCCATGTCTAAATATCTTTTTTGAAAATATATACAGTAATCCCTTGGGTCTCATTTGACTTTGAGCATGGCATATCATCATCCAATGGAAAGAAAATCGAAAAGGAAAATCCAAACATTGGATGACATGATTTAGGCTTCTGTAATAGATTTTGGTGGCTCATGAGATGAGAACATACCATTAGTGGAGTTATTGTTAAAAATATATTATCAGGCCTTGATAGATATGAATCCTTTTGAATAATTGAATAGGAATCCTTTTCTTTCTCCACATTGTTCAGTGGAATTAAGTGAGAGTTAACTGGTAGGACCAATCCTTATGCAAGCGGCAATATAGAAGATTCAATTAATCATAAAGAGGATATAGATGGAATAAATTAATTAAAAATCATATGAAGATCATCATCAACTAACATAACCATTTTATGAGAGTGATAATATCTTCCTGATAAACTCTCAAACACTTGGGTATCCTCCATTTGGGAAGAAGGGAATGTTATATCCTTAATACATAGGACATTTTGAGATATTTGAATGGGTGGTGAGGTGGACTATCAGTTTTATTTTACAATAAGGTTAAATTTAGTTTATATTGTGTTTCATGTATCTCAATTTAAGAAGTATCATCTTGACATTTACTATGTGATTAGATGGGTTCACATTGATTGATATCCAGATGTTATGGTGGGTCATGAGCCATAAAAGATTCTGGATAGAAAAGAGAATGTATTGTATTATAAAATCATTAGTATAGTGAATGTTTTATGGAAACATGGCTAGATTCAAGAGAAAAAATGGGAGTGTGAAAATTAAATTATGGATAAATGGTTAAAACTCTTTTGTGACAACTATGGTTTTATAACATTGGGGGAAAAACTATAATGGTGGATAAAATGTAGAACCCCCTGATTTCATATACTTGACCATTTATTTTGGTATATTAATTATATAAAATTATTAGTTTATTTTTTGGGAGGTTACAAGGAGATGTGGAATGTTTTTTATGATTTTGTAGGTTCATGGTTTGAGCACATTTATTAGAAACTATGAAAAATAACAATGAAACCATGAAACTGAATTATTGGACACTTAGAATGTGCATGGTTTGGCACATGGTTTGACCAAACTATTTAGATTCCTTGTAGGAATTGTGAAATGCTATATATTGGGGTATGACATGGTTAGTTCGTGGTTTTTATAACTATGAAATCCAATCATGTGAGGTGTATTTATAGACAGTGTCTCATGTATGCTTGTGGAAATTTTTTTCTAACTATTCACTCTAACCATGCATCGCATAAAATTAGATCAAAAGTTTTTGATCTAATAAAATTTACCTCTTAAAACACTTTTTTCCCAATAAAAGACCATAACACTAATTAATCTTCCTCCCAAGGTAGTGGAGACAATTCCTTTCGATCTGAGAGTGATTCCTAGCCTAATCCATGTGCATTAGAGACTACGATTCGTTGGTAAGTTCTTGTTCTTCATAGTTTTCATTAGATATCTTCTCTTTCCCAATTTTAGAATCATGGATCCAGTTTGTTAGGGATATATCCATGTTGTGTGTTTTTAATATTGATGTGATATTATTGTTTTTATTTATGGGAATGAGATCTATGTAGGAATCTTGAATATTTAAGTTGTTTTGTTAAGGTTTTGGTGACATTCTTGGTTTTATCCAATGTTTGAGAGGTAGGTAGATTCTCTCTCGACTCCTCTTGATTAGATCTTGAATAGTTTATATAAAGTTGATTTAATTTCTTTAAATTGTTCCAAAATTAGTTGTATAGTTTTATGGAATTATCATTTTAATTATGGTTTTCGAAATAATTAAAATTATATGGTTTTTTGAAAAAGAATTGTTTATAATTTTAAACTGATGGTTTTTAAATTATGGTAGGTTGATCAAAGTGAATTATTTTTTGAAATTATTATATTTAAATGGGTTGATATGATTTGGTAATAAAGTTTGGGAATTAGTGTAATGGGATAGATGGTGGTCATGAAGTATCACCATCAAATGGACACAATATAGACATGAAGTTCCACCATCAATGGTAACACCTAGATTGAATGTGTGTTTCTATTGAGGATGTGTGTGGACATGGAAATTTTTATTCCAAATCATATACTGAGAAATATTGAAAACATTTTTTGATTTTACATGAAAATTTAAGGTGTAAATAATTGATGTATAAATTGGAATCAATGGTATTGAATACTTGTTTGATTATTTTCATTAGAAATTTTGTTGGTTGGATATAAAATGATTTAAATTATTTGTAAAAGGTTTTATATAATTTTTTAACTTATTTAATCCTATTGGTGTTAGATGGGATGTCAATGGGTAAATCCTACTGAGTTTTATACTCTCCCCCCTTCTTAGGCACAATGGTGAGTTTTCATATGTTATATATCGACACATGGGTAAATTCATGGTATCCCAATTCTTTAGTGATGCTTCCTGATACCTTCGGTTGGTTATTTGGATTTGGAGCTTGGACTAGATTGTATTTTTTTGTTACTACCTTTGGTGTCTTTTGGTTTTTTTACTATTTTGTTTTATAGGTTATGTCACATTGATTCATTTTTACTCTGATATTTTCTTTTGGTTTAGTCTTGTATTGGCTTAAATTTTGGTACTCATACATCACTAAGAAGTTTGGTTGTTATGTTTATCATGTTATTAGACATTATATATTAAAATGGAAAATCATCCCCCAATTTTTTATGATGCCCTTGGCATTTATTTACAGCCTTTAGTGTCTTGAGGTTGTCACCTTAGGCCAAATAGATCCCCATCACTTCTCAATCTAATGAGGAGGGGCATGATGCTACAAAAAAACTCTCACATTGATTCCATTTAATGTTTCTAATTTTTTTCTCTCTTAATTTTACATATTAAAAATTCATCTTGTTTTCAATGTATTTATTCAAAAAATAGGTCCCAAAAAATTAATAATAAATAAAGGCTAAGAAAATAAAAAATATTCAGTATTACATGCATTTTTATCATCCTCTATCTTACCCATCTCACATTTTCATCTTAAATCTATTTTTTATTTTATATTTGAATTATAGTTTGTAATTTCTACACACCAACAATCCTTTATATTTTTTTCAATTGGTTAAAAATAATACATGAAACATGTTGAGTGGTAAAAGGAAAAAAGATGCATTTTGTTAAAAAAAAAATCAAAATTTATTGAAACACAAGTGAACACAATATTTTCAGGTATAAACATGTAAAAGATAATGTGAGGTCCCTATTCCTTTCTCTTCAAATTTTCATACTAGATTATTAAATGGAAAAAGCGAGTAACACCTATAAAACAAACATAAATTTGATTATGAGGGTTGTAAAGAAAAATTCCAATGGATCAATGTGAGGATGGATGATCAAAATCCCCATTCAATTATAGAGAACCACTATGGAGGAGGGTCGTTGAAGAAGATGAGGAGTTATCTGATTTTTATGAGTCACGAATTCCGAGAATGAAACCCCCATGGGACCAAAACCATAATGTTGGAAGAGTAATGTTGTGGATCCCTTCATTCAAAGGTAAGAATGATCCTGAAACATAGTTGGAATGGGAATGAATATAATATAATGTTTTTGGTTGTCATAACTATTCAGAGGAAAATAATATGAATTTGGTGGCTATGTAATTCAATAAATATGCTAGTATTTTATGCAACCAACTTTAAGTGAGTCGATGTAAAAGTTTAGAATGACCCATCTACACATAGGAAGAGATAACAATGGTAATATGTAAGAGGTTAATTTCTAGCCACTATTATTTTGATTTGTACCTCATGTTCTAAGGTTTGAACTAATGATCTATGAGTGTTGAGGACCAACATAAAGAGATGCAGATGATCATGTTTCAAGCCAATATTTATGGGGAGGTAGAAGCCACCATGTAAAGGTTTGTGACCGACCTAAACCATAACATTTGAGATATATTGTAACTTGACCACTATTTCGATATAGAGGATATTATTCACATGAATACTAAAGAGGAAAGGTAATTAAAGGCAATGAGTATGCTCCCTATATCTATTTTAAGGATTAAAAATCTTTTTTTAGGTTCAAGGATCACATACCACAGGAAAATGTAAGGGAACACATAATGGATTCCAAGGAGGTGACCAAACCAAAACCATTCTTTCCATAATACAAACGTAAAATGGATGGTATGTTTGTTTTTAAATCATGTGATATTTTTTAAATTTCAAGGATTTAGAAATTTCCATCATAATTTTAAAATAAGAGGATCATGATTATTTTGGATGATAGAGATGTTCTTAGTGATAGCTCAAACAAAGATGAAATTCCACCACTTTAGGAGTGTTCATATGTGGGAATAGAGTTCCTAGTTCATGGATAAATTCTTATGGAATGGCATCATTTGAGTTCATAACCCAAAAGATAACATGATCAAGACAAAAGGGAGAACATTATTCATAATAGATTCCTCTTAAAAGATATGTTATATTGTATGATTAATGATTGGGGTAGTTTCACAATTTCCGAAAGTGGTTTGATGGATGATATATTGGGTTTATCTATTACCAAACATCCTAGGCCTTAGAGATTGTAATGGTTAAATAATAGTTGATATGTTAAAGTTACTAAGAATGTGAAATCTGTATTTTATAGAGGGACGTAAGATGAAATGGTGACATGTAGTATTGTTCCCATGCATTATAGTAATATAATTCTAGGTATTCCTTGTAAATTTGGATAGGAGGATACCACATTATGGATATAACAACTTCTATTCTTTTGTGTACATTAGGAGGATGATTATACTTACAACCCTGAGGATGTTTCAAGCTTATCAAGACTAAGTGAGTATTTAGTGAGATTATGATAAGATAGAAAATAAAAGAGATAAAAATTGAGGGATTCAAAAAATAAAGAGTGAAAAAGGAGTGATGAATGACATAAAAATTAAATAAGTAAATAAATGATTTAAAAAAAGAGTAAAAAAAGTGTGTTGAAGGAAAAGTGAGTTTATTTTAATGAAAAATAGAGATAAAGAGAGATTTTTAGGGGGTGGAAACTATCTTGTTTCTATGAAAGGGAGAATATTTTACCACTAACTATATTAAACATAAATTCCTTATTGAG
This sequence comes from Viscum album, assembly GCA_963277665.1. NCBI lineage: Eukaryota > Viridiplantae > Streptophyta > Magnoliopsida > Santalales > Viscaceae > Viscum > Viscum album. The sequence goes on along the minus strand of OY728163.1, from coordinate 1,965,528,563 downwards.
TTGTGTTTTTATTCCAAGAATATAGTGATCAGGAAAGGAAATGTTGGAAACATGCTATATTTGATCTAGGTGGTTTGGTATGAAAAGAACATCTAAAAGGGAGGTTCCCAGAGCAATGAAAGTCAAAACATTTTCCACAAGGAGATGGAACATTACATGTCATAGAGATAATCAATAATAATTCCTATAATATTGAGTTACCCAACATGTATGGAAACAATAGTGTCACATTTAATATTTATGATCATTCTCTCTTTAAATTTTCCTATTTGAGGACCAATCCTTTTGAGGAGGGAGTGGTTGATGAGGATAATGGAACACATTGGAATAGAGGTGTTAAATGTTTAATTAATGAGGAGTTAGAAATGAAAATGATTGTATAACACCCATTTTAATGAGTTGGTATCCCAATGGCAAGGGAGAAGACTAAGTGAACGAAGGAAGCCTTAAATGAATTAATCAAGGAATTACAAGGGTAGGTCCAATACCCTTTATAAGGATAAGAATTTAGGCCTATATTTACATTAATTAAGGACCAAACATGATTTTAATGACTTTTCCCATGGTTTGATGTGAATTTCAATCTCACCGCACTATGGAATTTAAAAAGTCAAAGTGGTGGGATAATTGTCTTTACATTCCAAAGTGGTGTTCTACTTGTCCCTTAAAGTCAAGGGAATCTTCCAAAATTTCCAGATGAAAAATTTAGGCATGTTGAATTTTGGGAAAAAATGTTAGACTTTTGTATAAGTCTTTGGCTATAAATAGACACCCATTATACTATTTGAACACCATGAATGAAGGTAATGTTATTATTGTGAGTTTTTCTTGAATCCTTTGTTTTCATTCTTAATTATTGACTTGTAAATGGATTATTCATCCTTTGAATTGTCTTGTGGATAGATTTCTTAGAGAAAAGTTCTATTTTGGTTCTACCTTGACCAATTATCTTCTTTATTCCTTATTTCCACAATTTGTATCCCTTTTCACGTGTTTTCTTGTAGAGATCTGGGTTCTCAACACATGAACATTAAACAATGTTCCTATGAAACTTTCTAGAAGGTATTGGATCATGTATCATGGATTATAATATATTTTAGGGTTTTTCTAAATTTTTATGGTTTTTTAGTATTTTTAGGGGTTTTTTTGGTTTTAGGGTTTTTGAGAGTATTATAGGGGTTTTAGGGGTTTTATGTCGTTTTTTTTGGTTTTATGGTTTTTGATCTATTAGGGTAATTAATTTTTTTTGGTTTTTTTAAATTTTTCAGCGGTTTAATGGGTTTTTAGAGTTTCTCTTGTTTTTATGGTTTTATGGTTATTTTGGGATTTTAGGGGTTTTATTATTTTTAGGGATTTTAGAGGGTTTTAGGGATTTTGGGGGTTTTTAGGGATTTTAACATTATTACGTTTTTAGGGGTTTTAAGTATTATTAGGTTTTTAAGGATTTCTTAGGGGGTTTCAGGGTTTTTATGTTTTTAGGTACTTTTAAGGATTTTATGTATTTGGATGGATTTTTGGAATTCTATTAGGGATTTAATGTTTTTTAGATATTTTTTAAAATTTTATGGGTTTAGATGGTTTTTAGTGTTTTTTTGGGATTTTTAGGGTTTTTTTGAGTTTCAGGGTTTTTAGGATTTTAGGGTTTTTCTTAGTTTTTAGGTTTTTTAGGGTTTTTATAATTTTTAGGTTTTTACGATATTTTATTTTTTTTATTGTATTTATGTTTTTCTTATTGGTTTTTAGGGTTTTTGGGTTTTTTATGTTTTTTGGGTTTTTGGGGATTTATTATATTTTTTTTGTGTTTGAGGGATTTTTGGTATTTGGAGGGTTTTTTAGGGTTTTTATTGGTTTTTAGTGTTTTTATTGTTTTTATGGGTTTGAAGGGCTTTTTATATTTTTTAGTTGTTTTTGGGGGTTTGAGGGGTATTAATGGTTTTTAATAGTTTATAGGGATTTTAATGGATTTTAGTGTTTTAGGGTTTTTAGGGTTTTTAGAGTTTTTATTTTTTTATAGTTTTGAAATGTTTTTAGTTTTTAAAGATTTCTTAGGGATATTTAGGATTTTAGGTTTTTTACATTTTTAGGAATTTTTTAAGCTTCTTAATATTTTATGGGTATTAGGGATTTTTAGGGTTTTAGGATTTTTAGGGTTTTTATTGTTTTTAGAGTTTTTTTGACATTTTTATGGTTTTAAATGTATTTTATAGATTTTAGTGGGTTTTTTTGGGTTTTATATGATTTTAGGTTTTTTTTTGGTTTTTAGGGGGTTTTAGGGTTTTTTAGGATATTTAGTGTTTTTAGGATTGTAGGATTTTTAACTGTCTTTAGTTTTTTAGGGTTTATTATAGTTTTTAAGTGATTTTTACATTTTTATGGTTTTATTTTTATTTTTATGGGTTTTTAGGGTTTTTCGATATTTTGAGGCTATTTAAGGGGGTTTTGGAGTTTTTTTGGCATTTTAAGAATTTTAGCATTTTAATGTTTTTGTGGTTTTTATGTGTTTTTAGGTTTTTATGTTTTTTCTTATGGGTTTTCTGGGTTCTTTATGTTTTTAGGACTTTGAAGGGTTTTCTAGATGATTTTTGGATTGTATGGTTTTAGGGTTTTTGAGGGTTTTTTGATTTTTTTTAAGGCTTTTATGGTTTTTAGGGGTTTTAAGGGGTTTTTTAAATTGTTTTAGGGTTTTTATGTTTTTTGTTGTTAATAATATTTATTTATGTTTAAAGGGGTTTATGAGTTATTTTTTTTGTTTTAGGGTTATTATTGTTTGTAATAGTTTTAAGGGTTTTTAGGGTAGTTGGGGTTTTTAGGGGTTTTATCATTTTTAGGGTTTTGGGGGTTTTATGTGTTTTTTGGTTTTTAAGGTTTTCTTAGAGTAATTTTGGGTTTTTAATTTTTTTTTGGTTTTTTAGGATTTTACGGGCTTTTAGTGGTTATAAATATTTTTATGGACTTTATGGGTTTTATGGTCTTTTAGGGTTAATAATATTTTTTGGGTTTTCGGGGGTTTAAATATGGGTTTTAAGGTTATCATAGGGTTTTTCAGGGTTTTACAATTTTTTATGTTTTTCGGATTTTTTAGATTTTGTATGATTTTATTTGGGTTTTTTGGATTCTTCAGGATATTGAGGGGTTTATGGGTTTTTAGGGTCTTTAGAGTATTTTGGATTTTTAGCATTTTTAGGTTTTTAGGGGTTTTGAGTGTTTTTAGGTTTTTAGGGGTTTTTAGGGTTTATAGGGTTACATTTTTATGGATTTTTAATAATTTTTTAGAATTTTCATGGGTTTTTAGGTGTTTTACATATTTTGATGGGTTTTATGGTTTTTAATTTGTTTTTGGGAATTTAGAGTTATTTTTAGTTTTATGGATTTTTAGTTTTTATGGTTGTTATGTTTTTTAGAGTTTTTTATCATTTTATGGGATTAAAGGATTTTTACAGCTTTTAGTGATTTTAGTATTTCTAGTGATTATAGGGTTTTAAGGTGTTTTTATAGATTCATGTTTTTAGTTTTATGTTTTTTTAGTTTTTTAATGTTTTCTTAGGGGTTTTCAGGTTTTTTACAATTTTTTAGGTTTATGGGTTTTTAGGATTGTTATGTTTTAGGGTTTTAGGGATTTTGAGGTGCTTTAGGGGGTTTAGGGGGCTTGGGTATCGTTTATAAGGTTTTAGGGGTTTTTTGAGTTTTTAGGGATGCTTAATGTTTTTAGAGTATTTTAACAATTTTAGCAGTTTAGAGGGGGTTTAGAGTTTTGAGTGGGTTTTTAGGGTTTCTATGGTTTTAGGGGTTTTATGGTCATAATGGTTTTATGGTTTTTAGGGTGGTTGAGGGTTTTAAGTTCTTTTATAGCATTTAGAAAATTTTATGGGTTTTATGTGTTTTTAGGGTTTTTATGTTTTCTTAGGATTTTTAAAATATAAGGGATTTTTATTTATTTTTTATGATTTTATGAGTTTTTGGTTCTTTACAGATTTTTAAGGTTTTGATGGTTTTAGGGGTTTTAGGGGTTTTTATGGGTTTTAAGTGTTTTGAGGTATTTAGTTTTACTTAGGGGTTTTGAATTTTCTTAGGGTTCTCTAGGTTTGGAGGGATTTTTATGGATTTTTTAAATATTTTTATGGTTTTTTGTATTTTTAGTTTTTTGGGGTTTTTTTGGGTTTTTAGGGTTTTTTTTGCATTATTTTTGGTTTTAAGGATTTTAGAGTTTTTTATAATTTTATGGGTTTAATGGGTTTTTATATTTATTAGTAGGCATTTAGGGTTTTTATGTGTTTTATGGTTTCTTAAGGATTTTGTGGTTTTATGGTTTTTAGGGTTTTAGGGCCTTTTGGGGGTATCCGTATTTTTTCAATTTTTAGGGGTTTTAAGTCAATTTATGTTATTATGGTTTTATTAGGGGGCTTAGGGGTTTTTATTGGTTTATATGTTTTAGGGATTTTTATGGGTTTTTTGTATTTTTATTGTTTTTATGGTTTATAGGGAATTTGAGGGGTTTGAGTGTTTTTCGTTATTTAATGATTTTTTGGGTCTTAGCATTTTTTAGCATTTTAGGGGTTTAAAGTGGTTTTACGTTTTTATTATTACCTTATGTTTTTTCATGGGTTTTATTTATTTTTAGCTTTCCATGTATTTTTAGATATTTTCTGGTTTTTATTAGATTTGGGGTTTTTTAGGGTTTTTAGGGATTTTCAGATTTTTTACGTTTTTGAGGTTTATATGATTATTTAAATTTTTTAAGGTTTTAGGGGTTTAAAGGATTTTTAAATTATTTAGTGGATTTAGGTTTTTAATGGGTTTAAAGGGTTTTCATGTTTTTGCGGTTTTTAGGGGTCTTATGTTTTTATAGTTTTTAGCATTTTTTGGTTTTTAGGGGTTTTAAGTATTTTTATGTTTTTAAAGTCTTCTTAGGGTTTTATAGGGTTTTAGGGTGTTTTACATTTTTTTTAAAATTTAGGTCTTTCTTATAATTTTAATAGTATTTAGGGGACTTATGTATTTTGAGTGTTTTTAGTGATTTTGTGGTTTTTTTAGTTTGTATAGTTTATTTGCGTTTTTTGGTGATTTAAGGTTTTTAGTGGTGTTTTAACATTTTTGTTGTTATAATGTTTTTTAAGAGATTTTAGTTGGGTTTTAGGGTTTCATGGGAGTTTTGGATTTTTAATATTTATATTGTTTTAGGGTTTTTAGGGAAATTTAGGGAACTTAATTCTTTATGTTTTTTGGGGGTTTAAAGTGTTTTAAGGTTTTTATGGTCTTCTTAGGAGTTTTAGGGTTTTAGGTATTTTTTATGTTTTTAGGGATTCTGTAGACTTTTTAATATTTTTATTGATTTTTAGGGTTTTTAGGGTTTTTAGTGTTTTTAGGTCTTTAGGGATTTTTTTGTGTTTTTAGGTTTTTAAGGATTTATTAGGTTTTTAATGTATTTATGTTTTTTTTTCATTTTTAGGTTTTTTTTGTCTTTTTAGGATTTTTATATTTTTATGATATTTTATGTTTTTTATGGGTTTTTGGGTATTTTGGGTTATATTTTGGGGGGGGGGGTAGGTTTTTTTTGGGGTTTTGGGGGGTTTTAGGTTTTTTTTGAGCTTATATATTTTTAAGTGTTTTAGAGATTTTTTTTTAACATTTTTAGGGTTTTAAATGTGTTTAAGAGATTTTTTCATTTTTATGGTTTTTATAGGTTCTTATGATGTTTCATAATTTTTATGGTTTTGTGGATTTTAGGGATTTTAGGGGGGTTTTGTGTTTTTTTAGTATTTAGGGGCCTTATGTGTGTTTTTTAGGTCTTCGTAGGGTTTTTGAGGATTTTTGGGGTTTCTTTTTACATATATAGGGATATTTAGTGAATTTTTTAGATTATATGTTTTTATTGTTTTTAGTGATTTTGTGATGTTTTAGTTGTTTTATGGGTTTTTTGATTTTTTCATGTTTTTAGGGATTTTGAGTTTTTAGGGGTTTAGGGGTTTTTAGAGTTTTTTAACATTTTTTGGGATCTAAAGTTTTTAGAGTTTTTCGTGGGTTATAGTTTTTTATGTGTATTTAATGGTGTTAGGGATTTTTATGGGTTTTAGGGGTTTTATTAGTTTTAAATTATTTTAGGTTTTTAGCATCTTTTTGGTTTTTAGGTGTTTTAAATATTTTACAGTTTTAAGGCATTCTTAGAGTTTTCATGGTTTAGGGGTTTTTAATGTTTTTGGGATTTTTTAGGGATTTTTTAGGATTCTTAGGGTTGTTAGGTTTTTTATTGTATTTTAGGGTTTTATTTTTTTAGGGTTTTTAGGATTTAGGATTTTTACTATTTTTAGGTTTTTAAGGGTTTTTGTTTTTATAGGTTTTTAAGGTTTTCTTTGGGGTTTTCGGGGTTTTTATAAGTTTTTAGAATTTTAAGGTTTTTTAGTGAATTCAATATTTTATATGTTTTAGGGGTTTTATGGTTTCTAGGTGGTTTATGGGTTTTATATTTTTTTGGTTTTCATGGTTTTTTTGAGTTTTTTAAAGTTTTAGGGTTTTTATATTTTTGTATCATTTTAAGGGTTTTAAAGGGTTTTTAGATATTTTAGTAGTTTTTGGGGTTTTATGGGGTTTTGGGGTTTTTTAAGGTTCTTTAGGTTTTTATGGGTTTTAGGGTTTTATTGTTATTAGAGTTTTTATTGTTTTTTATTTTTTTAAGGGTTTAAAGTGTTTTTAGATTTTTAAGGCTTTGTTAGGGTTTTTCATGATTTTTAGTTGTTTTACATTTTCAGTGTTTTTTGGGGTTTTAGGATTTTTATGGTTGTTAGGTTATTTAAGAATTTTGAGGTTTTTGAGAGATTTTAGGGGTTTTATGGTTAGTTTTGGGGTTTTAAAGTCATTTTATGAGTTTTTCTGGGTTTTATGGTTTGTAGAGTTCTTAAAATATTTTTGGGGTTTAAATAGCTTCTAGAGATTTAGAGGTTTTTAGTATTTTTATGGGGTTATGTGAATTTTAAGGTTTTAGGGGTTCTAGGGTTTTAGGGGGTTTTATGGGGTTTTAGGGATTTTAGTGTATTTTTGGCTATTTAGTTTTTTTATATTTTTAGTGATTTTATGTGTTTTTAGGTATTTTAGGTTTTCTTAAGGGGTTTTATGGTTTTTTTGTGTTTTTTTTAACATTTTAAGTATTTTTAAGGATTTTATAATATTTTTATGTTTTTTAGGATATTTTGGGATTTTGTGTGATTTAGAGTTTTTAAGGTTCATAGTTTTTTTATGCTTTTGGGGGGTTTTATGTGTTTCTAGGTTTTTTAGGTTTTTCTTATGGGTTTTTAGGGTTTTTATGGTTTTAGGTATTTTTAGGGATTTTTTTATTTTTAGGTTTTCTGAGGGTTTTAGGATTTTTTTTTTGGTTTTTAGGGTGTTTTTTACGTTTTAGGGTTTTAAAGGTTTTTTATAGTTTTAAAACATTTTTAGGGGTTTAAAGTATGGTTTAAGTTCTTATTATTTTAGGGGGGTTTGTTTTTAGAGGATGTTAAGGTTTTTAGGTTTTTTATGCTTTTCATGGGTTTAAAGGGATTTAAGGTTTTTTGGATTTTAGAGCTTTTAGGATTTTTATGGGTTTTAGGTGTTTTTCAGCTTTTAAGGTTTTATTTGGGTTTTTAGAGGGATTTAAATTTTTAAGAATTTTAGGCAGTTTTTGGCATTTAATGTATTTTATGTTTTTTAGAGATTTTTAGGGTTTTTAGATTTTTATGGGCTTAATGAATTTTTGAGTTCTAAGGGGTTTAAAGGGTTTTTAATGTATTTAGGGTTTTAAAGGTTTTTTAATGTATTTATGGGTTTAATTAGTTTTTAGTGTTTTAGTGGGTTTTTTTGTGTTTTATGGGTTTTATGGATTTTGAAGGTTCTTAGGGTTTTTTTATAGATTTTATAAGTATTTATTGTTTTATGTTCTTTTAGGGTTTTTAGAAATTTTATGTTTTTAGGGGTATAATGAGCTTTAGGGTTTAAATGTTTTTTATAGGGTTTTAATGGTTTTATGGTTTTTTAAACTTATGTTATTTTTAGGGATTTTTTATAATTTTATTATTTTTATGGTTTTTAGGGATTTTTCAGGTTTTAGGGTTTTTAGGTTTTTTCGTATTTTAATCATTTTTAGGTTTTTTGTGGGTTTTAATTTTTTTAGGTTTTTGTATTTTTCATAGAGGGTTTCAAGGGTTTTAGTTTTTTTTATGTTTTAGGTATTTTAGGTGGTTTTAGGATTTTTTATGTTTTTTACGGGTTTAGGGATGTTGATGGGTTTTTGGGTTATTTGGGTTTATCAGTTTTGGGTTTATTTGATTTTTTTTGACTTTTTACTTGGTTTTAAGGATTTTAGTGTTATAAAATAATTTTAGGAGTTTAAAGGGTTTTTTGAATTTTATGTTGTTATTTAGTATTTTTAGGGGTTTTTATGGGTTTTAAGGTATTTATGGTTTTTATTGTTTTTATGGTTTTTTAGGGTTTTTAGAATTTCTTAGGTTATTAAGGGTTTTATGTTTTTTTAGGACTGTAAGGTTTTCTTATGTTTTTTTTTCATTTTATTGTTTTTTTTATTTTATGATTTTTATGGTTTTTCTGTTTTTATTGTTTTTATTTCAGTTTTTAGGGTTTTTTAGTTTTCAGGTTCTTTAAGGGTTTTAGAGTTTTTTAACGTTTTTAAGGGTTTAAAATATTTTTAGAGTTTTTAGTGGGTTTTGGGGGTTTTATGTATTTTTAGTGTTTTTATGTTTTAAGTGGATTTATTGTTTTAAGGGGTTTTAAGGTTTCTTAGGTTTTTTAGTGGATTTATATTTTTTTGTCTTTATGGATTTTACTGGTTTTAGGGTTTAATGTTTTCATAATTTCATTTGGGGTTTTAGTGTTTTTCTGGATTTAGGTATTTCGATGTATTTTCTATGATTTTTATGTCTTTTTCACTTTTTAGTTATTTTTAGGTGTTTAAGGTTGCTTAGGGTTTTAGAGTTTTTTGGGGTATTTTAGAGGAGGTTTAAGGGTTTTATGGCTTTCGGAGTTTTTTAGGGTTTTCACGATTTTTAATGTTTTTTAATGTTTTTAGGGGTTTAAAGGGTTTTTAGAGTTTTTAGTTGTTTTAGTGTGTTTTATGGATTTTTAGGGTTTTAAATGGTTTTAGGGTTTTTATTGTTTTGGGGGTTTTAGGGAATTTTTGGGGTTTTTAGAATTTTTATGTTTTTAGTAGTTTTATCAATTTTTATGTTATTAAGGTTTTCATAGGGGTTTTCAAGGTTTCTAGGGTTTTTATATTTTTATGTATTTTATGGGATTTTTTGGATTTTTTATGTTTTAATGATTTTGAGGGTTTTTAGAATTTTTGGAGTTTTTATGGTTTTTTTTGGGTTTTTTAGTTTTTATGTGGTTTAATGTTTTTTAGATATTTATAAATTTTATAGTGGTTTAAAAGGTATTTATAGTTTTTAGTGGTTTTAGAGTTTTTATGAGTTTTATGGTTTTTTAGGGTTTTATGGTTTTATGGTTTTATGGTTTTTATGGGTTGAAGGGTATATTAGGATTTCTAATGTTTTTATGGATTTTATTTTTTAGTTTTCTAAGGTTTTCTTAGGTGTTATTAGAGTTTTCAAGGGTTTTAAATTTTTAAGTATTTTTTGGACTTTTTAAGATTTTATGGTTTTTACAGGTTTTAGGGTTTTTTAGGATTTTTGGTATATTTAGTTTTTTTGGGTTTTGTGGTTTTTTTGGGATTTTAGTGTTTTTAGGTTCTTACAGGTTATATTTTATTTTGTTTCTATGGTCCTCTTAGGGTTTTAGGAGAATCATGGAACATATAGGAATAGAGGGGTTGAAGGCAGACTTGATGAGGAGAGAGAAATGAACTTGATTATATAAGACTATTTTGTGGTTTTCGGTCTCGAAACGCCCAACGGCTCCATATCTGATGATGGATGGACCAGCTTTCCAAAGGCAGGCGTTCACCGGATGGTCTGACCAGCGATGCTTAAGAACTCACATTGGTCGAGAGGATGGGAAGTCGGGCTCATCGCACACTTTATGGGGGAATTATTGCATGTTCTGGGAGTCTCGTATAGATTTAAGACGTATTCATATGTCCGTGAATCATTGGTTTATACCCAAACATAGTATCCACAGATTTAACCCTTGGTTGGCAATGGTCAGCTGAACGCAGGGGATCAGAATCATTTATGCCTGAGGTTTACCATCCCTCTTTGGATTAATCACCTTGAGGAGTCTGGACTCATTGAGACGGTGCTGGGAGCAGCTCGGTGAACCGATGTGAAGATGGTCGGATCGACCGATTGTTGGGCTTGAACCTCAGGGAGGCTTTCTACGTACCCTGCCTAGGAAACAGGGATCAATATCGACGTAGTTCGAATCGGGGTGTCGGAGAATCGACGTGAAGATGGACCCGGGGGTCCGGTTGTGATCGGGCTTGAACCTCGGGGAGGCTTCCTACATATCCCTGTGGTAGGAAATCAAAGTCATCGTAGTTCGCATTGACTTAGGACTTACGCTCTGAGGCAGCCCAGAATGATGGATTGGGGCTTACACACTGAGGAGGACCATAAGAGGATGTCATGGTCGATGCTTACTCTAAGCCCACGTGAGTCATGCTCGGTGTGAGAAACAAGAGGCAGTAGGGACCAGATGATCTCGTCACGAAAGGTGCATCCGTGAGAAGTGGAGTGGGGCTTACGCATGAGGGCGGCCCATAAAGCCATTGCTTACTCTGAGAAAGACACCCATGGTGTCTTCCTCATGTCTAGCCATGAGGGAATCCCAACCCAATTGTGGGTTAAGGAATATAATGGGGGCCAGCGCCTATGCGCGAGTGCACAAGCGGGATAACGCCAAGGGTATTGGAATCAGTCCGAACAAAGGGAGATGAAAAGGGTGAATTACATGCCCGACATTCAGAACACAATGAGGGTGGCATGGAAATGGAGGATAACTGTTGACCGTGGTCGAAACACAGCGTCCATATCATGTTAGCCTGAAATGGGGAGAGACAACTGAGGGTCGACTACTGACCATGTTCGAAACACAGGACCCGACTCGAAGTGTTGTCCATAGACTTCCGGGGCATTGGCCCAGGACGGTAGGTGAGCCGATGCGGCATGGGACCAGGTCATTAGGGGGTCCCTTTAGACATAGAAGAGTATGAAGATCCGAATGAAGGACACACAAAGCATGTGGTGGAGTGATGGAATGTTTGAATGGATTCTAGCGCTCTTGAAGTTATGCCACTCTAAACATAGAATAAGGCATCTCTTGCATGGAGAAAGAGGCATCCAATTATTGGGACATAGGGTACACTACAATTTAGAGTCATGTAGAGAGGGCAGCTTCCATACAATTTAACGTCATGTGGTTAGGATGAGGGCCATACAGTTTAACGTCATGTGGTCAGGACGATGGCCGTACAGTTTAACGTCATCTGGTCAGGACGAGGGCCGTACAGTTTAATGTCATGTGTTCAGGATGATTAGGCAGGAGATACCTAGAAATGGTTGGTGTGGGACTTATGGAAGGGCAGCCCTTTCCGGATGAACCTAGAAAAAGGTGCTAGGAAATGTAGTTATAGGAGAGTCGTGAGGAGTAGCTAGACTCATGACATGTATAGGACGGATGTTGGGGTGGTGCAATGGTAAATCCCGACATCCCGGCACGAAAAGTTCGTGGTGTGACTGTAAATTTTTAATGGGGGCCAGTGACGGTAGCGAAGGGACTGACCCAGCGTAGACCCCGCGGTATGGACCAGCGAGCGCATGGGGTTTTACACATGGGGCGGGCAGCATGGGAGACGGCCGCGGAGAGGCTTTTTGCGAAGGATCCGGCCGCGTAGGGCTGGACGCATGTGGCTTGCGGTTTGGTTCTCTGTGAAGGGTGTCCGTGAAGGAGCTATCGATGAGGAAGCAGGCCACAAAGGAGTCGGCGGCGAAGGACTCAGCCGTGAAAGAGGCTATCCATGCAGAATGGTCGTCCATGAAGGGTGTCTGCAGATGAGATGGCCGCGAAGGAGGCTCTCCGTGAAAGAGGCTGTCTGCGAAGGATACTGGCCGCGGTATAGATGGCCGCCCATGGAAGGTGTCTGCAAAGGGGCTGGTGCCCGTTCTACTTCGCACCCACGGAGGGGTTCCGCCTCCATTTCACGAACGACACTGATCCGTGGAAAGGGTGGCCGCGGAGGGACTATCCTCAAAGTAAATGGCCGCTATGGGCTGGCCGCGGAGGATTTGGCCGCATGTGGTTCGCGGACTGGTTTCTCCTCTCCGTGGAAGATTTCATCTGCGAACGATATGGGGTCCGCGGATGGTCGCGGGGCATTACCTCTAAGAAAAAATTCTCCCGTGTCTTCCCATGGGTTTTCACCCGTCCTTCCTCTCACTTTTTTTTGGTGCCCCTCGGTGAATATTTATACAGTCACGAGGATGCAATATCGTCGGGCTCACGAGACGTTTTGCGGAAGCCCATAACAAAACCCCCACACCCACGAACGACTCAGTCAACCGATATTTGATGAGTTGTGGAAGGGTTGCTTCGCGATGACACACCAATCGACCTCTATTCGGAAAATGATGAGGTTCGCGGCGGCATGGGAAGGTTGTCGCGGTTCACGGAGGTGGACCAGCTTGGCGTTCGTCCTGCTTCACGCCCGCGGAGGAGCCCCACCTCCGCCTCGCGGATGAAGCTGGTCCGCGAAATTGCGGTAGGGAGGTCCACCAAACCGGCCGCGTGCTGTTACTGGGAGCTGGTGCGCGGACCGATTCGGTCTTTTTCCAGGTCTTTTGGTAATTGGATTTACCACATGTAGAATTTTCAGGACCCTACAAAGACCCATTGTGAGGAGTTAGTGTACCATTGAAAATGAAACAAACATTGAGAATGTAGGAGACCTTAAATGGTTTAATCACTAAATTCCATTGGTATTCCAAATTCCCTTGTTTTGGTGAAGCATCTAGGCCTATATTTACATTAATTAAGGCCCCAACCTTCTTTTGAAGACCCAACTCATTGTGTGCTCCAAATTTCAGACCCACCCCACCATGGAATCTTCAAAGTCAAAAGTAGTGGGATAGTTGTATTTAATTTCCAAAAGGGTGTTCTACATATCCAATCACCTTTCATTGCCATCTTGTATAATTGAAATCAAAATCTATAAATCATGAGATACAACAGGATCAAATTTTGTGATGAATTCAGCAATTTTAAAACGGCGCATGAAACACCCTTTTTTTAGGTACTTCACAATTTATTTTTTTATTTTAATTATATAAAATTATTGGGTTTTATTTTTGGAGTTTAATAGGATATTTTCCATGATCTTGATGCTTTTATGAAGGTTTGTTATTTGATATTTGTTATTAGAAACTGTAAAACCCCTCCAATAAATCATACAACTAATGAAGTGGACATTGGGGAGGAGCATGGTTAAGTGCACTGTTTTTCCTAACCATATGAATGAACAATAGAAACTGTGCCATCATAAAACTTTGGGTATAGACCATTTGTAACATGGTTTGTCTAACCATATGAGACAACTATGTGTGGTGTGTTTTGAGGTCGTGGCTCATGCATATTTATCACATAGTTTTTCTAACAGTGCTCCATAACAGTTCACTGTAGAAATGTGATATGAAAATTGTACATCTAATATGATTTACCTCCAAAATAACTATTTTTCTCTAAAAAATTCTATAATACAATTTATTTTTCTTCCTAATTAGGTTGATATAATTCCTTTATATCCAGGATAGATTCCTAGGTTAATCCAAGTATGTTAGAGAACTGAATTCATTGGTAAGTGAACATTATTTATCATTTTACTTAAATATATTATTGTCCCCACTTTTGTAATCATGGATCTAGTTCATTGGGTATATATATGTTGTTTCATGTAAATATTTATGTGATATGATTATTTCTATTAAATGGAACATTATCTAAGTTGGAATCATGATGATTTAAAATGATTTGTTAGAGTAATTGTGTCATTCTTAGTTTTCACCAATGTTTAAGAGGTAGGTGGGATATCTCATAAATTCTCTTGATTAGAACTTGAAGTATTGATTTCAAATTAAAATAATGTATTTAAACTGTTTTAAAAATCATGGTGTGATTTTATGGAATTCACTTTTGAATTGTTGTTTTTGAAATCATGGGTATTAGATGGATTTTTGGAAAACCATTATTTATAATTTTGAAATGGTTATTTTAAAATTATGGTTGGTTGATGTTTTAAAAGTATTTGTAAAAATTATTTTTTTGAAATGGTTTGATATTATTTGGTAATAAAATTTTGTCATGATTTTAATGGGATGTATAATGGTCATAAAATACCACCATCAAAGGGACAGAGTATAGACGTGATGTTCCACTGTTAATAGTAACACCTTGCTTGTGTGTGTGTTTCTGTTGAGGGTGAGTGTTGAAATGGCCATGTTCATTCCAAATTATAAATTTATAAATGGTTAAAATATTTATTGATGTTCCTTAAAAAATTATTGTGTTAGTTATTGATTTATTCCTTGAAAAATGATTTTGAGGGATTTCTTATTTTCTTTTCATGGAAAATTGTTTTGGTTGGATATAAACTATTCTAAAATTTTCTAAACTATTTTATATAAATTTTAAAATATGTTAAATCATAGTGGAATGATTTGGGAAGTCATTTAGGAATTATTACTATGTTTTATACTAAACCCTTTTACGGGAACTATAGTGTGTTTTCATATGCTATATGTCGAGACATATGTAATGGAGAGGTATCCCAATTATTTAGTGATGTATCTAGATACCTTTGGTGGGGCATGTGTATTTAAAACATGAAGCAGTTTAGGAGTTGTTTTTGGTATCTTTAGTTTCTTTTTATTTTGTTATCTTCTTTTTCAATTATCTATATCACATTGATTCTACCTTTAATTTGATATTTTATTTTGTTTTAGTCTTCTATTGGCTTGAATTCTGTTTCTCATACATGTTTATGAAGTTTGGTTGTTCTAGTTATCAGTGGTTTGGTCATTTTATAATAAAATGGAAATCATCCCCAACTATTTATGAGGCCATTGGCATTTATTTTTGTCCATTGGTGTCTTGGGGATTTCACATAAGGCTCAGTAGCTCCCTTTCCACTTCTCCTGCCAATTAGAAGGGGCATGAAGTTATTAATGCTATAATATTTTCCAATACTTGACATTGAAATCATTTTGGTTTCACTCTTAGTATGGTTTCAAAGATATATCATTTATCAGAACATGAAATATAATTCTTTAAAAGGTATAACTAACCTATTTATACTGAAACTCAAGTTAACATGGTGTTGAGTACATTAGTGTTTTAAGAAACTTCTAGGAGTTTTCACCTAATCATCATGGGTTTAGATGATGATAAGATCACCTCATTCCTTGATAGAAATTAATTTCCACTAATATTACATAATTAATATTGAGTAATTATTTATTATTTTGTGAAAGAGTGTGGATTTTTTAAAATATTTAAAATTGGTTTGATTTTCAAAATCATGGTGGAATTTTCAAAAATGTTCTGAGAGTAGAAAGTTTTAAATTTTAGAAAGTCTTTGTTGTGATATGGTAAATTTAAAATTATTAATCCTGTTGTTACTATATATTGATATTAAATTGTGTTTTATTTTGGTTATAGGGAATGGAACAAGGTAGGAACCATAAAAAACAACTGGAAGAGGCTGCTAAGAATGTGGTTCAACCCAAGCCACATGTGAAACAAAAATTGGTTAAGAGTGTTGCCTAGGAATTTCAGGTCATGGAATGTTGGAATATGAAATATGAAACAAATAAAGTGTACCATCTAGTTCATTTCTAAATGCATAATCCTTCTATTTGTATGGGTTATTCAAAACCAGAGAAAGAAGAAGTGTGGATAAATAGGATGAACATAATATTCAATTTATTAGGCACACCAGCTAAGCTGAATCTGAAGTTGGAAATGTACATTCTATAAGAGCTTTCCCACTAGTGATGGGATTTATCATTTTAGGATTAATTGGTCCAATGCATGACATGAGAATATTTTGACGAGTTTTTTAAAAAAAAATTATACCCTCATACTTTCCAGATTGAAAGAACAACATATGTTTTCAATTTGAAGCAAGATAACCTCATAGTGACAGAGTATGAGACTAAATTTATGAATTTATTCTTGTTTGCACTATAATATTCTACATGTTCATCCTTGAAGGAACACATTTTTGAATTGGGGTTGAGACCAAAAATTCACTCAATGTTTTATTTCATTGTATACCAGATTATACAAAGATGGTCAATAGAGAAACAATGGTGGAAAGGTATATATATATCACAAAATACAGTTAGAGGAAGCATGTTAATAGCTATGGAAACTGATGGTAACTCTAATTATGGGACTACATGGAAGAGGGACACCTATTTTTATTATGTTGGTATGACTCTGACTTAGACACTGAGATTTTTGAATCTTTCTCTTAAACCAATTAGTACACCCAATTGTTTTCAATGTGGTTCTCTGGATCACATAAATCCAGATCACATAACACCACATAGATCATGTAACAATTGAAAAAATATTTCAAATCTATATTTTTATAGTCACAATGCTCTATGGTCGGGTGCTAGAGACACATCTCATGCTTCTTAGACAGAGTAATCTTCGATGGGATGAGTTTAAAAGAATAGCTCTCATCAGAAAACCTAATCAATCCATGGAGATTATAATAATAACATGACTCCTCAACTAGGAGAATATCAATAGGGTAAAAAAGCTAAAATCACAGTGATGAAGAAATTGTATGGACTGAGTAAGTGATCATATAATATCAATCTATACATTCGATGGTGAAAGGTATGATTGTTTTGAATGATACCCTTATGAAATATTTTTTTGATATGGGTTCTTCATCTTCATTTATTACTTATTGTGATATTGATAATATAGGTTTTTAGGTTGATATGATTCCCTTTGTTTTGATACTACAAAATCCACTTGAAAAAAATAATGATGAGCCTTTGTGTGAAAATAAATTTCTATAACTATCTTTGGGTTTGAATTGATTGGGGACTTCTAGGTTCTTGAGATCAATATCTATGACTTAATTATGGATACATATAGGTTAAAAATGTTCAAATATCACATTAACTATTATTCTTAAAGGGTTAGTTTCACAACTGATGATTTCATTGAGAATATATTTAGAGTAAATTGTGATGTAATGGCATGTGGAGAAATATTTTTGGCACCTTATATTGGAATTATCTCATAATAGTTGGTAGAATTGAACTTCGAATATATGGATGAGATCAAGATTAGTATTTTTTTTTCAATAATTGTTTGATATGTTTTATGATGTTTTTTCTAATAACTTCTCAGGGTTTTCACCCACAATAAAATTAGAGTTTATGATTTATCGCTAAATATAAATTATTTCTATTTCAATTTAATATTATTAGATGACTCCTCAAAATTAATGGAATTTAAAGTCTAGTTGGTAGAGTTACATACCAAAGGATTCATTTATCCTAGTACATCTCCATGGGAAGCACTGATTCTTTTTGTGGAAAAAGTGGATGGAACTCTTAGACTTTGTATGTATTATCATAAGATTAATCATGTTAAGATAAAAACTATTATCCTCTTCCACACATTTATTACCTATTTGATATATTTATTAGATCCCAATGGTTATCTTAAATTGACTTGTGGTTGAAATATCACCAAATTTAGATCTATAATAATGACATTTTGAAGAAAACGTTCAGAAGTAGATATATACAATATGAGTATGTGGTTATGCATTTCAGTCTTACAAATTCTCTAAATTTCATTACAGAATTGATAAATATTATATTTCAAAGGCATCTGTTTAATTTTTTTGTTGTATTTTTGGATGACATACCAGTGTATTATTGGACAAAGGATGAGAATGAGTAATAATTGGAGATGGTGTGGGGTATCACGGGGTATCATTGTTTGTTTATAAAACATTCAAAGTGTGATTTTTGGATAAAAGAGGTACATTTTTAGGGCCATTTTATCTCTGAAAAAAGGATTTTATATGGATATAGAAAATATAAAAGTTGTGATCCCTTTGAAACCACTAAATAATGTCTGTGTGATATGTAGTTTCCTTGTCCGAGATGGTTATTACTGATGTTGTGCTCCTTAATTTTCATGACTAGATTTACCAATAAAATCATTGATAAGGAAAATCGTTCCATTATAATGGAACGATCAATGTAAAAATCCTTTTCTATATCTTACATTTTTCTTTACATCGAAACCAATCTTGATATTTCCAAAACCTGGAAAAGGCTATGTGATGAATGGTGATGCTTTGAGATCTAGTTTGGGGTGTGTTATCATGAAGATAAATCATGTTGTTTCTTATGTCTCATGAAATTTATGGTTTCATGATATTAACATCCAAAAACATGATCTAGAATTATCTACTGTGGTCCACGATTTGAAAACCTAACATCATTATGTTTTTGGTGAGAATTTCACAGTGTTTACATATCATAATAACTTGAAACAAATTTTCTCACCAAGATATTTGAATATGAGAAAAAGAATATGAATGTAGTATATTTAAATGTTTTACTTTTAACTAATATATACACTAGGTAATGATAAATTTTTGGTAGATTAAATAAGATGAAATTCATATATTCAGTTTCTGAATATGGGTTTTGATCAATGAAAACAAATGAAATTGACAACCAATATCCACTTGGATTGTGATGATTGGGGAATGGTTGTTGTTTTACCTCTATTTTATTTTTTATTTGTTAGATATGGTTAAAATGGAACATAAATCAAATTTTGAATGTGTTTTTTTGAGGTCAAAAATCAATTACGGGGATACCATTAAGGGATGGAAGCTTGAGAGAATATCAGTGTTGTAGTTTCAAGATTGAATGGTCATTCTTTTTTATTATCATGGAAAAATTATCCATGATTATCATTATTTGAGATGGTATATTCATATTGTAATACAAAATATTTATAATCCAGTGAAATCACAATTTTTGTAGTATATCATGAAATGAAAGGTGGATGAGTTTAATTTGAGATAACTCACTAGTATATAGGTTATGGAAGATATCTAAAAACCATAGGTAATGTCGTAGTCTATACCAATTTCAATATGGAAATGGGAGAATATAGCTATGGATTTTTTAACATGTCTAAAAAATAAGTTTTGGAAACATGATTTCATATAGTTGATAGTGTATCAACTAAAAACGTCAACCCATTTCATCCCTATTTGTGAATCCAATACGGTGGAGGACATTCCATAAATCTATTTCTGAAAAGTTTTACAGTGGGATGGTGTTCCAATATCATTTGTATTAAACAAACACCCCATGTTTATGTCATATTTTTGGAAAACTTTACAGAAATCCATTGGGATGTAGTTGATCATGAGCAGAGAATATCATCCTCAAATGGATGGAAAACACCAAAGTAAAATCTAAATATTCGATGACATTCTTAGGGCTTGTGTAATGAGTTTTGGTGTCTCATGGGAGGATCACATATTTTTATTGGGTTTATTATAAAAAGACAGCTATCAGGCCTCAATAAATATGGATCCTTTTGAAGCATTGTATGGGAATCCATGTCGTTCTATACTTTTTTGGGAGGAAATGGTTGAGATTTCAATGGTTTGACCAATCCTATCGCAATAAAAAATGGATAAGATTCCAATAATCATAAATAGGATGTATATGAAAAATATTCTTTAGAAGTCATATGTGGACCATCATCAATGGATTTCGAAATTTGAGGTATGTGATCATATGTTCATGAGAATCTATATAAGGCTCAGGCATCATTTTTTAGGGAAGTAGGGAATGTTATCTCCTTGATACATAGGCCCTTTTGAGATACATGAATGGTTGGGTGAGGTGGCATATCGATTGTCTTTACGACCAAGGTTCAGTTCAATTCATAATTTGTTTCAAGTACCTTCATTGAATATGTATCTACCTAACCTTAACTATCTGATTAGATGGGATACCATTGACTTAGATATATATGCTATTGAAGTTCATGAGTTGGTATGAATTCTGGACAGAAAATAGAATGTCTTGTATGGGAAAATCATTGATCTAGTTTGGATTTTATGGAAACTTGGTCAGATTTAGGAGAAAACTTGGGATAACAAAAAGGAAATGATAGAAAAATGGATTGGACTCTTTAGGGACAACCCTAGTTTTCTACTTTCTAGAGATAGAGAGAACAATGGTGGGGAGAATTCCTCACCCCCAGTTTTAGTAAATTGATCCATTATTTATTTATTTTAAGTATGAAAATTTATTGTGTTATGTTTTCGGAGGTTTAGAGAAGCTTTGAAATTATTTTTAGGATTTTATAAAGGTTAACAGTTTAGGTAAAATTAGTATAAATTTTCAAACACATCTAGATAATAATGAAACTGAAATAGTAGACATTGGGGAGGCTCACAGTTAAGTGCACGAGTTTAGTGAAACCATGTATATTCCTAGTAGAAACCATGAAATACTAGACCGTGGGGTATAGAATAGTTGTTGAATGATTTTTTTTAATTGTTCAATCCAACCGTTTGAGTAATGTTTGGAGGTATTGGATCCTATATAATTTTCTTAATGTTGGACCTTAACATTTCATCATGAAAAAATTGATTAAAAATTATTAATCTAATCCAATTTAACTCCAAAACCATTCATTTTATAGTAAATATTCCAAAACAATAATTTATCTTCCTCTCAAGTGGTGGAGATAGTTCATTCTAATATATGAGTGATTCATAGTCAAATCCAAGTGTGTCAGAGACTCAGATTCATCGGTGAGTGCTTGTTCATCAAATTTTTTCCTTTTAACTAGTCTCTTTACTTTTTTAAAATCATGGATATTATTCATTAGGGAAATATCCATGTAGTTTTATGTCTATGTTGATGGTATATGATTATTTTAATTAAATGGAATGATATATATGTTGTAATATTGAAGATTTAAGTCGGTTTGTTAAAGTTGGTGTGTCATTATTCATTTTTTCCTAAGATTGAGAGGTATGTGGCTTCTCTCTCAACTCCACTTGATTAAAACATCATGTATTGATTTAAAATTGATTTAATTTCATGGAATTGTTTTGACAATTATGGTTCGATTTATGGAATTCTTGTTTGAATTATGGAATTGGAAATCATGGAAAGAGGATGGATTTTTTAAAAACATTATTTATAATTTTACAATATTGATTTTGAAAATATGGTTAGATGATGTAGGTAATGTATTTTTTGAAATTATTTTATTGAGATGGTTTTATATGATCTGGGCCTAATGGTTAAACAAGAGTTGAATGGGATGAATAATAGTTATAAAGTACCACCATTAAAGGGAACGAGTATGGACACGAGGTTCCACCATCAAGGGTAACACCAAGATTTTGTGTGTGCTTGTATTGAGTATGTGTGTGGATATGGAAATTTTTATAAAAATCATAAATTTAAAAATTGTTTAAAATATTTATTTATATTCCTTGTAAATTATTGGGATATTTATTCATTCATTCCTCGAAAAAATGGGTTATAAGGATTGATTGATTATTTTCCTTGGAAAAATGTTTTGGTTTTATATAAACTACATTATGTAGTTTTTAACCATTTTATATAAATCTGATAAAGTGTTAAATCATAGTGGAAGGAGTTGGTATGTCATTGGTGAAATAAAACTAAGTTCTATACTCACCCCCTTCATGGGAACTACAATGTGTTTTCTACTATTATATATCAATATAGAGGTAAATTCAATGTATCCCAATTCTTTAGTGAATTTTTATACCTTTGGTTGGGCATGTTAATTTAGATATTAGAGTATATTGGGATTTTTTATTGGTTTATTTAGTGTCTTTTTTATTGTAATCATTTGGTTCCATTGTTTATGTCACATTAGTTTCTCTTGTTTTATACTATTTTATTTTGGTTTAAAATTGTAATGGATTTAATTTTAGTAATCATACATCATTTATAAGTTTGGTTATTATGGTTATCATTGTTTTGGTTTTTTTATCTTAAAAGGAAAAATAATCCGTCAAATATTTATGTGGCCCTTAGAATTTATTTACAAACTTTAGGGTATTGGGAATTTCACCTAAGGATAAACTTTGGGGTATTGGGGTATTGGGGATGTTACAGTGCAACTCTAACATTGATGTAATTTTATGTTTCAAATTATTTCTTATCCTAAATTAACATATAGAAAATTGTTTTTGTTCATAAAAAATTTATTAAAAATATCCAAATAATAATAATAATAAAATTTTCAAAAAAAATCAACATCTTAAGTCATACGTCCATTTATTATTTTTCTTCATATGTTATATTCACATTCCCATATTCTTCCATTGAATTCAATTTTTTATATTTGGATTCTAGTTTATGATTTCTACACTCCAATGATCCTTTAGGTTTATGTTAATTGGGTAATAACTATAGAGGATTAATTTGAAGTTGTAAAAAGAAAGAGTGTTATATTTTTTTTTGAAAATTAAAAATGTAATAAACACAATAAAACATAATATTTTAAACTGTAAACATGTGGGGGAGTGTGTGAGGTACACATTATGTTCAATTAAAATATTCATATAGTATTAATGAATGGATGAGGTGATTAACACCAATAAAATGGACAAGAAGTTGTTTATAAGGGATATAATATAACAATTCTATGCCAGATACAATATGAATTTTACCTCTTTAATCCAAAATCTATTCTTGGAGTACATGGAATTAATATGGACATCCAAAAGTGTTCCCAAAACAATTCTTTGATTATAATCATGCTCCACCTCAATGTAAAAGTATAATAGGATTCCATGCATATACACCACCATAATCTATTCAATTTACTTAGGAAACACACAGTTCATAAGGGCCATAAAATCATAGGTTCATTTTTCATCCTTAATGGCACAAATTTAGACTTTAAGTGGTTGTACCTTCTTCATAAATCATTCTTGTGAATTCCAAATCCACTCACACTAAAATGAGGATTCCAAAAGTGAATGTTGATATTATGAACCACATTTCCCCCATAATCTGATCGACTTGGTCACTGATGTTTATAAAGAGCTATTTTTTTATTGAAAACCTTTCCAACTTCAAATAGTTGATACAAAATCAGAGTGATATATCATGCTTTATGTAATTCAACCTTGGTTGGACTACGATGAGATTCATGGGTGAAAAAATACTTTGGATTCTAATTCATCAAACCAAATAATTAATTCCCCTAACTCGATGGGGTCCATATTGAATGAGGGAAGAGATGTGGTATATGATTCATGTACCAAATCAATGATTAATTTTAGATCCCATTACTAATGTATACCTAAAAATTCCTCTAGAAACACCTTTTGGAACTCATATAAAATTAACGGAAACCCATTTTCAGAACCATTGTCATTGTATTCTAGTATAAAGGAAAATACAAGGGTTTCTCATGGCTGCCTAAATCTCTCCAGCATATTCCCATGGTTGAGTGGGATGTCTTTATAGATGAATAACACAAATAATATCAAATAAAAGAAACCATAAATACAATATACCAAAGATAACCAAAAAATACCATAATTAAAAAACTTTTGAAAAATAAAAATTAAAACCACCACAATCACAATTATTAATTTATAGCACTCCACCATTACTCAATGTCAATTCACATTCTACAGACTATGTAGTTTACCTAAAATATTTGTAATTCCAAATTACAGACATATTATGGTGACCTTTGATCCATTATGTGTTGTGTTGGCAAGACATCCCACTCACACCTAGATTCTTAAGCCCAAATAGTTGATGCTCTTTTCTATTGGAAATTACCAAATAAAAGTACCCAAAAGCAGGGAAAAATTTACTCCAATTCCATTTTTTCACATACTAGCTAAGGTTCCCTTGCAACCCAACACCTAGCACATCCCATGGCATAGCTCGAAGTTAATTCCAGATCCACATGGTCTTAAAACCTGTGAATTGGATTTGATGAACTCCATTGGGAATAATTTTCCTAATAGAATAATATAAAAAGTAATTATTAGATTCATAATAATGAAAACCAATAACCATTAACCATAAAATTCATATATTCATTTCAAGATACACATATAATCTATATAGGTAAGACATTATTTCCTCAGATGTGTAATAAAGGTTGGTAGGTACTTGGTGTCCACTATGATAATATAAAAGTATATGTCTCCCAAAATAAGGAGGTAGAAGGTGACTTCATCAACAAATAATCCAAAAAAATCCAAGTTAATTAAAATCTCCCCGATGATAGTACGACCCAACTTAGTCACAAAAAATATCCTAGGAATCTGGAATTTTATATATATATGGGGTTTATCATAATATGTATCCTTAGTATGATTATACACAATACATACAATGAAAAAGTTAAAGGAGTATAATAAAACATCATTGAACAAACAACATAAATAGTAAGCACCTAGTAAGTAGGTCGCCGGAGATAGAGGTCGCGGGGTTGCCGGAGAGGGAGGTCGCGGTGTCACTGGAGACGGAGGTCGCGGGGTCGCCGAAGGTCGCGGGTCGCTGGAGGTCGGGGGTCGCCAGACGGTTGGGAGTCGAGGGTTGCGGGTCGCCGGGGGGTTAGGGGAAGAAGGGAGGGCGCGGGGGTTTGAGGGAACGATCGGGGAGGGGGAAGAAGGTTCGGGATTGTTAAAATGAATTTTGGGTTTCGCGGTGGTTTATTAAAAACCGCCGCGAAACCTTTCAGTGAAAACGTTTAGCGGCGGTTTTGTGAACCGCCCCCACAAAACCGCCGCTAAACCCAGTTTTTGTTGTAGTGACCCGATAGGTAAAGAAATGTCACTGTCACTTTAATGTTTTTGATCTTTATCCCTTTGAATTTTTAAATTCAAGTATAAATCCTTTTGAGGTGGGAGGGGATGATGAATATCATGAAACACATGGGCATCGAGTGGTTGAAATCATACTTGATGAGGATAGTGGAATGTGAATTATTACACATGACTCGTTACAAGGATTTGGTGGCCTAATGACAATCGATTAAACCAAGAAAATTAAGGAGCCCTTAAATGGGTTAATCCTAGATTTCCATGGGGATTTACAATACACTTTCTTGGGGGAAGAATCCAGGAATATATATACATTAATTAGGGCCCAATTTTTTTAAAGACTAAATCCATGGTAAGATACGAATTTCATGCCCACCCACCATGGAATCTTCAACGCCAAAAGTGGTTGGATAATTTTCTTTTCTTTCCAAAAGAGTGTGATACTTATCCCTTAAAGTCACAATCATGTTTCAAAATTATTTAAATCATCATTTATGAATTTTTACTTTTGAAAACTAGGTTTTATAATTTTTTATAACTTTATGGATATAAATAGAAACCCCTTTTACTCTTTGAACATCATGATAGAAGGTAATGTTTTTATGGTGAGTTTTTCTTCCAACCTTTGTGTTCATGGTTAATTCTTGACTTATCAAAGTATTAGTCATCATTTGAGATGTCTTTTGGCTATTGTTATTAGTGAAATGTTCTCTTTGGGTACTACCTTGACCAACTCTCTACATGTTTCTATATTTCCATCATTAATGGCCCTCCTCACTTGTTTTCTTTTGAATATCCCAACACCCAAAATGAAACATGTTGAACAAGGTTTATAGAAAAATTCCTAAAAAGTACTATATCATTTATCATGGGTTTTCAGGGTTTTATGGGGTTTCACATTTAAGGTATTTTTAGGTATTTTTTATGATTTTTATGATTTATAGGATTTTTATAGATTTTTAGGGTTTTAAGGTGGTTTGAGTTTTTAATATTTTTTTTACAGATTTTAACATATTTTATGGTTTAATGAGTTATTATTGTTTTTAGTGGGTTTTAGTGTTTTTATGGGATTTTATGGGTTTTTATGGTTATAGGGGTCATAATGGTTTTTATTATTTCTTATTATTTTTAGCATTTTTTCAGGTTTTTGGGTTTTCATAGAATTTTTGGGTTTTTAAGGTTTTCTTATGAGATTTTAGGGTTTTATGTTTTTTTATGTTTTTAGGGATTTATAGGTAATTTTTAGTCTTTTATGGTTTTTATGGTTATTAGGAAGTTTTAGGGTTTTAGGGGTTATTTTTTATTGTTTTTTATGTTTTTAGGGCTTTTGAGTTTTTATAGTTTTAAAGGGTTTTTGTATTTTTTTATATTTTTAGAGGTTTAAATGGGTTTTAGGGTTTTTTGTTGTTTTTTGTTTTTATTGATTTTGAGGGTTTTTAAGGGGTTAGTGATTTTCTTGGTTTTCTGGATGCTGGGTTTTTTGTAATTTTTAATGTTTTTTAGATTTTTTAGGGTTTTAGGTGTTTTCAGTGTTTTTGTGTTTTTAAGGTTTTTAGGGTTTTTTTACATTCTTATAGATTTTTAAGGATTTATAAGAATTTTTATAGTTTAAAAGGATGTCATGTTTTAGGGATTTTGAGGATTTTTTTTAGTTTTTTGGATAATTTTTTTTATTATGTTATTTAGAGTTATTTAATATTTTATTGGTTCAAAGAGGTTTTATAGTTATTAGTGGGTTTTATAGTTTTATGGGGTTTTACGGTTTTTTATGGTTTTAGGGGTTTTTATGGTTTTTATGGATTTAGGGGTTTCAATGGTTTTAGGGGGTTTTAGGGTTTTTATAATTTTTAGGTTTTTAGGGGTTTAAAGTGTTTTTAGATTTTTATGTTTTTCTTAGTGTTTGTTAGGTTTTTAGGTTTTTTACATTTTTAGGTATTTTTAGGGACTTTCTAGGATTTTTATGGATTTTAGGATTTTTAGGGATTTTGAGGGTTGTATGATTCATAAGGTTTTTAGGGGTTCTAATTGTTTTTAGGTTTTTATGTTTTTTTAAAAACGTTTCATGGTTTTTAGGGTTGTTTAGGTTTTTATGCATTTTGAGTGATTTTTTGGGTTTTTGTAGTTTTTTGGAATTTAAAGGTATTAAGGGTTTTTGTTTAGTTTTTAGGGGGGTTTCGTATTTTTATATATTTTTTTACAGTTTTAGGGGTTTAATGGTTTTTAGAGTTTTTAGTGTGGTTTTAAGGTTTTAGGAGTATTTATGGGTTTTATGGTCGTTATGGGTTTTTTATATTTTTAGGGTTTTTACAATTTTTTATTTTTTAGGGTTTTAAGATGTTTTTGTGGTTTTTAAGGATTAATTAGGGGTTTTAAGGGTTTGTAGGGGTTTTTAAAATTTTAGGGACTTTTTGGATTTTTTGGATTTTTATATTTTTAATGTTTTTTGGTATTTTAAGGGTCTTTATAGGTTATAGGGTTCTTATGGGCATTATTGAGGCTTTAGGGTTTTTTGTATTTTAAGAGTATTTAATGTTTTTTTATTTTTTTTAAAATATTTAGGGTTTTAAATGTTTTTTAGTGTTTTTATTGGTTTTAGGGTTTTTTCTAATCTTTATGGGTTTTGTGGTTCTTAGAAAATTTATGGTTTGTATGGTTTTTGATGTCTTTTTATGGTAATTTCAGGAGTTTTTTATGGTTTTTAGTGTTTTTAGGATTTTAATGTTTTCTTAAGGGTTTTCATGGATTTAAGGGTTTTTTAGGTTTTTATGTATTTTTGCGGCTTTCTAATAATTTTTATGGTATTTAATGTTTTTATGTATTTTTAGGGTTTTTAAGGTTTTTATGGGTAATAATATATTTAGGATTTTTGTGGGTATAATGTATTTTTATGTTTTTAATGTTTTAATAAGGTTTTTATGGTTTTTCATTTTTATGAATTTTTAGGGATTATATTGGATTTTTCGGTTTTTAGGGATTTTGAGGGTTTTATGGGGTTTTATGATTTTTATGATTTTTTTATTTTTTACGGGTTTTAAGAGTTTATTGAGTTCTCAAAAAAAATTTAGGGGTTTAAATAGTTTTAATAGTTTCTAGGGGTTTTATTGGTTTTTAGGGGTTTTAAGGTTTTAATGGGTTTTTAGGATTTTGAGGGCTTTAGGGTTTTAGAGTTTTTATGATTTTAGTGTTTTTAGCATTATTTTGGGTTTTAAGAGTTTTATGTGTTTTATGTTTTTATGGTTTTCTTATTGTTTTAGGGGTTTTATGGTTTTTATGTTTTTAGGGATTTTTAGATTTATTTTATTGATTTTTATGGTTTTTTGGGTTTTTATGTGCTTTACTTGTTTTTAGGGATTTCTTGATTTTTATGGTTTTGCGGTTTTTTGGGGGGTTTTAGGGGTTTTATATATTCTTAGTTTTTTTAAAATTTTGATTGGTTCAAAGGGGTTTTATAGTGTTTTTAGTGGGGTTTTATTGGTTTTAGAGATTTTTAATTCTTATATGGTTTTAGGGGTTTTATGGTTTTATGGGGTTTTAGGGTGTGTATGGGGTTTTAGGTATTTTATTGTTTTATAGGTTTTAGCTTCTTAAGTGTTTTTAGATTTTTAAAGGTTTTTTCAGTATGTTTTTTATTTTTTATGTTTTTATTTATTTTTAGGGAATTTGTAATATTTTTATGGTTTTTAGGGTTTTAGGATTTTTAATAGTTTTTTTTGGGTTTAATGGGTTTTTATATTTTTAAGGTTTTTAGGGTTTTAAAGGATTATGTGAGTTTTTAGGGTATTTTGAGTTTTTAGGGGATTTTGGGGTTTTTAGGTTTTTATGGGTTTAATGGTTTTAGGGGTTTTTATGGTTTTTAGGGTCTTTTAGGGTCTTAAGCATTTTCTAGTATTTTTTTATTTTTAGTGTTTTTAGAAATTTATTTGTTTTATGATTTTTCATGGTTTTAATGGTTTTTTACATTTTCAGGGATTTGTTTTGAGATTTTATGAACTTTTATGGTTTTCTAGGGAATTTAAGGATTTTGAGGGTTTTTAGAGTTTTTATTGTTTTTAGGGGTTTTGATTTTTTTTGGATTTCTGCGGTTTTAATTTTTTTTAGCTTTTGAATTTTTTATTAAGGACTTTTATGTGTTTTACGGGTTTTTATGTTTTTAGGATTTTTAGAAACGTTTTAGTATTTTTATTGGTTTTAGGATTTATTAGGACTTTTGGTGTTTTTTGGGTTTTAAAGTTCTGTTTGAGTTTTTTAGGTTTTTTGTGGTTTTTATTGATTTTTAAGGTTTTAGGTTTTTAATGGGTTTGTTGAGGTTTTCATGAATTTTTATTTTATTTATTCAATTTTATGGGTTTTTTGCTTTTATGTGTTTTATGATTTTTATGGTTTTTAGCATTTTTTAGGTTTTTTGGGATTTTAAATGTTTTAATGTTTTTACTGTTTTTATAGGGGTTTCATAGAGGTTTTCATGATTTTTAGAGTTTTATATATATTTAGGTATTTTTGGTATTTTTTAGGATATTTATGGTTTTTTGGGTTTTTTGGGATTTTGATATTTTTCAGGATTATTTACAATTTTTAGGGGTTTTAGAGTTTATTTCTTTTTTAGGTGTTTTAAATGTCTTTAAGTTTATAAGGTTTTCTTTAGGGGTTGTGGTTTTTTATTTTTTTTATGGATTTTTAGGGATTTTTATGATTTTTTGGATTGTTATGGGTTCAAGGGTTTTAGGGTTTTTGAGGGTTTTTAGTGCTTTTAGGGGTTTTATGGGGTTTTTAGGTTTCTTTCAGTTCTTTAGGATTTTCAAGGGTTTTTAGAGATTTATTCTAATTTTAGGGGTTTAAAGGGGTTTTATAGATTTTATTTTCTTATCACTTTATGAGGTTTAGTGTTGTTTTAACATTTTTAGGGGTTTTAGGGGTTTTAGGGTTTTTTTTTCATTTTTAGGGTTTTTTGAAATTTTAGGGTATTTACATGTTTTTTGGTTTTTAGGTTTATCTTAGGGGGTTTTAGGGTTTTTAGGGTTTCTTTGTATTTTAGGAACTTTTTTTTAATTTTTTGGATTTTTAGGTGTTTTTAGGGGTTTTAAGTATTCTGATGGTTTTTAGGGTTTTTATAGATTTTTGAGTTTTTGGGGTTTTTGAGTTTTTGGGGGTTTGGATGTTTTTTAGTGTTTTTTATTTTTTTATGGGTTTTAAGGGTTTTTAGAGATGTTAGTTGGTTTTTCAGTTTTCTTGGTTTTTAGGCTTTTTATGTTTTTTTTTTGATTTTTTGGGAATTTTATGTTTTTATGGGGATTTAGTTTTTTTGTGTTTTTAGGGATTTTGACGGTTCTTAGGGTTCTTAGGGTTTTAGTATTTTTATGGTTTTTTTTATTTTTATGGTTTTGAGTGTTTTATGGTTTTAATGATTTTTAATTTTTTTTAACAATTTTAGGGGTTCTATTGGGTTTTAAGGTTTTTATGGTTTTTATGGGGTTTTTATATTTTTTAGTTTTTATGATTTTTAGGGTCATTATGGGTTTTTATCATTTATTCTATTTTTAGGATTTTTTAGTGTTTTTATGTTTTTTATGTTTTGTTATGGGTTTTTAGGGTTTTTAGGGGTTTTTTATTTTTTGGGGATTTTTCAGGGGGTTTTATATTTTTTTTGGGGTTTTAAATATTTTTCGATATTTTGAGTATTATAGAGTTTTTAAGAATTGAGGGGTTTTATGGGGTTTTAAAATTTTTAGGTTTTTAGAGGTTTTATGTTTTTTAGGGTTTTAAGGTATTCTTAAGGTTTTTGGGGGTTTTGGGTTTTTTGTAGTTTTTTGGGGTCTTATGATTTTTTTTGAGATTTTAGTGATTTTAAGGGGTTTTAGAGTTTTTTACATTTTTATTGGTTTAAAATGTTTTTAGAGTATTTTTTTATTTTTAGTGTTTTATGGATTTTTAGGCCTTTTATGTTTTTAGCAGTTTTTATGGTTTTTAGGGGTTTTAATAGTTTTAAGCATTTTTATGTTTTTTGGTGTTTTATGCGTTTTTAGGTTTTTTTAGTATTTCTTATGGGTTTTCATGATATTTAAGGGTTTCTAAATTTTTAGGTATTTTTAGGGATTTTTTTATGTTTATCTGGTTTTTAGGGATTTTAGGGATTAGTGGTGGGGAGGAGGGGGAGGGGGGTAGCTTTTTTTTTTGTTTTTTGTTTTTTTATTTAAGATTATTTGTGTTTAAAGGGTTTTTTCATTTTTTATAGATTTTATGTTTTTTAGGGTTCTAATGGTTTTTAGAGGTTTTAGTTGTTTTAGGATTTTATAAGTGTTAATGGTTTTATGTTTTTAATGGAATTTCATTTTTTAGGGTCATTTGGGGTTCTAGGGTTTTTTTTGTGTTTTTAGCATTTTTTTTGTTTTTATGGTTTTTAGTGTTTTTTGGGTTTTATGGGTTTCCTGGGATTTTTTAGGGTTTATAGGATTTTTGATGTTTTTTGTATTTTTAGTTCTTTATTTTGATTTTTATCATTTTTAGTGGTTTTAGGGATTTCTAGGTTGTATGATTTTAGGGTTTTTGTTGTTATTTTGGTTGTATTACTTTTTGTTTTCTTATGCATATTAAAGTTTTTTAGACTTTTCTAATGTTTTAATGTTTTAAAAGGATTTTATATTTTTAGTAGGATTTTATAGTTTTTATTTTATTTTTTGGATATTTAATGTTTTTAGGGTTTTTTATAGTTTTTGAGGGTTTAGGTTCTTTTAGTGGTTCTAGAATTTTTTTATGTTTTAATGGGTTGTAAGTGATTTTAATTTTTCAAGGGTTTCTTATAGGTTTTGAAGAGTTTTGTGTTTTTAACTTTTTAGGGATATTTAGAGATTTTTTGAGGATTTTCTTATTTTAGGGGTTTTTTCTGATTTTGAGGGGTTTATAGTTTTTACAAATTTATAGGGGTTTTATGGTTTTAATGTGTTTTTATATTTTTTAGTGGTATTAATTTTTTTAATGATTTAAATGTTTTATTAGGTATTTTAATAATATTTATGGGGTTTTTATATTTTTGGGGTTTTAGAGTTTTTTAGGAAATTTACGGTTTTGGGGGTTTTGGGGTTTTTAGGGATTTTGAGGGTTTTTTTTGGTTTTTTGGGGTTGTTGTATTTTTTTAGTTTTTAGGGGTTTAATGGTTATTATATTATTTTAACATTTTAATGGGTTTAAAGGGTTTTATAGTATTTAGTGGTTTTTAGGATTTTATAGGTTTTTAAGGTATTTAGAAGTTTTATGATTTTTAGGGTTTTTAATTTTTTATTGTTCTTTTGGTGTTTTAGTGTTTTATGTGTTTTTAAGTTTTAAATTTCTTCTTAGTTTTTTTTCGTTTTTTTTTTGTTTTTTATGTTTTTATAGAATTTTAGGGTTTTTTTAAATTTTTATGGTCTTTGGTGGATTTCAGGGCTTTCATGGTTTTAGGGTTTTTATTGTTTTTTTGGTTTCTAGGCTTTTTTGAGTTTTTATGGTTTTTTATATTTCTTAATGATTTTATGTGTTTAAAGGGTTTTTTATAGTTTTTAGTGGGTATTTATAATTTTTCAGTGTTTTATGGATTTTAAAGGTTCTATGGGTTTTTTAGTTATTAGTTTTTAGGGGGGTTTTTATGTTTTTTTGTAATTTTTATTTTTAGGGGGTTTTTGTGTTTTTTAACATTTTGTTAGGGGTTTTCAGAGTTTTTATGACTTTTTACATTTTTAGGGAATTTATAGGATTTTTTAGGATTTATATGTGGTTTTAGGGTATTGATGATTTTTGAGGGATTGAGGGTTTTTTGGGGTTTTTTTGTTTTTTTTATATAGTTTTTTTTCATTATTATGAGTTTTAATATTTTTTTTATTTTTTGATCATTTTAAAAGGTTTAAAGGGGTTTTAGAGTTTTTATTAAGATTTTATGGTTTTATGGTTTTTATGATTTTTTAGGGCTTTAGGGTTTTTATCTTATTTTGATTTTTTATGTGTTTTATTTTTTTTATGTTTTGGAGGTTTTATTTGGATTTTTCAGGTTTTTTAGGGTTTTCTACCTTATTAGGGATTTTTGGATTTTTTTGGAGTTTTATGATTTTTAGGGGTTTTTGGGATTGGGGGGGGGGGTTAGTGTTTTTTATGTTTTATGGTTTTTAAGGGTTTTTATAGTTTTTTAAACTTTTTAGGGGATTAAATAGTTTTAAGTGTTGTATTTGGTTTTTATGGTTCTTATGGGGTTTTATGGTTTTTTAATGGTTTTTCAGGGGTTTTATATATTTTTTTTGGGGGTTTTATGGTTTTTTACTGTATTTTGTATTTTTAGGTTTCTTAGGGATTTATGTGTTTTAGGGGTTTTAAGGTTTTATTTTGGTTTTTTCAGAGTTTTTATGGCCTTTTATGTTTCTAGGAATATTTAGTGGTTTTTAAAAATATTTATGGTTTTTTTGGGTTTTTATGGATTTTGAGAGATTTTGTGGTTTTAATGGTTTTCTTTGGGTTTTAGGGGCTTTTTATGTTTTTATAGATTTTATTATTTTTTGGTGTTTTTACCATTTTTATGGGTTTAAAGGGTTTTGTATAGTTTCAGTTCTTTTTTAAAATTTTTATGGGGTTTTAGGAATTTTTTTTGGTTTTTGAAGATTTATTGTCATTTTGGATTTATGGGTTTTTATGATTTTTTAGGGGTTTTAGATTTTTTATGTTTTTAGGGGATTTATGTGTTTTTAGAATTTTAATTTTTGTTATAGTTATTCATGGTTTTTAGAAGTTTTTCTTTTTTCTTTTTTTAGGATTTTCATTGTTTTTAGGCTTTTTTTAGGAATGTGGGAGTTTTTTTTGTTTTTATGGGTTTTAGGGTTTTTACAGTTTTTTGGGTTTTTCGAGGTTTTTTTATTATTTAGGCGTTTTAATGTATTTTTGAATTTTTTTTCATTTTTTAGATATTTAATGGATTTTTAATATTTTAGTATATTTTTTGGTTTTTATGTTTTTAGGGTTTTTATGGTTTTTAATGTTTTTAATGGTTTTTATGATTTTTATGGTTTTTTGGATTCTTTGTGTTTTTCTAATTTCTAGGCTTTGGAATTTTTATGATTTTTAGGGGTGTTCGGTGTTTTTTTGGTATTTAATATTTAATTACTGTTTCTAGTGTTTTTTACATTTAGAGGTATTTTTAAGGGTTTTAGTATTTTCATAGTTTTAGGATTTTTATGGATTCTGAATTTTTTTAGGGGTTTTATGGTTTTTTTGGGTTTTTATGTTTTTTTATTTTTATTGGTTTTTCGGATTTTTTAGTTTTTTAATGTTCTTAGGGGATTAATAGAGTTATAGAGTTTTAGTTGTTTTTATGGTTTTTTGGGAATTTTAATGGTTTTTATAGGTTTTATAGTTCTTAGGGATTTTAGGATTTTTTAGGGTTTTAAAGATTTTGTAGGATTTTTAGGGGTTTTAAATGTTTTTGGGTTTTTATGGTTTTATTAGTAGTTTTCAAGGTTTTTAGTATATATTCCCTTTTTATGTATTTTTTGATATTTTCCTGTATTTGTATGGGTTTTTAGAGTTTTATGTGATTTTGAGTGTTTCTAGGGGTTTTATGAATTTTTTGAGTTTTTAGGATTTATTTTCATTTTAGGGGTTTTATGGTTTCTATAAACATTGAATGTATTTAGATGATTTTTTTTATTTTTAGTGGTTTTTATGGGTGTTTAGGTTATTTGGGGTTTTAAGGGTTTTAGGTGTTCTATGGGGTTTATGGGTATTCAGTGTTTAGGGTCTTTTGGGGTTCTTTTTTGGGTTTTTTGAATTTGTTGGATTTTTATGGGTTATAATAGTTTTTCAATACTAGAATTTTCATAAGGGTTTTAGGGTTTTAATGGTTTTTATGTTTTTTTAAATATTATGGTTTTTTGGTTTTTTATTTTTTTTATGATTTCTTTGTATTTTTATGGGTTTTAAAGATGTATATGGTTTTTAAGGGTCTTTTAAAATTTTTAGGGGTTTTATATATTTTTATTCTTTTATGTTTTTCTCAGGGTTTTTCAGGTTTTTAGGGTACTTTAAATTTTTAGTTTTTTTGTTTATTTTTTCGTATTTTTATCATTTTTAGTGTTTTCTGGATTTTGAGGGCTTTCAGGGGTTTAGAATTTTTAGAGTTTTTTATTGTTTTTTGGGGGTTTTATTTTTTTAGGTTTTTAAATGTTTTTTATAGTTTTTTTAAAAAAATTATAGTTTTGAAGGGTTATTAGAGTTTTAGTGGAATTATAGTGTTTTATGGGTTTTTAGGATTTAGAACTGTTTTAAAGGTTTTTATGAATTTTATGGTTTTTTGGGTTCTTAGTATTTTTAATTTTATATGATTTTTAACTATTATTATGTTTTAAAGGTTTTATTTTGTTTTTTCCGGGTTATAAATTTTTATGTTTTTAGAGATTTTAGGGATTTTAAGTATTTTTATAGTTTTTAGATTTTTTAGGTATTTTGGGGGATTTTTCGTTTTTTGGGTTTTTACGGTTTTTCAGTGTTTTAGTTTTTTTATGAGTTTTAGAGTATTTTTTGTTTTTCTATGTTTTTAACATTTTAGGGGTTTAATGTTTTTTATAGTTTTTAGGGATTTTTTGGGTTTTTCCGAAGTTTTATTGTTTTTACAATTTTAGGAGTTTTCATGGTTTCGTGGTTATTGGGGTTTTTGGGTTTTTTGGGTTTTAAGGTTTTTAGATTTTTTATGTTTTTTGGGGTTTTATTTGTTTTTAGGTTTTTCAGTTTTTCTTATTACACTTTAAAACCCAAGAAACACTAAAAAACACTAAGAAAACTTCAAAAACCTAAAACAAATTAAAGCCCCTAAAAACCTGAAATCTATAAAAACCATAAAAATCCATAAAACCCATAAAAACCAAAAAAAACTATAATAGACCTATAAAACTCAGAAAACATTAAAAAAATCGTAAAACGCTAAAAAACCCATAAAAACTCAAAAAATGTCTATAAAAACAAAAAACCAAAAAACCAAAAAAACCTATAAAGCACTAAAAACCAAAAAAAATTCAAAATCCCTTAAAACACTAAATACCAAATAAAAATCATAAAAAATCCCTAAAAATAGATAAAATTTAAAAAACCCTTAAAACATTGAAATAGCCTAAGTAAACCTAAAAAAACTACAAACCCAAAACCCCAAAAAACCCAAAAAAACAAAAAAACCCTCAAAATCCCTAAAAACCCAAAAAATCCATAAAACATAAAAATCCATTAAAACTGGAAAAAGAACATAAGAATACATACAAACATAAAAAACACATAACACCCCTAAAGAGCCTAAAAATGAAAAAATCCCTAAAACCCAAAAACTCCAAAAACCCTTAAAAACTATAAAAAACCCTAAAAACCCTAGAATCCATAACAACATAAAAACCACTAAAAAACACTCAATAATCATTTAACCCCCAAGTAATTTAAATACTATAAAACCCATTATTCCCTAAAAAACTCAAAAACCCCAAGAAACCCAAAAACATAAAACCCCTCAAAATTCCATAAACCTTGAAAAAAATTAATATCCTACAAAAGAACAAAAATCACAAAAAAACATAAAAACCTGAAAACCCTTAAAAAATAATGAATAATTAATAACACTAAAATCCTCCCAAAAAACATAAAAAACGCTAAAACCCTAAAAATTCGTAAAAGACGAAAAACCCATAAAATCCATAAAAACCATGAAATACATAAAAATCATGAAAAATCCCAAAAAATACCTAAAAACATTAAAAAACTAAAACTTTGAAAACCCATATGATAATAAAAAAATCTAAAAACACTTAAAACACCTAAAAACCATAAAAGTATCAAAACCCTAAAAACCCTAAAAGACCCCAAAACTATAAAACCCATAAAACCCCTAAAAACTATTAAAAACTCAAAAAATACGTTACACCCTTAAAAAAATTAATTTTTTTAAACACAAAAAACTTAAAATACCCAAAAATCCAAAAAAACCATAAAACCCCCAAATTCCTTAAAAACCCTATAAATCCCTAAAATTTCTAAAAATCCCTAAAAATCTACAAAAAATATAAAAAACACTGCAAATTTTGAAAACAATTAGAAAAACTTGAAAATATATAAACACTTAAGACCCCTAACCTGAAAACACTAATGACCCTTAAATAACCTAAAAACCATAAAAACAATAAAACTAAAAAACCATCCAAATACCTAAAAACCCAAGAAACCTATAAAAATCCAAATAAATCCATCAAAACCCTTGAACACTAAAAACCCATAAAAACCATAAAAACACAAAGAAACCCTTAAAACCCTCACTTAAAACCACTAAAAACATAACAATTCTAAAAAACCTATAAGATCCTAGACCCTGAAAATCTTAAAAATCATAAAAACCCATAAAACCCAAAAAAAATATGAAAACTGATAAAAACACTAAAACCACTAAAAAATATAAAACCCATAAAACCCTAAAAAAATTTAACGAAACAAAAAAACCTTAAAACACAAAAATACACTAAAAACAAAAAAAATCCATAAAAACCCATAAAAACCCTATAAACACTAAAAATCTCTTAAACACCTAAAGCACCATAAAAATTCTTAAAAGACCTATAATTCTATAAAACATAAAAATACATAAAAAAACTAAATTTTTTTAGGGAAAATAAAAAAATAAATGAAATTAGAACCCCTAAAAACCTAAAAATTCTAAAAACACTAAAAAACCCTAGAACCCCTCAAAACCCTAATTCCCCTCAAATTCACTAAAAACCAAAAAAATCAAATAATCTCTAAAAATCCATAAAAACTCAAAAAACCCTAAAATCACTGAACACCCCCTATGAAATCCTTAAAACCCTAAAACCAATTAACACACCAGAAAATTATAAAAATGAAAAAAACCATAAAACCCATAAAAACCATAAAAACAAAAAAAAAACATTAAAAACCCTAAACCCCAATAAATACTCTAAAAACCCTTTAAACCCCTATGAATGTTTAAAAACACTCAGAATCCTTGAATCCCCTAAAAACATAAAAACCCATTAAATAAAAGAAAACAAAAAAAAACTCAAAAAATAATAAAAACCCCCCAAAATCCCAAAATTCCTAAAAAATAATAAATATCAAAAAATCCTCACAATAGTAAGAGACATTAAAACCAGGAAAACCCCTAAAAAACTATAAAACCTAAAAACACTTAAAACCCTTAAAAATATAAAAAATCTAAAAACCTAATAAACCCAAAAAAAATTAAAACCCCAAAAAATTAAAAAACCATTAAAACTCTAAAAACCATAAAAACCTAAAAACCCACTAAAAACAATAAAAACCCTTTAGTCCCATAAAAAAACCGAAAACTTCAAAAACCCTTAAAAACTCTTAAACCCAAAAAAAATCTAAAACCCTAAAACCCCTCAGAATCCCTAAAAACCTTAAAAACATAAAAGACTAAAAAATCCCTAAAATACATAAAAAGTAAACCCAAGTAAAACCCTAAAAAAACAAAGAAAAACATAAAAACATAAAAACAAATAAAACCCCTAAAAACATAATTTTTTTAAAAACATTAATAAACACTAAAAAATAAAAAAATCATAAAATACATCTATATAACTTAAAAAACAAAAAAATCATAAAAATAAAAAAACCCAATAAGAATCCCCAAAAAAGAAAAAAACCCTAAAAAAATATAAAACTCTATTAACCCTCAATAACCAAAAAAATTAACACCCTTAAATTTTTTTAAAAATGATGAAAACCATAAAACCCTTTAAAAGACCCTAAAATACCTAAAACCTCCCAAAACCAAAAAACCCATATTAACTGTAAAACACATAAAACCAATAAAAACACTAAAACCCACTAGAAAATCTAATAATCATTTAATTACAAAAAACATTAAAAGACTCTAAAAATCCATACAAACCAAAAAACCTGGAAAATCGTAAAAATCCCAAAAAACATAAAAACCAAAAACCCCCAAATAAAAACACATAAACCCCTTAAAAACCCAAAAATTAATAAAATCCTTAAAAAGACCCAAAAACCCTTAAAACCCCTAAAAAGCATAAAATCCCTAAAAAGCATTAAAAACCCTTAAAACAAAAAAACCATAAAACAAAAAAAACTCTAAAAAACCATGAAACCCCTAAAAATGTTAAAAATAACTTAAAAAACATTAAAACCCATAATAGATTCCAAACCCTTAAAAAACCAAGAAAACATAAAACACATAAAACCATCAAATTCTCCATAAACCCAAAAATCCTTAAAAACCCCTATAAATACCTTAAAACGTAAAAAACCATGAAAACCCTAAAACCCATATGAAAATTTTAAAAACCTAAAAATGTTTAAAACCCCTAAAAACATAAAATACAATAAAAACCCTAAAATCCCTTAGAACCATTAAAAATCCTAAAAAATCTTAAAAAATATAAAAATCATAAAAAATCCCTAAAACCCCTAAAAGTGGTAAAACCCGTAAAAAAGACCATAATACCTCTAAAATCCTTAAAACCACCTAAAAACCATTAAAATCCCTAAAAAATACTAAAATGACTAAAAAACCCTAAAACCCTTTAAACCCTTTATACCACTAAAATCATTCAAATACTCAAGAGAACCATAAAACCCCTAAAAATCATAAAAAAGCTCTGAAACCCCAAAAAACACTAAGATCCTTAAAACCCCTAAAAACCCTCAAAATACCTAAAAAACATATAAACCCATAAAAATAATCAAAATCCTTAAAAAATACCAAAAAAGTAAACAACCCTAAAAACCATGAAAAACCTTAATAAAATATTGAAAACCTAAAAACACTTCAAAAAGGCTAAAAACGATGAAAACAATAGAGAACCGTAAAATCCTTAAAACACAAAAACCCCTCAAATCCCTACGAATCATAAATTCCCTAAAAATCTTAAAACGTACATAAAATCACTAAAGATTTAAAAAACCCTAAAAACCCCTAAGAAAAAAAAACAAAAAACAAAAAATACCCCTAAAATTTTAAAAAATGGTAAAAACCTTAAAAAGAAACTAAAATCCCTAAAACCCCCAAAAAACATTAAACCCCCTAAAACCCATTCAAACATGAAAAACCATAAAAATCATAAAACCAATATAAAATATAAAACCCATTTAAACACTGAAAACTGTAGAAAATATCTAAAAAAACCTAAACACCATAAAAACTCAATAAAAACTAAACACCCAAAAAATGATAAAAACCCAAAAAACATAAAAAACCCTAAAAACCTAGAAAATATATAAAAACCATAAAAACAATGAAATTTATAAAAAATACATAATATCCATAAAAACAGAATAAAATATAAAAACTATAAAAAAAGAAAAAAACCTTGAAAAACTTTAATGACCGCTAAAACCCCTAAATATTATAAAAACCCATTAAAACCCTAAAACCCTAAAAACCATTAAAAAAAATTTAAAAACCTAAAAAACCTAGATCCCCTAAAACTATAAAAACCCTAAAAACCATAATAATAAAAATAAATCTTAAAACAATAATAACAGAAATTCATAAAAGCCTTAAAATCATAGAAAAACCCATAAGAAAACAATAAAAATCTAAAAAACATTTAAAAATCAACAAAACCAAAAAAATATAAAATCCCTACAAAACCCTAAACACCCTAAACACCTAAAAACAATAAAAACCAATAAAACCCCTAAAGACCTTTAGAGAGATGGCTCCCACATCTCCTCCCTCCTCTCGCGTTTGGGTCTTCCGTCAGCGTCAATGATTCTTCGGCGCGGTTGTGGATCCTTAGGCATCGATTTGCTTTGCCCTGCTACTCTCTCCTTTCGAGGTGAGATTTCTATAGATCGATGGTTCCCTCGTAGATCTTCTCTGGAAGCAGCTTCGGATGAAGGATTCATCCAATTTCGAGCAAACAATTTCTGGTCTTTCTGGCTTTCGGCGTTGTGGTACTCTGATGGGGTGGACCAGACGTTCCACTGGACTATCCATGGAAAAGGTGGTCGGATTCGGACTTCCCGGTGTGAGACTTGTTTTTTGGGGCAGCTCTGGACCCTCCGCCGTGTGAAGTTGCAGTTCTTTAGAGGAAATGGCGGGAGTTGGTCTCCCCTTTGATCGGTGTAGCAGATCCATGGTTGAGTGGTCAAGATCCGTTCTCTGTGATTTTCTTAGAGCTGGATTTGGCCATGGTGTTTGCAGATCCGTGGTGGAACCACTTAGATCTGGAGATGTGCACTGCTACAGATCCAGGAATGAGAGGGTCAGATTTTGGTGTTTCGGTTCATGGCGATGGTCTACAGTGGTCTTTCTTAGACTCACGGCAGTAGGTTCTCTTCGGTTTCTTCGGAAAATCTGGTCTGTTGTCTTTAGAGCGGGTTTGTTCCTGTGTTTTTGCTCTTATCCTAGTTCTCTGATGACTTGTGGTTTTGGTGCACAACTGCTTTGTGGGTGCATGATTTATCTTCTATTATATTTTGCATTACTGGTGGACTGGTTCTCTAGTGGGGATCTTCATCTAGTTGGAGATACTCTGTTTGAATTTATGGCTGAGTTGGTTCATGTTTTTTCGATTTTGTTTATGATACTGTGGATTTTGGTGTGTGCTGATGAGGGTAGTAGGAGTTTTTTTGATGCTTTCTCACTAAGCGTTAAAGAAAATGTTGCCTGGAAGAAACTCTGGTGCTGGATGGTGTGAGTTTATAAAGGTTGATTGGTTTGAAGGTGATTGTTGCTGCTGGTGCTTGGTGCTGGATGCAGGATTTTGTGAGCTTGGATGCTAGTCGTTGGTTAGCTGTGAGCAGCTGGATGCTGGTTAATGCTGGATGATGGTGGTGGCTGCTTGGTTTTGTTTGTTTTTTCTTTTGTCCTTTTTGTTTTTTTTTCGGGTCTTCTGCATCTTGGGTTGTAAATGGTTTTTGGGTGTAGGTCATTTGACCCCTCCCCTCCCTTGTCTGTTGTGTCTCTTTTTTTCTTTCTAATAAATTTGGGGGGGGGGGGGAATAGCCCGACCCTCGCATCTTCCTTGCCTTAAAGCCCATTAAATACTATAAAAACATTTTAAAACACTTAAAACTATAAACAACTCTAAATATCATTTTTAACACTAAAAACCGAAAACAAATCATAAAAATCCAAAAAACCCAAAAAAACATATAAATATAAAAAAACCCTAATACCCCACTAAAACCCTAAAAAACCTAAAACACATAAAATCATAAAAAATAACTAAAATACCTAAAAACTATAAAAAACCCTAATAAAACCATAAAAACATAAAATGTCTGAAAAACCTAAAAACACGAAAAACACAAAAAAAACTAAAAAATACTAAAAACCCTAAAACCCTAAAAAACACCCAAAACCACTAAAAACCCCTCAAAACCATAAAACCATAAAAATATTATAAAACCCTAAAAACATAAAAATACTAAAAACAAACTAAAAACTATAAAATCCATTTAAACCTCTAAAACGTTAAAATGCTCTAAAAACAATAAAAACCCTAAAAACCCAAAACACCCCAAAACCCAAAAACCCAAAAAAAACCCTCAAAATCCCTAGAACACGAAAAAAGAAATAAAAATCTAAACAATACCTAAAATACCTAAAAACATAGAAAGAACTAGAAAACAAAAAAACCATGAAGAACACTGTAAAACATTTAAAACACTTAAAAACCATAAAAACAAAAAAAAATGCTAAAACCCTAAAAACCCTAAAAACCCTAAAACTCCTGAAAAACCATAAAAATCCTAGAAAACACCGAAATATCCCTAAAAACTACAAAACCCTAAAAACATTGAAATACCCCTAATAAAACATTTGAAACATAAAAATAATTAAAACCCATAAAAATCTAAAAAACACTAAAACTCAAAAAAAGCCCTTAAAAACTATAAAAAACCCTAAAAACTCCTAAAAATCCTTAAAAACTATAAAAAACCCTAAAAACCCTAGAATCCATAACAACATAAAAACCACTAAAAAACACTCAATAATCATTTAAACCCCAAATAATTTAAATACTATAAAACCCATTATTCCCTAAAAAACTCAAAAACCCCAAAAAACCCAAAAACCTAGAACCCCTAAAAATCCCTTAAACCCTGAAAAAAATTAATAT
The DNA here is from genome assembly GCA_963277665.1 of Viscum album. Classification (NCBI taxonomy): domain Eukaryota; kingdom Viridiplantae; phylum Streptophyta; class Magnoliopsida; order Santalales; family Viscaceae; genus Viscum; species Viscum album. Next base: position 1,965,485,591 of record OY728163.1, on the reverse strand, counting down.
CCTACAAAAGAACTAAAATCACAAAAAAACATAAAAACCTGAAAACCCTAATAAAATAATGAATAATTAATAACATAAAATCCTCCCAAAAAACATAAAAAACGCTAAAATCCTAAAAATTCGTAAAAGCCGAAAAACCCATAAAATCCCTAAAAACCATAAAATACATACAGATCATGAAAAATCCCTAAAAATACCTAAAAAATTTAAAAAACTAAAACTTTGAATAACCATATGAGAATAAAAAAATCTGAAAACACTTAAAACACCTAAAAACCATAAAAGCATCAAAACCCTAAAAACCCAAAAGACCCCAAAACTATAAAACCCATAAAAACCCTAAAAACTATTAAAAACTCAAAATGTACGTTACACCCTTAAAAAAATTAATTTTTTTAAACACAAATAACTTAAAATACCCAAAAATCCAAAAAAACCATAAAACCCAAAAATTCCTTAAAAACCCTATAAATCCCTAAAATTTCTAAAAATCCCTAAAAATCTATAAAAAATATAAAAAACACTGGAAATTTAGAAAAAAATTAGATAAACTTGAAAATATATAAACACTTAAGACCCCTAACCTGAAAACTCTAAAGTCCCTTAAATAACCTAAAAACCATAAAAACAATAAAACTAAAAAACCATCCAAATACCTAAAAACCCAAGAAACCTATAAAAATCCAAAAAAATCCATCAAAAACCGTGAAAACTAAAAAACCATAAAAACTATAAAAACCCAAAGAAACCCTTAAAACCCTCACTTAAAACCACTAAAAACATAACAATTCTAAGAAACCTATAAGATCCTAGACCCTGAAAATCTTGAAAATCTTAAAAACCCATAAAACCGAAAAAAATATGAAAACTGATAAAAACCCTAAAACCACTAAAAAATCTAAAACCCATAAAACCCTAAAAAAAATTTAACGAAACAAAAAAACCTTAAAACACAAAAATACACCAAAAACCAAAAAATCCATAAAAACCCATAAAAACCCTATAAACACTAAAAATCTCTTAAACACCTAAAGCACCATAAAATGTCTTAAAAGACCTATAATTCTATAAAACATAAAAATACATAAAAAAACTAATTTTTTTAGGGAAAATAAAAAAAATGAAATTAGAACCCCAAAAAACCTAAAAATTCAAAAAAAACTAAAAATCCCTAGAACCCCTCAAAACCATAATTCCCCTCAAATTCACTAAAAACCAAAAAATTCAAATAATCTCTAAAAATCCGTAAAAACTCAAAAAAACCTAAAATCACTGAAAAACCCCTATGATATCCTTAAAACTCTAAAAACAATTAACACACCAGAAAACATTAAAAATGAAAAAAACCATAAAACCCATAAAAACCATAAAAACCAAAAAAAACATTAAAAACCCTAAAACCCAATAAATACTCTAAAAACCATTTACACCCCTATGAATGTTTAAAAACACTCATAATCCTTGAATCTCCTAAAGACAAAAACCCATTAAATAAAAGAAAACAAAAAAAACTCAAAAATTAATAAAAACCCCACAAAATCCCAAAATTTATAAAAAATATTAAATATCAAAAAATCCTCACAATAGTAAGAAACATTGAAACCTTGAAAACCCCTAACAAAAATATATAACCTAAAAACACTTAAAACACTTAAAATATAAAAAATATAAAAACCTAAGAAACCCAAAAAAACAATTAAAAACCCAAAAAAACAAAAAACCCTTAAAAACTCTAAAAACCATAAAAACCATAAAACCCACTAAAACAATAAAAACACTTTAGACCCCTACAAAAATCGAAAACTTCAAAAACCCTTAAAAACTCTTAAACCCAAAAAAACCCAAAAACCCAAAAACCCCTCAGAATCCCTAAAAACCATAAAAACATAAAAGACAAAAAAATCCCTAAAATACATAAAAAGTAAACACTAGTAAAAACCCTAAAAAAACATAGAAAAAATTACAAACATAAAAACAAATAAAACCCCTAAAATCCTAATATTTTTAAAAACATTAATAAACACTAAAAAATAAAAAAAATCATAAAATACATCTATATACCTTAAAAAACAAAAAAAATCATAAAAAAAAACCCATTAAGAATCCCCAAAAAATAAAAAAAACCGTAAAAAAATAGAAAACTCTAATAACCCTCAATAACCAAAAAAATTAACACCCTTAAAAAATTTAAAAAATGATGAAAACCATAAAACCCTTTAAAAGACCCTAAAATCCCTAAAACCTCCCAAAACCATAAAACCCATATTAACTATAAAACACATAAAAACAATAAAAACACTAAAACCCACTAGAAAATCTAATAATCCTTTAATTACAAAAAAAATTAAAAGACTCTAAAAATCCATACAAACCAAAAAATCCGGAAAACCGTAAAAATCCCAAAAAAAATAAAACCCCAAAAACCCCCAAATAAAAACACATAAACCCATTAAAACCCCTAAAAATAATAAAATCCTTAAAAAGACCCAAAAACCCTAAAAACCCCTAAAAACCATAAAATCCCTAAAAGCATTAAAAACCCTAAAAACAAAAAAAACAATAAAATCAAAAAAAACTCTAAAAAACCATTAAACCCCTAAAAATGTTAAAAATAACTTAAAAAAACATTAAAACCCATAAGAGATTCCAAACCATTAAAAAACCAAAAAAAACGTAAAACACATAAAACCATCCAATTCTCCATAAACCCAAAAATCCTTAAAAACCCCTAAAAATACCTTAAAACGTAAAAAACCATGAAAACCCTAAAACCCATATGAAAATTTTAAAAACCGAAAAATGTTTAAAACCCCTACAAACTTAAAAGACAATAAAAACCCTAAAATCCATTATAACCATTAAATATACTAAAAAATCTTAAAAAATCATAAAATTCATAAAAATTCCCTAAAAACCCCAAAAGTGGTAAAACCCGTAAAAAGACCATAATACCTCTAAAATCCGTAAAACCGCCTAAAAACCATTAAAATCCCTAAAAATATTAAAATGAATAAAAAACCCAAAAACCCTTTAAACCCTTTATACCAGTAAAATCATTCAAATACTCGAGAGAACCATAAAACCCCTAAAAATCTTAAAAAAGCTATGAAACCCCAAAAAACAATAAGATCCTTAAAACCCCTAAAATCCCTCAAAATCCCTAAAAACATATAAACCCATAAAAATAATCAAAATCCTTAAAAAATCCCAAAAAAGTAAACAAACCTAAAAACCATGAAAAACCTTAATAAAATATTGAAAACCTAAAAACACTTCAAAAAGGATAAAAACAATAAAAACAATAGAGAACCATAAAATCCTTAAAACACTAAAACCCCTCAAATCCCTACGAATCATAAATTCCCAAAAAATATTAAAACATACATAAAATCACTAAAGATGTAAAAAACCCTAAAAACCCCTAAGAAAACAAAAAACCAAAAAACAAAAAATACCCCTAAAAATTTAAAAAATGGTAAAAACCTTAAAAAGAAACTAAAATCCCTAAAACCCCCAAATAACATAAAACCCCCTAAAAACCCATTCAAACAATAAAGACCATAAAAATCATAAAAACCACTATAAAATATAAAACCCATTTAAACACCGAAAACTGTAGAAAATATCTAAAAAACATCAAAACCATAAAAACTCAAGAAAAACTAAACACCCAAAAAATGATAAAAACCCAAAAAAACATAAAAAACCCTAAAAACCTAGAAAATATATAAAAACCCTAAAAACAATGAAATTTATAAATAATACATAAAATACATAAAAACATAATAAAATCTAAAAACTATAAAAAAGAAAAAAACCTTGAAAAACTCTAATGACCGCTAAAACCCCTAAAAATTATAATAAACTATTAAAACCCTAAAAACCATAAAACCCATTAAAAACATTTAAAAACCTAAAAACCCTAGAAGCCCTAAGACATTATAAACCCTAAAAACCATAATAATAAAAATAAATCATAAAACAATAATAATAGAAAATCATAAAAGCCTTAAAATCATAGAAAAACCCATAAAAAAACAATAAAATCTAAAAAACATTTAAAAATCATAAAAACCGAAAAAATATAAAATCCCTACAAAACCATAAACACCTTAAACACCTAAAAACTATAAAAACCAATAAAACCCCTAAATCCCTTTAGAGAGATGGCTCCCGCATCTCCTCACTCCTCTCGCGTTTGGGTCTTCCATCAGCGTCAATGATTATTCGGGGCGGTTGTGTATCCTCAGGCATCGACTTGCTTTTCCCTGCTACTCTCTCCTTTCTAGGTGAGATTTCTATAGATCGATGGTTCCCTCACAGATCTTCTCTGGAAGCAGCTTCGGATGAAGGATTCATCCAATTTCGAGAAAACAATTTATGGTCTTTCTGGCTTTCAGCGTTGTGGTACTCTGATGGGGTGGACCAGACTTTCCACTGAGCTATCCATGGAAAAGGTGGTCAGATTCGGACTTCCCGGTGTGAGACTTGTTTTTTGGGGCTGCTCTGGACCCTCCTCCATGTGAAGTTGCAGTTCTTTAGAGGAAATAGCAGGAGTTGGTCTCCCCTTTGCTCGGTGTTGCAGATCCATGGTTGAGTGGTCAAGATCTGTTATATGTGATTTTCTTAGAGATGGATTTGGTCATGGTGTTTGCAGATCCGTGGTGGAACCACTTAGATCTGGAAACGTGCACCGCTACAGATCCAGGAATGAGAGGGTCCGATTTTGGTGTTTTGGTTCGTGGCGATGGTCTACAGTGGTCTTTCTCAGACTCACGGCAGTAGGTTCTATTCGGTTTCTTCGGAAAATCTGGTATGTTTTCTTTAGAGCGGGTTTGTTCCTGCGTTTTTTCTCTTCTCCTAGTTCTCCGATGACTCATGGTTTCAGTGTACTACTGCTTTGTGGTTTCATGATTGATCTGCTATTATAGTTTGCATTGCTGGTGGACTGGTTCTCTAGTGTGGATCTTCATCTAGTTGGAGATATTCTGTTTGAATTTATGGCTGAGGTGGTTCAGGTTTTTTTGATTTTTTTTATGCTACTGTGGATTTTGGTGTGTGATGATCAGTGTAGTTGGAGTTTTTTTGATGCTTGCTCACGAAGCGTTAAATAAAATGTTAGCTGGAAGAAACTCTGGTGCTGGATGGTGTGAGTTTCTAAAGGTTGATTGGTTTGAAGGTGATTGTTGCTGCTGGTGCTTGGTGCCGGATGCAGGATTTTGTGAGCTTGGATGCTGGTTGTTGGTTAGCTGTGAGCAGCTGGATGCTGGTTAATGCTGGATGACGGTGGTGGCTGCTTGGTTTTGTTTGTTTTTTCTTTTGTCCTTTTTGTTTTTTCTTTTTTTTCGGGTCTTTTGCATCTTGGGTTGTAAAGGGTTTTTGGGTGTAGATCATTTGACCCCTCCCATTTCTTGTCTGTTGTGACTCTTTTTTTCTTTCTAATAAATTTGGGGGGGGGGGGGCGAGAATAGCCAGACCCTCGCATCTTCCTTGCCTTAAAGCCCATTAAATACTATAAAAACCTTTCAAAACCCTTAAAACTATAAACAACTCTAAATATCATTTTTAACACTAAAAACCGAAAACAAATCATAAAAATCCAAAAAACCCAAAAAAAACATATAAATATTAAAAACCCTAAAACCCCACTAAAACCCTAAAAAACGTAAAACACATAAAATCGTAAAAAATAACTAAAATACCTAAAAACTATAAAAACCCCTAATAAAACCATAAAAACATAAAATGTTTGAAAAACCTAAAAACACGAAAAACATGAAAAAACTAAAAAATACCAAAAACCCTAAAAACCCTAAAAAAACACCTAAAAACCCATAAAAACACCCAAAACCACTCAAAACCCCTCAAAACCATAAAACCATAAAAATATTATAAAACCCTAAAAACATAAAAATACTAAAAACACACTAAAAACTATAAAATCCATTTAAACCTCTAATACGTTAAAATTCTCTAAAAACAATAAAAACCCAAAAAACCCAAAACACCCCAAAACCCAAAAACCCAAAAAAACCCTCAAAATCCCCAGAACACGTAAAAAGAAATAAAAATCTAAAAAATACCTAAAATACCAAAAAACATAGAATGAACTAGAAAAAAAACCATGAAGATCACTGTAAAACATTTAAAACACTTAAAAACCATAAAAACAAAAAAATGCTAAAACCCTAAAAACCCTAAAAACCCTAAAACTCCTGAAAAACCATAAAAATCCTAGAAAATACCGAAATATCCCTAAAAACTAAAAAACCCTAAAAACTTTGAAAGACCCCTAATAAAACATTTGAATCATAAAAATAATTAAAACCCATAAAAATCTAAAAAACACTAAAACTCATAAATACCCTAAAAAGACCCAATCCCAGTAAAAACCATGAAACTGCTTAAAAAAATAAAAACCCTTAAAACCAAGTACATACTTTAAAACCTATTAAAAACCATGAAAATGTTAAAAAACTATAAAAATACATAAAACCCCTAAAATCTAAAAAACACATAAAACATCAAAAACTATAGCACCCCTAAAAACTAAAAACCCTAAAAGACATAAAAATAATAAAAATCACAAAATACCTGAACTAAAGTCCTAAGAAGCACAAAATATCCCTAAAAATATTAAAAACCCCTAAAAACCTTAAAACCACATTTGAAAAACTAAAAACCTAAAAAGACTTTTAACCCCTAAAAACCCTAAAAACACAAAAAACCCCCAAACCCCACAAAAAATCCAATGAACCAGAAAACCCTAAAATACCCCAACATTCCTAAAACCCTAAGAACCCTAAAAATCCAAAAAATTCCTAAAACATAAAACAATAATAACCCTAAAAACCCTAATAAAACTATAAAAACTTAAAAATACATAAAATCCCAAAAAACCAAAAAACCATAACAACCCATAAAAACCTTAAAAGACCCTAAAAACCAAAAAAACTGCTAAAAACCACAAAACCCCCTAAAATCCTTAAGAACCCCAAAATAAACTAAAAAACTATAAAAACAATTTGAACCCCTAAAAATGCTAAAAACATTAAAAACCCTTAAAAACCATAAAAAACTCAAAAAACACTATCAACCCAAAAAACCAAAAAACCTTGAAAAAGCCATAAACCCTTCAAAATCCCAAAATCCCAAAAACCCATTTAAAGGATGAAAAATACCCAAAAATCCCTAAAAATATAAAAAACACTAAAAACCCTAAAAAACCTAAGAAAAATTTAAAACATAAAACACTAAATACCCCTAGAAACCCTAAAATACTAAAAATCAGGAATCCCTAAAACACATCAAAATCACTAAACAACAAAAAACCAATAAAAATTGTTCAAAAAACCTAAAAATACCTAAAAACATAAAACCACCTAAGTAACATGTACATATTTTAAGAATGCTGAGAGACCTAAAAATAATTTAAACCCCTAAATTTCTAAAAAATATGCTTTCGTTTATTTTAATAAATTTGGGGGGGGGGGGAATAGCCTGGTCGCACACCTTCCTTTCCCTAAAATTCTAAAAAATGAAAAAAAACGTAAAATACCAAAAAAGAAAAAACAACCCCTAAAACCCCTAAATCCCCTAAATACCATAAAACCACATAAAACATCCAAAAACCCTAGAAACCCATAAAACCAAAAATCTACTAAATAATATAATATTGATTTAAAACACTAAAAATATTAAAGAATAATAAAAAGAACAAAATCCCAAAGAAGTGTCAAAAATACTTTTGCCCAGGTCTGGATTCGTATTTGCAAATTGAATTGGCTTTATTGGCACCCTCGAATCTTGTGGGACATTGCCTCCTCAGTTGGTTTTCCTATTCGGCTTGACAGGGAAACTGATAATCCGAGATTTGGTCACTATGCTATAGTTCTTGTTGAAGTTTACATGGCCAATACTTTGGTTGAAGAAGTGGTGCTGAACACTCTGGATGACAGCATCGTGCTGGAAATACAGTATGAATGAAGACCCAAGTTCTGCAGCAATTGTCTCTTTCTTGGCCACACTATCAATGAATGCAGGAGATTGAAGATTTGTAGCATTTGTAAGGTGTGAGGGCATGAGGATGGGTCATGTCAAGCTTTGAACAAAAATGAAACCCGGAAGGATGCAGTGACTTCTGATACTCCCCCCCTACAAGTTGGAAGCAACAATACAGGAACAAGTGCGGTCCCAGACCAATCTGTTGTTCTTGAGAGGGTTTGTGATCCCATTTCCTCAACTTTGGTTGGGGATTCTAATGCTCCCATTGCTGGGAATACTGCTCATGCAGTTTCTACTTCTCCTGGAGCCTCTGTTGTGCTTCCTGTTGTGCAAGATGCACTTGCCCAGCCTGTTGCACCTGGTCTTGCATCTTCCAGTAGTGTCCATGTTGTACCTTCTCAGCCTCCTGATTCCTGCATAGCAGTGGCTCCTGCTGACCAAATAGTTGCTGCTAGTGTCTATGATACAGCTATCTTGTCTCTCACCTCTTGCAAAGCAGTGGCTCTAGTTGAGCAGTCTGATGTAACTGCTAATTTCAGCAGTGCATATGGTGCACCTGCTCAGTCTCCCCAACTCATTCCTGCAGTCACCAGCGTGCATGATGTGCATATAGCAGATGCTCCTGCTGAGAAATTTAAGATTACTGATGGTGCTCCTTCGTTTGGGGCCCCTACAGGGATTGCTGCATTATCAGATTCTTCTGCTCCTGGAATTCTCTCACCCAGCAGAGTACATGATGTAGCTGCTCCGTCGGATACAGCTGCTCTTGCTGATACGGCTGAGGTCTTTTCTCCTGTTCCTGCAGGTATTTCCAGTAAGGCCAAACTCACTGGAATTCCTCGTAATTATGGGATCTGTGTTACCAATTTCTTCTCTCCCCTATCTGGGAAATTTTGGGCTGATCAAGTTGATGACATCCTAGATGCAGAGGTTATCTTTGAGGATGCTCCTATGGCTTCTATTCATGAGTTTCCAAACATTAAGCAAGTCATTAAAAAACCTCCTGGCAGACCTCCAAAGGAGGGAGGGAAAAGTAAAGGTGCCCCTTCCAAGAAAACAAAAGGCCTGCCTCGCCAAAGAGGCGACTCAAACTTCAATCAATGAAGCTACTTTTTTTGAATTGTCAGCGGATTGGGAACTCTCCCACTTCAGCAGCCCTTCGACATTTCATTGCTATCAACAAACCCAATCTTGTGGCCATTGCTGAGCCTCTTATTAGCTTTGATCACTGTAAGGGCTTTAACTGGGCATCGCTCAGGTACTCATTTATTGCTCATAATAGAGGTGCTGGTAATACTGAATCACTATGGGTGCTTCGACAAAATGACTTGATGCATGAGTCTTTTGAGATTTGTCACCAGGTTATTTCAGTTCACATCCGGATACAGGACATTCCCCTCACCTTCTCTTTTGTCTATGCCTCTTTCTCTTACATCAGAAGAAGAGAACTCTGGGCAGATCTAGCTGCCCTCAGTGAGAATATGAATCACAATTGGGTCATCACTGGTGACTTCAATGCTGTTTTGAGTCCTAATGAAAAAACTGGCTCTTATTTTCACCGCTCTGCTACTCAAGATTTTCAGTACTGTGTGGATCAATGTAATCTCATTGAAGTTCCTATGGAAGGCTCCAAATTTACCTGGGGAAGGTTCACTGTAAATGGGAGGCAAGCCAGCAAAATTGATAGGTGCTTCATCCACGTCAATGATGCTGCTGCTCCATTGGAAATCTCAGGGTTTACTCTCCCTAAATTTAACTCTGATCATAATCCCATTGTTGTCTCCATTCGGGAGGATATTAGGAGACTTTCTCCATTACCCTTCAAATTCAATAATGCCTGGCTCTCAATCCCAAGATGCAGGGAAGTTGTTCTTGATGGATGGAACTCCACTTTCCATGGCTCTCCTTACTTTGTGGTTTCCTCTAAGCTTAGGAGAATCAAAAGCCTTCTTAAGCTTGGAGTAAGCTCTCTTTCTCCAGAATTGATGAGGAGATCAAGGATGCGCAATTTCAGCTAGTGTTTTTTCAAGAAAACAATCAGCAGGGGGTTGTTCCAACTCATGAGGAACTCTCATTTCACAAAAATCTTGATGATCTTCTTGCTCTCAAAGAGAATCTGGAAAAGCACCAATTCAGTGCTCGATGGCTCAAGGATGGTGACAGAAACTCAAAGTTATTTCATCGCTTACAACGGGAGAAAAGGGTCTATAAAGGACCTAATCGTATCCGAATCAATGGGGAAACCTTGGTTGAGGAGAAAGAGATCTCTGATGCTGTTGTTGACCATTTTAAAGCTCTTTATAATGATGATGGTACCCCTCCCTTGGCCTTAGTTGCAGACTGTATTGAGCAGTGTGTGAATGACTCACAGAACAATGATCTGACCTCTCCTCCTCTTGAAGATGAAGTCAAATCTTGTCTCTTCTCTCTCAATTATGAAAGTGCCCCTAGACCGGATGGATTCACTAACAAATTCTTCATCTTTTATTGGGATATCTTTCATGCAGAAATTACCAATGCTGTCAGGGAGTTCTTCATCTCAGGATCATTGCCATTTGGAGCCAACTCCAACTTCATTGCTCTGCTTCCCAAAAAAGAAGCTTCTATTGACATCGGTGACTTTAGTCCCATTGCCATTGGAAACACCATTCCAAAGATTATTAGCAAAATCATCGTCACCAGATTGGGGAATTTTGTTGGTTCCATTATCACCCCTAATCAATTTGGCTTTGTTCCTGGGCGAAACATTCAAAGTTGTTTATATATGGCCTCTGAAGGAGTGAATATCATGAGAAAGAAAGTCAAATATGGGACCTTTTCTCTTAAACTGGATATATCCATAGCTTTTGATACCATTAAGTGGCATTTTCTGTTCAGGGTGTTAGGTATGTATGGTTTCTCATCCAAATTTATCAGCATGATCTCTTCTATTTTGGAGAGTGCTAAAATTTCTGTTCTGATTAATGGGGCGCCAAAAGGTATCTTTCAGTGTTCACTAGGGGTCAGACAGGGAGACCCTCTCTCTGGAATTCTGTTTGCACTTGCAGAAGATTACCTGAGTCATATTGTTACACATGCAATGATGGCTGGATTATATTTCCCTTTCAAAGCCACCAAGGACTCCTATATACCCTAACACCTTTTTTATGCTGATGATATCCTTCTATTTGGGCAGGCTAATATGCGAACTATCTCAGCTATCCGGAAAATCTTTAATCACTATGAATATGTTGTTGGGCATGCAATCAGTTGGTGTAAATCTTCTATTGTTTTTGGGAAAGGGTGCTCCTCAGTGAGGCAAAACAGAATCATTAGATGTCTTGGCGTTAAAAAAGGAACTCTGCCTTTTAATTACCTTGGGGTTCCCCTCTTCTGGGGGAGGGAAAAGCACTACCACTTGGAAAGCATTTCTGCTGATATCACCCAGAAGCTAGCTAAATGAAAGGGAAAGTCTCTGTCTCAAGCAGGTAGAGTTTGCCTTATCAATTCCGTTATAACATCAAAGTTTGTTCATGCCTTCTCTTTATATAGATGGCCGGTAAGTTTGATCAAATACCTTCAAGACAAGATTCTAAACTTTTCATGGACAAGATGCATCAGTGAAAAGAAATTGGTAACTGTTGCATGGAAAGACTGCATCAAACCCATTAGCATGGGTGGTCTTGGAATTAAAGATCTCCGGGCTTTCAATGATTCCTTGTTGGCTAAATTCACCTGGAATCTCTTCGTGCACAAGGAAGGTGAGCTATATTTTCTTAAAGAACAATTCACTGGCCACTTGTGTAATGGCTACACTGGGTATATGCTCTCCTCGGTATGGACCACAATTAATTCCTCATTTCAGAATATTATCTCGCAATCTATCTGGACTGTTTCAAGACAATCCAATCGGAACTGCTGGCTCACCCCTTGGCTTGATTGTCCTCTGCGTGAACTTATGAAAGTTCCACAAGGTCTGCAACACATGACTATCAGTGAGCTCAACTCTAGGCTAATGGAGCTGGATGAAATTCTGCCATCACACATCATCTCCCAGATCCGTTGTTACAACTACGTTGATTCGGACACTCTCATATGGAAGCCAGATCTGATTGGCCAGCTCACTGCAAGAGGTTTCTACGAGCATGAATGTCGGAAAGGTTCTGACCCCCCCTCATGGCTTCTGAAATACAGGTGTCATTTCATTCCCCCTAGACACTTTCTTCTTCCTTGGAAAATTTGGAGTGCAGGTTGCCTATGCATGGTCAGCTTCAAAAAACTGGGTTGCAGATTTCCTCGGTGTGCAGCATCTGTTTGCGAGGTGTTGAAAGCATACAACACCTCTTTATTGATTGCAACCTTGCACAGAGATTATGGAGCTACATGCAGGATGTTTTTGGTCTCCGCTTGCCTCCTGGAACCTTTTCTCAACGGATGCTTTTTATCAATGATTTTAGCTGCAGTGAGCAGCTTCACAACCTCCTTCTTGCAGCTTCGGCAGCCATTGTCTCTTTCCTATGGGCTGTAAGAAATTCTGCTATGTTTCGGAACAAATCATGCTCCACGCATGAGGGTATTATTTCCATGCATAGTGCTGTTCGGCTGGCTGGGAGTCTCCAATCAGGTACAATGAACAACTGCTTCAATGATCTTGTTACACTCCGCACCCTTGGTGTCCCTAGCAGGTGCAAAAAACCAATGTAGATGAAGTACATTAGATGGATTCCACCAATCCCGTCATGGATCAAAGTTAATGTTGATGGTGTGGCGGCAGGCTCACCAGGCCCTTCAGGTTGTGGTGGGGTCTTCCGTACTTGTCGAGGATTTGTCAAGGGTATTTTCTATCACTACATTGGGAATGGATGTGCTTATGAGGCAGATCTTTGGGCTATTATCAAGGCTGTTCGTTTTGCAATTCAATTTGGGTGGTTGCATCTATGGATCGAATCAGACTCAATGCTTGCAGTGGAGGCGCTTCGCCAAAACTCAAGGAAGGTTCCATGGCGGCTTCTTCGTCAGTGGATTGAATGCCTTAGCCTATCCAAGAACTTGACCTTCAGGATTTCTCATGCATACAGGGAAGTCAATATGGTGATTGATGCTCTCTCCAAGATGGCTATCGAAGAATGCTTCTCACGGTGGTCATTCATTGCTCCTTCCTTTTGCACGTCTCATGTAGCCGCTGACATGATGGGTGCTACCCACACACGAATGTACAAGCCCCCCTGTAATGTTTTGTACCTTTTCTTTTTATTAATTGAGGCACCAAGCTTTCTGCTTGGCACGCGCCTTCTTTTCCAAATATCCATAAAATATATAAAAACATAAAAATCATAAAACCCTTAAAAACCACAAATAAAACCATAAAAACAAAAAAAAACTTAACCCCCCCCCCCAAACCAATTTGTTTTGAAACCCCTAAAAATCCTTAACAACCCTAAAATCCCTCAAAATCTATAAAAACTATAAAATAATAAAAATTCTCTAAACACCTAAAATTTCATAAAAACATAAAAAATCATAAAACCTGCAAAAACCCTTACAAAACCTTAAAAACCAAAAGTCTCTTAAAACCTCCCAAAAAACCAAAAAACTAAAAGACACAAAAACCCCTAAAACCCCTAAAAACCCCTAAAAACCCTAAAACCCATAAAACCCCTACAAACCTTAAAAAATCCAAATACCCCTAAAAACTCTAAAATCCTCTTAAAATACTAAAAACCCATCTAACCTCTAAAACATTAAAAAAATAAACAACCTTAAAACACTAGAAAAATCAAAATACCCAAAATACCCAATAACCACTAAAAACCTTAAAATACTGAAAACACATAAAACCCTAAAAATATTTAAAACCCTAAAAAATCATAAAGATCCTAAAAATCCCTAAAAATTACTTAAAAGTAAAAAAACTATAAAAATCATAAGACAAACTTAAGAACCTAAAAAACATAAACCCCTAAAAAACATAAAAAAATCAAAAAATATTATAAGTCCCAAAAATGCTAAAAATGATAAAATTTCAAAAAAATGTAAAACACTTAAAAAATCATTAAAACCATCATGAAGACCTTAGAAACCTAAACTCAATTTAAACCCTTAAAAACCTAAAAAAACTTACAATCCTAAAAAGACCCTAAAATCCTAAAACCCCATAAAACCATAAAAACCCCTATAAACCCTATGAAACCATAAAGACAATAAATACCTTAAAAACCACTAAAAACTATAACGATCCTTTAAAGCCTAAAATTTGAAAAACACTAAAAACTGAAAAATCCTACAAAACTCAACAACACCTAAAATAAAAAAACCATAAAAACCTAAAAAACCTTAAAACCATCAAAATAAATAAAAAACCCAAAAACCAAAAAAATCATAAAAACCCCTAAAAACAAAAAAATCATAAAAACTCTAAAAACCCATAAAACCATAAAACCCTAAAAACACTTGAAATCCCTAAAAACCTAAAAACGTTAAAAACACTATAAAACCATAAAAACCCAAAAAATACTCTCAAAAACCATAAAACTCTAAAAGCCAATAAAAATCTTAAAAAATACATTTAACAACCGAAAAAAAATTCATAAAAAACCTGAAAATACTTAATAAACCCATTAAAACCTAAAACACTAAAAACTCCCAAACCCTAAAAACCATAAAAGACCCTAAAAACTCTAAAAAACCCAAATAAAAATTTATAACCCAAAACCTATAAAACTCTAAAAACCAATAGAAACTCGAAAAACGTATTAAATATCTAAAAATAATAAAAACTCTAAAAACCCAAAAAACCCCACAAAACTAAAAAATTACTAAAACCCTAAAAACCTAGAAAACCCAAAAACCCTCAAAATCCAAAAAACCCTAAAAACTATAAAATTAAAAAAATACAAAAATATCCCTAAAAATATAAATAATCCAAAAAAACCCCCTATGAAAACCTAAAAAATGAAAAAACACTTTAAACCCTTAAAATCCTAAAAAACATTAAAAACCATAAACCCTACAACCCTATAAAACCCACAAAATCCTTAGTAACCAAAAAAACATAAATAGATGTAAATATAATTAAAATTTTAAAAATCCTTACGAACCATAAAAACCCCAAATAAAAAATAAAAAATTTAAAAAAATTAGAACACCTAAAAACTAAAAAATTCCAAAAAATACAAAACCCTAAAAGACCCAAAAAAAACTATAAAACCCATTAAAAACCCGAAAACCCTAAAAAACCCTAAATACATGTAAAACATCCAATCCTCTAAGAACTAGAAAACCCATTTATACCCATAAAAGTATTAAAAATCTATAAACCTTATAAACCCTAAAAAATAAATAAAACCATTAAAAAACCAAAAACTATAAAAACCATAAAAATTGTAAAACCCCTCAAAATTATAAAAAACCCAAAAAACCCATAAAAATTATTTAAAATCCTAGAAAATCCCTTAAAAAATAAAAACCCTAAACAATTAAAAAAATCTTAAAAACATAAAAACTTTTAAAAACTCAAAAAACCTAAAAATGTTAAAAATCCCTAATAACATTCAAAACCTAAAAAACCTAAAACCACTCAAAATTCTTTAAAAACTCTAAAAACAATAAAAATCTTAAAGAATCCCTAAAAACCCATAAAAAAAATAAAAAATCGAAAAATCCTTGAAAACTCCAAAGAAAACCTTTGAAACCTAAAACTCTTCAGTCCCTTAAAAACCTAATAAATGATAAAGACCTTAAAACCCTAAATAGACCCTAAAAATACTAAAAACTCATAAAATCATAAAACCCCCTAAAAACTCTAATACCATAAACATCAATAAAAACCTAAAAATTACTAAGAACATTAAAAACCCTTTAAACAAAAAAATTGTCAAAACCCTATAACAAACCTAAAGGGCCGTGTTTTTTTTAAAAAATAATTTCTAAAAACCTTCAAAACCATAAGATGGTAAAAACCATAAAACCCTAAATCCCCTAAAAATCCCTAGAAATCCCTAATTATTCTAAAACCCCTAAAAATCTTGAAATGTGCCTGAAAATCCCTAAATACATAAAAAAATAAAAACCCTAAAACCCCAGAAAAAACATGAATAACCTAAAACACTTAAATACCCAAAAACCTAAAATATACTAAAACCCTAAAGAAACCTAAAAACCCTAAAAACCACTAAAACCCATAAGACCCTAAAAACTCATAAAAACCCCTACAAACCCACTAGACACTCTAAAAACCATTTAAAATCCTAAAACTATTATAAAACACTAAAACCCCATAATATCCATAAAAATATCACCCCCTAACAAAAAAACACAAAAAAACATACAACAATAGAAAACCTAAAAAACCTAAAAACCCTTAAAATCCATAAAACCCATAAAATACCTTAAAATAAAAAAATCCCAAAAATACCAAAAAAAAACATAAAAACCATAAAAACCCAAAAACAACCTAAGAAAACCTTAAAAAACTAAAAAAATAGAAAACCCATAAAAACAAGAAAATCTAAAAAGAATAAAAAACGGTAAACCCTAAAAATCTATAAAAACCCTAAAACAAAACAAATCCTAAAAAATCCCTAAAATCCCTAAAAACATAAAAAACCTAAAAAATTAAAAAACCATAAGTAAAATTTAAAAACCTAAAAACATGTAATATCCCAAAAAATCTAAAAATATTAAAAACTCGAAAAATTCATAAGAACCATAAAAATAATAAAACCCTTAAATCCCCACTAATGACTTTAAACCCCCTTAAAACTCTAAAATTTTAAAAACGCTAAAGAACCTAAAAAACTAGAAAAACCTGAAATACCCAAAAAAATCCATAAATATCCAAAAAATCCACTAAACACCTTCAAAATCCACAAAAATGAAAGACAATAAAAAACCTAAAAAATCCATAAAAATCCATAAAACATAAAAAATCCTAAAACCATGAAAAAATATAAGAAAACCTTAAAATCCTAAAATTAATTATAACCACTAAAAAACTAAAAAATGCTAAAAATACTAAAAACTATAGAAACACTAAAAACCCATAAACAGTCAAAATCCCAATACCCTAAAAACAATAAAATTCTGAAAACACTTCAAAATACCATAAAACATAAAAAACACTAAAACCCTTATTAAATTCTGAAAAAACAAAAAACATTTAAAACCCCTAATAAACCAAAACAACTATAATAACCCCCAAAACCCTGAAAGATCCTAAAAATAATAAAATCCATAAAAACCCATAAAAAACATAAAAACTAAAAAAACCAAAACCCCCCAAAAAACTATAAAAATCTAAAACACCATTAAATCCCCAAAAATGATAGAAAACTATAAAAACCCCCCAAAAACTCAAAAGAAACCTTCTAAAACCCCAAAAAAACCAAAAAAATGATTAAAAAATCATAAAATCCCTAAAAACATAAATATCTTATAAAAATTAAAACCTCTAATAAAACCATAAAAACCTAAAAAACATAAAACACCTAAAATAATAAAAACACTAAAAACAATTAAAAAACCTATAACCCCTCCAAATCATAAAAAACCCACAAAAACATAAAAAACCCTAAAAATGTAAAAAACCCTTAAAACCCCGAAAATACCTAATAAAATATTAAAATAATAAAAAAAACATAAAGACCCAAAAAAACAAATAATCAAAAACTCATAAAAACCCTAAAAGGACACTAAAAACCCTAAAACAACCCAGAACAATAAAACCCTTAAAATTCATAAAAACCCCAAAAGCCCATAAAAAACCTAAGAATCAATAAATAATATAAGAACTATTTAAACCATAACAACTTTAAAAAACTCTAAAAATCCATAAAAACCTAAAAAACACTAAAAACACTAAAAACCCACCCCCACCCCAAAGAACTCTAAAATCCATGAAAATTCCTAAACACCCAAGAATCCATAAAAATCCTAAAAACCGTATAAAAATCCCGAAAAACATAATAAACCCTAAAAACCTGAAAAAAAAACCTAATAAATCCATGAAAGTATAAAAACCCTAAAATTCAGGGGGTTTTAGGTTTTTAGGTTTTTAGAGTTTTTTAGGGTTTTAGGGTGTTTAAATTTTGGAGATACTTATAGATTATTTTAGTATTTTGATGTGTTTTTATGTTTTTAGGGTTTTTAAGGGTTTTTGGGGGTTTTATTTTTTTTAGCATATTTATTTTTTTAATGTTTTCATTGGTTTTTTGAGTTTTTTATGGTTTTAATGGTTTTTAGATTTTTTAACTATTTTAGGGATTTAATGGATTTTTAGAGTTTTAGTGGTATTATGTGGTTTTTATGGGTTTTTATGTTTTTCTATGGTTTTTAGGGGACTTTTGGTTTTTAGGGTGTTTAGGGTTTTTTCGGATTTGTAGTGACTTGTAGGGTTTTAATATATTAATGTGTTATTGGGGTTTTAAGGATATATTTGTGATTTTAAGGGTTTTTAGAGTTTTTTCTTTTTTAGGATTTTTAGGGATATTTTAATATTTTAATGTTTTTTTATGTTTTTTATTGTTTTTATGTATTTTGAGGGGTTTTTGGTTTTTTTGTTTTAATGGTTTTTGAGTTTTTTATGTTTTTTATGTTTTTTAATGTTTTTAATGTTTTTAGTGGTTTAAATATTTTTCTAGAATTTTTGTGGATTCTTAGCGTATTTATTTGTTTTTAGTGTTTTTTTAATGTTTTGTGGGTTTTGATGGTTTTAGGGGGGTTATGGATTTTAGGGACTTTTTAGGGTTTTTAGCATTTTTAGGGTTTTTCAGATTTTATAGTATTTTTAGGTTTTTAATTTTTTTCATAGGGGTTTTTAGGGTTTTTATGGGTTTTTATTTATTTCTTGGATTTTTAGTATTTTTATAGTTTTTATGGGATTTAAGGATTTGGAGGGTTTTAGGGTTCTTTAGTGTTTTTATCATTTTAAGGTCTTTTTGGGGTTTTATGTGTTTTTAGATTTTTTAGGTTTTAATATGGGTTTTTTTGGGTTTCATGGGGGTTTTTATGATTTTAGGGATTTTTAGATCTTTTTTATGATTTTTATGGTGTTTAGGGTTTTTATTGATTTTGAGGATTTTTAGGTTTTTTTGGGTTTTTTGGGTTTTAAGGTTTTTATGGTTTTTTATTTTATGTTTTTTTCATTTTTTCAGTGTTTACAATGTATTTTAATTTTATTTACATTTTTAATGTTTTTAAGTGTTTAAATAATTTTTATAGTTTTTAGGGTTTTATGGGTTTTAGGGTTTTAAAGTTTTTTTTATGGTTTTATGGTTTTT
The DNA here is from genome assembly GCA_963277665.1 of Viscum album. NCBI lineage: Eukaryota > Viridiplantae > Streptophyta > Magnoliopsida > Santalales > Viscaceae > Viscum > Viscum album. The sequence continues at coordinate 1,965,466,332 of OY728163.1, read as the reverse complement.
ATCGTTTTGGGGGGGTTTTGTGTTTTAGTATTTTTTTGGGGTTTTGAGCGTTTTAAGTGTTCTTATGGTTTTATTTAAAATTTTCTTTATGTTAGTGGTTTTAATATTTTTAGGAATTTTTAGGGAAATTTTAGGATTTGTATGTTTTTTAGTATTTTTAGGGATTTTGAGAGTTTCTAAGTTCTTTATGGATTTTATGTTTTTTAATATTTTAGGTTTTTAGGGGTTTTATTTGATTTTAGTTTTTTGGGGTTTTCATACATGTTTTTAGGGTTTTGAGGGATTTATAGTTTTTATGGATTTTTGGGCACTTTTAGTGTTTTTATTGGTTTTTATTATTTTAGGGATTTTTGTTGTTTTTTGGTTTTTTTGATTTTTTAAGGGTTTTAATGTTTTTTTGGGTTTTGGGGGTTTTTTGGGGTTGTTAGGGTTTTAAATAGTTTTTATAGTTATATAATTTTTTATAGGTTTAAAGGGGATTTAGAGTTTCATGTGGGTTTTAGGGTTTTTATAGTATTTTTACTATTTTTATAGTTTTTAGCATTTTTTATGGTTCTTTGGTGTAATTAGGGTTTTAGGGTATTTTCATTATTTTTTGGGCATTTTGGGGTTTTAATTTTTTAGGGTTTTTAATTATTTCTAGGTTTTTATATCTTTCTTAACGTTATTCTGGTTTTTATGGTTTTTATGTTTTTATTGATTTTTATTGATTATTTATGATTTCTATGGTTTTTAGGGTATTTTGATATTTTTAGGTTTTTTAGGTTTTTTAGAATTTTTAGGTTTTTTAATGTTTAACGTGTTTTTTGGTTTTTTATGTTTTCTTATGAGTTTTCAGGTTTTATGGTTTTTTATGATTTTAGTGTTTCTTGTGATTTTTTTACATTTTTATGGGTTTTTATGGTTTTTTAGCTTTTGTTGGTTTTTAGGGGTTTTGGTGTTTTATGGTTTTTATAGGTTTTTAGGCCGTTTTTTAGTTTTTATGGGTTTAAAAAAAATTTAGTGTTTTTAAACTAATTTTAAGGTTTAAAGGGGTTTTCTGCTTTTTAATGGATTTTAGGGTTTTTATGGATTATTTGGTATTTTTAATGATTTTTGGGGTTTTTAAGGATTTTAGAGTTTTTATGGTTTTTAGTGTATATTTTTTTTGAGGATTTAGGTGTTATTTATCTTATTATTTTTTTCATTGGCGGTTTAAGTGTTTTTAGGGTTTTAATGTTTTTATGGATTTTAGGGATTTTTATGATTTCCACTTTTTTAGGATTTTTAGTTAGTCTGGGGGGTTTTTTGGGTTTTATGGTTTTTTATTATTTTTTGGGGTTTTAGGGGAAATTTTTTGTTTTTAAAATTTTAATGTTTTTATAGTTTTTGAATTTTTTATGTGTTTAAAGTGTTTTAAGAGTTTTTAGTGGGGTTTTAGGGTTTTATGGTGTTTAAGGTTTTTAATGGTTTTTAGGTGTTTTTATAGATTTAGGGATTTTATAATTTTCACTTTTCCTTTATGTGTTTAAGTAATTTTATCAATTTTTATGTTTTTATGGGTTTTATATGTTTTTAGGTTTTTATATTTTCTAAGGGTTTTCAGGTTTTTATTGTTTATACGTTTTTATGGTTTTTAGAGATTTTTAGTATTTTTATTAGTTTTTAGGGTTTTAAGGGATTTTGGTAGATTTTAAGATATTTTAGGGTTTTAGGGTTCTAATGTTTTTAACATTTTTAGTGGTTTCAAATTTTTTTTCTTTTTTAATATTTTCTTAGGATTTTTCAAGGTTTTTATGTATTTCAAAAATTTTTAGGATTTCTTTGGTCCTTTTTTTTATTTTTTTTTGGTTTTAATGTTTTATAGGTTTTTGGGGTTTTTTAGGGATTTTTATAGTTAATAATGTTTTTAAATTTTTTGGGTTTTTTGATTTTATATTTTTTTTTTAGTTTTTTAGATTTATATAGTGTTTTATTGGTTTAATGGGGTTTTATAGTTTTTAGGGGTTTTTTGGGTCATTAATGAATTTTTAGGATTTTATGTTTTTAAGGGATTTTAGTGTTTTGGGGTATTTTAAGGTTTTTAAGGTTTTTTCATTTTGTTAGATTTTGTGATATTTTAAGTGTTCTTAGGATTTAACGGTTTTTTAGGGTTTTCAGGGTTTTTTGGGTTTGTTATGTTTTTAGAGACTCTTTGGATATTTTAATATTTATTTGGGTTTTCATGGTATTTCTAGATTTGAGGGGTTTTAGTGGTTTTTTTGGGTTTTTAGGGTTTTTTTAGTTTTTAATGGGTTTTAAGGTTTTTAGTTTTTTTAATATTTTTGGTGGTTTAATGGTTTTTTTTATTTTTAATGGTTTTTAATGTTTTTATTTATTTTGGGTGTTATAGATGATTTAGGGGATTTTATGGTGTTTAGGGAGGTTTTAGGTTATTTTTGGACTTTTTAGGGGTTTTATTGTTTTTCTAGTATTTAAGGGTTTTATGTGTTTTGTGGTTTTTAATGTTTTTGTTGGGGTTTTCAGAATTTTTATGGGTTTTTATGTTTTGATGTATTTTTACCGATTTTTTTGGATTTTTATTTTTTTAGCATTTTTAGTCAATTTGAGGATTTTTTAAGGTTTTTATTGGTTTTTCAGGTGTTTATCATTTTTTAGGATTTATATGATTTAATTGTTTTTTAGGTATTTAATTTTTTCTTAGGTTCATTCAATGTTTTCAGGTTTTTTCATGTTTTTGTGTATTTTTAATCCTTTTTAAGTTTTTTTTTGGGTTTTCATGGATTTTAATGGGTTTTAAACATTTTTGGGTTTTTTAAGGTTTTATGATTTTTTTTCGGATTAGGGTTTTTTCATATTATAGGGTTTTTAAGATTGTTTAGAGTTTTATAACCTTTTTAGGGGATTCAAGGATTTTAATAGTTTTTTGTATTTCTTTATTGTTATGTGAGTTTGTAGGGTTTTTATGTTTTTTAAGGGTTATTATAGATGTTAGGGGTTTTAGTTTTCTTAGGGTTTTTTGCATTTTATTCTACTCAGGGGTTTCAAGTGTTTTTAGGTTTTAACAAATTTTTAGGGGTTTCCTGGTTTTTAGTGTATTTTTTGTTTTTAGGGGTTTTCGTTATTTTGTATGGTTTTTAGGAGCTTTTGGAGTTTTAGTGATTTTGATGGTTATTAATGGTTTTTGGGTTTTTTGGGTTTTTTTGGGTTTTTGGTTTTTCTATCATTTTTACAGTTTTTCAGGTTTCTTAGAGTTTTCTTTACTTATTTATGTGTTTGAAGTGTTTTTTAGGTTTTTAGTTTTTTTTTGGGTTTTTATTTATTTTTACATTTTTATGTTTTTAGAGATATTTTTATGTTTTTATGATTTTATGGTCTTTTAGGGTTTTTAGTGTTTTTTGTGTTTTAGGGGTTTTATGTTTTTTTATATATTTAAGTTTTTATTTGTGTTTTTAGGGATTTTGGGGTTTTTTACATTTCTAGAGATTCATAGGGATTATTTTTATTCTTCTGGTTATTTTTAATGGTTTTAGGGATTTAAAGGGTTTTCTGAGTTTTTGGGTTTTATAGGGTTTTTAGTCTTTTTAAGGTTTTTGGTGTTTTATGTTTTTATAGGTTATTATTTTCTTATGAGGGGTTTTTGGGTTGTTAGGGTTTTAGGAATTTTTTAGTATTTTTATGGTTTTCAGCGTTTTTAGGGATTCTCTGGGTGTATAGGGTTTTTAGATATTTTATGGTTTTTTGGGTATTTAGGATCTTTTTGAGTTTTTAGGGTTCTATGGATTTTTATATTTTTTTAATGTTTTTATAGGTTTAAAAGTTTTTTAAAAATTTTAGTGGGATTTAGGTTTCTTATGGTTTTTCTAGGGATTTGTGGAATTTATGGGTTTTTATGGTTGTTATGGGCTTTACGGTTTTTAGCGTTTTTAGGTTTTTAGGGGTTTTCATTGTATTTAGGTTTTTAAGGTTTTCTTCAAGTTTTTCAGGGTTGTTATAGTTTTTTTCTAATTTTATTTATTTTGATGGCTTTTTTAAATTTTTGTGGTTTTTAGGGGTTTTAGTGTTTTAATGGTTTTTAGGGTATCCATGGTATTTTGGGATTTTAGGGGGGTTATTATGGTTTTTAGGGTTTTAGAGTTTTTAATGTTTTAGGGATTCAAAGGGTTTATAGATTTTTCAGTGTTTTTTGGGTTATTAAGTGGTTTTATTGGTTTTTAAAAGTTTTTATGGTTTTGGGTTTTTTGGGTTTTAGGGCCTTGTTAGGTTTTTTTATGAAATTTAGAATTTTTATAATTTTCATGGGATTTAAGTAATTTTATGTTGTTTTGGTTTTTTTAGTTGTTTTTTTGGGTTTTTAGGGTCTTTTACGTTTTAGTTATTTTTTAGGATTTTTTAGGATTTTATAGTTTTTCAGGTTTTTAGGAATTTTAATGTTTTTTGGGGTTTTAAAGTTTTTATGTTTTTTTTATTTTTATGTATTTTAGATTTATAAGATTATTTAGGTTTGTGAGGTATTCATAAAATATTTCATGGTTTTTTGGTTTTTTGTATTTTTAGAGATGTTTTTTATTTTTTACGTTTTTTAGTGTTTTTAAAGATTTTGATATTTTTTAGTGTTTATAGGGTTTTATTTATTTATTTTTGTTTTAGGGGTTTTTAGTTTTTGGAGGTTTTAAGGTTTCTTATAGATTTTAATTTTTTAGGGTTTTAAAATGTTTATATAGTTTTAGGTGTTTTATGGGTTTTAGGGTTGTTCAGGGTATTTATGGTATTTTCTTTGTAAGGGATTCTTTGGATTTTTTCAGGTTTTTTGGGATTTTTATGTTTTGGGGGATTTTTAGAATATTTACGCTTTTTAATGGGTTTTTTGGTTTTTAGGTATTTTGAGAGGTTTAAGGGGTGTTTAATATTATTTAAGGTTTTAGGGGTTTTTTGAGATTTTTATGGTTTATAGTTTTTTATATATTCTTAACGTGTTAGTGGATCATATGGTTTTTACATTTTTCAGTGGGTTTTAGTGTTTTTATGTGTTTTTATTTTTTTTAATGATTTTTAGGGGTTTTTATGGGTCTTAGGGTTTTTAGGGACTTTTAAGGGTATTTTAGGTTTTTAAGGGTTTTTAGTTTTTATGGGTTTTATGTGTTTTAGGTTTTGAGGTTTTCTTAGGGATTTTCAGGGTTTTATGGTTTCTAGGGTTTTTTTCATTTTTGGTGAATATTAGGGCCTTTTAGGGTTTTTATTGATTTTAGGGGTTTCAGTGATTTTTGTAGGATTCTATGGATTTTCGTGTTTTTTAGTGTTTTTTATTTTTAGGCGTTTTATGTGTTTTCCAATATTTTAGGATTTCTTAGGCTATTTTATGTTTTATAGGATTTTTTAGGTTTTTAGGGATTCTTGGGGGTTTTTTTGGATTTTTTTTGGTTTTAAGGATTTTTAGGGTTTTTGGGGTTTTGGGCTTTTGGGGTTTTTAGATGGATTTTTAGGTTTTTAGGGTTTTTAGAGATTTTAATTGTTTTATGGGATTAATGTTTTTTACATTTTTAATGGTTTTTCATGTTCTTATGGGGGTTTAGTGTTTTTATGATTTTGAGTGGTTGTATGGTTTTTAGGGTAATTAGTATATTTATGGTAATTAATATATTTTTGGTTTTTTTGTTTTAATTTTTTTAATATATTCTTAAGGTTTTATGTTTTTTTAGGTTTTATTACATTTTGATAGAATTTTTGGGATTTTTTAGGATTTTTGTGGTTTTTATGGTGTTTAAGAATTTTTGAGATTTTTAGGAGTTTTAGGGTTTTTAGATTGTTTATTGTTTTTAGTGTTTTATGTTTTTTATGGCTTTATTGTTTTCTTAGGGGTTTTCAAGGGTTTTCACATTTTTTATATTTTTATGGTTTTAATGGATATTTTAGGGTTTTATGGTTTTTAGTTTTTTGCAGATATTGAGGTTTTTAGGGTTTCTATGGGTTTATGAGTTTTTGGTTTCTAAATGCTTCTTAAATATTTTAGGGTTATTAAGGATTTTAGAGTTTCTTAACATTTTATGGTTTTATGGGGTTTTATTGGTTTCTTATAGTTTTTATGGATTTAGAGGTTTTTAATTTTAATTTTTATTATGTTTTCTATGTTTTTATGGTTTAATTAGGGTTTTTCAATGATTTCACTACTGGAAAACTAACCTTTACCAACGGTTTGGAACCGTTGGTATAGGCCTCCAAACCATTGGTATATCCTATACCAACGGTTTGGAGAACCGTAGCCAAGTAAGCCATTAGGATAGGTCTATACCAACGATTTTCCAAAAACCGTTGGTATAGACCTATACCAACGGTTTTGGGAACCGTTGGTATAGGTAATATGAAATCTATACCAACGGTAATGGAACCGTTGGTATATAAATTCCAAAAATAAAACATCCGCTGGGATTTAATCCCAGGACCCCTCGTTTATAATCGAACGACTTAACCCCTAAGCTAACATCACTTTTGTAAACATAATTTCATAAATATATATATGTATTATCATAATTATATTAAATTTTGATTTATATAATGTTCTCGGTTAGTGGATCTGGAAAAAGTAAAGAACCTATCCCAACGGTTTTCAAAACCGTTGGGACAGGTTCTGGTTGGGTGTAATGTTGTAGGACGAATGTTGAATTTTTTTGAGGCTTTTCCCAACGGTTCATGAGAACCATTGGGAAACGGGTGGGAAAGGGGGGGTCTTTCCAAACGGTTCTCCCAAACCGTTGGGAAAGGGGGGGGGGGGGGTCTTTCCCAACGGTTTGGGAGAACCGTTGGGAAAGGGGTGGGAAAGGGGGTCTTTCCCAACGGTTCTCCCAAACCGTTGGGAAAGGGGGGTCTTTCCCAATGGTTCTCCCAAATCGTTGGGAAAGGGGTGTTTTGAGGCCCCTTTCCCAACGGTTCTCCCAAACCGTTGGGAAAGACCCCCCTTTCCCAACGGTTTGGGAGAACTGTTGGGAAAGGGTGTATATAAGTGTTGGGAAAGATCTGATTTCCAGTAGTGTTTTTAGGTTTTTTGGTTTTTAAGGAATTTAAGGGATTTATTATGAAATTTTTAATTTTTGATAATTTTTATAGATTTTGAGGGATTTTTTTGTTTTATAGAGTTTTAGGGGGTTTTGGGTTTTTTATTTTTTATTTTTGGAATTTTTTGGTTTTTGGGGGTTTTAAGTGTTTTTAGGTTTGAAATGTTTTCCTGGGGGTTTTGAGAGTTTTTTTTGTTTTTTATTTTGTTTTTTATTTTTAAGGACTTTTAATATTTTTATGGGTTTTTAGGGATTTCATGGGTTTTTAGGCGGTTTAGGGTTTATAGGATTTTAATGGTTTTTATTTTTTTAGGGGTTTCATTGAGTTTTTAGGGTTTTAAAAGTTTTTTTGAGTTTGAAATTACTTTTTTGGTATTTAATGGATTTTTTATGATTTTAATGTTTTTTGGGGGTTTTATGGTTCTTTGGTAGTTTTAGGGGTTTTAGAGTCTTTTTAGTGGGTTTTAAGGTTTTTAGTTATTTTTAGGGGTTTAGGGGTATTAAATGTTTTTGTGTTTTGATGATTTTATTATTGGTTTTTATGGTTTTTTAGATTTTTATAAATTTTTTGGTATTTTTTAGTTTTTATGTTTTTTTAGGTTTTTAGGTATTTTGATGATTTTTAGGGGGGTAGGGTTCTTAGTGTTTTTAGGTTTTCTGTGTTTTATGTGTTTTTATGTATTTTTGAATTTCTTCGGTTTTTTCAAGGTTTTCGGGGTTTTTTATGTTTTTAGAGAGTTTTAGGAATTTTAGGATTTGCATTGTTTTAGGGGTTTAAAGGATTTGAGTGTTTTTAGAGTTTTGTTGGTTTTTAGGGTTTCTGTTTGTTTTTTTTTGTTTTCATGGTCCCTTTTAATTTTTTTAGGTTTTAACGGTTTATTAGAGTTTCTTAACCTTTTAGGGTATTAAGTGTTTTTAGTCTTCTTATTTGATTTTAGGGATCTTTACGGTTTTGGGGGGTTTTGGGGGTTTGAGGGGTTTTAATGTTTTTTATAGATTTTAGTGTTTTCATGTTTTTATGGGGGTTTTTTTTTATGATTTTAAGGTTTTTTAATGTTTTTATGGACTAAAAATACATTTTAGCACTTTTAATTCTTTTTAAGGGTTTTATGGGATTTTAGGGTTTTTATGGATTTTGGGGGTTTTTTGGGTTATTATGGGGTTTTTTGGATTTTTAGAATATTTATAAGTATTTAGGGTCTTAAATTTTTTTATACTATTTTTAATGTTTTTAGTGTTTGATGAGTTTTTAGATTTTTTAGTGGTTTTAGAATTTTATGGGTTTTTATGGTTTTTAGGGTTTGTAGGGTCTTTTAGTGGGTTTATAGTTTTTTGTGGTTTTTAGGTTTTTTAGGGTTTTAAGTGTTTTTAGGTTTTTAATTCTTTCTTAGGGGTTTTCATGTTTTTAGGATTTTTTAAATTTAGAGGTATTTTTATTGTTTTTTATTATTTTGTAAGGTTTTTTTGGAATTTTGAGGGTTTTGAGGGGTTTTAGGGGTTTTAGGATTTTTTATATACTAAGGTTCTTTATGGGTTTTAATTGCTTTTCTATTTTTAAAACTTATAGGGTTTTTTTTAATTTTTAGAGATATCAAATTTTTAGGTGTTTTATAAACTTTGAGAGTATTTAGTGTTTTTATGGTTTTATTTATTTATTTATTGGGTGTTTGGGGGTTTTTGAGTTTTTATTAGTTTTAAGGGGTTTTAGAATTTTTTAACATTTTTAGCGGTTTCAAGCGTTTTTAATGTTTTTAATAGTTTTGATGATTTTTATAATTTTTTAAGGGTTCTATATTTTTAAAGTGATTTTATGGTGTTTAGGGGTTTTAAAGGTTTTTTGTGATTTTAGGTTTTTAGGGGGTTTTAGGTTTTTAGGTTTTTAAGGTCTACTTACAAGGCTTTAGTGTTTTAGGGGGTTTTACATTTTATGTATTTTTATTGATTTTTTAGAATTTTTATCATTTTTAAGGTTTTTAAATATTTTGAGTCATTTGAGAGGTTTTAGGGTTTTAGGGGTTTTGGGGGATTTTTTGGTTTTTAGGGATTTATATATTTGTTTAGGGTTTTTATTGTTTTTAGAGTTTTTTATTATTTTGGGGGATTTAATGGTTTTTTAGTGTTTTTAGTAAGTTTAATAGTTTTAATTTGTTTTTAATGGATTTTATGTTTTTAGTGGTTTGATGGTTTCTAGGGGTTTTTAGGATTTTTAGAATATTTTTTGGGTGATTATGAATTTTAGAATTTTTATGTTTTATAGGTGTTTTAGGTGTTTTTATGTTATTATGTTTTTAAGTTTTTATGGTGGTCTAAGTATTTTTAGGGTTTTTAGGGTTTTTTTTGTTTTTTTGGATCTTTAAGGCCTTTTGGGATTTTTATGGGTATTTTTGGTTTTTAGGGATTTTGATGTTTTTTGGGGGATTAGGGTTTTTAAGATTTTTAGCGTTTTTTATGTTTTAATAGATTTTATGTTATTATGTTTTTTCAAGGGTTTTTTAAGTTTTTTCGGGTTATAATTTTTTTTACGGATATTTAGGGATTTTTAAGGATTTTTATATGTTTTTTGGGTGTTTATAGATATAAGGATTCTCAACGTTTTTTAAGACTTTTTGGACTTTTTGGTTTTTATGGTTTTTATGGGTTTTTACGGTTATTCTGAATTTATTTGGGGTTGTAATGTTATTATAGTTTTTAAGGTGTTCTGGATTTTAATGGGTTATTACTGATTTTAGTGTTTTTTTAGTTTTTTACTAGTTTTAATAATTTTTTATTTTTAGGGGTTTTTTGTGTTTTTTGTGTTTTTTGGGTTTTTTGGGTTTTCTAGCATTTTTACTATTTTTACAGTTTTTAGGGGATTTATATGTTTTTAGATTTGTAAGGTTTTCTTAGGGGTTCTCAAGGTTTTTAGGGTTTTTTTACATTTTTATGAATACTTAGTTTTTTTATTATTTTAAAATATTATGGTTTTTAGGGATTTAGAGTGGTTTTAGGGTTTTCTTGGGACAATATGGTTTCTTTATGGGTTTTACCTTTTTTTATTTTTTTGGGATTTTAATTGTTTTATTCTTTAAATGGTTTACATAGGGGGTTTTATGGTTTTATGGTTTTTTATGTTTTTAACGATTTTTTGGGATATTTTAGTATTTTTATTATTTTTAGGGGTGTTTAGGATTTGGCGGTTTCTTGGATTTTTTAACCGTTTATGTGTTTTTTAGTTGTTTTGGGTTTTCAGGGGTCTTTTTAATTTATTTGGGTTTTAAAGGTTTTTACAGTTTTACATTTTGGTAGGGGTTTATAGAGTTTTAATCATTTTTAGGGTTTTTTAGGTTTTTAGGGGTTTTATGGTTTTAGGGGTTTAGGGTTTAAGTGACTTTTAGGGTTTCCTTGTGTTTTAGAATTATTAGGTTTTTAGGGGTTTCAATTTTTTTTGTTTTGTATGGTTTTCTTTTGGTTTTCAAGTTTTTTATAATTTTCATGGTTTCTTTTAGTTTTTTAGTGATTTTCTTGGAGTTCAATGGATTTTAGGGTTTTTATGGATTTTATTGTTTTTATTGGTTTTATGGTATTATAGGGTTTTTATCATTTTTAGGATTTTTAGGGGTTTTATGTGATTTTTCGTTTTTATGGTTTTCTTAGAGTTTTTTCATGGATTTTAGGGGGTTTTTTACAGTTTACTGATTTTTAGGATATCTATAGTTTCTAGTGATTCTTAGGGTTTTAAGTATTTAGGGTTTTTATGGATTTTTTAGTTTTTATGGATTTTAAGATTGTTTTGAGTTTTTAATGTTTTTATTGGTTTAAAGGGTTGTTAGTGTTTTTAGTGTTATCTTAGTATTTTTATGTGTTTTTTGGGGATCTACGGGTTTTAGGGGTTTTAGGGGGTTTAGGGGATTTTAGGTGTTTTAGGGTGGTTTAGGGTTTTTAGTGGTTTTAGTTTTATAGGGATTTTAGATTTTTAGGTTTTTAATGGTTTCTTAGTGGTTTAATAGGTTTTGGGTTTCTTTTAAAAAATTAAGGTTTTTTTAGATTTTTAAGATTTTGATTGGTTTTTAGGGTTTTTTATGACTTTGAGGGGTTTTTATGCTTTTATGTTTTGTAGGTTTTTTGGATTTAGAGATTTTTTTGAGTTTTTTACGGTTTTATGGTTTGATAGATCTTTTTATGGATATTAGGATTTTAATGGATTTTTAGAGTTTTCAGTGGGGTTTTACTATTTTATTGTTTTTTAGGGTTTCTAACGTATTTAAGGGTTTTATGTTTTTAGGTGTTTTTTCTATTTTTTGAATCGTTTCAGGTTTATAAGGGTTGTTATCTTTTTTTAGGTTTTATAGGGGTTTTACGTGCTTTAAAGTTTTAATGTTTTTTTTGATTTTCATGGGGTTTTTATTTTTTATGTTTTTAGGGATATTTATGTTTTTTTATGTAATTATATTTTTGGTTTTTCGGGATTTTGGGGGTGTTGGGTCATTTTGGGGTTCTTATGGTTTTAGGGGGCTTTGTGGTTTAATGGTTTTTTTAATTTTTTTGGTTTTTTAGTTTTTTAGAGTTTTCTAATATTTTTAATATTTTAAATGGTTTTAGTGTTTCTAGTGGTTTCATGTTGTTTTTATGGGTATTTTTATTTTTCAATGTTTTTAAGGGTATTATGGTTTAAAGAAAATTTTGGGGTTTAAATGTTTTTAGCATTATTTTTAATGTTTCGAAGTGTTTTTAGGTTTTAAAGGTTATCATTGGAATTTTAAGGTTATTTATGTGGTTTTTTACATTTTTAGAGATTTTCATGGTTTTTTAGGATTTATTATGGTTTTTTTGGGTGTTTAGGGATTTTGAGAATTTTTAAGGTTTTTTAGGGTTTTTTCTGGTTTTTTGGTTTTTTGCGGTTTTCAGTTTTTTTCAACTTTTTTATGGTTTTACGGTTTATTAGATATTTTAATGTTTTGAGGAGTTTGAAGAGGTTTTATATTTTTTATATTTTTTTAGGGTTTTTAGGGTTTTTAGGGTTTTATGGGTTTTAGGGGTTTTAGGGGTGTGGATTATTTTTAGGGTTTATAACATTTTAACGTTTTAGTAGTTTTAAGCATTTATAGGTTTTTAATGTTTTCATATGGGTTTTTAGGGGTCTTAGAAATTTTTATGTTTTTAGTGTATTTGGTGCTATTAGGTGATTTTTATGGGTTTAGGGTTTTTTATGTTTTGAGGGTTCTTAACATTTGTTTTGTGTTTTTTACTTTTTAAATGTTTTTAATGGTTTTTAGAGTTTTCAGTTGAATTTTTGGAATTTTATGGGTTTTAGGGTAGTTAATAATTTTTAGGGGATTTTATGTTTTTTGGGTATTTTAGGGGTTTTAACTTTATTAGATTTTTTTTGTTTTACGTGTTTTTGGTTTTTATGATTTTCTTATAGGGTTTTGTGGGATTTTTACATTTTTATGTATTTTAAGGATATTTGAAGAATTCATTCTATTTTTAGGTTTTTAGGGAATTTTAGGGTATTTATGGTTTGCGGGAGGGGTAGGGTTTTTTTATTTGTTTGGGTGTTTATGGTTTTTAGAGTTTATAAAATTTTTAGGGGTTTGAAGGGGTTTGGAGTTGTTAGTGTTTACTTAGGGTTTTATGTGGTTTTAGGTTTTTATGGTTTTTAGGGGGGTTTATTGTGTTTTGGGGTTTTTTGAATTTTTTTATTCTAAGGGGTTGGAATTGTTTTTAGGTTTTTATGGTTTTCATAGGGGTTTTATGGTTTTTAGGGTTTTTTCTTTTTTAGGGACTTTTATATTTTTTTACAGTTTTAGGGTTTATAGGGAATTTAATGTTTTTTAGGGATTTTTTATGAATTTGTTTTTTGGGTTGTTAGGGTTTTTTGAGTTATTCATGGTTTTAAGGTTTTTAGAGTTTTTTAATATCTTTATGGGATAATGGGTTTTTAGATATTTTAGTTGGTTTTTAGGGTTTTATGGTTTTTAGGGTTTTAATTATATTTAAGGACTTTTGTGATTTAGGGAATTTAGTGTTTCTTAGGGTTTTTAATGTTTTTTAGGTTTTTTAGGGTTTTAAGTTTTTTTATATTTTCATGGTTTTCTCTGGGTTTTTTCGGTTTTTCCTTTTTTTTGTTTTTTGTGGAAATTTTAGGATTTATAGGTTTTTTATGAGTTTTATGGAATTTGATGGGTTTTAGGGTTTTTATGAATTTTGGGGATTTTTTGGGGTTTCTGAGTTTTTAGGGGTTTAGAGGTTTTATGGAGTTTTTTTAACGTTTTTAGGGATTTAAAGGGTTTTTAGAAATCTTTTGAAGGTTTTAGGGTTTTATTGGGGTTTGGGATTTGGAAAGGGTTTTATGATTTTTCTTTTCTAATTTTTAAGAGCTTTTAATGTCTTGTTAGTGTTTTTATGGTTTTTATCATTTTATATGTTTTTGGGATTTTATGTGTTTTTTGTTTTTTTTTGGTTTTCATAGGGTTTTTAAATAATTTTAGGGAATTTGGAGGGTTTTTAGGATTTTTATTGTTTTTAGGTATTTTAAGGGGTTTAAAGGTGTTTATTTTTTTAAGGATATTTTGGTTTATATGGTTTCTTTGAGTTTTTATGGTTTTTTGAGTTTTTAATGTATTTAAGAATTTAAAGGCTTATTAATGTTTTTATTATTTTTTCGTGATTTACGCCTTTTTAGTGTTTTTAATGTGCATAGAGTTTTTATGGGGTTTAGGTTTTTAGGTTCTTTTAGGATATTTATCATTTCTTTTGGTTTTTAGAGTTTTTAATGTTTTTTTATTTTTCACTATTTTTATGTTTTTTTACATTTTTAGGGATTTTTATGGTTTTTAAGAAATTTTACGGGTTTTATCGAATTTAGGAGTTTTGTGGGGTTCTAGTGATTTTATGGGTTTTAGTGTATTTTTTTCGGGGATTTATGTTTTTTAGGGTTTTTATGATTGTGAGGGATTTTAGGGTTTTTATGGTTTTTAGGGTTTTTATGGATTTTACGGTTTTATTCGGTTTTTAGGTTTTTCTGGGAATTGTTTAGTATTTTAAAGTGTTTTTGAGTTTTTAATGTTTTTAGGAATTTAAGGGGATTTCTGTGTTTTAGTAGCTTAGAGTTTTTATGAATTGTTAGGTTTTTCCATGTTTTTAGGGTTATTATAGTTTTTAGTGGTTTTATTGATTTTTATAATTTTTTAGATTTTTAGCATTTTTTAGGTTTTTTTGGGGGTTTTAAGTGTTTTTATGCTTTTATGGGTTTTTAAGGGATTAGGGTTTCTATGATTTTAGGAATTTTTATGGATTTTGAGTATTGTTATGGTTTTTATGGTGTTATGGAGTATTAGGGGTTTTTAGGTTTTTAGGTTTTGTTTTTGGGTGTTCAGGGTTTCATGTTTTTTGGTTCTTAAGGGGTTTTTTGAGTTTTTTTGTTTTTATTTTTTTAGTGTTTTAATGATTTTAGTGTTTTAATGTGTTTTTAGTTTTTTTGGTGTTTTTTTGTGTTTTATTGGTTCTAGGTATCTATGTTTTTTTGTTTTTTTGGGGGTTTTAGTGTTTTTAGGGTTTTTAGGGGTTTTAGCATTTTTAGGGGTTTTATGTGTTTTTTAGTTTTTAAGGCTTTATTTTGGTTTTTTAGAGTTTTTTGGGATTTTAATTTTTTTTAATAATTTTAGGTGATTTAGGATTTATATATTTTTATGGTATTTAGGGATTTTCATGTTTTTGATGGAGTTCCCAAGTTTTTAGGGTTTTTAATGATTTTTGGGGATTTAGGATTTCAATTGACATTTAGGGTTTTATATATTGTATTTATCAATTTTAGGGGTTTAAGTGGGTTTTATAGGTTTTGGGGGGTTTTATGGTTTTTATGGGTTTTTAATATTTTTAGGTCTTTTATGGTTTTTTGTTTTTTAGGGTCTTTTAGGGTTTTCATCACATTTTAGGATTTTTAGAGTTTTTAAGTGCTTTTAGGTTTTCTTAGAGGTTTTTAAGGGTTTTAGAAGATTTAATATTTTTAGTATTATTATAGGTTCTATTGTTTTTAGAGAGTTTGATGGGTTTTTAGGTTTTTAGGGATTTAGGTTTTTTCTCAATTTGTTTTTCTAGGATTTTAGAGGTTTTTAATTATTTTATGTTTTATGGTTTTCTTAGGATTTTAAAGGTTTTTTATCGTTTGTTTTTGGTATATAATGATTTTTTTAGATTTTTATGGGCTTTTGGGTTTTTAGATATTTTGAGGGGTTTTAGGGGTTTTTAGGGTTTTTAGGGTTTTTAGGGTTTTTATTTTTTTGTGTGGGTTTTAGGGTCTTTTTATTTTCATTGAGTTTTTTATGTTATTTATAATTTTTATTGATTTTTAGGGTTTAAAGGGGTTTTATATTTTTTAGTGGTTTGGGATTTTTATGGGTTTTTAGGGAATTTTTGGGTTTTAGGGGTTTTTAGGTTTTTAGATTTTTAGGGTCTTTTAGTGTTTTTAATATTTTTAGTGTTTTTAGGTTTTTTTGGGTTTTATTTTTTTAGTTTTTTTAGGGTATTTATGTGGTTTTAGTATTTTTATATGTTTTAAGGGAGTATATATATATTTTTTATGATTTTTATGGTTTTTTAGTGTGTTTAGGGATTTTGAGGTTT
Source organism: Viscum album (assembly GCA_963277665.1). Classification (NCBI taxonomy): domain Eukaryota; kingdom Viridiplantae; phylum Streptophyta; class Magnoliopsida; order Santalales; family Viscaceae; genus Viscum; species Viscum album. Next base: position 1,965,450,703 of record OY728163.1, on the reverse strand, counting down.
TTTATGTTTTTTAATGTTTTTAGGGTTTCCATAGTTTTTTATGGATTTTAGGGTTTATTTGAGTTTTCTAGGTTTCTTTTCTTATTTAGTGCTTATTAAATTTTTATGGTATTAAAGGTTTTTTATATTGTTTTATCATATTTTGGGTTTTTATTATTTTTAGGGTTTTTAATGTTTTTATGGATTTATAGTGTGTCATGAACCCCTCACCACAAAGTGTTCCACTCTTTGTCGGGAAATTAGAGGAGAGATATAGTGACCCATGAGTTTGGCCTCCAGTAGGCCATAGGATGGCAACTAACACCGAGGGTATAATAAAAATGTAGATGAGAGGCATTACCCTCTAAAAAACACATGCATAAAAGGGATATGTGGCAAAAACCAACAAACTCTGACTCAGACTACAATATAAATTAAAATCCAAGTACACAAAAGTATTGTCATGCAAGAACTACTTCAGGTGAAAGTGAAAATAAAAGGTCCAAAATAAAGTAATGATGATTGTGACCATGAATCCTAAATAGATCCTGAAAAACCCCAAGCTAGTAGCAACCCACTTGATCTACAACCTACTCCAACTGACCTAAAAATAGATTATATATACATAGGGTGAGTATAAAAGTATACTCATTATGATCCTCCCCAGCACCTCTCATGAAAATATAATGAAAGAAATCTAAAGCATAGTGAACATTAATTGAAATTATCTCATCACATAAATTGGTATATTGAGTTCTCATCCCCACCATGGATACTCTCACCAAGTATCGCATAAAATAGAAAACGATATAATAAGAATATCAAGGGAACCCCACTACTACTTCTCAATTGTATTTCTGCTCTGCCCCAATGTTACATGTCCTGTGCATCTCTCTTCAAAAAGTCTAGTCCTCACACACCTGGGAGAATTCCCACATCATGCACCTTGTGCGACACGATACTACATCCACATTACCAAAAGTAACTAGGTAGTCTTTAGGTGCCACCATAGCTCACATAACATTTATCATACATCTGGTATTATACCTCAATACATCATAGCCCATACATATAGTAAGGATACTCAATCCATCACAACTGATACATGTTATACCTATATTAGTATATAGGAAACTATATCCAAAATACATGTGTGTGAAATAAACACAATAAATTACATCCTTCTACACACATCTATTGGTAAAACTAATCATCGTACATACCATTACAAGTAACTACAATGTGATGAGAGTGGGGCCAAAGGGGGTAGTTAGTCATCCATCCTCTCATCAGGATGTTGGGGTAAACACCCCCAGGGCTCATAATCCCAAGGGTGTTATAACGACCCATACTTACATACATTCTTATTAATTCAGAATTGAAGTATACTTATTACAACATATAACAAAACCATGATAGGACCGTATAGGTATAGTGCCTTTAGAAACTTAGAAACATAAACAACAGGTTCATAAATCATCTACATTGTTTCCCGTTTACTTCATCATATCTAGAGTCCCTTTTGTCATATCCTACTTAGTACCTTTCTTCCTGACCTAGGGAAAAGAAACATACAAAAGGTTGAGCTCAAATGCTCATTAAGGGTAAATAAAAAAAATATAAATCATATCATATTCATAAGAACACAATATTTTGAAAATCTTAACCTTCAAAAGAGATTATAATATCATAACATGGGATAAATAATAGTAGTGAAATTTAATCCCAATAATCATAACATAAAACATGAAACTTTGTGGCATACACACATAATCATAGAAAATCATTTCATATTAGTCAAGGCTCATTTCCAATACCATCATAGCGGACAAAGTCCATTACTAAACTGAGTTCACTCCTCGTTCCAGTCCTGTATCACTGAACCGGTTTAACATGACGTTCCATCCATGTTTATCTCATGAGATATAAATCTTTACCCAATGCAATGGAGGGAGATATAGGTCCCACCAATCTCATAATGAAACCATTCTTATGTGTGCCACAAAATCAGAAATCATAGCATAACCCATGTAATACAAATTGTATTTTTAAACATCATGCCATCATAACACAATCCATAAAAGATAAAAGGACATCATAAAATTAATTTCATCATAACATAATCAAATCAATGTAAAAATAGGGATAGAAACAGAACCATATATTATCTTAGATGGAAAATAATTTTGATAAAACACTTGAACTCCATTTTTGAGGAAAATATCCTTTCTACTTCAAAAACTTTTTTCCTTTCATAACATGTCATACAATTTTAAACTAAAAGAAGTTTATTAAAAATAAACATGAAAACATGTAAAGTAAGCTTCATGGAAATAATGTTCAATGAAATTATAAAAATCCATTCATGTCCTATAAGTTAAAAAAACATTCTTCTCATACTTTGGCCGGAAAATTAAAAAAGTACCTCGTACAAAAAACGACAAAAGATTCCTTTCATATCGTTTACTAAATACTCACCCAAGGGTAACATTGAATTTAAACAATTTTAGGAGGATATATATAATATTACATATTGAGGAAACACGGATGTGGATGATAAATATTCCCCAGTAAATTCTGAAGTATAAACAATCTCGGATAAAAATGAGATTGCGAGATTTTCCCTTACCTTAGGTCTGATTTGCTTCGTACGTATCCGAACCTCCTGTATAATGATTTAAAAAATGTCATTGACTTATTACTGAATCATAATCTTTGTTATTATATCATATATCATCATATTCTTATCTTCTTATTATTAACATTTCATTGCTACTTGTTATTCGGGTGTTCATTGCTTTATGTTATTATGCATGTTTTGTCGAATAAATTATTATTACTATTTTTAGATTATATATATACCTCATTTCCATAATGGTATTAGTGTAATATATATCATATTTATTCATTCAATTCATTTATATAATCATTATTCAATGAATATCATGTAGAACGAGTCGCATCACATCGTGGAGACGGTAGACCATACGTACGCACGCGCGATGATATAATTCCAATGATCATGGAATACTATTTCAGAATGAATATCTCTTTAAAACAATTATATATAGTTATTATTTACTCCATTATACCCATCCAATTATGGTGGTGGTGAAAAATATATTACACCATGGCGTTGAGACAGTATTCCGTACGTACGCACGTGCAGTGATTTCATTTTCCGTAGGATGGATAGAAGGTAAAATAGGGTTCTTTCTTATTTATAATAACATATCAGTATATAAGTGATACTGATGTTATAACTTCATAATGAAGTAACTAAAGAAGAATAAGTATAAGAATAAATAAATTTGAAAGAATCGGCAACGGATATTACCTCTTCTTCGACACGGCTCTTTGAAACCTCCACTTAGGGCACTAATGTTGGTCTTTGAAAAAGACCAGGACCTCTAGAATATTACTAGGGGAGTTGAGAAGAGTAATGGGAAGGGTTTGTCAGAGCCTGAAGGCTCAAAGTTGTGTAAATAGGAGAGGGAGGAGGTGCCCTTTTATAAGGGAGGAGAGGGCCACCTTTGTAAACCTTAAAAATATAAATTTATAATAAATCAAACACCACTTAAAGACAACCAAAATGACTCAAATCCAAATCTTAGATGAGATAGGGTTGTAATAGAATCAACAAATAAAATTTATACATGTTGGGAATTTATTTTAAACATTATCAACTTGATTTATCCTTATTTAATCTATTTAATTTTATTTATGGTAATAAGATTCTAAATTTTAAATTGTTATAAATAATTACTTATGTGTTGTGAATTTTCCATAATTGGATAATTGATGAAATTTTCGAACATATAAAATTTTAATTTATAAATTTTAAATATTATTGTGATTTTTAAACAATTTTATAATATGTTATTTTTATAAAATAACAATATTGTCAATTTTTACACTATTAATTTATTTGAATTTAAATAAAATACTCAAAAGAAATATGTTCGAACTAAAAGATTTAATATATTCATAACATGTCATATTTATTATAAAATTAGTGGATCACATTAAATTGTTCATATAATATTTATTTTAATATTTTTAAAACCATTTATTTCATATTTCAATCAATAAAATAATTTCAACATCACGATTGTGTCACCTTTAATGATAATTATTTAATCCCTAAAAATTATAAATAAATTTACATGATGTAGATAATTTTATAAGATTTCTGTAGACTATTAATGTTCTAAGTTTCTGATTTTTATCACGAAATTTAAATTATTATACTTATAAGATTTAAGAGAGTGACATGTTGTCACTTTCTTTGGTTTTAATAACAATTAAATTATTTTAAAGGTGAAAATTACATAAAATGAATTTATTCAGATCCTTATGTGATAAGGGTCTACTTTTAGTGATCCAATTGAATTTTGGCAGGTGATATGGTAATTTTATAATCTTATTTTTACCCTTATTTACCTGATTTAACTTTAACTGCAGAAAATAAAAAATACAGAAGTTATTATTCATAATATTAAAACAATAATAAAAAATAAAAGTAACCTATTAATATAATTTGGACCAAATGAATTCAAATATGAATCCTTTTTTCAAAATTCAAAGCACAGAACTTGCAGTAATTAATTTAAAATTAATCCCGTTGTTAAGTAAACGGGTTTTAAAAGTTAAAACATTGCCAAAGATTGAAATATTTTTATCTATGAATTCAATGTAAAATTAATGGTAATTACATAAAGTATATTAAATGGTAAAAATATATTCTATTTATTCTTTAAAACCATTCAATATTATAATAAAACCATATAAATTTTTTCAATGAAAAAAGTTGTTTTAATTAAAATATAGCGTGTTTTTACTATTCATTAAAATATGAAAGTTATCAGATTAATATGAAAAATTTATCCAAAATAAATTTTTATATCTTGACCCCAAAGAAGAATTTTATTTTGTCAAATTGAACTTATAAATTAGTCAAAAACTGTATTTAAAGTGGGTGCACCATCAAAAGGCGGCAAAACTACATTTTTTTAAAAATACTTATTATTCCCGAAAATTTTATTTTGTTCTCATACCATATTCTAGAATAATGTTATAAAATTTAAAATTTAGTTAATAATATTTATAACGGCTAGTCCAAAATAATATTATAACAGTATATCATTGTTTAGTGAAACCCGGTATTGCGTACTACACACACTATCGAGGAATATCGTGATTGCGTGTAATGCAAGCAAACTGGTTTTGTGTGCAGTGAAAGATTCATTTGATGTTGTGTATAACATAATACATAAAAAATATACTTCTCATAAACTATCAGGGTGTTACATTCTACCACCCTTAAAATGAATTTCGCCCTCGAAATTCATCACTTCGTAACAAACAGATGAGGATACCTCTCCCTCATCATATCCTCAGGCTCCCATGTATCTTCTTCCAATTGGTGGTTCCTCTATAAAACTTTCACCAAGCGAGTGGTATTGTTCTATAGAACTTTTTCACTACGATCTAGAATCTCTATCGGCTTTTCTTTATAAGAAAGATCTTACTCCAGCGGTACAACTTCTAAGCTTAGTACATGTGAAGGATCAGATATGTATTTTCTCAGGAGAGATACATAGAACACATCGTGAACTTGAGAGAGATTCGGTGGAAGCGTCTATAGGTAAGCTACCTTCCCAACACGATCCAGTATTACAAAAGGACCGATATACCTAGGGATCATCTTTCATTTCCTTCCAAATCTCATTACTCTCTTCTAAGGAGATATTTGTAAGAACACATTATCACCCACTTCAAAATCTAAGTCTTTTCTTCGGTTGTCGGCATATATTTTTTGTCGAATCTAAGCTTATCTTATATGTTATTGAATAGATCTTACCTTTTCTGCCATATCAACAACAAGATCAGGTCCCAATAGCTTTCTTTCCCCAACTTCATCCCAGAAAGTTGGAGTTCAGCATTTCTTTCCATAGAGAGATTCATAAGAAGCCATCTGAATACTGGATTGAAATCTATAATTATATGAAAATTTCACCAAAGGTAGGTGTTGATCGCAACCACCTTTGAAATCCATAGAGCAATATCTTAACATATCTTATAGTGTTTGAATTGTTCTCTCAGACTGACCATCTTTCTGAGGATGATAAGAAGTGTTGAAACTCAACTCTGTATCTAAAGTATGCTGAAGACTTCACCAGAACTTCAAGGTAAACCTCGGATCCAGGTCAGATATAATGGAAAGTGGTGATCCATGAAATCTTACCACTTCCTTTACATATATCCTATTAAGATGATCCAGATTTAAATCTTCTCTAATAGCAATGAAGTGTGCCGACTTCGTGTGACGGTCAACTATGACCCAGATAGCATTATTGCCTTTGGATGTTTTAGGACGTCCAGTGACAAAGTCCATAGTGATGTTTTCCCATTTCCATTCGGGTATGGATAAGGGTTGTAACATCTCCTTAGACTTCTGTCTCTCAGCTTTAACTTGCTGACAAACCAAGCATCAAGAGACATATTCAGTAACATCTCTTTTCATGCCATCCCACCAGAAGTACTCCTTCAGGTCCCTATACATCTCTGTTCTTCTAGGGTGTATAGAGAACGGGGAACTACGAGCTTCATCCAATATTCCCTTATATAATTCTGGGATGGGAGGAATACAAACCTGATTCTTGAACCTTATTATCTAATTGAAATCAAGGTTTAATTCAGGAACATTTCTCACCTTCTTTTGTAAATCTACATCATCTTTTTGTGCCTCTTTAATCTTCACATGTATAGATGGTTGAACATTAATTTGAGAAAGATAAGTTTTTTCCCTTCCATTATAATTCCAAGATCCATGATTTGTAAATCCATAAATATTGGATCTTTTGAGATTCTCATCATGGGTAAGCAAGCATGGTCTTGTTGACTTAATGTGTCCGCCACCTTGTTTGATTTCCCAGGGTGGTAATGAATTGAGTTGTCATAATCCTTAATCAGCTCCAACCATCTTCTTTGGCGCATATTCAGATCCTTTTGTGTTAAAATATACTTTAAAATTTTATGATCAGTATAAATATCACACCTTTCACCATAAAGATAATGCCTCCAAATCTTTAATGCAATGATTACCAAAACTAATTCCAAATCCTGAGTTGGTTAATTTTTCTCATGGATTTTCAACTGTCGTAAGGCAGAAGCTATCACCATATCATTTTTCATGAGAACACACCCCAATCCCTTCTTGGATGGATCACTATAGATCACAAACCTTTCTCCACTACAAGGCAGTGTGAGCACAAGTGCACTGGATAAGCTTATTTTTAACTCCTTGAAATTCTCTTCACACTCCTCTGTCCAAATGAACTTAACTCCTTTTTTGCTTCAATCTGGTGAGTGGATTAGATAATCATGAAAAATATTTCACAAAACATCGATAATATCCAGCCAAACCAAGAAAACATCAGATCTCAGTTACTATTGTTGGTCACGACCATCTTTCAATAACCTCTGTTTTTTCCGGATCTATAGATATCCCATCTTCTGAGATTTTGTGACCCAAAAATAAAACTTTTTGAAGCCAAAATTAACACTTGGTAAATTTTTCATAAAGATTATCATTTCTTAGGGTCTTTAATACAATTCTCAAGTGATCTTCATGTTCTTCCATGATCTTTTAATAGACAAGAATATCATCTATAAAGACTACCACAAACTGATCAAGATAGTTTCTAAAGACTATATTCATTTGATCCATGAAGATAGCAAGGGCGTTAATAAGACCAAATGGCATCACTATAAATTCATAGTGTACATACCTTGTACGGAAATCCACCTTTGGTATATCCTCCTTTTTTACACTTAATTGATGATACCTTGAACGAAGGTCAATCCTGGAAAATTATTGAGCTCCGCATAGTTTGTCAAATAAGCCATCAATGAGTGGGAGTGGATATTTGTTAGTGATAGTGATCTTGTTAAGTTCTCTATAATCAATGCAAAGTCTCATTGATCCATCTTTCTTCTTAACAAAGAGAAAAGGTACTCCCCAAGGTGATGCACTAGGGCGTATAAATCCCTTATCAAGATTCTCTTGGAGTTGTTTCTTCAATTCATGCAACTCAATTGGGGCCATTATATAAGGTGTCTTTGAAATGGGCATAACACCCGGTACGAGTTCTATTGAAAACTCAACTTCACTATTTGGTGGAAGATCGGGAAATTCCTCTAGAAATACATTATCAAACTCCCGTACAATGGGAATATTCATAATTGTGAGTTTCTCTACAACCATTTGAGATAAATAAACTTCATTTATTGGAATCAAGACCCATAATATGGATGAAATTTCCACTGGAAGGTTATATTCATCCTTACATGGATTGATGATAGTATATTGATTGGGAATATTAAATGTGATTTCCCTTCTTTGGCAATTGATATGAGATCCGTATAATGAAAGACAATCCATGCCAAGAATCACATCAAATTACACTATAGGAAGGATCACAAGATTTGTAGGAAGAACTTTCCCACAAACATCAATAAGAGAAGAATTGTAAACTTTTGATGCGACTATTGTGCCCTTAGGGGTTGTCACAGCTAACTTAATATCTAACTGCTGAGGTAATATGGCGATACCCTTAGAAAATTATTTAGAAATAAAAGAGTGGGTGGATCCAGAATCAGATAAAACATTTTCTACTTTAGAGTGGATGGTAAGTGTACCTTTCACCACTTAGTTATCATACTCCACATTGCCGATAGAAATTGCATGTGACTTTCCTTTTTATTTGACCATAATATTTTGTTGATGTCAATCATCATCAACAACCCTTGGATTAGAGCATTGATTGGCATAATGCCCCATTTCCTTGAACTTGAATAATTGAAGTGTATAAGGTGAATTATGTGTATCCCTTTATTTGTTCACATAATTAGACATCTTCTTCCCATTATTTTGACATTCAACTGCACATCGACCTTATTTTCCGCACATAAAATATTTACATGCCCTTTTAAGACAATTAACTCCATGTTTCTTTCCACACTTTGAGCATAAGGGAAAACTCATCTTCTTTTCAGTGTGTTATTTAGATTTTCCTTTGAATTCCATTTTCCTCTTCTTATCAAACCCATATGACTGATGGGTTACTCCAATCTCCATCTCAACCTTGAGAGCACATAGAACAATTTCTTCATAGCTATTGAAGTTCCTTATGGATAACTCCCTTCGAATACTTGGTTTTAAGCCACTAAAGAATCGATCAATTTTACTCTCAGGTTGGATAATAATTCCAGAAGCATACCTTGCAAGTCTTGTAACGTTTTCTTCGTTGGTACCAACAGATTCATCATCCTTTTGCTTTAGTTCAGGAAACTCCTTCTTGATATTAGTTCTAAGAATACGAGGTAAGTACTTATTGAAAAATATGTTCTTGAAATCGTCCCATTCCATGGACTCAATTTCATCCCTTTTCCTCGTATTCTTAATAAGATTCCACCATTGATCAACTTCACCTTCCAAACGATATACTAATAAGATGAATTTATCATGTTCAGAACATTTTAGAACTGAAAATAACTTTTTAGTGGTACTAATCCATTGTTCAGCCACTAATGGATCAGAAGACACGCTGAATTAAGGTGGACCCTGCCTCATGAAGGATTCAATAGAATATTGCTCCTTCCATTGCTCGTTTGTAAGTCCAGCATGATTAATATCTTGAGAAAGTTGTGTGAGCATGGCTACAAGATTTTTCATTCCACCTCCCATAATATTTGGTTTCTCAGGGGGACAATCATTTCATTGCCCGTCGTATTCAGCATTAACACAGTTCCTTCAGGTTCCATCCATTGACTAAAACCAAGAAGAATAGTGTGAGAAACACTAATCATAACAGGAAAACCACATAATCAAGAATAAAATTTCACACTTTAGGTCTTATCATAGGTTGTTCATGGCCATTTATAAAACAATAATATTGTGTTCTATGCTTAGACATATCCTTAGGGTTCTTACTAAGTCTTTCACATCCTAGTTTCCAAAGGTTGACTATACCCTTCCTCTAATACCAACTATAACGACCCATACTTACATACATGGTTATTACTTCAGAATTGAATCATACTTATTACAACATATAACAAAACCATGATTGGACCATATAGGTATAGTGTCTTTAGAAACTGGGAAACATAAACAACTGGTTCATATATCATCTACATTGTCTCCCATTTATTTCATCATATCTAGAGTCCCTTTTGGCATATCCTACTTAGTACCCTTCTTCCTGACCTAGGGAAAAGAAAACATATAAAAGGGTGATCTCAAATGCTCAGTAAGGGTAAGAAAAAGAAATATCAATAATATCATATTCATAAGAACATACCATTTGGAAAATATTATTCAGTAAAAGAGATCATAATATCATAACATGGGATAAATCATTGTTGTGAAATGTAATCCCAATAATCAGAACATAAAACATGAAACATTGTGTCACACACACATAATCATATAAAATAACATCATATTATTCAAGGCTCATTGCCAAGACCATCATAGGAGAAAAAGTCCATTACTGAACCGAGTTCACTTCTCGTTCCAGTCTTGTATCACTGAACCAGTTTAACTTGCCTTTCTATCCATGTATATCTCATGAGATATAAATATTTAACCAATGCATTGGAGGGAGATATAGGTCCCACCCATCACATAATGAAACCATTCTTATGTGTGCCACAAAATCACAAATCATAGCATAACCCATGTAATAAAAATGGGATTCTTAAACATCATGTCATCATAACATAATCCATATAAGATAAAAGGACATCATAAAATTAATTCCATCATAACATAATAAAATAAATGTAAAATTAGGGATTGAAAAAGAACCCTATATTATCTTAGATGGAAAATAATTTTGATAAAACACGTGAACTCTATTCTTGAGGAAAATATCCTTTATACTTCAAAAATATTTTTCCTTTCTTAACATGTCATTAAATTTTAAACTAAAAGAAGTTGATTAAAAATAAACATAAAAACATGTAAAGGAAGCTTCATGGAAATAATGTTATATGAAATCATAAACATCCATTCTTTCCATATAAGTTAAAAAAACATTCCTCTCGTACTTTGGCCGGATAAACCAAAAAGTACCTCATACAAAAAATGACAGAAGATTCATTTCATATATTTTACTAAAAACTCACCAAAGGGTAAAATTGGATTTAAAAAATTGTAGAAGGATAGAAATAATATTATGTATTGAGGAAACATGGATGTGGATGATTAATATTCCCCAGTAAACTCGGAAGTATAATCAATCGCGGATAAAAATGAGATTGCTATATTTTCCCTTACCTTAGGTCTGATTTGCTTCGTACATACCCAAACCTCATGTATAATTATTTAAATAATGTCATTGAATTATTAGAGAATCATATTCATTGTTTTGATATCATATATGGTCATATTCTTATCTTCTTATTAGTAATATTGCATTGCTACTTGTTATTCGGGTGTTCATTGCTTTATGTTCTTTTGCATGTTTTTTCGAATAAATTCTTATTATTATTATTAGGTTATAGATACCTAATTTATAGAATGGTATTCGTTTAATATATATCATATTAATTCATTAAATTCATTTATATAATCATTATTCAATGAATATCATGTAGAACGAGTTGCATCACATTGTGGAGACGGTAGGCCGTATGAATTCACGCGTGATGATATCGTTCCCATGATCATGGAATACTATTTTAGAATAAATATCACTTTAAAATAATAATATATAGTTATTATTTACACCATGATACCCATCCATGTAAGGTGGTGGTGGAAAACTGATTACACCACGGCGTGGAGACAATATTCCGTACGTAAGCATGCGCGGTGATTTCGTTTTCCGTAGGATGGATATAAGGTGAAATAGGGTTGTTTCATATTTATAATAACATATTATTATATGATTGATACTGATTTTATTAATTAATATTGAAACAACTAAATAAGAGGAAGTAGAAGAAGAAATAAATTTGAAAGAATCGGTAACGGATATTACCTCTTCTTCGTCACGCCTCTTTGAAACCTCCTCTTAGGGCACTAATGTTGGTCTATGAAGAAGACCAAGTCCTCTAGAATATTATTATGCGATTTTATAAGAGTAATGGGTAGGGTTGTATAGAGCATGAAGGCTCAAAGTTGTGTAAAGTCGAGAGGGAGGAGGTTCCCTTTTATAAGGGAGGAGAGGGGCACCGTTGGAAACCCTAAAAATGTTAATTTATAATAAATCAAACTCTACATAAAAACATCCAAAATGACTCAAATACAAATCTCAGATGAGATAGGGTTTTAATATCATCAACCAATAAAATTTAGATGTGTTGGGATTTTATTTTAATCATTATCAACTTGATTTATCCTTATTTAATCTATTTAATTTTATTTGTGGTATTATGGTTCTAAATTTTAAATTGTTATAAATAATTACTTATGTTTTGTGAATTGTCCATAATTTGATAATTTATGACATTTTCGAAAATATAAATTTTAATTTATTATTTTTAAATATTTTTGTTATTTTTAAACAATTTTATAATATGTTATTTTTATAAAATAACAATATTGTCAATTGTTACACTATTCATTTATTTGAATTTAAATAAAATCCTCAGAGAAGATATGTTCAAACTAAAAGATTTTATATATTTATAACATGTCATATTTATCTAGAAAATTAGCGGATCACATTAAATAGTTAATAGATTATTTATCTTAATATTTTTAAAACCATTTATTTGATATTTCAATCAATAAAATAATTTCAACATCAATATTGTGTCACCTTTAATGATAATTATTTAATCCTTAAAAATTATAAATAAATTCACATGATGTAGGTAATTTTTTTATATTTCTGTAGACTATTCATGTTCGATGTTTTATGAATTTTATCACTAAATTCAAATTATTAAACTTATAAGCTTTAAGAGAGTGACATGTTGTCACTTTCTTTGGTTTTAATAATAGTTCAATTATTTTAAAGATCAAAAGTCCATAAAATGAATTTATTCTGACCCTTAGGTGATAAGTGTAAACTTTTAGTCATCCAATAGGATTTTGGTAGGTGTTAGGGTAATTTTATAATCTTATTTTTACCCTTAATTACCCGATTTACCTTTAACTCTAGTAAATAAAAATTACCGTAGTTACTATTCATCATATCAAAAAAATAATAATAATAAAAGTAACATATTAAAAAAAAGATTCCTAATTAATTCAAATATATAATACATTTTTTAAAATTACTAACACAGAAGTTTTAGTAATTAATTTAAAATTAATCCCGTTGTTCAGAAAATGGGTTTTAAAAGTTAAAACATTACCAAAGATTGAAATGTTTTTACCTATGAATTCAATGTAAAATTAATGTTAATGACATACATTATATTAAATGGTAAAAATATATTCTATTTATACTTTAGATTCATTCTATATTATAATTTAACTATATAAATTATTGCGATGAAAAAAGTTGTTTTTTATTAAAATATAGCTTGTTTTTACTATTCATTAAAATATGAAAGTTATCGGAATAATATGAAAAATTTATCCAAAGTAAATTTTTATATTTGGATTCCAAATAAAATTTTAATTTGTCAAATTTAACTTATAAACTTGTCAAAAACTAGATTTAAAGTGGGTGCACCATCAAAAGACGACAAACCTGCATTTTTTGAAAAATACTTATTTTACCAGAAAAATTTATTTGGTTCTCATAAAATGTTCAAGAATAATGTTATAAAATTAAAAATGTAGTTAACACTATTCATAATAGCTATTCCATAATAATATTATAATAATATATCGTTGTTTAGTGAATCCTAGTATTGCGTACTACACACGCTATCAAGGAAGGTCGCGATTGCGTGTAACGCAAGCCAAGCTGGTGTTGTGTGCAGTGAATGATTCCTTTGATGTTGTGTATAACATAAGACAAAAAAATATATACTTCTCATAAACTATGAGGGTGTTAAAGGTGATATTTTACCTAACCAATATGTTCGAGTAGCGTATAGAAACAAAAAAAAGTAAACGATATAATATAGTTCATATCCACACTATCTGCATAAAATAGTCTGAAAATCATATAAGGATAATGTCTCATAGACTCTCATCTACCACTGTCTGTACTAGATATCCTATAATTACACAACCATTTATTGAGATACATTAATTTACTTTATCCCTTTTTATCATTTTCTCTTTTCATTAATTAATTCCTAACAATTAATTAACCGTTATCGTTTCTACTTCACATCACTTTATCATTTCAATAATGGTACATGCTTTCTAGGCATAAGAAAACTGAGTCCATGGATTCTCTAAATTTCATCCTCTACATTGTATCGCAGAAAACTCCAACCCCACTTGTTAAGCATTTACTCATTTATTTTACAACATTACAACTTTCCATATTTCTAAGTGCTCTACGAAACATTCCTAACTCCCTAAACACCATGGGATCAACAAGGTGAGTTGATGAACATCATGTAAAGTATTTTCCCCCTATATTAGGAGATTAAATTAATCCAACCATGAAGAGATAAACATGGAAATCATGTGTAATACCCCACATGTCTTCTCCTATCATGGAAAAGGAGTAAAAAAACACAGCCATATTCCTCAAGTAGTGGGGAAAGGAAAGTAAATATAAAAACTAGATTCCAACTAAACAACAAATTCAAACAATAATCCAACTTTCAGAACAACATGTAATCCCAGCTTCAAACCATTTCATCAACTCTGGTGTCCTCCCTGACACCACATTTATAAGCCAATGCATCTAACCACTCTAGGATACACGTGATTTCACAACAACCAGGCCTCCACTCCCCACATATCACAACATCCCTCCAGGATTATCTATCCTATGATTACATCACCTCATAAGTAGTAGGAAAAAAACATAGAAATGGGCTCTTATCCCCAAAGAAAATAATTCATCCTTTACACACAATTATATCTCACAGATCCAAAAAACAATGAACTTATCCTTTATATGAAAATTGGAAAAATGGGCCCTATAATGAATTATCATTATCCTACAACCGGTTCGTATTCAATATTGAATTAACCCATTAGTTTTTCACAGGTTCCAACTATGGGCAACCAAACCAACAAGTTATCACAAGCTATCAAAAATTAATTAAAAAATGAATTTAATGTTTATTTAATTATATTATCAAAATTAATCAACAGTATTTTGGTTCGTTAACCAATTAAATTTAACAGGAATACCTATATCAATTTGGTTAACATCAAATTGCAACAACAAATGAATTCATTAAACATTCCTCTTTATCTTTTATCCAATTATTTATCAATTAATTAGGAATTTATGTTCATTTCCAATTTACATCAAGAAAAACATGCTAAATCATGAATGGACTAGATAACAAACTATCTTGAAAATCAATAGGAAAACACTTATCACGTTACAAAGAAAAAAAAAATTATGCGATCGATACTAATTTTTTAATCTAGTTCACATATTTAATATGTCCAATTTCATTGTGATCAAAGGATAAAAACCATGATAACTATAAAATTAAATGTAATTAAATATAGAATCAACCAATACCCTACCTCAAAAGGTCATCGATGTTCTTTGAAATATAGTAGACCACAAAACAGATCTCTGATCACCTCTCCTACAATAATTTTATCCAATCAAGGAAGTTATGGAACCACCACACCAAAAAACTGAGAGAAAACCATTTAGAAACACGGGTATGAATCCTACATAACACGGAAATAAGATACTAGAAGAAACAATATCAAAATAGGGAGAAACATATAGAAAAAGGAGGAACAAACACCTTGGATCAAGCCGGGTCACCACTATTGAATATGGAAGCCCGAGATTGATCCCCTTCAGTGGGATCTCAAAACCACTAAATAGGGGACTATTGGGTGGGCTGGGATGAGATGGAGGGAAGAAAAAATCATAGGGTTTTACAACCTGAGCAACTAGAGTGTATTAAAACATTTCAACAATGGGGGATTGCACAATGTGAAATCCCCTTTCACATTATGTAATTTCTTGAGGTCGATTTCCACTGAAAAAAACTACCATATTTTTCATTTATTTTATTTTTAAAAACCAAAAACATTACATGGTGTAAACCCCTCTTTCACATTGTGAAATTATTCTACACAGCGTGAATCCAACTTTCACACTTTGAAACTTCCATGCTCACAAAACTCAGCACCTAAACTCCCTCCAGACTTCCTCCAAGCCTCCTCCAAGATCCACAAGCCTCAAGAATATGCCATGTTTATGTCCATGCAGATCTGATCCCTTATATCAAATACCTCTCAAAACGTTCCCATCCTCTAGAATCCCAAACCATCCTAGAGAGGAAATATAAAGGGTTCAACTGAACAACCACCCCATGAGATTTCTCTCAAGGTTCTCGTCACCATAGGATCTCACCACCTCACAAGAGGAATAAGAATAAAACACACAACAACCACAAGTAGATCCTAAAAAATCTCACAAAGAAGATACCTCTCAAAAGAGAGAAATACACAACAAGAAAAGAGGAATCCATATCAGAACTAGAAAGGTCTACTACCATAAAATGAACAACCTTACAAGATAAGAGCTAAATATAAAATGGATCATGGTACTGATTGTGTATCGATGACTCATATTCCCATGTACTCTCTAACACACCACTGTGCCACCACACGAGACAAACCATGGTGATATCAAGCCTGCAAAACACATTCTTCTAGAAATACTGGATCTCTACAGGTTGCTCCTCAATGGTCACTTCATCGACAACATTGATCTCTCTCCATTCGATGATGTGATATGTGTCCTAAATATAATTTTGAAGATGTGAAACATGAAAAATATCATGTTCCTAGATCATATTTGGAAAAAATTCTACCTGATATTCCACAAATCCAACATAATCCAACACCTTGAAAGGCCTAACAAACCAAAGAGAAAGCTTACTCCCATGACCAAACCTTCACTGCCCTCGATGGGGATTCACCTTCAAAAACAGATGATCCCCAACACCAAAATCCATAGGTATCATACTATGATCGACATAGGATTTAGGGTGATATTTTACTTCTCTAATCCTCTCAAGAATCACCTAAACCATCTATGTCGTATTATGTACTTTTTACGGTCCATGGATTACTGACTCTCCGACACCTGTCCTACACAATGAAGAATGGAAAGGTCAGCCAAACAAGGATTAAAATGGAGTTATACCAATTGTCGAGTGAAAACTATTGTTGTACACAAAGTCTTCCAAAGGAAAGTGTCTCATCCATGACCCTCCAAAATCTAGGACATAAGACCACAATATGTCTTCAAGAGTTTTGATGGTCTACTTTGTCTGACAGTTTGTATGTGGATAAAAAGAAGTGTTGAGGCATAGATGAGAACCAAAAGCATGATGGAAACCTATCCATACTCTTGAGGTAAAACAAGGAACTCAATCATAAATGATCTTCCTCAACACCCCATGGAGTCTCATCACCTCCTCTAAATAATGTCTTGATAAAACCACCAATGAGCTCGAATCCTTGAATACTATAAAGTGAGATGATTTCTTCAAACAATCCACTATCACCTATATAGAGTTATTGACTTCATGAGAATGAGATAAACTGTTATAAAAGTCCATAAATATGTCCCCCCACTTACACTAAGGAATATCTAATGGCTAGAGGAAACCACCAGGAACATAGTGATAGACCATAACCTTTTGGAAGACCAAAAATCGAGACACAAACTATGCAATAGTACACTTCAAACTAGAAAACAAAAAATGAACTCTTGAGGAATGGTACTTCTTTGTGACTCCAGGATGTACTAATAAAGGTGAACTGTGTAACTCCATGAGAAATATCTCACACATATCCAAAGGAATGAAAATCCTACACTGAAATAACACTGAATTTTTTTCATCTTGTTACCTACCATTATGGATCTCAACCCAACAACTCGGTCTCTCTAGACCTCCACCTCAAGATCCCCCAACTAGGATTACTAAACCAGCTACACCAATCATTACTACACAGTCATCTAGAAAAAGACAACCTATACCCCCAACATCTCTTATATATAGTTATATTGTTAAATTCTCTTCCATAACTCTCCATGAATCACCAAATTCATACACAACATCACTACGCAAATTCCTACTCAGTGCATCAGCTATAACATTCCCATTTCTATGTCTATATGAAATATCTAATTTGAAATAATGTAATAACTCCATCAAACGATGCTAGAACATGTTTCCGTCAAATTGGGAGAAAACAAATGTCGAACTCTTATAATTGATGAAGACCATAAATAAATTTCGAATATGGTAATGACTCCACAACTTCAGGGAAAATACCACAAATAAAAAAATCAGGATCATGGGTGCAATAGTTACATTTTTGGGGATGTAAATGTTGAGAACCATAAGAAATGAAAGATATATGCTACATCAGAACACAACCCAACCCAAGATGCAAAGCATCACATGAAGCTTAAAACTAAAATCCTTCTATAAGAAACCATGGAACTATAGCACTGACCAACTTCTCCTTCAGATACTCAAAATCTTCCTAACACTAATCATTCTACAATAACTATGGATCCTTTCTTGTCAACACTGTTAGAGGATTCAAAACCTGATAAAATTGGATATAAACCTCATTTAATAGGCTAAAATACCATGTAAACATCACATCCATACTATTTCCTTGGGTGCTTCCCAAGACAAAACTGCTTATATTTTATATAGATCCACAGCTACTCCATGATGGGATACAACATGCCCCAAAAAATGGACTTCTTGATCCCAAAAATTAAACTTGACAAACTTCTCAAATATATTCTAACAATAATGAAATCCAAAAATGACATGAATATTCTCTACATGCTCCTCTAAAGGCATGGACTACGCAAATATGTCATCGATTAAAACCACCATGAACATATCTAGGAACTCATGGAACATAGTGTAAATTAACCCCATGAACATAGATAGAGAATTCATCACACTGAACGACATACCGACACACTCATAATTTTCTTTAAAACAATGCAAAGTAGTCTTCTGGATATCTTCATCCTTTACATGCATTTGATGATATCCTTACTAAAAAATCTATCTTTGAGAACAAACTTGCACCCTTCAGTTGATTGAATAAATCATTAATCTATAGAATACGATAACAGTTATTCACTTTCACCTGGTTAAAGTGAAGATAATCAATACAAAACCACAAACATGAAGCATCCATCTTTACGAACAAAACCGGTATACCCCATGATGACACACACAACCCAATAAACCACACTACAATAGATTTTTGAGCTATATATCCATCTCTCACAGCTCTGAAGGTTTAATCCTATATAGAGACATCGAGATAGAAGATACGCCTGATAGTAGTTCAATCCTAAACTCAATCACTCGTAGATGAGGTAATGATACAACCTTATTGGGAAAGACATCAGGGTAGGAAATGATAATTGTTGAACCCATGACAAACTCAACATCAACATATCCATCAAGGAGGACAAGGATGGAACATGCCTGTGAACCATTCAAGGGTCTCGCTCGCCAAAAAATACTATTGGATCTTCCTCAGCATTTAAGAACACAAAACGACTCATGAATAAATCCATGAGGTACTACACTGAATACAAACAATACATGACAAGTATGATGTCATACATTTGTATCCATAAACATAGGAAATATCCTCAATAATGGTGCTTCCCCAGCACTAGATCATAGTTTATATATAATTCAAAAAATTCATCTAGACCTCCAACTAGTGTAGTAAATGCGAAGGGAACAAGAATCATTTCTACCTCAAGTCCTAAATCATGGATAATGGAAGGTGATATGTAGGAGTTTGTCACTCTTGAATAAAAAAAAGAATGAAACCAAGTAGAAAATAAGAAAAGGGTCCCTCGACCGGCATCTAGCTTTCCTAGAGCTAGCAATGCTAAAGTGTAAAGCTAACCACGACCTTCTCCATGGAGTGTCTGACCATACTGAAGACCACCTCTACATCTTACCTCTATTATTTGTGGAATGGGAGTGTCTCGAGGCTATTCTCGGCATGCCACATCTGCTCTCAACTAATCCCAAACTGGAGAAACCTGCTTCTACTGTCTCGGCTGGAACTTCTTCAATGGAGGAACCTAAAGCAGAACAACCAGTGCACACTTAATACTCAGAAAGTATGGACACTCTCACTACTAATTACATCATAATCCAAAATAAAATTAGGTATTTATCCCTTAGAATATTCCTTAGAGACACTACCCCTAGATAAAGGAGACATTAAGGGATGGGGCTTACCCTCGATTGATCAGAATCTCTTATGTCCGGAAAACTAGAACCCCTAGACCATAGATCTTCATGAGGAATCATGAAGAATCCCCTATCATGATTATTTAGTTCGGGATAAAATCCAATCGATGAGCTCTATTATCACCAAACCTCAAGATACATCTTCCGCAGAAACAGGGTGACCTGGTGCTAGATATATAAACGCAAAGCATCCTCGAAATTTTTTTCTTGGCCTTCTCATCTAGAAACAGATCTGATGCAAATCAAAAAAGGTTCCTAAAAGGGATTCCAATATCATGCACACTAGATCTTTTCTACCAGAGGGTAAGAAGCTCATGGCTATTAGCCACCTTCATAGTAGAATAAAGAAACTCGGATTTGAACTGGTATTGAAACTACTCCCATAAGACTTTTGACTCCACATGATCCCTAAGGAACAAAAATCACCACTACCTCACTACAACATGTAGCATCTTCAATTCCAATGACACCTAATGCTTCTTACAAGAGCGGATCAAACTGAAGGATATCTCAACCTCCTCCCACCAATATTCTATCAATGTATCCTAAACAGATCCCTCATACCTCTGCAAACTATGGAACTGAAACTCTTAGAGTGTCCTCCTCTAATTACCATCATCATCAACCTGTACCCTATGTTGATCTGCTAGCACAACCTGTTGAATGTATTCTGCAAGAACCTAAGGTGGAAATCAACGTGGAGCCATACCTCTGAAAGAAAAAAATCAGATCTCTTGAACTAGGAATATGTAATACATTAAAATTAATGAATTAATTCTTTTATTAATTTTTAGGTTAACCTAACCCATGTTTTTCCCATTAAATCAAAAATACAATGAATAATGATTCATGATCGTTTCCTAGTTCTCTACCCTGAAACTAACATCACTTTGTTTAGTAGTCTCTGTACGCTTAAAGGTTAGTGTATTAGATCAAAGGGGCCCTAAATACCCATTTCTCATCCATTATTCCATGTTTACAGTGCTTATTAACTTAGATGATAACTTTTCCCTACAAACCCATGAAAACTCACCTATTCCTAACGCTAAACTTCATCCACTCCCTCAAAATCCCTTTGATTCCACACTATCATGACCCCATCCCCATAGAGTGTACCCCTCCCGGGATGGTAATGGGAGGAGATAGATTGTGACCCCTGAATCCCTTCATCAATAGGCCTACGTTGGCAATTATCCCTGAGAGTTTAATAATCATGTAGATGGGAGGTAGTACCCTTTAAGAGAAACACATGCAGAAGAGGAAGATAAGGAAAACACCAACCAAATCCTTATTAAACAAAAATATAAAAGAAAACCAAAGTACCACTACTAAAAATATGGCTTTTATCAACGCTAGAAAAGGGCATTAATAGTTCTAAAAAAAGTGTTGTTAATAGAGGAAAAGATAAAGGGGGGTCCCTTTTATCAGCTCTCAGAAAATCACTGATAAAGGTGCATTTTATAAGTGCTAAAAAAGAGATGATAAAAGACCCATTTATCAGTGCTTTTCTGAGAGGTGATAAAAGTCAAAAATAAATAAAAAATTAAAAAAGAATATATAATCCGGGGGGAGATTTTAATAGTGCTTGACCTCCTTTATCAGCATTAGGTGGACCACTCCAGTGCACTGCCCTTGCCTCTGGGTCCATCACATGCCCCCCGCGCGCACCTCCTTGCTTCCACCAGAACTCGAACCCACAACCTCCCCCTTGTGCGCCTGCACCTTTACCACTATTCCATTTCGTTTTTTCTATTTAATGATATATATATATAGTTATTTTTTTCATATATTAATATAGATTCATGTTAATATAAATATATTTAAATATATTAATACATATATATTTATTCATATATTAATATTTATTTATATTTATTTATAATATATAGTTATATTTATTCGTATAATAATATAGATTCATATTAATATAAATATTTTTTGTTATATTTATACATATATATTTATTCATATATTAGTATATATATATTTATTCGTATATTAATTTATATTTATATTTATTTATATATATATATTTAGTTATAATATTTATCCATATATTAATTTGTATAATAATATATATTTACAAGATTATTTTTAAATACATTTATAAAATATGTTTTTATGTGTTTTTATAAATAAATAAATACATACTTACATACATATATACAACCAACACAGAGACACACAAAGACACACACACACAAAAATATATATATTTATAAACAAATACATATATATGTGTATTTGAAAAGACATATAATGTTAAAAAAATCATAACTTATAACCTAGAAGCTCATTTAAACTCCACAAATAGTCAAATAAAATAAAATGAAACAATCTTTGATATGATATGTGGTACAGGCCTAACAGGCACCTGGATAAGAAGTTATACCAGTTTAAATGTTAACAAATCGGGGTATCCCAACTAAAAACTCTGTTTTGGAGGCCTTCTGGGAATTTTTTGGCCTCGAAAAATGTGACAAATGCTTATCCCGAATTATTAGCACGTAGAACTCATCGTAGGGTTCGATTTGATATGTTTTAGAGCTCAATCGGACACCCAGATCAAAATTTATGGTTGTATGAAGTTCGAGTTACATTTTCAACTTATTTTAGATCTTCTATTATTTTTTTGATTTTTTGTGTCTTCAAATTGTTATTAAATGATTTTTAATTGATGATAATTAGAAAATTATTAATTAATTATATTTTTTAAAATATTTTAAAGCCATTTTCACTAAATTTTTTATATATTAAAATCTAATAGTCCATTTATTCTTATCTAAAACATATTTAAAAAATATATATTATATTTATATCAATATAAATATACTTATATAGCAATATATTATTTTTCATGAAAAATTATTTTTTTTTGAAAAATAAAATTTATCAGTGCTTGGAAAAGAGCTGATAAATCCCCTTTTATAAGTGCTGCTAAAAAAGCTCTGATAAATGGGTCTCCTTTAATAGTGCTAAAAAAGTGCTGATAAAGGGGGGCCTTTATTAGCGCTAAAAAGTGCTGATAAAGGGTCACCTTTAACAACACTTTTTTCATCACTCTTAAAGGACCCCCCTTTTATCAGCGCTGATAAAAGGGTAGCACTTCCCTTGCCCGTTTTTGTAGTAGTCTACTCATATATAATTTCATTCAATAACTACTACAATTGAACGGTAAACTACAAGCACCAAAAGAATGTAAATATGGTAGAGACCACGAAACCCAAAAAGCACCAGCAAAACCCAAAGTTAGTAGTAACCAACCTGATCATCAACATTCTCCAAATAACCTGAAAAAATATATATATATATATACACATACAGGGTGAGTATGATAGTATAATCATTAGGATCCTCCCCATATCCTCTAATGAAAAAGTAAAGAAAGCATTCTAAAGGACAGTGAAAAGTAAGTGAAACTAACTCATCACCTAAACAAGTATCCTATGTTCAAAGCCTCACTATTGTTACTCTCACCAAGTATCGCATACCGGAGAATAAAATATAATAAGAATATCAAGGGTACCCCACTACCGCTTCCCCACTAGATTTCTACTCTTCCCCAATGGTGCACTTCCTAAGAATCACTCTCAAAAAAGGATAGCCATTAGAAACTTGTGCAAAGCACCATAATATGCATCGCGTACAACACACCACTACATCCACATAACCAAAAGTAACCAAGTAGTTTTTTGGAGACACTACAGATCACATATCGTGTATAATACATAATTTATTATACTTCAATCCATCATATCCCGTACACTGAGTAAGGATCCTCAAGTTATCACAGCCTATACATGTTATACCAATAGTATTCTTTAGGAAACTATATCCAGAATACATGTGTGTGAAATATCCACAAGATATCAATTCCATCTAGAAATATATATTGAAAAAAATAAACCCTGTGAATACCATCACATGTAACTACCAATAGAAGAGAGCATGGACAAAGGGGGTAGTCATCCATCCATCCTCCCACCGGGACGTTGTGGAGAACACCGATAGGGCTCAAAATCCCATGGGTGTCAGTTTCTCTAACCGATATGGTGTATTAATGTATAGAAACCCAAAAATTATAGGATATAACATAGCTAAAAACCACACTATTGGTATATCCTAGTATCAAAATCAACTACAACTGATTTCTCTCAGACTCTCGACTACCACTATTAAGACTACATATCTTATAGGCACACAACCCTTTAAAGAGATACATTAATTTAATTTATCCCTCTTTTTCAGTTTCACTTTACATTAATTAATTATTTTCCAATTAATTAAGAATTATCTTTTCCACATCAAAACACATTACCATTTCAATAGTTATACAATACCTCTAGGAATAAAGAAAACTGATTCCATGACTTCTCATAATTTCAACATTTGCATTGCATCCCAACAAGCTCTAACCCCATGTGTTAAAAATTTATTTATTTATTTAAAAAAATTAACACTTTTCATATTTATAGGTTCTCTAGGAAAATATTCTAAACTTCGCAAACACAAGGGCCTCAACATTGTGACTAGATGAACTTCTAATTGAGTCTTTTCCACCTATCACAAGAGAGTAAACTCATCCAACCATGATAATATAAACATAGAAATCATGTGGTGTACCCCATGTTTCCTTGCCGCCCATTGAAAGAGAGTATCCAAACACATCTATCTGCCTCAAGTAATGGGGAAAGGAAATTAGATAAACAAACAACCAAATTTCCAACCAAAAAAAGATTCAAACAAGAATCTAACATTCCTAACAACAGGTATGTCATGTTTCATCCCATTTCACCATCTCCAGTGTCCTCTCCATCACCACATGCATAAATCAATGAATCTTTCCACTCTATGTGTAAACTACTACCACAAAAACATGACCTCCATGCCTATATTATCACAATAGCCCTACAGGCTCATGTCACATCACAAGAAGTAGGAAATAAACATGGAAACAGGCTCTCGACCCCAAATAAAGGCATTCATCCTTTACAAACAATGATCTTTTGTGGCTGTAAAATAAGGAATTATCTTTATCACCCAATCAATTCTTATTCCATCATGAATTAACTGGTTCATTATTCACATGTTTGATCTATTCGAAACCTAAGAAATATGATATCACAAGCTATAAAAAATTAATAAAATAATTAATTTAACATTTCATCAATTCAATTATCAACAAGCATAAACATTCTTTAGGTTCATTAAAAAATTAAATTAGACATTCAAAATCAATTTGATTACCATTAAATTAAAAAACTACTAGATTCATTAAACATTTCTCTCTATCTTTTATCCAATTTATTATCAATTAATTCTATCTTTACGTTCTTTACCAATTTTCATCAAGAACAACATGCTAAACCAATAAAAGAATAGATATCACACTTTTTATAAAATCAAGAGGCAAAACGTGATCAGAATACAAAGCAAAAACATTTTTATGTGATCGATACTAATTCTTTAATCCAGTTCGAGTATTTAATTAGGTCAATTTCATTGCAATCCAAAGGGATAAACCATTATAACTCTACTATTACATATAATTAATTATATAATCAACAAATCACACACCTCATAAGTTCTTCAACATTCTTCTCATGAGAATGTATCACACAATGGATCTCTGATCATCTCTCCCACAAGAACTACATCAAACAAAGGACGTCACAACACCACTACACCAACAACATGCAGGAGAAACCCAATTAAAATTTTGGGTAAGAAATCTTTATAGAAAAGTGAGATCATAAGATATTAAATAAGATAAAAAATGGAAAACCCCACTAGAATGATAAGGAAAACACACATTGGATCAATCCAGGTCACCACAGTTCGAACATGGAAGCCTGAGAACCATCCTCATCGATTGGATCTTTAAATCACTGAAGAGGAGACTATCAGGTTGGCTGGAATGATTTGGAGGGAATCATCAGTCGTAGGGTTTGACAACTAGAGTGATTAGAATGTTTTAAATCATTTCAACATTAGCGGATTACACGACGTGTAATTCACATTTATGTCATGTAATACCTCATGGTTTGTTTTTGCAAAAATCCTTTTCCTTTTATATTTATTTAATATTTTTGAAAACCAAAAAACAATATGGTGGGAAACTCTCTTTCACATTGTGAAATTATTTACAGGTTGTGAAACCCACAATCACATAGTGAATGTTCCCTACTCCCAAATCATTTCACCTGAACTCACTCGTAACTTCCTTCAAGCCTCCTCTGATCTCCACCAGACATGAGAACACGTAAAGGGTTGGTCCACATGGATCTAGGACCATACATTTTTTTAGTGTCTATAGTGTTTTTAGGGTGTTTAGTTTTTTATGGTTTTTATGTTTTTAGTTTTTTATGGTTTTCTTAGTATTTTTTTTGGGTTTTAGGGTTTTTTTTAGTTTTTAGGTATGTTTATCTATTTTGAGGATTTTAATTGTTTTTAGGGGTTTAGGGGTTTTAGGATTTATAAGATTTTGTAGTTTTATTGTGGTTTTGGGAATTTTTGAGTTTTTAGGGGTTTTAATTATTTTAGATTTTTTATATTTTTAGGTGCTTAATTTTTTTGAGTTTTTTTGTGGGTTCTAGGGGGTTTTTTGGGTTTTTTATTTTTTATGGTTTTTTTTTTGTTTTTTGGTATTTAGGTTTTTTGGGATATTTTAGGGATTTATAGGATTTTTATTATACTATGGTTTTGAAGTGGTATTCGGATTTTAAGGTTTCTAAAGTGGTTTTTGAGGTTTTAAATTTTTTTGGATTTTATTTCTTTTTAGGATATTTATGGTTTTTAGGATTTTTTTGATTTTGAGAGTTTTTAGGGTTTATAGGGTTTTAAAAGGGTTTTAGAACTTTTAATTTTGTTGGGAATTTAAGTGTTTTTAGGTTTTTATGTTTTTCTTAAGGGTTTTTTTAGATTTTTAGGGGTTTTTTATATTTTAGGTATTTAAATTTTTTTAGAGTTTTTAATGTTTTAGTGGTCTATATGGATTTTATTGTTTTAGTGAGGTTTATGGTATTTAAGGGTTTTTAGGAATTTTATGGTTTTTTGGGGTTTTCTTTGTTTTTAAGGTTTTTAGGTTCTTATAGAGTTTTTATCTTTTTTTATGTTTTTATGGGTTGAATGTACATTTAGGTTTTTACATTTTTCTTATGGTATTTCAAGGATTTATGATTTTTTTACTTTTTTATAAATTTTAGGGCTTGGTATTTTTATGGTTTATAGTTTTTTTATGGATTTTGGGTTTCTTTAGGGTTAAAAAGGGTTTTTAGAGTTTTTAACATTTTTTGGTATTTTATGGGGTTTTAGAGTTTATAGTGGGTTATAGTTGGTTTTTAGGAATTTTTAATGGTTTTTTTTTATTTTTTATGCTTTTAAGCATTTTTATTGTTTTTAGGGTCATTTAATGGTTTTTAGGGATTTTAGTGTTTTTAATTTTTTAGGGGTTTTTACATTTCTAGGGATTTTTAATGATTTTTCGGGTTTTAGGGGTTTTATGGAGGTTTGGGGATTTTTGTTTTTTTTTGAGTTTTTTAGGGATTTATAGTTTTTTATTTTTTTTAACATGTTTAGGTGTTTAAAGGTATTTTATAGTTTTCAGGGGGGGTGTTTTTGTGGTTTAATGGGTTTTTAAGTTATTTAATTGTTTTTATGGGTTTTTATGGTTTTAAGGATTTTATGGTTTTTTGTGTTATTAGTATTTTTTGTATTTTTTTGGGTTGTATGTATTTTTGGGTTTTTAATGTTTTATTATAGGTTTTCAATGGTTTAAGGTCTTTATTTACAGTTTTAGAAATTTTTAGAAAATTTTAAGATTATTATGGCTTTTAGGTGTTTTGAAGCTTTTTTGGATTTTTATGGTTTTTCGGGGGTTATAGGGGTTTTTTTTTATTTTTATGGATTTTAAGGTTATTAAATATTTTTATGGATTTGATGGGTTTAAAGGTTTTTATACATTTCAATGGGTTTTATGGGTTTTAAGGGTTTTTATGGGTTTTATGGGTTTTAGGATTTTTTTTGGTTTTTATCATTTTAAGTGGTTTTAAGTGTTTTTAAGATTTTATGGTTTTCAAAGTGGTTTTTAGGATTTTTTTGGGGTTTTGTATTTTTAAATTTTTTGGCCCTTTTTTGGATTTTTATTCTTTTTAGGGTTTTTAAGGATTTTGATGGGTTTTAGGGTTTTTTTGGTTTTAGGGTATTAGGGGTTTTGGTGTTTTTAGGTTTTTAGGGGTTTTAGGTTTCTTTTTGTTTTTTTGATTTTATTAAATATTTTTAGAATTTTTATGGTTTTTACTTTTTTATGGATTTTTAGGGCTTTTGTTTTCTTATTGTTTTTTGGAGTTTTAAGTATTTTTGGAATTTTTAGTGGGTTTTAGTGGTTTTAGTGGTTTATAGGGGTTTTATGGTTTTTATTATTTTTTGGGATTCAGATGTTTTCTATTTAGTTTTTAGATATTTTCGTTTTTAGTGTTTTTTAATCATTTTTATGTTTTCAAATGTTTTTTTAAACTTTTTAGTATATGTATGGGTTTTATCGATTTTTAAAGGCATTCTGTGGGTTTTAAGTGTTTTGATGTTTTCATGATTTTTTAGGGTTTTTAGGGTATTTTGTATTTTTAGGTTTATTTAGTATTTTTTATGTTTTTAGGTTTTTAATTGATTTTGAGGGTTTTTATATTTTTAGGGATTTTAGGGGTTTTAGGGTCTTTAATATTTTTAAGTCTTTTATGGGTATTAAGTGTTTTTTGATTTTATTAGGGGATTATGTGTTTTTTGTTTTTTTGTATTTTAAGGGCGTTTTTTGGATATTTATAGGTTTTATGGTTTTTAGGGATGTCAATGGGGTTTTGGGTTTTTATGGTTTTTATGGTTTCTATGGATTTTTTTGGGGGTTTTGGGATTTGTTTGAGTTTTTATGGGTTTTTATGTTTTTATGGAGTTTTTAGAAACATTAAGGATTTAATGGGTTTTTAAAGTTTTTATATATTTTTTGGGTTTTTATGGGTTTTAGAGTTTTTTATAGTTTTTATGTGTTTTAGGGGATTTTAGGGTTTTTTGCATTTTTTAGGATATTTATGGGTTTTAATTTTTTCAGATTTTATGGTACGTTTATGGTTTTTTGGTTTTCTACATTTTTTGGTATTACAGCATATTTTTAGGTTTTTTATGGTTTTTAGGGGTTCTTTGAATTTTGAGTGTTTTTAGGGTTTTTGGGGGTTTTCGAGTTTTTGGGGTTTAATTGTTTTTATAGATTTTTAACATTTTTAGGGTATTAACTGGGGTTTTCAATGTTTTTAGTGGCATTTTTAGTTTTTATGGGTTTTTAGGGGTTTAAGGATTTAGGTTTCTTATGGGGTTTTAAGGTCTTTAGTAACTTTTCTGTTTTTAGGATTTTCAAGTGTGTTTTGGTTTTCTGGATTTCTATACTTTTTATTTTTATTTTTTAGTTTTTATGTTTTTAGGGATTTTAAAGTATTTTTAGGTTTTTTAAGGTTCTTAGAAATTTTGAGGGTCTTATAGTTTTTTGGGATTTAAGTGTTTTTTATGAATTTATCGTGGTTATTGGATTTTTTGAGTTTTATAGTGGTTCAAATGTTTTTTTAGTTTTTAGTAATTTATGGGTTTAAAGGTTTCTTAATTTTTTTACGGTTTTTAGAGTTATTAAATATTTTTATAGTTTTTTATGGTATTTGGATTTTTTATGGTTTTCAGAGTTTTTAGGGTTTTTATTGTGTTTAGGGTTTTTAAGAATTTCTACGTTTTTAACTGTTTTATGTGGTTTTAGGTTTTAAATATTTTCATTGGATTATTTTGGGTATTTATGGGTATTTATGTTTTTTTTGTTTTAGTGTATTTTTATTGTTTTTATGATTTTTAAGGTTTTTTAGAAATTTTTAATGTTTTTAGGGGTTCAAAGGGATTTTAGAGTTTTTAATGGGGTTGTAAGGATTTTTTTTGGATTTTATGGTTTTTAGGTTTTCTAAGTGTTTAAATGGGTTTCATGGGTTTTAGTGTCACTTAGGGTATTGGGGTTTTTAGTGTTTTCAGGTTTTTCATAGTATTAAGAATTTTTAGGTTTTTATGGTTTTTTAGTGTCTTATTGGTTTTTACCATTTTTATGTTATATAGAACTATAGTTATTTTTTGGTTTTTTAATATTAATTAGGGGCTTTAGGGTTTTGATACATTTTAGTGTTTTTAGGGCTTTAGGTTTTTTTGGGTTTTATGGGGATTTTTTTTTGAGTATTTTGTTTCTTAGTATTTTGTATATTTTTAATGTTTTTAGGGGTTTAAAGTGTTTTCGAGATTTTAGCAAGTTTTTAGGGTTTTATGGGATGTTAAAGTTTTTTATGGGTTTAAGGTTTTATTGGGTTTTAATGTTTTTAGGATTTTTAGGGTTATTTACGGTTTTTAATATTTTTTGGTTTTTAGGGATCTTTAGTTTTTTAGGTCATTAGTGTTTTCATATTATTTTTCAGTGTTTAAGGGTTTTTTACATTTTTTTGATTTTTTGTATTCTTTAGGAGTTTTATGGATTTTATGGCATTTTTGGGTTTTATGGTTTTTCAAGATATATACATTTTTTGAGTTTTTAGGGGATTTAAGAATATTTAGATTTTTGAAAACTATTGATGGGTTTAAAGGGTTTATTATTATTTTTATTGGGTTTTTTGGTTTTATGGATTGTTAAGGTGTTTTATGGGTTTTATGGTCTTTATATGATTTTAGGTTTTTAGGGTTTTTAGGGTTTTTTTATTTTTAATTGTTTTTTGTTTTGAATGTTTTATTAGGGGTTTCCATTTTTTTTTACAGTTTTTGGGAGGTTTAGAGTTTTTTTAGAATTTTTATGGTTTTGGGGATTTTTATGGGTTATAGTGTTTTTGTAGTTTTTTGAGTTTTTATGTTTTTTTCGATTTTTATGGTTTTTATGAGTTTCACATGGTTTTTAAGTTATTCTTCATTTTTTTAAAAAAAATTTGGGTATAAAGGGTATTTATAGGTTTTAGGTGGTTTTAGATTTTTTATAGGTTTTACGATTTTTAAGGTTTTAAGGGTTTTTTATGTAATTTATGGTTTTAGGGGGTTTTAGGGTTTTTAGGGTTTTTTTAGGGCCTTAAGTGTTTTGGGGTTTTTAAGGTTTTCTTAGGTTTTTTAGTTTTTAGAGTTTTATATTATATATTATTTCGGGGGGGGGGGGGGGTGTAGTGTTTTATGGGTTTTATATTTTTTTACATTTTTATGTATTTTCAGGTATTTTTATTTATTTTTATGGTTTTTATGTCGTTTTAGGGGTTTTGGGTTTTTTGGTTATTAGGGTTTTTAGTGTTTCTAGGTATTTAAGGTTTTAGGGGTTATTTACATTTTTATGGATTTTGAAGGCCTTTTAATGTTTTTTTGTTTTCTTAAGGTCTTATGGATATTGAGGGGTTTTAGGGGTTTTAGGGGGTTTTTTCGGATTTTTTGGTATTTTGGTTTTTTTTATGTTTTTTTGAGGAGTTTTAGGGTTTTAAAACATTTTTATGTGTTTAAAGTGTTTTTAGATTTCTAGTGGTTTTTTTGGATTTTTATGGGTTATTAGGGTTTTTAAGGGGTTTTTTGGTTTTTAGGGTTTTTAGGATATTTCAGGTGTTTTATCATTTTAGGTTTTAGTGGTTTTAAGTGATTTTAGGTTTCTATGGTTTTCTTAGGGTTTTTCGGGGTTTTTCGGGGTTTTTACATTTTAATGTATTTTATGGGGTTTTAGGTTTTTTATTTTTTTAGGGTTCGTAGGGATTTTGAATCGTTTTAGGGTCTCTTAGGGTTTTAGGTTATTATGTTTTTTTATTTTTAGTATTTTTTTGAGTTTTTTAGGTTTTTACGGTTTTTAGAGTTTTCAATGGTTTTAGGGGTTTAAAGGATTTTTAGAGATTTTGGTGGATTTTATGGATTTCATGTGTTTTAATGGTTTTTAGGTGTTTGGTGCTTTTTATATTTTTTTAGTTTTTTTAGAGTGTTAGTGGGTTTTTCACGTTTTATTTTCTTCAGGGGTTTTAAGTTTTTTTAGGTTTTTATGGTTTTCATATGGTTTTTTTGGGTTTTTTTTGAAATTTACGTTTTTATAAATTTTATGGATTTTTATAATTTTTATGATTTTTAGAGATTTTAGAGATTTTGAGGGGTTTCAGCATTTTTGGGGGGTTTAGGGTTTTTATGGTATTTTTGGGTTTAGGGATTTATATTATTTTAGGTTTTTATGGTTTTTAGAGTTTTTTTTAGAATTTTAGGGGTTAAAAGGGTTTTCATATATTTTTAGTGGGTTTTTTTGGTTTTAATGGTTTTTAGAGAGTTTATGATTTTTAGGGATTTTAGTGTTATTTAGGTTTTTAGGGTTTTTAGTGGTTTTTTGGTTTTTTAGAGGTTTTAACTTTCTTTACCTTTTACAGTTTTTATAGGCTTTTTCAGGTTTTTTAGGTTTTTTATGTTGTTAGGTATTTATTGGGGTTTTTAAGGTTTGTTATTTTTTTAGGTTTTTGAGGGATTTTGAAAAATTATAGGGTTTTTATTATTTTTATGGTTTTTTGGGGTTTTTAGGTATTTTTGAGTTTTTTAGACATTATAAAAGTTTTTATATATTTTTAACTCTTTTGGGGTCTTAGTATTATTTTAGAGTTCTCAGTGGGTTTTTAGAGTTTTATTGGTTTTGGGTTTTTTAATGTTTTTATGTTTTTAATATTTTTTAGGGGTTTTAATGTTTTTAACATTTTTTAGGTTTTTAGGGTTATAACAATTTTTAGGGTTTTAATTTTTCTTACTAGTTTCAGGGTTTTTAAGGTTCTTTATGTTTTATGTGATTTTAAATATTTTTTAGGATTTTGATTGTTTTTAGGGTTTTTAGGGATTTTGTGGGATTTTATGAATTTTTAGGATATTAATAAGTTATATTCATTTTTATGGTTTTTTAGTTTTAGGGGGTTTTATGGGGTTTTATAGTTTTTATCATTTTTTGATGTTTAAAGGGGTTTTAGAGTTTTTATGGTTTTTATGGGTTTTTTGGGTTTCTGGGACTTTTCATATATTTTTTTTGTTTTTGGAGTTTTTTAATGTTTTTATGGGTTTTAAGGGTTATTATTTTTTTGTTCTCATAAGTATTTTTAATTTTTTTTTTTTTAATGTTTTTAGGTGTTTAAAATATTTTTTTGGGGTTTTCATGTTTTTTAGTGTTTATAGGGATTTTGATGTTTTTCGGGTTTCATAGCGGTTTTCTGGGTTTTTTGTGGTTTCATTTACATTTTGAGCTATTTTTAGGAATTTTTCAATATTTTTATTTTTTATGTATTTAAGGGATTTTGAGGGTTTTAGGGTATTTTAGAGATTTATGGTATTTATGTTTTTTTTGGGGGGGGGGGGGTTGGAGTTTTTTGTGTTTTTAAGGATTTAATGGTTTTTAGAGTTTTTTAATTTTATTTAGAGGCCAAACGGTTCTTAGAGTTTTTATATATTTCTAGGTTTTTATGGGGTTTTATGGGTTTTATTGTTTTTAGGGGATTTATGGTTTTTATGTTTTTTGAGGTTTTATGGATTTTAGCATTTTTAGTTTTTTTACGGGTTTTAATTTTTTTATGTTTTTAATGTTTTCTTAGGGGTTTTTAGGGTTTATTGGATTTTCAGGATTTTTAAGGATTTCTTTGTAATTTATGTGTTTTTAGGGTTCTTAGGGATTTTTAGATTTTTTTAGGGTTTTAGGTATTTTGAGGAGTTTTGGGGTTTTTTGGTTTTTTGGTTTTTAGGGGGGTTTACAGTTTTTTTAGTTTTTTGGGTTTTTAGTTTTTTTCTTAATTTTTAATGTTTTAATGGTGTTTAAATAGTTTTTAGAGTTTTTAATGTCTTTTATAATTCTATGGTGGTTTTATGGGTTTTATATGTTTTATGGGTTTTAACGAGTTTTCAGGGTTTTATTGTTTTTAGTATTATTCGGTGCTAAGGGGTGTTAATTTTTTCAGGTTTTTATGGTTTTCTTAGGTTATTTAAGGGTTTGAGGGGTTTTTACATTTTAAGGTCATTTTAAAGGTTTTTTTATGATTTTTTTGGTTTTTTGGGTTTTTTTCAATTTTGAAGGTATTTATGGTATTTTAGGATTTTAATTTTTTAATAGATTTGTAACGATTTTAGAGGTTTAAAGGGTTTTAGAGTTTTTAGTGGGTTTTAATATATTTTTCTTTTTTATGGTTTTTATGGTTTAATGGTTTTTATGGTTTATAGGGGTTTTCATTGTTTTTAGGGTATATATGTTTGTTATGGTTTTTAGGGATTTTAGCGGTATTTTGTTTCTAGGGTTTGGATGTTTTTTTATGTTTTTATTTTTTTCTTAAGGGTTTCCAGGGTTTTATGGGTTTTTTACATTTTTTGGAATTTTTATGGATCTTTTAGGTTTTTATGTTTTTAAGGGTATTTAGGGATTTTTTTGGGTTTTTGGGTTTTTTTTGGGTTTCAGTGTTTTTATGGTTAATTTATTATTCTTATGGTTTTTTTGAGTTTTTACAGTTTTTAATATTTTTTATGGTTTTTAACATTTTTTAGGTTTAAAGGGGTTATAATGTTTTAGTTGATTTTTTTGTTTTTATAGGTTTTAAATAATTTTAATGGTTTTTATGGTTGTTATAATTTTTTGAGTTTTTATGGTTTTATGGTTTTTATAGTTTTAGTATATTTTATGTATTTTTTGGTTTTACATATTTTTTTGTTTTTAAAACTTCTTTAGGGGTTTTCAATGTTTTTTTAAATTTTTAGGGGTTTTATTACTTTTTTAGTATTTCTAATATTTTTAGGGTGTCCGTGTTTTTAGGGTATTTCAAGGATGTTATTATCTTTTGGGGATTTTTGGGTTTTTTTTGATTTTTTTGTGTTTTAAAAATTTTAATATTTTTTCTATTTTTATGGATTTTTAATTTTTTAGTGGTTTTTAGGGTTTGTATGGGGTTTTAGAGGTTTTTTAAGGATTTTAGGGTTTTTATGGTTTTTATGGTTTTTAGGGGTTTTATGGGTTTTCATCCCTTTTATTATATTTTTAGGGGTTTTAATTGTTTTTTTATTTTTAAGGTTTTCTTAAGGGTTTTAGGGTATTTATGTTTTTAGGTATTTTAGTTTTTTTTTGTATTTTTACAGTTTTTTATTGTTTTAGGGGTTCTTTGACTTCTTTCAGTTTTTTAAGGTGTTTTAAAGTTTTAGGTTTTTTTAGTTTTTTTTTGATATTTAACGGGTTTTAGAGTTTTTAAAATTTTAGGGGTTTATAGTATTTTTTGATTTCATAGTGGGTTTATGGTTTTTAGGTATTTTGAGGTTTTTAGGGGTTTTGGGGTTATTTGGGTTTTTAGGGGGTTTTTGGGATTTTTTTATTTTTTTATGTTTTTAGGGTGTTTAATTATATCTACGTTTTTAATGATTTATTATTTTTTTCAGGTTTTTAGTGTTTATATGTTTTTAGAGATTTTTTGGGATTTTTTATGGTATTTTGGTTTTTATGAATTTTTAGGGCTTTAGGGGTTTTATGTTTTTTTTTGGGTTTTTCAATTATTTAGGGTTTTTAGGGATTTTTGTGTTTTTACGGTTTTAGATGTTTTAAGCATTTTTAGGATTTTAGGAGTTTATTATAGGTTTTTAAAGTGATTTGTGTCTTTGAAATATTTAGTTTTATTAATAGATTTTATGATTTTTTTTCCTTTTTATGGTTTTTAGGGATTTTGTTGGGTTTGAGAGGGGGGTAGGTTTTTAGTGGTTTTTTTGTTTTTTGCAGTTTTAGGTGGTTTTTTTGAGTTTTTTTCGGATTATATGGGGTTTTAGAGTTTTTACACATGTTTTGTGGTTTAATGCTGCATAAAGTTTTGTAAGGGTTTTTATGTATTTATGTATTTTTAGGGGTTTTAGTGTTTTTAGGTTTTCTATGGGTTTTATGTTTCTTTTTGTTTTTTAGATTTTATTAAGTATTTTCATGATTTTTATGGTTTTTACTTTTTTATGGATTTTTAGGGATTTTTATTTTTTATTGTTTTTTGGGGTTTTAAGTATTTTGGGGATTTTTAGTGGTTTTTATGGGTTTTATGGTTTTTATTATTTTTTGTGTTCTAGATATTTTTTATTTATTTGTTAGAGATTTTACGTTTTTAGTGTTTTTTATCAGTTTTATGTTTTAAAATGTTTTATTAAACTTTTCAGTATTTTTAAGGGTTTTATCAGTTTTAAAGGAATTCTAGGGGTTTTAAGTGTTTTGAGGTATTTTTGTTTTTCTTAGGGGTTTAGGGTATTTAATGTTTTTAGGTTTATTTAGGTATTTTTATGTTTTTAGGGTTTTAATTGATTTTCAGGGTATTTATATTTTTTAGTGATTTTAGGGGTTTTAGGGTCTTTAATGTTTTTAAGGTTTTTAGGGGTATTAAGTGTTTTTAGGTTTATTAGGGTCTTATGTGTTTTAGGTTTTTCTTTGTATTTTAATGGAGTTTTTTGGATATTTATAGGTTTTATGGTTTTTACTGATATTAATGGGGTTTTGGGATTTTGGGGTTTTTAGGGTTTCTATGGATTTTTTTGGGGATTTTGGGATTTTTTTTGAGTTTTTTATGGTTTTTTATGTCTTTATGGAGTTTTTAAAAATATTAAGGATTTAATGGGTTTTTAAAGTTGTTATATATTTTTTAGATTTTTTATGGGTTTTAGTGTTATTTATGGTTTTTATGGGGTTTTAGGTTTTTAGGTTTTTTTGCATTTTTTAGGATATTTAAGTGTTTTAAATTTTTCAGGTTTTAAGGTTCGTTTATGGTTTTTTGGGTTTCTACATTTTTTGGGATTATAGAGGATTTTTATGTTTTTTTATGGTTTTTAGGGGTTCTTGGAATTTTGAGTGTTTTTTGGGTTTTTATAGTTTTTTGGGGGTTTTTGAGTTTTTTGTGGTTTAATTAATATTATGAATTTTTATCATTTTTAGGGTATTAAATGAGTTTTTTGTGTTTTTAGTGGCATTTTTAGTTTTTATGGGGTTTTAGGGGTTTAAGGATTTATGTTTCTTATGGTGTTTTAAGGTCTTTAGTAACTTTTATGTTTTTAGGAGTTTCGAGTGTGTTTCAGTTTTTCTGGTTTTCTATAATTTTTTTGGTATTTTTGAGTTTTTATGTTTTTAAGGATTTTTAAGTGTTTTTAGGTTTTTAGTGTTCTTAGAGATTTTTAGGGTTTTATAGTTTTTTTTTGGGATTTAAGTGTTTTGTATGGATTTATCATGGTTATTGGATTTTTTGAGTTTTGTAGTGGTTCAAATGTTTTTTAGTTTTTAACAATTTATGTGTTTAAAGAATTCTTAATCTTTTTATGGTTTTTTAGAGTTATTAAATTTTTTAGAGTTTTTTTATGTTTTTTGGAGTTTTTATGGTTTTCAGAGTTTTTAGGGTTTTTGTTGTTTTTAGGGTTTTTAAGAATTTCTACATTTTTAAATTTTTTCAGTGGTTTTAGGTTTTTAATATTTTCTTTGGAGTATTTTTGGTATTTATGGGTATTTATGTTTTTTTAGTGTATTGTTATTGTTTTTGAAGTTTTTAAGGGATTTTAGATATTTTTAATGTTTTTAGGGGTTTAAAAAGATTTTAGAGTTTTTAGTGGGGTTGTAATGATTTTTTTGGTATTTTATGGTTTTTAATGCTTTTAAGAGTTTAAATGGTTTTCATGGGTTTTAGTGTCACTAAGGGTATTGGGGACTTTAGGGTTTTCAGGTTTTTGGGAGTATTAAGAATTTTTAGGTTTTTAAGGTTCTTAAGTGTTTTATTGGTTTTTATCATTTTTTATGTTATACAGAACTATAATTATTTTTCAGTTTTTTTATTATTTATTAGGGATTTTAGGGTTTTGATATGTTTTAGTTTTTTTGGGTTTTAGGTTTTTTTTGGGTTTTATGGGGTTTTTTTGAGTTCTTTTGTTTCTATGGTTTGTGTATATTTTTAATGTTTTTAGGTGTTTAATGTGTTTTTCGAGTTTTTAGCTAGTTTTCAGGGTTTTAAAGGATGTTAATGTTTTTTATGGGTTTATGATTTTTTTTGGTTTTTATGGTTTTTAGGAATTTTAGGGTTATTTAAGGTTTATAATAAATTTTTGGTTTTTATGGATTTCATGATTTTTATGTCATTAATGTTTTCATATTATTTTTTACTGTTTAAGGGTTATTTACAATTTTTGGATTTTTTTGGATTCATTAGGAGTTTTATGGATTTAATGGGTTTATGGGTTTTATGATTTTTCAAGATATATACATTTTTTGAGTTTTTAGGGGGTCTAATAATATTTAGATTTTTGCAATATTTTGATGGGTTAAAAGGGTTTCTTAATGTTTTTAGTGGGTTTTTGGGTTTTATATATTTTTAAGGTGTTTTATGGGTTTTATGGTCTTTATATTTTTTTAGGTTCTCTGGGTTTTTAGGGTTTTTTTATTTTTAATTGTTTTTTGTTTTGATTGTTTTATTAGGGATTTCCATTTTTTTACATTTTTTGGTAGGTTTAGAGTTTATTTAGAATATTTATGGTTTTGGGGATTTTTATGGGTTATAGTGTTGTTGTAGTTTTTTGCGTTTTTATGTTTTTTTCTTTTTTTTGGGTTTTTGAGTTTTATATGGTTTTAAGTTATTCTTCGTGTTTTTTAAAAAAACTACGGTTTAAAGGGTATTTATAGTTTTTATGGGGTTTTAGGTTTTTTATAGGTTTTACGATTTTAAGATTTTAAGGTGTTTTTATGTATTTTAAGGTTTTAGGGGGTTTTAGGGTTTGTAGAGTTTTTTTGTTTTTTTTGAGGGCCTTAATTGTTTTTGGGTTTTTAAGGTTTTCTTAGGTTTTATAGGGTTTTAGGGGTTTTTTTGTTATTTTTAGGTATTTTTTTAGTATTTTTATGGATTTATTGGGGTTTCATGGGTTATTTGGGTGTTTAAGGGTTTAATGGTTATTTGGGTTTAAGGTGATTGTTTGATTTTTTTTAGGGTTTTAATGTTTGTTTATAATGTTTAACAATTTTAAGGGTGTAAAGGATATTTCATGGATTTTTATGGTTTTATGGGATTTTACAGTTTTTTTTGGTTTTTTTGGGTTTTTATGGTTTTTAGGGTTTTTATAATATTTAGGGGTTTAAAGTGTTTTTAGGTTTAAAATGTATTCTTAGTTTTTTGGAGGGTTTTTTGGGTTTTTTATATTTTAGTGTTTTTATAGATTTTTTAGGATTTTGAGGTTTTTGGGGATTTTAAGGGATTTTAAGGTTTTAGAGTTTTTTTTGTTTTAAGGTTTTTTAAAATATTTAAATCTTGTAATTTGTTTAGTTGGTTTTTTATTTTTTTTTTGTATTTTTAATGTTTTTTTGGTTTTAAGGTATTTTTTTAATTTTTTATCATTTTAGGGATTTAATGATTTTTTTGAGTTTTTAATGCATTTAGGGGTTTCGTGAGTTTTTTGGGTTTTATATTATATATTATTTTGGGGGAAGGGTGTAGGTTTTTTATGGGTTTTATGTTTTTTTACATTTTTATGTAATTTTAGGTACTTTTATTGATTTCTATGGTTTTTATGGATTTCTTGGGGTTTTGTGTTTTTTTGGATTTTCGGGTTTATAGTGTTTCTAGGTATTTAAGGTTTTTGGGGTTATTTACATTTTTATGGATTTTTAAGGCCTTTTAAGGTTTTTGTTGTTTTCTTAAGGTCGTATGGATGTTGAGGGGTTTTATGTGTTTTAGGGTTTTTTTGGATTTTTTGGTGTTTTTGATTTTTTAAGGAGTTTTAGGGTTTTGAAACATTTTTAGGTGTTTAAAGTGTTTTTAGATTTCTAGTGGTTTTTTTGGATTTTTATGGGTTATTAGGGTTTTAAGCGTTTTTTGGTTTTTAGGGTTTTTATTATATTTTAGGTGTTTTATCATTTTAGGTTTTAGTGGTTTTAGGTGATTTTCGGTATTTATGGTTTTCTTAGGAGTTTTCAGGGTTTTTCGGGGTTTTTACGTTTTAATGGATTTTAGGGGGTTTTAGGATTTTTAATTTTTGAGTGTTCGTAGGGATTTTGAATCGTTTTAGGGTTTCTTAGGGTTTTAGGTTATTATTATTATTATTTTTTATTTATATGGTTTTTTGATTTTTTTAGGTTTATAAGGTTTTTAAGAGTTTTCTTTAGTTTTAGGGGTTTAAAGGCTTTTTAAAGATTTTGGTGGATTTTATGGATTTCATGTGTTTTAATTGTTTTTAGGGGTTTAGTGGTTTTTATAGTTTTTAGTGTTTTTTAGAGTGTTAGGGGGTTTTGAACTCTTTTTGTTCTTTGGGGGCTTTAAGTGTTTTTAGGTTCTTCTGGTTTTCATATGGGTTTTTAGGGGATTTTTTTGGAAATTTATGTTTTTATCAATTATATGGATATTTATAATTTTTATGATTTTTAGGGATTTTAGAGATTTTGAGGGGTTTTATGGTATTTTTGGGTTCAGGGAATTTTATTTTATTAGGTTTTTATGGTTTTTGGAGTTTTTTTAGCATTTTAGGGGTTAAAAGGGTTTTTATAAATTTTTAGTGGGTATTTTGGGTTTTTAAGGTTTTTAGGGAGTTTATTATTTTAGGGTATTTAGTGTTATTTAGGTTTTTAGGGGTTTTAGTGGTTTTTAGGTTTTTTAGAGGTTTTAAATTTTTTGTCTTTTATGGTTTTTTATAGGCTTTTTCATGTTTGTTAGGATTTTTATGTTGTTAGGTATTTATTGGGCTTTTTTATGTTTTTTATTTTTTTAGGTTTTTGAGGGATTTTGAAATATTATAGGGATTTTATTATTTTTATGGTTTTTTGGGGTTTTCAGTTATTTTTGAGTTTTTTTGGAATTATAATAGTTTTTATATGTTTTTAACTCTTTTGGGGTTTTAGTATTATTTTTGAGTTTTAAGTGGGTTTTTAGAGTTTTATTGGTTTTGGGTTTTTTAATTTTTTTAGGTTTTTAATATTTTTTAGGGTTTTTAATGGTTTTATCATTTTTTAGGTTTTTAGGGTTATTACATTTTTTAGGGTGTTAATTTTTCTTACCAGTTTCAGGGGTTTTAGGGTTATTTATTTTTTCTATTATTTTAAATATTTTTTAGGATTTTTATTGTTTTAGGGTTTTTAGGATTTTTGTGGGATATTATGAATTTTTTGGATTTTTATATGTTATATTTATTTTTAGGTTTTTTTTGTTTTATGGGGTTTTATGGTTTTTTATAGTTTTTATCATTTTTAGATGTTTAAATGGGTTTTAGGGTTTTTTATGGATTTTATGTGTTTTGTGGGTTTTTGGGACTTTGCAAATATTTTTACTGTTTTGGAGTTTTTAAAGTTTTTATGG
Organism: Viscum album; assembly: GCA_963277665.1. NCBI lineage: Eukaryota > Viridiplantae > Streptophyta > Magnoliopsida > Santalales > Viscaceae > Viscum > Viscum album. The sequence continues at coordinate 1,965,408,977 of OY728163.1, read as the reverse complement.
GTTTTAGGGGTTTTTATTTTTGTATGTTCTCTTAAGGATTTTTATCTTTTTAGTGTTTTTTATATTTTTTAATGTTTTAGATATTTTTTAGTATTTTTAATGTTTTTTAGGTTTTGTAGGGATTTTGTTGTTTTTCGGGTTGCTTTGGGGTTTTCGAGGGTTTTTTCTGGTTTTTTTACATTTTAAGATATTTTTAGGAATTTGTAAATATTTTTATTTTTTTATGGATTTATGGGATTTTGAGGGTTTTAGGGTATTTTAGGGTTTTATGGTATTTATGGTTTTTTGGGTGGGTTTTGGAGTTTTTTGTGTTTTTATTGATTTTATGGTTTTTAGAGTTTTTTAATTTCATTCAGCGGCCAAATGGTTCTTAGAGTTTTTATATATTTCTAGGTTTTTATGGGGTTTTAGGGGTTTTATAGTTTTTAAGGTATTTATGGGTTTTATGTTTTTTGGGGTTTTTTATGGATTTTAAAATATTTAAGTTTTTTAGGGGTTTTAATTTTTTTATGTTTTTAATGTTATCTTAGGGGTTTTTAGGGTTAATTAGATTTTCAGGATTTTTGTGGATTTATTTGGACTTTATGGGTTTTGAGGGTTCTTAGAGATTTTGAGTTTTTTAGGGTTTTAGGGATTTTTTGGGGTTTGGGGGTTTTAGGGTTTTTTGGTTTTTAGGGGTGTTTACTGTTTTTTTTAGTTTTTTGGGTTTATAGTTTTTTTCTAAATTTTTAATGTTCTAATTGGGTTTAAATAGTTTTTAGGGTTTTCAATGTCTTTTAGAGTTTAATGGTGGCTTTATGGTTTTTAAATGTTTTATGGGTTCTCTCTAGTTTCCAGGGATTTATTGATTTTAGTATTATTAGGTGTTAATGGGTCTTAATTGTTTTTGTGTTTTTATGGGTTTCTTAGGTTATTTAAGGGTTTTAGGGGTTAGTACATTTTAAGGGAATCTAGAGTCTTTTTTATGGTTTTTTTGGTTTTTTGGTTTTTTTCGATTTTGATGTTATTTATGGTTTTTTTGGATTTTAATTTTTTAATAGATTTGTAATGTTTTAGAGGTTTAAAGGGTTTTAGATGTTTTTAGTGGGTTTTAATATATTTATGGGTTTGTATGGTTTTTATGGTTTTTATGGTTTATAAGGGTTTTCATTATTTTGAGGGTTTTTATTTTTGCTAAGGTTTTTTGGGTTTTTTGCTGTATTTTGTTTCTAGGGATTGGATGTTTTTTTTATGTTTTTAATATTTTTTCTTATGGGTTTCCTGGGTTTTAGGTGTTTTTCATTTTTTGGGAATTTTAGGGATCTTTTAGGTTTTTATGGTTTTTAGGGTATTTAGGGATTTTGTTGGGTTTTTGGGTTCTTTTGGGGTTTCAGAGTTTTTATGGTTAATTTATTATTCTTATGGGTTTTTTGAGTTTTTATAGTTTTTAGGATTTTTTATAGTTTTTAACATTTTTAAAGTTTAAAGTGGTTATATATGTTTTTGTTAATTTTTTTTTGTGTTTATAGAATTTAAATTATTTTAATGGTATTTATGGTTGTTATTATTTTTAGAGTTTTTATGGTTTTTAGGGTTTTAATAGTTTTTAGTGTATTTTATGTATTTTATGGTTTTACATATGTTTTGGTTTTTAAAATTTTTTTAGGGGATTTCAATGATTTTTTAAAATTTTTAGGGTTTTTATTAATTTTTTAGTATTTATAAGATTTTTAGGGTGTGAGTGTTTTTTGGGGTTTTCAGGGATTTTGTTATCTTATGGGGATTTTTGGGTTTTTTTTTGATATTTTAGTGTTTTAAAATTTTTAATATTTTTAAGGGTTATTAATGTTTTTAGTGGTTTTTATGGTTTTTATGAAGTTTTAGAGGTTTTTTAATGGTTTTAGGGTTTTTCGGGTTTTTAGGGGTTTTATGGGTTTTCATCCCTTTTATTATATTTTTAGGAGTTTTAATTGTTTTTATGTGTTTAATGTTTTCTTAGGGAATTTACGGTATTTATGTTTTTAGGTATTTTAGGTCTTTTTTGTATTTTTATAGTTTTTTATGGTTTAAGGGGTTTTTTGACTATTTTTCAGTTTTTTAAGGAGTTTTATGTTTTTATGTTTTTTAGTTTTTTTGGACTTTTAAGGGGTTTTAGTGTTTCTAAAATTTTAGGGTTTTAAATAATTTTTTGAGTTCTTAGTGGGTTTTATGGTTTTTAGGTATTTTGAGGTTTTTAGGGGTTTTCTGGTTATTAGGGTTTTTAGGGGGTTTTGTATTTTTTTATGTTTTTAGGGTGTTTAATTATTTCTATGTTTTTAAGGATTTATTAATTTTTTCAGGTTTTTAGTGTTATATGTTTTTAGATATTTTGAGGGATTTATTGTTTTTTTTTTGTTTTTCGGTTTTTAGGAATTTTTAGGGGTTTATGGGTTTTATGTATTTTGGGGGGTTTTGGATTTTTTGATTATTTAGAGGTTTTATAAATTTTTAGAGTTTTTTTTACCATTTATATGGGTTTAAAAGGTTTTTAGAGTTTTTGTGGTCATTAGGATTATAGGGTATTTATTGTTTTTAGGGGTTTTTTATTTTTTTTGGGTTTTTAGATTTTTTTAGGGTTTTAATGGTTTTTTGTGTTTTTTGAGTTTTAGATGTTTTAAGCATTTGTATGATATTAGAAGTTTCTTATGGGGTTTTAAGGTGTTTGGTGTCTTTGAAATATTTAGTTTTATTTATAGATTTTATTATTTTTTCCCTTTTTGTGGTTTTTAGGGATTTTGATGGGTTTGGGAGGGGGTAGGTTTTCAGTGGGTTTTGTTGTTTTTTGCAGTTTTAGGTTGTTTTTTTTTTGAGTTTTTTGTGGATTATACGGGTTTTTAGAGTTTTTACACATTTTTTGGGGTTTAAAAGGTGCTTAGAGTTTTTGGTGGGTTTTTATGTATTTATGGATATTTAGGGTTCTTAAGGAATTTTGAAATTTTTTATGGTTTTTAGGGGTTGTAAGGTCTTTTGGGGTTTTTGGGTATTTAGAAATTATTATGCTATTTGGGGATTAAATGTGTTTGTAGGTTTTTCTCTTTTTCATAGAGTGGTTATTAGATTTTTAGGGAATTTTCTATTTTTAGGTATTTTTAGTACATTTTTTTGATTTTTAAAGTTTTTTATGTTTTATGGATTTGGATTGTTATTAAGGGTTTTTAAGATTTTATTATTTTATATTTTTTTAGTTTTTAGGGGTTTTATGTTTTTAAGGGTTTTAAGGTTTTCTTTTAGTTTTTTAGGGTTAGGGATTTTTACATTTTTATGGATTTTTAGGAACATTTTAGGATGTTTAGGTTTTTTTGGGTTTTTTGGATTTTTAGGAGTTTTAGGGGATTTAGGGGTTATAGGGTTTTTTAGGGTTTTTGGGTTTTATGGTTTTTTCAGAGTTTATTAGGGGTTCAAGGTTTTCTATATTTTTTATCCTTTTTATGTATTTAAAGGGTATTTATAGGTTTTAGTGGGGTATTGGTATTTTCTATGATTTTATTGTTTTATTATTTTAGGGGTTTTATAGTTTTTATGGTTTTAGGGTTTGTTAGGGATTTTGTTAATTTTTAGGTTTTAGTTATTTTAAGTGTGTTTTGGATTTAAAGGTTACCTAAGGGGTTTTCTTGGTTTAAAGGGGTTTTTATAAGTTTTTTGGGATTTTTAATTATTATTCAGAGTTTTATGGGTTTTATAAATTTTGAGGGGTTTTAGGGGTTTTGGGGGTTTTGTGGTTTTTATAGTTTTTAGGAATTTTTATATTTTTAGGGTATTTAGTGTTTTTTTATATTTTTTGGGGTGTTTTATGTGTTTTTTTGGTTTTTATGGTTTTCTTTTGATTTTTTAGGGTTTTAGGGGATTTTCTATTTTTTAGGCTTTTTAGGTCTTTTTTATAAATTTAATGGTTTTAGGGTATTTTGGTAATTTGTGTGTTTTTAGGGTTTTTATTGTTTTTAGGGATTTTATGTTTTTTTTGGGTTTTTATAATTTTTTTCAATTTTTATATTTCTGAATGTTTTTTAGAGATTTTTAAATTTTTTAGGGGTTTGATGTGTTTTTAGAGATATATTTCTATTTTTGATTTTATAGGTTTTTAGGTTTTTATTATTTTTAGGGTTTTGGAGGGTTTTTATTTTTTTAGAATTTTAGGGGGACTAATTGTTTTTATATTTTATGTTTTTCGTAGGTTCATTCAGGGTTTTTAAAACTTTCTATGATTTTATGGATTTTTAGGGAATTTTGAGGTTTTTAATATTTTTTAGATGTTTTAGGGATTTGATGGGTTGTTAGGTGTTTTTTGGGGTTTTATGATTTTTCATCGGGTTGTAGGTCTTTTTGGTTTTTAGGGTTTTAAGGGTTTTTAGAGTTCTTTAAGGTCTTTCGGTGTTTAAAGTGGTTTTAGGTGTTTTTCGTGGCTTTTTATAGTTTTTATTACTTTTAGGGTTTTTTTAGATTTTATGGATTTTATTATTTTTAGTGTTTTTTGTAGTGATAGGGTTTTTAATTTTTAGGATTTTAGGTGTTTTAGGAGTTTATTTTTTTAGGATTTTCTTAGGTAATTTTTTGGGTTGGGGTATATTTACATTTCTAGGGCAAAGAAAGATCCGCCAGAAGCTAAGCTTCTGACAATTTATTAAATAAAGGAAGAAGGTACAGAGGAGACGGGTGGGGTCAAACAAAGGAACAATCCCTCAGCCGTCAAACACAACATTACAGATCATAATAAGACATGTCATTCCTATAGTCAGAGTCACCCACAGTTTCCCATTCAGAGTTGGACTTACCCTGATTGAGGATCTTAAGAATATCAGAATTGAACTTACCAGTAAGCTTAGAAGATCAGGTAGATACAGTCTGAGGTGTTTTGGAATAGTCCTTCCTTGGTCGTCGCTTCAAAAGAGGGGTGAGGGCTTCATCAACCTTCCCTTTCCTAGAGAGAAGCGCATCCTTGAAAGTGTTAGGACTGCCGCAACCTGCCGCTGTCTCTTTTGCCTCAGAAATGTCACCCCACATCCCAGAAATCCTAAAAGGAAGTTGCTGAATTTCCTGATGACAATCAAAATTTTGTAGAGGATGGGATTCAGGAGCCAGCTCAATAATCTCATCACATGTCAAGCCTGCATCAGGACTACCATGCACACTTATATCTGGAGGGTCAGCGCATGCAGGGGATCCAGCCGCAGAGAGGCTAGGAGTAATGCCAGTCTCAACAAAATCAGTGAGAATAAAGGCACAACCATCCTTGGATGAAATCTCCCTAGAGAAATCTGCTCTAACATTAGAGGGACCACTCATCGGAGACTTGTGCACTATCGGTTTTTTCCCATTCAAATCATGCACATAGGGAATAGATTTACCTGAAGCTATCTCAGCCTGAGAGACATTTTTGTGGAAGTATCTATCATGAGTTGACAAGTCCACACGCTTCCCCTCAAGTTTCATTCTACAAAGAGTAGTTGAATGACCCTTCATCCCACATATCTCACAAGAGATCTTCCTCCAACATAAATCCAACAAGTGCCCAACAGCCATGCATTCAGTAAAAAAGAGGGGATTCCTTTCATACTCAGCCTCAATATTGATATTATCGGTGGGAGTGGAAATAGTTACCTTATCAATTAAGGTGGAGCTCAGATCAACCTCTACTAACATTCTAGCAAAGTGGCCAAACCGAACAACTTCAGTTTCCTTGTCAAGGCGAATAGGAGACCCAATGGTCATGCCAATGTCATGAAGAATCTTTGGATGCCAAATGACCCAATTAAGACCATGAAACCGAACCCAGACCTGAGAGAAAGCATTCCTTGCATGATAGGCATTAAAATCCAAAGACCATTCATGAAGATGGAGCCAACCAGGTTTCAAAGATAGGGAACCAGTGCTCCACGCATGTAGTTTTAGAGCATTTGTTGGGAAAATGCAATGGAAGAATCCACGACCAAGAGAGACACACCGCCAATCAGATGAGCCCCACAAATACGAAATCCGTCTAACAAGGTCATCAAAATTCCATGAAATCACACCCTTCGGTAGAACAAGGCGCGCAATTAGAGAGTTCTTTCCAATTGCAATCCTTTCCTCAAAAATATCAGGACTGAAATCAACATGAGCCGTTGTCCCCTTTAGAAGAATCCTATTTGAATGGGAATCAATAAATGAAGAAAACGCAGGCAATGAAGCAGGACAGCCCGCTTGACCACACAAGTTCTGTTCATTGACATCTGCTATCGATGAAGGATTTTTCAGCTTCACCGCAAGAGGATCAGAACACATTATTGTGGGGGCCAAACTCTTCGCAAACACCCTATTCACCACAAACCCATTCGAATCCAAGTCCCGCACTGCTCCAGCCCCCCGATTCACATTGCAAACCCTGCCTCCAGAACTGGAATCGCCAACTGAGGCGTGAAGAACACTTGCAGGAGCCCCCGTCGAAGCCGACGGAAAATCTGGGAGACCTGCAACCCGTCGTGCGACAGCTACATCTGAAGGGGCTACCATCGAAAGCAGATCTTGGAGATCTGTCCGAGCGTCACACCGCGCATCTGGATGCAACACCTTCCCTACGGTCGCAACATCCTTCACGGTCAAGCCCGGGTCTCCGGACACGAGAGCAGAGTGAAGAAAATGCGGGAAAGGCATGGGAAAAAACTCTAGACGGGAGAGACGCAGCAGCCATGGCCACAAAACACCCGCTCCCCCCGAAACCATAGCGCCATCTCTTCATCTACGAGATCAAACATCTCATTTGCTTCTTCACATTTCTAGGAATTTTTATAGATTTTTTATAATTGTTATGGTTTTATGTATTTTTAGGCCTTTTTAGGTTTTTAGGGTTCTTTTGTCATTTAGGGTTTTTGGGTTTTTGTGAGTTCTTTACATGATTAAATTTTTTATAGTATTTAACATTTTTAGAGGTTTAAAGTATTTTTTGTGTTTTTAATTTTTTAAGGATATTTACGGGGTTTTTTTAATAATTTTAGGAGTTTTATGGTTTTTTGGGTTTTCAGCCTTTTTACGGGTTTTATGGATTTTAGGTGTCCTTATCTTGTTAAGGTTTTATTTGGTATTTTAACCATTTATGAGATTTTTTTACATTTTTTGGTATTTTTAGGGTTTTTATATATTTTTAGCATTTTTTTGGATATTTACGGTTTTTTGGGTTTTTTGTTTTTTGTTTTTTTTTGTTTTTTTTTGTTATAGGGATTTTTATTTTTTTGATTTTTTTACATTTTGAGGTGAATAAATTGTTTCAATTGTTTTGGTTAGTTTTTTGGGTTTTAATTCTTTTAGGGGTTTTAAGGTTTTTATGGGTTATTATGGGTTTTCTGTTTTCTGAAGGTGTTTATCATTTTTTAGTTTTTTTATGGTTTTAATGTTTTTATATTTTTAATGTTTCCTTAAAATTTTCATGGTTTTTTGGGACTTTTACATTTTTTTTATAGATTTTTATATCTTTTTTGGTATTTTTATAGGTTTTTATAGATTATTAGGATTGTTAAGGACTTTTCTGGTTTTAGGGTTTTAGGGTTTTTCAGGGTTTTTAGGATTTTTTTGAGTATTTATGTATTTTAGTGCTTTTAGTGTTTTTTAGGGTTTTAGGTTTTTTATTGTTTTTTAGGCTTTAGGGGTTTTAAGTGTTTTATGGTTTTAATGTTTTCTTAGGTTTTTCAAGTGTTATCATGGGTTTTACATTTTAAGTGATTTTAGGGACTTTTTTTCTTTTTTGGGTTTTTTAATTTCAATGTATTATGAGGGTATTTAGGATTTTTTTGGGTTTTTATAGTTTTTAGGGGTTTTTTAATTTCTAGGGGTTTAATGATTTTTTATACTTTTTAATCATTTTTAAGGGGTTATATGTTTTTTATAGTTTTAGTGATTTTTCTCATTTTCATGGGTTTTTAGTTTTTTAAATTTTTTATGGGTTTTTAGGATTTTGATGTTTTTTATTATTTTTAGGTTTCAGTGTTTTTAGGTTTTTTGGGGGGTTTTAAGTGTTTTTAGGTTTTCAATGTTTCCTTAGTGTTTTTCAAAGTTTTTTTGCATTTATATAGTTTTTTATAGATTTTATGATTTTAATGGTTTCTTCGGGTTTTTTTGTATTTTGAGGGGTTTAATGGTTATTTAGAGTTTTAGGGTTTTTTTTTAATTTTTTTGGGATTTTTGGTGTATTTTGAATTTTTTAAGTTTTTTTAGAGTTTCATAACATTTTAATGGGTTTAAATGGTGTTTATATTTTTTGTTTTTTATGGTTATTTGGTTTTTATGGGTATTAATGGTTTTTTGGGGTTTTATCATTTTTAGGGGTTTTTCAGGTTTTTATCATTTTTTTAGTTTCATAGTGTTTTTAAGTGTTTTTAGTTTTTTTTAATTTTTTAGTATTTTTAAGATTTTTAGGGTTTTTAGGATTTTTAGGTGTTTTTTACGGTTTTTTGTATTTTTTATGATTTTAAGGGGTTTTAGAGTTTTTAGGTTTTTAATTTTTCTTATGAGTTTTCATGGATTTTTATGGTTTTGTACATTTTTATGAATTTTTAGTTTTTTTAGGATCTTAATGGGTATTTAGGGTTTTTAGGGTTTCTAAGGGTTTTTATTATTTTAATGATTTTTTGCGGTTTTTAGGGTTTTTTTAGGGGTCTTAAAGATTGTAACATTTTTTGGGGTTTGTTGGGTTTTTAAATTTTTAGTGGGTTTTTGGTGTTTTATGGATTGTTATGGGTTTTTATGATTTTTAGGGTGTTTTTATGGTCTTTTGTGATTTTAGGTGTTTTTAGGATTTTTGTGTATTATAGGTCTTTTATGGGGAGTAAGTGTTTTCTGGTTTTTTAGGTTTGCATCGGGGTTTTCATGTTTTTATGGTTTTTACATTTTATAGATTTTTAGGGTTTTTTAGTATTTTTATATATCATAGGGGTTTTAGTTATTTTAAGGATTTTTAATTTTTTCGTGGTTTTATATTTTTATGGTATTTTGGATTTTTTGGGTTTCTTGTGAGTTTTTTATGGGTTTTAATGTTTTTAGATTTTTTTCAACTTTTTTTGGGGTTTGTGGGGTTTTTTTTGAGTTTTTAGTGGTTTAGGGTTTTTATGGTTTTCAGGGTTTTTATGGGTATTAATTTTTTTATGTTTTTATGGGGGGTTGTTTTTTTGGTTTTTAGGGTCTTTATTTTTTTTTATGTTTTTTATTTTTTTAGTGGTTTTAATGGTTTTTAAAGTTTTTGGGGTTTTTAATGTTTTAGGGGTTTATTGGTTTTTTTTATTTTTATGGTGTTTTAGGTATTTTATGGTTTATATGGTTTTTCTGATTTTTAAGGTTTTTTATATTTAAGGTTATATTGAGTTTTTTGGGTTTTTAAGGTTTTTTTGGGTTTTAGGTTTTTTGGGTTTTAAAGGAGTTTTTAGTGGGTTTTTGGGTGTTTATAGGGTTTAGGATTTTTTTTGGTATTTAGGGGTTTTTTGGGTTTTAGTGTTTCAGGGTTTTAGGGTTTTTAGTATTTTTAGGTTTTTACCATTTTAAGGTGTTTAGGGGTTTTCTGTTTTTTAGGATTTTACTACTTTTTAAGGGTTTTTAGGGTTTTAAGGATTTTAGATATTTTTGGATATTTATAAATTTTTTAGGTTTTTTACTGTTTTCTGGGTTTTTATATATTTTGAGGGTTTTTATGATATTTACGGTTTTTATAGTTTTTAGGTTTTTTTGGGTTTTAAGTGTTTTTTAGTTCATATGGTTATTTTTGTTTTTAGAGGGTTTTAAAACTTTTAGGGGTTTAATGGGAATTTAGTGTTTTTAGTGGGTTTTTAGGGTGTTTGTGGGTTTTAGGATTTTTAATGTTGTAAGGGTTTTTTATTGTTTTAGAGGATTTTAGACTTTTAGGGTATTTTTAGGTGTGTTTAGGGTTTTTTGTTTTTTAGGAATTTTTATTTTTATTGTGTTTTAGGTTTTAAAGGATTTATTAAGAGTTTTCCGCAGTTTTGGGTGTTTTACTTTCTTAGGGTCCTTTTGGTATTTTTGTAAATTTTATTGTTTTTACAGTTTTTATGTATTTTGAGAGGTTAGGGGGTATGGTATTTTTAGTTTATTAGGGGGTTTCTTCTTTCGTTTTTTGGGTTTTTATAGCGTTTAATTTTTTTTATATCTTTAGTGGTTTAATGTGTTTTTGTAAATTTAGGTGTTTTTTAGGGTTTTATTCGTTTTTAGAGATTTTTTGGGTTTTTTGGGGATTTTTTTTAGGGTATTTTGGGTTTTTAGTATTTCTAAGAATTTAGGGGTTTTATATGTTTTTATTTTTTAAATGTTATCATTGGGGTTTTCTGCTATTTTAGGGTTATTTGTGTCTTAATATAATTGTAAGGCATTTTAGGCTTCTTACGTTTTTTGGGTTTTTAGGGATTTTTAGGGTTTTTATCATTTTTAGGGTTTTCTTGGATTATAAGTGATTTTAGGGTTTTAAGGTTTTATTACGGTTATTAGACTCATTTAGGTTTTTAGAGGTTGATTTTTTTTAATGTCTTCTTAGGGTTTTCTAGGTTTTTAGGGTTTTTTATGTTTTTAGGGATCTTTAAAAAATTTTTGAGAATTTTATGTGGTTTTAGGGATTTTAGGGTTTTTTGGATTGTTTATGTGTTTTAGGTGTTTTATGGTGTTTTTAGGGGTTTTTGATATTTTTAAGGTTTTAAGCTTTTTAAAATTTTATATCATTTTTAAATATTTAAAGGGTTTTTAGAGTTTGTAGTTTTTAGTGGGTGTATGGGGTTAAATGTTTTTTGAGGTTTTTAAGGGTTTTTTGGTTTCTAATATTTTTAGTGTTTTTAGGGTTTTTAGGGTTTAATATTTTTTTGTTTTAAGGGTTTATGTGTTTTAAGAGTTTTTTTTTGTTTTCTAAGGGTTTTTAGGGTTTTAGGTTTTTTTATCATTTTAGGGATATTTTGTGTTTTTTTGGATTTGTATGGTGTTTTAGGTTTTTTAGGGAATTATTGTATTTTTAATGTTTTTATGTTTTTTTCTATGTTTTTTGTAATTTTCAATTTTTTAGGCTTTATAAGGTGTTTTAGAGTTTTTAACATTTGTATGAGTTTAAGGGGTTTTAGTGTTTTTAATAGTTTTCTAGGTATTTTATGGGTTTTGTGGGGAATTTATGGTTTTTATGGGTTTTATAGTGTTTAGGGATTTTTGGGTACTTTATGGTTTTTAGGGTTTTTATCCCTTTTAGGGTATTAAGGGATTTAATATTTTTAGGATTTTATGTCTTTTAGGGGTTTTTTGGGTTTTTTGATATTTTTACCTTTTTATCAATTTTTAGGTATTTTTTGGATTTTTATGGTATTTACGGTTTTTACAGAGTATTATGATTTCCTGGGTTTTATGTGTTTTTGCGGTATTTTTAGGGCTTTAGATTCTTATTTATTTTCAACGAGATTAATGTTTTTTAGGATTTTTAGCGTTTTTAGGGGTTTAAAGGGGTTTAATAGTTTTTAGTGGGTTTTGACAGTTTTAGAGGGAATAAGGATTCCTTACAGTTTCCAGGAATTTATATTGTCTATACGGTTTTTTGGGGTTCCATGGTTTTTAGGGTTTTTATTTTTTAAGACTTTTATGGATTTTTAGGTATTTAAGGTTTTCTTAGGGTTTTTAATAGCAGTTTTTTTTACCTTTTTAAGGATTATAGTGTATTTTTAGGAATTTAATGGTTTTTATGGATTTTTCGGATTTTAAGGATTTTTAAGGGTTTTTGTAGATTATAGAAGTTTTATTTTTTAGTTTCTTAGTGGTTTTTTATATTTTTAAGGTTTTTATATTTTTTAACATTTGTAGGAGTTAAAGGGTTTTTTATATTTTTATATTTGTTTATTGGTTTTATGGGATTTTAGGGTTTTTTATTTATTTTGGGTTTTTATGGTTTTTAGGGTTTTTAGGGACTTTTTTGGGTTTTAGGTTTTTTAGCATTTCTTTAGGTTTTTAGGATTTTTAATATTTTTAATATTTTTAAGGTTTTATTTCGGGTTTTCAGGATTTTTTTTGTTTTTATTATTTTTTGTGTTTTTAGTGTTTTTAGGGATTTTTTTTCAATTTTATACTTTTTATTGGTTTTAGGGTTTTAGGGATTTTGAGGTGTTTTAGATATTTTATAGAGTTTTATATTTATTTGTGGTCTGTTGGTCTTTAGGTTTTTTTTTGAGTTTTTAGGGTTTTTAGATATTTTTTAGCATTCTAACATATTTAGAGTCTTAAAGGATTTTGGAGTTTTTAGTTTTTTATATTATTTATGTGTTTTAGTGTTTTTATAGTTTTTTGGGGGTTTTATGGTTTTTACGTTTTTTTAAAAATTGTATCATTATTTTAGTTTTTTAGGTGTTTTAAGTGATTTTATGTTTTAATATTTTATTTGGGTTTATGTGTTTTTACGTTTTAAAGGATTTTTAGGGATTTTTTAATATTTTTATGGTTTTTAGGGGTTTTAGGGACTTTGAGGGTTTTTATGGTTTTAGGGAAAGGAAGATGCGAGGGTCGGGCTATTCCCGACCCCCCCCCCCCAAATTTAGGGTTTATTTTGAATTTTTTAAGTGTTTTATGATTATTTATAGTTTTTTTATATTTTTAGGTATTTAAAGGGTTTTTTATATTTTTAGTGGGTTTTATGGTTTTTAAGATTTTCTAATATTTTTTAGTGTTTTTATTGTTTCTACGGTTTTTAGGGATTTTAGTGTTTAATATTTTTGGGGGATTTATATGTATTTATGTTTTTAATGGTTTTTAGTGTTTTGGGGGTTTCTAGAATTTTTTACGCTTTTAGGGATTTATAGGATTTTTTACGTTTTTATGATTTATAGGGATTTTGAGGTGTCTTATGGTTCTTGAGGTTTGATGGATTTTTTAGGGTTTTATGATTTTTTTTATTTTTTAGGGGATTTTTTTTGAAGAGTTTTATAACATTTTTAGGGGTTTAAAGGGTAATTAGAGTTTTGATTTTTTATTGTTTTTTGGGTTTTTTGGTTGATTGAGGCTTTTAGAGGTCTTATGGTTTTCAAGTTTATAGGGGTTTATTTATGATTTTTGGAAATTTAATGTTTTTAGGGGTTTTAAGATCTTGTAGTTTTTTACGGTTTTCTAAGGGGTTTTCAGGGTTTTTTATATTTTCATATATCTTTATATAATTTTTAGGATTTTATGGATTTTAGGGTTTTCATGGTTTTTCTGGGTTTCTGGGGTTTTTACAGATTTTAGAATTTTTAGATTTATGGGAGGTTATGTTTTTTATGGTTTTATTGTTTTCATATGTGTTTTTAGGGTTTCTAGAGGTTTTGTGTTTTTTTTTATTTTTAGCTCTTTTTTAGGTTTTTATGGATTTTTATGTTGTTTAGCGATTTCGATGGTTTTTATGGGAATTTAAATTACTCACGGATTCATTTTTTTAAAAGGATTAATTTTTTTTAGGTTGTTAAGGGTTTATTATGCTTTTTTTGGGTTTTAGGGTTTTTTACATATTTGCGGATTTTTAGGGATTTTTTGTATTTTAATGGGTTTTATGGGTATTTTTGCGATTTTGATGGGCTTTAGGGTTTTTTTGGGTTTTAGTGGTTTTTTGAGTTTTTTAGAGTTTTTAAAGGTTTTTAGAGTTTTTTTATCTTTTATGGGTTTATAGGATTGTTATAGTGTTTTGTGAGTTTTTTGGTTTTTATGATTTTTTATGGTTTTGGGGGATTTTATGATTTTTACGAGTTTTTTTTTGTTTTAGGGCCTTTTAAGGTTTTAGGGTTTTTGTAATTTTTTTAGGTTTTTGGGGGTTTAAGTGTTTTTAGGTTTTTAATGTTTTCTTATATATTTTTATTTATTTTAGGTTTCTTTGTATTTTGATGGATTTTTAGTGATTTTATGGATTTTTAGGGTTTTTAGGGTAAGGAAGGCTTAGGGCCTGGAAATTCCTTACCCCCCCTACAAAAATTTATTTGAAAAAAGACACAACATACAAGGGAGGGGCGGTGTCAAACGACCCACACCCAAAAGCCTTGGACACCCCTAAGAACTCAGAGAACCCAAAAAAAAAACAAAAAACACACAAGAGAGGGTGGAGTCAAAAAACCTACACCTAGGAGAAACAACATAAGGAAGATCCCACCAGCGCCACAACCAGAAATATCTGTAACGAAAAATCATCATCTTCAGCGCCTCCCAGCCAAGCAATAACCAACATCCAACCTCACAGTCTCTAGCCTCCATCACTTCATCACTAATAAAAACAACCACCAGTGACATAGAACAACGAGCACCAAATTCATAGACATCAGCTTCATCATTTTTTATCCAAGCAGTAGCCAAACTCAAACACCTTAGTTTCCAACAGCCACCACCATCTTCAACTGTACCCAGCCAAGCAGCATCGATAAACCAGCAGCCCAGTTTCCAGCATCCAGAACATCTTATCTTGACAACTTCCAGCATACCACACCTAGCAGCACAACTGACAACACATGGCCACCAGCTCCCATGCCTAGACCGAATAGATTCTTCATATCCCAACACAACAACAAGCATGTTAAAACCCGAAAATTCTATGGAATTTGTTTTTAAATACATGGAAATTTTACGCGTCCGTGAAAACTAACGGCGCGCAATTCCGAGGCCCGATGTGCCCAGAATCACTTTCTTATGTTTTTTTGGGTATGTTCAGTAAACGTATGAGTGGGTTTTTATAACTTTTGAATCGGTGCTCGGAATTGAAATCTGAGGGCACTGATGAACTCGAGACACCGATATTCTCTTAAAAAGACTTTCACATTGACGGTAGTGGGTCGTGTTTATAAGATAGTTTTTCGGTTTTCGTGGAAAATAATGAAATATAGTGAGATTCACTTTTTTTTATTTGATCCCCCATGTGGATTTTTGGTGGTTAAAACCTCCTCATGGATGTTGGAGGTGGGACCACCACACCTAACCTCCCATGAGAGGTTATGTTGGTGGGGCCCACTAGAACCTAACCTCCCAAAAGTGGTTACATCATAGGGACCACACGGGGCTAAAACCCCTATAGATGGAGGAGAGTAAAAACTCTCAACTCGCCCTCATTAATAAGGGAGAGACTCTTTAACTCCCCTTTATTTAATTGGTGCCAACTCTCATAATTAATTTGTGCCAACACTCCTGAATTAATTAGGGGAGCGAAATTGTTAATTCAGAAAAAATTTGATTTTTGTGTTAGCAACTAAATAATAGACAAAGTCAATAAATTATTATTTTGTGTGGCATTTCTCATTTGGTGGATCTTGAGAAGAGAAGAGCTTGGGAGAAAAGTTA
Source organism: Viscum album (assembly GCA_963277665.1). NCBI lineage: Eukaryota > Viridiplantae > Streptophyta > Magnoliopsida > Santalales > Viscaceae > Viscum > Viscum album. The sequence goes on along the minus strand of OY728163.1, from coordinate 1,965,393,686 downwards.
TTCCAACTAAGGATGCTCCACCGATGAAGAATTACGACCTACATTGACTTCCTCCGTCAGATCCTACCGACGTAGGTTATCTTCAACCGACCTACCCTCTGCATCATCGTCAACGAGCCGATGTATCTCGAGATTTGGAATGCGTGGTGGATGTGACGAATAATGAACTCCTTCGCCTTCTTCCTGCGACTTCAATGTCGACGACCTTCAATCAAAGGTAGGGGGTTTATTTTTTTATTATTAATTTTCATATTCTCATCTTCGGTTGGAAAGAAATCGATGGAGAGATTGTAAAATAATTGTTGTTTATCGTACTTCTTGATGAGCTAATTGTTACCACCATAAACGCGGAGGGTTCAAGCCAAACCATCATTTCCCAACCCCTCCGTAGTTCTTATTTGTGATGAACTTTTACATGGTGATGAGGTGACGGAATGACGAAGGAAATAGCGACAAAGACCGCACTACCCGTAGCCTCCGCGAACCATCCCCCCCCCCCCCTTCAGCGCTCCAGTGCTCCTATCCGAACCGCGAGCCTCAGAGCGAGCCGCCATGGTAATGCAATCCGCCGACCAAATCGGCCAAGCCACCCCGACCGCACCAATGTTGGCCCTCGCCGCCCTGCTCCCAGCCGCTGCCAGCCTCCCGTGTGCCCCGTCCGAACACTGTCGGCCCACGCCGGCCCGGCCTCCTGGCCTCCCGGCCACCCGCGCCACCCAGCTTCCCCCTCCAACCATGCAACCCGGCCGAACCCTCTGGCCCGCACTGTCCAAGCGTCTACCCAGCCGCCCACCGGCCCACCTCCCGACCTGCCCAGCCGCCTCCCGGCCGCCCTCCCACCCGAGCCACCACCCGACCAAACCAGAGCCCTGGCCGTTCTGGCCTCCCGATCTGGCCCGCGACCCCCCTCATGGCTCCATGGCCGAACCGGCCCAGTTGCGCCCTCTAGGACGAGCCACGCAGGGTCTCGCCCTCACGACGCTCAGGGACGAACCGACCCCAAGCCCGGGCCGAACCGCCCACGCGGCCTACTGGGCTAGGCCCAGTGGGACAGGACAAGCCTCATAGGCTGTCCTGCCCAATGGGCTAATCCAGACACAACAGGTCTGACCAGGTCGACCCAGACCTGGTCGGCCCAGACTAAGTCGGTCCAGGTCGGTCGGACAAGACCCGGACCCACTACCTTCCCTTTTATTTCTTTGGACATTTCATTGGAACCTGACTACTGTTTTACGAACCGTCAGCAGAACTGGTATTCATGGAGCTTGGCGATCCATTTGAGTATACCCCACTAGTGTTTGGGGTATAGTTGTGATATGGTTAGGTTGGATCATGCCCGAATCCAACCAGTCCCTCGGGACAAAAAGGATAATAACTTACAGACCGGGTGTCCGATTGACATGTCGTCTATTGTATTGAGACCCCTATGATGTGGCAGACCATTGAGTTACTTCTTCGTGGGACATCTTGGTAGTTGGAGCATCAACCAGTAGCTTTCGGAGCGGATATTTCAGAGACAAACAAGCTTTTGTGCAGGAACCTATTAGCTGGCTGAGATCTGATGACTACTGACCGTTTGACTCGGAGTGACTCTAATGGCGTAGTGGGGAGAGCCTTGGTTTCACAACATACCCACAGTGGGGAGCGCCTTAGTGACGAAGCAGACCCACGTTACTCGACATGAGTAGTACCTCAGCAGGCTCTAAGGGGGAGGGCCATTATGTGATGTGGCAGACCCACGGTGGGGAGCGCCTAGGTGTGACGTTGAAGAACCACGATACTCGACAGGATAAGTACCTCAGTAGTCCAAGGATTGTGGGAAGTGCATCCGTGTGACACAGGAGGCCCACTATACTCGATAGAGGATGAGTTCTCCATCAGTCGAGGTATCGAAATTTTACTACCCCTAGAAGAAATCTAATTTTGTGTTGAGTCAATGACTTTTGTGTTTACCCCAATATTGAGATGGATTACTTGATAACATAGGTATATGTATGAGAATATACCTAAGTGAGTTTGTCTATTGATTTCATACTTTGTGGTTTATCCTTGTGGGATTTTCTGTGACCTTTAGGGTCTCAGGGTCCCTACTGAGTATTTTTATACTCACCCGTGCATGGTTTTTGCCAACACCTCATTGTGTTGGTTGCAGATGACAGACAACGCTGACTAAGGATCTGAGTGGTGGGACTGGATAGTACACCGAGGTGGACCTTACGACGAGTCTGTACATGGAGGAGACTGACAGGCATGGAGTGCTGAGGAGGCTATCTGTACCTACCCTTCAGGTAGGAATTCTCAGAGGATGACCTAATAACTTCTTCACTTTTCTTCAGTTGTACATGTTTTTCATTTTTACTTGTTATTTCCTGTTGGTCTTGTATTCCGACCCCTTTACTTTCAGTACTCTTTTGTATATAGTTTTACTTAGTGTTTTTCTTTCAGCTTGTACCATGTTGTCTATGTTTACTCTTTTTAAAGGCAATGCCTTCCCAGTTTTTGGGATTTATGCCTTTGGTGCTAGTCTGCAGCCCCTGGCCTATGGAAGGCAGGCTTGGGATAGTCACGGAACGGACCCCGGGGGATGGGTCATGACAAATAATTATCCAGCACCATGGTTTCTAACAACTAGTAATTCTTTCAACACCTTGTAAACAAGAATCAACACACAACTAATCTCCCACAATGGAACACACTGATTGCTGTAGAAACATAAAAAAATACCACAAACTAGAGCCATCTCAACCATAAAATCAAACAGAGAACCCCTAACTAAATGAACAACCCAACCAATGGACCAGTCCACCAGCAACCCAATCCATAATAGTAGATTAATCTAGTACCCACTAAGCAGTTGGAAAATTTGACCACAAGCCACCGGAATGCTAGAAATTGAGTAATATCATATGATAAACACCATAGAATAGAAAACATACCATATTTGAATCGTTGCTGGAGAAGTAACCGAACACCGAGGTAGCAGACCAGAAGAGGTCACAGACCATCAATGGGGACAAAAATCGTTATGCCACTACAACTCGCTCCACCGATGAAGCCCTCGATGCAGATGAACCAACCGTGGAAACCCCAGATCTGCAAGCTCAACCCCTGTCTTTGACTGATGTCAAGAAGGGTTTCATGCCGCTAAGGATCTATATGTGTCGTCACATCCCAAATCGATTCAAACTCAGATCACAATAGAGTGCGCTGCTTTCGTAGTCAATGATACCCAAAAATATAGAAGCCAAGCCCTACCTGGATCTAAGGTCAAAGGATAATGAAAATACACTTCTTGGGGAAGTTGATGCCACCAAATATAGGAAACCACCATCTCCTTGAGTCTGAAGAGCACCTCCAGAGCACACCTCCATCGAGAACACGAATAAAGAGAGGATCCATAATCGAAGTGCCAAAAAGATTCCATGGGAAAACCAAGAAGAAGTATCGAGCAAGAGAGAGAGAGCTGGGGGAGTGCTCCTCCATCTCCCTTTCCTTCTTAGAGTTTTTAGGGATTTTGATGATTTTTGGGGGTTTTTTGGGTTTAGAGCAGTGTTTTTAGGTTTTCATCATTTTTAGGGTTTTTAAGGGTTTTAAGTGATTTTTTGGTTTTAAGGTACTCTTTTGGTTTTAAGATATTTTTTCATTTTTAGGGATTTTTATGGTTTTTAAAAATCTTTTTCATTTTTAGGGGGGGTTAGGGATTTGGATGGGTTTTTAGTTTTTTTGGGTTTTTATGTTTTTTTGGTATTTTGGGTTTTTTTGAGTTCTTAGGGGTTTTTTGGGTTTTTTGAGTTTTAATGTTTTTTATTGTTAAAGGGGTTTTATAGTTTTTTGGGTATTTGGGGTTTTATGGGGTTTTAGTTTTTTAACGGTTTTAGGGATTATTTTTTTAGGGTTATTTTGTTTTTTATAATTTTTTGGGTTTTTAGGGGTTTTAAGTGTTTTAGGTTTTAATGTTTTTCTTAGGGATTTTCAGCGTTTTCATATATTTTTATTTTTCTGGTATTTTTTGCGATATTTTTTATTTTTATGGATATTAGAGAATTTGAGGGATTTTTTGGTTTTTACATTTTTGGGGGCTTTTAGGGTCTTTTGAGTTTCTAGTTTATTACGAGTTTTAGAGATTTTAATGATTTTATTGGTTGAAATGAGGTTTACAGTTTTATTGGTTTTTTGGGGTCTTAAGTTTTTTTTATGGTTTTAGAGAGTTTTTGGTTTTTTAGATTTTTAGGATCTTTTTAGGGGTGTTAGGGCTTTTTACATTTTTAGGTTTTTAGGGGATTAATGTGTTTTTATGTTTCTAAGTTTTTCGTAGGGGTTTTCAATGTTTTTGGTGTTTTTTTATGTTTTGGATATTTTTTAGGATTTTATTTACTATTTTTATGGGTTTATTTGGATTTTTGGGATTTTTAGGGTTTTGAGGATTTTTTTCAGTATTCTTAGTGTTTTTTATTGTTTTTATCTTTTTTTGGTTTTAGGGTTTTTGAGTATTTTTATTTTTTATGGGTTTATTATATTTTTTTGGTTTTTAGGGGTTTTAAGGGTTATATGGATTTTTATAGTTTCCATGGATTTTAATGTTTTTAATGTTCTTCTATTTTTTATTGTTTTTAGAGGTTTTAACTGCTTTCAGTGGTTTACAGTTTTTTTATGGGTTTTTGGGGTTTAAATTTTTTTTTTGAATTATGGTTTTTATAGTTTTTATATTTTTTGGATTTTTATAGAATTTGAGGGTTTATATGGTTTTTTAGGGTTCTTGGGGTTTTATGAAATTTTGGTTTTTTGGGTGTTTTTTAGTTTTTTCTGGTTTTAATGGTTTTTATAGTTTTCCAATGTCTTTAGAATTATAAAATTTATTTATTTATTTTAGCAATATTATTGATTTTATAAGGTTTGAGGGTTTTGTACAGTTATTAGGGTTTTTATGGTTTTAGTGTTTTAAAGGTTTTTTGGGTTTATATTTTGGGGGGGGGGGGGGGTTTGGGTTTTTAGGGGTTTAAGTGTTTTTTTGTTTTTAATATTTTCAAAGGGTATTTTACATTTTAGTGGTTCTAGTGATTTTTTATGTTTTTTATTTTTTAGGTTTTTTAAGGATTTTTAGAGTTTTTTTGGTTTATAGGATTTTAATGGTTTCTTGGTTTTATAGGTATTTCTTTTTTTAGGATTTTATGGAATTTTAGATTTATTTAACATCATTAGTGGTCAGAAGGTTTTTTATAATTTTTTGTGGGTTTTTAGGGTTCTTATTCATTTTTACAGTTTTAAAGGTTTTAGGGGATTTATGGTGTGAAGGGTTTGTAATGGTATTGTGGTTTTTAGTGTTTTTTAAATTTTTTAGTTTTTATGGGTTTAAAGTTCTTTTACCTCATTACATTATAATTTTGGTTTTCAGGGTTTTATGGTTTTTATGATTTTAGTGATTATTTGGTATTTTTCAATATTTTTATTGTTTTTAGGGTCTTTTGGTATTTTGTGGGTTTTTTGGATATTTTGGGGATTTATAATTTTTTAGTTATTTGTCTTTTTAGTTTTTAGTATATTTTTATTGTTTTAAGGGGTTGTAAATTTTTTAAGGGTTTTATGGTTTTTATGGATTTAATGGACTTTTAGGGTTTCTAGCATTTTTTGGGTTTTTTGGGGGTTTAGGTTTTTTCAGATGCCTATGGTTTTATAAAGGTTTTATGGGTTATAGAGAATTTTATATTTTTAGGCAATTTTATGTCTTCTTTTTGATTTTTTTGTATGTTTTTTAGGATTTTGAGGTTCTTAGGGGTTTTGGGGTTTTTATGGTTTTTAGGGTTTTATGGTATTTTTGAGTTTTTTAGGTTTTTATAGTTTTTAACAATTTTTATGGTTTAAAGTATTTTTAGAGTTTTTTATTCTTTTTATTGGTTTTATGGATTTATAGGGGTTTAATTTTTTAAGGGGTTTAGTGTTTTTAATGTTTTTAGGGGTTTTTAGGGTTTATATTAATTTTTGGGATTTTAAGTATCTTATGTGTATTTAGGTTTTTAAAGTTTTTCAATAGGGTTTTTTTCAAGGTTTTCCTGGTTATTAAGGTGTTTTTGGATTTTAAAGGATTTTTTGAATTTTTATTGCATTTTAGGGTTTTTATGAATTTTGATGGGTTTAAGATTTTTGATATTTTACGGTTCTTTGGGTTTTAGAGTTTTGTATAGTTTTTTTATTTTTTTTAAGGTTTTTAAGAGTTTTTTAACATTTTTAGGGGTTTAATAGTATTTTAGATGTTTTAGTGGGTTTTATGGTTTTATTGGATTATATTATTTTTAGGTTTTTAGGGGTATTTGTTGTTTTTCGGGTTTTGAAGGGTTTAAGGGGTTTTTATGGTTTTTAGAAATTTTCGGTTTTTTAACTGTTTCTTATGATTTTCTTAGGGTTTTTAGAGGTTTTTAGTAGTTTTTTAGTTTTTATGGATCTTTTATGGAATTTTTAGGATTTTTATGGTCATTTAACTTTTTTAGAGATTTAAATTATTTTTAGGGTTTTATGTTTGTTTTTTGGTTTTTTTGGTTTTTAGTGGTTTAAAGAGTTTTTTTAGTTTTAGTGGGTTTTATGGGTATTTAGGGTTTTAATATACTTTATGAGGTTTTATGAATTTTATTCATTTTCATTTTTTTAGGTTTTTAGTGTTTTTTTGGGTTTTTAGGGGTTTTATGTGTTTTTAGGATTTTTAAGGTTTTCTTTGGGTTTTGAGTGGTTTTTAAGGTTTGTACATTTTTAGGATTTTTTATAGTATTTTTATAATTTTTAGGGTTTTTAAGTATTTTAAGGGTTTTTAGGGGTTTTTAGGATTTTTGATGTTTTTAGGGTTTTTTTGGATTTTTTGGGTTTTTTTGAGTTTTTAGGGTTTTAAATATTTTTCATTATTTTTTAAAAAAAATTAGAGATTTAAAGGTGATTTAGAGAATTAGTGTTTTTTTAGTATTTTTTTAGTATTTTATGGTTTTTCTAAGGTGTTTTAGGCTTGTTAAGGGTTTATGTGTTTTTTTAGTTTTTTAGCATTTTTAGGTTTTTTAGGAGTTTTATGTTTTTTATGTTTTGAGGCTTTTCTCAGGGTTTTTTGTTTTTATAAAATTTTAGGGATTTTTAGTATTTTTATGTTTTTTAGGTGTTTAATGGATTTTAGGGTTTTTTATGTTTTTTAGGGTTTTCTTCTTTTTAGGGGTTTTAATGTTTTTTACTTTTTTTGGCGTTTAAAGGATTATTAGATTTTTATTATTTTTAGGGGTTTTATGGGTTTTTAGTGTTTTATTAATTTTAGGGGTTTTTAGTTTTTTATGTTTTTTTAGGTTTTTAAGTTATTCATAGGTTTTTCAAGGTTTTAGGGGTTTTATTTTTTAATGATTTTTTAGTATTTTTTGGATTTTTATGTTTCATAAGGTTTTTAGGGATTTTGAGGATTTTTTGTTATTGTGGGTTTTTTTGTTATTGTGGGGTGTTAGTGATTTTTATAATTTATTAGTTTTTTAGACATTTTTTTAGTTTATCCTAAAAATTTTGGGTTTTGTAGGGGGTTTTTATGTTTTAGTGTATTTTTATGGTTTTAAAGGTTGTAGGGAATTTTAAAGGTTTTTAGTTATTTTTGTGTTTTTTGTGTTTTTATCAATTTTTTGGGTTTTTATAGTTTTTAAGGATTTAGTTTTTTAGGTATTTTTAGGTTTTTATGGTTTTCTATGTAGTTTTTAGGGTTTTAGGGTTTTTTTATATTTTTAAAAAATTTATGTATATTTTGGATATTTATAGTTTTGTAGGATTTGTAGGGATTCCATGTGTTTTATGATTTTTGGGGTTTTTTAGTGTTTTTAGGGTTTTTAAGGCCTTATATTGTTTTAACATTTATAGGGGTTTAATGGTTATTTATATTTTTAGCAATGTTATGGGGTTTTATGCAGTTTTAGGTTTTTTAGGGTTTATAAATTTTTTTTGGTTTTTAAGTATCTTAACTGTTTTTAGGTTATATGGTTTTCTTATGGAATTCAGGGTTTTTAGAGTTATTTTAGGTTTTGAGGTATTTTTAGAGATTTTTTTTAAGATTTTTATCATTTTTATGGTTTTTAGGGATTTTTAGGGGTTTTTGGGTTTTGATACTTTTTTGGGTTTTAGGATTTTTTTGGGGTTTGGGGGGGGTCTATTGTTTTTAGAGTTTTTAACGTTGTTAAGGGTTTTAAGGGTGTGTATAATATTTAGAAATTTTTTGGTTTTTATGGGTTTTAAGGTTTATTAATGATTTATTGAATTTTAGGGTTCTAGGGAGGGGATAGTGTTTACGATATTTTTACGGGTTTTAGGGGTTTTATCGTTTTTTAGATTTTTAGGGTATTTTAGTGTTTTTAGATTTTTTAGGTTTTAATTAGGAAATCAATGGTTTTTAGAGTTTTTTATGTTTTCTGGGATTTTTAAGGATTTTTATGATATTTATTACTTTTTAGGATTATTGATATATTGAAGGGTTTTGGTGGTTTTTGGGATATTAGGATTTTTGGAGTTTTTATGTTTTTTGGAGTTTTTATGTTTTTTGGGGTTTTAAATAGTCTTAGGTTTCTTAAGGTTTTCTTAGGATTTTTTTGAGTTTTTAGGGGTTTTTATATTTTTAGTGATTTTTTTTATTGTTTTTATGTTTTTATGTTTTTTAGGGGTTTTTGAGGTTCATAGTGTATTTTTGGTTTTATAGTTTTTTTCTTTTTCAATGTTTTCTTGATTGTTTTGGGTTTTTAATGACGGTTTAAAGATTTTAACAATTTTATTTGTTTAAAGGGGTTTTAGTGTTTTTATGGTTTTAGTGTTATTTTATGCTTTTAGGGGATTTTATTATCTTAGGGTTTTTAGGTTTTTAATGTTATTTTCAGGATTTTAATGTTTTTAGGTATTTAGGGGTTTTATGGTTTCTAGATTTTTAATGTTTTCATAGGTTATTTTATGTATTTTTATGTTTTTAGGTAATTTACTATTTTTAGGGCCTCTTAGAATTTTTCTAGTTTGTGGGAGTTCTAAGGATTTTGAGAGTTTCTAGTTTTTTAGGGATTTTTGGTTTTAGGTTCTTTGTTAAAAAATTTATTGTTTTTTACGTTTTAGATTTTTTTGACACTTTTATGGAGAAAAAGGTTCGTGGCTGGTATCCCCACCAAACATTAATGAAAACTAAAACAAACAGTTATGAAGATGGTTTAAAAACTCGAGATTGTATCTCACCCTTCAAATTAGAGTCCATAAATGGTATATAAAAAGATAGGGCCACAAAGGACCACAGTGAGCTCTGTTCCTCAATTTCCTTTTTAGATAGATCAGATGCCATTGAGTTGTCCTCTATATAGACTTGAGTGACCCATAGACTGAGATTGTGAGAGATATTGAGGCATTCAATCCATTTTTGTAGGATTATCCATTTAACATCCCTTGATTTGTTCTTGAGGGTGTCCACCACTATCATAGAGTCAGACACAGTCCAAAGAGAGTTTCACAAAAATTGAGTATCCAACCTTACCACCTTTATCATAGCCCATAACTCCGCTTCATTAGAACATCTTTCTTGAATAAAATAGAAAAAAAACCTTTGAAAAGGCCCCTACATGTTCAGAAGACCCCACCACACCTTGAGGGGATAGGTACACCCAACGTAGCACCATCCACATTGACCTATACATGTGATGGGATTGGGAGAATCTATCAGATATATTTCAACCACTTTGGCTTATTCCCCTGTCATCAACCCCACGTTCACACAATAATTTCATATCATTAACATTATTTTCCATCGAACCTGTTTGAAGATGGTATGTCGTGTGGATCACCTTGTGGATTGTCACCACACCACCACGAAACAAGAGAGGCTGGCGGTTAAAGGACATTGCATTTTGAGCGGCCCAAATATAGTGAATGGTCACCACCAAACCTGCAAGAAGAAAGATGGGAACCTGGTCACTGGATTTTATCTTTACCCGGCCGAAGATGAATTGACATATCACTACTTTCAGGACACACTTCAAGACAAAACATTGTAGTAGGTAAATCCATAGTTCCATAGAAAACTTACAGTGGAGTTGAAAATGTGAGTTGTTCTCCTCATCCTTCTTGTAGAAAATACAAGCAGGGGAAAGATGCCATTCAGCTGTCATCAAATAATCTTGGATAGGGAGCCTATTTCTCCGGATTTTCTCAATCAAAAAATAATGAGCAGGCGAGATGAAAGTTATTCTGAACATTAGCAGCCAAGATGGTGATGTAATTATTTGAGGGCATTCTAGTCAGTAGTAGTCATGGGTATTGAACTTTCCAAACATACGAGGCCTCCAAATGTGGGTGTCATTTTCCATGAATACACATCTCTTAATTTTTGAAATTATATTTTCAGGGAGACACCCTGGAAGGTCCCTACTTGGTTATAGGAGGACAATAATAGACATGTCCCTCAGTTCATGGGAAGGTGTCACAACATTATAAAGTTGTTTCTCAAGACATGTAGTTTTCTAGAAATTATGAGTCAAGGACTATCACAAGATACACTTTTACTGAGATATAATATTCTTTTATGAGGATCTTAGAGTAGGCCAAACCAAGGAGGAGTGGTATCCTTTGAATCCATCATAGAGCCTACGCGTGAACCTATTGGTGAGAAAATCCAGATAATCATCATGTGGGATGAGAAACTTCCAAGTGAACATCCCCCACAGGGCATCAATAAATCTTCTAAGATCCTTAATACCAATACCACCCTTCTCAACAGGTTTTTTACAATGCTTCCAAGCATCGTAGATCAACTTTCTTTCACTGGTGCATCCATTCCAGAAAAAATTCTCGATATTTCCATTCAAACATTTAAGAAGACTTGTCGTCCATATATATATATAGAAAACACCTGAAAAACAAGGGTTTCATGACTTAATTAGTCACACAAACTCTGAAATATTGGGAGAGACACTTGACTTTCCATTTGGAGATCTTTTAGGTAATTTTGGATGATATTCCATCAATGTAATAGCTTTTTTCCTTTCCCCAGAAAAGAGGGACACCCAAGTAGTTGAAGAGGAGTGAGCCTCTCTTCACTCCAAGCATGCCAACAATGTGGTGCTACCTTGAGGGGGATATTCTATTGCCAAAGACAATTGAGGATTTCTTCTAGCTGATTATTAGCCTAGTGATGCTCTCATAATGGTCAAATATCATCTTCATAGAGGATATTTTTTTCTAGTTAGCATTCCCAAATAGAATAATGTCAACCGCATAGAGAAGGTGGGAGGGAACATGAAAGTCCCTTCATACCGTAATTGGTGAGCAGGGTCTTTCCGACACTGAGTCGATAATGAACCAGCTCATGTAATCCTCAACAATTGCAAATAGAAAGTCATAGATCGGGTCCCTTACCGAATTCCATGAGATAATTTGAAGAAACGTTTTGTGGAACCATTGATAGGGTCTTAAATTTTTAAGGGGTTAAAAGGTTTTTTAAATATTATTTGTGTTTTTAGGGTTTTTAGGGGTTTAAAGGGGTTTATATTAATTTTAGGGGTTTTTTAGTTTTATTGTTTTCAAGGATTTTAGGTTTTTATGTGTTTTTAGTTTTTTATGTTTTTCATAATGTTTTTAGGGTTTTAGGGGTTTTTATTGATCTTAGGTATTTTTAATGATATTTTGGGTTTTATGGTTTTTATATTTTTTAGGGATTTTGCAGGTTTTGGGGATTTTTAGGTTTTTAGGGATTTTTTTGTCTTTTAGGGTTCTTTTAGTTTTTAGGGTTTTTAATTTATTTTAGATTCGTCCAAAAAAAATTATGGGTTTAAATGTGTTTTAGAGTTTTTAGTGGTTTTTATGGTTTTTGTGGTTTATAGGGTTTTCTAGGTTTTTATGGGCTTTTATGGTTTATAAAGTTTTATGGTCTTTAGGGTATTTTAAGGTTTTCATAATTTTTTAGTTTGTTGAGGGGTTTTAAGTTTTTTTATGTTTTTATGGTTATTTTATAGTTTTTTATGTTTTTTATGGTATTTTTTATTTTTAGGGATTTTTAGGGAATTATTAGAATATTTACGGGTTTTAGGGATTTATAGGGGGACTAAGGATTTATGGTTTTTTTAGATTTTTATGATTTTTTTTATTTTTTAGGTTTTAAAGGATTCAGAGAGTTTTTTATTTTTTAGGAGTATCGTGGGTTTTTACTGTTTTTATTGTTTTTAGTGTTTTAATAGTTTTTTCAGAATTTTTAATTTTTAATGGTTTTTTGGGTTTTAGGGGTTTTTTTGTATATTCAACCTTTTTTTGGTTTTTAGGTGATTTAATTGTTTTTATGTATTTATGGTTTTCATAGGGTTTTTTATGTTTTTAAGAAGTTTTTGGGTTTTTAGGTTTTTTCTGGGTTTTAGTGTTTTTAATGATTTTGAGGGTTTTAGTGGTTTTAGGGATTTTATTTTTTTTGGGTTTTTAGGTTTTTTTTTTTGAGTTTTTAGAGTTAAAAGGATTTTTAGAGTTTTTTATGGTCATATAGTTTTTAGTGTTTTTTTACATTTTAGGGGTTTCAAGGGTTTTTATAGTTGTTTGTGGGTTTTGGGTTTTTATGGGTTTTAGTGTTATGTAAGGTTTTTAGGGGGTTTTTTGTTTTTAGGGGTTTTATTATTTTTTCCATTTGTTTATGATTTTAATAATTTTTAGGTTTTTAAGTGTTTCTTAGGGGTTTTCAAGGTTTAAGGGATTTTATTGTTTTTAGGTATTTTAGGGATTTTTTATGATTTTTATGGTTTTTTATGGTTTTACGGTCTTTTACGTTTTTTGGTTTTTTGGTTTGTTGGGGTATTTATTATTTTTTAGGGTTTTAATATATTTTGACTGATAATGTTTTTAGGGGTTTAAAATAGGTTAAGGTTTTTAGTGCCTTTTGAGTTTTATGGGTTTATTTGGTTTTTAAGGTTTTTAGGGTATTTTATGGTTTTTAAGGTTTTTAGTGTTCTTAACATTTTTAGGTGTTTTATGAGTTTTAAGTTTTTTTTAGATTTTGATGGTTTTATTTGGGGTTTTCAGATGTTTTATGGTATTTTTTTGAATATAGGTGTTTTTGATCTTTTTTAGGAATTTTATTTTTTTAGAGTTTTTAAAGATTTTGAGGTTATCTTTAGTTTTTTTAAAAAATTATGACTTTTTTGTATTTAGTGCTATTTTTAATTCTTAGGGGTTTTAATGTTTTTGAGTTTTTTTTAATTTTTTTGTTTTAAAGGGTTTTAGAGTTTTTAGTGTGTTTTTATGTGTTGTACTGTTTCTTATGGTTTTTGGTGGTTTTTAGGGGTTTTAGGGTATTTAGGGTTTTTAGGGATTTTAGATTTTTTAGGTTTAAAAGGATTATTTGGTTTTTTAGGGTTTATGTTGTTTTTTATTTTATTTTTGTATTTTGAGGGTTTACTTTTATTATTATGTTTTTTGTAGAGTTTTAGGGTTTTTTGGGGGTTTTGGGGGTTTTTTGGGTTTTTTGGGGTTTCCCCAGTTTTTTAGGTTTTTTAAATGTTTTTAGAGTTTTTAACATTATTAAGGATTTAATGATTTTTTTTTTCAGTTTCAAGTGGTTTTAGGGTTTTTATGGGTTTTACGTTTTGAAATTATTTTTTAGAGATTTTATTTTTCTTGGGTTTTTTGGGTCTTCTCCAATTTTAGGTTTTTAGGGGTTTAAAGTGTTTTTATGTTTCTAAGGATTTCATAAGGTTTTTCATGTTTTTTTTGTTTTTAAATTTTTATTAATTTTTAGGGATTTTTCAGATGTTTGTGGTTTTTAGGGTTTGTAGTGATTTTGAGGATTTTTAGTGTTTTTATAGTGTTTAGTGTTTTTTTATTTTCTAGGGGTTTATGTTTTTTTAGGATTTTAAGGGTTTCTTAGGGTTTTATGTTTTTTTATATTTTATGTTATTTTTTAATATTGTATGGTTTTTAGGGTTTTAATGGATTTTGAGGAGGTTTATGGTGTTTAGGGTTTTTATGGTCTAATGGTTTTTTTAGTTTTTAGGGTTATTTGATTATTTTTTAGTTGTTTATGGAGTTTATCCTTTTTTCATTTTTATGGGTTTAAGGGTATTTATAGTTTTTATTGGGTTTTATTGTTTTATGGGTTTTCATGGTTTTAATGTTTTAGTTGTTTTTAGTGTTTTTACTATAATTTAATGTTTTTAGGATTTTTAGCGTTTTTAGGTTGTTTTATTTTTTTTAGGTTTTTATGGTTTTCTTAATATTTTTTATGGTCTTTTAAATCATTAGGGATCTATTATGATTTTTTTGTTTCTTAGGTTTTTAGGTATTTTGAGGGATTTAAGGTTTTTTAGGTTTTTTTGGGGTTTTAAGGGTTGTTTTTTACATTTATGGTCTTGAAGGTATTTTATTGTTTATTAACATTTTTTGGGATTTAAAGGATTTTTAAACATTTATTTGGTTTTTAGGGGTATTAAGGTGGTTTGGGGTTTTATGGTTTTTGGGTTTTTTATGATTTTAAGGGATTTTAGGGGTTTGAGAGTCTTATTGGGATTTTAGATTTTTTTGTTTTTACGGGTTTTAAATCTCTATATTTTTATGGTTTTTTATAGTTTTCATGTGTATTAATAATTTTAGGTTTTTATATGTTATAATGGATTTTAGGGACTTGTTAGGATTTTTTAGGGTTTTTAGATATTTTGTGGGATTTTTATGTTTTTTATTATTTTCATGGTTTTTAGCAGTTTTCAGAGTTTTCTGTTTTTAATATTTTCATAAGGGTTTTTAGGGTTTTTTACATCTTTAGATATTTTTAGTGATTTTTAGTATTTTTATTATTTTTAGCGTTTTTAGGGCTTTTGAGGGTTTTATGGTTTTTAATATTTTTATGGTTTTTATGTTTTTTGGGGTTTTACATTTTTGTTGAGTTTTTAAGGTTTTCTATAGTTCTTAAAAAATTTAGTGGTTTAAAGTATTTGTAAATTTTTTATTGGTTTTAAGGGGATTTTTGGGTTATTTTGGTATTTTATAATTTTTAAGAGTTTTTATGGTTTTTATGTTTTTTAGGGGTTAAATTATTTTTTTGTTTTTTAAAGTTTTCTTATCTGTTTCTAGTGGTTTTAGGGTTTTTCATGTTTATGGAGATCTTTTAGGATTTTGTAGCATTTTTATTGGTTTTTTTGGATTTTATGGATTTTGATGGTTTTTTGGGTTTTTATGGTTTTTGGGTTATTATGTATTTTTGGTTATTAATGATCAATTTTTTTTTTAATGTTTTTATTTTTTTTAGGTATTTTTACATTTTTAGGGGTTTAATGGAGTTTTAGAGTTTTTAGTGGGTTTTTAGGATTTTTATGGGGTTTTAAAGTATTTAAGGTTTTATGGGATTTTATTGTTTTTAAGGGTTTTATGGTTTTCTAGGGTCCTTTTAGGGTTTTTATGTTATTATAATTTTTAGGGATTTAATTGAATAATGATTTTTTATGTTTTTAAGGTTTTCTTATTGTTTTTATTTTTTTACATTTTTATGGATTTTCTATATTTTTTTTGTTTTTATTATTTTTAGGGTTTTTAGGGATTTTGAGGGTTTTTACGGGTTTTAGGCTTTTTAATGTTTTTATGTTTTTATCAGTTTTATGTTTTATTAGTTATTTAATGCTTTTTAAGGGTTTCATTATGGTTTTTTGGGTGTTTTTACATTTTAAGTTTTCTTTTTCTTTTTTGGATTTTTATGGGAAGTTAGGGATTTTTAGGGTTTTCAAGGTTTTTAAGTATTTTGGGGTTTTTTAAGATTTTTTGGGTTTTATTATAGTTTTTAGTGCCTTTAAGGGCGTTTAGTGTTTTTAATTTTTTTAGTGGTTTAAATATTTTAGAGTTTTAATTGGTTTTTAATGTTTTTAGTGCAAAGGCAAGGCAGATGTAGGAACCAGGCTATTCCTGCCCCCCCTAAATTTATTAAGAAAAAAAAGGAAACTACAGACCGGGGAGGGGCAAGGTCAATCGACCCAACCCCAAAAAACAGTGCCCAAAAAAAGAAATAAAAAGAATCAAAAGACCAAACACAACAGCTGCTTCAGCACCTTTCATCCTACTCCACCATTCAACCACTCCAACCCCCTGCCAAGCAGTGACCAATACCACGATCATACTTTCCAGTATTAAGTGCCTTCACCTCGTAGGCACCTACTTCATCACCACTCATCCAAGCAGTAGTTACCATCCTATTCCTCATATTCCAACAGTTCGCTCCTCCTTCAACAGTTATCATCCAAGAAGAAACCATCACCCAAGATCCATGTATCCAGCAAATATTAACCAACACCCAGCAGATCAGATTCCAACAAGAGAACCAGTCAGTTCCCAAACCAAAACAATGCATCCAGTGCCCCAATCTCAGGAACCAAAACTAGAAGTCGTTCTCATCCAATCTAGCCACAACCACAAAACAGCATCCATCACCCTCTTCAACCATAACCAGCCAAGAAACATCCATCAAAAATCATCTTAGTTCTCTACATCCAGAATCTATTATCCTGACATCTTCCAGTATACCAAACCTAGAAGTACAACCAACAACATAGGAACTCCAACACCCATTCCAAGAACCAATATCATCATCATATCTCATCCCAACATCGAACAGAAACCAACACCATAGTTCCTGACAGCCGTAAATTCCTTTCAAACCTCATAAACAAGCAGTAGCACACAAAAAACACCCAATATCTCCTTCAACAGATCCCCCAGTATCCCAGTTCCCCATAGCAAGAACCTTCTTTCTAATCAGCTTCCAACTCTAGAAAACATGCCAAAGACTCGTAACATGACCTGACATCGCCCCACACCTTGTAGCAAATCCACCATCATGTACTAGTAGTATCTCACAACCAGTCCATCTATGTTTTTTAATGAGTTTTTATGGGGTTATATTGTTTATATTGATTTTAATAGTTTTATGGATTTAAATTGTTTTAGATTTTTTAGTGGGTTTTAGTGTTTTTATGTGTTTTGGGGGTTTTGAAGGTTTTAGGGACTTTTATGGTTTTTATGTTTTTAGGGTTTTTAGAGATATTTAGGTTTTTTAGAGTTTTAAAGAGATTTTAGGTTTTAAATTATTTCCTAGGTATTTTTAGGATTTTTAAGATTTATTACGTTTTTAGTTATTTTAGGGATTTATTGCGATTATTATGTTTTTCGGGGTTTAAGGTTTTTTTGGATTTTATGGTTTTTTTGGTTTTTTATATTTTTTGGTTTTTTAATATTTTTTATGGTTGAAAATGGTTTTTAGTGTTTTTAGTTTTTTTATGGGTTTTAATATTTTAATGTTTTAGGGGCGTTTATGGTCTTTATGGGTTATTGGGGTCTTCTAGGGTTATTAGGGTCTTCTAGCATTTTTAGTGTTTTTAGTTTTTTTACAGGGTTTCAATGATTTTTGTTTTTTAAGGTTTTCTTTGTGGTTTTCTAGGTTTTTAGTATTTTTATGTTTTTGGGGTTTTTAGGGGTTTTTATGGATTTTTATGGGTTTTTATAGTTTTCTTGTGATTTAAAGGGTTTTTAGGGGATTTTAGTGAATTTAGTGTTTTTAGAAATTTTTATAATTTTAGAGGTTTTATGTGTTTTTGATATTCAAGGTTTTCATACTGGTTTTCAGTGTTGTTGTGTTTTTTATATTTTTAGTGATTTTTTATGATTTTTTATGATTTCATGGTTTTAGGGTTTTTAGGTATTTTGATGGTTTTATGGTTTTAGGGTTTTTATGTTTTTTGGTTTTCATTGTTTTTTTTGTTTTCTTTAGGGTCTTGTTGTATTTTATCACTTTTAAATTTTTACTGGTTTAAATGGAATTTTGAGTTTTTAGTAGTTTTTTGGGTATTATCGGGTTTTATGGTTTTTTTGATTGGGGGATTTATGGTCTTTAGGTTTTTAGGGGATTTAGATTATTTTTTTGGATTTTTTCATTTTTTAGGTTTTTATAGATTTTTTGTATTTTTAAGGTTTTCTTTGGGGTTTTCAGGCTTTTTAGGTTTTTTTATGTTTTTTGGTATTTTTAAAAACTTGTAGGAATTTTTATGGTTTTAGGGGTTTTATGGATTTTGAGGGGTTTTATGGGGTTTATCGTTGTATGTTTCTTTGGGTATTTAGGGTTTTTTGAGTTTTTTGGTTTTTACATGTTTTTAAAGTTTCCTAACTTTTATTGGGGTTTTAGGGTTTCCTAGATTTTTTAGTGGTTATATGGTTTTTATGGTTTTTGGGTTTTTTATGGTATTAAGTCGTTTTAATGGTTTTCAGGGGAGTTTAGGGGTTTTAGGGTCTTGGAGGGTTTTTAGTGTTTTTTAGAATTCTAGGGGTTTCTAGTGTTTTTGTTATTTTAAAGTCTATTTTGGTTTTATGTGTATTTATGGGTTTCTATATTTTATGGATTTTAAATTTTTTTTATGATTTTAATGGTTTTTAGGAGGTTTTAGGTTATGTTATTAGGGGTTTAATTTTTTATGGGGATTATAATGTTTTCTTAGGGTCTTTCATGGTTTTTTTATTTTTTAAAATTTTAAGTAATTTTTTGTTCTTTTATGGATTTTTATTGGGTTTATAGTGGTTTTACGGATTTTTAGGGTTATTATTGTTTTTAGGGGTTTTAAATTTTTTAGGTTTTTTAGCATTATTACGTTTATAGAAGTTTTGTGTGTTTTTATATTTTTCAATTTTTCTTTATGTATTTGATGTTTTTAGTGTTTTATATGTTTTTATAGATTTTAGGGGGTTTTAGATTTTTAATGTTTTTTGGGGTTTTTTGCTATTTTGAGGGTTTTTAGGGTTTTTTATTCAATTTTTGGTTTTTTTTTGCTGTTAGGGGTTTTATTTTTTTACATTTTCTAATGTTTTTTGGGATTTAAATGGTTTTTAGAGTTTTTAGTGATTTAGGGGTTTTATGGGGGTTTAGGTGTTTTATGGTTTTAGGGTTTCTTATTGTTTTTAGGGGGTTAGAGTTTTCAGCATCTTTTATGGATTTTAGTGTTTTTTAGGTTTTTAGGGATTTTAAGTATTTTTAGGTTTTTAAATATTTATTATGGTTTTCTGGTTTTAGGGTTTTATATATTTTAATCGATTTTTATTGAATTTTCATGTTTTTTATGGTTTTATGGGTTTTAGGGATTTTGAGGGGTTTTAGGAATTTTTTTAGGGGTTTTACAGGTTTTCAGGGTTTTATAATTTTTATGTTTTGAGGGGTATTAAGTTGTTTTATGTCTTTAAGGTTTTATTTGGGGTTTTGTGGGTTTTGTGGGTTTTTTATGATTTTAGGTATTTTAGGGTTTTTTATGTGTTTCATGTATTTTAGGGTTTTATGGATTTTAAGGGTTTGGGGGGGTTTTATGTTTTGATGGGGTTTAGGTTTTTTCTGAGTTTTTTGGGTTTTCTGGGTTTCTTAGATATTTTTATGGTTTTTAGGGGCATAAAGGCATGATATGATTTTTTGTCAAGGAAAATATAATTTAGTATCTAAAATAAGGAATTGAAGTATAGTTTAATGACTTAAAAGGTGAACAAAATAACCTGAAGTCCCTTGACAATATAAAAATAATGGCCCGAAAACCCTCACGAAATCCAGTCAACCAAACGTTGTAAAAAAATAAGGTGGAACCTACTAATTCCCATCCTATCCAATATCTAGAAAATAGACTTGAGAAACACAATGAATCCCTAACAAAACATTTCATGGAAAATGGCATGATAAACCTTGTGAATCCAATCTTATCCACCGTCTATAATACAGTTCGACAATCTTGAAAATTTTATCAAAACAATGATTGAAAAAGGACAGAGAAACCTCATAAATACCAATGAAGACAACACCCATCACCCAACACCTGACACCTAGCTCAATCCCTAGCTATAGCAGAAATCACCAAAGAAACAAAAGACCCATACCACACTTAGCACCCAATACCCAAAACCAGTTCGAGCAACAAACATATCCAACTCCCAGCACCCATAACAATCTCATAGAATTAGCGGCATCAAACACAACATAAATTTTCCAACAACACCCAACACCCAATAATATCTCATAGTACCCTCCCTAAATTTACCAACACCAACATCCCGCAACATCTTTCAACTCCCCTCTTCGATTCCAACACAACATCCAGCAACCACAACAAATCTTGCACTTAATAACATCTCTCAAAACAGCTCCCAACAGTTTGAAACCCAAATCCAGAAGCAAAAAACGACTCAACCAATACCAAAAAAATCCATCCTCAGTACCCAGCATCCAACACCCAAAACTAGCTCCCATATCAAACAACTCCCATATCCTATAACCAATGCATCTCCCAGCATCCTAAGAACCAGCCCATACACCAACCAAAAACAAGAAATCCCCCATTAGTGGAAAATAGGTCTATACCCATGCATCTATAACAAAGGTATGAAAAACCATGGGGATAGATATAATTTTTTGGACCTATTCCTATGATTTTTTTAAAACCATGGGTATACTAAAACTGATATGATATTTTTATCAGGCTCTACTACCCAATTTTTCATTTCCTCCACTTGCCTCTCCTCATACCGTATCCTCCCTGACCTCGACCTTCCACCCTCACCTCTGCCTAGGCCTTCCATCCCCACCTCCCTCCCTCTTCTTTGTTGCCTCCATGGGCACCTCCACCTTTACCTCTCGGTCCCTACCTCCACCTCCCAAAACTACCTCTGCCTCCACCTCCCGGCCCTCGCCTCCGTCTCCGCCTCCACCTCATAACTCTCTCCTCTGTCTCCTCCACTGCCTCCCGTCCCTCGCCTTCTCCTCCTTGGTCGCCTATTCCTCCTCCCATCCATGGCCACCTCCACCTCTGCTTCTCGGCCCTCGCCTCATCCTCCGTTGCAGCCTCCACCTCCGTATCGTCCCAGCTATAGTAATCTCTGTCTTCGCCTCATTATATTGAGTTATAAAGAGAAGGGTTTTTATAAGGTATTATCTTGAAACCATATCATACAATAATTTTAAAAATTAAGATCTTCTAGATGAAGAATAAATTGTGAGATAAGTGGTGTCTCAAACTTATGTTGTTGTACTGTCTTATAAAATACTAGTTCAGGATACATGTGAACCTGAATTACCATTAGTTGTTGAATTAGTATGAGAATTTGGACCTCCTATGTGGTGGATAGAGTTGAAAAATAAAATATATTTGTAACAAATCATACAAAATTAGAATGTATGGAGGATCCATTGCTAATCTAGGGTTAAAAAAGGTGGATAGCATTCGAATGTACTGAAATCCAAGTTTGAATATTTTCTAATCCAGATTCATTTCATTTTTTTAAACATATATCACAGATTTTTCCTTGTAATATTATTAATTAATGATAGAGTTTCATAAAATTTAGGAATTTTATTACAATTATGATAACTTTCATTTAATAGAAAGGGATCTAATTTACTGATGCACTTTCAAATAATACATAGATTGTTATAATTACTATTACCACATTAATTATTATAAATGATGATAACTATTTATAATTAATAATTATCAAATGATCTCTTTTTTCTACTGTAATAGTGTCACTAGGAATAATAACATTATAAACAATTTTTTACAACCCTTTGGAATAATATTCATGATATGGCTATGAATGGAGTTCAAGATTTTCGTATTACATTTATATTCTTATTTAAGTTAATCCTCAATTTATTCCTTTAATTACTAAAATTTATCTCTTTTTAGATGTCAAATTTTTTAGACTAACTAAATTGGGAAATACTCTACCCAAAATCATTTTGAAGATAATTATTTTAATATTGGGTTACCTTGCCTTTAAAATGATATCATATAATCAATATGGGGTCATTACTAAAAGAAAAATTGAATACTATTTTTTACTGATTTTAAATGTACTAATATTATTTAAAAAAAATACATGCATATAAATTTAAGGTATACCATTTCTAAATATTTTTATACCATTAACTGGGATTTTATTTTATATATTCTTAGAGTTTTTCAAAATATTAATATAAATTTATTTTTTAAACATAAAATAATACAATTATTTTTATTCCTAATAATGGACCCCAAATTGGGTAATTTAAATGGTAAAGGGGTGTAAGGCATGGTAAACCCCTATTTACATTGTTTTTTAGACTTTCATAATATTACCTAAGAAGAATCTTATGAAAGGATATCGAATTTGTTTTACACCTATATGGGTTTTACGGTACTTAATTACACCATTTCACCTATTTTATATTGATGGAAAATTGGTTTTCCTTCAAGGTGATAAACATACACTAGAAAAAAAAACTATTTATGCAAAATAAAATTATCAAATAAATCAATGTTAAAATAAAAAGTGATTAATGTAAAATACCTTTAAATTCCTCTTTTTTGGTCAAAAGGTAAGGTTATCAACTTAGAAACCATCATTTCAAAAACTATACTATAAATTTTTTAATTACCTAAAATTTTGTGTTTTAGTGGGGTTGGTGAAAGTGTGAAATATCAATGGTGTATACTCAAGTGTTTTTTAAATTTAGAATATGGATTCGGGAAAAGGATACTTATGATTTTTTTGAGTTTTAAAAGTGATGTTTCATAGTTGAAGGGATCAATGGAAAATACTTGAATCAATGTTTTGGGTGTTGGGAAATTAAAACCCATTATTTTATCTTTATTATAATACATTAGAACCTTGGGTAGATGCTTGATGAGTTTCAAAATCAATCAAATGGGTCAAACAACCACCTTTGACATTCTGATGGTTGGAATTGGAGATCTTGTGGTCTACTAGAACTCTAGTGAGGGACACCAAAAATCCCAGTGGTGCCCCTAACCACCTAATTCATGTATGGGAATTTTTTACATTCCTTGATAAGTTTTATAAAATTTATCCCCTCTACTTTATCCCTTAATTTTCTACATGTTTTAATGTGTCACTATTTATTATCTCCTCTTCTACCTTGTATTCTCTAAGATGTTTCTCCTCTTCCACTTTTACAATTGGTGAAACGTCTATTATTGTGATTTTCTTTTGAGTGATGTTTATAATATGTATAGTTTTATTATTGGTTTCCCTCTATGCTTCTTAATGATTTTATGTAAATTCCTAAATTGTTTGATTTCTTTCATTTCATAGATTTTAAGTGAACAAGGATAAATCATACTATAAAAAAGATGAGAAAACCCCTATGGTCATGAGGTAGAGGTACCTCGTATTATATCTCATTTTATATGTTTTTCCATTTGATTTATAATTGTGTAATATGATTAAGTGGGTATGATGGAAGAAAAATTGATCAAATAACTTGAGTGGTTATGGCTTAATAGAACCATGATTGATATTCTACACATGATGAGTCGTGGGTTAGAGGTTTCCAATGATTAATTCAATGTAATGGAATTATCAAAAATTAAAATATTGACCCATGAAGGGTGTATGTTGAAAACTAATACTAGGGAGAAATTGTATGGTGTAATTTGAGGATTTTGATCGACATGAAGAGTAGTGATGGATATGAGTTATGGGGTAGTTCAAGATGAGCGTTCTTGAAAAAATATGTTATTCAAGGGTGATGAATTATTTGCATAGAATGATATTTCTATATAAGGACCATTGTGGTCTTCTGTATGAGAATACACTGAGGGTTTATTTATTTGGTTTTCATCAATGTGTATTTTTCCTAGGGGGGTCATGTATAGAAATGAGAGTAATGATTCGTAAGGGTTATGTCAACATTAAAGGATGACTTGTGAAATTATTATTGATTTCATGTTGAGACTAAGGGTGGTATATAATTTTTGTGAAGGATAATATACCATGGATATGTGACCATAATTTTGGTCAGGCTTTGGGTTTACATTGTCACCTTAAGACACAAAATTGATAAGTTGGTAGACAGGTTACTATACCACTTGTCAGATGATAGTTGTGAGTTCCAAGTATTTATAGGAAATATGAGATCCTTGAAGGGTGGTTCAGTGTGCTTGATTCATGATATTTGATATCCATTACAAAATGGTTTTTTGGGGTTCATATGTCATTCCATTATGTAATTATGGATTCTTACATGTACCTTTTTATTATTATTTCATGAAATTCTATTCATTACCTAGAAGAAGAGGCATATATGCCGAAACAATATTCTAGGGACCCCTCATACCATGTTGTAGTGATCAAATGTACCTATATTTATGAACCTTATATTGAGGCTATATTTTACCCTATATATAGTTAATCCTATGTATAAGATGAAGTGGATATATTAGAGCCTTGTCATGATCTTGTGGGTGACTTCCTCTTCATGATCTTGGGGGTTGACCTGTTTCCAACCATATGAAACTATATTACACTGGAGGTCTAACCATTGACTAACAATCATACCTCACTAACTTGATAATTATTTTTCAAATTTAATTCTAGTGAACCTTGAAGTAAAGAAATATTTTCCAAAAATGTTGGGAAGTGATTGGATTGTTTAGGATGTGATTCATTTTAGGGGTTTAAGTAGCGTTGAATGATACAATTTATGATTCTTGAAACTTCTTAAGGTGCATTAATCATTCTCCATGGATTATTAGTATATGCTTTAGTTAATTGACCTTTTATTATAGGTTATCATTAATTTTAATTAGAGAAAATGTTTCACCATTAATACTTGTATTAAGGAATTAATGAAGAGACATTTCAATCTAGTTTGAATGGGGGGGGTATTATGTTCATTTAAAGATAATGAATCTTTTCCTTATAAATGAAAAGCAACATATAATTAATTTATCATATTACTCACTTTCTCACTGAAAATTGATAGCGTAATATGAAAATTTCTACTAAGATAAAGTTCAAAGTGATCTAGAATCATGTTATTTTAACTATGTTCATTTTTTACTATAAATCCATTATATATATTTTTATACTTGAGAATTTATATAGATTTTTGGGATTATTATTTAAAATTTGATGGTATTTTTCCTAGTTAAGTTCACTTACTATTATCCATAATTATGTTTGTGTTCTTAGTTAAATTCAT
Organism: Viscum album; assembly: GCA_963277665.1. Lineage (NCBI taxonomy): Eukaryota > Viridiplantae > Streptophyta > Magnoliopsida > Santalales > Viscaceae > Viscum > Viscum album. Next base: position 1,965,368,704 of record OY728163.1, on the reverse strand, counting down.
TGAATGTATTTCCTTGCACTTGTTGTGCATTGCTGTTGTCTCAGGCTAATAATGGAGGTCGTGGTAATTTTATTTGGGGTGAAAAACAATTAAGATTGTATATTGGTATGTTAATTTCATGTTCCCATGTTTTTAAAAAAAATTAAGATTGTGATCCCCTTTGGGGGACATTTTCTGCAACTCCTTCCACTAAAAAACATTTTGAATTCTCCCCAAAAGAAAAAACCATCAAAAATCAATTAGATCATTGGTTTGGGAGAAACTGTTCACTGAAAGCCTCCATATTCTGATCCACATGAGGTTTTGGGAAGGTTGGGCCTTCACTAGGGCTGTTTCTTCATTATTCCTCTCACTATTTCATAACTACATAGAATCACACAATAAATATCAATTACATTCTTGATGTTTTTCCTTTAGATCATATATTTTGTTCTTTCATGTCAACAATGTCACCGGTACTCCCATTTTTTTATCCATCTATTTTCATGTTTTCTATAATTTCCTTATAGAATAGTATTAGTTCTAATAACATTAACAACAATATTTGGTGATATTATTCTAGGTAATACCTCAAAATTAAATAGGAACTAAATTATAATGTGAATACATTACTCCTTCAATATATGAACACTTCTACTTCAAACTGTAAGACACTGCCATCTTAGTAGCACCACCACAAGTTACAAGATATAGATTACTGAGAATACTTTTTCTAGGTCATAGAAACCTACAAGTTCCTTTCCACATAATTTTCATGATATTTTCTAGAAAACCATAGAATAATGGTGTAATATAATGGCATTGAAGACTCAACTTTAATGGGAAAAATTGGTCACTAATTTTATTGATCACTTAAATTTATTTTTTTGACATTCTATATATTCAATTAAATTGGTGATTTAATTTTTTGATTCTTCCACTAATTGGTTGCTAGAGGAATTGTATTCCACTTATTATTTACTCATCAAATGCTTTAAATTTCTTCCTTGGAATTTCATATTGATGCCTCTAAACATGTAAATTATTCTACAACGGATGTATATAATCTCATTGTAGTGGTATGATGGGATTTTTCTTTCTTCTAAACAGCCCTTCCAATACAATCTGTTTCCTCCTTTATTGCATGAAAATGTTTTAACCCATGGGGAATTGGGTTATTATATTAGGGAAATGACTTGTATAGTCACAAAAGAAAGGAATGTTCTAGTTAATTTTTTATTTTATTTTCATTATCACATCGGCCACTTATGACTTTTATATCTTTCTTCAGATAGAGGGTAGTTACTTTCTGCGAAGGGGGCCAGAAGGACACTGGAGGCGGCTACGCGGTTTTCATTTCATTGGAGGGAGATCAGTGCAGTGGAGGGATTAATTAATGAGTTTAGTTTTTTTCTACCTTTGTACTGTGTTGTTTCTATTAATTTTACTTCCTTTCGGTGTGGACGTCTAAAATATAGATGGGTCATGCTAAAATGTTATTTATTTTCTACTGCTATTTTAATTAATTTTTTTTGGGGAAATCATTCCTAAGTGTTGATTCCTTGATTCTTGGACACTTGTACCCGCCCATGGGTGTATCCCATCCACCTTTGTCCATCCAAGTTTTCCCATATTAGAGTCTATGTTTGAACCATGGAAATTCCAAGGAATCCTGGATAATTAAAGAGGGATTGATAATGTCTAGGAATGAATTATGAATTCCCATGAATAAGGATCAAGGAATTTTGAATTTATAATGAGAAGATATGGGAGTCTATGAAATAATTATTGATTCTGGAAATGCTATGGGTATAAAAGGTTGTGAAATGATAATGTGGTGGGACTAATAAATGGAAATTAACATTCATAACCAATATGATACTGTAATATCAAATCATGTTCTACTATACATTGTTGGATTTGATGATTAGACTCCATCCCAATGCTACTATAGAAAAACCTTGGTGCCTAAAATAATTTATCATACACTGGATAGTTTGGCTTGAAATTCCCAGTAAAACCTTCATTGACCTCATGGAAGGGCACCTGACTTATTATCATATCACAATAAAGGGAAAGGAAATTATTATTTTATCACATACACTGAGTGGTGTGCCACACTACCCAATATACAACAATATCCCCAAAATAAATACTCGAGGTTTTTTAAAGCTACCTTCATTCTCTGATAAAATGTCACGAGCATAGTGAATCATATCAATGGTTCTTCTATGAAGATTCCATTCATTCTTAGAGTCACCCTACACAGTTTTATTTTTCTAGGGAATTACACTCATCTGGAAAAGGACCGATAAATGACTCATGATAATTGGGTTCTATGGATTGACTTGTCCAAATTTATATGAAAAAAACTAAATTCTCCTTGTAAGAATTTAAAATTTTCAAAATATTACACCCAGAAGCAGGGTGATTAATCCCTTGTTCGAGACACCAAAGGTAGTGCCACATAACATATATAGAAGATAGTTTCCTATTTTTCTTCTTTATACTTCAGTTTTACAGGTGAGAAAACCTTCACCTAAGTTACATATGTGATCTACTAAAATATGTTAATATACACATTCAAACTCTCTTTTAAAACTCTTCAGAATCCTGAAATTTAAATATTTATTAAAAAATATTCATTTAAGAACCTGTTCTGCTGATTCTTCATTAAAAATGATCCTTAAAAGAAAAAATTGAATATCACAACACTGTATTCTTTATTTAAGACTCTGAATACTATGGAATCTATATTACCAAAAATCTTTATTATAAACATCACTAACTTGATACCCAAAATATTGATTCATGCAACCATCTGAACCATGGAAGAGTTACATCCTCATGTTGAATGTTTTTCTTCATGAACATTACCTGTTAGCCACCTTTTCCACACACACAGCCATAGTTCCCATTCTATAAAAGCTTTATGGAAGCTTCTGACTGACTATGCAGCAATATTTATGCAGGCCATTGAAATGTTGCGTAACCTCAGCCTATTAAGACAGTTAAAAATTGCTCCTGTATTCATGTAAGTTAAATCAGTTCCACACTTTAGATATTAAGATCAATTCCAACATTAATAGATTATCCACCTCTTAAATTAAACTAGTAAACATGATCCACATCCAATTTCAAACCTTTATCAACATTAAACCATGATCCAAACATATATCAATATCTCAAAATATTGAATGTCATTTCATTATGAAATTCCTCCATGCATACCTGCACACTCGGTCCACTTCCAAGAATTATTCTTTATGTTGACACATATAATTCACTCTCCATATATATATATTCAACGCATCTTCTTGAAATAGATATTCATTCCATTATTCTTGACAAATCCCATGCCTCTTTAATCATACCTACCTCTTTCACACCTCATGTAGTTTCCAAAAATTCAACCAATTTGGGATTGGTTGCAACAATCCCCCTTTGGATTTTGTTGAAAATATCACAGCATGATCAAATATTTTAATCCACAACAACATTATTCTATACTCTTCTGTCAATAAATAAAAAGGTTCTTTGTCTCTTTGGGAAATATCATGTCCATTTTATAACCCCCCTTCCTCAACATACTCCGTGCACTAAATATGTCCAGAGAAATCATCACCTTTAAAACCACTTCATGAATACCAGATTAAGAGATATATTTCCTCTCCTGATTCTTTCAACTCTATACACCATTGGAAAGATATATTAGATATGTTTGAAACCACGACAACATTTAAAAATGAATTTTACACCTACTTCACTTTGTAACAAGAATGATACCCACAGATCATCCTAAACCCAACATCCTCAGACAGATTATAGCATATACAATTAGATCTAGATTTTACTTTCTTTCAGATGATAGATTTATTAATATTGGTTCATAGATTTATTCATTGAACTATAATCATAATCTATTTCATAATTTGATTGATTTTAATCTTTTTTTAATCAATTTTAACTTTGAAACTGCGTTCATTTGCATAATGCATATCCCGATTTGGCTTCAGTATCCACTAAATGTCAAATGTCTATCATGTAAAAACATATTTTTAGGATTCCAATATATTTTCTATAATACCACTACAATGATTCTTGAAATCCATATCACAAGGAATCTCATTTCTTCCAAATTATTCTAGACTAACTGTATGAGAAAATTTTCCAACTCCCCATTCATGTCTTCATTTCCTTCCACCATATGGTGGAATGATTTTACCATTAGAGGATCTTGATAATATTGTCTTAGAAAAACCACTCAGCTAATACCATCATGAATGTGCAAAATAAATTTACATGAAATATTACATAATTCTACATTCTCATAAAGTTTTCTAATCACTTCAACAAGGTTTATCATCCTTATATAGTTCTTGAACATACTTTTGGAGTCTTCTAAGCAGGTCTAAAAAACATTGGGAGGTAAATGTTCTTGACTTTAACACGTGGATCACTTCAAATACACTATGATATTCACTTTTTTGTAATATTTCAGCAAGCAAAAACATATTCTAGAATGTATGTACATATTCATCATAGTTTTCACCAAGGTGATGGATGATACAATATTGTTTCATAGATTTTCCATTCCACTACTTTTAAAATTTCCTTTCACTTAAAATAATTATAGACATATTTCTCCATGACAAAAAAAAAATTTAATGAAAATAAATTTATATTCCAACATTAAATCCCCATGATTACAGATTTAACAATATAGCTACATAGATTCCAACGTGTGGCCATCATAGAGATATATTTAAACTCCAATTTCAATTAAATTATTTCTCAAATACTCAATGCTTATTATTTTGATGCACACATAGGGAAACTCCCTCTAGGATTGAATCTACCCTAAATCAATGCACACAGTAGTTTAAATAATACAGATCAAGGAGAAAGGGGTTATCTCCAATATCTTAAATTTATGAATTGTGGTAGTTCATTGAGAACCAACCCCTTCCATTATTCTTACATGTTTTTCTTTGATGTGAAACACGTCGACAAAAATCCTCATTATGTGAATTGTAATTAACCCCTTTTTCAATGACCAGATCACTGGTAAATTATTCTTCCTTTGTAGCATGATATTTTGAGTTTTGTTATCCCTCTTTCTCCATGTAAGAGATGCTCCATCATTCATAAATTTATGCTTCATAATGGTATGGATTCAGGGGGTGGGGGAGGGGTATGGGTGTAGGGGGTGGGGCTAGGTGTAGGGGTTGTGGGGGTGTCCCGGAGGGGGGCAGTGGGGGGTGTAGGTTGGGGGACACGTGGGGGGGGGGGGGTTGTGTGAAGGTTGGGGGGAGTTTGGGTGAAGGGGGAAGTGGGGGTGAAGGGGGTAGGGGGTGGGGGTGCCTGGAGTGGGGGTGTCTAGGGGGTGTCATGGGGGTAGGGGTGTCCATTGGGGTGCCTAGGGGTTTTCTAGGGCGATCCAGTAGGGGGTGTCTAAGGGGGGAGTCCAGGGGGTGTCCAGGGGGTTTAGGGGGAGGGTGTCTAGGGTGGAGGGGTGTCCTGGGGGTTCCAGTGGGGGGTGTCATGAGGGGGTGTCGTGAGGGGGGGGGGGTGTAAAATGGGGGTTGTCTAGTAGGGGTGTCCAGTGGGGGTGTGAAGGGGGAGGGGTGTCCAAGGGGGTGTCTTGAGGGTAACTAGGGGAAGGGTGTGTCTGGGGGGGTGAAAGGGGGTTCTTTCCAGGAGGGAGAGTGGGAATGTGTAAGGCGGACGTGTGTGGTTTCATAGTGGTTCCATTGTTTCTGATAAGAACTTTTCCATTATTTCATAGTGGTTTTCATTCTGGTGTACAAGAGCAAGGTGAAACCAAGTTGGGAAGCTGCTGTTTTTGGGAAAACTACCTATACCCACGGTTCCTTAAACCATGGGTATGTGTTCTATGAAATAAACTATCTATACCCATGGTTTACTTAACCATGTTTATATAATTTATTCTGTAAAAAAGTATACCCATGGTTTTGTAAACCGTGGGTATATATGTATACCTATAGTTTACCCGAACCGTGGGTAATATTAAATTTCAGTGGGTTATACCCACAGTTTCTACAAAACTATGGGTATAGGGAAATATTGATGCCTCAGGATCCCACAGATCACAAAACCATTGGTATAGCTTATACACATGGTTTCTTGGGCTATACCCATAGTTTGAAACTGGGGGTATAGGGAAATTTTCCAATAGTGCCCACCAAAATTTAGCTCCAATAGCAAAAAAAACAAAGAAACAACCAACAAAGCTCCTCTCAACCACACCCATCCACATCCAAAGAAACCATGACCCAACAAACAGTAACCAAACTCCTCTAATAAAATAGTGGATCCTATATAACACTATAATAGATCTTAAAACTACCTCATTATTAAAGAACCCATAAGAATAAGCACCTACCCGCACAAAAAAAAATAGATCAGAACCCCCCAACAGTAGCTGAAGAACCCTATGTCTCCCCATTTCATCCCAAAATCAGCCACACAAGCATCCTTGACTACACATAGTTATGGAAACCAAAAAAATGAAATATAAAGGGGGATGGAGATAGCCACCATGAGTTAGGACTTCGATGATCATTACTGGAACCATGAGGGAGGAAACAATGTCATCTGATAAACCAACTTCCAGTGTAACCAAAAGCATCAACATATTGTAAACCCCACATATAGAGAATGGAGAAACCACACTGATAGGTCGAGATCAGCCACACTGATGGTGCATGCTTGAACAACAAAGTATCACCTCGGACCATGAAATAGACCTTGAAATCTTGATAGAATTAGTTTCACCATCCAAAGAACCAAATTCCATAAAATTGAATAACTAAAAACCAACATTTTCATCGAAAATTGAAATGAAGATGATGAAACTCCACACACCGAGATACTAATGATCCACACAGGTGAGAAACACCACCATTCATTAACACCCAGGACTAGTAGTCATAGCCACCAACTCCCTCGATATCCAAGACTGTGACACGGAATAACATGCTGGTAGACCGACCCCGATGACAAGAAACCAAAGAGACACCTCAATCCACATGACATCAAATCCAGACCCCCCATAAATACAATATGTGTTTGTGTCAAAAAATAAACCCATGCTTACACAAAACACACACACCGACCGAGATCCCACAAGCCAACTAGGAACACAAATCATGATGCCCCTCACTAAGCCTCAATAATTAAATTGAAAAGGGGGATACTAATGAATAAAACCAAACCCAATATCGAATATTTGTCGAAGACCACAAAAATTCCAACAAAGAAGGCTAGATAAAAAATGTGAGCTTGACTAAAAACCCACCACTCACAACACACTACTAAATGAATGAAATGATGTCAGATTGCAAGGTCATACCCACCCAACACCATGTATAATCTCTATAAACACCCCAAGAAAGGACACTTGAGAAATGTAATGGAAAATACCCCACCAACACAATAGAACACCAATGGACCGAACTCCAACAGAAGGTCATAGACTACAACAAGGAACGAACACAACAAAACTAAAAAATATTATCCCTTGAAAACATAGGCATGACCTACTAGAATGATATCTTCATACACCACAAAAAAAATCTATAGCACCAGTGATAATCAAAATGGATATAAAACCACCAAAAACCTCTAGTGAAGAGAATAGAACCTAACTGGATAACCTGCTTCTAATATGTAGCAGTAAATCCACCATGAAAAAGGTGGTCCTTAGATATTCAAGAGTTCAATATATATTTCTAAAACATCCATTAGAGAAAGTTATTTTATAGTTTTTATCATTTTTATGGGTTTATGGATATTTAGGGTTTTATAGTTTTAATGGGTTTTATGGTTTTAGGGGTTTTAGAGCCTTTTTTTTGTTTTTTAGGGTTTTAAGTATTTTTTATATTATTATGAATTTTTTTCTGTTTTGGATATTTAAGGTCTTCTTGGAGAATTTCAGGGTTGTTAGGGTTTTATTTAGTTTTAGGGATTTTTAGGAATTTGTTAGGATTTTAATAGTTGATAAGGTTTTTTAGAGATTATAAGAGTTTTTTTGATTTTAGGGTTTTTAGGGTATTAAGGGTTTTTAGTGTTTTTTTGTTTTTAGATGTTTTTTTTTCTTTTCAGGTTTATAATGTTTTCTTAGTGGTTTTAGGGTTTTTATGTATTATTAGATTTTATGGTTTTTTAGGGATTTTTAAAAAAATTTATAGGTATTAAAGTTTTTAGAGATTTTGAGGGTTTTTAGGGTTTTTATGATTGATTGGGATTTAAATTTTTTATTAATTTTTTACGGTTTTATGGTTTTTTGAGTTGTTTAACATTATTATTAGTTTAAAAGGGTATATAAGTTTTTGGTGGGTTTTTATGGTCATTTAACATTTTTTATGTTTTTAGGTGTTTTATGTTTTTTATTTTTTTATATTTTATATATTTTTAGGAATTGTAAGCTTTTTTAGGTTATTAAGGTTTTCTTAGGAGTTTTTAGTGTTTTTTTGTGTTTTTACATTTTTAGGAATTTTTACGGATTGTTTAGTGTTTTTATGTGTTTTTAGGAATTATAGGTATTTTAAGGGTTTTCAGGGGTGTTTATGGATTTTTTAGGGATTTGGGATTTTTTTAGTATTTAGGGTTTTAATTGTTTTATAGTTTATTAATGTTTTTAGGGGTTTAATTTTTTTGGAGTTTTTAGTGATTTTTAGTCGTTTTTAGGTTTTTATGTGTTTTTATGTTTTTTAGGTGTTTTATGGTTTTTATGGTTTTTAAGGGGTTTAGTGTCTTTTTGTGTATTATGGTTTTTTTATAATTTTTTATATTTTTAGGGGGTTTAAGTGTTTTTAGTTTTTAATTTTTTAGGGGTTTTTTTGGTTTTTTTGTATTTTGAAATTTTTTCGTGATTTTATGTGCTTTTTTACGATTTTTATGGATTTTTAGGCAGTTTAGGATTTTAGGGTTTTCAGTGTTTTGGGACTTTTATGGTTTTTTTGTTTTTTGGGTTTTTACTGGTTTTAATTTCTTTTAATGTTTCACTAGGGTTTTTAGGGTGTTTATGTTTTATGGGTTTTTTGGATTTTTAGGAATTTTGTGGAATTTTGTGGGTTTTATGGATTCTATTGGTTTTTTTGTTTTTTTAGGACATTGGTTTTTTGAGTTTTTTATGAGTTATAATTATTTTTAGAGTTTTTATTATTTTTATGTGTTTAATTTTTTTTATTTTATAATGGTTGTTTAGGATTTTTATGTATTTTTAGGGTTTTTATGGTTGTAGGGTTTTTATGGGTTTTAGGGGACTTTGGGTTTTTATCATTTTAAGGATTTTTTGTGGTTTTTTGTTTTTTAAGGGTTTTAATTTTTTCTATGGTTGTTTCATGGGTTTTAGGTGTTTTTACCTTTTCTCTTATTTATAGGGATTTTTAGGATTGTTTTGGGATTATAAGGATTTTGATGGTTTTATGGTTTTCAGGTTTGTAGGGGGTTTGATGGATTTGAGTGTTTTTAGGTTATTTATGGGTTTAATTTTTTTTAGGCTTTTTATGATTTCTTAGGGTTTTTTAGGGTTTTACTATTTTTTAACATTTTTAGGGATTTTTTAGTTATTTTTAATAAATTTTTTGTTTTTTATTTTTTTAAGGATTTATAGGGGTATTATGATTGTAAAATTTTTTATAGGTTTTTATATTTTAATTTATTTTTTGAAATCCTCGTGGGTTTTATTGTTTTTTTGAATTTTTATCATTTTTAGGGGTTCAAAGGGTTTTTATAATTTTTACTGGTTTTATGTATTTTTAGGTGTTTTTTAGGTTTTTAGGAGGTTTTATGGTTTTTAGGGGTTTTCGGTTTTTTATTGTCATTTAAATTTTTTTATATGTTTTAAATTTTAGTAGTTTTAAGAGTTTTTAGGTAATTAATGTATTCTTAGAGGTTTTCATGTTTATTAGTTATTTTTATGTTTTTTGGGATTTTAATGTATTTTAGTGGTTTTTTGGTTTTTAGGGTTTTTTTTTGGATTTTGATGGGTTATAAGGTTTTTAGGGTTTTAATTTTTTTTAGGTTTTTTTAGTTTATTATGGTTTTATTTTTTTAGAGTTTTATAATATTTTTTGGGATGTAAAGGGTTTTTTGAGTTTTTCATGTGTTTTTAGGGTTTCATGGGTTTTATGGGGTTTTAGTGGATTTTTATGGGTTTTAGGTTTTTTATGTGTTTTTATAGATTTGTTGGGTTTTTATGGGTGTTGGGGTTCTTATGTTATTTTTTGTTTTGTAGGGTTTTGGGGGTTTTTGTAGTTTTTATGGTTTTCCAGTTTTTTTGGAGTTTTTTAATGTTTCTAGGTGTTCAATTTCATTTTATATTATTCAATAGATTGTAGGGGTTTATGTCTTTTCAGGGTTTTATAGTTTTTATGGGTTATCATTATTTTTTGTGTTTTTATCACCTTATTGGGGTGTTTAGTTATTTTTATGTATTTTAAGGGTTTTAAGTGTTTTTATGATATTATGGTTTTCTTTGGGTTTTTCAGGGCTTCTGTGGTTTGTCGCATTTTTTGGTATGTTTAGGTTTGTTTAGGATTTTTATGGGTTTTTTTATTTTTATGGATTTTTGTGTTTTTGTGGTTTTTAGGATTTTTCCTGATTTTTTAGGGTTTTATGGGTTATGATTATTTTTAGCATATTTAGGTTTTTAGGGGTTTTAAGTGTTATTTGGATTTAAATGTTTTATTAGGGTTTTTAGGGTATTTAGGGGTTTTATGTTTTTATGGATTTTTTATTTTCTTATGTTTTTTGGGATTTTTTTGGATTTTGAAGGTTTTTAGGGTTTTGGGGTGTTTTAGTGGGTTTTTGGAGTTTTTTATCACTTTTTATGTTTTTAGAGTTTTTCTAAAATTTATGGGATTAATATTATTGATTTTAGTTGTTTTCTATATTTTTTAAATTAGTTTTTTAAGTGTTTTAGGGGTTTTATGGTTTTTACGGTTTTTAGAAACTATTTATGTTTTTATGGTTTTCAGTACTATTTAGGTTTTCAAGTGTTAAGTGTTTTTAGGGTTTTGAGGTTTTCATATTGTTTTTTAATTTTTACGGGGTTTTTACATTTGTATGGATTTATTTAGGTTGAGGGTTTTTATGTGATTTTAGGGATTTTAGGGGTTTTGGTGGGGGGGTTTAGGGGTTTAGAGGTTTTTATATTTTTGTGTGTTTCTTGGGGTTTTATATGTGTTTAGGTTTTTTATGTTTTTCTTATGAATTTTCAAGGTTTTAGCGGTTTATTTAATTTTTTGAGACTTTTTATAAATTTTTTGAATTTTTAAGGGTTTATTGGGTTTCAAAGATTTTAGGGGTTTTTGGGTATTAAATGGTTTTATGGGGTTTTTGTGGGATTTACGGGATTTAAGGGGGTTTTTTGAGTTTTTAGGGGTTTATGGATTTTTTTTAAAAAAATTAGGGGTTTAAAGGGAGTTTTATCATTTATTGAGGTTTTATGGATTATGATTTTTTAAAGATTTTTAGGATTTTTTTAGGGTTTTTAAGGGTTTTAGTTATTTTAGGGTCTTTAGGGGTGTATCATATTTAGATTTTTTTGGTTTTTGGGGTGTTTTCGGTGTTTTTAGGTTTTTAAGATTTTAAGGGTTTTTTATGTTTTGGGGATTTTTCATAGTTTTTAGGATTTTAATGGGGTTTTGGGTTTTTAGGGGTTTATAGGGGTTTTAGGGTTACTAGGGGTTTTTATGTTTTCTTGCATTTTTAGGGTTTTACGTGGTTTTATGTGTATTTAGGTTTTTCTGTTTTTTTAGGGTTTTATTTTTAATTTTTTAGATATTTTTGAGTGATTTTTTAGGATTTATTTGGTTTTTAGGGGTTTAGGGATTTAGAGGATTTTAGGTTTTTTTATGGATTTTAGGGATTTTACGGTTTTTTTGGTTTTCATGGATTTTTAGTGTTTTTATTGTTGTTTATAGTTTTTAACTTTTTAGAGATTTAAATTTTTCTTAGAGTTATAGTGGGTTTTCCATGTTTTTTTAGAGTTTTTATAGTTTTTAGGGTTTTCCATTAATTTTATTGTCTCTGTGGTTTTTAATGATTGTTTAGTATTTTTATAATTGTTATTATTTTTAGGGGTATTTAGTTTTTTTAGTTATTCAGGGTTGTCTAAGGGGTTTTTAAGGTTTTTATGGTTTTTATGTCTCTTTGGATTTTTATTGCTTTTGATGATTTTTATGGATTTTAAGGGTTTTAGCGATTTTGAGTGTTTTAGTTTATTTAGATTTTTTGGGTTTTTTGGTTTTCATTGTATTTTTAGGGGTTTTTAGTTTTTTGGGTTTCTAAGGGTTTTTAGATTTTTCATACTGTTTTTATGGGATTAAAGGGTTTTTATAGTCTGTAGTGGGTTTTAAGGGTATATATGGTTTTTGGGATTTTTAAGGATTTTGGGGTTTTTTGAGTTTTTATGGGTTTTTGGGGTTTTTGGGTTTAATTTTTTTTAGGGTTTTAATTTTTTATGATTTTAGTGGTTTTATGTGTTTTTAGTGTTTAAGGTATCCTTTGGGGTTTTCATGGTTTTTAGTGTATTTTATGTTTTTATGGATTTTTTGAGGTTTTCTTAGTTTTTAGGGTTTTTTGGAGTTTTAGAGATTTTTAGTGGTTTATGGATTTTAGGGTTTTAGAGATTTTTAGTTTTTTGGGGTTTTGAAGTGAATTAATTTTTTTGAGGTTTTTTTGTTGTTTTTAGGGTTCTTATGGTTTTACGTTTTTTTATTTTGAGATATTATATAGGTTTTTTTATTTTTTTCATTTTTAGTTATTTTGTGGGATTTTATTATTTTTTATAATTTTTAAGGTTATGTGTTTTTTTGGGGTTTTAGGGAGGTTTTTTTTATTTTTTTTTGTTTTTTAAGGGTTTTATTGTTTTTACAATTTTTAGGGGTGTAAAGTGTTTTTGGAAATTTTTAGTGGGTTTTTAATATTTTTGTCGGGTTTTATGGATTTTGAAGGTTTTTAGGGGTTTTAGGTGTTTTATGGTTTTATAATTTTCTAGGTTTGTAGGGGTTATAGTTTTTTATGTTTTTATGGTTTTCTTATGAATTTTTATGGATTTTAGGGTTTTTAAGTTTTTAGGTACTTTTAGACATTTTTATTATTTTATGGTATTTTTGGGGTTTTGGGAAATTTTATGTTTTTTATGGTTTATTGGTGGTTTTGGAATTTTTTTGTTTTTATATGGATTTTAATGTTCTAATAGTATCTAAATGTTTTTAATGGTTTAAATATTTTTTATAATTTTAATGGTTTTAGGGTTTTTTTGGATTTATTGGTTTTGAATGTGTTTCGGGGTTTTATGGTTTTTAGAGGTTTTTAGGGTTTTTAGAACCTTTTAAGGGGTTTTAGGGATTTTACCATTATTTGGTTTTTAGGAATTTTAAGTTTTTTTAATTTTTAAACGTTTTCATATGGTTTTTTGGGTTTTAAAGTTTTTATATTTTTAGGGATATTTTGGTCTCTTTAGGATATTAATGGTTTTTCTATTTTCTGGGATTTTTAGTGTATTTTGGTTTTTATGGTAGTTTTTTTCTTTTAGATTTTTTGTGTTAAATGTGTTTTTTTGTATTTTTTTAGGGTTATATGGTTTTATTGTTTTGGGAGGGGGTTTAAAAAAGGTTCTTGGGTTTTTAGTGTTTTTTAAACCATTTTAGGTGTTTAAAGGGTTTCAAAATAATTTAGTTACTTTTAAGGTTTTTATTGGTTTTTAGGGGTTTTATTTTTTTAGGTGGTTTAAAGGATTTTAGGGTCTTTTTGGGATTTTTTAGGGTTTTATAATTTTGTACAAATTTTATGGGTTTAAAGTATTTTTTTGGTTTGTAAGGTTTTCTTACGGTTTTTTGGGTTTTTTATGTTTTTAGAGATTTTTGGGATTTTTAAGGATTTGATTATATTTAGGGTTTGTAGGGATTAGAGTGTTTAATGTTTTTTAGGGTTTTTTGGTTTTTTAGTTGTTTATATTTTTTAGGTTTTTAGGGGGTTTTAGTGTTTTTTGGTTCTTAATATTTTATTTATTTTTTCAGGTTTTTAGTGGTTTTACGAATTTAGGGATTTTTCAGGATTTTTGGGATTATTATGAGTTTTAGAGGATTTAGTGATTTTGATGGTTTTTAGTGTTTTTAGGTTTTTTTTGTTTTTAGTGGATTTTAGAGTTTTTGGGGTTTAAATGTTTTTAGAGTTTATTTATCTTTTTATGGGTTTAAATGTTTTTTCATATTTTTAGTTGGTTTTATGGGTTTTATGTGGTTTTAGCGTTTTTTAATATTTTTAGGGGTTTCAGGGTTTTTATGGGTTTTAGGGTTTTCATTAGTTCCATGGTTTTTTTAGTTTTTAGTTTTTTTAGATTTTTCAGTGGTTTTCAAATTTTTAGTTTTTTAGGGTTTCTAGGGGTTTTTTCGTTTTTTGGTGCTTTTAAGTCCTTTTTAGGATTTTTATGTTTTTAGGATTTTTAGAGATTTTGAGGGTTTTTAATGTTTTTAGGGGTTTTATGGGATTTTTGAGGTTTCAAGGGTTTTTTAGATTTTTTAACATTCTTGGGGTGTAAAGGATTGATAGAATTTTTAGTTATTTTTACAGTATTTATGAATTAAGGGTGCTTTAAGGGTTTTAGGGGTTATTTATAGTTTTTAGAGGTTTTTAGGGTTTTAGGGACTTTTACGGTTTTTAGGTTTTTATAATTTTTTGGGGTTTTAGGGGTTTTATATGTTTTATTTCTTTATGATTTTAATTTTTTTTTCAATGTTTTCATGTTTGTTATGTTTTAAGGATTTTTGGGGTTTTTAGAATTTTTAGGGTTTTCAAGGATTTTTTGTGTCTTTAGGGTTTTTATTGTTTTATAGGGGTTTTATGATTTTCAGGGGTTTTAGTGTTTTTTATGTTTTCATTCTCTTTACTTGTTTTTAGGTTTCAAAATATCTATTTGGGGTTTTTAGTATTTTTCGGTTGATTTATGTTTTTTTGGGACATTTAGGGGTTTTTATGATTTTTTTGGTTTTTTTGGTCTTGGGGGTTTTATCAGGTTTTTAGGTTTTTAGGGGTTTTTAGAGTTTTCTACTTTATAGGGGTTTAATGGGATGCTATATTTTTTAGTTGGTTTTATGTTTTTTTTGGAGTTTTTAGGTTTTTTAGTATTTTAGGGGAATTATTATTTTTAGTTTTGTTAGAGATTCTATTGATTTTAGGGTTTTTAGCATTTTTAAGATTTTTAGGGTATTTAAGTGTTTTTAGGTTTTTAAGGTTTTTTAGGGTTTTATAGAATCGTTAGGGGGTTTTATGTTGTTATGTATTTGGGAGGATTTTTTATTGTTTTTATAGGTTTTTATGTTTTTTAAGTTTTTATAGTTGTTTAGTGTTTTTTAGTGTTTTATGTTTTTTTAGAGTTTTTTACCTTATTATAGGTTTAATAAGTTTTGTAGTTTTTTGTAGGAATTTGCAGGGTCCTGAGAAATCTGTAGAAGGGAAGGAAGATAATCCCTTAAAATAAGTGGTAGAATCTACCCAATCTACATCAATAATTTGGGAAAAATATGAAGAATGTTCATAAGAAATGGTAAAGGACCTAACCAGTCTACGTACTGATTCATCATTAGTGGTATGCAGCCGGTTCGGCGAACCGTGCCACCCACGGACACTATTGTTTGTGAAATGGAGGCAGAGCTTCTATATGGGAGTGAACCAAATGACCGGAGAAGTGAGGTCGGACCGTTCCGCAGTTGCGAACCGTGCTAGCCGTGAACCAGGCGAATTGGCCCTCCGCCGCACACCGTGTTGTTCGCAAAATGGAGGTGGAGCCCTACGCGGTCGTGAAGCACCCCCAAGACCAAGTTGGTTTACAAGCGAGGTACATTCTATATACCCTGTGAAACACAGGTTGACTAAGTCATTTGAAGGTTGGGTTTTCGGTCACGGGCCTCTGCAAATGGTGCAACATGACCACAGATACAACCCTTTCCCCCTCGATAAAAGCAAGTCAAGGGAGAGAAGAAGGAGATCAGCTCATTGAGTATTGGATTGTTGGCGATTGGATCTTTGAAGTAAGGAATCTGACTATTGAATAAGGAAGAGGCTTTTGGAGATTATGATTTCTTGTACTATGACTTTCTGATTTGCGAACCAACAATATGTATAAACTGGGGACGAATTGTTAACAACAGAAGAATGCATAAATAAATTGGTAAACTGCGAACCTAAAATTGGTAAACCGCGAACCATGGCCCCTACGCAGATGCACTCCCCGTGAAATAGGGATCATATGCTCCTTCTTCAATACAGCGCGCCGCGTAGCACCCCCCCCCCACCATATGGGTGAAGCCCTAACCGGTGTTGCCCCCAGCTGCCACTGCTCAAGATGACTCCAACATCATGTACCAATTTGGTACGCAGACTAAACCAGAAGTCATGTACCACTTCGGAACATATGATTCCCCTCGGTTTGCATACCACACTGGTATGCGGATGACCTCTCCATCCATGTAGCACCTACCAATGTTAAGGGTGTTACTCTTCATTTGGCCATGTGGACCACCAAGGCCTTCGATGATTCCATTCCGCAAGTCAGATAAGGCCCTTCCAATTCAACCAAATCCTATAGAATCCCTTTTGTATTCTATACATTGGCACCAAGCCGAGGCCCTCCAATTCTAGTTTTTTGTGGATACTTATATTTCTATTGATTTTTTATGTATTTTTATGATTATAATGATTTTTAGGGTTTTATGGATTTGGGGTACTTTAGGGTAATGGGATTTTTATTATTTTAACATTATTAGGTTTTTAAGGGGTTTTAATTTTTTGGGGGATTTAATGATTTTATAAGGTTTTTCTTCAGCATTTCAAGGTTTTTTTTATATTTTATGGATTTTTAGGATTATTTTGGTTTTTTTGTATTTTTTGGGTTTTCGAAATTTTTGTGGGTATGAATGGATTTTTAGGGTTTATACTAATTTTTTCTAAGATTTATAGGTTTTCTTGATTTTGGGGGGTTTTTAATGTATTTTAGAGTTTTTAAACCTTTCTAGGGGTTAAATGGGATTTTAGTGTTTTAGTGGGTTTTTTGAGTTTTTATGGGTTTAAGGCTTTTAATGATATAGGAGTTTTATGGTTTTTGGGAAAAGAAGGTGTGGGGCCAAGCAGAAGGCTTGGTCCCTCAGGTGTAAAAATGAAAAATAAAGTGCAAGGCATTACAAGGGGGACCTATGCAACCGGGTATGGGTAGCACCCTTCATGTCCGAATCCAAAATTGACGCACAAAAGGAGGGAGCAACAAAAGACCACCATGAGCAGCGTTCTTCAATAGATTTCATGGGAAGCACATAAGCTACCATATTAACTTCCCTGTATGCATGGGTGATCTTAAGAACCAGATTTTTGGATAAACTAATGCAATCAATTCATTGGGGTAGAAGCCTCCAGGGAACCTTCCTTGAATTTTGACGAAAGGCCTCAACCGCAAGCATGGAGTCAGACTCAATCCAGAGTTGCTTCCAACCAACTGGTTTTCAAACCGCACCGCCTTGATGATAGCCCAAAGCTCTGCTTCATAAGCACAGCCAATTCCGATGAAGTGATAAAAAGTGCCCTTGAAAAAACCTCTATATGTACGGAAGACGCCACCACAGCCAGAAGGCCCTGGAGAGCCTACTGCCGCACCATCAACATTGACTTTGATCCAAGACGGGATAGGTGGAATCAATCGAATTGACTTCACCACCAAAGGTTTTTTGCACCTACCAGAGACACCAAGAGTGCGGAGAGTGATAAGGTCAGTAAAGCAATTGCTCATCGCACCTATTTGAATGCCCCCGACCATCCAAACAGCAGAATGCATGGAAATAATACCCTCATGAAGGAAGCTTGACTTATTCCAGAACATAGCAGAGTATCTGGCAGCCCATAGAAAAGCCACAATGGCTGCCGAAGTAGCAAGGAGAAGATTGTAAATTTTCTCACTATACCTCGATTCTTTGATGAGAGACATCTTCTGAGCAAAAGGTTCTATCCAGGGGCTATTTAAGACCAAATACATCCTATAGATACTTCCACAGACCATAAGCAAGCTTGCATTCAACAAAAATATGTTGCACATTTTCAGCATCCTGCATGCATATACAGCAGGCCGAAGCAAGATGCAAACCAACTTTTTTAAGTTGTCCATGCATGGGAATCTGATTCCTCCATATCCTCCAGAAGAGAAGAAAATGTCTAGGAGGAATAAAATGGAATTTGTATCTCATGATCCATGAGGGTTGATCTATCCCATTCCGGAATTTGTGATTGTAAAACTCCTTTGCAGTAAGCAGCCCAATCAAGTTCGATTTCCAGATAATTGTGTCATAATCCATGTAACTGTAGAGTTGAATCTCAGAAATGATATGGGAAGGTATGATCTGAGCCATCTCCAGCATTCTGGTGTTGAGTTCATTAATGGACATGTTTTGCAAGCCATACAGAACCTGCATAGATTCAAGTTGGATTTCCTCAAGACAGCCCATGTAGATTGAGAGATAATGTCCTTATACGAGTATTTAATCGTTGTCCAGACAGAGGAGAGCATGTACCCAGTATAACCATTTCACAGTTTCCCAGTAAAGCGTTCTTTGAGAAAGTCTAAATCACCCTCTCTGTGTGTGAAAATATTCGATGTGAATTTGGCCAACAAGGCATCATTGAAGATCCTGAGATCCTTAATGCCTATCCCCCCCCCATTTCAAGTGGTTTGATGCACTCCTTCCAGGAAACAGTGATCAATTTTCTTTCATTAATATAGCATGTCCATGCAATGTTCCGGATCATGGCTTGAAGGGATTTAATTAGGCTGACCGGCCACTTATAGATGGAGAAGGTATGAGAAAACATTGAGGTGACAACAGAGTTGATAAGACATATCCTTCCTGCTTGTGAGAGGGTCTTGCCCATCCATTTGGAAAGCTTATGAGTGATGTTAACAGAGATGCGTTCAAGATGACAACGTTTAACCTTCCCCCAAAATAAGGGAACACTAAGATAGTTGAAAGGCAAGGATCTTTTTTGACACAAAGGCATCTGACAATATTGTTTTATCTCGTAGTAGAGCTCCCTTTCCCAAACACAATAGATGATTTACTCCAGCTAATGGTCTGTCCAGCAACGGCCTCATAATGAGCGAAGATTTTCCGGATAGAAGATATGGTCCGCATATTAGCCTGCCCAAAGAGGAGAATATCATCAGTATAAATTAGATGTGAAGGCAGAAATAAATCTCTCCCTTCTTTAATAAGACTATAGTAGCCATCCAACATATCATTAGTAACAAGGTGTCTTAGGTAGTCCTCCGCAAGTGAAAAGAGAATTCCGGAAAGAGGATCACCCTGTCTGACCCCCCGAGAACACAGAAAGAATCCTTTTGGAGCTCCATTAATCAAAACAGAAATTCTGGCACTATTCAAGATGGTGGAAATCATGCAAATAAATTTGTCTGAGAAACCATACATGCCAAGAATCCTGAACAGAAAATCCCACTTAATAGTATCAAAGGCTTTGGATATATCCAGTTTTAAGGCAAAGGACCCAAACTTCGATTCCCTCCTCATGGAATTAACTCCTTCAAAGGCCGTGTATAAGCAGTTCTGAATACTTCATCTAGGAACAAAACCAAATTGGTTAGGTGAAATCATGTTTCCAACAATCTTCCCTAACCAGATAACAATGATTTTTCTAATAATCTCGGTTTTTATGGTATTTAGAGATTTCAAGGGTGTTTAGTGTATTCATTGTTGTTATGAATTGTAACATTTTTAGGTTTTTGGGGGTTTTATATTTTTTTGAGTTATTTTGGGTTTGTATGATTTTTTTATTATTTTTAGGGTTTAAAGGGTTTTTAGAGTTTTTATTGGTTTAAGGGTTATTGGTTTTTTTAGAATTTTAGGGGATGTTATGTTTTTATATTTTTTAGGGTATTTAGTATTTTTAGGTTTTTATGGGTTTTAAGTATTTTTTAGTTTTTAAAGAATTTAATTGGGGTTTTCAAGGTTCTTAGGGTTTTTATGGTTTTAGGAAATTTTAGGGATTTTTAGGATTTTTTTTGTCTTCAAATGATTTTGATTGTTTTTAGGGTTTTTATGATTTTTATGGGTTTTAGAGTTTTTTAGGTTTTTAGGGGATTTAATTGTTTGTAGTATTTTAGGGTTTTTATAGGGGGTTTTCAGGGTTTTCATAGTTTCTATGATTTTTTGGGATTTTTAAGTATTTTAAGTATTTTTATGTTTTATGGTTTTATTCAGGATTTGGATAGTTTTTAGAGTTTTAAGGGTTTTATGGGTTTTTAGGGGGTTTATGGATTTTTTGTGTTTTTTTAGGGTTTATAAGTTTTTTTTAGTTTTTAAATTTGAGAGTTTAAAGTGTTTTAATATTTTTAGTGGGTTTTTAGGGATTCTATGGGTTTTATTATTTATAGGGGTTTTAGGGGTCTTGGGGTCTATTTATGATTTTTAACATTTTTTAGGGTTTTTATGGTGTTTAAGTGGTTTAGGTTTATAAGGTTTTCTTATGGGTTATCATGATTTTTAGGGTTTTTTATGTTATTATGGATTTTTAGACCTTTTTAAGGATTTTTTATGTTATTTAGGTTTTTAGTGATTTTGAATGTTTTTAGGGTTTTTATGGATTTTTTGCATTTTTGGTTTTTTATCATTTTTTTGGTTTTTAGGGGTTGTAAGTGTCTTTAGGTTTTTGATTTTTTCTTAGGTTTTTAGGGTTTTTACCTTATTAGTGAATTTTTTGTAATCTTTTTGGATTTTTTGTGGGTTTTAGGGATTTAAGGGTTTTTATGGATTTTGAGGAGTTTTAGGGTTTTTGGTTTTTATGATTTTTATGATTTTCAGGGTTTTTATGATTTTTAGGATTTTTAGGGTTTTATTATTTTTAGTGTTATTTAACTAATTTTTGGGTTTAAAAGGGTTTTTATTTTTTTGGATTTTTTTGGGCGGGGGGTTATGGGTTTTTAAGGTTTTAGGGATTTTCAGGGTTTTTATGGAAATTTAGGGTTTTTATTGTCTTTTAGGGTTTGAGGTTTTTACCGTTTTCGGGGTTTTATGTGTTTTAAAATTTTTATGATTTTCACAACCTTTTTTGGGGTTTTAGGGTTTTTATATTTTTATGGTTTTTTGTGTTTTTTCAGTTATTTATAGTTTTAGGGTTTTTTGGGATTTTGAAGTTTTTATTTTTTTTAGGGATTTAGGGGGTTTTTATTTTGGTTTTTAAGGTTTTATTATGGTTTTCATATTTTTAGGTTTTTTATGTTTTTAGGGATGTTTTGTATTTTTTTAATATTTTTTGTGTTTTTGAAGGTTCTTAGTGTCTTTGGTTTTATTAGTTTTTTAGGGTTTTAAGATTTTTTAGAGTTTTTAATATTTTTTCGGATTTAATGTATATTAAGTGTTTTTATGGGGATTTGGGTTTTTGTTTTTTTTAGATATTTTCAAATTTTTTAGGTGTTTTACATTAGTTAGATATTTTTAGGGTTTTATAGATCTTTTTAGGGAGTTTAGGGATTTCATGTTTTAGGGGTTTTATGGTTTTTTAAAGGTTTTTAGGGTTTTATATATTTTATGGTTTATGTATTTTTAGTATTTGTAAGGTTTTTTAGGTTTTTAAGGATTCTGTGGGGTATTATGGTTTTTATGGTTTTAGCGTTTTTAAGGATTCTAGGTTTTAAGTGTTTTTTGTTTTAAAAGTTTTCTTAGGGTTTTCAGGGTTTTTTGGGTCATTTATGGTTTTAGTGATTTTTAGGGATTTTTTTATGATTTCATTGGGTTTTTAAGGATTTTGTGGTGTTTTAGGGATTCTTATGTTTTTTGGGGGGTTTTGGGTTTTGGTGGTTTTAGTTTTTTTTTTGAGTTTTGTATGGTTTAATGTTATTTAGAGTTTTCGTTATCATTTTTAAGGGTTTAAAATATTTTTGGAGTATTAGTTGTTTTTAGGGTTCTTATGGGGTTTTAATGTTTTGAAGTTTTCCAACGGTTTTTATAGTTTTTAGGGTTTTAGCGGTTTTAGTGTTTTTAGCGTTTTAGGATTATGTGGGTTTTAAGTTTTTTTAAGTTCTTATGGCCTTCTAACTATTTTTATTGTTTTTATGGGTTTTTACGATTTTAGTTATTTGTATTGGGTTTTTATGATTTTAATGGTTTTATGGTTTTTATGGTTTATTTATTTTTTATGGGTATTTAGTGTTTTTAGAGTTTATTTTTTTAGATTGTAAATGGTTGTTAGAGTTTCGAGTAGTTTAGAGTTTTTATTTGTTTTTGGTTTTTAAGGTTTTCTTAGGATTCTGAATATTTTAGGGGTTTTTATGAATTTAGGGATTTTTTGTAATTTTTTTAAATTTTTATAGTTTTTATAGGTTTTTATGGATGTAGGTTTTTTTAGTTTTTAAGTTTTTTTAATATTTTTAACATTTTTTAGGATTTAATGGATTTTTAGTGTTTTTAGTGGGTTTTGCGGTTTTATGGTTTTTTATAGTTTTTTAAATTTTTTTAGGGGTTTTTACATTAGTTATATATTTTTAGGGTTATACAAAAAATTGTATGGATTTTCGTGTTTTTATGTTTTAGGGGTTTAAAGTATTTTTAATGTTTTATGGTTTTCTAAAGGTTTTTAGGGTTTTTATATATTTTATGTTTTTACGTATTTTTTTAGTATTTGTATGGGTTTTTTGGGGTTTTTCGGGAGTTTGAGGGAGTTTAGGGTTTTTGATGGTTTTAGGGTTTTTATAGTTTTTAGATTTTTTAAGGATGTTGGGTTTTAAGTGTTTTTAAGGTTTTCTTAGGTTTTTCATCAATTTGTATTTGGGTTTTTTACATATTTAATGATTTTAAGAGATTGTTTATTTTTTTTATGATTTTTTTGGGTTTTTAGGCATTTTGTGGGGTTTTGGGGATTCTATATATTTTTATGGATTTTTGGGTTTTGGTGATTTTAGGGGTTTTTTAGTTTTGTATGGTTTATTGTTTTTAGATATTTTTATCATTTTTAGGGGTTTAAAGGTTTTTGGAGTTTTAGTGGTTTTAGGGTTCTTATGGGGGCACGGAAGATGCGAGGATCGGGCTATTCCCGAGCCCCCCCCCCAAATTTATTTGAAAGAAAAAAGAGACACAACAGACAAGGGAGGGGAGGGGTCAAACGACCCACACCAAAAAACCCTTAACAACCCAAGACAAAAGACCCAAAAAAAAAAAGAAAAATCAAGAACAGAAAAAGAAAACACACAAAGAAAAGCATCCACCACCATCATCCAGCATCAACCATTATCGAGCAGCTCACTGCTAACCAACGACCAACATCCAAACTCAAACAGTGAACAACATCGAGCAGAACCACAACCATAAACCACAGCTTCAACATATCCCATCCAAGAATCAACCAGCATCCAGAACCACCAGCATCCAACATCAACGTACCACCAGCATCCAACATCACAGAACCACCAGCATCAAAATCAAAAGCCTCACTATCACCAGCATTCAGCAATGCACCACCAAGCAGCAACCAGCATCCAATCTCACAAAGACCCGAATCCAACACATTCACACCAAAACAAGAAACCACTAACTACACATAACCATCATCACCAAAAGCACACACCCCCAGTAACCAAGGCTCACATCCATAAAACAGTCATTATCCTGGTTTTAGGGTTTTTAGCAGTTTTAGTGATTTTAAAGTTTTATGGTTTTATGGGTTTTGAATGTTTTTGGGGTTTTAAGGCCTTCTAACTTTTTTATAGTTTATTTTTGGTTTTTAAATTTTTTGTAAATATTACTGGGTTTTTATGATTTTCATGGTTTTAGGGTTTTTATGGTTTTTATATTTTTAAGTGTATTTAGGTTCTTAGAGTTTAATGTTTTTTAGATTTTAAATGGTTTTTAGTGTTTCTAGTTGCTTAGATTTTTTATTTGTTTTAGGTATTCAAGGTATTTAGGTTTTTTATTGTTTTTAGATTTTTTTGGGTCATCTGTGGTTTTTTTTTCATTTTTTAGGTTTTTAGTGGTTTAAATGTATTTTGGTTTTTTTTTTTCAAATGTATTTTAGGGTTTTTTGATTTTTGGTATTTTCAGTCCTTTTATGATATTTATGGTTTATCAGGTTTTTAGGGATTTTGAATGGGTTTTGGGGTTTTAGGGTTGTTATCATTTTTAATTTTTTATAGGTTTTAATCGTTTTAGCTTTTTATGTATTTCTTTGTATTTTTATTTGTTTTTATTTTTTATATTGTTATGAATATTTTGAAATTTATTATGAATTATATGATTTTTAGGGTTTTTAGGGATTTTGAGGGGATTTATGTTTTTAGGGTTTTTTTGTGCTTTTATGTTTTTTTTGGGTTTTAGTGGATTTTTTTTTAAATTTTTTTAAGGATTCAATGTTTTATAGAGTTTTTCAATGTTTTTATTTTTTTAAATGGTGTTTAAAGTTTTTAGTGGATTTTAGGGTTTTTATGGGATTTTAGGGTCATTTAATGTTTTAAGGTGTCTTATGGTTATTAGTGATTTTTATGTTTTTGGGTTTTTAGAATTTTTAGGTTCTTACGAGTATTATTTGTTTTTAGGTTTTTAAGTTTCTCTCAAGGTTTTGGGGTTTTTTTACTTTTTCAGGGTTTTTTTTGGTTTTTTAGGATTGTTTGGGTTTTTATGCATTATGCGGGTTTTAGGGTTTTTAGCCTTTTTATGGTTCTTATAAGCATTATGTTTCATTGGTTTGTAATTTTTCAATGGGTATTTCCAGGTTTTTAGTTATTTTTAGATTTTTCGGCATTGTTATGGATTTTCTATGATTCACATGGATTTTAGTGTTTTTAATATATTGAGGGGTTTTAGGGTTCTTATGGTTTATTAGACTTTTTAGGGTTTATATAGGGTTTTTGAGTTTTTTAACATTTATATGGGTTTAAAGGGTTTGGGGATGTTTTTAGTGGGTTTTCTTGTCTTTTTGAGTTTCTAGGTTTTTTAATATTTTTAATATTTTTATAGATTATTGGGGTTTTTATGGTTTTTAAGATTTTTATAAATTTTAGGTTTTTAGGATTTTTAGAATTTTTTTAGGTTCTTAGGGTTTTTACCTATTCTGGGTTTTATGGTTTTTAGGGACTTTACGGTATTTATTTTATTTATTATTTTAGTGATTTATTTTGTTTTTTAGGATTTTTGTGATTTTTTACAGTTTTTATGGATTTTGAAGTTTTTTAGGGGTTTTAGTTTTTAAGGATTTATATTATTATTATATAAAGGGGTTTTATCTGTTTCTAGTTGGTTAAGGTTTTCCTAGGGTTTTGTTGGTTTTTATAGTTTTTTAAATATATATGAATTCTAATTTTTTTTTGGATTTTAATAGTTTTTAGTGGTTTTATGGTTTTATGCTTTTTTATGGTTTTTATTATTTTTTGGGTTTTAGGTTTTTATTTAAATTTTTAGGGATTTAATGGGTTTTTACTATTTTTTATGTTTTTAGGGTTTTAAAGGTTTTTTTGAAGTTTTTAGAGGTTTTTATGGTTTTATAGGTTTTTAGGGTTTTTAAAAGCTTTTAGGGGATTTTATGGGTTTTAAGGGTTTTGGGATTTTAGGGTCTCTTAAGGTTTTTAGGGTTTTTTCATTTTTATCTTCTAGGGGTTTTATTTAGTTTTATGTTTTTAAGGTTTTTTATGGATTTTAGGATTTTTTACATTTGTGGGTATTTTTGGGATATTTTTGGATTTATATTGGGTTTTATGGGTTTTAGGAATTTTGAGGTTTTTTATGTTTGTTATGTTTTTTAGGTTTTTTTTATTTTTATTTTTTTAGGGGGTTTAGGTGTTATTAGGTTCTTATTTAATTCCTAGGTTTCTTCATTATTTTTAATATTTTTTTTACATTTTCAGGAAATTTAGGCTCTTCTATGTATTTTTATTTTTTTTTGTTATAGGAATTATATGGGTTTATAGGGATTTTTAGGGTTTTTATGTTTTTATGGGATTTTCATGGATTTTTTGAGTTATTTTGGTTTTTAAGTTATTTATATATTTGTAACATCTTTAGGGGTTTAATGAAATTTTATATTTTTAGTGGGTTTTAAGGGTGTTTATGGTTTTTATGGGATTGCATACTTTTTATTAGTTTTTTTTGGTTCATAGGGTCTTTTTAAAAAATATAGCGTTTTTATTTTTTGAGGAATTTTAATTATTTTTACTATTTTAAGGTTTATTCGGGGGTTTTGGGGGTTCCTAGAGGTTTTTATGTTTTATGGGATTTCAAGGGATTTTTTAGTTTTTTATGGATTTTTAGGATTATGGATTTTGAGGGGTTTTAGGTTTTTTTTTCAGTTTTTAGTGTTTTTTGGTTTCTTAGTGTCTTAAGAGTTTTTATGTTTTTAACATTTTCTTAGGGTTTATCATTATTTTTTTGTTTTTTAAAATTTTACTTATTTACAGGGATTACTTAGGATTTTTATGGTTTTACGGTTTTTTGGTATATCAAGAGGTTTTAGAGATTTTTTAGGGTTTGATGGGTTTTTAGGGTTTTTTATTTTTTAGTGTTTTATGGTTTTATAGTATTATTCAATGTTTTAGGTTTTAGAAATGTTTTTAGTGATTTTCATGAGTTTTATTGGGTTTTTATTGTTTTTAAACTTTTTGTGGGTTTTAGTATTTTTTAGTGTTTTATATTATTTTATGGTTTTTGGTTTTTTTATATATTTTAGATTTTATGGGGTTTTATGTGATTTTTAGTTTTTATGGTTTGGGGGGGTAGAGTTTTAATACTTTTTTACATTTGAAGGTATTTTTAGTGATTTTTTTGATTTTATGGTATTTTTGGGTTTTGGGGGATTTTGAGTGTTTTTAGGGATTTTAGGGGTTTTTGGGTTTTTAGTTATTTTTATGATTTTTAGGGGTTTTAGGTGTTTTTAGGTTTCTATGGTTTTCATAGGGGTTTTAGGGTATTTTATTTCATTAGGGATTTTTAGGGGTTTTTATGATTTTTATGGGTTATAGTGGTTTTTTAGGATTTTTATGATTTTTAGGGATTCTGAAGGAATTTTGAATTTTTTGGGGTTTTTATGTTTTTTGGGTTTTTTTGGGTTTTTAGGATTTCTTATTGTTTCTTAATGTGTTTAGAGTTTTTATATTTTTTTCTGAGTTCAAAGGCTGTTAATTATTTTTAGTGGTTTTTATGATTATTATTTGTTGTTTGGGTTTTTTTTGAGAATTTTAGGGGTTTTTAGGGGTTTTATGATCTTTTAGTGCTTTTTTAGTTTTTTGTGTTTTCATGTTTTTTGGGGGTTTTAAATGTTTTTTTGTTTTTAGTGTTTCTTATTGTTTTTTTAGGTTTTTAGGGTTTTATTCATTTCATGTATTTTTAGGGGTTTTAGTATTTCTATGGGTTTTTTTGGAAATTTATTGGCTTTGAAGGATTTTAGTGGTTTTAACGGTTCTTATCATTTTTAGGTTTTTTGTGGTTTTAAGTGTTGTTAGGTTTTTAATATTTCATTTTACTTTTTCATGGGTTTTAGGGTATTCTTAAATATTTAGTATTTTTTTTGGGATTTTTTAGTTTGTTTATTTTTTTAGCTTTTTAAAATATTTTATTGTTTTTATGTTTTTTTCGTTTTTAGGGTGGATTTTGAGTTTTTATAGTTATTATGGTTATTTATAATTTTTTATTGTTCATAAGTGTTAAAGGATTTATATATTATTAGTAGGTTTTTAGTTTTCTTATGGGTTTTTATGTTTTTAAAATGTTTAAGGTATTGTTATGATTTTTTCTGTTTTTTGTGTTTTTAACATTTTTTAGGTTTTTAGAGTTTTTAGTGTTTTCTTTTATTTAAATTCTTTCTTATGTTTTTCAGGTTTTTAAGGTTTTATATGATTTAGGAAATTTTTAGGGAATTTTTAATATTTTTTTATGCTTTTTGGGTATTTTGAAGGGTTTTTTGTTTTTTGGGTTTTTATGGTGTTTTTTTGGATTTTTGGATTTTTTTAGTTCTTTAGGGTTTTATTTTTTTTATAGTTTTTAAATTTATTAAATATCTAAAGGGGGTTTTAAAACCCCCCACTATTTAACAAAAAATCCATAATATATATAGTTAAAATAATATATATTAATCTGTTTAAATATATTATAGGAACATATTTTATAAAATATTTATATGATTGTATTTAATTGTATTTTTTATAGATATTGGGGTAATGTTGACTCTTTATGAAATAAAAAATGAAAGCAAAGAAGATGGACACTTAAAACATTAATTGTACATAAAAAATAAAAATTATAAAATCTATATTAAATCAGGGTGCTTGAGATCGAGTACTCACATTGTGGTGAGAGATATATCGACCGTGACTACGTGAATGACTTCTCATTCTCCATGTTTTCAACTGTAACCATGGTCCTTCATCATCATTTGGTAGATCATTATCAACACCATACATCATTTCCATTGATCTAGATACAGAATCATTATTTATTTTCAGTCCCATCACTACTTCTAGAAGCAAGAAGCTCAAAGAAGTTATGTGTACTAACCTTCAATGTTGAACTATGCTTCACAGGCTGTATAGTATCTACACCTACCAAATAAAAGAAAATTTCTGTTTTATCATGATTAAGAATTTCAATATTTGAATTTGGAATATCAATTTTAAGATCAAGATTAGAGCAAAAATTTTGCAGATCAACTACATATCTTGTCCCACCTCCATCAACATGGACCACCCATGGAGCCAAAACATCATCATGAAATTACATGCTCACAGCAGGTTCTGGAACCAAACCATAGCTTTACTGAGTATCTTAACTAAAGTTCTCAGCGGTCTTCAAACCAATGATAGGGGAAATAGTAGATTCACCTCCGTTATCTTCATCTATCTTCATAGATGAGGATTTAATAAATGTGTAATTTGATGTCTCCCAAACATTAGCAGGTTCCAGTGAAAACCCATGTCTTATTTTACCCTTTATCATGCCAGGATCCACAAGAGCCTTCAATACAGTTGATGGTACTTGATTTCCACCCACTAACCCATTCACATTAGATCAATAGGACCAGAATAAGTCATATATTCATTTAAAACCCGAGTTTTCCCAAAAGAATCCATATTGGATCCAATGGGCCTAAGGGAAATCGGCTACTTAGGATCAACCAAAGCCTTCCCATCTCCACTTAATTACAAAATATTATCTACATAAATATATATTTTTATGTATAAGTTTTTTTCTCTTTAATATTAATTAAGTATAATATAAAACGTATAATCATATTATATAAATATATACCTAAATATATTTTATTTAAAAAATATTTCAAATAAAACCCAATGATTATTGTTTTTATAATTTATATTATAATAATAATAATCAATTTTTTAAATTATATGTTTATGCTTTGATATTATATATAATTATTATTATCTTAAATAAAATTTATAAAAATGAATATATAGTAATGCACACAACATTATACAATTATATTTATTGAAATAAATATATATAAATGTACATAATAATTAAGATATTTATTTAATTACATTATATAAATATTTTTATAAATTGTATTTAATATAATATTAATTATGTTTAATATACATATTAATTATATATAATATATATATTAATTATAAATAATATAAAATTACATTTCAAATAATATTATATATATACTAATATAAAATTTATTTCACATAATATCAATTATATAAAATATAAATATTTTGTATAAATCATATTTCATATATATATATATATGTTAAAAATTGTGATGACAGAACAATAGGAGAAGGTGTTAATTGGGGAAAACCCTGAATCCGACGACCATGATGGTCATGAAAAGATCAATCAGGATGATAATTCAAAAGATTTTTTTCTTATAGATAACATAGGGAACAATGAATTGTTCCATATTTCTATAAAAAGGTAAAATGAGTAAAATTGTGTGTTGGGTAGTATTCCTATTTGGAAAAAGATTTTTTTTCGAGGTGGTGATATATAAAACCAATCCCTCATTATCTGACATTGATTTCCCCCATCATTGGATAATAATTCAAAAAGTTAATATTTCTCGTTTTGTGGTGAATCAGGAGGCATTAGGGGGGAGAGTAAATCTATGAAAATACTCTATCATAGTGAGAGTGTTACTTTAATAGGGGGAAAACCATATAATTTCAATGAATTGATGAACATGATTTCTAAAAAATGTGTATTTTGTGAATAGAAAATGACAATAATGGGGAGAGGATTCTGTCATGTAGTATTTCCCTCTAATGACCAAAAGGGAAGAGCATGGAGATATGGATCACTGTCTTTGAATCCTAGCTTTTTGTGAATCCAAGAGTGGGACATTAAATTTGACACATACACAGTCAAAAGAACCCATTCCCATGTCAAGATTTGTATTTTCAAGATGAATTATTTTTACTAGAATCCATGGATCCTATGAGATATAGACTCTTCCATGGGGGATACTATTTGGATGGATAAGTAGACTGGAAACATGAGATATGGAAAATATGCATGGATTTTGGTGGAATTTGATATGTAATATACCCTTGTAGAGGATCTCATGATTACCAAAAGAGATGAAACTATCAACTTGGCACTATAGTACTAAAGTAAGACAAAATTCTGTTCAGAATATAGTTTTTAGGGAATTCTTTATAAGAGAGTAACAAAGAAAAATATTTTTCCTTCTGTAAGATGAAAGGTCATGAAACTTATAACTATAGAAGGAGGAGATGAAAGGATCCTGATTCTCCCCTATCCCACTTTATTACTCTAATTATGGTTTTTATAATTGAGATAGAGTAGATAATGGAGCTGTGGACGGAAACACTATGAATAATAGTGGCGAGCCTTCTATAACGGTCAATATATCCTCTGGTGACAATCATTCTATGTTCTTTGGGTATAGAAAAGATCACCATTCCCATGGAATTCATTCAAACCCTTCAGAGGAGGTGTCAGATATTTATCAAAAGAACCCTATTAACATGATGGGACATAATTCCTTGAAAGGAAATTGTGATGCAGCTGTAGCAAATACTGGATCCATTAAGAAAATTCTTCTCACAACTGGAAACAATGGGCATGAAAATCAAAAGCTCCTGCTGGTAGATGGGCCATTGACATAAGGCAAATCACTAGTTCATCCCCCCGAACATTCAAGGATTACACCAAATGGTAGTCCCCCCTTTGCTGAGAAGGTGATACACCATCCACGTGGGAATTTATCTATTCTCACAGACTGTGTAGTTGAATCCAAATGTGTTCTTATCCCTCAAGGAGAAAATGGTTCTCCAATTAATATGGAACCTAGGGATGTGAATCTAATATGAACTATTGGGAAATAGTAAATATGTCCAATGGAGATTAATCTCAAAGCTGGACCATCAAAATCTCATAATTCTCAACATGCAGATGGAAATGTTTTGGTGGAATCATTCTTAGAGGTCTATCCTTCTAGAAATACTTGGAAACATGCTTACTATAATGCTACATCTTATCCTTTTCTATCCACTAATAGGTTCTCCCCTATGAGTGGTAGGTTATGGGCATATGAGGCTGAAGATAATTGGATTCCAGTGTAATTTGTTGATCCTAGGAACAAGGGAACTTCTAAATGTTTTAATAGATCAATCTAAGGGAAGTCAAAGGAAGTAGAGGACAAAGGTAGAAAGAAGAAGGAATAGTTCTAGGATACAATGGAATAATAGTAAGGACCTATAACTACGGGTTAGGACATCAATCAATGAAGATTTTCTAATGAAATTTATAAGGGGTAGGGAACTCCCTCATAACTAAACCCCATAGGAATTTTTAAGTGCCAAATAAACTAATGATCATTGGTATAGATGAACCTAAATTGACTCTTGAGAAGTGAACTGCTTTCAATTGGACCTCCTTGGGCAATTAGTTTATAGCTCATAATCATCCCAACTACAACATGGATCACTTATGGATTCTTTTCCATGACAACAACCATTTTGATTCAGGCATCTAGAAAAATCAGAGTATTACTATCACTATTAATATCACAATATATATTATTCATATTTTTATTGTTCATAATTCAACATACTATATTTGTATAAGTGAATTTAGGAGAGATCATGAGGAAGTATCTGGAAATTCAGCTCAAAATTGGATGATCAGAGGTGATTTCTACAAAGTACTCAATCCTGATAAAAAACTAGACTCTCTTTTAATAGGACAACAATAGTTGAATTTTCAGCCTGTATTGATCTTTGTAACCTTATGGAGGTCCCAATTACTAGAGCCAATTTTACCCGGAGTAGGTTCACCCAGAATGGAAGATAAGAAAGTAATCATGGTAGTTTTTTTCATACTAATGGATTATTTGAGTGTCTCTAGTGTGATCATTGTTTACAAACTCCCTAAACATCACTCCGATCATAACCCTATTGTTTTTGAGTAATCTAACCTGTCAAGGATGACCCCCCTTCCCTTTATCTTCAACAATGGCTATATCATTATTCCTGGATGTGGGGAAAAAATTCTTGAGTCCTGGAGTCTTGTTCCAGTGGGAAGTCCATTATAGAGACATTCTGGAAAACAAAAACACTCTAAGAGGTTATTAAGATAATGGAGAAAAATAATCTTTTCAAACCTTGATCTTGATATTTTGAATGCTGATAAACATCCTAGAAGAATTCAGGATATAGGTTAGGATCAGAATGTCTTCCTCCGGGAGGAGGTGAATACTCATAAAAAGTATTATGACTTATTAATCATCAAAGAGAGGCTAGAAATAATTCATTTAAATGTAAAATTGTTGCAGGGTGGGGATAGAAATTGCAAAAAAATTCACAGACTCTATAACGAGAAAATATAAAAATTTGGAAACATTGTTATCATCATTAATATATAGATTTATACATCTAAAATTTATGTTTCATGGGAATTTATTCATTATTTCAGTGATCTTTATTATGATGATGGTTCCTAAAGTACTATAAAGATGGAAAGTTACATATATTTATGTAATAATAAGTAAAAAATAGGAGTCCTGTCAAGGAATTATGTAGGGATGAAATTAGGAAGTCCCTATTTTTTCTCTATATAGAGTGTCCTACTATCCCAGATGGTTTCACAAATGATTTTTTCATGTCTTATTAGAATATTCTTCAAGAAGACCTTGTACGTGTTGTGAAATATTTTTTTCCCATGTTTATCTTCCTTATGGAGTCAACTCAAATTTCATTATCCTGATTCTAAAGAAGGAACATTATATTGATATCATGGACATTATAACATTTTCTCTTGAGAATATTCTCTATAAAATTATCAGAAAATTCATGATGTATAGGTTATAGGGAATTGTAAAATACATCATCACACATAATCAATATGATTTTTTCCTAGTATATGAATTCAGTGTTTCCTATTTACAGCCTCAGAGGGGATCAATATCATGAAATAAAAAGTGAATAATGGAAACATTTCCTTAAATATTTTTATATACAATGTGTTTGAAACCCTTAATTGGAGTTTTCAATTTATTTCCATAATGAGATATGGATTCTCTGATATATTCATCAGATTAACGACTTCCATTATTTCTTTGTCAAGTCTATCTTTCATTATCAATGGAACTCACAGAGGATTTGTCCAATGCACTAGGCGGTAAGAAAAGGGTATCAATACTTAGGAATTATTTTTTCTCTTGTTGAGGACTATCATAGTAGATGTATTAATGATCTTACTGAGGTTGGATTACATAAGTATATAAAATATGGATGGAAATTGTTTTTTTACATCACACTTTCTGTATGAAGATGACACCCTTTTATTTAGACAAGACTCAAAGAGAACTATCTTAACAATTTAGGACATCTTTAATCATTATGAGGGATTTGATGGGTAGCCTATCAGGTGGGGAAAATCCTTTATTATGTTTGGTGATGGTATAATTAGATGCAAGAATAATAGGATTACTAAGAAACATGCGATGAGAATGGGATCCCTTTAATTTACTTACCTTGTTGTCCCACTGTTCTGGGGTAGAGTGAAAAATCATTTTATCAGAGGGATAATTTGTAGTGTCATCAATCAACCAGATAGTTATAAAGGGAAGTTTATGTACCAATCTGGGTGAGAGTGCCTTTTTAATTAGGTGATCACTTAAAAAAATTCTCTTTCTCCACATATAGTTGGCCAAGGTCTCTCATTGTTGAGATTTAAGGAATGATGAGAATCTTAATTTAGATTGGGTATGTGCATGACCAAAAATTGATAATAGTTTCCTGGATGGATTGTATCAAACCCATTAAAATGTGATGAAATGGCATCAAAGACATGAAGATTTTTAATTATTTCATAATTAGAATGTTCACATGGAACCTTTTAACCAATAATGACACCCCATGTGATTTTATTATATGCAGATTCAAGAGTAAGTTGTTGAATGGGAATTATTTTCATCGTAGATCATTTATTTAGTCCTCCATCAAGATATCATTTCATGATATCATGAAAAATACATTATGACTAGTTAGAAAGATACCTGATTTAATCTACTAGACCACCTTTTGGCTTGGTCAACCACTGAAGGATATGATGACTATTCCTCCTAATAGAATGAAAATGACAATTAAGTAGTTTATTTCACATCTCAACTACCTTGATTTTCTACCAATACAGATTTCATGTAATGTATAACACTACATGCTTATTGAAACTGATTCTTTAGCATGGAAGCTGAACTAAAATGGAAATTTTAATGCTAAAGAGTATTATATGATCCAAACGGAAAGTCTGTCATTATTCCACCTTTGATTTATAGTTTCATGGCCAATTACATATGTCCTTAGAGGTTCATTAAACTATGGAGAATCTAAAAAACTAGGTTACGAACACATGAACAGTTGAAGAGGGCTGGACAGTACCTCATTTTGACTAGCCATATATGTCTCAAAACTGAAGAAAAAATACAACATCAATTTATATATAGTGTTTTTGCAAGGGAATTGTAGAATTATGATGCAAATGTCTTTGAATTTGATGTTAATTCATATTGGTATCTTGAATAATTAACATATTCTCTCAACAACACCAGGAGAATTGACCAGATAATTCACCTTATGCTGGTGGTAGTTGCCACTTCCTTCACATATGTTTGACAATAACATAATGGTAAGATGTATGAGGAGAAAAATCCCCCTTTCCATAATAAAATTGTGGCTCTACATAGTGAGGTTCATTCTACCGATAGAGTACAACTTGGAAAAACGCATAATAGTATGCATAATATGATAATTAATGGGATTCTAGGTAGACAAAAAGAACCAAATAACCCTTGGTCTAAAAATTATTAAGGTGGTCATCAGTTAGAATTTTATGTTGATGGTGCGGCCTTTGAAATGTCGGGACCTTCATGATGTGGAGGTATTTTCTGATCTCATTGTGGCTTTCTAAAAGGCTTCTTTTGTCATTATATTACTATTGGAACTGATTATGAAGTGGAACTATGGGCATTGATTTATGCAATCAGGCATTTTCTCCAACATCAAAGAGTAAACCTATGAATTGAATCATATTATTCAAATGCTATAATGGATCTCCAAACCATAAAAAGGAATGTCCTATGGATACTCCTACTAAAGTGGATTGGATGAACTTATTATGATTCTTATCTCAATCTTATTGTCTCCCATGTTTATAAAGAAGAGAACCAGGTGGAAGAAGCTCTTTCAAAGAAGGTAATCACTAAGACATGAATGATGTGGACTTTTAAAGGACTAGAGTTCTGGTTGGTATTGGTGGATTATGACATGCATGGGGAGATTATTTTACTCCGTTATAAACTCCATTGTATTGACTAACTTTTTATGTTTTATGTTATTTCTTAATTATTTTTTGGATCAGTTTTTCCCAGATCACAGATCATCTTGGATAAATGTATTTTATATTATAATAATTATATAATATATATGTATATATAATTATTAAATTTATAAAAATAAATATATATTAATGTCCATAATAATAAATATATGTATTTAAATAATTATATAATTATATTATCAAAAAAAAATACATTAAATAAATACTTATATATTTATATGAATAAACATATATATAATATATAAATATTTTTTTATGAATATAAATAATTTACATAAATATATTTCAAAATATATAAATA
The DNA here is from genome assembly GCA_963277665.1 of Viscum album. NCBI lineage: Eukaryota > Viridiplantae > Streptophyta > Magnoliopsida > Santalales > Viscaceae > Viscum > Viscum album. The sequence goes on along the minus strand of OY728163.1, from coordinate 1,965,332,536 downwards.
TATGTGTATATAAATAGCATAAATAGAATTAAAAAATATATACACTTAGGAATGTAAACACACATATAAAATATATAGTTAATATAAATTTATTATAATATAGGTACAAACTATAAAATTTAAACATTTATATATTCATTTATATAAATAGATATACATGTAATATATTTTATGAATTTAAATATTTTTCCAAATAAAATTTATTTTAGGAAGATTCTAGAAATATATAATTAAAAAAATTTGTAGTTAATAGATCAAAATTGTGTTTCCATAGTGGTAGAGGCATCTGGGTGAAGTTGTGGAAATTCTAGTTCTGAAACCCATCTCCAAACTATTTTCAAAGTAGGTGAGGGAAATCTGATGGCGCCAGTTGACCATAGACAAGATATTCCTTGGTGGAAGGGTCATCGTGGTAAACATGTTCGAGAATTGGATGGGTCTAGGGGCTCACACATGGAATGAGAGGGTGTCTAATGGGGGGATAGGGGGAATGGGTCAGTCCTGCAGGGCTAGTGAGTGGGGAACATATATATTTTTTTTATATATTATTAGTGGTGATTTTAAAAAATCATCTAATATATATGATGAATATTTAATCATTAATTTTTTTGTTAGAGATGGTGTTGAACCACCTCTAATATATATATCAATTAAATGGGGTTAAAAACCCCTCTAATTTGGCCTCGCATATAGGTGATTTTCACAATTTCCCCTATTATGAGGCTTACAACTCAATTAGGGGTTGTTTTCAAACACCCCTAAACTGGTAAATAATTTAGAGGGGGTTAAAATCTCCCCTAAAAGAGATTTTGTGATGAAATTAATGGGAATTTAAACTGTCTTTAATTTAACAACTACTAATTGTGGTATTCCTTTCCTGTAGTTTATGAAAACCACTTCTAACAACATGAGGTGGGTACATTAGTGAAGGTTACTCATAACCATCATTTATATATTTATAGGACTTTATAACCCCCCTAAATCCCAAAAACAACCATTTCTAATAGTTGCATTTTTATAGTGTAAAACCCTCAAAATACCTAAAAATTATAAAACCTATAAAAATCCCAAAAAATCCCTAAAAAACCCTAAAAACATAAAAACCTTTAAAAACCCATGAAAATGTAAGAAAACCATAGAAATATAAATACACTTAAAACCCCTAAAAACCAAAAGACTGCTAAGTACCCTAAAAATCCTAATAACCTGAGAACCCATAAAAACCCTAGAACCCTTAAAATACCCTAAAGACCCTTAAAACCCCTAAAAACCACTAAAAACAATAAAACCCCTTTAAACCCTAAAAATCGTAACAACTCTATAACACCATTAAATCTCTTTAAAAAACCCTAAAACCCCAAAAAATGAAAAAATTCTTGAAATGCATAAAAAACCTAAAAAATATTAAAACCCTAAGAAATTCATTAAAATCACTAAAAATATAAAAAACCAAAAAAAAGAAACCATAAAACCCTAAAACACATAAAACGCCTAAAAACCTAAAAAAATGATAAAAAGATTAAGAACCCCTAAAACCCCTCAAAATACCATAAAACCCAAAAAAATAATAAAATTCCTAAAAATCCATTAAAATCCCTAAAAATGTTAAATACCCTAAAACCCATAAGAAAACCATAAAACAAAAAAACTCTCAATCCCCTAAAAACATAAAAACATGAAGAATCATAAAAACTGTAAAAATCATTGAAACAGCTAAAAACATTAAAACCCCATAAAAAAAATAAAAACCCATTAAAAACTCTAAAAATCCTTTAAACCCATAAAAATTTAATGAACTATAAATAACCTTAGAAAACCAAAAATCATAAAAAAACACTAAAAACCTAAAATTATATAAAAACAATAAAAACCCTCAAAAATCATAAAAACATAAAAACCATAAGAATCATAAGAAATCCCTAAAAATACCTTAAAACATAAAAAACCAAGAAACCCAAAAATGATCAGGAAACTTTAAAAAATGAAAAGTACTAAAAACAATTAAAAACATAAACACCCTAAAAATTATAGACCCCTAAAAACATTAAAATATCAAAAACCCAAAAAAAACTGTAAAAATCATAAAATTCATAAAAATACCTAAAACCAAAAAAACATAAAACCCTAAAGACGCCAAAGAAAACCATAAAAACTATAATATTATTAAATCTCCTAAAAATCCAAAAAAATGATAAAAACCAATGAAACCCATAAACCCATAAAACCCCCAAAAATTCTATAAAATACCAAAAACCAATTAGAACTCTTAAAACCTTCTAAAAACTCTAAAACCCCTTTATACCCCATAAAACGTTAAATAAATCTAAAAAACCTTTAAACCACATAAAACTAAAAAAACCATGAAAGCCCTAAAACTATTAAAAAATATAAAAAGCCCATAAACCCCTCAAAAACCATAAAAACCCTAAAAACCAAGATAAATCATAAAAGGACCTACAAATACCTAAAAATTTAAAAAATTATAAAAACAACAATAACACTAAGAAAAAATTAAAAAACTAAAAAATTGTTAAAACCCTATGAAACCTAAAAAGCACTAATAACCCTTAAATCCTTAAAAACCAAAAATACAATAAAAACCTTAAAAATCATAAAAACCAACTAAATATTATAATATCCCTTTATACCACTAAAAAAAATAAAAATCCTAAAAAAATTTAAAACCCTAAAACACAAAAAATCCCAAGAAACACAGAAAACCCCTAAAATCGCTAAAAACGTAAAAAACCATTAAAATCCCTAAACCCGTAAAATTCATAAAAATTCTTAAAAATAAATGAAATCTATAAAAATGTAAAAAAACAAAAAATATAAAAACTGTAAGAAAAAAATTAAACCCTAAAAACAAAAAATACATATAAAAATCTAAAAACTGCTAAAAACCCTTTGAATACCTAAAAAGACAAAAAATCCAAAAACCCCTCAAAATCCCTAAAAACCTTAAAAACCATAAAAATCCTTAAAATTTTCTAAAAATCCCTAAAACCCTAAATACACTAAAAACCCATAATAAAACCTTAATAATTTAAAAACACTTAAAACCCATAAAAATATTAAAAAGGCTAAAAACCTAAAAACAATAAAGACCCCTAAAACCAAAAAAAAATCCTAAAAACCGAGAAAACCATAAAAAACTATTAAAACTCTAAAAAACTATTAGAATCCTTAAAATGTTAAAATCCATTAATAAACCATAAAAACCATAAAAAACTCAATAAACCATAAAACATAAAAAACCATTAAAACCATTTAAACCCTTAAAACCCTCAAAACACCCAAAACCCCAATAAAATATAAAACCCCAAGAAATTTGTAATAATACTTAAAAACATAATATACTCTAAAAATCATAAAGAAACTTAATAAATCCTTAATAACATAAAAATCATCAATACCCCAAAGAAATCACAAGACATTAAAAACCCATAAAACCATCAAAATCCATAAAAACCCATAAAAATTATAAACAAACACAAAAAAATACCTAAAAAATAAAAAACCCTAAAAACCGGAAAACCCTAAGAAAACTTAATAACCTAAAAACTCATAAAAACTATAAAAAATAAAAAATTATATGACCCATCAAAAACCATAAAATCCCTCAAGACAATAAAAACCCCTAATATCCATAAAATTTTTATAAAATAACTACAAACCTTAAAACCATTTACACAAAAAAACCTTAATAAACTCTAAAAAAAACATAAAAACCATAAATCCCCTTAAAAAATAATACACCTAAAGCCCTAAAAACCATAAAAACCCAAAATAACCTTCAAAATTGTCACAATACATAAAAACCATGAAAACCATAAAAATACTAAAATATCCCAAAAAATTCTTAAAACACTAAAAACCCTAGTAAAATCATAAAATCCGAAAAACACTTAAAAACCATAAAACATGAAAAATAATTAAGTAACCTAAAAACCTAAAAACATAACCCCCCGAACTCCTCAAAATTTCCAAAAATCCATAAAAATTATAAAAAACCTAAAAATTAAAAAAATGCCTATAAATCACCCAAAGCATAATTAAAAACTAAATCCCTAAAAAACAATAAGAAAACCATAAAATCCTAATAAATACAAAACCCATACAACCCTAAAGTCCCTAAAGACTCTAAACGACCCTACAACCCTGAAAACCCATTAAAACCCTAAAAACATAAAAAATACTAACACCCCAAAATATCCTAAAAAACTGAAAAAATATAAAAACCATTAAACCCTTAAGAACATTAAGAAACTCAATAAAACATTAAAATCCCTAAAAACCCAAAAAATACTATAATAACTAAAAAACCCACAAAACCCTAAATCCCATAAAAATCCCCAAAACCCCTAAAAACTATAAAAATCCTAAAAAAGTACTAAAAAGTCCTAAAAGTTTAACAACCCCTAAAACACTTGAAAACCCAAAATAAATCCTTAAAAAACTAAATACACTCAAAACCAATTAAAATATAAAAAAATATAAAGAACTAAAAACCTAATGCAACCCTAAAAGACTAAAAACTATAATTACTCCAAAAAAATAAAACACATAGAAACCCCTAAAACCGAAAAAAAAAACTATAAATATAAAAACCCATTATGCCCTAAAAAAGTTATAAAAAACTCTTAAAAACCTAAATACCATACAAAAATAAAAATAACTAAAAATGTAGAAAAAAACAGAAACCCTAAAAACCCCTAAAAACTCCCAAAATCCATAGAAACCAAAAAACCATTAAAAATCCAGAAAAATACCAAAAAATACCTAAATACTCGTAAAATACATAAAAACCCATAAAAACTTAAAAAAACATAAAAGCCCTAAAATCCAAAATAAAATTAAAAACTCTAAAAAAACCCTAAAACCCTCTAAAATACCTAAAACCCTTAAAAACAATAGAAATCATAAAAATACCAAAAAATCCTAAAAAATTTCAAAACCATGATATATATAAGAAAACCTCAAAAACCAAAAAACACATAAAACCCCTAAAAATTCTAAAAATTATAAAACATTAAAACACCTTATGAAACCTAAAACCCCTAAAAACCATAAAACCCCCAAAATTGTAAAAAACCTAAAAACCCATAAAACCTTGAAAAACTCTAAAAACCCATTAAACCTCTAAAACAACTAAAACACTAAATAACCACAAATCCCTAAAAACTCAAAAATCCCCTAAAACCCTTAATACCCCAAAAACCTAAAGAAATCCCCAAATCCCAAACAAACCCCTAAAAACCCTAACACCACTAATAACATAAAAAATACTTATAAATCCCTCTAAATTTTAAAAATCTCCATGAATGTATTTAAAACCAAAAAACTCCAAAACCCCAAAAATAGAAAACCTAGTAAAAATAGTAAAAACCTGAAAACCAAAAAAAACTAAACCCCCTAAATATCCCTAACAACCTAAAAAATATAAAAAACCCTAAAACCGTAAGAAATCCATAAAACCTAAAAACACTTAAAACACCTAAAACCCTAAGCCCCATAAAAACCTAAAAATCCTAAAACACCTAAAAACCCGCTAAAAACCACTAAATATGTAAAACCTTTAAAATTACAGAAAAACAATACCAAAACATTAAAAACCTTAAAAAAATTAAAACCCATAAAAATGAAAATACTAAATATTAAAAAACCCCTTAAAATCAAAAATATTGTAAGAAACATATAATCCCCTAAAAAGTTAAAAAAAACTAAAAACACATAACTACCTAAAAAGGCACTAAAAACAATTTAAACCATTAAAACCATTAAAAATATAAAAAACATCAAAAATCATAAAAACAAAAAAACCCCAAACCCCCAAAAGAACCAGAAAACCCAGAAAACCCCCTAAAGTCCTTAAGAACCCTCAAAATCCCAAAAAACATAACAAAACAATGAAAATAATTGAAAAACCCTAATAATCCTAAAAATATAAAAACCACTAAAAATACAGAAAACCCTTAGAAAACCACAAAAACCAAAATAATACTTAAAACCCATTAACAACCCAAAAATTATGAAAAACCTAAAATCCCAACCCTCCCAATTCTTAAAACCCATAAATGAATATAAAAATACAAAAAAATCCCTAAAAGCCCATAAAACCCTAATATACCATATAAAAACATAAAAAACCTTAAAACATATAGAAAAACATAATCCCCTTGAAAACCTATAAATTTTAAAAACCTAAAAACCATAAAACACTAATGACCAGTTAATCTATAAAAACCCATAAAACCCTTAAAAACACAGTAAAATTTCTAAAATCCCTCTAAACCCCTAAAAGCCTTAAAAAATATTAAAAACCTAGAAACACATAAAACTCCTAAGAAATAAAAATATGTTCAAAGCCCTTAAATCCCCTAAAAAAATGAAACACTAAAAACCAAAAAAATCCCTAAAAACAAAAATCCCCATAAAAAAATTTAAAATCTAATAAAAAATATAAAAAATAATTAATCTTTTAAAAATGTAAAAAAATAAAAAAAACATGAAAACCCTAAAACTCCTAAAAACCCCAAAACATAAAAAACCATAAATCCATAAAAACCCTCAAAATCCTAAAAACCCTAAAACCCTAAATACATAAATATCCCCAAGAAATAATTAAAAATACATAAACATTTAAAATAACCTAAAACTTCTAATAAAACTTCAAAAACATAAAAACACTTTAAACATCTCAAAAACTAAAAAAATATAAAACCCTGAAAACCCTAAAAAACCTAAACCCTAAAATTCCTTAAACCCCTTATAACAATAAAAATTATTAAAAGACCTAACAATCCATAAAATTTTAAAAAATCTATAATACCTAAAATTCCTAAGAAATTCTCGAAAACCTAAAAACACTAAAACTCAAAAAAAAAAACCTAAAAATACCAAAACCTTTAAAAGACCCTAAGAACCCCTAAAACAATAAAAACCATTAAAAATAGAAAAAAATCACTATCTTCCAATAAATCCTATATGAATCCACTAGAAATATAAAACCCATTAAAACCCCTAAAAACATTAAAATACTCTAGAAACCCAAATGCCTCAAAAAATTAAAAATACCCAGAAAATCCAAAAAAACATAAAAACCCAAAAACCCTCAAAATCCCTAAAATAATTAAAAAAATTCTAAAAACCCCTGGAAAAACCATAAAAATGAAAAAAAACTATAAAAAAATAAAAACCTAAGTAACCCATAAAAACCTAAAAATTAAAAAAACACGAAAAAAATAAAAACCCATAATAAAACCTTAAAAACAAAAATTTCTTAAAACCTCTAAAAAAGATCAAAAATGCTAAATACCATAAAAATCATAAAAATACTAAAGACCATAAAACCCCTAGAAATCTTAATACCTCTAAAAATCCATAAAAACTCCAAAAATCACTAAAAAAACTAAATACCCTTTAATACCCTAAAATGTTTAAAAAAACAAAAAAAACCATAAAAATAAAAAAAACCATAAAAAATAAAACTCTAAAAACAATATATAACTATAAAAACCCTCAATATACCCTAAAACATCTTTCACTCTTCAGTGTAGGGGAATATATATTTTTTGAAAAAAAAATTCTATTGGAAATGAATTTTATCAACAACTATGTCCCTATGAGTAAATTGTTGGTAAAAACTCTATCGCTAAATGGTATTGAGACAGATAAAATGATTATGTTGAAATTATAATAATACTAATAGAGAATATATATTTTGGTCATAATGTTTAGAAAGAGATTAATACGAATAATATATTTGTTGGTAATATTATTAACATTTATAAAAAATACCAACAATTAATATCCATTTATAAATTATATTTTAAATATTGGAATTCCAAGATTTTTTTGTACAATTTAATATTTTATTTGTTAATATAATTATATGAAATATATTATCATATTTATTATATATAATATATTATCATATTTCATATATATAATATATTATCATATTTATTATATATAATATATTATCATATTTATTATATATAATATATTATTATATTTATTATATAATAATTATAAAATTGGATTACCAGAAACACCACAACATCTATATTTTATTTAACATTCAAATATAGTATAAATACATGTTCAAAGATCATAAAAAGAAAAGAACGTGCAAGAAACATATTACCAAAATATTTAAACATGTTCAAACACTAAAAGAATTTACATGAAACTTGATGAAATTTTGTTTACAAACTATTTCTCCTTAACAATGGACATCACTATCATGGAATCCCCATCACTTCACATGGGATATTATCTACTGTAGTGGATCTTCACATGAAAAAATTTAATATCATAAATTTTATTGTAGTGGACCACACCTATATGTTTAAAGTCTCACCTATCCCAACTCTGAATGGATGACGCATTGTTTGATTTTAGTGGACCACCATCATCTAAACATGCATAACTTCTATGATTTATTGTAGCGGACTGCCATCATCCCATCACTAATTGTCCCATAACTTGTTCCAAATTCACCATTATCTATATGATTTTTTACCTATCCCAGCATATGTTAAACAAACTAATTTGCTGACGTACTATAAAAATTACATCATTTAGTGAATAATAATAATGATGAAAAATAAATCACATTTATGAGAACTTCTTATAGAACAATAAATTTCTCCCCTAACTTTTTTCTATAAAAAAAATTTGTAGAACAAAAGAGAATAACTTGAATGAATATTATAATCCTTGATCCCATTATATTCATAAAAAATTCACCCTTCTAATAAAAATACATGAGTTTGGTTATGATCATCAAAAAAAATTTCAAGCATAAATCGTTAATGACAATTGAATATAAGGTATTCAGACAACGAAATTCCTTCTAATGAAATAAACCATCTAGAAAGAAATACATTTTATATTAATCTATGTGTGAATGATTCAAAAAAAATCAATTAATACAATTGATTTTCCAACCAAACATATTGGATTTAGTACCAATAGAAAATTAATGATGACCCATGATAACATAAAATATCTACTCGAAATAAAACTTCATGCAATACTAGAAAAAGAAGGGGAAATAAAGTGCCCCATTTTTTTATAATTTTGTAATAATCAGGGATAGGTGAGATATTTTACAAGAGGGAAAATGAGTAATTTTTACATGCTAAGTGTAATATATTACATTTTATAAAATGTAGTTGGGGTTTGGCTTAGTGGTAAGCACCCCCTAATTCTACATGGAAAATGGGGGTTCAAAACCCATTGGGCGCAAGTTACTATAGCAGCACTGTAGCGCTCTTATAGAAACAGAGCTACTGTTGCAGCGGCGGAATAGGTACTGTAGCAGCGGCAGGTATTGTAGTAGTGTGGCTACTGTAGCAGTACTATTCACAGAATGGGCCTTGGGAAAAAAAAATTGGGCCTATGGGCTATATAATGGGATTAATTCCCACTGGGCCTTCGGGCTATGTAATGGGTCTCCCTTTACCCAGTTAAAGAATTCTTTGCTTTTTTGCAATAATAAAAAATGAGGCTTCGGCCCCAACCTTTAAAAAAATTACATTTTATAATGGAGAAATCTTCGGTATAATAACATAGATAAGCTGATATACTTGCTATTTTTTAGAGGTGTATTTTTTCAATGATTTTTCCAAGTAATGGAAATTAAAAAACAACAACTAGAAGAAGAAATACTATAGTTGTATTAATGAAACATTTTGAAGACATGTGCATTGGTTATGGCCACATGAAACATTTTTTAAAGATCCTTAGGATGATATAATTGTGGTGTTCCAAAATAGTATACATTAAAATGTTTTTATGAGTATTTTCGGACCTTCAATATGTTAATAGAAAATAAAGCACATGGGTGGTTGGTAAAAACATTCATTTATGTTTATATCTGAATTTTCAGTGAAATTAGGGGAGAATGTCATTTATTTGTTGGTTGATCGTCTCAATTTGGCATCAAAGAACCCTCGATTTTTATGTATAGTAATAAAAATTATGGTAAGAAACAAAACCATGTAAAAAATTTTAACATACATACAAGCATGAATTTATATAATCCTAAAAAATATAAACCAAACCAGAAATTTTATTTATCTTCGCACTCGTAGTTATCCAAGAGTGTCTATGAAAATACACCTTTCACATTCTATCTTTATCAACAAAAAAATATTACCACAAATGGATGTTAAAATATGGTAACAAATAAAAGTTATGATACACAATTGATAAATGTCATCAATATGTGAAGGTACTCATTATACACCATATCCTACTTTTCATTCACCAAATAATTCTAAATTGAAATGAATACACCATTTGGATCATCAATCCCTTCAAAAATCATGGAATGGGATAATAATTAATGAATTGTGTAATATAATTAAGAATATAATATTAGAGTTAATAATATACTATAATTCAGGAATGGAGGAAAAGAAAATGATGAAATGGGAAATTGGTTAGAGGTAGAGCCATCAAATTTGAGAATGGATGAAATGAAATTTAAGTATGTAATGAAATTAGGGATAATTGAAAAATTGATAATAAACTAAACTGATTAGTCCGACGCATAAAACCACATCCACCAAGAATATTTGAAAATGACAAGGTTACATAAAAAATGCATGACCCTACCAAGTCTCATCCAAATGCATACAAAACAAACACCCTTGTCAGCATCCAAGGATCAAATGAAGATCAATATTGGCACTGAAATTGATTTCCAAACAATAAAAGAAGGAATGAAAACCCATTAATCATGAATCCTTAAGATCCATTGTGAGCATGAGTAAGAAATAAAGGTTTTAAAATCCTATAAATTGACTAATAGAAGGAGATTCATATAATGATGTGAAATCTAGAAAAGTCCCGAAGGACTGCATTGATTTGATCCAGATGACAATATTTCACTTATTTTCATTGCTCTTCCTAGAAGATTTCTAGTATAAAACCATCGATGTAGCTAAAAACATTTTGTTGAGTTTCAACCCCAAACTCATCTAAACCCATTATGGTGGACAGTAGAAAACCCTAATTGTGACCAAAAAACATGTGTATGTACACAACTATTCCTCTTTGGCCCTTATTTAAAACCATCCAAGCTACTGGACATTCAGGCTAGCCATTGAGTAGGAGAATTGTATGAAGGATCATAGAATTTAAATCCTTTCATTAGGCTTCTCCCAACATTGCCTCTCCATGATCATATTCTGGTCCAGAATCCCCTTATTATTTTTCATCGCATCTCCTTCCCTAACCGTAAAGTTCACATTCGAGATAATTCCACCATTCATCCTATCATCCTCAATTCTATAGCTATCAATTAGGTCATCAGAATTATAATTCAACCCCAAACCCCAAATTCATGGTTCATCCAAACTGTCCCTATTATTGTTGTTCCTTCTCATGGTCACATTATCTTGTTCTTCTCCTTTATTTCACTCTGAACCCAGATCCCCAAAATATTTCACATATTTATTTGCTAAATTCTAATGAAACTCGACCCACATTTGGAAGAGGGTGGGCTATTCTATCACTAGAGGGAATGTTTCCAAGTTTCTAAAAAACATGGATATATTCATCTTGAGAGATACTCCGATGACAATAGAAGAATCCTCCTTGAAACCACTAAATCCCACCATATCAAGATCACTTTTTTATGATGAGGGTTGAAGATGAAATGTCTTCGAGAATACCTAGCTTGAGCTGAATTCATTGGAGCACAAATGGTTGTTCAAGATCAGATCAGTGATATTCATTAGGATCTGACTCCCCCTGTTCATCAGTTCCATGTTGTGGGAATCCATGAACTCCAATTTTCAACTCAGATTTATGGAGTCTTTTACCAAAAAGGATTCATAGGTGACATTGAGGTGTGATAAAGAAACCCTATGATGTATATTAGGGAAATAAGAAGAGCATTGTGGGAAGGAGATAAGGGGTGAAAAGAGGATAGAATATGAAGAAAACCATAGGATGGAGGCAGATACAGGAATCTTGGAATCAGGGGAGCAAGAGATAAGGAGGCCTAGATAGAGAGGTGGGGGCGTGGACAGAGAGGAGGACGCAGTGACATATTTTTTATAATAAACTATAATATTTCATCAAAATATAATAATAAAAATAAATAAATTATCAAATTAAATTTAATATTTTAAATTAAAAAAAATTAATAAGTATATATAAAAATATAAAAATTATTACATTTGAGAAATTAATTAATTATAATATATGATAAATATAATATATATAAAAATTCAATATCTGAAAAAATATAACAAACAAATAGAATTTAAATATGTAAATACTCATTACTAATTACATAAAAAAAATATAATAAATATAATAAATAAAAAATTAATATAAAATTCAATATGTGAATATTGAATTAATAATATAAAAAAATCAATATGTGAATATTAATTAATAATTACTTATATTTTAATTATGTTTATGGATTTTTTTTATTGATTATCATGTTTTTATTTATTATATTTATTAAATTAAAATATCTAAATGATATAATTTTTTTATGAAAGGTGTCAAAATTTCTATTAAATAAAAATCATTAGAAAGTATGACAACTATTGATAGGTATAGAAAAATAAAAATTAAAATGAATTAATAATAAATTTTTATTAAAACCCTTGAAATTAAATATGGACTTTGGTCATAAATATATTTATATAATTATTTTCTCTTAATTGGTTTTTACTATTGATTGGTGTATTGTGACAAATTTTATTGAAGGAAGAAATTTTTCTTTTGAAATAGTTATTATTAGTAATATATTAAATTGTTAGTAATAAAAGTTTGGTATTATTATGATAAAGTAATGGATTTAACAATTGGTAAAATATTTGTTGGTGTTAAATGATCAATACCAACTGATATATCTATTTCTAAAAACAAGTTTTGGTACTAATAATAAATAACAATAAAACATAATTTCTATTGGAATTGCTCATTTTTACCAACAGATAAATTATCTGTCAATAAATTTCTAGTGTTTGGACTTTTGTGTCTTTTTCTTTCTTTGTTTTCCTTTTGGGGTTTGTTTTTTGGGTATGGGTTTTTTGACCCTACCCCACCCTGGTCTGCAGTGTTTTCTTTTTCACAATAAATTTTGGGGGGGCCAAGAATAGTCTGGTTCCCACATCTACCTTTCCCTAAAAACACCTAAAACCATAAAAACCCCTATGAACCTTAAAACCCCAAAAAACCCCTAAAAATCATTAAACCGCACTAAAAAATACAAAGTGAATTTAAACTCCTATGAATGTTAAAACCCCCCAAAATACATTTAAACCCCTAAAAAACTAAACAAATCCCCAAAAACCTAAAAAAACCCAAAAAACCCAAAAAACCCAAAACCCCCCCAAAAAACCCTAAAACCCTCAAAACCCCTAAAAATATAAATACATATAAAGTCCTAAAGAAACCATAAAAATATATAATATAATAAAAAACTATAAAACCCTAATAACCCCTAAAAACATTAAAATCCAAATAACACATAACACACCTAAAAACTCTAAAAACACTAAAAACCCAAAAACCCTAAAAACACTAATAATCCCTAAAAATACTAAAAACCATAAAAATGATAAAATATCCCAAAAATATATTAAAATATAAAAACCCCTAGAAACACTAAAAATCATAAAAACCTTAAAATTAATAAACAACCAAAAACTAAAAAAATCAAAGACCTTCAAAAACTCTACAGAATCCATAAAACCCCTAAAATAACCTCAAAATGACAAAAACACCTAAACCTTAAAACACATAAAAACTAAAAACAATTAGTAACTATAAAAACACTTTATAACACTATATATGTTAAAAACTTCTAAAACACCTTAATAACACTAAAAACTAAAAAGCATTACAAACTTAAAAACCAATAAAAACTATAAAAACCTAAAAGTCCCTAAAAACCATAAATCCAATAAGAAACATTAAAAAATACCAAAAATAACTAAAAATGTAAACACCCTTAAAAACCTTGAAAAAAACTAGGTAAATATTAAAAACAAGAAACACATAAATCCTAAAAATGCTGAAAACTCGTAAAAGCGCCCTAAAAACCTAAAAACCCCCAAAAAACCCTTAAAACCCATTAAAATAATTAAAAACCCATTAAAAACCAAAAACTCACTAAATAATCAAAATTATCATAAAAACCTGAAAACATTTAAAACACTAAAAATCCATAAAAACTCTAAAAAATCCTAAAAACAATAAAACCCTAAAATCTCTAGAAATACCTAAATTTTTTGAAAACTATAAAAATATAAAAAATCACAAAAAATACATAAAATGTAAAAAAACCCTAAAAACCATGAAACTTCCTAAGAAAACCATTAAAACCTAAAGAAACATAAAAACCCTAAAAACATATAAGAATCACTAAAAAACATAAAACCCCTCAAAACCTTAAATTCTATAAAAACCCATAAAACCCCTAAATAAAACTAAATTCTCTAAAAAATAATATACACCTAAAAATGTTTAAAAAATATGCATAACCATAAAAAACCCCAAAAACTCAAAATATCCTAAAAAAATAAAAATCCAAAAAAACCATAAAACCCTAAAAACTCTTAAAACCATCAAAGTCCATAATAACCCCAAAATACAAAAAAATATGCTTAAAATCTTTAAAAATAAATAAAGTCAAAAATAGCCTAAAAACCCTTAAAATCATAATTAAACCTTAAAAAATTAAATACATTTAAAACCTATAAAACCAAAAAAAAAACTGAAAACCAAAAATTCCACAAAACCCCTAAAACACAGAAAAATCCCTAAAAATCATAAAAACCAAAAAATAAACCTAAATGTCCCAAAAAAACTAAATAACCCTAAGAACCCTGAAAAAAACATAATAAAATATTTAAAATCTAAAAATACTTTAAACCCCTAAAACCCTAAAAAGCTAAAAACCCTAAAAATCCTAAAATATCATAAAATCCTAAAAACCTATAAAATCCTAAAAAAAACATTTAATCAAGAAAAAACCTTTAAACCCATTAGAAAATTTAAAACCCTTTAAACACATCATAACATTAATAAACTCAAAAAATACTTAAAACCAATAAAAACTCAAAAAACCCCTAAAAACATAAATATATAAAACCCCAAAACCCCCCCAAACCCCTTGGAAGACTCAAAATCCATAAAAACCGTAAAAACCCATAAATATCTTAAAAATCCCAAAAAATACCTAAAACATAGAATCCATAAATACAATGAAAACCCCTAAGAAAAACTAGAAACCTAAAAACACAGAAAAACCATAAAAACAAAAAAAAATCTAAAAACCATAAAAATCATTAAAAACCTAAAAACCCTTAAAATCCATAAAAACCTAAAAATAATAAAAATTATAAATGCCCTAAAAATGCATAAAAACATAAAAAACATAATCTATCAAAACTCAAGAAAACAATAAAAATATAAAGCACTAAAATCACATAAAAACCTAAACAAATACAAAACCCTAATAAACATTGAGAATCATAAAACCCCGTATAAAAATGATAACACCAAAAACCTTGAAAACCCCAAAAAACCAAAAAACCAAATAAAACCATTAAAACACTTTAAATAACTAAATACTATAAAAAACACTAAAAATCCAAAAAAATACAAAAAAACTAAAAAATCCCAAAAAAACCCCAAAAAATCAAAAAAACCCCAAACCCCTAAATTTCCTCAATATCTATAAAAACCCTAAAAACATATAAAAATTATAAAAATACAAAAAAAATCCATAAAAACATAAAAACCTAAAACCCCAAACATTCTTAAAAAAAATGAAAAATTTTAAAATAATTAAAACCCCTAAAACCCAAAGAAAATCTAAAATCTATAAAAAAACATAAAAAATAAAAACCCCTAAAAAGTTTTAAAATTCATAAAACCAAAAAAAACCCTCCAAAACAAAAAAAAATTCTAAAAACCATTTAGACCCATAAAACGTTAAAATAATACAAAAAAAAATAAAACCCCTAAAAACTCAACCCCCACCCAAACCCAATAAAACTATAAAAATACAAAAAACCCTAACAAACCAAAAAACCCCTCAAAATCCCTAATAACCAAAAAAATTCATAGAAATTCTACAAAATCATTAATAATCCCAAAAAAATAAAATAGATTAAAACCCGTGAAATAACCTTGGAAAAACATAAGAACTTAAAAACACGTAAAATCTTAAAAAATCCTAAAAAATAAAGAAACCAAAAAAATCAAAAATCCTAAAAAATTGAGAAAACCATATAAATCCCTAAAACCCCTAAAAACCAAAATAATTATAGAAAACCATAAAAACATATAAAGAAACTGAGATTTAGCTCTTGGAAATAGATCTCCCTCAACATCCTTGATGGCGATGACCACTATGCCCCTCCCTTCCCCCTTAGCAGGAGAGGGATCTTTGCCATTTCTTGATGGAGATTAGAATGCCTTCACTCCCTTATCTATCCCTTGTTTTCTACCCCCATTTCTTCATATTATGCTTACCCTAGGGTACCCGGTTTATATTAGGGACATCGAAAACTACCTATCAAGATTATGGAGTTCAATAAGGCCTCTTATATCTATAATATGATGTTGATATCTTGATTCATAAACCAGAAACATTAGGTGGACCCATTTGACAGGTTTATCTCCAGATCTAGAGGTATTTATGACCTATTTATGGTGGGGTTAATCTATGGCTACCATATTAGGATATACTTTACGACGGTGGAAGATTTGATTAACACATGGTCCTCGACCCATCGAAGCATCAATGTAGTAAGATTCATCCCCTTTAGGTGGGGTTTTGATCTTCTTATGAATTGTGATTCACCAATCACTACTACATGGGTTAGATTTCTGAAACATCTTCTTCTATTTTAGAATATTTCTATCATTTTTATACTTTGGAATCTTGTGGGGCGCTATATGTGTTCAGATAGTAACCTGTTGCTCCAAGAGTATGTATTGAATATGATGCATCCAGAGCACCGATTGAGTTTGTCTGGATAGTTGTTGGTGAGGAGTTTCATTATAAACAACTAGTTATTTTTGAATAATTTTTAGATTTTTGTTCTTATTGTAAGAAAATAGGTCAATATAGTATTGTTTTGAGGTGGAAGAGTATAAATAATAGAAGTGTGGGGCTGGCTCATGGGGCGCCTGATTCTAGAAGAAAGCCTGATGTTGAAGATCATGTTATAGTTGTGAAAGGGGATGGTATTCCTCTAAAAAATTCTCAATGTTTTCCCACTAATCCAAAGGTGAGTATAATTTTTATGAATTTCAATTGAGACCGAGGGATCAAGTGCGATAAAGAGGTTGTGGAAACCGAAGAATGAAATAAAGGTATAGAAGCTATCTTGATCAGTGGTGATGGAGTTGTGACTGATGCAGAGGTTGTGCGAGCTACTACAAGTGTATTGGAGGGGTCCCTAGAGATTTTGGTATAGTGAAGAGAGAAAACATATGGGTTGGTAGGTTAGGTGTATGATGGTATTGTGATGATGAAACAATATGGAATCTCTTTGTGCAACCTATTTTCAAGTTTGGAGTCTGATGAGTTGAATCATGAGCAGCAAGACATGAAATAGGGGCTGGCTGCAGAAGGGGGGCACCTTACTACCCCTTTTACAGTGTCTGAACTGGTTGTTGATATGGGTGAGGGGATTCAGATGAATCACATTGATTCTAGGAATGAGGAAAGGAAAGTGGATCAGTATGATTTCTTTCAAAATGAGGAATGGAATTCATGTTCCATGCATGCTTATAGGTAGTTAGACTAGAGGCAATCAGACTAGGTTGCTTGTGCTGATCATGAGGAGAAATAGGTTCAGGTCATGCCGTTGTTTTTTATGGTTCATGAAGGGGTATCTTCAAAGAATTATCACTATTTGGTTTTGGAGGACATGGATCTAGAGGAATAAATGTTCAGATGCAGTTTATGGGATGTGGATTTGAAAATTCATGTGGATTTGATTTGACAGTGCAAGTTCTTGGTGATGGGGATCATGGAAATAAAATGAAAATGGTTAATTTCTAGGAGGAAATTTAAAAGCTCCATTGTGGTTTTCAAATATCTGACAAGTGGGAGGATTTCATTGATGATGACAACAAGGATGATAGTATAAAAATTTGAGTCCTTGAGTTGATATAAATTCTTGGATTGTGATTTCATCTTGCATAGAAGGGAGAAGTATTTTGGACGGTTCATTTATACCCCACCTCAAATAGGAGGCTAAGGAAGGAATATTCCCATTTTCCAAAGAATGTGTCTACCCAGTCCTTTTCGATGGCTTTCAGAATAAATTTTTCTAATCCCAATAAAGGGAGGCCAGATAATTTTTTTTCAAATCTCTATCTTCCTTAAAACCACAAAGGATGAGGGAGATGTAATATCCACTCTTAAAGTAGCATAAAATTTCAAAATCTGAATTGGAGTAAGTGGATGATGGTGCAACTTCTAATTATGGTTATGATGTTGATGGTGATCCATTCAATATGAAGTTTTAATTAGATTTGAGTATTGGTTGTTTGTCTCTGCCACTTTTTTTTGTAATGTTTTGCCTTTACATTTTTTTAATAAAAAATTGGGGGGGGGGGCAGGAATGCTTGGTCCTGCGCCTTTTTTTCTATAAAAATATATGAAATGAAAAAAACCATAAAAACCATGGAAAATCATAAGAAAACATTAAAAACCATAAAACACATAAAACCAATAAAAACCGAAAAAACGTTAAAAACCCAAAAAACCCAAAAATCATAAATTTCCCTAAAAACCATAAAACCCCTAAAAAACATAAAAAACCCTAATATTCATAAAAAACATAAAACCACTAAAAACTATAAAAACCATTTCAACCTTTAAAAATGATAAAAACCCGAGAAACCCAAAAAAACCAAGAAAAACACTAAAACCCATAAAACCCTCAAAACCCTCAAAATCTCTAAAACCCCTAAAAACTCTAAAAATCCTATAAAAACATAAAAATACCTAAAAATGTGAAAAATACTAAAACCCCTAAAAATAATTAATAAAATTATAAAAACCTAAAATTACTAAAAACAGCTCGAAAAACTGAAACCCCAAAAAACAATAAAACCCCTAAATATTGTAAAAACCATTAAAACCCCTTAATATCACTAAAATCCCTAAAAACCCAAAATAACACTTAAATATCCCTAAAAATCCCTAAAATTGAAATAAACCCTAAAACCCTGAAAAACCCTAAGAAAAAATTAAAATGACAAAAAACATAAAACCCATAAATACAAAAAATGCTAAAAATCCTAAAAAGCCTTAAAAAACCTTAAACCCCAAAAACCCAAAATACTATAAAATAACTAAAAATCCATAAAACCCTAAAACCTAATAAAATTTGTAAAAAAATTTTACACCACTAAAAATGATGAAAAAACTAAAAACGATTAAAAAACACAGAAAACCCTAAAACCCAAAAAAATCCTAAACACCATAAAAATCCTTAAAACCCCCCAAAACCCATAAAAAATATACAAATTCCCTAAAACCCTAAGAATGTAAAAAACACAAAATACCATAAATACCTCTAAGAAAACTATAAAAACCTGAAAACACTTAAAACCCATAAAAAATAAAAAATCTAAAACCCTAAATACACCATAAACCACTAAAACCCAGAAAATTTCTAAAAATGATAAAAACCCATAAAAATCCTAAATAATCCCAAAAAATATCTAAAAAATTTTAAATCCCTAAAATCCATGAACAACCCAAAGAAATCCTTAAAATATATACAAACATAAAACCCGTAAAAACATAAAAACACTAATAACACTACAATACCTCAAAACACCTAAATCCCCATAACACCAAAAAAACTCAAAAAGGTTAAAAAAATTAAAAACCATAAAAACCCTAAAACCACGAAAAACTCTACAAACCCTTTAAACCCCTAAAACATTAAAAAATTCTAAAAAAACTATAAAATAGCTAAAAAATCAAAAAGAAAACATAAAATCCATGAAAACAATAAAATCCATAAAACCCCTAAAAATCCTCTAATTCCCCTCAAAATCTATAAAGAAACCCTAAAAAACATAATAAATCCCTTTAAAACCAAAAAAATTTAAAGACCAAAAAAACCTAGACAAACTATAACAAAACCTTAAAAACGTAAAAGAACATAAATCCCCTAAAAACCTAAAAAATGTTAAACCTCCAGAAAACACCAAAACCCATAAAAACTCTAAAACCCCTCAAAATACATAAGAATCCAAAAAACCAAAATATATACTAAAAACCCCAAAAATCCCTAAAAACATAAAAACTCCCTAAAAACATTAAAAAATCTATAAAAACATTTTAAACACAAAAACACTTAAATCCCCTAAAAACCTTAAAAATGGTAAAACCCTCCAAAAAACCCTAAAATCCATAAAAACCATAAAACTACTAAAAAAATTAAAAACCTAAAAATTCCATTTAAACTCCAAAAGCGCAAAAAACTATGAATACCCCTAAATCCCAAAAAACATTAAAAATTTCTAGAAAACCATAAAAATCCTAAAAACGAAAAAAATCCTAAAAACCCCAAAATAACCTAAAAACCGTGGAAGACCATAAAAAACATAAAAATCCCTAAAACCCTAAAAATGAAATAATCCATGAAATCCATAAAAATTGCTAATAATGTAAAAACACCTAAAAGTTATGAAAATTCCTCTGAAAACATTAAAAACCTAAAAACACATGAAACCCCTAAGAACTAAAAAAAGAAAAACTCTATACACCATAAAGACCATGAAACCCTCAAAATCGATAAAACTTTAAAAAATCCAAAAAAATACTAGACATCTCGAAAAAGTAAAACCCTAAAAACCTGGAAAATAATAAAAATTATTAAAAACATAAAAACAAATAAAACCATAAAAACATAAAAACATAAAAAACACTAAAAACCCTAAAAACTTAACAGACCCTTAATACCAAAAAATCCCCAAAACCCATAAAAAAATAAAAAACTAAAAAACTACTAAAAATTCTGAATACCCTTTAAATTCCTAAAATGGTAAAAACCTTAAAAACACTAAAAACTCAAAAAAATGCCAAGAAACCCGAAAAACACAAAAACATGAAAAAAACCAAAAAAAACCCAAAATACACTAAAATCCTAGAAACCCATATAATATTAAAAAATCCTTAAAACTATCTAGAAACAAAAAATCTTCGAAAACCATTTATAAACCCAATGAAAACCTCAAAAACCAAGAAAATTTAAAACCCCTAAATACCAAAAAAATGTTAAAATTCTTAAAATCAATAAAAGGCATAAAACCCATTAAAACCCTCAAAATAAATAAAAACCAAAAAATCAAAAAAAATACCAAAAAATACATAAAAATGTAAAAAACTCTATAAACCATAAAAAACTCTAAGAAAAAATTAAAGACCTAAAAATATTTAAAACCACTAGAAAACATAAATAACACAAAGAATCTTAAAAACACTAAAAATCTCTAAAAACCCAAAACCTCTAATAATTATAAAAACCCAAAAAAACATTAAAACCCCTAATAACCCATAAAACCCTAAAAACCTACTAAAAACTCCAAAAAGAGTTAAAACCCCTAAAATTGATAAAAACTCTAAAAAACATGAAAATCTTATAATAATAAAATTTACAAAACACCAAAATATCACTAAAATCCCTAAAACACTAAAAAACCTAAAAACCCTCAAAATTCTTTTAAACACTAAAAACCACAAAACCATTAAAATACCCTAAAAAACCTAAAAATATAAAAACCCTAAAACCCAAAATCCATATTAAAATAATAAAAACCTAAAAACACATAAAACCCTCAAAATTCTTGAAAAACCTAACAACCCTAAAACCCCTACAAACACTAAACCCATTAAAACCCACAAAATCCATAAAACCATACAACCCATTAAAATCCAAAAAAATTCAAAAAATTCCTAAAAATTTTAAAAACATAAAATACCCTACACTACTCAATGAAAATATTAAAACCCTAATAACCCTTTAAACCTTTAAAAACTAAAAATCCAAGAAACCACTAAAAATACACAAAAAACCCTAAAACCCCCTAAAAACCATATAAATCATATAATCCCTAAAAACCCTATAGACCCACTCAAGACTCTAAAAACCCTTAAAATCCATAAAAAAAATTTAAAAGCAATAAAAAAACCTAAAAACCCTAAAAACATTTATAATCATAATATATTGAAAAAAATCCCAAAAAACATAAAAAACCCCAATACCCATAGAAAACTTAATAAAACCATAAAAACCTAATGGAACATAAAATCCCTATAAAATTCATAAACAAATTAAAAACCTAAATATACCTTAAAAATATGAAAACCCCCAAAACCATAAAAAAACCCTAAAAAACTCAAAAACCCAAAACCCAGAAAAACCATAAAACCCACTAAAAATATACAAAACTAATTAATCCCCAAAAAGAATTAATAAAAAATAAAAATAATAAAAAACTAAAAAAACATAATGAACCAAAAAATCAAAAAGAAACACAAAAACACAAAAACCACAAAAGCCAATTAATAAAAAACCATTAATAATCATGAAAACCCTAAAAACCATAAAAATATTAAAAACCCCCTAAAAACATAAAACCCATTAAAACCCTAAAAACCCATAGGAAAACATTAAAAACCTAAAAACACTTAAAACAATTAAAAATGAAAACATTTCTACAAACCTTAAAAACCCTAATAGGACCCTAAAACCCCTAAAACCCCCTAAAAACTATAAAAACCTCTAATTTTTCTAAAAAAAATATACTCCAAAAACACTAACACCTCTAAAAACCCTTTAAAATCCTAAAAATTATCACAACACTAAAATCCTTGAAATCCCTTAAAAACTAAAAAACAGATAAAAATCCTAAAAATTTCAAGAAATCTATAAAGACATAATGAACCCTTAAACCCCTTAAAACCCATCTTAAAATATAAAAAACCTAAAGCCACATGAAACTCCAATTTTTTTTAAAAAAACAAAAAAACCGAAAAACCCTAAAAGACCTTAGAATTCCTCAAAATATCTAAAAACCATAAAAAATAAATTCCAAAAAAGACAGAAAATCCAAAAAAGACATAAAATATAAAAAAAAAGTAAAAACCCTAAAACCCTAAAAACTGTAAGGAAAATTTAGAAAAATAAAAACACTTAAACCACAAGAAAACAAAAATGAATCAAAAAACCCTTAAAACCATAAAATACCCGAAAAATTGTAAAAATCCGTAAAAACATTAAAACCTTAAAAAACCTAAAAACCCACTAAAACAACAAAATCCTTTTAAACTCCTAAAATAGTAAAAACAAATTAAAAAAATATATATATAAAACCCTAAAACTAAAAAATTACCCCTAAAAGCCCAAAAAACCCCCAACCCTCCTAATATCCCTTAAAATCCCTAAAACCTATAAAAACCCTTAAAATATTAAAAATCTATATAAATATCTAAACAAATTTAAAAAAACATAAAACCAGTAAAATCCCCCATGAAATCATTAAAAATAAATAATAATAATAAAACCACTGAAAAACCTAAAAATGAATAAAATGTATAAGAAACCCATAAAAACCCTAAAAACAATAAAAAGAAACAAAATCTATAAAAATCCTAAAAATATGAAAAATCATTAAAAAAATACCCAAATTAAAAAAACCCTTAAAAACCCTAAGAAAACATTATTGACCAAAAATCCCCCAAAACCCTAAAAACCACAAAGAATGATAAGAAGGATTTAAAACCCTATAGACCATACAACCCTAAAATCCCAAATAACTATAAAAACCACTAAAAATGTAAAAAAACTAAAGACACATTAAACCATAAAACCCACTAAAATACTAAAAACCTTTAAAAGACTAAAAAAATTTAAAAACCATAAAAAAAATCAAAAAACCCTAATAATAAAAAAACATAAAAAAATCTAAATCCCCTTAAAAACTCAAAAAACGTTCATAATCATTGAAATCTCTAAACACTATAAAAATACTTTCAACCACTAAAAATCCAAAAAATATATAAAAATCCAAAAAATGGTAAAAACCATAAGAAACCCTTAAAAACCAAAAAAACACTTAAAATACTTAAAAACATAAAAATTAATAATAACCCAAAACCATAAAACCCTTAAAAATCATCAAAATCACTAAAACCATAAAATCTTATAAAAATACTAAAAATCCATAAAAATATAAAAAACCTAAAAAATCCAAAAAAACCCACAGAAAATATTAAAAACCTAAAAAAACATATACCCCTAAAAATACTAAAAGTCCAAAAAACCTATAAAAAGACACTAAAAAACCTAAAATATCATAAAAACCTTAAAAACTCTAAAAATATTAAAAAACCTAAAACCCCTAAAGACCCTAAAAACACATTCAAAACTATAAAAACCCCTTAACCCCAAAAAACTATATGAAAACCATAAAAACATAAAGAAACATAACACCCCTAAAACAAAAAACTCTAAAACCCAATAATCAATAAAAATTTCTTTAAAACTCTAAAACCCCTAAGACCACAAAATACCATAAAAACTATAAAACCATAAAACCCTAACATCACATAAAAATAATTAAACCACTCAAACCTGTTAAAAATAATAAAAAAAATATATCAAAAAACCCTAATAACAGAAACAAAATAAAGAAACACTAAAAACACTAAAATCCCTAAAACCACAAAAAAAATCCGATAACTCTCAATATCTGTAAAAACCCTAAAAACTATAAAAATCCTAAAAAATCCCTAAAAATCCCAAAAAATTGAAAGCTTCAAAAACCTTAAATAATCTTAAGAAAACCATAGTATCATAAAAAGACTTAAAACCCCGAAACAAACATAAAAACACTAAAATCCATAAAATCCCAAAGTCCCTAAAAACCCTAACCCCCTCACCCCTCTAAAAAACCCTTAAAATATTAAAAAACCCTAAAATCCTATAAAAACTCTAAAAAGGACTAAAATCACTATATATTCCTTTAAACCCCTAAAAATGTTAAAAAAACTAAATATATGAAAACCCTAAAAACTCAAAAAACTAAAAAAATACTAAGAAAGTAAAAAAAATACCTCAAAACATAAAAAACCATAAAAACCCTTATAACCACTATGAAAAAAAACCTAAAAACAAATAAAACCCCAAAGAACATTATAAATTAAAAAAAACTAAAAAACCCAAAAACACTAAAGGGCCTTAAAAACCCTCACGATCCCTAAATAACTAAAAACTATAAAAATAATAAAAATTCCATAAAAAATCACTAATAATTTAAAATGTGTTAAAACCCTGAAAAAAATGTAAGAAAAATTTACAATCTAAAAACACTTAAAACACTAGAAAATCATTAAAAACACTAAAAACCCTAAACCCATAAAAGTCCATGAAAACCATAAAATCCATAAAAACCCATAAAATTTATAAAACTCGCTATAAAATCTAAAAAAGTTAAATTCCATAAAATAGTAAAAACTCAAAAAATATTGAAAAACCTATAAACTCAATGAAAAACCCCTAAACGGAAAAAACCCCAAAAACCAAAATATTCCACTAAATCCCACAAATTCCCTAAATTCCCTAAAACCCCTAAAATATAAAAAAAATCCATAAAAATACCTAACCATAAGAAACCATAAAATCACTGAAAATCACTTTGAAAACCTTAAAACCCTAAAAACCATAAACCCCATAAAAATCCAAAAAATTACTAAAATTCTTAAAAACCCATAAAATTCGTAAAAATATTATAAACCCTCAAAATCGGTTAAAACCCTAAAAACATAAAAATATTAAAAAAACATAAAAATAAAAAAAAACCTTAAAAACCATAAAAACCCTAAGAATATATTAATGACCTAAAACCACATAAAACCTTAAAATCCCTAAAGAATACTAGGAAGAATTAAATAACAAAAAATATCAAAAAAACACAAAATCCCATAACAATAATAAAAACACATAAAGCCTTAAAAATCCTAAAAACACATAAAACCCTAAAAACCCACAAAAAAAATTAAAAACACTTTGATCCCCTAAAGACATTTAAACTTGAAAAAAGAATAAAATCCTAAAAAATGAAAAAAAACCCTAAATACCAAAAAACAAAAAAACCCTAAAAGCCTAAAAACTCCAAAACACCTCAAAATTCATAAAAATCTTTAAAAAACCCTTAAAAATCCCTAAAAATGTTTAACAGACCCAAAGAAAACATTAAAAACCTAAAATCTCATAAACCCCATAAAACCCCATAAAACCCCTAAAAAATATAACAACCATAATACCCCTTAAAAACCATCAAAATCAATAAAAACCTTAAATCCCATAAAACCTTAAAATCCCTAAAAATCACAAAAAACATAAAAACCCATGAAACACTAAAAACCCACAATGAAAATCATAAAAACCCAAAACACCCAAAACACCTAAAATCACTAAGTATCCTAAAACCCATTAAAAGATACTAATAACCACAAAACCCCAAAAAATCATAAAATCTATAAAACCCAAAAGAAAACAATAAAAACCTAAAGATAATTAAAACCCCAAAAAATAATAAAAAATAAAAAAATACCTTAAAAAGTCTAAATATTGATAAAACCATAAAAAATACTAATATCCTTTAAAACCCTGACACACCATTACAACCCTAAAACAACTAAAAAATCCTAAAAAATTAAACCCCTAATTTTTTTTAAAACACTAAAAAAATAAAAAACTACAAATAACCCGAATAACATAAAGAATCATAAAACTTATAAAAAATTAAACCCCTAAAAAACTAAATCCACTAAAATGCCAAAATCCCAAAAACCCTCAAAATCTTTATGACCCCAAAAAAACCATAAAAATTCCAAATAAATTTATAAATATCCATAAAAACCTAAAACCCCTAAAATCCCAAAAAACCCCTAATAAATCCTTAAAAATACTAAAAACACATAGAACCCATAAAAACCTAAAAATGATAACTAAACACAAAAAACCTAAGAATACCCTAAAACACTAAAACACCCTAATAACCATAAAACCAAAAAAATTAAAAACCCTAAAAAACCATTAAAATCTAAAACACTCCTTTAAAACCCTAATAATGTGAAAACAAAATAAATACAATGAAAAACCTAAAACCCCAAAAAAAAATTAAAATAAAAAGCCATTAAAATACTAAAAAATGTAAAAACCCCTAGAAACCCTAAAAATACGATTAAAATAATAAATACCTAAAACCAATTAAATCCCCTAAAAATGTAAAAAAATACAAATAAAACTAAAATACCATAAATAACCTAAAATACCCCAAAGGCCATCGAAATACCAAAAAAACCTAAAAACAATAAAAATGTTCAAAATCCTCAAAATTCTAAAAATCCAAAAAAATACCTAAAAATTAAAAACCACAAAACAATGAAAATTGTATGAAAAAAATTAGTAACCTAAATACACTTAAAACACCGAAAACTTTTAAAACAATGAAATCCATAAAAGACCATAAAACCCCAAAAATTCCCGAAAAACCATAAAAGACCGTAAGACTTCAAAAATTCCATAAAAACCCTAAAAATATGTAGAAACCCTAAAAAACAACTAAAAACTAAATAATCTTTAAAACCAAATACTTTAGAAAACTCTAAAAACATTAAAATCTATAATATATAAAAAAATCCTTAAAACCTCGAAACCCCCAAAAAACCCCACGAAATCCATAAAATACCTAAAGACCCATAAAATTCCTAAATATTCCCTAAATCACTAATAACATATGAAATACTTAAACCACTAGAAACCCCAATAAAAACCTCAATGACCTAAAAACATTAAATCCTTTAAAACCCTAAAATTACCAAAATTCCAAAAAACTCATAAATATTTGAAAAACATTAAAACAGTCAAAATCATTAAGAACCCTAAAACCCATAAATAGATTAATAAATCCCTAAAAACACCTAAAAATATAAAAAACACTAAAAAATATAAGATAAAATTATAGACAAAAAAAATTATAAACCTGACGGTGGATTTTTTCAACAAATTTGTGTTCGAACAATGGGACCTCCAAGACCATGCTATGGTAGGTCTTCTTGATGGCTGTCAAATTTTGATTCTCTTTGTTTTGGAAGAGGATTTGGTTCATTCCTAGTCAGAAACACCAAGAAGATTCAATGGTGCTCGTTTTTTCCTTTCTAGGTGAAGCTTTGATCTGCACTTCAACCGTGATTCACCAATGTTGGCATCATGGGTTAGATTTCTGGAACTGCCTCTCCCTTTTCAAAATTTCTCTATTATTTCAATGTTGGGGAATTTGGTGGGATGGTTCTTATGCATCGATAGTAGAACAAGGTACCTTTTCAACCTGATCTCCCCAAGGGTCTTTATGGAGATTGATGCTTCTAAAGGACCGGTTGATTTTGTTTGGATTGATATTGGTGAGGAGCTTCGGTGGAAGCAGCCTGTGATCTTTGAGTCATGGATGGATTTCTACTCCTCCTGCTGGTTTCTGGGTCATAATGTTCTGGCTTTCAGGTGTAACGAATGGAATTTTTGTACTTTGAACTTATCTCAGGAGGTGACTGGTGAGGAGAAGCAGAATCGGGGCGAGGGGTAAGAGGTTGTCCAAAAGGATCCTCATGCTCAAGTTGAGTCTGGTGAAGGGTGGTAGGCTCGGGTGGGGATGAATATGGTGGAGGTTGAAGCGACTGCTTCAATCGGGCTTGGAAGGAATGATTCTATGGGGGTGGATCCTGTATCTGGGCTTGGTTTGGGATCCCTGGACGTGATGATTGTGCGGGAGGGCCCCCGGTAGTGTCGAGGGTTCATGGATCTATAGCTGATGGAGGTAAAGTGGGTTTTCAATGTCAAAAAAACCCCAAGATGACTGAAATTTTCAAGAAAATGAGGAGTGACTTGAATCTCTCAGATGCTGGAAGTTCTTTATGAAGGGAGGCTGCTTCTAATGGGAAGTCGGTATCATCTGATAGCAGTCTGAAGTAGACGCAGGAAGTCATCCAAATATTCAATCACTTTAAGGGGATGGAGCTTGAGGGAGAGGGGCAAGGGTCTCCACTTTTTGATGGGAGTGAGAGGTTTGATGCACAAGAGAGTAGGTTGCAGGCCATTGTTACTGAGGGGGATGGAGGGAGTGTGACCCAGATGGATTGTGAAGATGAGATACTGTTAGACATCACTGGGAAATCAGGTAGTGTTGATGAGCATGGGATTAGGGAGTTGTAGGCTCTAGGTCACATTTGTGATGATTTTAATGAGAATAAGGGGTAGGTTAACAATAATCCTGGGAAGGAGGGGCAAGGGTCTCTAGTTTCTGATGTTGGGAATGGAAGTCTTGCTGCACAGATGCCAAGTGAGGAGCATGTTGTTGCTGCTAGGCGCGGTGGAGGTTGTGTGGTCCTTAATGCTTGTGAAGCTGAGTTTATGCTGGATACTCTTGGGTCCTTGGATGGAGCTGGGGAGCAGGGGAAAAGGGAAATGCAGGGGCTGGAGACTACGCGCTCTGTCCAGGGGGATGAAAGCGAGATTCCTAGGGGAGAAGGGAACTTGCAGCAGGCCCTAGCTGGTGGAGTGCCCCATATTTTTTTAGCTTCTCAAGAACCTGTGGTGGCTCTTGACGTGATTCAATGTGGGGTTCTTTCTGTATATTACCTCAGTCAAGAATCCTCCTTCATTCCGGATCAAGATTTTATCTAGGAGGATCGTAGAAGGATGAAGAAGAACAAGAATATGGTTATGAAGGAGAGGGCCCTGCTGAAGATGGCCATTCCTTATGGGAAGGGGAAAAATTGCGGAGGTCTCTTCAGTTCCCTGTAGAAGGAAACCAAGTATGGACTATTCGTCTTTGCTGAAGAAAGTGTCCACGAGAGCCTCTTGCAAAGCTAATGATGTTACTCTGGCAGGGAAATTTGGTCTATCAAGGCACAACTGAATGTGGAACATCAACATCTCAGGGAGTATTACATGGCCTTCTTAAATGAATATGATTATTCAGAATGGGAGTTGGTGGAATCAGATGCCTCCTCTGGTTATGGTGCTGATGGGGACCTTTTTAGGGAGGATGTTGATTTGTAGTTCCCAATGTTTTCTTTCCATCTTTTTGGGTCTTTTGGGGTTTCGGTGTCATAGAGGGTCTAGGGATTTTTGGGTGTGGGTTGTTTGGACCCACCCCGACCTTGTCTTCTTTTCTTTTCCTTTAATAATTTGGGGGGGGTAAAGAATAGCCTGTCCCTGCACCTACCTTGTCTCATAAAACCATAAAAGCTTGAAAAACAAATAAATCCATAAAAAACCACTAAAAACACAAAAAAAAACCATTCAATCCCCTAATAACGTTAAATAACTCTAAAAAACATAAATATAATTAATATTCAAAAATACTAAAAACCCCAAAAAAATAACACCCTAAAACCCCCAATGATAATAAAATTCCTCAATATCCCTAAAAACCATAAAAATTCATCAAAATTCCCAAAAATACCTAAAAATGTAAATGACCCTAAAACCAATAAAAAAACCCTAACAAAACCTTATAAACATCAAAACACTTAATAACCATAGAAGCCTAAAACAATATAACAACCCTAAAAACACAAAAACCCCTAAAACCTCTCAAGATCCCTAAAACCCTAAAAACGTATAAAAGCCTAAAAATCATGAAAAATAACTAAAAACATAAACAACTGAAAAACCCCTGAAACCCCTAGAAAAATCATAAAAACCGAAAAACACTTAAAACCCATAAAACAATAAAAATCCTAAAATTATTTAGAAAGACACTATAAATCCTAACCCCCCCAAACCATAAAAACTCTAAAATCATTAAAAGCACTAAAAACCTAAAAAAATCATAAAAACCCACTAAAAACTCTAAAAAATACCTAAACCCATAAAAATGTTAAATCCAATATAAACCTTGAAACCCTAAAAACTAAAAAAATAACGAACAAATAACATAAAAACCCTTAAAATTATCAAAGTCCTAAAAACCTATAAAAATAAATAAAATCATATAAAATCTATAAAAAACTATGAAATTTTAAAAAACCATAAAAACCATAAAACCAATAAAAAAACCAAAAAAACCATTTGGCACTTAAATCCCCTAAAAAATACTAAAAACACTAAAAATTCCATATAACTCTAAAAACCCTTAAAACCATAAAAACCCGAAAAATATGAAATACCCATTAAAACCCTAAAAGCAATAAAAACTCCAAAATTAAATTAAACCCCCGAAAATTTAAAACCCTCTAATATAACTAAAAAACTCAATGGAAAATTAATAATCCAAAAAATACATCAAACCCATAAAAACACCAAAGCGCAAAACCCCAAAAAACCTAAAAATATTAAAAAATCTAAATCCCTAAAAATAGTTTATAGTCCTACATAATCACAAAAAATCCATAAAAACAAGAAAATCCATAAAAAAACAAAAACCCATTAGAAAACCATAAAAACCTAAAATCTCTTAAACCCCAAAAAAACCTAAAAACCGCTAAAAACCATAAAACCCATAAAGACCCCAAAAACACAATCACATATAAAAACTATAAAACCCCAATTTTTTTTTCATAAAACCCATAAAACACAACAAAATACTAAATACTATAAAAATCCCTTCAAAACCCTAAAAATGAAGAAAACAATACAAAATCTTCAAAATATTAAAATTTTCAAAAAGAATTAAAAATCCTAAAGAAGATATAAAAATCCCAGAATTTGAAAACCCTCTAATAGCTCTAAAAACTGCTATAAAAAACTTAAAAGCGTAAAACAACATAAAACAACTAAAAACATAAAAAATTTCATAAAATTTTAAAAATTCTCAAAACCATCAAAATCCCTAAGAACCCTAAAAAATAACAAAAAACCAAAAAAGCCCTAAAATCTCGAAATAGATAAAAAACCTAAAAATCCTTAAAAAATATAAGAAAACTTTAAAAACAAAAATACTCTTAAATCCCCTAAATAACTAAAAACACAAAAAACCCTAAAAGACCATAAAAACTCAAAAAATCCCTAAAAACATTAAAACCCATAAAAAACCTAAAAACACTAAAAACTATAAAAACTCTTTAATCCCCTAAAATTATAAAATCCTCTAAAAACATAAAAAAGTAGAAAACTCAAAAAAAACCCCTAAAAACCCTAAAACCCCCCAAAACCCTAAAATATCCTGAAACCGTAAAAACCCCTAAAAATAATAATAAATCCCTCAAAACCCTAAAAACTAAAAAACTCATAATGCCACTAAAACCCCTTTAAAAACCTTATAAAACTAAAAACATTTAAACCCCTAAAACCTAAATATTTAATAAATTCTTAAAAACCCTAAGAAAAAATTAATGACAATGAAACCATAATAACCACCAAAAAACATAAAGAATTCAAATAATAATTAAAAACTATAAAGGACACTAAAAACCATACCACCCCTAATAACCACAAAAACCCTTAAAAACCTTAAAACCCTAGAAACACATAAAACCCTTAAAACCCATTAAAAATACTAAAACCCTAAAAACTCCAAATGAAGTAAAAAACACTAAAAAACTTAAAAAATTGAAAAAAAATCAACCCCCCCCCCCCTAAACAAAAAATACTTAAAAAACCCTAAAAACCTCTAAAACCCTTCAAAATCCCAAAAACCCCTAAAAAGCATAAAAATCCTAAAAAATCCCTAAAAATCCATGAAAATGTAAAATTTCATAAAACATTGGAAAATCCTAAGAAAACATCAAATAACTAAAAAAAGTTTAAACCATTAAAAAATCTAAAAAACCAAACAACCCTAAAACCCTAAAACCCCCTTAAAATCACTAAAACCCTAAAAACCAATAAAAATACTAAAAATATCCAATATTTTCTAAAAACATAAAAATCCCAAAAAAACGTGAAAAATGAAAATAAAATATAAAAAACCTAAAAGCACTTAAAATGCCTAAAAACACTAAAAATTCTAAAAACCTATAAAATGGCACTTAAAATCCTAAAAACCCCCAAAAAACATCGAAACACTAAAAGCCATAAAATTCTACAACCCATAAAGACCATAAAGACCCACACAAAACACTAAAATCTCTTTAAACCCCTAAAAATGTTAAATAACTATAAAAACATTAAAGCACAAAAAAACTCAAAAAATACATTAAAACCCAAAAAAATAATAGAAAATCCCTAAAAACATCAAAATCCCCAAAATCCCTAAAAATAATTAAAATCATAAAAAATGACTAAAAATCCATAATAATATAGAAAACTAAAAAAATCTTAAAAATCATAATAAAATCCTAAAAACATAATGACACTTAAAACCCATAAAAACAAAAAAAATGCTAAAACCATAAAAACAACTTTAAAACTATAAACCTCCTAAAACCATAAAAACCAATAAAAAACCATAAAAACCATAAAAACATAACAACTCATAAATCCCTAAAACCCGAAAAAACTCAAAAAAAATGAAACCAATAAAAATTTTAAAAACGATAGAAAAACTAAAAAACTCAAAAAACCAATAATTACCCAAAAAACCCAAAAAAATCATAAAAACCTTAAAACCCTTAAAACCCCCATAAAAACCACTAATCCCATAAAATACCAATAAAACCCCTATAACCCCATATAAATACTAAAGACTCCTAAAAATCCATGACAACATAAAACCCCTACAAACTGTAAAACCCCTAATAACCCAAAAATACTAAAAACAAAGAAAACATCTAAAATACCTAAAAATTCTAAAATCCATAAGAACCCAAAAAAACCCTAAAACCAAAAAACCCCTTAAAAATAAAAAAAAAATCCTAAAATTTTTAAAAACCCAAAAAAAACACTAAAAGAAAAAATATACTCTAAAAAAACCTTTAAAACCATAAAAATTTAAAAAACACTAAAAACCTTTTAAAACCATAAAAACTAAAATACGATAAAAACCTTAAAAATCCCTAAAAAACATAAAACCCTCAAAATCCCTATGAAAACCTTAAAAATAAAAAATAACACTTAAAACCCCTAGAATAATACAAAATTATGAAAGAACACTAAAACCACTCAAAATCCCTCAAATACCTAACCATAAAACACCCAATGAATTCCTAAAAATCTCTGAAAACATAAATCACCCTAAAACCCGTGAAAATCCCTAAGGAAATCGTAAAAACCTAAACAAATTAAACCACATAAAACCCCTAAAAATCTTAAAAAATGGTAAATACCTAAAAATACTTACAAAGACCTTAAATCCCATTAAATCCCCTAACACAAATAAAACCTAGTTAAAACATTAAAAAACTATGAGAAAAATAAATCTGATAGAAACCATTAAAACCCTAAAAACCCTTTCCACCCCTAAATATTTTAAAAACTCAAAAAAAACTATTTTTTAAAAAAACTCAAAAACCCAAAAAACCCAAAACACCATAAAATCATAAAACCCCTCAAAATCCCTAAAAACATTTAAAATATAAAAATACTAAAAAACCATAAGAATCCTTAAAAATGTAAAGAACCCTAAAAACCCTAAAAACATGAAAACACTATGAAAACCTTAAAAATGATAAAACAATTCAAACCACTATGAATATAAAAAAACAATAAAACCTCTAAAAACCCATAATACACTAAAAAACCCTACCACCCTCAAAATCACTAATAACCATAAAAACCATAAAAAAATTCCTAGAAATCCATAAAAAACATAAATACTGAATAAACACTAAAAAACTCTAACAAATCCTTAAAACCCAAAAATCACTTTAAAAACCTAAAATAATGAAAACCTAAAAACCCCAAAAGGACCAAAACCCCCTAAAAACCATAAAATCTTTTAAAACCCTAAAAACAAATAAAAATCCTAAAAACCCCAAATAACTCTATAAAAACTTTAATCCTCTAAATAGTTAAGAAAACACTAATAACCTTACAACCCCTGAAAATTCATAAAACCCCAAAAATCTAAAAAAACCATTAAACCCTAAAATCCTAAGAAACACTAAAAACCCATAAAATCCCTAAAGACCTTAAAAATTATCAAAATCCCAAAAAATCGAAAAAAATTCCCAAAAACATAAAGAACACTAAAACCCAAAAAAACACTAGGAAAACCTTAATAACAATAAAAACTGTAAAAAACACTAAAAACATTGAAAATCCCTAAAATCCTAAATATCATAAAAATGAAATAAAATCTCAAAAAATTGTAAACAACGTTAAAACCCTTTGAAGACCTTAAAAATTGTAAAAATGATATACACCCCTAAATACTATATTATCCTCAAACAACATTAAAAACCATAAAACATCTAAAAACTATAAAACCCCTTCAAACACCTAAAGACATAAAAAATATACAAACCATTAAATTAAAAATAATGTAAAAAATGTAAAAAATGTTGAAAAAACCTTAGAAAATATTAAAAAACTAAAACCATTAAACAAATAAAAAATATAAAAAACTCCCCTAAAAACCTTAAAAATTAAAACAACCCTTAAAATCAAAAACAATCTAAAAATACAAAAAATAAAAAACACAATAAACCTTAAAAAAAATAAAAATACTTTAAAATATCATAAAAATAAAAAAATATGAAAAACCTAAAAAACTCAATGAAAAATATTGAGTCACTAAAAATATAAAAACCATAAAAACCTTAAAAAATATAAACCCCTTGAAAATACTAAAAACCCAAAAACCATAAAAACCATAAAAAACCCTAGGCAACCATAAAACGTCTTAAAACCACTAAAATATCTAAAAACTCTTTAAAACTTTAAAATGATAAAAAACTCTATAAAATCCAAAAATCTCTAAAATTATAAAATAAAAATTCTAAAAACTCCAAAAAACCCAAAACCCCCAAAAAACTAAAATCCCTCAAAATCCATAAAATACCTAAAAATAATAAATATCATAAAAATACCTAAAAATCCAAAAAAACATAAAAACCCGTAAAAACTCTAAAACCCATAATAAAACCTTAAAACCTAAAATCTTTTAAATCCACTAAAAGCCTAAAAATGTACTAAAAATCCTATAAACCATCAAAATCCCTAAAACCAAAAAATATAAAAATCACTAAAAGTAGAAAATCCAAGAAAATCATGAAAAATCCTAAAAAACCATAAAAACCTAAAAAACATAAAACCCAAAAAAACCCAAGAAAATACTGTAACATCTAAAAACAACAAAAAATTCCATAAACTTCCAATTATCCATTAACCCTTTTAAAAACATAAGAACATAAAAACCCAAAAAACCCTCAAAATAATAAAAAATATAAAATCCCTAAAAACATTAAAGAAATATAAAACACTTCAAAATCCGTAAAAATTATAAAAAACATAAAAAACCTAAAAAATAAAAAAAACCTTAAATACAATAATAACATTAAACCCCCTGATAAACCCTGACAAAACCTTAAAAATAGAAAAACAATGAAAACCACTAAAGACCCTAACAAACTCTAAAATCTATAAAAGACCATAAAACCCTTAAAAGACCCTAAAACATAAATACCCAATAAACCAAAATATCCAAACACCATATAAAACCCAAAAAATTTCAATAAAATATAAAACCACTAAAACCTCTAAAAATATTAAACCCTTAAAAAAATCCCAAAACCTCTCAAAATCCTTAAAACCCTACCAACTATAAAAATAAAAAACTCTTAAAATCATTAGAAATGAAAAAACACTACAAATTCAAAAAAACATATGAAAACATTAAAAACCTAAAAACACTTAAAACCACTAAAAAATATGAAAAATGATATAAATACTAAAAACCCCTAAAAACCCTCAAAATACATTAAACCCATAAAACCCCACAAAAATCCTAAAATTCCCTATGAATCCCTAAAAACATAAAAACCCTAAAACCCTAAAAATACGATGAAAAACCAAATAAAACCTAAAAAAACTTATACCCCTAAAACATTAAAAACCATTGAAACCCCATAAAACCCTAAAGCCACTAAAAATACTAATCCCCATTGAAACCCTAGAACATTAAAAAACTCTAAAAAACAAGAAAACCAATAAAGAAGTCCAAAAAATCTAAAACCCCAGAACTTATAAAAACCCAAAAAAGCCCTAAAGAATCTGCTAAAATCCCTCAAAATACATAAAATCGTAAAACCCCATAAAACCTAAAAAGGTCATAACAACCCCCGAAAAATTTAAAAACCCAAAAAACCACAAAAAACAAAATTAATCCTTAAAAACCTAAAAACACATAAACACAAAAAAAAACTCTAAAACCCCTTAAAAATCCTAATAACCCTCGAAATCCCTAAAAACCAGAAAATACCCATAAAAATGCTAAAATACCTGAAAATGTAATAAACCAGAAAAATAGTAAAAAGTCATAAAAAACTTATGAAACTAAATAAAATTAAATCCTAAAAAATATTAAAATGTTAAAAACCCTAATAACCCACAAAAACCCAAAAAAACACTAAAACCCCTCAAATTTCATAAAATACCAAAAATAAAAAATATCCTATAAAAGTCTAAAAAATATGAAAAAATGTAAAAAACTCTAAAAACATTGAAACCTCTGAATAAACCCTTAAATACCTAAAAAACATGAAACCCACAAAAGCCTAAATAATTCTAAAGAATAAAAAACAACTAAATACACCAAAACCCTAAAACCCCTAAAAACCATAAAAACACATAAAACAAAATAAAACCCTGTAAATACACAAAAACCCTAAAATCCCCTAGAACACTAAAAACCCTTCAAAACTATAAAAACATCAACAACTCTTAAAACCATAAAAACCCTAAAAACTCAAAAAAAACCCTAAAACAATGAAAACTAGAATAAAATACTAAAAGCCCAAAATACCCCTAAAAGCCATAAAAATCCCCAAAAAGCCTTAAAAAGAGAAAATCCTAAAAAATCATTAAAAACCAAAAAGATTTTACAACCCTACAAATAT
This sequence comes from Viscum album, assembly GCA_963277665.1. Lineage (NCBI taxonomy): Eukaryota > Viridiplantae > Streptophyta > Magnoliopsida > Santalales > Viscaceae > Viscum > Viscum album. Next base: position 1,965,294,507 of record OY728163.1, on the reverse strand, counting down.
TGAAAATCTCTTCAAAAACCATAAAATCCTAAAAGATCATAAAAAATAAATCTAAAATTCTAAAAACCCCAAAACCATAAATCCCTCAAAATTCCTAAAAAATCATAAATATAAAATTCCTAAAAAGCCCATAAAATTCTGAAAAACATAAAAAAACCCTTAATGAAATAAAAATCCATAATACAACCCTTTAAATCACTAAATAATGAAAAAAACCAAAAATACGTAAGACCCCAAAAAATAAAAAAACTCTAAGAACTGAAAAAATATAAATAATCTAAAAAGCCAAAAAGATACAAATCAACCCATCAAAGTCCTTAAAAACCATAAAAATTCTTAAAACCCATAAAAACCCAAAAACACTAAAAACCCAAAAATATAAAAAAAAACTTAAACCCCAAAAAACTCTAAAAATTCCTATAAACCTTAAATACCCTTAACAATGTATAAAAATCCCTAAAAATGCCCAAAAACATATAATCACTAAAATATCTAAAAAACATGAAAAAACCCATAAAAACATAGAAAAATATCAAACCCTAAACCCCATAAAAATTCCTTGAAAACCAAAAAACCATAAATCCCCTAAAAACCATTAAAATCCTTAAAACCCCATAAAAACATAAAAACCGAGTAAAAACCGTAAAAACCATTTAAACCAGTAAAGACATTAGAAAACTCTAAAACAATTAAAAACCATAAAAACTCAAAAGGAAATCAAAAATTCCTGAGAAAATCCACAAAACCCGTAAAAACATAAAAACCCCCCAAAACCAACAAAATATTTAAAAAAGCTTGATAACCAAAAAAATCCTAAACAACCCAAAAAAATACCTTTAAATGTAAAATCCTTAAAGACATTAAAATCAATAAGAATAATTTTAAAACCTAAAGACACATAAAAAGACACAAAATTAAAAGGAATCTTAAAACCTTAAAAATCGTAGAAACCCAAAAAACAGTCAAAATACATAAAAACCCAAAAAAACATAAAATTTCTAGAAATACTAAAAAACCTGAAAAACACAAATACTCAAAAAATCCAAAAAAACCCAAAGTAAACCATAAATACCCAAAACACTTAAAACCCCCAAAAAACTCTCAAGCCACTAAAAACAATAAAAGCCCATAAACCACAAAACACCATAAAAACCCAAAAAATTGGGGAAAACCCATTAAAACCTAAAAATACTAAAACACTAAAACCCTTTAAACCACTAAAAATGAAAAAACACAATAAAACCATAAAATCATAAAACCTCTAAAACCCCTAAAACCCTTCAAAATCTATAAAAATACAAAAAAAAATTAACATCCTAAAAAAATTAACATCCTAAAAATTCATAAAAAATACCTTAATCTTAAAAACCCTAAAACCCCTAACAATCACTAAGATAACCTAAAAACCGAAAACCCTTAAAGACCCTAACAAACCAAAAAAATGATAAAATCTGAATAAATACCATAAAATAGTAAAAATTTCAAAAAACATATAAATCCTAATAACACCCAAAAAATCTGTAAAAATGTAAAAGACACTAAAAACAAAATAATCACTAAAAACCCAAAAATAATCAAATACCCGAAAAACCCTTAAAAATTCCTAAAATGAACTATAAACTCCAGAACACTTTGAACCCCTAAAAAATTGAGAACAATAAAAACCATAAAAACCATAAAAACCATAAAAACCAAAAAAAATCCAAACCATAAATACCTAAAAAACCTAAAAACTATGAAATTCGTATGAAAATGCCAAAAAATACCTAAAACATAAAAACCCTAAAACCCCTAAGAAACCCTATGAAAACCATTGAAACCTTAAAACACATAATATCCAAAATAACCTAAAAAAACTAAAAACCCATAATAACCATAAAACTCTTTAAAAACCTAAAACTACCTAAATCCCTAAAAACCCTAAAAACCATAAAATTCTAATACAGAAATAAAAATACCTAAAATTGTAACAAACCAAAAAAACAGAAAAATAATAAGTAAACCTTGAAATTAAAAAAAAAATAACCCCCCTAAAACGGAAAAAAACACTTAACACACCCAAAACCCTTAAAAATGACCTAAAACTCTAAAAGCACCAAAAATCATAAAACACCTAAAACCCATTAAAAATCATAAACCATGTTAAAATCATTAAAACCACAAAAAACTCTCAAAACCCTTTAAACACATAAAACATTAAAAAACAAAAAAACTGTACAATCCCAAAAAAAAAATAAAAACAAATACTAAAACCTAATATAAAACTTAAAACCCCTAAAAATACATACAATCCCTAAAATACCTAAAAAACCATAAAAGTTCTAATAAAATTCTTAAAAATATGTAAAAATGTACAAAAACACAAAATCCTAAAATACTTGGAAATCATTAAGAAAACCATAAAAAACGTTAAATCCATAAACCCCTAAAAAACTAGAAATGATAAAATGCCTAAAAACCCTAAAACCCTAAAAATTCCTAAAACCCTTCGAAATCCCTAAATACCCAAAAAAACCATAAAACCTGTAAAAAGGAAAGAAAACTATAAAAATGTGAAAACGAATAAAAACATTAAAAACCCCTTAAAAAGCATTAAAAACCAAAAATCACTTAAACCACTTAGAAAAACTAAAAACACAAAAAACATAAAAAACCCAAAGAAACCACAAATCCAATAAACACTATAAAAACCACTAAAAACATTTATAAACACTAAAAACCCATAAAAATCCTAAAAACACTAAAAAATTAAAATACTGTTACACCTATAAAAAGGTTAACAAATCTATAAAAAACCTTAGAACCTATAAAACAATAGAAAAAACCAAAAACCATAAAACCTATAAAAAAATCAAAATACTTAAAACCATAAGCCCACGTGGCATGGGTGAGTTATTTAAAGGTAGTGGCTTCCTGATATCGAGGTTCTAGGTTCAAGTACTCACAAGGTAACACACACTATATGCTAACAAACCTCTTATGGGACCTCTACTCTGTTTGGACTGGACTAAGCCATAGGGTTGGACACATTGGGGATCAATGGGGATATGCAGTGTACAAGTGGGGAGGCCACCACAATACATCGTTACACAACAACACATTTTTGAAAAATATTTTTTTGGAAGAATAAAAAATGACACCACTCTCATCTAGTATCTCCCTCATGACGCATCGATCTCCAGGGTTTCCTCTTGGAACCCTCCTTGGTGGATTTATTGATCTCTTCCTGTTTGTCAATTTTGATGCAAATGGAGTTCTGTTCCAGCGGTCTTCTTCCCTGGTGCTCTTGTGGGAGATGAGGTAGAAGCTTGATGGAGATGGGATCTGGCAGTTTTTTTTGGGCCTGGGTGGCGATGGCTTGGCCTGGATCTTGCGGCAATTTGGCTCAGATTTGAAAGATCTTGTTTTTGATCTTCCTCGGGAATCGTCTCACTTGTGGCGGCGCCTCCTTTTTTCATGGTGGAATACTGGTTCAACTCTCCTGGTAGAGGGTATTCATGTTAGTAGGGCTCTTACCTGATTTTGCCTTTGATGGAGAGGTCAGATCTGGTCATCATGTGGCGTCACCCTTTCTTGTGCGGTTTGGATCTAGGTGGTATTGGAGGAGTCACGATGATTTGAGGTTTCGACAAAGCGATCTGAGGCCATGTGTTTCTTCGTGGATTTTATGGTTTCGTGATGGTATAAGGATAATGGTGCTCAATGCTACTATGGGGGATTCCAGTTCTTCTGAGAGGTTGTTGGAGGTGTAGATGTGATCGGCGTGGCATTAGTTTGTGAAGAATTTACAGGTTCGTATTTATGGGTTTTCATATCTACTTCATGCTATTGATGAAGGGATCACTTAGTTGTGTTTCATTATGGATTTTATTTTGGACTGTGGCAATCTTTGTTGTGGATGGTTTGGTTTTGAATCCCTAAGGGTGCAGGATTATGGAAATGTTGAGTGGCGCGGGAAGTTTCCATGTCTTTGGGTGCTGCAGATGGGTACATGGCATGGTCTTTGGTTTCCCTGTGCTTTAGTTTTTTTTTTTGCTCAGGAAATTTGTTTGTGCTGATGCGAGAGGTTATTTTGTGTGTTTTATTTTTTTAAGAGGTGTGAATGGATTTCGTGTTTTTCAAAAACTATGGTGCAGGATACTGCTTGCTGCTGAGCTGGGATGTGATGAAGCTGTTGATTCTGAGCATGGGCGATGGTGGTCCTATGTTGTTGGTTGTACTTATAGGTGTGTCATGGTGGAAGCTGTCAGGATAAGAGGTTCAAGATGATGGAAACTAAGTTGTTTGTTGATGGATTCTTCTTGGCTGGGTACAGTTGAAGAAGGTGCTGAATATAGAAATCTATGGTGTTGGATTTTGGGTGATGATTAGCAAGAAAATGGTGAAGCCGATGTTGATGATTTTTGTGCTGGCAGTTCTGTGTTTTTTGGATGTTTCTCTAGATGATGGAAAATGTGATGCGGTATGCTGGTTGCTAGTTGGCAAGGAGATGCTGAGGGAGATTATTTTGGGTTTCTGCTTTGTATGTTCTTGTGAGTGTTTTGGGTCTTTTGGGGACTTTTGGGTTTTGTGGGGTTGTCCAGGGTTTTTGGGTGTGGGTTAATTGACCCCTCCCCTCCCTTGTCTATTGTGTCTTTTTTCTAATAAATTGGGGGGGGGGGGTAGGAATAGCCTGGTCTCACACCTTCCATGCCTTAAAATCCCTATGATATCAAAAAAATCCTAAAACCCCTAAAAATCATCAAAAACATAAAAACCCCTAAAAATCCTAAAAACGTCATTGTCGAAAAGTACCCTAAGATTCCAAAAAAATCCTAAAAATCCCTAAAAACCATAAAAACTTATAGAACCCTAAAAATCATAAAAATTCATAAAAAACCTTAAAATTTTAAAACATTTAAAACCCATAAAAATTTGAAAACCCTAAAAACATGAAAAGACCCTAAAACCCCTAAAACCCCATAAATCCATGAAAAACCTTTTTCAAAATCCCATAAAAACCAAAGAAGAACTCTAAATCCCTATAAACCCATAAAATTTTTAAGAAACTCTAATAAAATTTAAATACCAAAAAACAAAAATAATCCACAAAAAAAAAACAGTAAAAACCCTTAAAACCATCAAAATCCCTCAAAACCATAAGATACTATATATATCATAAAAAATACCTAAAAACCCTCGTGATGAAAACCCATTGAAAACTCTTAAGAAAACCTTAGAAAAACTAATGTCATTTAAAACCCCTAAAAAACCTAAAAACACTAAAAACCCAAGATCCCACTAAAATCCCTCAATATCCATAAAACACTAATAAACCATAAAAATCCTAAAAACCGAAAAATTCACTAAAAACATAAAAACCCTTAAAACCCTAAAAACCCTAAGAAAACCACAAAAACAAGAAAAAAACATAAAACCACTACTAACCTAAAAAATATATAACCCCAAAAAATCCAAAAAAAATCCCAAAAAAGACCCTAAAAACTATTAATGCCCTAAAATCCATAAAAATATCAAAAAATATCAACTACCCTAAAATCCATAAAAATCCAAAAAACCACAAGTAACTCTAGAAAGCCATAAACTCCCAGAAAACGGTAAAGAAACTAAAACCCTTGAAAACACTAATAAACTCAAAAAAATTCCCAAAAAAATAACCACTAAAACCCTAAAATCCCTAAAATCTTCTAAATGCCTAAACACCCTAATAAACATAAAATCATAAATAAACTAAAAATGAGTAAAAATAAAAAACCCCTAAAACTCAGAGAAACTGTAAAAAAACCTAAGAAACCTAAAAAATTTGAAAACAAAAAATATCTAAAAACTATACGAAACCTAATTAAACCTAAAAAAGTAACACCCCTAAAAGTCCCTAAATACCCTAAAAACCATAAAAATATTAAAAAAACTAAAATCCCTAAAAATATAAAAAAACATGAAAAACCCAAAGATAACCTTAATAACATAAAAACACATAAATCCCCTAACACCCCCAAAACACTAAAATGATAAGAACCATGAAAAAACTATAAAACTCCCCAAAACCATAAAAAACCTTAAAACCCTAAAACCCACTAAAAATATAAAATAGGCTTAAACCCCTAAAAACATAAAAAACCATAGAAACCTAGAAAACTAAAAACAAAACCCATAAAAATCATAAACTCCCTAAAATAACTAAAAAACCCTAAACCCTCAAAATCATTAAAAAACCTATAATTCCAAAAAAACCAAAAAACCCCCTACAAATCACTAAAAATGTAAAAATCCCAAAAAACCCTAAGAAATACATAAGATAAAAAAGAAATTAATCCCCTAAAAAACCAAAAAACACTAAATCCTGTAAAAACCATAAAAAGGCCATAAAAACATTAAAACAATAAAACCCCCTAATTGCCTAAAAACCAAATTAAAACCCATAAAAACCTATAAAACCACTAAAAACACTTAATCGCTTTTAAACCCCTAAAATGGTTATAAAACATTAAAAACCATAACAAACCTTGAAAACCCTCAAAATCTATAAAATCCCAAAAAATAATAAAAATCATAAAAAAATCCCTAAAAATCTCAAAAAACTCATGAAAACCATGAAAACCCCAAATAAATCTTTAAAAGCATAAAAACAATTAAAACCCCTAAAACCCTAAAATGTACAAAAAATCCTAACCCCCCCCCCAAACCTAAAACCCCCAAAAACCACTCAAAATCCCTAAAAACACTAAAACCCCATAAAATTACTGAAAAACCGTAAAAATAAAAAATACTAAATCCCAAAAACACCTTAAGAAAAAATTAAAAAACTAAGAACACATAAGACCCATAAAATACAAAAAATGATAAATACCTAAAACCCATAAATGAACCTAAAATCCTAAAAACCATAAATCCCTAAAAACCATTAAAACCTAAAAACCCATGAAACCCATAAAATCCTCTACAAAATTTAAAATCCCTTTAAACCCGGAAAATGTTAGAAAACTCTGAAAAACCATAAAATCCCAAAACAAATCAAAAAAACCTAAAATCTAAGAAATTGTAAAACCTTAAAAACCCAATAAACCCCAAAGATCACTAATAACACCTAAGACTATAAAATCATAAAAAATTGCTAAAATAAATAAAACGTTAAAATTCCTAAATACATTGAAAACCCTTAAAACCCCTAAGAAACATGAAAACCCTAAAAACACTTATACCCCTAAAAAACCAAAAATTTCTAACCAACCTAAAAACCCAAACCCCATAAAATCCTAAAACCCATCAAAATCGCCTAAACCCTAAAAACCCCTATGAAAACCTTAAAAATATAAAAACAGTTAACCACCCTAAAAATGAAAAAAACTCATAAAAACACTAAAAATACAACACAAACCCTAAAAATCCCACATAACCTTAAAAACCCAAAAAAAACACCTAAAAACCATCAAACCTCACTGAAACTCTAATAAATCTTTAAACCCCTAAATATTTTCCAAAAATATATAAAAATAAAAACCATAAAAAACAAAAAAATCTAAAAACACATAAAAACACAAAAAAACCTCTAAAAATTCCAAAAACACTCAAAATCCATAAAAACCCTAAGAACCATAAAAATCCTAAAAACACATAAATAAAAATAAAAATGTAAAAACCCATAAAATTTATGGAAACCCTATGAAAAACATAAAAACCTAAAAACACTAAAAACCACTAAAAACCCCAAAGACACACTAAAAACCCAAAAACCCAAAAACCCTACAAACAATAAAAACCCTAAAATCCCTAAAAACACATAAAATCTCAAGTTAAACCATAAAAACATAAATAAACATTCAACCCCTAAAAACCTACAAAATAAAAAAAACTCTAAAAAGATAAAATAAAACCTAAAAACCTAAAAACCTCCAATAACCAAAAAGGAGCATAAAAATCATTAAAATATATAAACAACCTATAAAACCCTAAAAATGAATAAAAAATCATGGAATACTTTAAACCCCTAGAAATTTTAAAAACACTAAAAAACCTCAATAAACTAAAAAACCCCTAAACCAACTAAAAAAATAAAAACAATAAAACCCTAAAACCCCTCAAAATCCGAAAAAACCCTAAAACACTATAAAATTATATAAAATCCATAAAAACATAAATATCCATTAAAAGCCTAACAAATCGTAAAAAGATCATAAATATTTTAAAAACACTTTGTTCCCCTAAAAACATAAAATTTATCAAATATCTAAAAACTCTTTAAAATAATAAAAAACCCTAAAACCCATCAATATCCCTAAAAACTCTAATACATCATAAAAATCTTATAACATATCAAAATTTCTGAAAAAAGTAAGAATCCATAAAAACACTGAAAACCACTAAAAACCATTAAAAACTTAAAATTAATTAAAACGCCTAAAAACATAAAAATCATTTAATACCATAAAACCCCTTATTAGATTATAAAACCTGTAAAAACCCTACAACCCAAGAAACCCCATAAAAAATGGAAACCACTAAATGTCCATAAAGAACCTAAAAACTTGCAAAAACTCTAAAAACCCTTTAAACTCATAAAAACATTAACAAAAATCTAAAAAACCTAGAAAATCCTAAATAAATTGGAAAAACAATAAAATCCAAAAAAACCTAAAAACCTATAAACCCTAAAAACCATTAAAACCCTAAAATCCAAAAATAACCATAAAAATTATAAAAAACCCCAAAAAACATAATAAAGTACTAAAAACATTAAAATACACTAAGTGAACAATGATAAACTAAAAGTAATAAAAACCCTAAAACCTGTAAAAACTCAAAAAACCCTCAAAATCCCTAAAAAATTAGAATTCCATAAAATTATGAAAAATCCATAAAAATAATTAAGATGTAAAAAACCATAAGAACCCATAAAACCCCCCAATGAAAAGAATAAATATGTAAAAAAACTAAAACCCATTAATTAATAAAAAAGCTAAAAACCCTAAGAAATTTAAAAATCGTAAAACCCTAAAAAGACCACAAATCCCCCAAAAACCCATAAAACCCTTAAACACCATAAAACCATTTAAAATCTATATATTCCAAAAAAAATACCTTTAAAACAGTAATAAATAATTAAAACAATAAAAAAAATTAAAAATCTCTAAAAACCTTAAAAACCCTATAAAATTCCAAAATACCCATAAAATTTTGAAAAAATCTATAAAACCCTAAAAACCCCCTATCCCTCAAAAAACCTAAAACATAAAAATACATAAAAATAAAAAAATCCTAAAATATATTTAAACAAAAAAACCCCTAGAAATAATAACAACCCGTTAGAAAACCTTATAAACCTAAAAACCAATAAAACCTATAAAAACCCTAAAAACCCCTAAACCCCTAAAAACCTTAAAAACCAAAAAAACCCCATCAAAATCCATTAAAACCCAAAATCCAAAAAAACCCAAGAAAAATCTAAAAACGGCTAAAAATTTAAAGAACTGTAAAAATAAGAAAACCCATACGAAAACCATAAATACCTCAAAAAACATAAATCCCCTAAAAATCCAAAATTTTAAAAAACCCCAAAATCGTAATACTTTAAAACCCATAAATCCATTCAAAATCCATAAAAAAACATGAAAACCAAAAAAAGATCCAAAAATATTACTAAAATTCACTTATTAATTAAAAACCCCAGAAACCCCTAAGAAAACATCAAAACCTAAAAATAATTAAATCCCCAAAAGAACCAAAACCCCCCCAAACCATCAAAAGACCATATAAATCCTTAAAACCCCTAAAAACCATAAAAACCCTAAAACCCTTATAAAACCATGAAAACCCTAAAAAACCCCTAAACTACAGTAAAAAATATAAAAGATCTTAAAACCCATAAAAAGATAAAAAACTCTAAAAAACCTAAAAACCCGTTTTAAATTCAAAAAATCCCTAAAAACCCTAAACTCTCCACAAAAACTCAAAAAATCCTAAAATAATTGATATCCCTCAAAATCACAAAAATCAATAAAAACTACAAAAATCATAAAAAACACTAAAAAATCCCTCAAATCGTGAAAAACCTTAAATATCATGGAAACTGATAAGTAAAATATAAAAACTAAAAACAATAAAACATCTAAAAAATTAAGAACACTAAAAACACTAAAAATACAAAAAAACACATTTAAAACGCTAAACCCCTAAAAATAACTCAAAAATCTAAAACCTCCAAAAGTCCTATAAATTCATTAAAAATTCCTAAAAATGTAAAAAACACTAATATCCTAGAAACCACTAAGAAAAAAATAAAAACCTAAAAACAATTAAACCCCCTAAAAAACTAAAGAACTTTAAGATTCCTAAAAGATCCTAAAAGACAAAAAAACATCTTAAAAACCATAAAATACCTAAAAATCAATAAAAAATATAAACACCCATAAAACCACTAAAACCCACTTAATCCTCTAAAAAACATTTAAACCCCTAAAAATGTTAAATACCTCTAAAAATAATAATACTCTAAAAAATTAAAAACCCCTAAATATCTAAAAAACTACATGAAAACTAAAACATTATAAAACCCTTCAAAATTACAAAAAACAATAAAGTCCATAAAAATTTAAAAGGAAAAATGATCCATAAAAATGTAAAAAACCCCTATAACCCTTAAAACCCCAAAGAACCTCTTAAAAACCTAACAACAACTAAAACCCCTACAATCCTAAACATTCTAAACACACAAAACCCCCTAAAAACATAAAAACCTTAAACCCTTGATCACCTTAAAAACCATAAAAACCAATAAAAACCCTAAAAAAACACAGAATATCTAAAACCCTTTAAACTACAAATAACGTTAAAAACTCTAAAAATCCATAAAACCCCTAAAAACCCAAAAAAGATACCTAAATACCAAAAAATTATAAAAACACTAAAACCCCGATAAACCTAAAAACCCTCAAAATAAAAAGAAACAGTAAAACTATAAAAATCCAAAAAACACTAAAAATATCTTAGAAAATTAAAAAATCTAAATCCTCAAAAAACCTCAATAAATCCAAAAAAATAAAATCACTTAAACCCAAAAAACCCTAAAAAATGATGACAACCCAAAAAATCCGCTAAAATGACCATAAGAACCCCAAAACCCTAAAACACCACAAAATAATCTAAAAACTTTTTAAAACTCTAAAAAAATTAAAAAAACTATAAAAACATGGAAATCCCTAAAATACTCAAAAAACATAAAAACCCAAAAAACAAAAAAAACCCCAAAACCCAAGAAAACCATAAAACCCGTCAAAATCCCAAAATGCATAAAAATCGTGAAAATTATATAAAATAATTTAAATTACCAAGAAACATAAACAACCCTACAAAAGCATCAGAAAAAAATAAAAAAATAATACCATTAAAACCCCTAAATTTCTAAAAATATGATAAAATCATTTCACACATAAAAACACATAAAACCTAAAAACCCCATAAAAACATTAAACACATAAAAAAATTTAAATACCATGAAAAAAAATCTTAAGACCCTAAAAACCCTAAAATTCCCCTAAAATACAAATTAATCCATAAAGTCCATTAAAACCACTAAATTCTTTAAAACCCCTAAAAAGCATAAAACCCCTAAAACCCACTAAAAACTCTACAACGCCTATAAAATCATAAAATGTTACAAAATTTCTAAAACCCTTACAACCATAAAACCTTAAAACTAACCCTAAAACAAAACAAAACCATAAAACCCCAAAGAAAACTTAAACCCATCAAAATCCCTAAACCCCATAAAATCTATAAAAATCTGTAAGCCCTAAAATCCCTAAAAACATAAAAATTACTATAAATAAGAAAAAACCTATGATAATAATAATAAAAAAAACGAAAACCGCCTAAACACATAAAAACACTAAAACCCATAAAAACCTAGAAACCAAAACAACCCTAAATATCCTAAAAACAACAAAAAACAAAAAAAAACCTAAAAATAGTAAAAACAACCTAATAGTCTATAAAAATGTATAAAACTAAGAAATAACCTAATAAAAAACACTTAACACCCCTAAAACCATGATATACTAAAAACCCTCAAATGACAATAAAAACATTAAAACCCCTAAAAAGATAAAAACTAAAAAAATCTTAAAATACCTACAAAAGAATAAAAAACCCTAAAAACCCAATAGAACTATAAAAATAAATTAAACCCCTATAAATGTTTCAAACTATAAAAAACCGTAAAACCCTAAAAACCTAATAAACCATAATAAGTCTAATAACCCAAAAAACAGTAGTAACCCTAACAAAACACTATAATCCGAAAAAAATTAAAAATAATAAAAATTTCCAAAATATGAAATAACATAAAAACACTACTAAAACCCTAAAAAGATAAAATAAACTTTAAAACCCTAAAAACCTTAAAATTCTGAATACCATAAAAATCCTAAAAATCCCTAAAATCCAGAGAAACCATAAAATTCCAAAAAAAATCCATAAAAACATTAAAAACACTAAAAAACTAGAAAACCCCAAAGAAAACCTCAATAACCTAAACACACTTAAAACCCATAAAATCCAAAAAATACTAAAAACATTAATTACCCTAAGAACACTAAGAAACCCTAAAATTCATTAAAATTTATTAAAACCCTATAAAACCATAAAAATATTAATAAATCACTAAAAATCACTAAAAACATAAAAAATACTAAATACCCTAAAAACCCTTAAGAAAACATGTAAATAATAAGAAAACATTAAACCAAAAAATATCCTGAAAATAATAAAAAATCTAAAAACTACTAAATTGTCCCTATAAACCCCAAAAACACCTAAAAACCATAAAAATTCATAAAAATTATAACAAACCCTAAAGACTAAAAAATTAAAAAAAACCACTAAAACACTAAAAATTATTTAGACTAATTGAACTGATAAAAATTATAAAAAACCATAAAACTGGATAAAATTCAAAAACCCTAAAAACCAAAACAACCCCCAAAACCCTAAAAATACCCAAAACCCCACAAAACCCTAAAATGGTACAAATCCTAAAGAATTCATAAGAATACCTAAAAAACCATAAAATAGTTAAAGAAAGACTAAGTAATCCTTAAATCCCTAAAAAAAAATTTAAAACCTAGAAACCTAAAAAACAATAAAAACACTTCAAAAACCTAAAAACTATAAAAAACTCCAAAAAAACCTCATTATCCATAAAACCTCAAAAACCATATAAATCCTTTAAAAATCACTAAAAAGTAACCATAAAAATAAATAAAAACAAAAAACCCATAAAAGCCCGTAAAAAATTTAAAAAACCCCTAAACCCCCCTAAAAACTACAAAAAAACTATAATCCTCTAAAAATGTAAAAATATATAAAAAAATTAAAAATATAAAAATATAAAAATAAACTTATAAACCCAAAGAAACCATAAAATACATAAAATCATAAAGCACCCTAAAACCCCTCAAAATCTATAAAAAACCAAAAAAAAGTAAAAATTTAAAAAATATTCAATAAAATCACTAAAAACATAAAAACTCAAAAACCCACAGAACCCCAAAGGAAACCCAAAAAAACTATGAAAAAATTAAACACCTAAAACACCTAAAAATGATAAAAAAACCCAAAAAACAGAAAAAGTCCTAAAATCCCTATGAACTGTGAAACCCCCCAAAAACCGTAAAAACCCTTAAATAAATAAATCCGTAAATCCACTAAAAACTCTAAAACCCCATTAATTTACTTAAATGTTAAAAAACACTATGAAACTTAAAACCCCTGGAAAAAAAATAATAAATCCAAAAAAATTCCATAAAAATCCAAAAAAACCAGAAAACCTCTAAAATCATTCAAAATCCCAAAAAAAACTAAAAACCATATAAATATTTAAAATCCATAAAAATTATTAAAAACATAAAAACTATAAAAAGTATGAAACCCCCTAAGAAAACCTTAAAACCCAAAAAAACTCGTAAAACCCCAATAAATAATGAAAAATGCTAAAACCCCATAAATCCATAAAAGAGCCTAAAACCCAAAATATATTTAAACACCTAAAAAATGATTAAAAATATAAAATACCTAAAACCCCAAGAAACATTTTAACCACTAAAAACACTGAAAACCGATTAAACCCCTAAAAACATTTCAAAATCTTAATAAAATTAAAACCCTAATAATCTCAAAAAAACACTATAACCCTAAAAAATATAGAACCCTAAACATTCGTGAAATCATCAAATTCCCTAAAAAACATAAAAATACATAAAAATACCAAAAGGACTTTAAAATCCCTATAAAAGTATAAAACCTTAAAAACCATAATAATCACATACAAACCTGAAAAAACATAAAACCCCAAAAAATCTAAAAAAACTTTAAACCCTAAAAAACCCTTAATCCCTAAAACCCCAAAAAAATCCTAAGAAATCCCTAAAACCATAAAATCTATAATTATAGTTTAAAACCCCTAAAGATATATAAAAACATAAATACCCTAAAACACTAGAAAACCCTATGAAAACCATTAAAACCTAAAAACAATTAAAACGCCTTAAATACCTAAAAACATTTAAACCCCTAAAAACCCAAAAATAGACATGGAAATCCAAAAAAAAAGCCTAAATAACGTAAATTCCCTAAAAATATTAAAAACACTAAAAACCCATGTCTTTCAAAAAAATTACTAATACCCTATAAAATATATCAAAATCCACTAAAAACTCTACAAACACTTTGAACACCTAATAACGTTAAAAATATCTAAACCCCTAAAACCCCAAAAAACCCCTAATAACAGAAATAAAACAATCAAGATCATAAAAACCCTAAAAAATCTTCATAATCCATAAAATCCCTAAAAGACCATAAAATTTTGAAAATCCCTAAAAATACCTAAAAATAATAAAACCCAAAAAACCCACAAAGACCTTAAGAAAACCTTAAAATATTAAAAAAAACATAAAACCTATAAAAAATTAATAATCTAAAAACCATAAAACCCTAAAACCCCTTGGAATCCCTAAAAACCCTAAAATTAATGAAAATCCTAAAAATCAACAAAAATCCCTAAAAACATAAAAACCCCTAAAAATCATGAAAGCCCATAAAAAACCATAAATTCTAAAAACCCTTAAACCCATAAAAACCCCAATAAACTCTAAGAACCCTAAAATAACCAACAAATAATAAAACCCCCTAAAAACTATAAAACCCCTAAAACCATAGAAAATTCAGAAATCAAGATAAACCCTAAGAAACCACTAAAAACTATAAAAAACCTTTAAACCCCCCAAAAATGTTAGAAAACACTAATATAATTTAACAGCCTAAAAATGCATAAAATACCTGAAAAACCCAAAAAAAATAAAACTCCAAAACCCTCAAAACCCTCAAAACCCGCAAAATCAATAATTACACTAAAAACATAAAAAAATTTAAAACCCTAAAAACGCAAATAAACATTAAAAAACTGTAAAAACCTATTAAATACCTATGAAAATATTAAAAACTAAAAAATAAATAAAACTACTAAATAACCAAAAAACACTAAAAACCCTAAAAAACCTAAAAACCACTAAAACCCCCAAAGTCCATAAAAACCCTAAAATTCAAAACAAAATCCTAAAAATACCTAAAAATCTAAACTAAAAAATATAATTGAAAATCCCTAATAATACAATACAAACCTGAAAACAATTAAAATACATAAAAACATAAAATCACCTAAAAGACCATAATATCCTAAACACCCCTAAAAACCTCAAAAAACCATAAACCCCATAAAAACATTTGAGAAATACTAAAACTCTAAAAACTATTTAAAACCCTAAAATCCATAACACCCTAAAAACCCTAAACCCCCCCCCCCCCCCGAATCCCTAAAAATCATAAAAACTATAAAAATCCATGAAATATCTAAAACCAAAAATGATGAAAAAACCCCCAAAACCCTAAAAACTAAAAAATATTAATTAAAAATATAAATACACTTTAAAACCCTAAAAATCCTAATTTTTTTAAAAATCCATAAAAAACCTAAAATCCATAAAAAATCTAATTCCTTAAAATACATAAAAAAAATTAAAATCATAAAATAGTTAAGAATCCCTAAAAACATAAAAAACCATACAAACCCTACAAACCCCTAAATATACCCTCAAAAATCTAAAAACCATAAAAAATATAAAACCTCTTAATACCATAAAAAACCATAAACCCATTAAACCCTTAAACCCCACTAAAATCGAATAAACCCATTAAACCCCTAAAAACATAAAAAACACTAAACAACATTAAAACCTCTAAAAACTCAAATCACAATTGTGTACTGGCAGCGGTTTCTGCCACCATCTCCTATATTTGGACCGCTCGGAATGAAGTTGCCTTCAGTAAGAAATGAATCTCCTTTCAAGATGGAGTTGTGGCGATTCACAGGGCTGTTTATGCAGCATCCCGGATTCAAACAGGACATATGGTGAATGACGTCCGTGAACTGATCATCCTTCGATTGCTTGGTGTATCTGGTAGGGAAAAAAACCCCATGGTCACCAGGTTTATTCGATGGATTCCTCCACTCCCCTCCTGGAGCAAGGTCAATGTGGATAGTGCGGCCCTTTGTGCCCCAGGCCCTGCTGGATGTGGTGGAGTCTTCTACACCTATCGGGGATTTGTCAAGGGATGTTTTCAACACTTTATCGGCGATTGGTGAGCTCTTGAAGCTGAGTTATGGGCCATTATAAAGGCAATTGAGTATGCTTTCAGGTTCTGGTGGATTTTTCTGTGGCATGAGTTTGACTCAATTCTAGCTGTGAGTGCTCTTAAAAGAAGATCTAGGTGAATCCTCTGGAGGCTCCTTACCCCGTGGATGGACTGCCTCGCCATGTGCTAAAGGTTGCATCTCACTGTGACACATGTCTACCGGGAGGCCATTGCGGTTGCGGATGCTCTCTCCAAGCGGGCTATTATGGAAAATTATTCTTTGTGGTCCTTTTTTGCCACACCTCCCTACTCCTCCATTGTTGTGTCTGATTTGAAGGGTGAGGTACACACCGGGTTATGTAATCCCCCCTTGTAGCACTCTGTTTGTACCTTTATTTTTTTTTAAATTTTGGGGGGCCACTTTTTCCTGGCCCTGAGCCTTCCTTGCCCTAAAAACTCCAAAACAAATCTTAAAAATCAAAATAAACCATAAAACAATAACCCCCAAAAAACCACTAAAACGCATCAAATTG
This sequence comes from Viscum album, assembly GCA_963277665.1. Classification (NCBI taxonomy): domain Eukaryota; kingdom Viridiplantae; phylum Streptophyta; class Magnoliopsida; order Santalales; family Viscaceae; genus Viscum; species Viscum album. The sequence goes on along the minus strand of OY728163.1, from coordinate 1,965,277,288 downwards.
TCAAAAAAACTAAAAAGGCCCTAAAATTCCATTAAAATTTTAAAAACGCTAAAAAACATGCAATACAATTAAAAAATTTCAAAAATCTAGAAACACGTAAAACCCCTAAATATTTAAGAAAAATTAAAACCATTAAACCCATTAAACCCTAAAAATCCTAACACCCATAAAAACTTAGAAACCATAAAACCCTTAAATACAGTAAAAAACCCTAAAACCCTAAAAACCAACAAAAAACTGTAAAAAAAATAAACCCCTAATTTTTTTTGAAAAAACTCTAAAAAACATTGATACCCCTAAAAAACTCAAAGAAATCTAAAAAACCAAAAAAACTATAAACTCTCGAAACCCCAAAAATCCCTAAAAACAATTAGAATCCTAAAAAACCCTAAAAAACCTAAAAATCATAAAAAAGTCATAAAATCCCTAAAAACATTAAAAATCCTAAAAAATGAAATACCCTAAGAAAAAAATTAAACATCAAAATACCCTAAAAACTCTTAAAAAACTAATAAACAATAAAAACCATAAATATTTCAAAAAAAATAAAAAAACTAAAAAGCGTCAAAGTCCCTAAAAACCCAAAAACAAAATCTATTAAAGCCCAGAAAATACCTCAAAACATAAAAAACCCATAAAAACTCTAAAAACTCAATTAAAACACTAAAAACCTAAAAACACATAAAACCTATAAAATCCTAAAAACACTAATACCTAAAAATTCGTAATATACCCGAAAAACCCTAAAAACCATAAGTACCCCTAAAACCCATTAAAAACTTAAAACCCAAAAAAAACACCAAAATTCCACTAAACAATATAACAAAATGTAAAACCCCCAAAACATTAGATAATTGTCAAAAAAAATAATACCACTTAAAACTAAAAAACCATAAATTAAAAATAATGAAAATTTTCTAATATCCCTTAAAAACCATAAATATACAAAAAATCTCAAAAAAAAACAAAATATCAATAAAAAGCCCAAAAATTTCTAAATAACATAAAAAATCCCTAAATATCCTGAAAACCCCAAAGAAAACAATAAAATCTTAATAACACATAATAACCCAATAAAACTACAAACAATAAAAACCATAAAAATCCATAAAAACAATCAAAATATATAAAAAACATAAAAATGATATAAAAAATCCGTAAATATCCCAAAAAACTATAAAAAACCCAAAAACCCATAAAACCCTTTGAAAAACATAAAAAACTAAAATCATTTGAAACCCCTAAAAACATAAAAAATTATAAAATCCCTATAAACACTAAAATGACCATAAAACCCAAAAAACCCCTAAAACACATAAAATCCCTAATAACAATAAAATACCCTAATTAAAAAACCCTAAAACCCAAAAAAATACTAGAATCCATTAGGCCCCCAAAAACGTTAAAAATCTCTAATAAACATTAAAACCCATAAAAATAACTAAGAAATCCTTTAAAACCAAAAAATCATAATACCCTAAAACACACTAAAAACAAAATCCAGATAAACATTTAAACCCAATTAAAAAAAACTAAAAAACTCTAAAAACATGAAAAACCCTAAAAACCCTGAAAACCCCTAAGAAAATCGTAACAATAAAAATTCACTTAAAACCCCTAAAATGCCTAAAAATGCTAAAAACTCTAAAACCCCATAAACACTTAAAAGAAAATATCCATGAAAACCCCTAAAAACCATAAAAACACATAGAAACCATAAAAACCTTAAAAACTACTATGAAATCTCGAAACCATATAAACCCCTAAATATTAAAAAAATATATAAAATCATTAAAACCCTTGAAAACAAAAAATAATCTCAGAAAGCAGAAAAACCCATTAAAACCATAGAAACACTAAACTTCTCTCAAAACCATCAAAATTTTTAAAAACCCTAAAAACCATAAAAATAATGAAAAATATCCCTAAACACCACAAAAAAAAAGACCCCATATAAATCCTGATATCCCTTATAAAAACCATAAATACATAAATCACATAAAATACCCAAAACCCGTAAAAATGCAAAAATCCCAAATAAAAAACTAAAATTCCATAGAACCATAAAAATACCTAAAAATAATAAAAACCCCCAAAACCGTAAAAAAAAATTAATTTCCCAAAAAAAATGTAATACCATTAAAAACTCTAAACACATAAAAAACCGTTAAAACCGTGAATACCATAAAATTCATAACGAAATCCCCAAAACTCATAAACATGTAAAGAAAAACCTAAAAACCTTAAAGAAATCCTAAAATCCCTAAAACACTTAAAAAAACTAAAAACATAAAAAATAACAAAAAAATCTTAAAAAACATTAAAAAAATAAAAACCCTAAAACTCCATAATAACCATAAAACCCATAAAACAATATAAAATAATAAAAACACATCAAAAATATTAAAAACTCAAGAAAAACTAAAAAACCAATTAAACCCTAAAAATGTTGAAAACTGTAAAAATCCCTAAAATTTGAGAAAAATAATAAAACACTAAACCCCTTAATGGCCAAAAAATCCCCCAAAACCAAAGAAACCATTAAAAATCCTAAAAAACCCAAAAACCATAAAATGTAAAAGAATCCTAAAAACCCTGAAACCCTTAAGAAAATCATAAAAATATAAAAACATTTAAAACCCCAAAAAACTAAAAAAATATTAAAACCCAAAATAACCTTAACGAAAAAAAACCCCCAAAACCACTGTAAATCTTTAAAAACATAAGAATTAAAAAAATACATAAAAATACCAAAATACATAAATACCCCTAAAAACCCTGAAAATCACTAATAAATATGTAAAAACCATAAAACAATTAAAACTCTTAAACACATAAAAAATTCTAAAAACATTAGAAACCCTAAAACATGTGAAAAACCATTAACACCCCTAAAAAAATAAAAAACGTATAAACCCATAAAACCCATTAAAACCACAAAAAACATTAAAATTAATTTAAACCCCTAAAAATGATAGAAAAAATAAAAACACCCTTTAAAACCTTAAAAAGTAAAAAATCCAAAAAAACCATAAAACGCGAAAAACCCTCAAAATCCCAAAAATCCCTAAAAAATCATAAAAATCTAAAAAACACCTAAAAACCCTAAAAATGTAAAACACTATAAAAAACATGAATACCGCTAAGAAAATCATAATATCTAAATACACTTAAAACCATTAAAAAATAAATCATTAAAAACACTAAAAAACATTATAACCCTCAAAATCCATATAACCCTAAAGTAGTTGGGGGCGGTGCCAGATTAGTAAACCCTATAATTTGGCATCCAGAAGACTCAAGTTTGTATATTAGAAAAAACTTGAGGGATTTACGATGCATGTAGTAACACATGCATGAAGCAGTCATGTGGTCATGCAAGCAAGATGTAGGCTGGCAGTAACATAGGCATGACACAAGTAGGGTGATAAAGACATGGTGCAGCACTGGGCCTTCTATCCATTTTCTTGGGACCCATGTTCTTGGGAATGTGGTCTGTCTAATGGATCTCCCTCTACTAAGATAAGAAGTGGTATTTTATTTTATTAAAAAGTGATGCTTTGACCCTAAAACCATGAATACCATAAATATACTAAAAAATCTTAAAAATCCCTAAAAACATAAAAACCAATAAAAACCTGAAAACAACTTAAAAAGCCTTATACACAAAAAAACCTAAAACCTCTAAAAACACTCAAAAAATGCGAAAAATATTTAAAAGGACTAAATAGACCCAAAAAACCCTAAAATCCTTAAAACCCCCTAAAACCATAAAAACCCTAAAAAATTAAAAAAATCCTAAAACCCCAGAAAACCCAAAATAAACCCACTAAAAACACTAAAAACCTATTAAACCCCTAAAAAGTTAAAAACAGTAAAAAATCCTTACATCCTAAAACACACGAAAAAATTCTTAAAACCCCAAAAAAACCAAAAAACCCTAAACGACCTAAAAACAGCCAAAATACATAAAAATAATAAAAACTAAAAAATCCATAAAAATTTCTAAAAAACATAAAAACCCACTAAAAACAATAAAAACCCCAAAGAAAACCTAACAATATAAAAACACATGAAGCCCTTAAAAAACCCAAAAAATATGAAAACTATGAATCCTGTAAAAATATTAAATTTCTTAAAAACCAATAAAACCCTTGAAATCCAATAAAAACTCTAAAATCATTTTAAATCCATAAAATGATAAAAACAAAAAAAAACTAAAATCCATAAAACCCCTAAGAAACTCTATGACCCTAAAAACCCAATAAACCCCCAAAAACCATACAGACCATAGAATCTGTTATAATCCCTAAAAACCATCATAACCCAAAAAATCATAAAAGTAAAAAAAAGTAAATAAAAATACCTAAAACATAAAAAAATCAAAAAACCTAAAATACCCTAGTAAAACATAAAAAATATAAAACACTTAAAAACTATAAATAACCTAAAAATGATAAAACGCTAAAACACCTAAAAACCATCAAAATCCCAAAAACCCATAAAATCATTCAAAAGACATAAAAAATATCTAAAACATAAGAAACCTAGAAAAAATTTGAAAACCCTAACAAACCAGTAAAAACATAAAAAAACTCAAAAGCCCTAAATAAGATAAAACCCCTAAAAACTGAAATCCCATAAAGTGGCCCTAAAACCCCTAAATCCCCCTAAAAACTTAAAAACACTAAAAACCCATAAAAAATAATAAACCACTAAAAACATTAAAAACCCATTAAACCCCTAAAACCTTAAAAACTATAATAACCCATAAAACCAAAAAATACACAAAAAACCATAAAAACCCTGACAATCCCTAACAATCCCTAACAATCCCTAAAAACCCTAAAAACCATAAAAACCAATAAAATCACTAAAATTCATAAAAATATAAAACCTAATAAAACCGTGAAACTCGCCAATGCAAACATTAAAACCCTAAAAAAATAAAGACCCCGAAAAAAAAACATGGAAAATTGTAAAAACACTTAAAATTTATAAAAGTCAAAAAAGTCATAAAAATTTTAAAAGATTCCCAAAACCCCCAAAAACATAAAAACCCAAAAAACCGATATCCCTAAAAATCCTAATAAAACATTAAATGCCAGAAAACAAATAAAATCCCTTAAAAAATAAAAACCATAAAAAAATTAAACCCTAAAACTTATAAAAAATCTAAACAACATAAATCTATAAAACCCCTAAAAACATTAAAACCAAATAAAACCCCTAAAACTCACAAAACTCTGAATATTTATTAAACCCCTACAAATGTTAAAATACTATAAAAAACCTTCAAAATCATAAAAATTAAAAAAACCAAAATATCAAAAACACCATAAAACTGCTAAAAACCATAAAAACCCGACAAATCCCTAAAAACTATTAAAAACATAAATATGCTAAAAAATCCATAAAAATATCTAGAAATTTAAAGAACCCTAACAACCCTGCTAACCATAAGAAAACCTTAAAACACTAAAAACACCTAAAATCCCATAAAACCTAAATGGCTAAAAAACCTGAAATCTGTAAAAACTCAGAAACCCTAAAAACCATAAAAGTCCATAAAACCATAAAAATCTTAAAAAAATCCCCAAAATAATGAGAAATGTAAAAAACGATAAAATTTAAAAAAACTATAAAAATATTAAAATAATAAAAATAATTAAAACACATAAAAATCCTAACAAATGCTCAAAACCCCCCCCCCCCCCAAAGAGACCCTAAGAACCCTAAAACCCCCTAAAAACCATAAAATCTCCCAAAAACCATAAAAATTGACCACAAAGAAAATACCACTAAAAAATATAAAAATCCTTTAAAACTCTAAATAAATTAATGAAAATAAAAAATACATTAAAACCCATAAAAACTAAAAAAACAAACCCCCAAAAAATCTCATAAAAAACATAAAAATCCCTAAATCCCTAAAAACCAACATAAACACTGAAAAACCTAAAAAAATAAAAATATTAAAATCCCAACAGACCCTAAAAACGTAAAAAACATTAAAAACCATGAAAAATACTAACAAATTCTTATAACATTTAAACTCATAAAACCCCAAAAACCCTAAAAACACTAAAAAACAGAAAACCCATAAAATCCTAAAGACCCTCAAAATACCAAAAAACCCTAAAACTCATAAAAATATTAATAATCAATAAAACTGATTATAAAAAACATTATAAAAACCGTACAAACCTAAAAAACATCAAACCCCTAAAAACATAGAAACTGCTAAAAACATTAAAAGACCCTTAGCACCCTAAAAACCCCTAGAAGGCCTAAATCCCCGAAAAACCGTAAAAACTATAAAACCCTAGAAAAACCATTAAACCCCACATAAAACACAAAATACACATTAAAAACCTAAAAGCATTATTTTTTTAAAAAAAAAGTTAAATACCCCCTGAAAAAAACCAACTAAGAAAAAAACCATAGACAACGTAAAAACCCAAAAAATTCCCTTAAAATTCTTAAATCAATTAGAATACTAAAAAATAAAAATCCCTAAAAAATAGAAAATTCTAAAACCCCTGATAACCCTAATAAAACCATAAAACATAAAAAAAAATTTAAACCCCTAAAAACAAAAAAATAATAAAACCCCTAAAACCCCCAAAAATCCAAAAAAAGCCTAAAATATTAAGGACCCTTATAACCCATAAAAAAACTCTAATCCTTAAAAAAAATAATTAAAAATCCTTTAAACCCAAAAAAATTTAAAATCTATAAAAATAATAAAAACATAGAAAACATAAAACCAAAAGCCTAAAACATTTACAATCCTTAAAAAATTTAAAATCCATAAAAACAAAAAAAAAGAACATACAATACATAAAAATTTAAAAAACCTTTAAAACCCAGAAAAATACATTATAAAACCTTAAAAATCTAAAAAAACAAAACCCTAAAACCTAAAATAATGTTCAAAATAGTAAAAAACCATAAAAACCCGAACAAACCCTAAAAACCCTCATGATCCCTAAAATTCCTAAAACCTATAAAAATTCTAAAACACCTAAATATCCAAAAACATATAAACACCTAAAAAATTAACAAATCTAAAACCCCATAAAATCCTAAAAATACTTTAAAACCCCTAAAAACAATAAAACCCATAAAAACCTTAAAATCCTTAAAACCCCATACATACCCAAAAACCCACTAAAAACTATAAAACCCCTTTTAAATCTACAAAAAATTTAAAAGACTCTGAACAATTAAAAAACATCAAAAAACTACCCCCCCCCCCCAAAAACCCATATGAAACCTAAAATACCTAAAAACCATAAAAATTATAAGAAACATAAAATCCCTAAAAAGATAATACCCTGTAAAACCCTATTAAGAACATAAATACCTAAAAACACTAAAGACCCCTAAAATCCTAAAATACACTAAATACCCTAAAATCCCTAAAAACCCTAAAAACCATCTAAATACCTAATAACCCTAAAGAAAATATAAATACTAAAAAACCATAAAATACCTAAAACATAAAAAACCTAAAAACAAGGAAACCCCTAAGAAAACTATAAAAACCTAAAAACTATCAAAACCACTAAAAATAAAAATACCAAGAAAAAAACATTAAGAATACCCTAAAACCCCTAAAAATGATAAAAAAAACATAAAACCCCTATAAACCCATAAAACCCCTAAAAACAAATAATACACCAAAACCACTTTAATCACTAAAATTGTTAAAAACTGAAAAATCATTAAAAACCCTAAAAAACCAAAACAACCCCTAAAAACCCAAAAAATCAATAAAACCCATATAAACCCTAAAAATCCTCAAATTGAATAAAAAACATAAAAACCATATAATTCAAAAAAAACATTAAAAACAATAAAATAAAAAAAATCGATAAGAAAATTTCAAAACTTAAAAACACATAAAACCTTAAAAACCCTAAAACCACTGAAAACCCTAAAATTCCCAAATCCCCTCAAAATCCTTAAAGACCATAAAACCCATAAAATTAATAAAAAACCCAAAAAAATAAAAAAATATAAAACGCCCTAAAAAACATAAAACCCACACGGAAACCCTAAAAACCTAATAACACTTAAAATCGCTAAAAACCAAAAAAAACAAAAAAAACCATAAAAACCCTAAAACACATGAAAAACCCAAAATACCACTAAATATCATAAAACCCATAAATAAAATTAAAGCCCTAAAAACCCATAAAAACCCTAAACCACTAAAAACTCTAATGATCATTTAAACCACTTAAAAACTTTTAGAAATTCTTAAAAACATAAAATCCAAAAATGACACAAAAAATATTAAAATGAGAAAAAATAATAAAATCATAAAATCCCTAAAATTAACTAAAAAATCCTAAAAATGTAATGTACCCTCAAAACTCTAAAAACCCAATAGAAATACTTAAAAACTAAAAATAACTAAAACCCCTAAAAATTTAAAAAACAAAAAAAACCCTAAAACCCCTAAAATCCCTAAAATCCTAAAAAACCCATATAATCCATAAAAAGCCTAAAAATCCATAAAAACATAAAAACCACTAATACCCATAATAAACCCTAAGAAAATATTAAAAACTAAAAAACAATTAAAACACTAAAAATCCAAAAAATGCTAAAACCCTAAAAGACCCAAAAAAACTCCTCAAGCCCTTTTAAACCCCAAAAATCCTTAAAACCCCTACAATCCCTAAAATCCCTAAAATATACTAAAAAAATTTAATTTAAACACCTTTAATAATATAAAATCTCAAAGGAGCCAAAAAACCATAAAAACTCAATAAATAATAAAAACCCCAATAATCCCAAGAACACAAAGAACACTAAAACACCTAAAAATAATCAAAAATCCTAAGAAAATATAACAATTCTATAAAAACCAAAAAATACATAAAATCAATATAAAATTATATTTTTTTTAAACGTTAATAAAATATTAAAAACCAAAAAACACAGAAGAAATGCTAATATGCGAAAAACCATAAAACCCCTAAAACCCTAAATAACCCTCAAAACCCACGAAATAGATAAAAACACTAAACCACTTATAAATCCAAAAATTTCGTAAAAATCACTAAAAAAATAAAAACCCTAAAACCATTGAATAACCTTAAGAAATCATTATAAACCTAAAAACACATAAACCCCCTAAAAATAGAAAAATGATAAAACCCCAAAAACCCTAAAATATCCAAAAAAAACCCTAACCACCCCAAAGATAAAAAACCACCTAAAAACAACAAAAACCCAAAAACATATAAATAACCCACAAACTAATAAAAACAATAAAAACCATTTAAACCCCTCAAATAGTTAAAAAGATCAATATACCTTAAAATTCAAATAAATTTCAGCAAACCCTATGAAATTAAAAAAATTATAAAAACCCTAAAAACCTTAAAACTCTAAAAAACCATCAATATCCCTAAATCCATAAAAACCCATAAAAATAATAAAATATCTCAACCACCCTCCCCCAAAAAAGTAAAAACCCCTAAATAACCTAAATAACACTAAGAATACATAAAAAATTTTTAAAAAAATAAAACCCCTAAAAACCCTAACAATCAATAATAACAATAAAAATACTAAAAACTCTAAAAACCCTAAATACCCTCAAAAACCCTAAAACATGGAAAACCTTAAAAATAATAAAAATTATCTAAAACTAAATAAATATATAAAAAACCTAAAACCCTAAAAATAATTAAATCCCATCGAATACCTAAAAAATCAAAAAATACAACTAATAACCGCTAAAAGACCCTAAAAACCAAAAAACCTCTAAAAACCTTAAGACCATAAAAACCATTAAAATATAAAGACTCATTCAAAAGTATTATTACTAATTAAAACCCTAAAAAGGTAAAAAAAATAAAAAACATTTAAACCCCTAAAAACTAAAAAAAATCATAAAACTCCAAAAATATAATAAAAATCTAGGAACCCTAAAACCTTCAAAATCCCTTAAACCACTAAAATCCATAAAAATACAACAAAATCCCTAAAAAATGAAATATGTAAAAAATAATAAAACCATGAAAAACACATAGAAACTTTAATAACCAAAAAAAAACATAAAACCAATGAAATCCTAAAGACACAAAAAAACTCAAAAACTCTATAAACTCTCGAAATCGAAAAAAATCATAAAAATCATAAAAACCATAAAAAATCCCTGAAAATGTAAAAAACCCTAAAAACCCTTAATAAAACCATTAAACCTGAAAAATCCTAGGTCCACTAAAATTCCATAAAATGTAAAAAGCTATAAAAACCCCTAAAAACCCCCAAAAAATAAAAACACTTAGAAAACATAAAACACATAAAAACATTAAAAACCCTAAAACCCAAAAAACCTGAAAACTACTAAAACTATCAAAACGCTTTAAATCCCTAAAAATGTAAAAAAAACTATAAAAACCTCAAAAAACCTAAAATCCTCAAAACCCCCAAAAGCCCAAAAATCCCAAAAAAAAACAAAAACCCCTTAAAAACTCTAAAAACCCTAAAAACAATAAAAATCATAAAAAATCACAAAATCCCAAAAAACATAAAAACCCAAGAAACCCTCAAAACCCATATGAAAACATTGATAACCTAAAAAACATAATACTCTTAAAAATCTAAAAAATACTAAAAACAATAAAACCCCTCAAAATCCCTAAAAACACTAAATACCCTGAAATCATAAAAAAATTCTAATAAATCAATAAAAACATAAAAAATCCTAAAAACTCAGAATAAACCCTTTGAAAATCATAAAATCATAAAAACACATAAAACCCCTAAAAAATCAAGGAACCTAAAAACCATAAAAATAAAATAACCCCCCCCCAAACCCTAAAAACCATGTGACCCTTAATAACATTAAAACCCAATAAAAATCCAATTACTCCAATAAAAACTCTATAGTCCCTTTAAACTCTAGAAAATTTTAAAAAAATATAAAAACTCTCAAAACACAAAAAAAAACCATAAAACCCCTTTATCACCCCAAAACACTAAAACCTATAAAACCCATAAAATCCACAAAAATCCAAAATCCATGAAAATAATAAAAGAATCCCCAAAATACAAAAACCATAACAATCAATAAAAAAACTAAAATTTTGAATAAATTATTAACAACTTAAAAACAATTAAAACCCCTAAAAACCTAAAAATTAATAAAAAACCTAAAAAACCTAAAATCCTAAAATAACATAAAAACTATAAAAAACTAAAACCCCATAAGGGGACCTAACCCCCAAAACTCAAAAAAACATAAAACCCATAAGGAACATAAACGAAAAATACTAAAGGTGCGAATGATGGTGATTCTCCTTCTCTCTCTCTCTTGAGATGGTGATTCTTAGCACCCTTGAAGACGACATCGTTATAGTTGATGGCCACAGTGGTGCCGCCCCTCCCTGGTTTTGGAGGGGCGTTGGATGGGGTTACCCTACCACTCGGTGAGTAGAAGCTCCCCCTCATTTTCCAGAGATTTTGATATGCCTGAAAGTCCCTCATTTCTAGAATGGTGTGCCCTCGGTCCCAATTTATACTCAAGATCTTTCTTTGGCCTCCCTCTTCTGGATCTGACATTGGTGGTTTGGTTTTGGAGGAACCGACCATCTATCGACGTATTTTACAGGTTTGTTTCCTCTTCTTGGAATCTCTGTGAAAGGGCTATTGTAGGGATACATGATGCCCGCCATTTTTTGGTTCGATTTGGTAACGAGGATTATTTGATCTCGGCCTGGGCTGTGGCTCCACGGATTGTCATCAGTTTTCAGTTCTACATTTTCCGGTGGAGCTTTGATTTCCACTTGAATTGTGACCCTTTGAGTGAGATGGTGTGGGTAACTCTTCTAGGACTTTCACTCCCCTTCCAGAATCCGGCCATCCTTCGCATCATTGGTAATCTCATTGGGTGATTTCTTTGTATGGATTCACAGACGAGCATTGTATGTCACCCATTTTTTCCATGGATTTACATAGAGGTGGATGTGTCCAAGCCCCCAATCAATTTGGTTTGTGTTGAGATTGAAGGTGGACTTCGGTGGAAACAGAAACTCTACTTTGAATCCGGAGCCTTCTTCTGCTTGAATTGCTACAGGTTTGGCCATGCTGCATTTGTGTGCCAGTATGGAAGTGGCTCCTCCTCTTCTGTGCCTGGTCCGTCTACCAGAGATCCTTCAACGTTTTCTGAGATTTTGGTTGGGGAATCATCTCTGCACAATATGGGAGGGTCGACTCAAAATACAAGTGTGGCTGGCTACCCTAGGAGTCATGCTTCTTCTGGTGGTAATGGGAAATTGGTGGCCACTCAGGAGGAGCGAGCTTCATCCATGGAGCCTCACAAGGTGCAGGCTACCTCCCCAGTGTCTGGTCCTGGTCAGGAAGTGGTGGCTAGGTAAGGGGTGATGCTTCAAGAGGAGGAGTTAGTTTGTGCAGGGTCTAGGGACACTTCACTGAAGAGTGTTCCGCATAAACCGCCTGATCCATATGGTTATTGAAGTGTTTTATAGGCTGAATAATGGTATAGGAATAGTGTTCGGAAAAGGAGTGAATGCTTATGAAGCTGGAGGTAGTAGTCTTGAAACTATTTGGGACTCTCGAGATGACCTGGCCATCACTATGCAAGCGACACATGAGAGGGATGTGGTGTTCGAAAAATGTGCAGGTGGGCAGGGCATCGAAGTTCCAGGGAACAACCGATTTGATAGGCTGGATGAGGAATTGGGCTCTGTTCAGGGGCTTTCTGAGGCTATGGTTACTCGGTCTACTGAGTAGGGTCACACTTATTGGGTCGATTGGAAGGAGCGTGATGATGCACTGGCAGTGATGGGCTTCCTTGTTTCACATGATGATTTTTTTCATGAAATGGGGTCTCCAGCCCCAATTGTGATAGACGTGTCAGACACATGCGCTCCTAAAAGGGCACCTGATGGTAAGATAAATGAGTCTAGGTATATGGGAGATGAAGACAAAGGGAGGTCAATATTCATTCTTTTGAAAGACAGGGTTCTGGAGGACCCCAATGTGATGCAGGCACCAGTGAAGGATGCTTTTTTTCAGGAGGATTTGAATTACCACAATCATTTGTTATGGTTGGACGGGTCGAATGATAGTTTCAGAATGACATCAAAAATGGCATAATATTTTAAATGAAAGGTCCCTACTTGGGGATCCTTTTGGGAAAGAGAACTATACATATGGATTGCCCGACGAGACGGTTTTTGCAGGGCGAGCCTTTACTATTTGCTCCCTCAATTTGGAAGACAAAGCCAATATTCCCTAGTTCAAAAGTATGAGGCGTGAGCTCTCTACATGTGCCTTGAATCAAGATGTCATGGAGATTCCTGTACAGGAGTAGGACCCGGAGGTCATGGAAATACCCTCTCAGGGGACACATAGCTCGTCTGTGACTCATAAATGAAGGGCAAAGAAGGATTATTCTTTGCTGCCCAGGACTGTTCAAACCAGGGCCTCGTGTAGGGAGAAGGAGAGGAAAAGGTATTATTATGCTATGACATCGTATGAATCTTCTGAGTGGGACTCGGCAGATCCTGATACTGCTTACAGCTACGTTGCAGATGGAGACCCCATTGGAGCTGATCATGAGTATGATGACTTTATGGCTTCAATTTTTCGTTGTTTCTTTCTTTTGTGTCTTTCTTTCCTTGATTTCTTCTCTTTTTATACTCATTTTGTACCTGCTTCATTTTATTTAATAAATATGAGGGGGCCAGTAATAGCCTGGTTCTCGCATCTGCCTTCACCCTAAGGACCATAAACCCCTAAAACCCTACTAAAAACTCTAAAAACTCTTTATTCCTTCAAAAACATTTAAATACACTAAAAAACCATAAGAACCTAAAAAGTTTTGTATACCCTATAAATCCAAAAGGAAACATTAAAACTATAAGAACCTAAAACCCCTAAAACCCCTCAAAATCCAATAAAAAAATAAAACACTAAAACCCTTATAAATTACACCAAATCCCTAAAACAAAAATACGCTAAAACCCTAAGCACCCTTAAAAACCATAAAATCCTTAAAACACTAAAAACCATTAAAAATGATAAGAGCATTAAAATTTTAATACACTCAAAATCCCTAGAAACCTAAAAAACTATAAAAATCCTCAAATTTCCAAAAAATACATAATAAAAATAAAAAACCCTAAGACCCATGAAAAAACCCTACTAGAAATGTAATCACATAAAAAATGTAAATCCCCTAAAAACTAAAAAAACCTTAACTCTCTAATAACCATTAAAGATTATAAAAACAAAGAATCCCCTAAAAACTATAAAAACACCTGAAAACCTCAAAAAACCATACAAATAAATAAATCAACAAAAAACTCTATAAACCATTTAAACCCCTAAAAAATTAAAAACATTAAAAAACCTCACAAACAATAAAAAACTCAAAAAACCATTAAAACCCTAAAACCCCATAAGAACCCAAAAATACTAAAATTCATAAAACCCTAAATGCACTAAAAACACTAACAAACATCAAAATCCCTAAAAACAATAAAAACACATTACAATACTAAAAATATGTAAAATCCCTAAAAACATAAAAAATACTAAAAACACTGAAAAATACTAAGAACACCATAAAAACAAAAAATAATTAAAACCCATAAAAACCCATAAAAACCATAAAAACGATAAAAACCATAAAATTCCCTAGGGTATTAAAAACCCATAAAACCCTATGCGTTCCTAAAATCTTAAAAGATTCCCAAAACCCCAAAAAACATAAAAACCCAAAAAACTGATATCCCTAAAATTCTAAGAAAGAATTAAATGCCCAAAAACAAATAAAATCCCTTAAAAAAATAAAAACCCTAAAAAACATTAAACCCTAAAACTCATAAAAAATCTAAAAAACATAAATCTATAAAACTCCTAAAAAAATTAAAACCCAATAAAACCCCTAAAACTCACAAAATTCTAAAAATTTATTAAACCCCTACAAATGTTAAAATATTATAAAAAACATTCAAAATTATAAAAATTAAAAAAAACCAAAATATCAAAAACACCATAAAACTGTTAAAAACCTTAAAAACCCTAAAAATCCCTAAAAACTATTAAAAACATAAATATGCTAAAAAATCCATAAAAATATCCAGAAATTTAAAGAACCCTAAAAACCCTGAAAACCATAAGAAAGCCTTAAAACACTAAAAACACCTAAAATCCCATAAAACCTAAATGGATAAAAAACCTGAAATCTGTAAAAAAATCAGAAACGCTAAAAACCATAAAAGTCCATAAAACCATAAAAATCCTAAAAAAATCCTCAAAATAATGAGAAATATAAAAAACGATAAAATCTAAAAAATCTATAAAAATATTAAAATAATAAAAATAATTAAAACCACTAAAAATCCTAACAAATGCTCAAAACCCTACCCCCCCCCCCCAAGAGACCCTAAGAACCCTAAAACCCCCTAAAAACCATAAAATCGCCCAAAAACCATAAAAATTAACCACAACAAAAAAATACCACTAAAAAAATCTAAAAATCCTTTAAAACACTAAAAAAATTAATGAAAATAAAAAATACATTAAAATCCATAAAAACTAAAAAAACAAATCCCCTAAAAATCTCATAAAAAACCAAAAAATCCCTAAATCCCTAAAAACCAACATAAACACTGAAAAACCTAAAAAATAAAAATATTAAAATCCCAACAGACCCTAAAAATGTAAAAAACATTAAAAACCATGAAAAAACCTAAGAATGCTTATAACAATTAAACTCATAAAACCCCAAAAAACCAAAAAACACTAAAAAACAGAAAACCCATAAAATCATAATGACCCTCAAAATCTCAAAAAAAACCTAAAACTCATAAAAATCTTAATAATCAATAAAACTGATTATAAAAAACCTTATATAAACCTTACAAACCTAAAAAACATCAAACCCCTAAAAACATAGAAAATGCTAAAAACTTTAAAAGACCCTTTGCACCCTAAAAACCCCTAGAAAACAAAAATCCCCAAAAATCCTTAAAAACTGTAAAACCCTGGAAAAACCATTAAACCCCACATAAAACACAAAATACACATTAAAAACCTAAAAACGTTATTTTTTTAAAAAAAAGTTAAATCCCCCCTGAAAAAACCAACTAAGAAAAAAACCATAGACAACGTAAAAACCCAAAAATTTCACTTAAAATGCTTAAAAGAATACGAATACTAAAAAAATAAAAATCCCTAAAAAATAGAAAATTCTAAAAACCCTGATAACCCTTATAAAACCACAAAATGTTAAAAAAAGTAAACCCCTAAAAACAAAAAAAATGATAAAACCCCTAAAACCACCAAAAATTCAAAAAAGACTAAAATATTAAAAACCCTTATAACCCATAAAAAACCTCTAATCCTTAAAAAACAAAATAATTAAAAACCCTTTAAACCCAAAAAAATTAAAATCTATAAAAACAACAAAAACATAGAAAACATAAAACCAAAAGCCTAAAATATTTAAAATCCCTAAAAAATTAAAAATCCATAAAAACAAAAAAAAAGAACATACAATACATAAAAATTTAAAAAACCATTAAAACCCAGAAAAATACATTATAAAACCTTAAAAATCTAAAAAAACAAAACCCTAAAACCTAAAAAAAATGTTCAAAATAGTAAAAAACCATAAAAACCCAAACAACCCCTAAAAACCCTCATGATACCTATAATTCCTAAAACCTATGAAAATTCTAAAACACCTAAATATCCAAAAACATAGAAACACCTAAAAAATTAACAAATCTAACACCCCTAAAAATCCTAAAAATAATTTAAAACCCCTAAAACAATAAAACCCATAAAAACCTTAAAATCCTTAAAACCCCATATATACCCAAAAACCCACTAAAAACTATAAAACCCCTTTTAAATCAATAAAAAATTTAAAAGACTCTAAACAATAAAAAAACTTAAAAAAACACCCCCCCCCGAAAACCCATATGAATCCTAAAATTCCTAAAAACCATAAAAATTATAAAAAAACATAAAATCCCTAAAAAGATAAAACCCTGTAAAACCCTATTAAGAACATAGAATCCTAAAAACACTAAAGACCCCTAAAATACTAAAATACACCAAATGCCCTAAAATCCCTAAAAACCCTAAAAACCATCAAAATACCTAATAACCCTAAAGAAAATATAAATACTAAAAAACCATAAAATACCTAAAATATAAAAAACCTAAAAATAAGGAAAACCCTAAGAAAACTATAAAAACCTAAAAACTCTCAAAACCACTAAAAATAAAAATACCAAGAAAAAAACATTAAGAATACCCTAAAAACCCTAAAACTGATAAAAAACATAAAACCCCTATAAACCCATAAAACCCCTAAAAAACAAATAATACACCAAAACCACTTTAATCATTGAAATTGTTTAAAACTGTAAAATCATTAAAAACCCTAAAAAACCAAAACAACCCCTAAAAACCCAAAAAATCAATAAAACCCATATAAACCCTAAAAAACCTCAAATTCAATAAAAAACCTAAAAACCATAAAATTCAAAAAAACATTAAAAACTAGAAAAAAAATCGATAAGATAATTTCAAAACTTAAAAACACTTAAAACCTTAAAAACACTAAAACCACAAAAAAAACCTAAAATTCCCAAATCCCATCAACATCCTTAAAGACCATAAAACCCATAAAAATAATAAAAAACCCCAAAAAATCAAAAAAATATAAAACGCCCTAAAAAACTTAAAACCCATAAGGAAACCTTAAAGACCTAATTACACTTAAAACTGTTAAAAACCAAAAAAAAACCATAAAAGCCCTAAAAGACATGAAAAACCCAAAATACCACTAAATATCATAAAACCCCTAAAGAAAATTAAAACCCTAAAAACCCATAAAAACCCTAAACCACTAAAAACTCTAATGATCCTTTAAACCACTAAAAAACTTTTAGAAATTCTTAAAAAACATAAAATCCAAAAAAGACAAAAAAAATTAAAATGAGAAAAAACAATAAAATCATAAAATCCCTCAAATTAACTAAAAAATCCTAAAAATGTAATGTACCCTAAAAACTCTAAAAACCCAATATAAATACTTAAAAACTAAAAATAACTAAAACCCCTAAAAGCCCAAAAATCCGTAAAAACCCATAGAATCCATTAAAAGCCTAAAAATCCATAAAAACATAAAAACCACTAATAACCGTAATAAACCCTAAGAAAATATTAAAAACTAAAAAACAATTAAAACCCTAAAAATCCAAAAAATGCTAAAACCCTAAAAGACCCCAAAAAAAACTCCTCAAGCCCTTTCAAACCCCTAAAATCCTTAAAACCCCTACAATCCCTAAAATCCCTAAAATATACTAAAAATAAAAAATTAATTTAAACACCTTTAATAATAAAAAATCTCAAAAGAGCCAAAAAACCCTAAAAACTCAATAAATAATAAAAACCCCAATAATCCCAAGAACACTAAAACAACTAAAAATAATCACCAATCCTAAGAAAATATATCAATTCTATAAAAACTAAAAAATACATAAAATCAATATAAAATTAATTTATTTTGAAAACCTTAATAAAATATTAAAAACCAAAAAACACAGAAGAATCACTAATATGAGAAAAACCATAAAACCCATAAAACCCTTAATAACCCTAAAAACCCACGAAATAGATGAAAACACTAAACCACTTATAAATCCAAAAATTCCGTAAAAATCACTAAAAACATAAAAAACCCTAAAACCATTGAAAAACATTAATAAATCATTATAAACCTAAAAAAACATAAACCCCCTAAAAATAGAAAAATGATAAAAACCCAAAACCCTAAAAGATCCAAAAAAAACCCTAACCACCCCAAAGATAAAAAACCACCTAAAAACCACAAAAACCCAAAAACATATAAATAACCTTCAAACTAATAAAAACAATAAAAACCAATTAAACCCCTTAAATAGTTAAAAAGATCAATATACCTCAAAATCCAAATAAATTTCAGCAAACCCTATAAAATTAAAAAAAATTATAAAAATCCTGAAAACCTTAAAACTCTAAAAAACCCTCAATATCCCTAAATCCATAAAAACCCATAAAAATACTAAAATATATCAACAACCCTCCCCAAAAAAGTAAAAACCCCTAAATAACCTAAATAACACTATGAATACATAAAAATTATAAAAAAAATAAAACCCCTAAAAACCCTAACAATCAATAATAACAATAAAAATACTAAAAACTGTAAAAACCCTAAATACCCTCAAAAACCCTAGAACATGGAAAACCATAAAAATCTTAAAAATTATCTAAAAATAAATAAATATATAAAGAACCTAAAACCCTAAAAATAATTAAAACCCATGGAATACCTAAAAAACCAAAAAATACAACTAAAAACACCTAAAAGACCCTAAAAACCATAAAAACCCTCAAAACCTTAAGACCATAAAAAACCTTAAAATATAAATACTCATTCAAAAGTATAATTACTAATTAAAACCCTAAAAAGGTAAAAACAAATAAAATACATTTAAACCCTTAAAAACTAAAAAAATCCTAAAACTCCAAAAATATATTAAAAATCTAGGAACCCTAAAACCTTCAAAATCCCTTAAACCACTAAAACCCATAAAAATACAACAAAATCCCTAAAAACTGAAATATGTAAAAAATAATAAAACCATGAAAAACACATAGAAACTGTACTAACCAAAAAAACATAAAACTAATGAAATCCTAAAAACACAAAAAACTCAAAAACTCTATAAACTCTCGAAATAGAAAAAATTCTAAAAATCCTAAAAACCAAAAAAAATCCCTGAAAATTTAAAAAACCCTAAAAACCTTTAATAAAACCATTAAACCTGATAAATCTGAGGTCCACTAAAATTCAATAAAATGTAAAAAGCTCTAAAAAACCCCTAAAACCCCCCCAAAAAATAAAAACACCTAGAAAGCATAAAACACATAAAAACATTAAAAACCCTAAAACCCAAAAAACCTAAAAACTACTAAAACTATCAAAACCCTTTAAATCCCTAAAAATGTAAAAAAACTATAAAAACCTCAAAAAACCTAAAATCCTCAAAACCCCCAAAAGCCCAAAAATCCCAAAAATCCCCCCCAAAACCCCTTAAAATCTCTAAAAACCCTAAAAACAATAAAAATCAAAAAAATTCAAAAAATCCCAAAAAAACATAAAAACCCAAGAAACCCTCAAACCCCATATGAAAACATTAATAACCTAAAAACAAAATACTCTTAAAAATCTAAAAAATACTAAAAACAATAAAACCCCTCAAAATCCCTAAAAACACTAAATACCCTAAAATCATAAAAAAAATCCTATAAATCAATAAAAACATAAAAAATCATAATAACTTAGAATAAACCCTTTGAAAATCATAAAAACATAAAAAACACATAAAACCCCTAAAAATCAAGGAAACTAAAAACCATAAAAAAATTACCCCCCCCCAAACCCTAAAAAGCATGTGACCCTTAATAACATTAAAACCCAATAAAAATCCAATTACTCCAATAAAAAACTCTATAATACCTTTAAACTGTTGAAAATTTTCAAAAAATCTAATAACCCTCAAAACACAAAAAAACCATAAAAACCCCTTTATCCCCCCAAAACCCTAAAACCTACAAAACCCATAAATTCCACAAAAATCCAAAATCCATGAAAATGATAAAATAATCCCCAAAATACAAAAAACATAACAATCAATAAAAAAAAATTAAAATTTTGAATAAATTATTAACAACTTAAAAATAATTAAAACCCCTAAAAACCTAAAAATTAATAAAAAACATAAAAACCCTAAAATACTATCATAACATAAAAACTATAAAAAACTAAAACCCCATAAACGGACCTAAACCCCAAAACTCAAAAAACCATAAAACCCATAAGGAACATAAATGAAAAATACTAAAGGTTAAAATGATGGTGATAATCCTTCTCTCTCCCGCGCGATGGCGATTCTTAGCTCCCTTGAAGACGACATCGTTATAGTTGATGGTCACGGTGGTGCCGCCCCTCCCTGGGTTTGGAGGGGCGTTGGATGGGGTTCCTCTTCCACTCACTGAGTAGAAGCTCCACCTCATTTTTCAGAGATTGTGATATGCCTGAAAGTCCCTCATTTCCATATTGGTGTGCCCTCGATCCCAATTTCTACTCAAGATCTTTCTTTGGCCTCGCTCTTCTAAATCTGACATTGGTGGTTTGGTTTGGGAGGAACCAACCATCTATCGACATATTTGACAGGTGTGTTTCCTCTTCTTGGAATCTTTGTGAAAGGGCTATTGTAGGGATACTTGATGACTGCCATTTTTTGGTTCGATTTGGTAATGAGGATTATTTGATCTCGTCCTGGGCTGTGGATCCACGGATTGTCATCAGATTTCGGTTCTACTTTTTCCAGTGGAGCTTTGATTTCCACTTGAATTGTGACCCTTTGAGTGAGACGGTGTGGGTAACTCTTCTAGGACTTGCACTCCCCTTCCAGAATGTGTCCATCCTTCGTATCATTGGTAATCTCATTGGGTGATTTCCTTGTATGGATTCACGGACGAGAATTGTATGTCACCCCTTTGTACCATTGATTTTCATAGATGTGGATGTGTCCAAGCCCCCAATCAATTTGGTTTGTGTCAAGATTGAAGGTGAACTTTCGTGGCAACAGAAACTCTACGTTGAATCCGGAGTCTTCTTCTGCTTGAATTGCTACAGGTTAGGCCATGTTGCATTTGTGTGCCAGCGTGGAAGTGGATCCTCCTATTCTGTGCCTAGTCCGTCTACTAGATCTCCTTCAACGTTTGCTGAGATTGTGGTTGGGGAATCATCTCTGCACAATATGGGAGGGTCGACTCCAAATACTACTGTGGCGGGCTACCCCAGGAGTCATGCTTCTTCTGGTGGTAATGGGAAATTGGTGGCCACTCAGGAGGAGCGAGCTTCATCCATGGAGCCTCACAAGGAGCAGACTACCTCCCCAGCGTCTGGTCCTAGTCAGGAAGTGGTAGCTAGGTAAGGGTCAATGCTTCAAGAGGAGGAGTTAGTTTGTGCAGGGTATGGGGACACTTCACTGAAGAGTGTTCCGCATCAACCGCCTGATCCATAAGGTTAGAGAATTATTTGATAGGCTGAATAATGATCTAGGAAAAGTGTTCGGAAAAGGAGTGAATGCTTATGAAGCTGGAAGTAGCAGTCTTGAAACTATTTGGGACTCTCGAGATGACCTGGCCATCACTATGCAAGCGACACATGAGAGGGATGTGGTGTTGGGAAACTGTGCAGGTGGGAAGGGCATGGATGTTCCTGGGAACAACTGATTTGATAGGATGGCTGAGGAATTGGGCTATATTCAGGGGCTTGCTGAGGCTATGGTGACTCGATCTACTGAGCAGGGTCACACTTATCGGGTGGATTTGAAGGAGCGTGATGATGCACTAGTAGTGATGGGCTACCCTATTTCACATGATGATTGTTTTCATGAAATGGGGTCTTCGGCCCCAATTGCGATAGACATGTTAGACACATTCCCTCCTAAAAGGGCACAGAATGGTAAGATAAATGAGTCTGGGAAATGGGAGATGAAGACAAAGGGAGGTCAATATTCCTTCTTCTGAAAGACAGGGTTCTTGAGGACCCCAATGTGATGCAGGCACTAGTGCTGGATGATTTTTTCCAAGAGGATTTTAATTCCCATAATTATTTTTTATGGGAGGACGGGTCGAATGATAGTTTCAGAATGACATAAAATATGGCATAAGATTTTCAAAGAAAGGTCCCTACTTGGGGAGCCTTTTGGAAATAGAACTATACATATGGATTGCCTGATGAGAAGGTTTTTGCAGGGCGAGCCTTTACTGTTTGCTCTCTCAATTTGGAAGACAATTCCAATATTCTCTAGTTCAAAAGTATGAGGCGTGAGCTCTCAACAAGTTCCTTGAATCAAGAGGTCATGGAGATTCCTTTACAGAAGCAGGACCCGGAGGACATGGAAATACCCTCTCAGGGGACACATAGCTCATCTGTGACTCAGAAAAGAAGGGAAAAGAAGGATTATTCTATGCTGCCCAGGACTGTTCAAACTAGGGCCTCGTGTAGGGAGAAGGAGAGGAAAATGGATTATTATGCTATGACATCATATGAATCTTCTGAGTGGGATTCGGCAGATCCTAATACGGCTGACATCTACGCTGTAGATGGATACCCCATTAAAGTTGAGCATGAGTATGATGACTTTATGGCTTGAATTTTTCACTATTTCTTTATTTTGTGTATTTCTTTCCTTTCTTTCTTCTCTTTTTATACTCCTTTTAGACTTGCTTCATTTTATTTAATAAATTTGATGGGGCCAGGAATAGCCTGGTCCTCGCATCTGCCTTCACCCTAAGGACCATAAACCCCTAAAACCCTACTAAAAACTCTAAAAACACTTTATTCTTTCAAACACATTTAAATACACTAAAATACCTTAAGAACCTAAAAAGTTTAGTATACCCTATAAATCCAAAAAGAAACATTAAAACTATAAGAACCCTAAAACCCCTAAAACCCCTCAAAATCCAATAAAAAATAAAACACTAAAACGCTTATAAATTACACCAAATACCTAAAACAAAAATACCCTAAAACCCTAAGCACCCTTAAAAACCATAAAATCCTTAAAACATTGAAAACCCTTAAAAATGATAAGAGCATTAAAATTTTAAAACACTCAAAATCCCTAGAAACCTAAAAAACCATAAAAATCCACAAATTGCCAAAAAATACAAAATAGAAATAAAAAACCCTATGACCCATGAAAAAACACTACTAGAGATGTGATCACATAAAAAATGTAAATACCCTAAAAACTAAAAAAAACCTTAACACTCTAACAACCATTAAAGATTATAAAAACAAAAAATCCCTTAAAAACTATAAAAACACTTGAAAACCTCAAAAAACCATAAAAATAAATAAATCAACAAAATAACTCTAAAAACCCTTTAAACCCCTAACAATTAAAAAACATTAAAAAACCTCACAACCAATAAAAAACTCAAAAAACCATTAAAACCCTAAAACCCCATAAGAACCCAAAAATAGTAAAAGTCCTAAAACCCTAAATGCACTAAAAACACTAAAAAACTTCAAAATCCCTAAAAACAATAAAAAGACATTAAATTACTAAAAATCTGTAATATCCCTAAAAACATAAAAAATACTAAAAACACTGAAAAATACTAAGAACACCATAAAAAACAAAAAATAATTAAAACCCATAAAAACCCATAAAAACCTTAAAAAATTATAAAACCCCTAAGATTCCATAGGGTCCTAAAAACCCATAAAACCTTAAGTGTTCCTAAAATCTTAAAAGATTCCCAAAACCCCAAAAAACTTAAAAACCCAAAAAACTGATATCCCTAAATATCCTAAGAAAAAATTAAATGCCCAAAAACAAATAAAATCCCTTAAAAAAATAAAAACCATAAAAAAAATTAAACCTTACAACTCAAAAAAATCTAAAAAACATAAATCTATAAAACCCCTAAAAACATTAAAACCCAATAAAACCCCTAAAACTCACAAAACTCTAAAAATTTATTAAACCCCTACAAATGTAAAAATACTATAAAAAACTTTCAAAATATTAAAAATTAAAAAAACAAAATATCAAAAACACCATAAAACCGCTAAAAACCTTAAAAACCCTAAAAATCCCTAAAAACTATTAAAAACATAAATATGCTAAAAAATCCATAAAAATATCTAGAAATTTAAAGAACCTTAAAAACCCTGCAAACCATAAGAAAACTGTAAAACACTAAAACACCTAAAATCCCATAAAACCTAAATGGCTAAAAAACCTGAAATCCGTAAAAACTCAGAAATGCTAAAAACCATAAAATTCCATAAAACCATAAAAATCCTAAAAAATCCCCAAAATAATGAAAAATGTAAAAAACGATAAAATCTAAAAAAAACTATAAAAATATAAAAATTATAAAAATAATTAAAACCACTAAAAATCCTAACAAATGCCCAAAACCCTACCCACCCCCACCCCCACCCCCCAAAGAGACCCTAAGAACCCTAAAACCCCCTAAAACCATAAAATCGCCAAAAAACCATAAAAATTGACCACAAAAAAATACCACTAAAAAAAAATCTAAAAATCCCTTAAAACTCTAAAAAAATTAATAAAACTAACAAATACATTAAAACCCATAAAAACTACAAAAACAAACCCCCAAAAAATCTCATAAAAAACCTAAAAATCCCAAAATCCTTAAAAACCAACATAAACACTGAAAAACCTAAAAAAAATAAAAATATTAAAATCCCAACAAACCCTAAAAACATAAAAAACATTAAAAACCATGAAAAACCCTAAGAAATGGTTATAAAATTTAAACTCATAAAACCCCAAAAAACCTAAAAATACTAAAAAATAGAAACCCCATAAAATCCTAAAGACCCTCAAAATCCAAAAATAACCCTAAAACTCATAAAAATATTATTAATCAATAAAACTGATTATAAAAAACCTTATATAAACCTTACAAACCTAAAAAACATCAAACCCCTGAAAACATAGAAAATACTAAAAACGTTAAAAGACCCTTAGCACCCTAAAAACCCATAGAAACCCTAAATCCCTGAAAAACTGTAAAAACTATAAAACCCTAGAAAACCCATTAAACCCCACATAAAACACAAAATACACATTAAAAATCCAAAAATGTTATTTTTAAAAAAAAGTTAAATCCCCCCCCTAAAAAAACCAACTAAGAAAAAAACCATAGACAACGTAAAAACCCAAAAAAAATTCCTTAAGATGCTTACAACAGTAAGAATACTAAAAAAATAAAAATCCCTAAAAAATAGAAAATTCTAAAAACCCTGATAACCCTTATAAAACCACAAACCGTAAATAAATGTAAACCCCTAAAAACAAAAAAATGATAAAACCCCTAAAACCCCCAAAAATCCAAAAAAATCCTAAAATATTAAGAACCCTTATAACCCATAAAAAAACTCTAATCCTTAAAAAACAAAATAATTAAAACCCCTTTAAACCCAAAAAAAATTAAAATCTATAAAAAAAATAAAAACATAGAAAACAAATAACCAAAAGCCTAAAATCTTTAAAATCCTTAAAAATTTAAAAATCCATAAAAACAAAAAAAAGAACATACAATACATAAAAATTTAAAAAAAAATTAAACCCCAGAAGAATACATTATAAAACCTTAAAAATCTAAAAAAAACAAAACCCTAAAACCTAAAAAATGTTCAAAATAGTAAAAAACCATAAAAACCTGAACAAACCCTAAAAACCCTCATGATCCCTAAAATTCCTAAAACCATTAAAAATTCTAAAAAACATAAATATCCAAAAACATAGAAACACCTAAAAATTAACAAATCTAAAACCCCTAAAAATCCTAAAAATACTTTAAAACCCCTAAAAACAATAGAACCCATAAAAACCTTAAAATCCTTAAAACCCCATATATACCCAAAACCCCACTAAAAACTATAAAACCCCTTTTAAATCTATAAAAAATTTAAAAGACTCTAAACAATAAAAAAAACATAAAAAAACTACCCCCCCCCCCCGAAAACCCATATGAAACCTAAAATACCTAAAAACCATAAAAATTATAAAAAACATAAAATCCCTAAAAAGATAAAACCCTGTAAAACCCTATTAAGAACATAAAAACCTAAAAACACTAAAGACCCCTAAAATCCTAAAATTCACCAAATCCCCTAAAATCCCAAAAAACCATCAAAATACCTAATAACCCCAAAGAAAATATAAATACTAAAAAACCATAAAATAACTAAAACATAAAAAACCTAAAAACAAGGAAAACCCTAAGAAAATTATAAAAACCTAAAAACTCTCAAAACCACTAAAAATACAAATACAAAGAAAAAAACATTAAGAATAACCTAAAAACCCTAAAATTGATAAAAAAACATAAAACCCCTATAAACCCATAAAAACCCTAAAAAATAAATAATACACCAAAATCACTTTAATCACTGAAAATGTTAAAAACTGTAAAATCATTAAAAACCCTAAAAAACCAAAACAACCACTAAAAACCCAAAAAATCAATAAAACCCATATAAACCCTAAAAAACCTCAAATTCAATAAAAAAACCTAAAAACCATAAAATTAAAAAAATAACATTAAAAACTAGAAAATAAAAAATCGATAAGAAAATATCAAAACTTAAAAACACTTAAAACCTTAAAAACCCTAAAACCACTAAAAAACCTAAAATTCCAAAATCCCCTCAAAATTCTTAAAGACCATAAAACCCATAAAAATAATAAAAAAACCCAAAAAATCAAAAAAATATAAAACTCCCTAAAAAACATAAAACCCATAAGGAAACCCTAAAAACCTAATAACACTTAAAACCGTTAAAAACCAAAAAAACAAAAAAAAACCATAAAAACCCTAAAAGACATGAAAAACCCAAAATACCACTAAATATCATAAAACCCCTAAAGAAACTTAAAACCCTAAAAACCCATAAAAACCCTAAACCACAAAAAACTATAATGATCCTTTAAACCACTAATTTTTTTAGAAATTCTAAAAAACATAAAATCCAAAAAAGACACAAAAAATTAAAATGAGAAAAAACAATAAAATCATAAAATCCCTCAAATTAACTAAAAAATACTAAAAAAATAATGTAACCTAAAAACTCTAAAAACCCCATAGAAATACTTAAAAACTAAAAATAACTAAAACCCCAAAATATTTATAAAACACAAAAACCCTAAAACCACTAAAATCCCTAAAATCCGTAAAAACCCATAGAATCCAGAAAAAGCCTAAAAAACCATATAAACATAAAAAACCACAAATACCCCTAATAAACCCTAAGAAAATATAAAAAATTAAAAAACAATTAAAACCCTAAAAATCCAAAAAAGGCTAAAACACTAAAAGACCCAAAAAAACTCCTCAAGCCCTTTTAAACCCCTAATATCCTTAAAACCCCTACAATCCCTAAAATCCCTAAAATATACTAAAAATAAAAAATTAATTTAAACACCTTTAATAATAAAAATTCTCAAAAGAGCCAAAAAACCCTAAAAACTCAATAAATAATAGAAACCCCAATAATCCCAAGAACCCAAAGAACACTAAAACACCTAAAAATAATAAAAACTCTTAAGAAAATATAACAATTCTATAAAAACTAAAAAATACATAAAATCAATATAAATTTTTATTTTGAAAATCTTAATAAAATATTAAATACCAAAAAACACAGAAGAAACACTAATATGAGAAAAAACATAAAACCCCTAAAACCCTAAATAACCCTCAAAACCTTCGAAATAGATAAAAAAACTAAACCACTTATAAATCCAAAAATTCCGTAAAAATCACTAAAAACATAAATAACCCTAAAAACATTGAAAAACCTTAAGAAATCATTATAAACCTACAAACACATAAACCCCCTAAAAATAGAAAAATGATAAAACCCCAAAAACCCTAAAAGATCCAAAAAAACCCTAACCACCCCAAAGATAAAAAACCACCTAAAAACCACAAAAACCCAAAAACATATAAATACCCCACAAACTAATAAAAACAATAAAAACCATTTAATCCCCTTAAATAGTTAAAAAGATCAGTAAAACTTAAAATACAAATAAATTTCAGTAAACCCTATGAAATTAAAAATAATTAAAAAAACCCTAAAAACCTTAAAACTCTAAAAAACCCTCAATATCCCTAAATCCATAAAAACCCATAAAAATACTAAAATATCTCAACCACCCTCCCCCAAAAAAGTAAAAATCCATAAATAACATAAATAACACTATGAATACATAAAAATTCTAAAAAAAATAAAACCCCTAAAAACCCTAACAATCAATAATAACAATAAGAATACTAAAAACTGTAAAAACCCTAAATACCCTCAAAAACCCTAAAACAAGGAAAACCATAAAAATCTTAAAAATTATCTAAAAATAAATAAATATATAAAAAATCTAAAACCCTAAAAATAATTAAAACCCATTGAATACCTAAAAAACAAAAAATACAACTAAATACCCCTAAAAGACCCTAAAAACCATAAAACCCCTAAAAACCTACAGACCATAAAATCCCTTAAAATATAAAGACTCATTCAAAAGTATAATTACTAATTAAAACCCTAAAAAGGTAAAAACCAATAAAAAACATTTAAACCCTTAAAAACAAAAAAATTCCTAAAAATCCAAAAATATATTAAAAATCTAGGAACCTTAAAACCTTCAAAATCCCTTGAACCACTAAAACACATAAAAATACAACGAAATCCCTAAAAAACAAAAATATTTAAAAAATAATAAAACCATTAAAAATACATAGAAACTGTAATAACTAAAAAAACATAAAACTAATGAAATCCTAAAAACACAAAAAACTCAAAAACTCTATAAACTCTTGAAATCGAAAAAAATCCTAAAAATCATGAAAACCATAAAAAATCCCTGAATATGTAAAAAACCCTAAAACCCCTTAATAAAACCATTACACCTGAAAAATCCTAGCTCCACTAAAAGTCCATAAAATTTAAAAATCTCTAAGAAACCCCCTAAAAACCCCCAAAAAATAAAAACACTTAGAAAGCATAAAACACATAAAAACATTAAAACCCCAAAAACCCAAAAAACATGAAAACTACTAAAACTATCAAAACCCTTTACAGCCCTAAAAATGTAAAAAAACTATAAAAACATCAAAAAACTAAAATCCTGAAAACACCCCAAAAGCCCAAAAATCCCAAAAAAACCCCAAAATCCCCTTAAAATCTCTAAAAACAGTTAAAATCGTAAAAAATCACAAAATACCAAAAAACATAAAAACCCAAGAAACCCTCAAAACCCATATGAATACATTAATAACCTAAAAAACATAATACTCTTAGAAATCTAAAAAATACTAAAAACAATAAAACCCCTCAAAATCCCTAAAAACACTAAATACCCTAAAATCATAAAAAAGTTCCTATAAATCAATAAAAACATAAAAAAATCCTAAAAACTCAGAATAAACCCTTGGAAAATCATAAAAACAAAAAAACACATAAAACCCCTAAAAAATCAAGCAACATAAAAACCATAAAAATAAAATAACCCCCCTCCCCAATCCCTAAAAACCATGTGATACTTAATAACATTAAAACCCAATAAAAATCCAATTACTCCAATAAAAAACTCTATAATCCCTTTAAACTCTTGAAAATTTTCAAAAAAATCTAAAAAACCTCAAAACACAAAAAAACCATAAAAACCCCTTAATCCCCCCAAAACCCTAAAACCTATAAATCCCATAAAATCAATAAAAATCCAAAATCCATGAAAATCATAAAAGAATCCCCAAAATAAAAAAAACATAACAATCAATAAAAAAAATTAAAATTTTGAATAAATTATTAACAAATTAAAAACAATTAAAACCCCTAAACCCTAAAAATTAATAAAAAACCTAAAAAACCTATAAATTAATAAAAAACCAAAAAAACATAAAATCCTAAAATAACATAAAAACTATAAAAAACTAAAACCCCATAAAGGGCCCTAAAACCCCCAAAACACAAAAAACCATAAAACCCATAAGGAACATAAACGAAAAATACTAAAGGTGAAAATGATGGTGATGCTTCTTCTCTCTCTCTCGCGATGGCGATTATTAGCTCCCTTGAAGACGACATCATTATAGTTGATTGCCATGGTGGTGTCGCCCCTCCCTAGGTTTGGAGGGGCGTTGGATGGGGTTCCCCTGCCACTCGCTGAGTAGAAGCTCCCCCTCATTTTCCAGAGATTGTGATATGCCTGAAAGTCCCTCATTTCTAGAATGGTGTGCCCTCAGTCCCAATTTAAACTTAAGAGCTTTCTTTGGCCTCTCTCTTCTGAATATGACATTGGTGGTTTGGTTTGGGAGGAACCGATCATCTATCGACGTATTTGATAGGTTTGTTTCTTCTTCTTGGAATATCTGTGAAAGGGTTGTTGTAGGGATACTTGATGCCCATCATTTTTTGGTTCTATTTGGAAATGAGGATTATTTGATCTCGGCCTGGGCTGTGGCTCCACAGATGTTCATTAGTTTTAGGTTCTACTTTTTCCGGTGGAGCTTTGATTTCCAATTTAATTGTGACCCTTTGAGTGAGACGGTGTGGGTAAATCTTCCAGGACTTCCACTCCCCTTCCAGAATCTGGCCATCCTTCGCGTCATTGGTAATCTCATTGGGTGATTTCTTTGTATGGATTCACGGAAAAGCACTGTATGTCACCCCTTTCTTCCATGGATTTTTATAGAGGTGGATGTGTCCAAGCCCCCAATCAATTTGGTTTGTGTTGAGATTGATGGTGAACTTCGGTGGAAACAGAAACTCTAATTTGAATCCTGAGTCTTCTTCTTCTTGAATTTATATAGGTTAGGCCATTCTACATTTGTGTGCCAATGTGGAAGTGGCTCCTCCTCTTCTGTGTCTGGTCCGTCAACTGCATCTCCTTCAACGTTTGCTGAGACTGTGGTTGGGGAATCATCTCTGCACAATATGGGAGGGTCGACTCCAAATACAAGTGTGGCTGGCTACCCCAGGAGTCATGCTTCTTCTAGTGGTAATGGGAAATTGGTGGCCACTCAGGAGGAGCGAGCTTCATCCATGGAGCCTCACAAGGAACATGCTACCTCCCCAGCATCTGGTCCTGGCCAAGAAGTGGTAGCTAGGTAAGGGGCGATGCTTCAAGAGGAGGACTTAGTTTGTGCAGGTTCTGGGGACACATCACTGACGAGTGTTCCGCATCAACCGCCTGAGCCATAAGGTTTGTGAAGTGTTTGATAGGCTGAATAATGATCTAGGAATAGTTTTCGGAAAAGGAGTGAAAGATTATAAAGCCGTAAGTAGCAGTCTTGAAACTATTTGGGACTCTCGAGATAACCTGGCCATCACTATGCAAGCGACACATGAGAGGGATGTGGTGTTGGGAAAATGTGCAGGTGGGCAGGGCATGGATATTCCTGGGAACAACCGATTTGATAGGCTGGCTGAGGAATTGGGCTCTGTTTAGGGGCTTGCTGAGGCTATGGTGACTCTCTCTACTGAGCAGGGTCACACTTCTCGGGTGGATTGGAAGGAGCTTGATGATGCACTGGCAGTGATGGGCTGCCCTGTTTCACATGATGATTGTTTTCATGAAATGGGGTCTCCAGTACCAATTGCGATAGACGTGTTAGACACATGTTCTCCTGAAAGGTCACCTGATGGCAAGATAAATGAGTCTGGGCAGATGGGAGATAAAGACAAAGGGAGGTCAATATTCCTTCTTCTGAAAGACAGGGTTCTGGAGGACCCCAATGTGATGCAGGCACCAGTGCAGGATGCTATTTTGCAGGAGGATTTGAATTCCCATAATCATTTGTTATGGGAGGACGGTTCAAATAATAGTTTCAGAATGACATAAAATATGGAATAAGATTTTTTATGAAAGGTCCCTACTTGGGGATCCTTTTGGGAAAGGGAACTATACATATGGATTGCCTGACGAGAAGGTTTTTGCAGGGCCAGCCTTTACTGTTTTCTCTCTCAATATGGAAGACAATGCCAATATGCCCATGTTCAAAAGTATGAGGTGTGAGATTTCTACATGTGCCTTCAATCAATAGGTCATGTAGATTCCTGTACAGAAGTAGGACCCGGAGGACATGGAAATACCCTCTCAGGGGACACATAGCTCGTCTGTGACTCAGAAAAGAAGGGCAAAGAAGGATTATTCTACGCTGCCCAGGACTGTTCAAACCAGGGCCTCGTGCAGGGAGAAGGAGAGGAAAAGGGATTATTATGCTATGACATCGTATGAATCTTCTGAGTGGGACTCGGCAGATCCCGATACTGTTGACAGCTACGTTTCAGATGGAGACCCCATTGGAGATGAGCATGAGTATGATGACTTTATGGCTTGAATTTTTCGCTATTTCTTTCTTTTGTGTCTTTACTTCCTTTCTTTCTTCTCTTTTTATACTCCTTTTGGACTTGCTTAATTTTATTTAATAAATTTGAGGGGTCCAGGAATAGCCTGGTCCTCGCATCTGCCATCACCCTAAGGACCATAAACCCCTAAAACCCTACTAAAAACTCTAAAAACCCTTTATTCCTTCAAAAACATTTAAATACACTAAAAAACCATAAGAACCTAAAAAGTATAGTATACCCTATAAATCCAAAAAGAAACATTAAAACTATAAGAACCCTAAAACCCCTCAAAATCCAATAAAAATAAAACACTAAAACCCTTATAAATTACACCAAATACCTAAAAAAAAATACTCTAAAACCCTAAGTACCCTTAGAACCCATAAAATCCTTAAAACACTGAAAACCTTAAAAATGATAAGAGCATTAAAATTTTAAGACACTCAAAATCCCTAGAAACCTAAAAAACCATATAAATACTCAAATTTCCAAAATATACATAATAAAAATAAAAAACTCTAAGACCCATGAAAAAACCCTACTAGAAATGTAATCACTTAAAAAATGTAAATCCCCTTAAAACTAAAAAAAAATCATAACAGTCTAACAACCATTAAAAATTATAAAAACAAAAAATTCCCTAAAAACTATAAAAACACTTGAAAACATCAAAAAACCGTAAAAATAAATAAATCAACAAAAAACTCTAAAAACCCTTTAAACACCTAAAAAATATGAAACATTAAAAAATCTCACAAATAATAAATAACTCAAAAAACCATTATAACCCTAAAACCCCATAAGAACCCAAAAATACTAAAATTCCTAAAACCCTAAATGCACTAAAAACACTAACAAACTTCAAAATCTCTAAAAACAATAAAAACACATTAAAATACTAAAAATTTGTAAAATCTCTAAAAACATAAAAAATACTAAAAACGCTGAAAAATACTAAGATCAACATAAAAAACAAAAAATAATTAAAACCCATAAAAACCCATAAAAACCTTAAAAAACGATGAAACCCCTAAAATTCCCTAGGGTCCTAAAACCCATAAAACCCTAAGTGTTCCTAAAAAACAATAAAATCATAAAAAATGAAAAAAGCCTTAAAAATACCAAAAATTCTAAATAAATATAAAACCCTATAAACCCTAATAAGACCTTAAAAACCTAAAGACATTTAAACCCCCTAAAAACCAAAAACACTAACAATAGTAAAAAACCCTAAATGCACCCTGAAGACCCTAAAGACCATAAAACACCTTAAACCCATTAAAAACACTAAATACTTTATAAAACTGTAAAAACAACTAAAACCCGAAAAACATTTAAAATCTATAAAATTCATACAAAACCTATAAAAACAAAAAAAAACATTAAAATAGTAAAAAATCATAAAAACCCTTAAAATCGCAAAAAACGCTAAAACCCCTAAAAATCATAAAAAAGATAAAAAAGCAATAAAAATTAAAAAATACATAAAAACCCCAAAAAACCATTAATAAAACTGTAAAATAATAGAAACACATAACACTCTTAAAACCCATAAAATGTGATGAAACCCTAAAACACCTAAAAACCCAAAAAAATCCCCAAAATCATTAAAAACCCAAAAAATACATAACAACTAAAAATCCCTAAAAATATCAAAAAACATTAAAAAAACCCCTTAGAACACTAAAAACCCCAAAGAAAAACGTAATAACCTAAAAACACTAAAATCCCCTAAAATAAAATCAAAAGATAAAAAACCTAATAGACCTAGAAAATCCATAAAATCCCCTAAAAACACTAAACCCCATAAAAACCTTAATACCACATGAAGTCCATAAAAATAAACTATAAAATATAATGACCCTTTAAACTCATAAAATATTAAAAAACATTAAAAGACCTTAAAATAATAAAAAACTCAAAAAAAACCAAAAAATCCATAAAAACACAAAAAACCCTAAAAAACTCAAAATCCCAAAAATCCATAAAAATCATTAAAATCCATAAAATTCAATAAAAAACCCTATAAAAAGAAATAAAATACATAAGAAAAAAAATAAAAAACTAAAAAACATAAAATCACTAAAAAAAGCGCTAAGACACTAAAAAATGCCTAAGAACCGTAAAAACCGTAAAACCGCCTCAAATTCCCTAAAACCCTAAAAAAAATAAAAATATTAAAAATATATTTATAAATCCACAAAAAATTTAAAAACCCTAAAAAACCCTAAAACATATAAGAAAACCCTAAGAACCTAAAAAGACTTTAGACCCTAAAAAACAAAATGACTCTTGAAACCCTTAAGACCTAAAAAAATCTAAAACCCTCAAAATCACTAATAACCCTAAAAACCCTAAAATTATTTAAAAACCCAAAAAAAATATTTAAAATAATAAAAAAGACCCCAAATTATGAAAATTCCTAACAAAACCTTAACAAACATTAACACTTAAAAACTTAAAAACCAAAAAATAATAAAAACTCCAAAAAACCCCTAAAAGACCCTAAAACCCATAAAACTACCTAAAACCCATAAAAACACGTAAAATCCATGAAAACCCTAAAAATCAATAAAAACAAAAAAAAACTACATAAAACTCTAAAAACACTTTAAATTCGTAATAACTTAAAAAAATTAAAAAAATTAAAACGCTAAAAAACCCATACACGCCATAAAACCCAAAAACAACCATAAAAACCAAAACAACCTAAAAATCCATAAAAACACTAAAAACCATAAAAATCCTAAAAAACCCACAAATTTAGAAAAAACATTAACACCAAAACAAACTTTGAAAAACATTAATGAATCCTTAAAAACCAAAAAACGCATTCAACCATTGAAAGATATAAAAAATGCTAAAACCCATAAGAACCCATTAAAACATGAAAAACCCTAAAGCCACGTAAATCTATAAAACACCGAATAAATAAGAATTTCCTTAAAAATGATAAAACATAAAAACAAAAATCCCCATGAAAAAAACAATGAAAACCATAAAAAACAAAAAAACATAAAACCTCTAAAAACCAAAAAATGATAAAATACTAAGAGCCCTAAAGAGACCCTAAAAACCATAGAACCGCTAAAAAGCATAAAAACCACTAAAACCCATAAAACCATAAATATACATCAAATCCCTTAAAACCCACTAAAAACTCTTAAAATCTTTTAAACCCCTAAAAATAGTAACAGACTATAAAACCCAAAAAAATCATAAAAACTTTATAAAAAGCCCTAATATCCGAAAAACCAAAAATTCTTCAAAACCATAAAAATCCTAAACCCCTAGAAATGTATGAACCCCCTAATAACCATAAAAATTCTAAAAATTCCCTAAAATCCATAAAATAGTAAAAAACCCCAAAAAACCCAAAAAAACCCTATGAAAATCTTAAAAACCTAAAACTACTGAAACCCCAAACTCTCTAAAAAACACTAAAAACCAGAAAACCCATAAATACATAAATACCATTAAGCACTATAACCCTTAAAAACCTTAATAACCCATAAAATACACAAACCCCACTGAAATCTATAAAAACCCTTTAAATCCCTAAAATCATTAAAAACTCGAAAAAACCATAAACTCCATAAAATTATACAAAAACTATAAAATCTCAAAAAATCACAAAAAATCACAGAACCCAAAAAAACCCTAAAAACCTAAAAATCCAAAAAAAAAAGATAAATATACTAAAAACCCCTTAAGATTATATAAAATGTAAAAAAGAAGTAAAACCATCAAAAACCATAAGAAAACCTTTAAATCCTAAAAAAAATATATTCATAAAAATAAAAATCATGCTAAAAACCCTAAAACCCTAAAAACTATAAAACCCTAAAAATCCCTAAAAGCCCTAAAATCTAAATAAATACATAAAAAATTCTTTAAAATAACTTAAATAATAAAAAACCGTAAAACACTATAAAATTTTAAGATTATTTTAAAAGCATAAAAACACTTAAACCCCTAAAAATGAAAAAACATTAAAACCCCTAAAAACCCAAAAACCCAAAAACCTCTAAAAACCATAAAAATACCTTAAACCCACTAAAAATTATAAACACCCTTTGAACTCATAAGTTTTTTAAAAACTCCAAATACCTTAAAACCATTAAAAAAGTTAAAGAATATTAAAATACCAAACAATCCTAAAATCATTAAAAACCATAAAATACAATAAACCCTCAAAATGAATAAGAATACTAAAAACTATAAAAATCCTAAAAAATCCCTATAACATGAAAAAATAAAACCTTGAAAAACACTAAGATACCCTTAAAACCTAAATACAATTAAGAACCATAAAAACCAAAAAATACTAAAAACCCAAAAAACCGGTAAAACACTTAAAACCTCATAAAACCTGCAAAAATTATAAAAAAACCAATAAATTTCTAAAAAATCCCTATAAACTTCTTAAAAATTAAAACCCTAAAAACCCCTAAGAAAACATTATAAACATAAAAATATATAAAAAACCTAAAAACCTAACAATATAAATAACCTTAAAAGACCCTAAAATCCCCCAAAAAACCCAGAAAACATAAAAACCCATATAAACCAGAAACCCCATAGAACCGCATAAAATTATAAAACCCACTAAAAACTATATAATCAATTTAAAACCCTAAAATCATTGAAAACTATAGAAAAACATAATACCCAATTAACTGAAAAAACAATAAAAACATAAAAAATACCATCAAACCCATAAAAACCATAAAAAACCTAAAAACCGTCAAAATCCCAAAAAAATCAAAAAATACCACAATAATATAAAAAACACCTAAAATTCCTATGAAAATAAAAATGCTAAAACACAAAATAATCCCATATAAATCAATAAAAACATTAAAACACTTAAAACCCTTACAAATTCTCAAAAACGCAAAAACCCCAAAAAAACCTTAAAGTCCCTAAAACCCAAAAAATCCTAATAATCCATAAAACCTTGTAAAGTTTTAAAAAACATTAAATCCATAAAAACACGCTAAAAATATAAAACCCTTTAAACCATTTTAAATTTATAAAACTCGAAAAAAACTTTTAACCTATAAATACTCAAAACAAAACCCAACCCCTCAAAAAACCATAAAAGCCTTGAAACCCTAAAGAAAGAAAATCCATAAAAACAATAAAAATACTAAAAATGATCAAATTTCACTAAAAACATAAAAACACTAAAAAACCCAAAAGAACTAAAAATACACTAAAAAAATTAAAAATCCTGAAAACCCTAAAAGATCCCAAAAACCCTAAAAATCTTCAAAACCCCTAAGAAACCAAAAATATCATAAACAACCCTAAAAATTTAAAAACCACAAGAGAAACATAAAAACATAAAAACACTTAAAATATATAAAAAACAACACTTTTAAAAAATCATAAAACCCCAGAAAACTCAACAAAATCCCTACAACTCCAAAAATACCATAAATACCTAAAAACCATAATAAAACCATCAAAATACTAAAAAAATCTAAAAAACACAAAAATACCTAAAAATACCTAAAATACCAAAAAACATAAAAATCCACTAAAATGCTAGAAACCATTAAAAAAATAATAAAAAAAATAATATCACTTAAAAATATACAAAACTAAAAACGCTAAAAAACATGAAAAAACATAAAAACCTAAAACCCTAAAACCCTCAAAATACCTAAAAACCTAAAAATATATACAAATTATAAGACAACTCTACAAATCCCTAAAAACATAATAAAAATCTTAAAACCCTAAAACCCCCGAAGAAAACCATAAAAGCAAAAAAAATACTTAAAACCCAAAAAAATTGAAAAAATATAAAAAACCCTAATAAATCCTTAAAAGACTTTTAAACCCCCTAAAACATCTAAAACTATAAAAACAATAAAACCATAATACTCCCAAAGACCATAAATAACCCTAATTACATAAAAACTCTAAAAACTTCAAAAAAACTCTAAAAACCCATTAAACTCCTAAAATCATTAAAAACTCTAAAAAACATAAATCTAAAAAAATTCATTGAAAACAGGAATAACCCAAAAACCACAAAACCCCCAAAATTCATAAGAACCCCAAATACCCCAAAATCCCTAAAAACTAAAAAATTATTAAAATTCCAAAATCAAAAAAACCCCATATACTACAAAAAATCCAAAAAACCATAAAACTCAATAAAAACACAAGAAACCCAAAAAATCTAAAAAAACAAAAGTAAACCATATAAACCTAAAAAACATAAAAAACTAAAAACCTAAAAATGTTAAAAACTATTAAAGGCCCTAAACTCTAAAAAATCCTTAAAACCTATAAATTTGTAAAAAACATAAAAACCGATAAAAACCACTAAAACTATGAAAAATCTTGAAACACCCCTAAAAACCTCAAAACCACTATAAATTTTAAAGAACCTTTAAACCCCAAAAACAATTTAAAAACCTAAAAATGTTAAAAACCATCAAAAACATTAAAACCATAGAACCCTTCAAAATAACTAAATTCCCAAAAAACCATAGATATCCTAAAAAGGCCATAAAATCCCTAAAATTGTAAAAAATCCAAAAAATTGTTAAAAACCTAAAGAAAACCTAAAAACCTAAAAAAAATATTAAAACCCCGAAAACCTAAAAACACAAAAAACCCTCAAACCCTTCAATATCGTTAAAACCCCTAAAAACCCATAAAATCTAAAAATTCCTTAAAAAACCTAAAACCATAAAAACTCAAAAACCAAGAAAAACCTTACCAAAACTTTAAAAACCTTAAAAAACATAAAACATCTATAGAAGATAAAAATTGGTAAACCCCTATTAAACCATTCAAAACATTAAAAAATTATTGAAAACCTTAAAACCCTCAAAACTCAAAAAAATCCGTAAACACCAAAAAAACGAAACGCCCATAAAAATCCTAAAAAAATACTAAAACCCTCAAAATCTCTAAAATCCCTTTAAATCCCTGAAAATGTAAAATACCATAAATAACCCTATAAAAAACATAAAAACCTGAAAAAACATAAAATTCCTGAAAAAATAAACTTTTCAAATGTGCTAAAAGACTCTAAAAACCTAAAACCCTTCAAAATAACTAAAACCCCCCAAAACTATAAAACACTAAAAACAAAAAAACTCTAAAAAAATAAATACCCTAAAAACAAAAAAACTCACTAAGAGAACCTAAAAACCATAAAGGCATATAAAACCCCTTAAAATAATAAAAACACTAAAAACCATAAATAGACAGCAAAACCCCTTAAAAATATAAGAATCCCTAAAACCTAAGACAACCATAAAACCACATGAAAACTTTTAAACACAAATAAATAATATAAAATCGCTTTAAAACCCTACAACTGATAAAAACATTAAAAAACCATTAAAACCTAAAAGAATAAAAAATTCCTCTAACCCAAAAAGTACCATAAACTCATAAAACCCTAATAACCATAAAAACCCTCAAAATCATTAAAAAACTTAAAACCCCAAAAAAATCCTGCTAAATCCCTAAAAATTACCAATAACACGAAAACCCGTAAAAAACTAAAAATACAAAGAAAAACATAAAAAACATTAATAGATATAACCCCTAAAGACATAAAATAATACAACTAATCCTTCAAATAATAAAAACCTAAAACACAATTAATAACCATAAAAACCCTAAAAACAAAAATACCATAAAATTATAAAAAAAATCCAAATAAATTAAAAAAACATGAAAAACCCAGGAAATCCCTTATACAAATATACTCCATTAAAAACACTTAAAATCCTGAGAAACATAAAATTTCTAAAAACCCTAAAAAATCCTAAAAAGCCCTAAAAACCCTCAAACCCTTAAAAAGCATAAAACCACAAAAACGTCAAAAACCCTATAACCCTAAGGAACAATTAAAATACTAAAAAAATATATAAACCCATAAAAATTATAAAAAAAACTCTAAACATCCTCAAAATTTGTAAAAACAAAAAAAACCCATAAACCCCCATAAAACCAAAAAAAACCAAAAACCCTAAAATCCCTAAAAACCCTAAAAATGAAAAAAAAATCCTAGAAATCCTAAAAAAATATAAAAAAACATTTAACCTCTGAAAATTTTATATGAAACCCATAGAATCCTAAAAATAATTAAAACCCCAAAAAATATAAAACCCTAAAAATCATCAAAATCCATAAAACCCCATAAAAATCCTAAAAAATCTCTAAAAATACCAAGAAATCTAAAAAACCTTAAAACCCATGAAAACCACTAAGACAACATTTAAAACCTAAAAGATGTTGAAAACCCTAAAAAAACTCAAACTCCATAAAACCATAAACCCCCAAAAAACCAGAAAATCACAAAAACAGTAAAACTCTAAAAACCCTTTAAACCCCTTAAAAATTTTAAACCATAAAAAAATATTAAAAACCCTAAAAACCTAAAAACTATAATAACCTAAAAAATCATAAAAACCCCAAACCCCAAAAACAATGAAAACCCCCTTAAAATTCAAAAAAAATCCCTTAGAGATTAAAAATCCATAACCAACCTAAAAACCCCTATGAAAACCTTAAAAACCAAATAATGATTAAAACCTGTAAAAACCCTTAAAACACATAATATCCTATAAAAACCTAAAACCCTTAAAATATTTAAAATTAAAAAAAACAATAAAAATACTAAAACACTAAAAATACCTAAAATGTAAAAACCCTAAAAACCATTGAAATACCATTAGAAAAAAAATAAAAACTTTATGTTTAAAAAACCTAAAAATGTTAGAAACCACAAATCCCTAAAACCCCTAAACACCCTAAAAATTCATAACCCCCCAAGTCCCTAATAACCTTAAAGCACATTAAAATACATAAATCCCAAAAAAATGTAAAATTACTCTAAAACCCTAAGAAAACCACAAAACCTAAAAACATTTAAAACACCTAAAATCGCAAAAAATGCTAAAAACATAAAAACACCCTAAAACCCTAAAAACCACTAAAATCATTAGAACCCCATTATCCCATTAAACCCATAAAAACCCACTATAAAAATATAAAAAACAATTAAAACCCTAATTGAATTTAAAAAACTAAAAAAACCATAAAACCATAATTTACTCCAAAAAACTACAAAAAATCCAAAAAAACATAAACCTCAAAATATAAAAATAAAACCACAAACCCCAAAAAAACCCAAAAAATCCAAAAAACACTAATACTCCCTATAAACTATAAAAACCCATAAAAAAATTTATAAACCATTAAATCCCTAAAAAAATTTAAAAAACCATGAAAACCTACAAGAAAACTTTAAAAACCAAAAATACTAAAACCCTTAAAAACATAAAAATTATAAGAACGCCAAAAAACCATAAAATCCCTAAAACATTCAATATTCCTAAAAAATCCATAATAAAACCCTAAAAATAAAAAAACACTAAACCCACAAGATATCCATAAAAACCTAAAAGCACTTAAAACCCATAAAACCCTAAAAATTCTAAAATACCTAATAACCCCTAAAAGATAACAAGATCCCTAAAACCCCTAAAACCCCCTAAAAATCAAAAAACCCCTAAAAACATAAAAACCCCAAAAATCCATAAAA
The DNA here is from genome assembly GCA_963277665.1 of Viscum album. Classification (NCBI taxonomy): domain Eukaryota; kingdom Viridiplantae; phylum Streptophyta; class Magnoliopsida; order Santalales; family Viscaceae; genus Viscum; species Viscum album. Next base: position 1,965,234,662 of record OY728163.1, on the reverse strand, counting down.
CCCTCAGAAAAAATAAAAACCACTAAAAACTCTAAAACCCCATTAAACACCTAGAAATGTCAAAAAAACTTTGAAAAAATTTAAAACCCTAAAAAACTCAATGAAACCCTTAAATCTGAAAAGAATCCATAAAAACTCTAAAACCCTAAAATCCATCAAATTCCATAAGAACGTAAAACCAAGAAAAATATTTCAATTCCAAAATATCCATAAAACATAAAAAACCTTAAAAACCCTGAAAATCATAAGAAAATCTTACAAACCTAAAAACACTTAAAATCACTAAAAACCTAAAAGAACCATAGAAACCTTAAAAACCTAAAATACTAAACACACCTAAAACATCTAGAACCCCATAAAACAAAAAAACACTAAATCCCCTAAAAACTATAAAACCCCAGAAAAAACATAAAACCCCACAAAAAACTCTAAAAACCTGTTAAACCAATAAAAAGGTTTAAAAATCTATAAAATCATAAAACTGGTTAAAACACACCAAAAACCTAAAAATCCTAAAAACCCATAAAAACCCTCAAAATACATGAAAACCTGATAAACAATAAATATCCTATAAAATCCCTGAAAATCACTAAAACATAAAAAACAATAAAAACCCTTAATAAAATCTTAAGACACTTAAAAAACTTTAACCCATAAAAATCCTAAAAATGCTAAAAACCCTAAAAAAATCAAAAAACCCTAAAAACTATAAAAATCATTAGAAAACACAAAAAATCACTAAAAACATAAGAAACCCTGAAAACCCCTAATAAAACAATAATACCTCTAAAATACCCTATATCCCCAAAAAATCTATAAATCCCTGAAATCCACAAAACCCCATAAAGAAAAAAAATCCAAAGAAACCTCTAAAAACATAAAAATACCTAAAAATCTGAAGAAGACCATAAAACACTAAAAGCACATAGAACACCCAAAACCCTAATAAATCCTTAAAACCAAAAAATTATTAAAACACCTACAAATTCTACAACCCTAAAACCGCAAAGAAGTCCCCAAACACTATAAAAACCACTAAAAACCTAAAAATAATGAATCCCATAAAAACCCAAAAACACAAAAACTATAAAAAATCCATTAAAGCCATTGAAATATCAAAATAATTTAAGAATATAAAACCCTAAAATCTCAAAAATACCCATAAAACCTAAAAAAACCCCTAAAAACCTTAAGTACCCTAAAGCCCACAAAATCGCTAAAGACCATAAAAACAAATAAAAATCATTAAAACCCTTAAAAATCCATAAAAATCACTAATAACATTAAAATCTAAAAAAATATGATAAACCATAGTAAAACCATAAAAAACAAAAAGCACTTGGACCCTTAAAAATATAAAAACTCTAATAACAAAAAAAAACAAAAAAACAAAAAAACCCTCAAAATCAATAAAAACTCAACAAAACTCTAGTAAATTTCTAAAAGAATAAAAACCCCTAAAAACCCAAAAATGATTTCAAGAACATGAAAACCTCTACAAAACCCAAAAAAAACATAAAACCACTAAAACCCATAAAACCCAATAACTACTTAAAACCACTGAAAACTCTAAAAACACATTAGACCCCTAAAAATATTCAAAAAATTTAAAAAAATTAAAAACCATAAAAACTCAAATAAACCCTTAAAAACCAAAAAAAATCATTAAAACCCTAATAATCCTAAATTCCGTTAAAATATCTTAAAACAGCCAAAACACATGAAAAAACCTTAAAAACCCCAAAAAATACCTATAAATCTGTAAAAATATATAAGACACTAAATTCCCTAAGAGATCCAAAAAAACATAAAAATACTTAAAACCCCTAAAAAATAAAAACTCTAAAACCCAAAAAAAAACACTGCAACCCTAAAAAACATCATAATCCTTAAAACCCCTAAAACCTGATAAAAATCTAAAAAACCTTAAAAATTGATAAAAATGTAAAAATCTCTAAAAACCGTGAAGAATCCTAATAAAACCTTAAAAATATAAAAACACATAGAAATACTAAAAATTCTATAAACATAAAAAACCATAAAACCACCAAAAAGACCACAGACCCCCTAAAACCCAAGAAAATCCTAAAACACATTAAAAACCTTAAAACCGTATAATTCATTAGAACCCTATAACCCTAATAAAAAATCTAAAAACAATTTTAGTCCATAAAAACATTAAAAACTATAGAAAACCATAAATACCCTTAAAATACATATAAACCCCTATAAATCCTAAAAAACCATAAAAACTTTTAAAGCCCCATAAAATCCCTATAACCCTAAAAACGAAAAAATCCCAAAAAAGTACCTAATCAACTAAAAACCCTTAAAAACAATAAAAACCGCTTAGAAAACCATAAAATACTCAAAGCATTTTTAACCCATAAAAACCTAAAAAATGAAAAAAACCCCTAAAAATACTAAAAACCCTACAAATCCAAAAAACACAAAAAAACCCTAAAAATCATTAAAAATCTTTAAAAATCATTAAAAGTTAAATAAAAAAAATTAAAAATACATTATAAGTCTATAAGAGACTAAAAAAACTAAAAAAGCCTAAAAATATAAAAAAATTAATACCCAAAAAAATCATACAAACCCATAAATTCCAAAAAAAATCCCAAAAAATCCATCAAAATGTAAAACAATCCTTGAAAAACCAAAGAATATAAAAACCTAAAAACACTTAGAACCCCTCAGAAATTCTAAAACCCCTTAAAACCTATAAATAGACCCTAAAACCACTAAATGAATAAATCCCTTAAAAACCTTAAATGAATATAAGAACCCACAAAACCCATAAAACCATTTATAACTCTAAAAACCCATTAAACCCCTAATATCAATAAAAAATATAAAAACACTTTAAGCCTAAAAATTAAAAAAACTATAAAACCAAAAAATTCAAAAAAAAAAATAAAACCCCTAAAACATAAAAACGAAAAAAAATCCTAAATACAAGAAAATTCATTAAGAAACCAAAAAATCCACGAAAACATAAAGAACCATAAAAATTATGAAAACCCCTAAGAAAAACATAAAAAACTAAAAACACATAAAACCATTAAAAACCTAAAAACACTAAAAGACCTAAAAACTCCTAAAAACTGTTAACACACTAAAAACATAAAACCCCTAAAACTCTACAAAACTCTTAAAAACCCACTAAAAAAATCCAAAACCCATTAAACCCTGAAAACCTAAAAAATCTAAAAAATTATAAAAATTATAAAAAAAATCAAAAACCCAAAAAAAACTATAAATCCCTAAAAACCCATTAAATCCCTCAAAATCCATAAAAAACAAAAAAATACTAAAAATCAATAAAAATATAAAAAACCTAAAAAACATGAAAACCATAAGAAAACCATAAAAACCTAAAAACACCTAAAAACACAAAAAACCTAAAAACCATAAAATACCTAACCCCTCACCCCAACCCTAAAATACACAAAAAATATAAAAACCATAAAAAACCAAAAAACCCTAAAAAACCATAAGAATTTTAAAAACCCTAAATCCTCCTAGAAAACCCTATAAATCAAATAACACTTAAAACACCTAAAGACATTAAAAAATAAAAAACCTAAAAAGTCACTAAAAACACATAAGAACCCTAAAACCCAATAACAACTATGAAACCCATCTAAAACCAAAATATTGTTAAAAAATATAAAAAACATTAATACGCTAAATAACTCAAAAAACACCTAAACCCCAAAAAACTCAATTAAACCCTACAAATTTTAAACCCATAAAAAGTATTAAAATCTGTAAAAATCCCTACAAAACCTAAAAACATAAAAAATTATCATACACTAAAAATAATTATAAAACCTTAAAAACCTCAAAACAGATAAAACACCAAAAAACACAAAACCCCATAAAACCCAAAACACCAAAAAACACCATAAAAACCCTAAAAACCAAAAAAAATACGAAAAAAATTCATAGAATCCATAAATATGTAGAAATCTATAGAATCCTTAAAAACCCCTAATAACCTTAAAAACCCAAAATCACTTAATAACCCTAAAAACCAAAATTCTAAAAACCATTAAAGGCCCTAAACCCCATAGAAATTATAAATTCACACAAAATACCTTAAAACCACTTTAAACACTAAAATATTAAATAAATATAAAAAAAACTAAAAAAATATTGAAAACCCAACAAAACCCCAACATCCCTAAAATCCTAAAAACCACTAGAACCCTATAAACAGATAAAAACCCAAAAAAGAATAAAAATATGTAAAACCTAAAAAAACTAAAAACCCAGAAGAACCCTAAGGAAACCATAAAATTATAAAACCACTAAAAATCCATAAAACATGAAAAATGCTATGACCCCTAAAAAATCGTAAAACCCTAGTCACCCTAAAAATGATAAAAAACCTAAATAACCTAAAAAATTATAAAAAATCCATAAAATGTCTAAAAATGTAAAAACTGAAAAAAAAAATCCATGAAAACTTCTAAGAAAACCATAAAAACCAAAAATAACTTAGAAACCGTAAAACCTGAAAACCACTATAATCCCTAGAGACCCCAAACACCCTAAAAACATAACCCCCCAACACCATCGGACATGAAGGGGAAGACCCAAACTAGGATATGCAAGCCTCCTTTTTAATGCATTGTACTTTAATTTTATGTTCTTTAATAAATCATGGGGTCAGCTTTGTCTGATCCCAAACCCTTTCTTCCATAAAACCCCAAAACCCACTAAAAACTCTAAAAAAATACAAACCTATGAAATATTTTGAAAAATCTAAAAACATTAAAACAATTAAAAACTGAACAAATACCTAAAACCAGAAAAATCCTAAAAACTCAAAAAACCCTAAAAACCAATATATCAACTAAAAATCCAAAAAATCCCTTAGAAAACTATAAAATTCGTAAAAAATACTTAAAAATCCATGAAATGTAAAAAACTCAAAAATCCAACAAATCCCTTAAATCATTAAAAATGTATAAAGCTAAAAATCCAAAAAACTACAAAAACTCACAAAATTCCAAAATAACCATAAAACCCCAAAATATCCTTAAAAATACATAAAAATACAGAAAACATTAAAAACCATAAAAACTCTAGAAACCCCGAAGAAAACATTTAGAACCTAAACACACTTAAAATCACTATAAAAAAAGATGATAAAACACCTAAAACATTAAAAGACCCAAAAACCCCAAGAAACAATAAATCTCATAAAAAAATAAAAACACCATAAACCCATAAAAATCACTAAAAACTCTAAAAATTATTTAAATCCATAAAAAAGATAAAAAATCTTCAAAAATAAAAAAAATCATAAAAAACCTAAAAATTGTAAAAATCACTTAATACCCTAAAAACCCTAAAAATTAGAAAAATCACTAAAAACTATAAAAATGTAAAAAACCATAAAAACATTTAAAAACCATTAGAATACCTTAAAAACAAAAAACACTTAAAATAACTCAAAATAGTAAAAAATATAAGAAACCTAAAAAACCCTAAACCCCCCAAAATACTGAATAACCCTTGAAATACATAAAAATCCTAAAAGCCCAAAAGAATACCTAAACATGTAAAAAACCCATAAAAATCATAAATAAAAAATCGTAAACATTATACCCCTAAAAAAACATAAAAATATTGAAAACCCTAAAAAATGATAAAACACCCAAAAAAAACCTAAAACCCTTGAAAACCACTAAAATCCCTATGTATGTAAGAAAACTTATAAACCATGAAAACCCATAAGAAATACTTAAAACATAAAAAATTTTTAATCCACTAAAAAACCTAATAACCCTAAAAACCCTAAAACCCCCTAAACCCTAATAACCCTAAAACCCTCAAAATCCCTAAAACCCATAAAAACACAAAAAAACTAAAAGAGACATAAAAATACCAAAAATGTAACAATAACTAAAGAATCTAAAACCATATAAAATCCATAAATTCTAAAAAACATAAAACCCATAAAAAATTAAATAATACTAAAAACGCTTAAAAATTTCCATGATCCCCCAAAACCCCTAAAAACCATAAAATCGCTAAAATCATAAAAAACTCATAAAATCCCACAAAATAATCCAAAAATATTTTAAATCACCAAAAAACAAAAAAAAAACACTAAAAAGTATTTAAACCATAAAACCATAATTACTCTAAAAACCATAAAACCCTAAAAATATCTAGAAACCATAAACACCAAAAAAAATTATAAAATGACCCAAAACCCCTAAAAGTGTAAAAACACTAAAAATATTTAAACCCCCATGAAAATTATAAATCCATAAAACACTAAAATCACCTAAAAACCTAAAATGCTAAAATCCATAAAAATAATAAACCCCTAAAAAACCAAAAAACCATCAAAATAAACAAAAACCCTATTAACCATAAAAATCAAAAAAATCCCAACAGTACCTTAAAAATCTAAAAAACACTAAAATTTCATAAAAACCCCATAAGAACACCTTAAAAACTAAAATCAACAAAAATCCCTTAAAAACATAAAAAAATTTAAAACCCTAAAAGAGCATAAAAATCCAAAATCCCTAAAAACCATAAAACACCTAAAAACCATAAAAATCCAAAAACCCCGAAGGATCACAAAAAATATAAAAACCTTTTAAATAGTTCTAAATGATAAAAAAACTCCCAGAATCATTTCAAACCCAATAAAATTTAAAAAAATCTATCCCAAAAAACCAAAAATCCCAAAAATTCCTAAAAACCATAAAGACCGTCCAAATCCCTAAAACCCCTAAAAACCAAAAAAACATGAAACCCCCAAAAATCCATAAAAATGTTAAAAATGGTAGAAACAGTGAAAATTCCTTAGAAAATATTAAAAATATAAATACCAATCAAATTCCTAAAAAATTATAGAATCCCTAAATATCATAAAACCCCCTAAAACCCTTCAAAACCCCTAAAACACCATTAAAACCCTAAAACCATTAAAACTCTAAAAACACTTTAAACCCCTCAAATTATAAAAAATGATAAAAACCATAAAACACCAAATAACTCAATAAAACCCTATTAAATCATAAAACCCTAAAAACCCCAAAGAACCCATAAAAAACCTCAAAATAGATAAAAACCCTAAAAACCATAAAAATCTAAAAATTCCCAAAAATATTTAAAATTTTAAAAATCATAAAAAACACAATGAAAAACTTAAAAACCCAAAAACTAGTAAAACCCATAAAAATATAAATGAAAAAACCTTAAAAACATAAATAAATAAAAACCCCTATAAATCCCAAAAATATAAAAAACTCTATAAACCATTCCAAATGAAAAAAAATCCAAAAAAAACTCAAAAACCCTAAAAATCTTAATCCACTAAAAACTCTCAAAATCATTAAACCCAAAAAACCCTTAAAAATCATCAACAATCCCTAAGAAACCTGGAAAAAACTCCATAAAAACCAATCCAAATGATAATAACATAAAAATAACTATAACCAAAAAATGAAATAAATTAAAACCCCCCAAAAACATTCAAAAACCCAAACACCCAAAAAACTCTCAAAATCCATAAAAAACCCAAAATAAAAATAAATAACCAAAAAATCGATAAAAATTCCTAAAAATGTTAAAACCCTTAAAACAATATGAAAACCAAAAAACCAAAAAACCAAAAAACAATTAACACCCTAAAAACTCTAAAAACCCTAAGTAGACCACAAAAACACTAAAAATCCCTAAAAACCATAAAAATCAGAAAAACCATAAAAACCATAAAAAAACATAAAACCAATAAAAACCCTAAACCACTAAAACTTATAAAAACAACAATCCCCCAAAAACATTAAAAAAATATAAAAAATTAAGACGCCTAAAAACTCAAAAAACCTAGAAACCCTAAGAAATTATAAGAACCCTAAAAATACTAAAAACCCTCATAATCTTTAATAACCATAGATACCATAATAATCCTAAAAACGACCTAAAAATTTACAAAAAAAGTAAAAAACTTTAAAAACAAACAAAACCCTAAGAACACATTAAAATTTTCAAAACACTTAAAACCCCTAAGAAAAAAATATTAAATCCTAAAACCCCTCAAAATCCAAAAAACCCAAAAACCCATAAAATAAAATAAAAACTCTAAAAGTCCCTAAATTAATAAAAACCCTAAAAAATTGTAAACTTATATGAAACCCATAAAAACATAAAAACACTTAAATCTACTAAAAATATAAAAAACTATAAAAATCCTAAAAAACTATAGAACCCATAAAAACCCATAAAACCATTACAATCACTAAAATACCATAAAAACACAAAAACCTAATAAATACTCTAATAACCCATTAAACCCCTTAAAATTTTAAAAAACACTAAAGACACATAAAATAATAAAATAACTCAAAAAACACTAAAAAACAAGAAACATAAAACTCTAAAACCCCCTCAAATATTCTAAAACCACTAAAACCCATAAAAATCATAAAAACCCATCAGAATCCCTAAAAAAATAAAGAACCATAAAAACCATTAACAAAACTAATAAAACCATAAAAACACTTAAAACCCCTAAAAACCATAAAAACACTAAAAACTTAAAAACAATAATACCCTTCAAAATCCCTAAAAACCCATAAAAATACTAAAAATCCCTAAAAATAACTATAAAAAGTAAAGAACCCTAAAAACCATTAGAACCCCAAAGAAAACCTGAAAACAATAAAACAACCTAAAAACCAAAAAATGAAAAAAATGATAAAACCCTTAAAAATTCTTGAAAGTCCTTAAAAACCATAAAAACCAACAACCCTAAAACCGCTAATAAACATAAAAACACTTAAAGACTAGAAATACCCAAAAACCCATAAAATTCAAAAAGACAATAAAAGACACCAAAACCCCTCAAAAACCCTAAAAACCATTGAAACCAAAAAAAATCCTTAAAATACTTAAAAAACATAAAAGTGTAAAAAATCCTTAAAATATTGAAAAAAATAAGAACATAAAAATCTAAAAACACTCAGACCCCCTAAAAAAGAAAAAAAATCGAAAACCCTAAATACCCTAAAACCCTAAAAATTACTGAAGACCTTATAACCCATAAATATCCCGAAAAACATAAAATACTCAAAAACCCTTAAAATCCATATGAAACCTTAAAAAACTCTTGAAACACCTCAAATTCTTAAAAATTGTTAAAAACCACAAGAGAACCAAAAACCTAATAAAAATTATAAAACCTATAAAAATATTAAATCCCTAAAAACCCCATAAAAACCATAAAAAACTAGAAACATTAAAAACCCTTTAAACCCTTAAAATTACTAAGAATCATTTAAACCCTAAAAAATCAAAAAAAACCCTAAATCCCTAAAAGACCATAAAAACCCTAAAAAAACTAAAAATCCATAGTACTATCTAAAAATGTAAAAAATCCCAAAATACAATAAAAAACTGAAAGAAAACCTTAAAAAATTGAAACACATAAAACCCCTAAAAACTGAAAAATGCTAAAAAACCTAAAACCCCTCAAAATCACAAAAACACTTAATGTTGTAAAAAATCAAAAAAACTCTAAAAATATTTAAAATATAAAAAAACTAAAATGATAAAATACCCTAAATACCTTAAATATTTAAAAACACATAAAATCTAAAAAAACATAAAAACCCCTAAAAACCATAAATATACCCTAAAACCCATAAAAATACACTACAATAAACTGATAGGTTAGAGGAGGTTCTTTAGTAGTGGTTTATTAAACCAACACTATTTTTTTAAATTATTTAGTGGCAGTTTCTAAAGAACCACCACTAAACCATTAAATATTTTCATACCCACGACACTCTCTCCCCCCTAACACCCCCGACATCCCCGTCCCCCCTCTCAAACTCCCAAAATCCCTACTGGCCCCATCGTCGCCCGTCACCACCCTGTCTAACCTCGTTGTACCTCACGGCACCTCCCCGCCCCTTGAATGCTCCACTGGAGTCGGTATTCTCTATAGTAACATAATTGTTGGGAGATAGCTGATTTATAACATTACCATATTCATACATATAGTTCTAATGTAGTTCAATTGATCCAAGATTTTCATGACATAAGGAATTCATCATATAACTCACCCATATTCTCCACACATGAATTATATCTCATGGTACATTTTGTTAAAGAATTCATGTTCTTTTAAATGATCCCCCAATGCAACGTTTTAATATTATTTTATTTCTTTATTTTTTTTATTAAATTAGATAATTTCGTGTTTGAAAATTTACAATATTGGGAAAATATAATGTCACATGGTGTGCATGTGGTTATCAGCAATTTTCATAACTATTATTATATATAATGATTTAATGTTCATTATTTGTAGAGGATGAAAACATATTGTGGAGTTAAAATGTGGCATAATCCTAAGTGGGGTGAAATATTATTATATTGGATGAATATGGGATTTTCATTGTTAGGAGTAATTGTGTATCCAAACCATGCTAGTTAAAACTTCTAACTAATAAAATTTCCTGGAGGGTTACATTTTCCCAAACCATATAACTAAATAGTGTGCATGATTCAAATTTAAAACTATTTTTTCTCTTACATTGCTCAATTTAAAAAATGGGTATCTTCATTCCTATTAAACAATTCTAAGACACATAGGAATATACTCTTCATTTCAACCCTTTTCTTTTGGTTTCATTAATTGATTATTTTTACCCATGGTGATAGCAATTGTGTTAATTATAAAAAAAACACTTCATCTCATCACCAAGTTGCTTCATCATAACAATTTCAATATAGTATTCCGCATATATTTATGTAGTATCTAGGGATTTTCCACTTATCTAATTTTTTTATAGGTTTTGTTATTTTATGGATCATTATAGTGGTTTAATGGTTTATGTTTCCATCATGACTAGAATAAAACCATTGTATTTATGTTTAATGATTTTAGGTAGGATTCTCCATATAATTCATTATAAAATAACTATACTATTAATTTATTATATAAAATAAATGATTAAAAATGGTTTAATTATTATAAAATTAATGGTTATTGTTTTTCATCAAACTAATTTATTTTCCCTATTTATTTTCTTTTGTAATAAAATAGAATTATTTAATTTCAATTCTAAAAACTAGATTTTGTGAATGATATTCCAATATGAAGTGTTATGAGATATATCCGTTAATGTATCTTGAATAAATTGACGTTACATTCAATGAATGATTCCTTATAAATAAAAATGTCATTTTTTAATATATTAAAAAGGATATAAAATGAATTCCCCTTGAGTTCCTTGATCTCATCCTTTGAGGAACTCATTTCCTATTTCAATTTATTATAATATATTATGATATTATGAAATTCAGTTAATAAGGTAGATGAAAAGGATTTTATTTAAGAAATACATATCTTTTAGACACTGATGGTGAATCCATATGCACTAGAGGTCATGATGACATATAAGGTGTAAGAGAATGGTCAGTAGTCTCTATAAACACAACAACAACTATATCTACACCAGTTGGTGGTCCACGAAGAATTTGATACACTGACTGATGATCAAATGTAGCTCTAGGTGTTCCTTCAACAACTAAAAAACCAAGAACCGTCTCAATTAGAATTTCTTAATGAACTAAAATAGATGTCTCAACAGCTAGATCAACATAATTAACTCATTTAGTGGATTCAATTACTCCATATCCATGACTATGACCAATATCATACACTAAAATATTGACCTATGGCAACTAATTATTTTCTCTAGACACTTCTGATTCCTGTACCTCTATAGTAGTCACTGTCTCAAGAGGTGTTACATCCCTAGGTGGTGAGGTTTGAGATAGCTACCCCCTGAGCCACAACTTCCTAAAAAACATGATTCAAATAGTTTGAATTTGTGTCCATGTATTATCCAATAGTATTAAATAGAATGAAAAATATTGTATTAGTCTTATGAAATTATACTACATCTCTCTAATTTCTATCAACTTATTTTTTCATTAAAACTAGTGTGATCAAAATACAATAGGGTTAATCATTCATTTTTTATTTTACATTGAAACGATGATGCATAAACTATATCATGCATAAACAAAGAATGTTAAAAACCCTAAAACACCATGAAAACCTAAAACCCCTAAAACCCCTCAAAATCCCTAAAAACCAAAAAAAATAAAAAAACCTGAACAGTTTGAAAAACAAATTAAAACATAAAAAACCGAAGAAAAATTTAGAAACCTAAAAACATATAAAACCCCTAAAAATCCTAAAAACCTAAAAATGTCTAAAAATCCTAAAAAAATACCATAAACACACAAAAAATTCCTAAATCCATAAAAACCACTAAAAACATTAAAAACCACACACACCCATGGAAGCCCAAAAAATTAATAAAAATATAAAAACCCATTAAACACCAAAAAACATAAATAAATCTAAAAACCATAAAAACATCAAATAACCTAAAAACCTAAAACCCATAACACCCAAAGAATCCTAAAAACCCTCAAAATCCCTAAAAACCCTAAAAATCCTAAAAATACAAAATAATCAACAAAAAATAGAAACTTCTAAAAAACTAAAAAACCCTTAAGAAATTCATAAAATCCTAAAAACACATTAAATCCATAAAGACATTAAAAATTGAAAAAAAATCCTAAAATCACAAAAACCACTAAAAATCCTAAAAATATAAAATATGATAAAAACACTAAAAACTATAAAATTCATACCACTAGAAAAACCATAAACCCCTAACACTAAAAAAATAGTAGATAAGAAGGAGTTATTTTGGGGGTGTTAGGCACAAACCATTCTAAATTCATTTTTTGTATAATTATAGTGGGTTATACACAACCCCACTAAAATAATTTATTTTAGAGGGGTTATTAACCCCCCTTTAATTTTGTTTTATATATAAAGAATATTGGTTTATGTGAAATCTTCATGAATAATTGAATTCAAAGGGTGTAATGAACTCCCTATAGGTATTTTTACATTAATTTTTTAATATCCAATTGGATTTTAGAGGGGGAATAAACCCCTCTAATTTAAGAAAATTAAGGTGGTTCATAAACACTTCTAATCAATGATTTTGGAGATGGTTCAAATATCCCCCTAATGGTTTAAATTATTGGGTAATAAAAACCCTCTCTAATGCCTTAAATTAGATGGTTTAAAAATCCAACATAATGTCTTAAATTAGAGGGGGTTCAAAACCACCTATAATATCTTAAATTTTAGGGGTTTCAAACCCCTCACTATTAAAAAAACAAATTTAATAATATATATATATACAAATAATTAAAAAAATAAATAAAAATTTATGTAAATACATTATATTAACATATTATATGAAATATTTATATGTCTGTATTTAATGGAATTTATATTTTGTTGAATAGGTTGTTTTGTAGTGGAATCTTTGTCAAATAAAAAAGGAAAGCACATAGGAGGAACTTTCAAAACAGTAAATGTCCATAGATAAAAAAATACCCTAAAAATTATGGTGATTGAGATCGTGTACTCATTCCATGAAGATAGACACATCCAGCTCGACCACATTAACGACTTCCCATCCTCCATGTTTTAACCTGCAACCATGGTCCACCACCATCATCTAATAGTTTATCATTATCACTGTACATTGTTTCCTCTATTCTAGATACATGATCAATATTTTATGTATCCTCTTCACTTATTCCTGATGCAAGAAGCTCAAATGAGTTATGTGTACTTCCCTTCAAAATAGAAATGTGCTTCAATGGATGTATAGTATTTGAGATTATAGAAGAAAAGATCATGTATGGTTTATCATGATTAAGTATCTCAAACTTTAAAGTTGGAACATCTATTTTAATATCATGATCAGATCCAATATTCTTTAGTGCATCCATATATCATGTTATATTTCCTTCATTATGGTCCATCCTAAAATATAGAGCACCATCATGAGATTCCCTACCGATATCAGGTTAGGGAACTAATCCGTAGCTCTATTGAGAATCTAAACTGACATCCTGAGTCGTTTTCAAACCAAAAATGGGGGAAATTGGAGATCCACCTTTTATCTCTATCCATCATCAGGGAAGATGATTTAATTATTGTGGAATTTGATGTCACCCTTCCATGAGAAGGTTCTAGTGGAATCTTAGGTTTTAGTAGACCCTTTGACTTACAAGTATCCAAAGGATCCTAAAATCCACTTGATTAAATTGGATACCCACATAACAACTGATCCACACGAGGGTGAATAGAAGCATAATAAGTTGATGATTCATTTAATACTAGTGTTTTCCCATAGAATCCATCTTGGATCCATTAGGCGTAAGGTAAATCAAGTTTCTAGGAGTAACCAAAGCTGTATCCTCTCCACTAAAATGTATTTATATGTATACCTAAATATAATAATATTATGTTATGTACATTAATATATGTATTTTTTATAAATTGTATTTCATAAAGTATTAATTATATATAATATAAAATCATAAACATATTATATTAATATATACCTAAATATAATTTATTTTAAAAATATATCATCTTAAAACCCAAGCTTGTAGTTTTATTAACTAATATTTCTATAATAATAAATATATTTTCATAAAATTCGATTATGCTATTAAATTAAATATAATTATTATTATATTAAATACAATTTATAAAACTGAATTTATATTACTGTGTACAATATTATACAATTATATTTATTGAAATGATTATATATAAATATTCATAATAAAAAATATATGTATTGAAATATATTATATAAATATTTTTAAAAAATTTATTTCATATAATATTACTTTTTTATTTGTATAAATTATGTTTCTTAATATATTAATTAAATATAATATACATATTAATTATATATAATTTAAAACTATATTTTATATAAAATTATATATATATTTTTATAAATTCTATTTCATTGAATCATAATTATATATAATAAAAATAGTTATATTAATTGTTTTTCATATATAAGTATTTCATAATTTAATAGTTGTATATTAATTATATATAATATTATACAATTTATAGTCATTAATATATATTAATGTAAATAATAATAAATAAATATATTTAAATATATAATATAATTATATTTTCAAAGACATTAAATAAATAAATTTAAAAAATACTTATATATAATATATAAATAAATATGTATATAATATATAAATATTTATTTAATTATATAAATAATTTACATAAATATATTTATAAATATATAAATATGTGTCAACATACTGAACATAAATAGATATACAAAATATACACTAAAATGAATATAAATTCACATATAAACTATATAGTTTATATTAATATGTGATAATATAAATACATAACTATATAATATAATCATGTATAAATTAATTAATATAAATATATATAGGTCATATATTTATATGAATTTAAATATTTATTAAAATATTATTTATTTGAATAATCATCCTAATATATATATATATATATATATTGATAATAATGTGTGATTAATATATCAAAATTTTGTTTCCTGAGTGGTAGATGCATCAATGTTATATTGTGGTGATTTTGGTTTCATAACCCGACGCCATACAATTTTCCAAGCAGGAAGAGGAAAATTTAATGGTGCCTATAGACGGTCGACATGACTGTCCTCGATGAAGGGGTATGCTTAGTTGAAATGTCAGGGAATGGGAGGGGGCCTAGGGATCACATGAGAAACGGTAAGGGATCAACAGACGAATTGGAAGAACATGAGGGTCCTATAGGTCCAGCCCTCATGAAACAAATATTGTTTTAATAAATTATTATTAGAGGTTATTTTGAAACTAAAACTAATATGTGGGATGAATATTTTAAAATAAAAAATTATTATTATAAGCGATTATGAAAATGTGTCTAATATATGCCTTAATTAGAGTGGGTAAGGACCCCTTTTAATTTTTCCCTAGATAGAGTTGGTTTCACAACTTCCCTTAATATGGGACTTATAACTCAATTAGGTGGTTGTTTTCAACCACCTCTAAATTGTTAAATAAATTAGAGGGTGGATAAAATCCCCTCTAATTAGAGATTATTTGGTGAAATTCAAGGGGTTTTAAACCACCTCTTATTTAACCCATTCTAATTGTTGGTTAAGTTAAACCGGAATTAAAATCCAAACATCAGGAAAACTTTAAAAATTTTATAAAACCCCCAAAAAGAATAAGAAAACCTAAAAACCCTAAAAACACATAAACCCGTAAAAAACCTAAAAAACACTAAAACCCATTTAAACCCCTAAAAGAACCCAAAAACACAAATCCCTCAAGAAACCTTAAAACAATAATAATCCTTAAAATATTAAAAATTACTAAAAATCACTAAAAACATAAAAACTCTAAAAAACATAAAAAACCCCCTATGAAAAACTTCATAAACTAATAATAAGTAAAACCCCTAAAAAACCTAAAAACGCTAAAAATATAAAAATATACTAAAAGCTATAAAAACCCATAAAACACTTAAAAATTAAAACCCCTAAAATCCAATAATAAATATAAAAACCTGATAAAAAATATAAAACCCATAAATACCCTAATAATGTTAAAAAACTATAAAAAACATAAAACCCCTAAAAAAAACACTGAAAAACCAAAAAACAAGATAAAACCCCCTAAACCCACTAAAATAATTATAAACTATAAAAACCCATGAAAACATAAAAACTATCAAATAAATAAAAATGTACAATCCCTAGAAACCATTATGAACCCCCGGAAAACTTTAAAAAAACACTTAAACCCCTATAAGACCTAAAAAATTATAAAAACTCAAAAAATCATTAAATCCATTAAAACCATAAAATATAAAACACCTAAAAACTGTAAGACCCCCATAAAACCCCAAAAAACAACTAAAAAACAAAACACTTTAAACCCCTAAAAACGATAAAAAATTCAAAAAACTTTTGAAACCCAAAAATTCCCAAAAAGAACTACAAAAGTCTAAAACCCATTAAAATCCCTAAAAACCCGTAATATTCATAAACTTATTAAAACGACACTAAAAATCCATAAAAATATAAATACCCTAAAAACCCATAAAAATACTAAAAAAAATTAAGCACCTAATAACTTTTAAAACCCATAAAAAACCTCAATACCGCTAAAAACCTTTAAAACCTAAAAAACACAAACAACCCCCAAAATTCCTAAAAATTATAAATATCTTGAAAAGGTCCTAAAAATCATAAAAAATGTAAAAACAAAAAAAAACGTTAAAACCCCTTAGAAAATATTTATAACCTAAAAACATAAAACACCCCAAAATATAAGAAACACTAAAAAACCTAAAACCCTAAAAAGACTCTGTAAACCCTAAAACCTCCTAAAACCCATAAAAACCCATAATGCATATAAATATCCCAAAAATCCTAAAAACTACTAAAATCAATAATATACCATTAAAAAACTAAAAAATTTAAAAACTCTAAAAAACCATACAAACCATAAAAAAATTAAAAGAACCACAGAACAGAAAAAACAAAAAAACCCTTAAAACCTTAAACAACCCTAAAACCCTAAATCTATTTTAAACCCCTAAGAATACATAAAAATACCCAAATATACCTAAAATCCTAGAAAACATGAATACCTTAAAAAGTCTAAGTAAACAGTAAAAAACTAATAACACTTAAAACCCCTAAAAATGAAAATCCTAGATAAACCCTGAAACCCCATAAAATCACTACATGCCATCAAAAAATTAAAATCCTAAAAAAATCCCTAAAAATTTCAAAACCATAAAAAATTTTAAAACCACAAATAACCCCACAAAATCCTAAAAACACTTGAAACCCCTAAAAACCTAAAAATACTAAAAACTCTAAAAAAATATAAAAATACACTAAAACACACAAAAAAACCATAAAACCCCTAAATCAATAAATACCCTAAAACGTTATAAAAATCCTAAAAACACTAAAAATCCATTAAACCGCGAAAACATTAAAAAATATAGAAAACATAAAAACCATAAAAAACTCAAAAAAACTAAAAACAAAAAAAATCATAAAACCCCTAAAAATAATAAAAACTTCAAAATCCCTAAAAACACTAAAAACCCATTAAAATCCAATTAAATTCACAAAAATTTTAAAAATCCTCAAAAACATGAAAAACCCAAAGACAACATTATGACCCAAAAAACACTTAAACCCCCTAAAACCTAAAAAACAATAAAAACAATAAAAATTGACCGTAAATACCCCCAAAACCCTTATAAATATTAAAACACCAAAATCATTTGAAAAACCTAAACTCACATAAATACCCAGAAAACCCACTACAAATACAATAGAACCCCCAAAACCCATTTTAACCCCATAAAACGTTATAGAACTATTAAAACTCAAAAAACCCCCAAAAACAATAAAAACCCTAAAAACCCTTTAAATCTATAAAAACTCAAGAAAAACATAAAATTCATAATAACACTAAATAAAAAACTCCCTTAATAAAATAAAAAACACCTAAAATACTCTAAAATACCCTAAATGACCTAAAAAACCTTAAAAATCGAAAAATACTTAAAACCGTTAAAAAACCTGAAACTATAAAATCCCTAAAAAACACTTGAAACCCATAAAAATCTAAAAATAACTTAGAACAAAAAACCACTAAAAACATAAAAACCAAAAACCCTATAAAACCCATTAACACCCTAAAAACAACTGAAAATATAAAAACAATTTAAACCCCTAAAATGTTTAAAACTCTAAAAAACATTAAAACCGTTAAAAATAAAATAACCCTAAAACCCAAAAAACCCCAAAACCCCTAAAAACTATGAAAAACCCTAGTAAACAAAAAAATCGCTGAAAACCATAAAAATACTACAAATCCCTAAAAATCCCTAAGAATGTAAAAAACCCTAAAACCATAATAAAACCATGAAAACATAATTAGACATAAAATCACTAAAAACTCTAAAACCCTATAAACCCTAAAACCCTTAAATACCTAAACACGCTCAAGTCCCTAAAAACCAAAAAAAAATTATATAAAATCCTAAAACAGGATTAAGAATCCATAAAAATTTTAAAGGCCCTAAAAACCATAAATTACCAAAAACACCCCTCAGTAACCCATAAAGACTTAAAAAACATAAAACCCTTAAAAACATAAAAAATGATAAAAACCCTAAATAACCATAAATGACACTATGATCCCTAAAACCCCATAAAAACCCCTAAAACCCATGAAAACCCAAAAAATAACAAACTACTAAAAATTATAAAAATAATTTAAAAAATAAAAAAATTATAAAACACAACAAAACATTAATCCCTAAAAAAATAAAAAACTCATAGAAAACCAAAAAAACAAAAAAACAATAAAAACCCCAAAAAACCAAAAAAATTATGCCCTAAAAAACAATAACAATCATAAAAAAACTCTAAAAATACCGAAAATGAAGAAATAATATGAAAACACTAAGAAAAACTTAAAAAAACAGTTAAATCCCCTAGAAAACCTAAAAAATGTAAAAATCCTAAAGACCATAAATAAACGAAAATCCCTAAAAACCATAAAAAGACATGAAACCCATTAAACTCTTAAAATGCATAAAATCCCTAAAAGATTCAATTATATCCTATGAACTAAAAAACCCATTAAACCATTAAAAAATAGAAAAAAAACTCTAAAACCCTCAAAATCCATAAAAACCATTAGAATCCTAAAAACCCAAAATCTTCATAACAAAATTAAAAAATCTAAAACCCTAAAAAACTTAATGAAAAACTAAAAATCCTAAAAACACATAAAACCACTTAAGACTCAAAAATGATCAAAACCCTAAAACCCTAAAAACCATGAAAACCATACAAACCCAAAAAACCCTAAGACCACAAAATACCATAAAATTCATAAAAATCCCTAAAAATATATAAAATGATAATACCCTTAAAAACATAGAGAATCTATAAGAAATGCTTAAAAACCAAAAACCTCAAAATCCTAAAAACTCTAATAAATACAAAAAACCCTAAATCCCCTAAAAAGGCATTAAAACACCTAAAATATCCGAAAGACCATAAAACTCCCAAAAAACCATAAAACCCATAAAAACCAAAAAAACCTAAAAAAAACTAAAAACCTAGTAAATCAATAAAAATGTTAATGAAATATAAATATTATTAAATTCCATAAAAAACTCCCAAAAATATATAATACCACAAAAAACCATAAAAACCATAACAACTATAAAAATCCTAAAACACATATAAAATCCTAAAACCCTTAAAAACCAAATATATCCCAAACATTCCCAAAAATTCGCTAAATATATAAAACCCCTAAGACCCCTAAAAAATAAAAACAATAAAAATACATAAAACCCATAAAAACCTAAATAATGCTAAACATATAAAAAAACTAAATACCATAAAATCCACTAAAACCATAAATATCCCTATTTAGTCAAAAAAGTAATAAAAATCCAAAAATCCCAAAAATAAAAAAAACATAAAAAACCTAAAACCATGAAAAAACATATGAAACCCATATAAACTTATAAATGCATTAAAACTATTAAAAACCTAAAAATTATAAAAACTTGAAAAGACCCCAAAACCCTAACAAATCATAAAAACCATGAAACCCTCTAAAAACATTAAAGAACACTTAAAACACCTAAATACCATAAAACCCACTTAAAAATCTAAAAACCCTTTAAATCCATGAAAATGTTAAGAAACCCTAAAACCATTAAAAACCAAAAAAACTCAAAAACCCTAAAAACCCAAAAAAGGAATAAAATTCCTTAAATGTCTAAAAAACCCTAAAACCCTAAAAATCTCTAAAAATATGAAAAAACTATAAAAATCCTAAAAAACTCTATGAATCCCAAAAAAACACAAAAAAACCAAAAAAACATTTGAAAACATTAAAATCCTAAAACACTGAAAACCCCTAAAAATCCTAAAGACACTAAAAAGTCTAAAAACCTAAAAAAAGGCCCAAAAAACCCAAAACCCCCATAAAAATGTTGACCCTAGAAAGATTTCGCCGCTCTCTCCTGGGCTCTCCCTCTCGGAGTTGAGATATCCATGACTTTATCTTCCCCTCAGCAGCGTTGTTGATTTGTTCGAGCTTAGTGATGTGGGGTGGTCTTGCTCTTGTGGTCCTTACCCTGGTGTTTTGCTTGCGGGCGATGAGGCGGATGCCTAGTTGCAAAGGGATCCATCAGTTCTGTTTGGGAACGATCTTCGATGGTTTGGTCTGATTTTTGTGGCGGAAGGACTCTTCCTTAGTGGATCTAAGGGATTTTGAAGTTTCCTAGTGAGTTGAGGCTTTACAGTAGTCTGGTTGACGCGACCTTCAACTTTCCAGATCTGGGATTGCAAGTGTTTGCCCTTGGTGGTGGTGTTTTCAGGCGATTCTCGGTGTTTTCGGTCCTCGACGGTGATGCGGTCCATGGTGGTGGGCTTTCTTCTTCAGGTTTGGTAGATCTGGGTGTCTTCGGCTTGTCAGCGGGTCTTTTCTATGGCGACATGGATAGATTCGGGCTTCTCCTACCCAGATCTGCGTGGCATAAGAGTGGAACTGACGAGGTGTAGAGTTTTGGCGGGGGGGGGGGGGGGGTGGTGGATATCCGGATCTGGCTCGTCGGGTGGTCTCGGCGTTGGCGCGGGATGTCTCCGGCTTCATCTATGGATAGGCTACAAGGAGTTGCGGCTCCTGAGTTCCTATGGTGGCTAAGGTGGTTGGCGGGCTGCAATCTTCTGGGATGGTTGATGGTGGGCTGCAAGATGGTCACAAATATGGATTGGGGCTCCTAGCTGCAGCAAACAAGCTTGGAGGCCACATGGGGTGGGCCACATGGTGGTGCTCAGGTGGCTGTCAAAGATGTCGGTATGTTGTTTTTCCTTTTTCTGCTATGCGTGCTCTGCTCTTGGATGATTTTTCTGATGTTGTTGGGTGAATCAGTGTATGATTCTTTGGAGACGATTTTTATGTTGGTGATAATGGATTTGGATGAATCTGATGAGGTCGCTGGGGGAAAATGTGTATTTTGGTGGTATGATATTGGCGTGATGGAATTTGAATGGCTGGGAAGTGTTTCTTGCTATGATGGAAGTGCTGGTGGTTGCTACGTGTTTGTTTTGTTTGGTGGTGTTGCTGGAAGGGCTACTGTTAGAGGTGGTGCAGGTGGTGGGTTGCTAGTTTTCTCGACTGCTGGATGGGGCGTGTGGTTAAAGCAGTTATGAATAGATAGTGCTGATGTCTTTTGGTTGTGATTGGTCTGCTTGAGATGTTTGGTCGGGAGGCTCTGGATGCTTGGTTCGGTGATGCTGGTTGCTAGATGGTGAGTAGTGGTATGATGGAAGATGACTATTTAGATGGTACTGGATGCTGGAGTTTGAGTTATTGGATACTTGTTGCTTATTTGCTGGGAGGAATATCCTGGTCCTGAAAAGTGTTGAAGGAGATACTGGTACTGAAGATATTTTCTACTGTTGTGGATGAGTTTTCTATTGTGATGCTTGTTGCTGGTTGTTGTTTGTTGAGAGGTGATGATGGTTGCATTTGGTTGCGGTGCTTTTGTTGTGGTTTGATGCTACTGGTTGTGATTCGATGTGATGTTGGATTTGGTGTTGTTGGTTGTTGGGGCAGGTTGGTTTGGCTGTGTTGCTGCTTTTGTGTAGCTGTGATGATTGGATGTGGTGTTGTTGGATGTTGGTACTAGTTGGATGTGACATGATGATGTCATTGTTGTCTGTTTTTTTGTCATTTTCTTTCTTTCCTTTTATTTTTTTGGGATGGGTTGTAAGGGGTTTTTGGGTGTGGGTCGTTTGACCCCTCCCCTCCCTTTTCTGTTGTGTCTCCTTTTTTTCATTCTAATAAATTTGGGGGGGGGGGGGCAGGAATAGCCCGACCCTCGCATCTTCCTTGCCCATAAAAATTTTATACCCCATAAAATCCTTAAAGACACTAAAAAACCTAAAAACAAAAAAAAAACAAAAAAACCATAAAACCCCCTTAAAGCACTAAAAATGTTAAAAAAATTGTAAAAATCATTAAAACCCATAAAACTCAAAAAATTTCCAAAAAACCATTCACCCCCTCAAAATCCTTAGAAAACCTAAAAACTATAAAATCCAAAAACTATACAAAAAATCCCTAGAAACATAACAAAACCCTAAAAACCTTGAAAATCATAAGAAAAACAAGAAATTATATAAATAAATAAAAGCCCAAATAACATAAAAAATGATAAAAACACAAAAAACCATATAAATATCTTAAAAAATAAATCACCCTAAATTCCATAAAAACACCGAAGAACCATAAACACTATAAAACCCCAAAAAGTTTCTAAATGAAAACTCAAAAAACCCTTTAAGTCACTAAAATCATTAAAAAACTATAAAATCTCGTAGAGACACCAAAAACTCAATAAAACCCCAAAAAATCTACAAACAGCCCTAAAACCCCTTAAAATACCTAAAAACCATTAAAATCCTAAAAACCCCTATCTATCCCAAAAATAAAAAACCCTAAAAACCATGAAAACAACGAAGAATGCCTTAAAAATCATATGAACTTAAAATCCCTAAAAACCTAAAAAAGATAAAAACCCTAAAATAATTTACACCCTCCAAATCCCTAAATACACTAGAAACCATAAAAATAATTAAAATGAACCAAATCACTAAACACATAAAAAATCTTGAAAACCTTGAAAACCCCAAGAAATCTATAAAAAACCTAAAAACACATAAAATCCTACAAATGAAAGAAAAATCTATAAAATCCAAAATGACCTTAAAAACCCTATAACCCCCTAAAAGACATAAAAATACTAAAAAAATATAAAAACACTTTACACCCATAAAAACCCAAAAAACCATAAAAATCCTCAAAATCCCAAAAAACTAAAAAATAATAAAATTCAAAAAAAATCACGAAAATTCAAAAAAAATACAATCCCAAAAAATCAAAAAACACTATGAAAATTGATGTGACTCATTTTCAATTCACTTTTACAAATAATTTATCATTTTTAGTGTACATTAAATGTCAAAATAATGTATTTTAACTAATAATTACTAAATGTTGTCAATTTTGTACATTGATTTCTAAAAGAATCCTTTGTTGTAAAAATCATGTAATTTGTTGATTTTTTTGTCCGTTTGAATAATTATAAAATAGAATTATTCATTCTTCTTTAATTTTTTTGTTTTCTTTCGTTATTAATTGAATTAGAATTTTTCATTATTTTTATTCCTTCATATATTAATTTATTTTGATTTTCAAAAAAATTATTTTAGTTTATTCTTTAAATTAATTAATTCTTTGGTAAATAAATAATTATCTTTTCTTATTCATTTATTCATTAAATTATTCTTAACAATAAAATATTATTCTTAAAATATTTTTATACATAGTATTTTTTAATTTTAATTTTTTTCTTTGATTTGATTTTTTTATAACTAATTAATTAGTTAATTAATTTAAGCAACTGACATTAAATGTTTATCTAATTTTAATTTTTTCAAATTTATTTTTTTGGTAAACGATTTTAAATATTAAATAAAAGTTGTGTTGAATAAGATATAATTTTCATTATTTTGTTTTTAACACTTTCATTTAATTACATAATTAAACTATTTCACTCGTTCAATATTATTTAAGATAATTTATTATTATTTCAAAATGACAAGTTTAATTTATTCATTTTTTATTTTTTTTGTTTTATAATTTTTAATTTTATTAATTTTTTTATGTATAATTTATTTTTGTTTGTTTGATTTCTTTCTACTGGTACCACCACCAACACCTCGCCCTACAATGATACAATTCACAGTTGCCAGATCTTAGTAGTTACTCATTGAGTCACCACTACTACAAGACCCTAACAGGTGGCGACTCCCTTATCCCTCTCTAGAGTCACTGTTAAACTCCAATGGTGACTTCCATAGACATTATTGAGACATCCCACTACCCCTTCCAAATTCTCTCATTCCCCTTCTCCACACTTAAAAACTCGACCACACTCCCACTCATTATTCCCTCCATTCTTAATCACCATCTCAATATCAAAATGGTGACTCAGAGTCACCGTTCCTATACCATTATCCACCACTATGCAGCATTGCTCTTCTATCCAGCAATAAACCACCATCCATCCTATTACATCTAGACTCACCACCACCATAACATAATCAAATAACTCTATAGAAGAATTGAAAATCAAACAGAAGAAATAAATAATCAAAAACACAATAAGGATATTTTTTAAACTATAATTTCAAATTTTAAAAAATTATAACAAACAGATCTATAAAAGCACTACCCTCCATGGTCCAAATCAGGTTGCACCGCCCAAGATCTGGTCTTCCATTACTCCCGAAGATGGTGACCACTACTAATGTATCTACCAAAGATACTAAAGCTTCTAGATCTATCATCCCATGTCGTCGATTAAGGAATGCACCAAATCACTACCTGAGATGCTCCTTAAAGACTATTCATTGCTGACCCCTCGCCATTCCCAGATCTGAATCCATCGCTTGCCACTCCTAAATAAGACCCATGCATCATTGGCCTCATTTAAACTCCCTCCCCATATTCCTTCCCCTAACCCTGACTCCCCTTTTGTCCCTCAACCCGAGCTGATTCCCTCCATCACCATGATTCCCCTCCACCCCTTCTTCATTTTCATTTTCTTTGTATTTTTTAAATCAGATAATATATATAATAATATTAATACAATAATAATAATAATATCTATCTATCTAAAACAAAAAACCAAAAAACCCTAAAAAATCTTTAAAATCCTAAAAAACACTAAAAACAGTAAAAACTATAAAAAATTCATAAAATCACTAAAAACATAAAAACTTTAAAAACACTTAAAAACCCTTAGAAAAAATTAAAAACATAAAAATAATTAAAACCACTAAAAACATAAAAACAATGAAACACTAAAAAAAATATAACCCATAAAAACCATAAAAAACCCTAAAACCCATAAAATCCTAAAAACAAACTAAAACATGTAAAATCCCCTAAAAATCCTAAAAACCCTACATAAAACCATAAAACCCATAAAACCCATAAAACCCATAGAAAACACTAAAAACCATAAAAATGCATAAAGCACCTAAAAACCTAAAATATGCTAAAAACATTAAAAAAACCAAAACCCCTAGAAAAATCTAAATCCCGTTAAAATCCCCCAAAACCCTAAAAAATAATAACATCCCAAAAAATATCTAAAAGTGAAGAAAAACACAAAAAACCACGAAAATACAAGAAAAAAATTAAGATAACTTGAAAAAAAAATTAAAACCCCTATAAAACCTAAAAAATGAGAAAACCCCAAAAAAGACTTTAAAACCCCTAAAAAGCATAAAAATCCTAAAACCCTAAAACCCCATAAAAACTATAAAGGCACTAAAAATCCTAAAACCTATAAAACCCATAAAAATGTCAAAAAAATTATAAATACCATAAAAACCAGAAAAACATAATAAACCCTATGAACTCAAAAAACCATAAAAAAATTAAAAATATATAAAATCCTAAAAACCATCAAAATCCTGAAAAACCCTAAAGACCTATAAATATTGAAAATCCCTAGAAATCTGTAAAATGAAAAAAAACTAAACCCCAAAAAATCCCTAACAAAAAGATATAACACTAAAACAATAAAACCACCCAAAACCCTAAAAACACTAAAAACCATAGAAACCATAAAACCCTAAATACCTTCAAAATCCTTACAAACCATAAAAACACATAAAACAATAAAAGATCCATAAAAATCCTTAAAACATAATAACCCCTAAAAAATTCAAAACCCCCAGTAAATATATAAAAACCTATAGAACTTAATACCCCTAAAACCCTAAAAATGCTAAAAACCTAAAAACCCACAAAAAAATATAAATAAATTAAATTACGAAAAATGTTATAAAACTGTAAAAACCCTTAAAACCTATAAAAACAAAAAAAAACTAAAACCCAAAAACCCATAAAAAATCTAAAAACCCTAAAATCCCAGAAATCCCTCAAAATCTCTAAAAGCCATAAAAAACATTAAAATCCTAAAAAAATTATTAAAATTTCATAAAAATATAAAAATCACTAAACACCCTAAAAACCCAAAGAATACCTTTAAAAAGAGTAACACTTAAAACACATAAAAACCAAAAAAAATCCAAAAAACTCTAAAAACTCTACAACCCATAAACGACCCAAAAACTGTAAAAATCTCGTAAAACCATAAAAACCCTAAAAAAAATATAAACCCTTAAAACCTCTAAAAATACTAAACACACTTTCAACCCTTAAAAACCATAATAAATATAAAAAAACCATTAAAAACTAAAAAACAAAAAACCCCAAAAACCCCAAAAAATGTCATAAAACCCTGACAAAAACCTAAAAACCCCAAAATACTAAAAAACGGAAAAATAATAAAAATCGCTAAAAATGAATAAAATGTAAAAAATTTAAGAAGTCTAAAAACCACTAAGAAAACATTAAAACCTAAAAACAATTAAAATGCATAAAAAACTCTAAAACTCTAAAAACCAAAAAAACCCAAAAAACCATTTAAACCCATACAATAATTAAAAGGTCTTAAAAACTTTAAAAATGAAAAAAACCCAAAGAAAACCAAACACACAAAAAACCCAGCAAAACCATAAAAAACTCTGGAAACTGTAAAAACAATAAAAATAAAAATAAACCCCTAAAAATTCCTAAAAAGGTAAAAAATCCCAAAAAACATAAAAACCCCTTTGAAAACATCAAAACCCAAAAAAATGTTAAAACCTATAAAAAATTGAAAAAAATATAAAATTCATAGAAAGCATTAAAAAGATTAAATCCATAAAATCCAAAAAACCCCTAAAAACATAAAATTCATAAAACCCCATAGAAAATAAAAACCCACTAAAAATATTAAAACACATTAAATGGCTATTATTTTAAAAAGCTCTAAAAAACCATAAAACTACTAAAAAAATAAAATACCCATTAAAACCAAAAAAAATAAAACCCTTAAAAGTATATAAAAACATCAAAACCCTAAAAACCATAAATAACCATAAATATCATAAAAATCCATAAAAATACATAAAAAAATAAAGAACCAAAAAAACCCTTAAATAATCACAAGATAAATTTTAAATCTTAAAAAATGTTAAAAACTCCCAAAACACTAAAAATACCCAAAAAACTATATGAACATATAAAACCATAAAAACCCCTAAAAACCATAAAAACATGTAAGACCAATAAAAACACTAAAACCCCATATAAACTCTAAAACCCATTAAACACCCATAAAAGTTTTAAAAACTCTAAAAACCCGAAAACACAAAAAAGAAAAAAAAACCAAAAAAAAACTAAAATCCATAAAAAGAACTAAAAACTCCCAACATACCTAAAACACTAAAACCCATAAATGTACAAAAATCCCTAAAACCCAATTAAAATCTATAAAATCCCTATAAATCTCTAAAAACACTAAAACCCAAAAAAACATATAAAACCCCTAAGAAAACATTATAAACCTAAAACACTTAAAATGCCTAAATAATCTAAAAAGGATAATAATTATAAATCCCATAAAACCCTTAATTCCTTAAAAACCCTAAAAACCAATAAAAACCCTAAAAATACAAAAAACTATATTAAACATTTAAACAACTATTATTGTTAAAAACTGTAAAGAAACGATAAAAACCCTAAAAACTAAAAAAAATGACCCCAAAATACCCAAAAAATGAAAAAAATTAAAAAAATATAAAAAACAATAAATTTCTAAAAAACCTCCCAAAATACCAAAAAATAAAAAAATAGTATAACCCTTGAAGAACCATAATACAATCTTAAAAACCTAAAAATAAATTAAACCCTATAAAAACATAAAAAATAATGAAAACCTTAAAATCTCTTAATACTTCAAAAAATAAAACATATAAAAACCATAAAACCCCCAAAACCCCATAAAAACCATAAAACCACTAAAGACGATGAATCTCTTGAAACCCCAGAAAATGTTAAAAAACACTAAAAATTGTAAAAACTCAAAAAAATCTAAAAACTCAAAAATAAAACCATAAATGCCCTAAAATTCCTAAAAACCCTAAAAGCATCAAAATATCTAAAAACACTAAAAACCCATAAAATTCATAAAAACCCCTAAAAATTTCTTAAAACGTGAAAAAACCTCAAAACTTAAAAAACCGTAAAAATCCATAAAACCTAAAAATACATAAAACCATTTAGTAACCTAAAAAACTTTAAAATCCATAAAAAACTAAATGACCCAAAAACCAAGAAAACCCAAAATACCCCAAAACCCATGAAAAATCCTAATACCTCTAAAATACTTTAAAACCCATAAAACCCCTAAAACTGCTAAAAAAATCATTTAAACCCTTATAATGATAAAAACTATAAAAAACAATAAAACACTAAAAAACTCACAAAACCCTATAAATAAAAAAAACAGAAAAGACCGTAAAATCCCCCCCCCCAATCCCTAAAAACCCATTAATCAATAAAAAGCCTAATAAGGGCCAAAATGTCCCTAAACAAGTAAAAATCATTAAAAACCTAAAAACCCATTATAAAAACTTAAACATATCATAAAAAAAGAAATTTTTTTATTAAAATCCAGAAAAACCTAAAAACCCTCTAAACCATAAAACCCCTATAATTTTAAAAAACCCCTAACAACATATAAAAAAACCCACTATTAACTCCAATAACAATTTAAAACCCTTAAATAGTTAAATATATCAAAATAAAATTAGAAACCCTAAAAAATCAACAAAAATCCTTAAACCTCAAAAAACAAGAAAAACCTACAAACCCTAAAACCCATAAACCCCAAAATTATCTAAAAACACTAAAGAACCTAAATATCCTAAAAAATCACTAAAAATCCATAATAATGTAAAAAAATATAAAAAAACTAAAAACACTAGTGAAAACATTAAAAAAGTAAAAACACTTACAACCCCTATAAACATACAAAAAGTAAAAACACTAAAAAATCCTAAAACACCAAAAAATACCAAAATCATAAAAAAACCTAAACAGAAATTAAAATACTAAAAAATTATTGAAATTCCCTAAAAATGTAAAAAACCCTAAAAACATTGAAAACATGATGAAAACATAAAAAACCTAAAAATAATTAAATCCGCTAAAAATTTAAAAAAATTAGAAACCCAAAAATACCCTAAAACCCCCAAAAGCCACAAATTCCCATAAAAACATAAAAACCCTTAAAACCCATAAAAACCTAAAATCACTAAAACTCTAAAAAACCATCAATCCAATAAAAACTATAAATCCTAAAATAACTTTAAAAACACATAAAAATTCTAAAAACCCAACTCCCAAAAAAATCATAGGAACCATAAAAAACAATAAAAGCCTCCAAATTCATAAAACTCTTAAAACCCTAAAAATCCTAAATAAACCCTGAAAATCCATAAAAATATAAATTTTTAGAAATACTGAAGACCCCTTAGAAAAGCTTAAAATCCTAAAAACATATAAAACCAAAAAAAAACAAAAAAAAACCCAATATCCGCAAAAAATCTTAAAAATCATATGACACTAAAAACCATAAATATGCCTACAAGCCAATAAAACCCTAAACCCCATAGAAAACTCTACAACCTTTTAAACCCATAAAAAACTCAAAAAAATATAACAAAAATTAAAATCCAAAAAACAAAAAACTCAAAAAAAAATCATAAAATCATAAAACTGCTAAAACACCCTAGAAACCCTAAAATTCCCTACAACCATAAAACCCAGAAAAAATTAAAATTCCCTATAATTTCGTAAAAATGTAAAAACCCATAAAAATCCTAAAACCCCTATAGAAACATTAAAACCTAAAAACAATTAAAGCCCTAAAACCTAAAAAACAATAAAAATCCTAAAAACATAAACGACACTAAAAACCATAAAACCCCTAGAAACTAAAATAACTTTTAAAAACCCTAAAAACCAACTACAACTGTAAGAACTCTTTAAACAAAAAAATCATAAAAAACTATATGAATCCTTCAAAACCCTTAAGAACTCATATAGAATCATAAAAAAACCATAAAAATAAACAAACACCGAAAAACACTAAAGAACTAAAAAATCCCAAACACCCTTAAAAACATAAAAATCTAAGTAAATCCCTAAATATCCCCCAAAATGTAAAAAACCCTAAAAACTAAAAAACCCTAAGAAACCCTTAGAAACACAAATTTCTTAACACCATTAAAACCTAAAAATGATAAAAACCCTAAAACCATAAAACCCTAAAATCCCTAAAAACCCTAAAAACCCTAAAAACAAAAAATCCTTAAAAACCATAAAAACCATAAAAACCAATAAAACCACTAAAACCCACTAAAAATTATAAAGCCCATTTAAACCAATTAAACATTTTTAAAAACACAGAAAACAATAAAATCACTAAAAAACTGAAAATACCCATAATACTGAAAATAACACTAAAACCCTTTAAAACTGCTCAAAATCCATTGAAACATAAAAAACCATAAAAACCATGAAAAATTCATAAAAATCACTATAAAACTAAAAAATCAGAAAATCCTTGAAAACCATAAGAAAACCTTGAAAACCTAAAAACATGTAAAGCATATAAAAAACCAAAAAATGATAAAATAACAAATAACTGAAATAACCACTCAAACCCCAAAAAACTGAAAAAAAAACATAAAAAATCTAAAAAACACAAAATAAAACATAAAAACATAAAAAAACAATAAAAACACTGAAAACCAATAATAAAACATTAAAAACAAAAAAACAATTAAAACCAATAAAACCCTAAAAAATTCTAAAACCCATAAAAAATATTTATAACCCATAAAAAATCCCCAAAATCCATTAAAACCCCAAAACTCCTTAAAAACACTAAAAACCAATAAACACCCTAAAAACCAAATTAAAACTATAAAAACCCTTTAAATACCTTAAAATATTTAAAACACTAAAAAATATAAACCCCCTAAAACTAAAAAAAACCTAAAAACCAAGGAAACCATAAGAAACCTACAATCCTAAAAACCCTTAAAACCCCTCATAATCCATAAAAACCCTAAAAACCCAAAAATCTTAAAAAATCCCAACATTCCAAAAAAACATAAAAAAACTACAACACCTAGAAACCCCTTATAATGCCTAAAAACGTTAAAAAACATACACCCCTAAAAGCATAAAGTGCACTAAAATCATTAAAGACCCTACCAACCCAAAAAATCCCTAAAACACATAAAAACCCCTAGGAACCCTAAAAATCATGAAACACAATAGAAACCCTAAAAATTCACTAAAAAGTAAAAAAACATTTTAAACCCTAAAAAATAATAAAAACCCCAAAACCATTAAAAATACTAAAATTTTATAAACCCCCATAAAAACCCAAAAAAAGAATAAAAACACAAAAAAACAAAAAAACCGTAAAAATAAAAGTATTCCTAAAATCCCTAAAAATCACCAAAAACCAAAAAAAATATAAAAATTCTTGAAAACCATAATAAAACATTAAAATTCTAAAACCTCTAAAAACCCAAAAAAAATCTAAAAATGCTAAAAACCCATATAAACCCAAAAACCCATTAAAAGACCTAAAAACCACTAAAAACCAAAATACAATTATACTCTAAAAACCATTTCAACAGCTAAAAATATTAAAAACACTAAAACCCATAAATCCTAAAAAACCTAATGAAATTCCGAAAACTAAAAAAAATAAAAAACCCAAAAAAATCCCTAGAAATTCCTTAAAATGTAAAAAACCTTAAAACCCCTTAAATACCAAATAAAAAATTAAAAGCATAAAAAAAACAAAAAACTCGTAAAATACCTAAAAACACTGAAAATGATTAAAAACCCTAAAACCCTCAAAATTCCAAAAAATCATAAAATGATAAAAAATTCATAAACATTCCTAAAAATGTAAAAAAAACAAGAACCCTAAAAATCTAAAAAAAACCCTAAAAAGATAAAAATGCATATATCCTCAAAAAAATAAAAAAATTATAAAAACCCTAAAAGAACCAAAAACCCCTAAAAACCATAACAACTACTAAAACCCTTAAAAGTTCCTGTTAGCCCTAAAAACTATTAAATATTATATAAACTATTTAAACCACTAATGTCATGACCCATCCCTTGAGGCCCGTGTCCTGACTACCCCAAGCCCGACTTCTATAGGTCAGGGACTGGCGACTAGCACCAAATTCGTAAATCCTAATAAAAAGGGAAGACATTGCCTTTATGAAATTTAACACACACAACCAGAGAACAAGCAGAAGTAAACACTAAGTAAAACTAAAAAATAAAAGTAGTGATGAAGCAAGGGGTCGGAAATACAACCCAACAGTAAAGTACATGGTAAAAGACAAAACAGCTGGAAGGTTACAAGAAGCTCCTGGATCTTCCACCACGGATTCTACCTGAAGGGTAGGTATAAATAGCACAGCTCCTAGATTGTTCTCCACAGATCCTACCTGAAGGGTAAGTACAAATAGCCTCCTTAGCACCATCGTCTGTCAACCTCCTCTGGGTACAGACTCGTCGTGAGGTTCGTCTCCCGGTGTTGTCCAGTCCTCATACACTCGGCCTCGATCGGAGGTCTATAGCTCAAGTTATGGGCATTTAACCGAAGAAAGTTTGAAAATTGGGGTCTGGGCCCGGTCCGACACTGCCCAACACACCCTGGGTCAGCCCGAACTGAGTCAATCCGACTCGGGTCTGGGTCTGGCTCGGCTGGCGCGGCCGGCGGTCGGTCGTGGCTCGGCCAGCTTGGCCGAGCATTATATGGAGCGGGGGAGGCGCGGCCTCCCCGCTTATTAACACTGGCGGAACCAGCTGGCGATGCCCCTGGTAGTCCCAGATCCCGCGCGACCCCCGGATCTTCCACGTCGCCTCCGTATTTGTTGTCGCGCCGGATATCCTCCGGTGGCGTGCTGCGGCGCCGCCGCACCGGCGAGGCGCACCGGCAGCGTCTTCTGCGGACCACCGGACACACTCTGGTGGTCCGATTTTCCCGTCGTCTGCGCCTGCGGCTCTCCCAGGACCCGTTCTTCACTACGACATCTTCCATATGCCATTGCGGCCCCTTTTCATCATCACCTATCAATACGTGAAAAAACAAAAACTTGAGGAGGGTCGGGCTTGTTCTTCCGCCCGAGCCTACCGCGTTAGAAGTTTTCAATCAAGATTTAAGAATTCAAACTCAAACCAAACCCGAAAAATAACCCCACATCCAACCCGCATGTATGAGCGATCCGCGGAGCAACCGGGCAGCGATTGGTCCACGCTCATTGTTCTTCCCTCAAAGAGGTAAGGAGAAATTGAAAACAATTCCCCTACCTTGATTATGGTTCGTTCGTCATAGATGCAGAAAACATTGTCGCTCTTTCAACGTCGAGAAAGATTCGTCGTCTTTGGTGAGTTCCCTGCAATTATATTTCCTCCCTTGATGCGGATGAAGAAAAGGAAGTGCGTCGTCGATCTTCAGACCTGTTCCTCCAACGGTTGCTGCGTTCTTCGTTCTTCATTGAAGGATGACGCTGTCAGTGCTTTTCCAGAGATTTCCCCACGATCTCCAATCCTTTCACCAACAGATTGAATAAATAAAAGAACAAACTCCATGTTTAGCTCATTAATATGGTTTATTAATTAACCACAATAAAGGCACATTAATTTGGGGTGTGTTGCGGTTTCACAACAAAAGTAACAGATCATTAAATGCCTTATTTAATGATCATCATTATACTGCGGTTCTGACAACTACCGCTCTACGAATGAAGGAAGAATAAAATAACCCATTTAGTTATTTTATTATTTTTTTGAAAAGTCCAAAATTTAACTTTTTCATCAGACTCCTGCCGACCAAAGTTAATCTTCGCCTAAGAGAATCTCAGCGCTGTGAGTTCATCGGTGTCCTCGGATTTCAATTCCAAGCACCGGTTCAAATGATAGAAAATCCCACTCGTTCATTCACTGAACGTACCCAAGATAATCTTCGGAAATTGATTCCGGACACACTGGGCCTCGAAATCAAGTGCCGTCAGAATCCACAGACTCGTAAAATTCCAAAGTAATTAAGAAAAAAATTTCCTTGAAATTTCCAGGTCTTTAAAACTAAAAACGTTAAATTACTATAAAAAACCTTAAAACCACTAAAATCACAAAAAATCCCAGAATACATAAAAACCCTAAAAACCCTAAAAAACCCAAAAAACCCTAAAATCCTAAACACACAAAAAAATCTGTAAAACTACTAAAATTTAAAAAAATTGATAAAAACCTAAAAACCTAGATGAAAACCCTAAAACCCTAAATAAAATACAACCCAAAAAAAATAAATAGAAACAAAACCCTAAAACCCCTAAAAACCATAAAAACCAAAAAACCCCTAAAACCATCAAAACCCAAAAAAGCAAATAAAATCCCTAAAACAACTGAAGACCCTAAAAACACTTTAAAACCATAAAAATTCTAAAAACAACAAAACCCTTAAAAAAATCTAAAAACTCAAAAATCACTAAAAACTCAAAAATCCATAAAAACTCAAAAAAAACCTAAAATGCTAAAAACCCTGAAATTCCCTAAAAATCCTAAATACCAAAAAATAATAATAAAAATTCCAAAAAATAGTATTAATGTAAAAAAAACCTAAAATACAAAAAAACCACTAAGAAAACCTTAAAAACGTACAAGCACTTAAGAACATAAAAAATCTGAAAAATGCAAAAATGCAAAAAACCCCTAAAAACCCTAAATCCTATAAAACTGCTAAATCTCTGAAAAAACAAAAAACCCATAAAAACCCAAAACCCATAATAACATTAAAAATTTATTAAACCTATTAAAATTTAAAAAAACTCTAAAAAATGATGAAGACCCTAAAAACTCAAACCCCCCTAAAACCCAAAAAAAACTACGAACCCCCACTAAAACTGTCAAATTCCATAAAATCCTTAAAATCCATAAGAGTCCTAAAAATTTCTATAAATACCTAGAGACATAAAAAACACTAAAAATCATGAAACCCCTTAAAAAACCATAAAACATAAAAACGGTTAAACCCTCTAAAAGCATAAAAAATGCTACAAACCGTAAAAACCCACTGAATCCTAAAAATCTCTAAAAATATCTAAAAATCCTAATAAGCCATAAAAATCCAATAAAATCCATAAAATCCTAAAAAAATATAAAAAACCATAAATCCTTAAAAAACAAAGAAACCTTAAGAAACAAAAAACATTTAAAACCCCTAAAAGGCCAAAAAACTCCAAAGACCCTAAAAACCACAAAAACTACTAAAATCATTAAGAACAACTATAAAATCATAAAAAAAATTTAAAAACAAAAAAAACTATAAAATAATGTTTGAAAACTAATATGTAAAAAAAATTAACCTAAAAACACCCAAAAAGTCAAAAAACCAAAAAAACCTATTTAAATCATAAAAACCCCAGAAACACTAAAAAACTCAAACACCCTTAAAATCTATAAAAACCATAAAAACATAATATCCAAAAACTTCATAAAAACCAAAAAAATAAATAAAAACCATAAAACCCAAAAAAACCATAAAAACCCCAAAATACATAAAAAGCACTAAAACCCAAAAAATCACTCTAAACCACTAATAACATTAAAACCCCATTAAACCCAGAAGACTTTAAAGACTCTAAAAACTCAAAAAAACCCTAATACACCAAAATAAACATAAAAACCGTTAAAACACTAAAAATTTCTAAAAACCATTAAAAATCCATGAAACGATAAAAAAATAATTCTAAAAAATTACTAAGTACAAAAAAACCATAAAAATCCTAAATCCCATTATGAAAACCTGAAAAAACCTAAGAACCCATTAAACCCTTTAAAACCCTAAGTAATTCAAAAAACACTAATAAATTTTTTAAAAACCCACTCAAAGCTCATAAAACTCTTTAAAAACCTAAAAACATTAAAACACTCTAAAAAAATAAAAACCTAAAGCAAATAAACAAACCTAAAACCCATATAATCCATAAAACAATAAAAACCATAAAAACCATAAAAACCATCAAAATCACTAAAACCCTAAAAACATAAAAATTTAAAAAATCATAAAAGTCCCTAAATACATAAAAACAATGAAAAAAGATAAAAAACCTTAAAAACCAAAAAATACAAAAAACTAACGTAAAAACCGAAAAACACAAAAAATCCTTAAAACCCATAAAAAATATGAAACCCTAAAAACTATAAAACCATTAAAAACCTAATTACACCTTAAAATACCACAAAACACATAAAACCACTAAAAAAACTAAAACCCATTAAACCCTTGAAAAAAATTAAAACCTCTAAAAAGATTTAATCCCCTAAATAAACTAAAAAAACCTGAAACATAAAAAAACCAAAAACACCCCTCAAGATCTCTAAAAAACAATATATTAAATTCAAAAAATTATAGAAAATTCAAAAAAAGAACCAAAAAACCACAAACCCCATTAGAAATTATTAACAACCTAAAAACTCTTAAAACCACAAAAAAAAATTAAAAAAATAAAAAACTGTAAAAAAGCTCAATATCGAAAAAAAACCATAATAATACTAAAAAAGCACTAAAAATCCCAAAAAATGTAAATTACCCTAAACACCCCTAAGAATCCATTAAGAACCTAAAAACACATAAAAAATTAAAAACTAAAAAACTAAAATCCATAAAAATATTAATAACCATAAAAACCATAAAACCCCAAAAAACATTAAAAACTCTAAATAACCTTTAGAACAGTAATTTTTTTGAAACCACTATTAAAAAAAATTTAAAAACAAGAAACCATTAAAACCGTTCAAAATAAAAAAAATATTCCTATAACCCAAAAAAAACATAAGAAATACCTCAAATACTTAAAAAAGTAAAAAAAATTAAAAACAACTATGAAATCCTTATAAAACTAAAAACAGTTTTAACAATTAAAAAACCTAAAATATGCTAAAAACCCTAAAACCCTAAAAAAACTTAAACCCTTATAAACCAAAAAAAATATTAAAAATCAGAAAACACTAAAAACCCATAAAAAACAAAATAACCTAATATGAATCTATAAAAAAAATTAATTCAATAAAAATGATAGAAACTCTAAAAACCCGAAAAATAATGAGAAACACTAAAAACCCCTTAGAATCTCTAAAAACCCTAAAAACCATAAAAATCCGAAAAGGCCCCAATAAGAATTCCCAAAAAACATAATGAAAT
This sequence comes from Viscum album, assembly GCA_963277665.1. Taxonomy (NCBI): domain Eukaryota; kingdom Viridiplantae; phylum Streptophyta; class Magnoliopsida; order Santalales; family Viscaceae; genus Viscum; species Viscum album. The sequence continues at coordinate 1,965,196,366 of OY728163.1, read as the reverse complement.
CGAAACCATGAATAACCCTAGGAAATCCAAAAAAATAAAAAAACATTAAAATCATTAAAAAACCTTTAAAACACTAAAAACCCAAATATTCTCAAAAATTACTAAAAATTTCTAAAAACAGAAGAAATCTCTAAATCAATAAAAAACCTAAAATCCCATAAAAACCCTAAAAACCCACTAATAACCCTAAAAAACTTTTAAACCCCTAAAATATTTAGGAAATCAAAAATCATTAAAACCACAAAAAACTCAAAAAACCCTAAAAAATGAAAAAACCCATAATAATCATAAGAAAACTAAAAAACCAAAAAATATTTCACCTTCTTAAAGACCATAAAATATTAAAAAAAATTAAAAATATAAAACACCATAAAACCCAGAAAAAACCTAAGAAAACCTTAAAAATATTATAACACTTAAAACCACTAAAAAACCTAAAAATTTTATGAACCCTTAAAAACCATAAATCCATAAAAACAAAAAAAATTGTAAAAACCATAAAAAATCACCAAAAACATTTCAAATCCTTTGAATCCATAAAAACATAAAAAATATCAAAAAAATGTTAAACCCCCTAAAAATTCAAAAAAAGGTTAAAACCCAAAAAACCAAAAAAACCCAAAAAAACCCCTAAATACCCCAAACCCCTAAAAATCACTAAACTCTAAAAAACATAGTAATAAAAAAATCCATAAAAATATATAAAATGTTTAAAAACACTTAAAAATCTAAAAACCTTAATAAAATATTAAAAACCTAAAAATTATTAAAACCCCTAAAAACCTAAAAACACTGAATACCCAAAAAAACCTTAAAACCCTAAAAACCACAAGATCCCATAAAAAATTAAAACCCAAAAAACCCTTATAAAAAATAAAAAAATATATAAAAAAACATTAATGAAATATTAAAAACATAAAAATCCTCAAAACTCAAAAAACCCCCAAAAAATCATAAAACACAAAAAAATCCTCAAAATCAAAAAAAATACTTGAAACTAAAAATTCCCAATAATCCCAAAAAACATAGAAAACCCAAATAAAATATGAACCCCCCATAATAAATCCTTAAAAACCTAAAATATATTAAATACCTAAAAACAATAAAAACCCTTAAAACCCATAAAGCCCCTAAAAACAAAAAAACCCAAAAAACATAAAATCCCTAAAAACAACTATGAACTCTAAAAGCACTTTAATCCCAAATAATTATCCAAAAACTCTTAAAACATTAAAAATCCAAAAAACCTTCAAAATCCTGAAAACTAAAAACCCCTTAAAAATCCTAAAAATACTCTAACAATCTGCAAAACATAAAACCCTAAAACCTTGAAAACCCATAAGAAAACCTTAACAACCAAAACACCAAAAATTCTAAAAAAATAAAAATGTTAGAAATACTTAAATACACTAAAACACCTTAAAAGACTTAAAATCCATAAAATCACTAAATCCTTAAAAAGCATAAAAACCGTAAAAACACACTAAAACACTAAAAACCCTTTAAAACTCTAATTATTTTTAAAAAATATAAGAAAAATAAAAAAAATTAAAAAAACCCTAAATCCCCCATAAAAACCATGAAAACAATAAAAACCCTAAAACCCCCCAAAATCCCAAAAAAACATAATTATCCTAAAAATTTCCCAAAATTCCCTAAAAACCTAAAAACCCTTAAATCCTTAAAAAACCCTATGAAAATCATAAAAAGGTTAAAAAATTCAAAACCCCAAGAAACCTAATAAACCTGAAAAACCCTAAATAACCCTAAAAATGTATAAAATGCATAATAAACCCTACAACCCAATAAAGACCCTAGATTCTCACTAGAAACTATAAAAATAATTTAAAACCCTAATTATAAAAAAATATTAATAACTATAAAACCCTAAAAACTGAAGAGAAACCCTAAATCCCCAAAAAAATCAAAAAAAAATATAAAACTATTAAAAGTCTAAAAACCTTAAAATACATAAGAACCCTAAACATGATAAAAATCCTTCAAAATCTTACAAAAACCCTAAAAACAAAAGAAAACCTAAATCCCCAAAAAACCAAAAAAAATCCATAAAAATATAAAAAACATAAAACCCCTTAAAAACCAAAGAATTTCTAAAAACACGAAAATATGTAAAAAAACCAAGAAAACCCCAAAAATACCTAAAATCTGTACAAATTATAAAAACTACCTAAAAATCCATAAAAAATAAAAAACAACAAAATCACTAAAAAAACCTTAAGATAACCTTAACAATGTAAAAAATTATAAAACAACATTAAACATAAAAAATGATAAAACCCTAAAAATCACTAAAATGTCCTTAAAACCCCAAAAACTTTTAAAATCTACAAAACCCTAAAAAACCCATAAAAATAACTAAAACCCCATAAAACCCATAAAATCCAATAAAAACACTAAAAACCCTATACACACCTAAAAACCAAAAAAATATAAAAACCCTAAAAAACCTAAACCACCCTAAAAATCCTAAAAAATTATTAAAAGTCCCAATTAAACCCTAAAAACCATAAAAAATAACAAACCCATAAAAACCATAAAACACTAAAATCCCTTAAAATGATAAAACCCCAAAAAATCCAAAACACTCTAAAAACCCTGAAAAATCCAAAACACTCTAAAAACCCTAAAAATCAAATGAAATCCTTAATAAAACAAAAAACACTAAAAACCCATAAAATCATAAAAACACTAAAAACACTATACATCACTAAAACCCTAAAAATAATAAAATCCAAAAAACCGGTAAAAACATAAATGTCCAAAAAATCGATAAAAACTCTAAAATCACTAAAAACTATTAAAACCCTTTTAAACCTTCAAAATGTTAAAAAATATAAAATACCATTAAAACACAAAAAACTGAAAAAAAAAACTAAAACACCAAAACCCCATAAAATATATAAAAACCATCCAAACACTCAAAATCCCTAAAAACACTAAAAAACATAAAATATCGTACAGAAATCCCAAATAACCCTGAAAACATTAAAAACATTGAAAATCATAAAAAACCTAATTAAAATATAAAAACCTAAAAACAATATAAAACCATAAAATCCTAAATAATCCTTAATCCCTTAACAACCATAAAAACCATAAAAACCTCAGAATCCCTAAAAATAGTAAAAAATTAAAAAACATAAAAAAACCCTAAAAACCCATAAAAATATAAAAACTCTAAAAGATAATAAAAACCCTAATAAACCATTAAAAACATAAAAAACATAAACCCCCTAAAAACATAAAAAACACTAAATACCATAAAATACCGTAAAAACAATAAAAACCCCTAAAAGATTACAATCACAAAAAACTAAAAACCCTAAAAACCCATAAAAACCCTAAAACCCACAAAAATTTATAAATTCCATATAAACCCCAAAAATTAATAACTCTACCAATCTAAAAAATCCAAAAAACTCAAAACCCCTTAAAAATATAAAAAAATTATAAAAACCCTACGAAACTCTAAAAACCTCAAAATCCCAAAAAACCCAAAAATACCCATAAAAATTAATAAAATATCCATAAAATTATCTAAACACCTAAAACCCCTAAAAACATTAAAAGAACCATGAAAACATTATAAAACAAAAATATAAAACCCCTAAAAAACCAAAAAATACTAAAACCCTTAAGAACCCCAAAACCCTAAAAACCATAAAAACCTTAAAAACCATAAAACCCATAAAGACCATTAAAAATATGAATGAATTTTAAAAACCCTAACACCACTAAAAACACTAAAAACCCTTTAAACCCCTAAAAACGTTAAAAAAACATAAAAACCTTAAAAATCCTATCAAAAAAAACCTAAAAACCAAAACAAACCCGAAAAACACCTAAGAACTAAAAAAACTATAAACTCCAAGAAATACCTAAAAATAGTAAAAACACATAAAAACCATAAAACATTACTCAAAACATTCAAAATGTAAAAAAAATGAAAACACAAACAACCCTGAGAAAACCATAAAACCCTAAAAACAATTAAAACCCATAAAAACAATAAAACAAAATAAAATGCCAAAAAAATTCCTAAAAACCATAAAAATTAATAAAATTCCAAAAATATCCTAAAAATATCTAAATCCATAAAAACCATAAAACCCTAAATACCCAAAGAATACCATTAAAACCTAAAACCAATTAAAACTCTAGAAAAATAAAAATTGATAAAACCCCTAATACAACCCCAAAAACCTAAAAATAATTAAAACCATAAAACCTTGAAACCCCTTAAAAATCCTAAAAACTCACAAAAACCATAAAATTCCTCAAAATCCCTAAAAACCCTAAAAACAATGAAAATCCTAAAAACACTTAAATATCCGTAAAAATGAAAAAAACCGTAAAAACATAAAAAACATATGAAAAAAATAAAAACCAAAAAACACTTAAAACTAATAAAAAACCTAAAGAACACCAAAAACCTTAACAACTATAAAACCCCGCAAAATCCCAAAAACCCATCAAATTCCCTAAATCCCCAAAAAACCAAAATAACCTATAAATACATATATTTACCTAAATTATAAAAGTCCCTAAGAACCCAAAAAACCACTATAAAAACCCTAAAAACCTAAAAACACATAAATCCCTTAAAAACATAAAAATGCTAAAACCAATAAAAACACTAAAATCCTGTAAACCCGTGAAAAAACCATAAAAACCATAAAACCCCTAAAAACCATAAAACCCCTAAAACCACGAAAAACTCTAAAACCCTTTAAATCCTAAAAATTATAAAGACTATAAAAACCATAACAATTCTATAGACTCAAAAAAACACACACACACAAAACACACACAAAAAAAATCCATTAAAATGAAAAAACCATAAAACCCCATAAAACCCTCAAAATTTCTAATACCCTAAAAACCATTATAATTATAAATAATCATAAAAATATAGAAAACCTTTATAAAAACCTTAAATACTTAAAACCAATTAAAACTCATGAAAACCTAAAAAATAATAAAAACCCTAAAAACCACTAAAACCCTAACAGCCCTAAAAATCCCTAAAAACCCTCAGATTCCCAAAAACCATTAAAATCATAAAAAAAATCCCTAAAAATACCTAAATACATAAAAGCCATGAAAACCCTAAAAACCCCTAAGGATACCATAAAACCAAAAAAAACTTAATCCCACTAAAAACAAAAAAATGACAAAAAACCAAGAACCCCTAAAAGAATTCTAAAAACCCTAAATCCCACAAAACCAATAAAATATCCCAAACCATAGAAACCCATAAACCCATTAGAATTAAAAAAACCATAAAAACCATTAATCTACAAGGAAGGATATAAACTATGAAAAACCTTAAACAATTATATAAAACCATAAAAACCAAAAAAATAACATACAAAACCCTAAAAAATATAAAACCCCATAAAAACCCCTCAAAATCATGAAAAAACCCAAAACACCAAAAAAATCCTAAAAATTCTATAATTAACATAAAAACATTAAAAACATTAAAGACCCTTAATATCCATATGGTATCTTTAAAATCCTAAAAATAGTTAAAATCCCTAAAAATCATAAAAAACAATAAAACCCCCTAAGGACTGAAAACCCATCGAAAACTCTATAAAATATAAAAATCCCCAATACATTAAAAACCCCTTAAATCCCAAAAAAATATCTAAAAATCCCTGAAAATATAAAAAATCATAAAAACATTGAAAAACATTATGAATACCAGAAAAAAAACACTTAAAACCCTTAAAACCCCAAAAAAGCTAGAGACCCTAAAACCCATAAAACCTTAAAAACCCCAAAAACCAAAAAAACCTCAAACACATTAAAAATATTAAAAATTATTTAAGCCCATATAAATGTAAAACAACTCTAAATAACCATAAAACCCCTAAAAACTCTAGAATCCCCTAAAATCCAAATAAACCATAAAAACTTAATAACATAAAAAACCCTAAATATTATAAAAATTCATAAAGCGAAAAACACATAAAAATCCTTTATATCCCTAAAATAATTAGAGATGTTAAAATAATAAATGCATAGAAAACCCCTAAGAAACCCTTAAAACCTTAAAAATTCTAAAAACCCCTAAAACATTCCAAAGGATAAAAATCTAAAAAAACCTAAAAACCCTACCAAATTATTTTGAATGAATTTGGGGGGCCAGGGATAGCTTAGTCTCGAACCTTCCATTCCCTAAGAAAACATTAAAAAACTAAAATTCTTCAAAGTCCCAAAAAACCAAAAAAACTCTAAAAACCATAAAATAACTTAAAAACCATAAAAATCCTTAAACAAATACCCATAAAAACATTAAAATCCCTAAAAATTAAAAAACCCTAAAATAGATAGAATACTATAAAAGCACCCTAAATTAAAAAAATGTATGAAAACTCTAAAAAAACCTTAAAACCCCTAAAAACCCCAAAAATCCTAAAAACCTATAAAAACCATAAAAATCCTACGAATTCGTAAACCCCTCTAAATCGAAAAAACCATTAAAACCCATTCAAATCCTAAAAAATCATTATAAATATCTAAAAACAGAAAACCCCAAAAAAAAGCAGAATACCCTATGAATCCCTTAAAAACCTAAGACACTTAAAACCCCTAAAACCTAAATTTTTAAAAAAAAACTAAAAACATTAGAAGACAGTAAAACCCCAAAAAACCTTTAAAAACTATAAAAACCTAAAAACATTAAATAACCCTAAATCCCCATACACTCCTAAGACCTCAAAAAATTCTAATAACTCATTAAAATCCTAAAAACATCTAAATAATCAAAAAATTAGCTAAAAACAAAAAAAAAGATAAAACCCAAAAAAATCATACAAATCCTAAAAATAATAAAACCCATAATATCCCAGAAACACGAAACATTAGAAAACCCCTAAAATGCTCTAAAAATCCCTAAAACATTAAAAATCATAAAACTCTGAAAAACAATAAAAAAATCTTTAAAACATAATAACACATAAAACCTATAGAAAACCTCAAAAATATTAAAAATCCAAAAAACCATAAAAAATTATATAATATGCTAAAACCTTAAAAACCTTAAAAATCTATAAAAATCCATAAAAATCCTAAAAAATCACTCAAAACTCAAAAAACACTTTAAAATATTAAAATCCTTAAAAAACTATAAAACCCATAAAACCCCAAAAAACTGAAAATAAAAACTAAAATGTAGAATCCTTTAAAACCCTAAAAACTATAAAAACCATAAAAATCCAAAAAACCCCAAACCCCATAAAAATCCTAAAAACCCCGAAAAATCCAGAAAAATATAAAACCAAAAAAAATCCCTAATATTACATTAAAAACATAAAAAACAATTAAACCCCATAAAATCCTAAAAACCCAAAAAATCATTAAAAAGACCAAAACACTAAAATCCAAAAACTCATGAAAACCCATTAAAACCCATAAAAACCCTTAAAACCCACCAAAAAATCTAAAAAAACATAAATCCCTTAAACACGTTAAAAATATTTAAAAAACATTAAACACCTTAAAACTCAAAAAACCCTAAAACCTCCATCAAAATTGTAAAAACCATAAAACCCATCAAAATTCCTAAACACATTAAAAAATCAAAAAAATCAAAAAAATCCCTATAAATCGTTAAAAAAGAAACAAATTAAAAACACTGAAAAACACTAAAAAACTATAAAAAACTAAAATGGCATAAAACCCCAAAGACCAAAAAATTCTAAAAACTTAAAAAACACTAAAAAGTCTCTAAAAAAACTAAAAACAATAAAACCATAAAAAACCTTAAAAACCTTAAAAAAATCTAAAACCTATAGAAACCCTAAAACCTCTAGAAACTCTAAAAACCATTTAATACCCTTAAAAATATAGAAAATATGAAAACCATAAAACCGTAAAAAACTAAAAAATGAAAAAAACCCTAAAATATATTAAATACTATAAAACCCTAAAAACCAAAAAAAACCCTAAAAAACCCACAAAACACTAAAAATCCAAAAATTCCCAAAAAGACAATAAAAATATAAAAACTCTAAAAACCCCTTTAAAACACTAAAATCATTAAAAACCTTAAAAAACCTAAAACCACCATGAAAAACTAAAAAAAACACAAAAACCCAAAGAGACCATAAAAATCCAAAAAACCCCAAAAACATTAATTATCCAAAAATCCTCTAAAAATTATAAAAATAAAAAAATCCAAAAAATACATAAAAATACCAAAAAATGTTAAAATACCTAAAAACTAAGAAAACTCTTAAAAAAAACTTAAATCCTAAAAATTATTAAAATCCCTAAAAACCTAAAAATATGGTAAAACCCCAAAAAAATCCTAAAACATTATAAACCATAAAACCCATAAAACCCATTAAACAACTAAAAACCATAAAAACATAAAAAACCACAAAAAATATATAATTAATTTAAACACCTAATTTTTTTAAAACTCCTAATACAATTAAAACCCCTAAAAATCAAAGAACAATAATAACACAAAGTAAGCATAAAAACGTAAAAAAACCAAAAAAATCCTAAAACCTATATAAATCCCAAAAACACTAAAAACCATAAAATCATAAAATTCCCTTAGAATACCGAAAAAATACGAAATCCAAAAATCCTTAAAAACACTAATAAAACTATGAAAACACCTAAATCCCTAAAAACATTTAAACCCAAGAAACACTTAAAAACATTAAAAAACATAAAGATCATTTAAAAAAATAAAAACATCAAAAAAATATATTAAAATCATTAAATCCCTAAAAAATAAAAATAACACAAAAACACAAAAAAACCCTAAAACTACAAAAAAAACCCTACAAAATCCCTAAAAACACTTAAAACCATAAATATACTAATTATTCACTAAAAATACCTAAACTCAATAAAGCCCTTAAAAACATTACAAAACTTAAGAAAATCGTAAAACCTGAAATTTAAACCCCATAAAATAATTCAAAACTACAAAAACTCTAAATTTTAAAAAAAAAATCCTTAAAATTCTCTAAACACCATAAAACCCCTAAAAACATCAAAAACCCTAAAGAAACCTTTAGAAACTAGAAAACCCACTAAAAACCTCTGATACCCTTTAAACCCCTTAAAGAGTGAAAATTTTCTAAAAACATTAAAACCCTTAAACTAAAAAAAACCCAAAATCAAAAAAAAACATAAAAACCTAGAATCCGTAGAAATTATAAAAAATCAAAACACCCCAAAAAACCTCTATAAACACTATAAACACTAAAAAATTAAAAACTGCTAAAAATGCCTAAAAAATTAAATAATAAAACCCTGAAATCCCTAAGAAAACCTAATGAACCTAAAAATAGTTAAAACACCTAAAAACCTAAAAAATACTAAATCCCAAAAAAAAACTAAAACCCTATAAAACCCTCATAATCCCAAAAAAAATAAACAACCATAAAAATAATAAAAATCCCTAAAATTTCCAAAATATGTAAAAACCCCTAAAAATATGAAAAACTCAATAAAAAACATAAACACCTAAAAACACTTAAATCCCCTATAAACTAAAAAATCATAGAAGTCCTAAAATACCATAAAACCGTAAAATCCCCTAAAAACTATAAAACCCAATAAAATCTAAAAACCCACAAAATCCTAACAACTACTAAAGACTCTAAAAATCCATCAAACCCCTAAGGATGTTATAAATTATAATAAACCCAAAAAACCTTAAAAAATATCAATAAAATATAGAAACCCAAAACCACTAAAAATCCTAAAAATCATAGAAAACATAATACTTTAAAAATCCATAAACCAATAAAAACCATAAAAATCCTAAAAAATCCGCAAAATGTAAAAAATTGTAAAAATCACAAAATGCACAAGAAACCAAAAAAAACATAAAACACCCAAAAAACATAAAAACCATGAAAAAATCAACAAAATCAAAAAAGCCAAAAATAGTAAAACCATAAAACCCTTTAAAAACCATAAAATCCCAAAACACCATAAAAACACTAAAACATAACTTAAAGCTCTAAAATACATTTAAACCCATAAAACATTGATAAAATCTAAAAAACCATAAAATTCATAAAAACCCTAAAAACCCTAAGAACGCTAAAAATACTAAAAACCATAATTAATAATAAAAATACTGAAAATCACATAAAAATCCATAAAAATATAAAAACTTTAAAGACTCCCGAATCCCGTAACAAAACCTTAAAAAACAAAAAAAAACACATAAAACCCCTGAAAACCTAAAATTGAAAATAATATTAAAAACCTGTAATAAAACTCTGAAACCGTAAAAACACCTAAAAATCATAAAAGCCGCTAAAACCTTTAAAAACCCTAAAAAACAAAAAACTACTAAAAACTATAATAACCCTTTAATCCCCTAAAAAAGTTAAAAAACTATAAAAAAACTTTAAAACCCTAAAAAATAAAAAATAAAGCTTCAAAAACAAAAAAAAATTAAAATAGTAAACCCAAAAAAACACTAAAGACCCTCATAGTCCCAAAAACCCTACAAGACCTAAAAATAATAATTAAGACCTAAACAATCCCTAATATTATAAAACCCTTAAAAACTATAAAATCCAAATAAATCCTTAAAAATAAAACTTAAAACCCAAAAAACCTAAGAATTTATAAGATTCCTAAAACCCTGAAAACCTTAAAAACCATAAAACCCTAAAAACCATAAAACACATAAAAACCCAACAAAACCCATAAAAACCCAATAAATATAAAACCACATTAACCCCCTATAGATTTAAAAAATTCTAAAAACCTTTAAAACTATAAAAAACTCAAAATACCCCTAAAACCCAAAAAAACAAAAAAACCCCAAAAACCCCTCAAAAAGCCTAAAACACACTAAAACCACTAAAAACTCTATAAAGCCTTTAAATGCCTAAAAATGTTAAAAACTCTAATAAACATAAAAAACTCTTATAAACTAAAAAAATAGAAAAACCACAAAAACATTAAAAAAAATAAAAACCCTCAAAATCCCTAAAACCCCCAAAACCTATAAAAATTCTACAAATCCATAAAAATACTAAAATATGTCAAAACACCCTAAAAATCTTATAAACCCTCAAAAAACCTATGGTCCAAAAAAATAAAACCCCTTAAAAACCAAAAAAATAAAAAAACACTAAAACCCATAAAAATCTATAAAAGCAGTAAAACAACATAAAAACCTATAAAATCCCTAAAAACCTAAAGAACCCTAAAAAACTGAAAAACCAAGATAAAACCATAAAACCCTAAAAATCATCACATCTCCTAAAAACCTAAAAAATGATAAAAACACTTTAAAACCCTAAAAACTCTCAAAAACCATAAAAACCCAAAAAACCATTAAAATCCTCAAAGGCCCTAAAATATCTAAAAACATAAAAAACCCTAAACCCTTATAAACCATAATAAATCCTTAAAAACCTAAAAACTTTTAAAACACCCAAAAACCTAAAAATGATAAATCCTATAAAAAGATAATTGAAACCTAAAAAGCTGTAAAAACCCATAAAACCCCCTAAAACACTTAAAACCATAAAACATGTAAAATAATAAAACCCCTCAAAATCCATAAAACCCCTAAAAACCATGAAAATACTAAAAATCCCTAAAAATCAAAAAAATCAAAAAAATACATAATGTCCATGAAAACCCATGAGAAAATCATCAAAAACTTAAACACGTGAAAACCCTAAAAACCCAAAAATTTCTAGAAACCCTAAATCTTTAAAAACCCTCTAAATTCCTAAAAAACCCAAAATATCTAACACCCTAAAAATCCTTAAAACCATAACAACCTTAAAAATACTAAAAATATATAAAAATTCTTAATAATTTAAAAACCCCAAAGAACCCTATAAACCCTTAAAAAACTATTAAAACCGAAAAAATGTTAAACCCCTAAAACCCCTTAAAGACCTGGGAAACCCATAAAATCCATAAATACCCTAAAACAATAAAAAACCCAAAAACCATAAAATTCCATATAAAATCATAAAAACTCTAAAATACTAAATACTCTAAAAATCCTTTAAATCTCGAAAAACATTAAAAAAATATAAAAATATAAATACTATAAAACCCCAAAAAACACTAAAAACCCCTAACAACCCACAAAATCTCTAAAACCCAAGAAACCATAAAATCCTAAAATTCTCTAAAAACACTAAATACCCCTAAGAAAACCATAAATACCTATAATAACTAAAATAAATAGAAAAATATGAATGAATTCTAAAAAAATTAAAAATCCTAAAAAACCCTAAACCCCTATAAAACCCTAAAAACCCTTAGAATCCAAAAAATCCATAAAAACCATAAAATTCCTATGAAATCCCTAAAAATCACTAAAAATGCAAAAAACATAAAAAACATGAAAAACCCTATTCAAAACATAAAAACTAAAAATACGCTTAAAGACCCTAAAAAATAAAAAACCCTAAAAATCAAAGAACCGTAAAAGGATTCTAAAAACACAAAAATCTATAAAGGCCATCAAACCCCAAAAACCGTAGAAACCCACAAAACCCATAAAATCCACAGAAAACGCTAAAACCCTTTAAACCCCTAAAAATATTAAAAAACTATAAAACCTTTCAAAAAATCATAAAACCCCTAAAAACCAAAAAAAATCAAAAAAAAAAATAAAAAATCAAAAAACATCTAAAACCCTAAAAAACAAAAAAAAACCCATAAAAATTATTAAAACCCAATAAATCCTAAAAAATGTAAAAAAACATTAAAAACCCTAAAAAAACTCTAGGAAATCCTTAAGAACCTAAAAACTGTTAAAACCCATAAAAACTGAACAAACGCTAAAAACACTAAAAACCCTTAAAAAATAAAAAAAAAACATAAAAATAATCAAAATTCCAAAAAACCAAAAACTAATACAAAAAGTAAAAAATTCCCCAAATATCATTCAAAATGTAAAAAACATAAAAACCCTAAGAAAAAACATAAAATGATGAAAATAATTAAAACCCCTGAAATAAAAAAAACACAAAAAATATAATACCCCTAAAAAGAATCTAAAACCACTAAAAACCATAAAATCCCTAAAACTCTATAAACCCCCTAAAATACACTGAAACTCTAAAATCATGTTAAAACCCATAAAAACATTTAAAACTCTTAAAAACATAAACCCCTTAAAACAAAAAAAAACTCCAAAAACTCAAAAACCCAAAAACCCTAAACCCATAAAACCCTTAAACTACCTAAAATCATAAAATCCCTAAAAATCATAAAAATGACTAAAAACACACACAAAAACCCTAAAACCCATAAAACCCTATAAAAATGTAAAAAAATCAAAAAAACATAAAACCCTTAAAACCCAAAAAACCCATAAAACACTAAAACCCATAAAAATCCAAAAAATTACTAAAAATCCTAAAAACCCATAAAAATTAAAAAAAAAAACCCTAAAGACCTAAAAATGTAATACCCTTGAAAACACTAAGAAACACATAGAAACCTAAAACACTTAAAAACACTAAATTATAATAATGATAAAAAACAAAAAACCCTAAAAACTCTAAAACCCATAAAAAAATAAAAACCCATAAAAAACATAGAAAACCTAACAATCCATAAAATACCAAAAATCCCACTAAAACTAAAAATACCCGCAAAAACACGAAAATATATAAAACCCTAAAAACAATAAAAATCTTGAAAACCCCATAAACAACTTACAAAATCCCTAAAAATACATTAAAATGTAGAAAACCCAGAAATCCATATGAAAATCATAAAAACATTAACACACTTAAAACCCATAAACCCATAAAAATTTCTAAAAACCCTCAAAATACCAAAAAACCACTAAAACAAAAAAATCCTATAAATTATCTAAATATCCATAAAAACATAAAAAACCTAAAACATTGAAAACCCCTAAGAAAACCAAAAAAATATAAAAAACTCATAAACCCATAAATACCCAAAAAAACTAAAAACCCTAAAAATTCCATAAAACCCCAAACCCCTAAAACCATAAAAACCCCAAAAAATTAAAAACCCCGAAGCCAACTAAAAATTTTATAAACCATTTAAACAACTAAAAACGTTAGAAACTCCCAAAACACTATAAAAAAAATAAAAAACTCAAAAAATCCTAAAAACCCAAAATACTCAAAAAACTCTAAAACCCAAAAAAAAACCAAAATAACAAAAAAAACTATAAAAATTTAATAAATCCTTAAAAATACTTAAAAACATAAGAACCCATTAAATTCCTAAAATCACATAATAAAACATTAGAATACAGAAAATACTTAAAAAACCTAAAAAACAAATAATGCTAAAAACCATAAACGAACCTAAAACCCTAAAACCCAACAAAATCCTAAAAACCCCTAAAAAAATAATTATCCTAAAAAATACCTAAATTCCATAAAAATTTAAAAATCCTAAATAACCATAAAAATATCTATGTAAACCTCAAAACCCTAAAAATAATTTAAAACACAAAAAACAAAAAAAATCCTAAAAAATATAAAAACCCAAAAAATAAAAAAAAACTAAAAACCCTAAGAAACCCCAAAAAACCAACAAACCCTAGAATCCTAAAAACCCCTAAAACCCAAAAAAACAATGAAAACCAACTAAAAACTATAAAAATCATTTAAACCCCTAAAAATGATTAAAAATTCTAAAAACCCATAAAACTCAAAAACCCCAAAATCCATGAAAAATTCTAAGAAGACGATGGTCACTCTGCTCTACTCCAATGATGGCGCTCTTATCGGTACGTCGTTAGCTTGAGGAATACGCTGATGTCTGTGCCATGGCCTCCCCCCTCTGTAGGAGAGGGTCCACCTCTCCCCCATACAAAGGATAGATTCTCCCCTTTCTCAGATCCTAACTCGCTTCCCACATTCCTATGGATTGATCATTGCCCTAAGGTTTCAGATTTTCACGAAGGGCTACCAAAGCATCCTCTATTGATTGCAGAGTTCAACAATGCCTCTGCTCTCCATATCCTGACCCTGGTTTCTAGGTTTTGGAATGGGCGTACCCCGGTTGATGTTTTTGATAGGTTTGTATTCGAGCATTGGAATCTTAGGGACAATGCCACTGTTAGTTTGGTTGACTCCAGTCACATTCAAATTCGATTCTCATTGGAGGAAGATCGTATCCATGCCTGGTGAAAATCACCTTGTAGGTGTGATACTACTTGCTTCTCCCACTTTCATTGGAGCTTTGACTTTCATCTAAATCGTGACTCCACAATGATGGAAATCTGGGTAAGGTTTCTTGAACTCCCCTCACCCTTTCAAAAATTTTCAATTATTACTATTCTAGGAAACATGGTCAGAAGCTTTATCTATGTGGATAGTAGAACCAGTGCCCTTTTCCATCCTTTTTGCCTAAGGTTTTATTTTGAAATTGATGTCTCGAAGGAACCAGTTGACTTTGTATTGATAGAAATTGGTGAAGAGCTTTGGTGGAATTAGCCGGTGGTGTTTGAATCATGGGAGAAATAATGTGTCTCATGACTTTCTCTTGGTATAATGAAAAGGGAATGTAGATTTAGTGATGGTGTGGTGGCTGGGCGTGGCAAGGGGACCATCTCACCAATGTTGAGCCCAAAAGGGGAGCCGGAGGTGAGGAATGATGAACCTCGGACTCCCTGCTGGATGTTCGGAGGGATTATTGGGTAGAGGAAGAGGGATCTTCCTCCCATCAAGGTGCTGAGGATGAAATCTTGGTCAAGGACATTTTCAAGTGGTTGAAGGTTGAATTGGGACTGGGTGGTAATGCTGCTCTTATAGTGGGGGATGTCACTCCTTGTGAAGTTGGGGTCGTGGCCTTACAGGCTAACCCTGGAAGGGATGTGAGCATGTCATTAAGACCTGCCTGCCATGGGATAGATAGGGAGACTTCTTTAGGCCCTCCACCAGGTGGACATGGAACTAGTGATGAGTTGGTCACATTCTCGAACTAGTTCAAGGCCCCGGAGTCTCTGGTCTCCATTGGATTTGAGGAAGGGGGTCTTGTGGTACAAGAATTGCAGGAGGTGGAGGACATAATTGAGGACCTCCAGGATGTTCACCAGCCTTCCTCTCATGATGGATCAAGGGTCTCGGATGTGGGTAATCACATGACCATTGTGCATTTTCCATAGCAAATTCCGATTGATGTTATTTTACCAAGAATTGCTATGAATGATGCCCCTCAGACTAAGCAGCAGACTGATAATCTTCATGTGGATAGGAGGATCTTTGAACCACCTGATCTGAGCTCCTGTCTTATTATATTTGAGAAGTTGAGTCCCTGTGTTGAGATATCCAAACCGATTAGGTTGGACTGTTCAGAAATCTCTCTTGAGAATCATGTTAAAGACATCTTCCAAAATCCATACATGTAGCCAGTGGTTTTTCTTGTGGATGAGAATGATGAACACATGAGGCTATGAGAAGTTTTTGGGTACCGCGATGACCTGCTTTATGCCATCTTGGATATGATCAAGAAGGAGTAAGAGGTGATGGGTCTTTCTACTTCCTCTGGCTATAACCAGAAGAGAAAGTCATGATCTGTTCCTAAATATGGCAGGCAGGGTGGCACGATTGTGCTGGAAGATACATCGCGCAGAAGAGCCAAGGGATTGAGTGAACCTCTATTGAAGCGGTGGGAAAAGAAGGACTATTCCTCCCTACCTAGGACAATGTATACTAGATCAGATTCCAATACTCTCAGAGGTGAAAGGGATGAACATGGAAGAGAAGACTGGGCTACCAAAGCGAAGCCAGACGTTGAACTCAGGAAATACTATAAGGCCTTCCTCAAGAAATATGACTCTTCTGAATGGGAGACGGTGGACTCGGATGCTTCTTCGGGCTATGGTGCTGATGGAGACCCTTATGGGGATGGGGATTCTAGTCTTTAGTTTTCTTTATTGTTGGTTTTTGGGTCTTGACTTTGGAATGTGGGGGTTTTGGGGGTTTTTGAGTGTGGGTTGATTGACCTCGCCCTTCCCCTGTCTATTGTGCCTTTTCTTCGATTGAATTTGGGGGGGCTAGGGATAGCCTGGTCTCACACCTTCCTTGCCCAAAAATCCATAAAAATCCCTAGACACTAATAAAATATCATAAAAATAATAAAATCCCTTAAAACAAAAAAAATCTAAAACCCAAAAAATACCTAAGAAAATCTTAAAAACTTATATACTTTAAAAACCTAAAAACCTATAAAAATATAAAAAACGGAATCCCCTAAAAACCGCAACACCCTAAAAACCCTCAATATCCCAAAAAACTAGAAACACATAATAAACAAATAAATCCCTAAAAAACATGGAGAACTATAAAAAAAACTAAAAATAATAATAATCATAAAACCCATAAAAGCCCAAAAATCCACTAAAAACATAAACCCCTTGAAACCCAAAAAACCCACTAAAATAGTGTAAAATAAATAAAAACTCTAAAATCCCATTGAATCCCTAAAAACATTGAAAAACAATAAATAACACTAAAAACAATAAAAACTCATGAAAACCCAAAAAATAAAAAACCCTAAAACTATAAAAACCATAAAGCCCAAAAATACCTAAAACCCTAAAAACCATAAAAATCCTTAAAATCCCTAAAATTATCATAAAATTTTAAAAACCATAAATAATATTGGAAAACCTGAAAAACCTAGAAACCATAAATACCACTAAAAACCCAAAAAATTTATAAAACCCCCATAAACACAAAAAACCATAAAAATCCATAAAACCCCATAAAACATGAAAATCATAAAAAATAACTCAAAATCCCTAAAATTTAAAAAACATACAAAATATAAAAATCTCCAACAAAAACAAAAAAAACCTAAAAACATTTTCAACCACTAAAATCATAAAAAATAATAAAAACTCTCTAACTCCTAAAAGACTATAAAAAACACCAAAAACTAATAAATCCCATAAAAAAATTTAAAACTATAAAATAATTCAACAAATCCTTAAAGACACTGAAAATTTATAAAATCCCTAAACCCATAATAAA
Source organism: Viscum album (assembly GCA_963277665.1). Taxonomy (NCBI): domain Eukaryota; kingdom Viridiplantae; phylum Streptophyta; class Magnoliopsida; order Santalales; family Viscaceae; genus Viscum; species Viscum album. Next base: position 1,965,178,346 of record OY728163.1, on the reverse strand, counting down.
TTATAAAATTATTAAAAATCCAGAAAAACATTAAAACCCTAAAAACTCCTAAAAACCATTAAAACTAAAAATATCAAAAAAACATCTCTTTAAATCCCTAAAAATGATAAAAACCCTAAAATCCCAAAAAACCCCTATGAAAACCATAAAACCGTAGAAACGCATAAAACCCATTATAAATCCAAAAAAGTACTAAATCCCCAAAAAACCCCAAAACCCAAAAAACCCTAAAAATCCCTAAAAACCCTAAAACCATAAAAATAATAGAAATCCCTAGAAATGTTAAAACCTAAAAAAACATAAAAAACAATAAGAAAACTATAAAACCCTAAAAAAATAAAACCCCCACAAATCCTAAAGATGCAAAAAACCATAACACACACCAAAATCCCAAAAAAATCCTAAAAACCATAATACACCTAAAAACATTAAAACCCCTAAAACCCCCTAAAACCCTTAAAAAAGAACTAAACCCTCCAAAAATAATTTAAAATAATAAAAATGTTACAAACACTAAAAAAATTTAAACCTCTAAAAAAATAAAAAACCAAAAAAACCAAAAACCCATAAAACCTTAAAAATCCTAAATATGCCTAAAAACACAAAACCCCTAAAAATCCTAAAAATAATACAAATCAAAAATAATTAAATAAATGAAACAAAACAAATAAAATTGTAAGATCACCATAAAAATCAAAGAACACTTAAAACCATAAAAACCTAAAAACACTAGAAACCATAAAATACCCTAAAACCCCCCAAAGACCCTAAATATCTCTAAAAACACTAAAAATAATATAAATACTATGAAAATTATAAAAATACCTAAATATTTAAAAAAACTGAAAACCAAAAAATACTCAAGTAAACATTAAAAACCTAAAAACACTTAAAACCCATAAAACAATTTAAAAACTCTAAAAATATAAAAACCAATAAGAGTCTATAATATCCCTAAAACCAAAAAAAACCACGTAAGAGGAAGCAAAGTTCTGATAATGCACTTACTCTTGGACCTAGAATCCAGAAAGGTGGGATGTATCTCACTGACCATTGAACACGGGAAAGCTAGTAATTCCAAGACTAGGGTGGTGAGTGATGATATCGTGCTACAAGGCATAATGGTTGAGCTTGTTGGTCATTCCTCTACTCTACTAAAGAGGAGGCCATGAAGGGATTACTCTACACTTCCCAGGCCAATTTCTACCAGAGCCTCCTACATGGCCTCCATGTATATGGAGCAGTAGAGGCTTAGGGACATGTATACCAATCTTGATTTTGAAATGTTAAGAGCTATGAAGGCTATGTCAAAGTGCGAGACGATAGATTCAGATGTTTCGTCGTGATATGGTATAGATAGAGACCCCTGTGGGGATGGTTGGGAGTTTGACACGTTTGATATGTAGTTTCTTTTGGGAATGAGTTTTTTGACCAAATCTTTACCTTTTCTGTTTTAATATCATATTTATATATACATTTTGGGGGACTATGGATAGCCTGGTCCTGTACATTCTTTTCCATAAAAATTTAAAAACCCCGAAAACCATAAAATCCCGAAAACACTCAAAAACCCTAAAAACCTAAAAACTACACAAATATTTAAATAAAATTAAATCCAATAAAATGTTGAAAACCCTAGAACCATGAAAACCCCAATGAAAACCTACAAACCATAAAAAATATAAAACCCCTCAAAAAATAAAAAATGCTAAACACCCAAAAAATCCTTAAAACCCTAAAAATATCGAAAAAACATAACTCCCCATGAAAATACTAAAAATACCTAGAAATATATAAAAATATAAAAACTCCTGAAAACTCATGAGAAACGCATAAAAACATACAAACAATTAGAACACCTAAAACCCCAAAAAATCTTAAAAATACAAAAAACGCATAAAATACACTAAAAACACTAATGACTGGTAAAAACCATAATAAACCCTAAACCCCTTTTAAATAATAAAATGGTAAAACCTATAAAAACCCTAAAACCCTACTAAAGACTATAAAACTGCTTCAAACTCCTAAAAACATTAAAAACCCAATAAACCCTAAAATCCCAAAAAAACCACCAAAACCCCTAAGAAAACTAAAACCCCTCAAAATTCATAAAAATTATAAGAAATTATAAAAATCATAAAAAATCCCTAAAATATATAAAAATAAAAAAACACTTAAATACTAGAAAATCCCTATGAAAAAAATAAAATCCTAAAAACTCATAAAACCTATAAAAACCCTAAAAACAGAAAAACATTTCTAAACACCCTTCAAACCACTAAAAACCTCATAATACGTAAAACACCAAATAACCATAAAAATAAAAATAAATCCCCTAAATATGTAAAAAACTATAAAAACCTGAAAATCAGAGGAATTCGATAAATCTACAAAATACTTAAAACCCATAAAAAACAAAAAATCTACAATCTATGAAACAATAAAAGGCCCTGAATGGTAAGGGATGGCGCTGCTCCTTCTCTCCCTCATGATGGGGATTCTCGGATCCCTTGAAGAATAAGTCTCCGTAGTTGATAGTTGCGGTGGTGCCGCCACTCCTTGGGATTGGAGGGGCGGAAGATGGGGTTCCCATGACACTCGCTATGCAGGAGCTCCCACCCTTTTTTTCCAGAGATTTTGATTTTCCCCAAAGTCCCTCACTGCCAGAATGGTGTGCCCCTCGATCCCGATTTCTATTCAAGAGCTTTATTTGGCCTCTCCTCTTCTGGATCTAATGCTGGTGGTTCGGTTTGGGAGGAGCCATACCTCTATCGACGTATTTAACAGGTTTATTGCCTCCTCTTGGAATCTCTGTGAAAGGGTTGTTGTAGGGTTACTTGATGCCCGCCATTTTTTGGTTTGATTTGGGAATGAGGATGATTTGATCTCTGCCTGGGATGTGGCTCCATGGATAGTCATCGGTTTTTTGTTCTACTTGTTCCAGTAGGTCTTTGATTTACACTTGAATTGTAACCCTCCAAGCGTGGCGTTGTGGGTTACTCTTCCTAGACTTTTGATATCCTTCCAGAATCCAGCCATACTTCGCGTCATTGGTAATATCATTGGGAAATTTCTTTGTATGATGCACAGACGAGCAATGCATGTCACCCATTTTCACCACGGATTTTCATAGAGGTGGATGTGTCCATGCCCCTGGTCAATTTGGTTTGTGTCGAGAATGAAGGTGAACTACGTTTGAAATAGCAGGTCTACTTTGAATCCTGGGGTCTTCTTCTGCTCAAATTGTTGCAGGTTAGGACACACTGCATCTGTGTGCCGACATGGAAGCGACTCCTCCTATTTTGTGTCTAGGACGTCTGTTGCAGCTCCTTAAATGTTTGATGAGATTGTGGTTGGGGAATTATCACTGCACAAGATGGGAGGGTTGGCTCCAAATACTACTATGGCTGGATACCCCAGGAGTCATGCTTCTTCTGGTGCTGATGGGAAAATTGGTGGCCACTCAGGAGGTGCGAGCTTCATCCATGGAGCCTCACAATGAGCAGGCTACCTCCCCAACGTCTGGTCCTGGTCAGAAAGTGGTAGCTAGGAAGGGGGGCGATGCATCGAGAGGAGGGAGTTAGTTTTGGGGGGGGGGTATGGGGACACTTCGCTGAAGAGTGTTCCGCATCAACCGCCTGAGCCTAAGGATAGTGAAGTGATTGATAGGATGAATAATGATCTAGGAATAGTGTTTGGAAAAAGAGTGAATGATTTTGAAGCTTGAAGTAACAATCTTGAAACATTCTGGGACTCTCTAGATGACCTGGCCGTGACTATGCAGGCGGCACAAGAGAGGGATGGGGTGTTGGGGAAATGTGCAGGTGGGCAGGGCATGGATGTTTCTGTGAACAATCGATTTGATAAGATAGCTGAGGAATTGGGCTTTGGGCAGGGTTTTGATGAGGCTATGGTGACTTGGTCTACTGAGTAGGGTCACACTGCTCAGGTGGATTGGAAGGAGGGTGATGATGCACTCATAGTTGTGGCCAGCAATGTTTCCAATGATGATTGTTTTCATGAAATGGGGTCTCCGGTCCCCAATTACGATAGACGTGTCAGACTCATGTAATCTTGAAAGGGAACTTGATGGTAATATAAATGAGTCTGGGTAGATGGGAGTAAAGAAAAAGGGAATTCAATAAACCTGGTTCTAAAAGGCAGGGTTCTGAAGGACAACCCATTGTGATGCAGGCACCAGTGGAGGATGCTTTTTTGCAGGAGGATTTGAATTCCCATAATCAATTGTTATGGGAGGATGGATCAAATGATAGTTTCAGGATGACATCAAATATGGCTCAGATTTGGAAAGAAAGGTCCCTACTTGTGGCAACCTTTGGGGAAAGAGAACTATGCAGAGGCTTGCCCGGCAAGAAGGTTTTTGCAGGGCCAGCCCATTACTGTTTTCTCTCTCAATTTGGAAGACTGTCCCAATATTCCCCAGTTCAAAAGTATGAGGCTTGAGCTTTCTACTTGTTCCTTGAAGCAAGAGGTCATAGAGATTCCTGTACAGAAGCAGGACCAGGAGGACATGGAAATACCCTCTCATGAGACACCTAGCTCATCTATGACTCGGAAAAGAAGGGAAAAGATGGATTATTCTACACTGGCCATTACTGTTCAAACCAGGGCCTCGTGCATGGAGAAGGAGAGGTAATGAGAGTATTATGCTATAACACCGTATGAATCTTCTAAGTGGGACACGAAAGATCCTAATTCTACTGATGGCTACGGTGTAGATGGAGACCTCTTTGGAGATGGGCATGAGTATGATGACTTTATGACTTGAATTTTTCACTGTTTCATTCTTTTGTGTCTTTCTTTCCTTGGTTTCTTCCCTTTTTTTACTCCTTTTGGACTTGATTCCTTTTATTTAATACATTTGAGGGGGCCAGAAATAGCCTGGTCCTTGCATGTGACTTCTCCCTAAAAGACCCTAATAACCATAAAATCCTTAAAAACCAAGAAAATGATGAATGCCCATAAAATCCATAAAACTACAAGAAAATATAAAAACCATTTAAACCCATATAAATGATAAAAAACACTAAAAACCATAAGAACCCTAAATAAACCCTAAAAACCCTCAAAATCCCAAAAACCCTTAAAACCATCAGAACCCCTATATATCCCTCAATACGTAAAGAACCCTAAAAACCCTGAAAATCATGAAGAAAATCATAAAACCCTAAAAACACATAAAACCCCAAAAATCCTAAAAAATGAAAATAAAAAAAACCCTAAAACCCCTCAATATCGCTATAAACCCTAAAACCATATCAATCCTAAAAAACCCTAAAAATCCATAAAATTTTATAAAACCCCCAAAGCCTGAAAATTCTTAAGAAAACTTAATAATCCTAAAAACACATAAAACCCCTAAAAATCTAAATACTCTAGAAATTATATAAAAAATAAAAAGATAAAAATCCCTGAAACCATATAGACAATAAAACAATAAAAAACAATAAAAACACTAAAAACTCTAAAACCCCTTTTAACCCATAAAAATGTAAAAACCATTAAAATACCTTTAAACTCATAAAATTTATAGAAAACCCAAAAATCCTAAAAAATCAAAACCCAAAAAAATCTTAAAAACTCTCAAAATTCGTAAAGATCCTAGAAAAATTAATATTCAAAAATTTTGCTTTAAATTTCAAAAAAAAACTTAGGAGGAAAAAAACCATAAAACCCCCTAATAAAATCTTAAAGACCTAAAAATAGTAAATACCCTGAAAAAATTCTAAAAACCCAAAATAAAAACCTAAAAACCCTAAAACACCACAAAATCACTAAAAACAATAAAAATTCTAAAAAAGTACAAAAATCTATAAGAATCTAAAAAAACTAAAAAACATTGAAAACCCCTAAGAAAACAAAAAAACATAAAACTCATAATACCTAAAAATTCTAAAAACCCTAAAAACTAACACAAATTTTAAAACCCTAGAAACCCAAAAAAACCAAAAAATAATAATAAAATTCACCTAAATGCATAAAAATATAAATAATAATAATAACATTAAAAAATCCAAATAAAACCTTAAAATCCTAAATACACTTAAAACCCCTAAACTCTTAAAAAATGATAGAAACCCTAAAAACAAAAAGTAAGACCATGATATCCTAAAACCTCCAAAACCCCAAAAATCGGTTAAAGCCCATAATAAACCCACATAACCCATAAAAACATTAAAAAATAAAAATAAAAATAACCCGATTTTTTAAACTTAAAAAACTCAAAAAAAACCCAAAAAACGCAAAAAAAATCTAAAATTTCTAATAAAACCATAAAAACTATCAAACCCTAAGAAAAAATAAATATCTTAAAATCCCTAAAAACACTAGAAACCCATAAAAATAATACAAATTCCCAAAGAGTCCATAAAAATATAAAAAACTATAATAACCCATAGAAACTCTATGAAAACCTTAAAAACATAAAAATAATTAAACCGCCTAAAAACACTTAAAACCCTAAAAACTATAAAAAAAACTTCAAACCCCAAAACTTTCCTAAAAACCTAAAACCCAAAAAAATACTAAAAATACTAAAAATCCAAAAAAACATAAAATCCGTGAAAAACCTAAGAATGGAAAAAAATCTAAAAACACTTAAAACCAATAAAAATCCTAAAAAACTCTACCCCCCAAACCCTAAATCAACCTAAAAACCAAAATACCCAAGAACCCATAAGAACTCCCAAAAACCATAAAAATAGTAAAACACACCAAAACACTGAAAATCTCATGAAAAAGTATAAAAAACTTTTAAACCCCTAAGAACATTTAATACTCTAGAAACCCTTAAAACACTGAAAAACTAAAATATAATGGAAAACGTTAAAAACCCATAAAACCTCTAAAAACCCAAACCCCCTCAAAATATATAAAACCCTAAAAACCATAAAAATAGTAAAAAATATCCAAACACCCCTAAAAACATCCAAAACTCTAAAAACCGTCAAAACCCTAAGAAAATATTGAAAACAAAAAACACATAATACCCCTAGAAAACCAAAAAAAATTAAAAAACTGTAAAATCACTAAAAACAATAAAAAACCCTAAATCCCTCAAAATCTCAAAAACCCTAAAAACTCATAAAAGTAGCTAAAATGTACAAAAACAGTAAAAACACTAAAGGATCCTAAAAAATATTTAAAAACCTAAAAACACTTAAAACCTATAAAAACCCATCAAATTTAAGACCCCTAAAAACTCTAAAACCCTCTAAATACATGAAGACTCTAAAAAACAATAAAAATCCTAAAAGACAATAAAAATATGTATAAACATAAAAACACCAAAGAAACCTTGAAAACCAAAAAACACATAAAACTCCTAAGAAACCTAAAAAACATTAAAACCCTAAAAACACTAAATACCCAAAAAACACTAAACCCCCCCCAAAAACCATAACATAATAAAAACACCTAAAATGTTAAAAAAAACTCTAAAAACCCTTAAAACCCCTAAAAACTAAAAAAACATTAAACCCCTAAAAACCTCATAAAACCCTCAAAATCTTTAAAAACTTCTAAAAACCTATTAAAATCCTAAATAATCCCTAAAAAACTAGAAAACCCCTGAAACCCCATAAAATAAGAATAAAAAATAGAAACACTCAACACCACTAAAACCCCCTATAAACCCTAAGACCATAAAATTATCAGAAATCCATAATATCCAATAAAAATCCTAAAAATTCCTAAAAATCACAAATACCGTAAAAACTGTAAAAACACTGAAAATCCCTAAGAAATCTTTAAAAAAAAGAAACACATAAAATCCCTAAAAACCTAAAAATGCTAAAAACCATATGAAACCCTAAAAAACTCAAATTACCTCTAAAAACATAAGGATCATCAATATCCATAAAACCCATAAAAATCCAAAAAAATCCAAATAGTCTCTAAAATACATAAAAATACAATGCTCCCAAAAAATTGAAAAAACGTAAAATTCCTAATAATACCATAAAAACCCTATAATTCATACAAACCCTAAAAACCTTCAAAATCCCTAAAACCCAAAAAACCATAAAAATCCTCAAAAATATCTAAGAGTTATTAAAACATAAAAAACCCTAAAAATATATGTATATCATAACCAAATAAAAAACTATTAAAACCCCTAAAAACCATGAAAATACAAAAACCCTAAAACAGATTAAAATAAGCTAAATACTCTAAAAAACAATAAAACCCCGAAAACTATAAAAACCCTAAAACCTCAAAAAACCAAAAAAAAATATAAACCCCATTTACACCTGTAAAAATGCTAACAACACAAAAAACCTTAAAACCCCAAAAATAAAAAAAAACCTTAACCCCCCCCCCCACCCAAACCCCTAAATTCCATAGAAACATTAAAATCCCTAAAGCACCTAAAAAACCTAAAAATAATAATAAATAACAAAAATTACCTAAAAATATCAAAAACCCTACAACCTTGATAAAACTGGATAAAATTATAAATAACTAAAATAACTTAAATCCCTTATTAATGAAAATAAACATTATAATCCCTAAAACCAAAATTAAAAATACCATAAAAATCTCTAAAAATTTAAAAACAACAAAAATCCTAATAAATCCCTAAAAATTCCAAAAAATTTAAAAAACCCGAATGACCATGAAAAAACATAAGAAAACCTTAAAATATTAAAAATAAAAAAACATCTAAGAACCTTAAAAATAATGAAAAACCTAAAAACCCTAAAACTCGCAAAAATTACTAGAAACAAAAAAAACCCTAAATCCCAAAAAACCACTAAAAATTATAAATACCCTTTAAACCCCTAAAACACAAAAATTATCTAAGAAAACATACATAAGATAAATGTTCAATAAAAAAATTCACAACCCAAAAAACCCAAAACCCCAAAAAACCCTCAAAATCATAAAAGCACTAAAATCCCATAAAAATCGAAATAATACATAAAACCACAAAAGGTAAAAAAACTCAAAAAACCTTGAAAACATTAGAAATCTTTAAACCCTAAAAATAATAAATGATCCTAAAAAATATATAAAATCTAAAAACCCAAAAACACTCAAAATCACCAAACACTATAAAAGCCATAAAATTACTAAAAATGCCTAAAAAATCTCTAAAAATGTGAAAAACACTAAAAATAACTATTAAAATCATAGAAACCTAAAACCCTTTAATACCCTAAAAACCTTATAAGACCATAACACCTGCTAAAACCATAATTCCCTAAAAAGAAGTAAAAAAGATAAAAACCCTAAATGCCAATTAAAAAATCTAAAACCCTTTAGAATCCTTAAAACATTAATATATCTAAAAACCCTAAAAACTATAAAAACTAAAAAAACATAAAACCCCCAAAAAACATAAAAACCCTAAAAACATTAAAAGGTCAAAGAAACCAAAAAATTCCCTAGAAACTATACAATACATAAAAATCTAAAAATAACTAAAAATATATAAAAACATAAAATCACCTAAAATATAAGAAAAAACCAACTAAAACCTTAAAATCCTAGTAACATTTAAAACCCCAAAAACAAAACAACCATTAAAAACCCTAAAACCCTCAAAAAACCTAAAAACCAAAAAAACTAAAAAAATACTAAAAGTTACCTAATATATTTAAATACATAAAAATCCCTAAAAATCCTCAAAACCTATAAGAAAACCATAAAAAATGAAGACACATAATACCCCTAAAAACCTAAAAATTCTAAAACCCCTAAAAACTGTAAAACCCCATAAAACCTCAAAAAACAATAAAACCCACCGAACACATAAAAACCGAAAACCCCATAAAAATCTAAAGAACCTACAAAATTTAAAAATACCTATAAACCCTTGAAAACTTATAAAAACTATAAAAAAACATTAAACCAAAAAAAAATAGAACCTAGAAAAATATAAAAACCGTGAAAATCTAATAAAACCTTATAAAATGATAAATATCCTAAAAACCTACAAAATAAAAAAAAAATCCTAAAAAGCCATAAAAACCCCTCAAACATAAAAACTCTGAAAACCTATAAGGAAACCGTAAAAACCTAAAAAAACCCCATATACGTCTGGAAAATGCTAAAAATAATAAATAACAAAAAACACCCTTAAACCCCCTAAAAACCACAAAAACCATCAAAACCATAAAACCCTAAAAACCCTAAAAACTAATAAACACCGGAAAAACCCATTAAAAATTCAAAAAAAACCCTTTAAACCCCAAAAACGTTAAAAACCTGAAAAACACTAACAACCCTAAAAACATAAAAACCCATAAAAAATAATAACAGCCCTAAAGATCCCTAAAAACCCTACAAGACTATAATAACCCTCAGAATCCACAAAAACTGTAAAAACCATGAAAATCATAAATGGATGTAAAATCCATGAAAATGTAAAATTCCTTAAAAATATTGAAAACAAAAAAATTATTATAACCCCGAAAAACCATAAAACCTACAACCCCAAAAACCCTTAAAAATCTCTAAATAACCCTAAAAAACTATAACAAACTGAAAAATATATCTTTAAATTCCTAAAAACATAAAAACCCCTAAAAACCCTGAACACCCATAAGACCCTTAAAAACTGAAAAACACATAAACCCTAAACACTAAAAAAATTATAGAGACACTAAAAATACTAAAAACCATGAAAACTAATAAAAACCCACAAAATCCATGAAAACCCTCAAAAAAATAAAATCATAATGAAATACTAAAAATCCCAAAACCCAAAACCCAAAACCCACTAAAACTCCAAATAAAGCCATAAAAATATTTAAACCCCATAAATCCCAACCGATGTTAAAAACCCTAAAACCCATAAAAACCTTAAAATAGCTAAAAAAGTCAACAAAAACCCTAAAAACCACTAAAAACTCTAAAAACTCTTTAATCCCCTCAAAACATTAAAAAATCCTAAAATCATTAAAATGTCTAAAAACTCAAAAAAAACCCTAAAAATCCAAAAAACCAAAAATCCCGAAAAATAATAAAACACCCTAAAAATACACAAAATCCATAAAACCCATAAAAGCATAAAAATCTCCCAACATCCCTAAAATCATAAAAAACACCAAAAACCATGAATCCCCCTATGAAAACTTTAAAAAACAAAAAAAAACTTAATAACCCTAAGAACATAAAAAACACTTAAACCCAAAAACACACTAAAACCATCAAAATCCATATAAACACTAAAACCCATAAAAAATTCCAAAAATCATATAAATACATCAAAATCCATAAAAATAATAAAAACATAAAACCATTGAAAACCCCTAAGAAAATATTAAAACCCCACAAAACATAAAACCCCTAAAAAATCTAAAAAACACTCATACCCTCCCCCCCTCAAAACTATAAAATTCCTAAAACAAAAAACCCTATAAAATCCTAATAATATTAAAACCTATAAAAAACACATAAAAACTCTAAAAACTAAAAATACATAAAACTGCAAAAACCAATAAAATCTATAACGTCGTTCCAAACCCTAAAACCCTCAAAATCACTAAAAACCTAAAAACCATAAAAATTAATAAAACGTTTTCAGAATACTTAAAATCATAAAAACCATAAAAAAATTGTGTAAAACATAAAACCATTTATACACTTAAAAACACTAAAAACCTAAAACAACTTAAAACCCCTAAAACCAAAAATACACTTAAAACCTTAAAATTCACTATAAGACCCTAAAACCTTAAAACCCTCTTAATAGGTTAAAAAAATAAAAAAAAACCTAAAAACCTATTAAAATTATAAAATACCTTTAAAACCCTAAAAATATTAAAAATATTAAAAAAGGTTAAAACCCTAAAATGGTAAATAAACATAAAACCCCCAAAAACCCAAAATACTCATAAAAACCTAAATAGCCATTAAAATTACTAAAAACATAAAAACCCCAAATACCTGGAAAAACCTTAAGAGGACCCTATAAATATATTAACACCTAAAATAAATAAAACCATGAAACCCCTCTATATACTTACAAACCCCTAAAAAACATAAAACTCCAAAAAAATCCTAAAAATCTCAAAAAATGTAAAAAACACTAAAAACATTAATAAAACCATAGAAATCCAAAAACACTTAAAAGCCCTAAAAATTAAAAGCATATAAATATTCTATAAACCATAAAATCCTAAAAACATTTAAAAAACCTTAAACGACCATAAAAACCTAAAAACAAATAAAATATCAAAAATGCCACAAAAACCAAAAAATATTAAAAATATCTAAAAACATTAAATTGATAAAAAATTAAAAAAAACCTCCCAACCGCAAAAAAAGATCATAAAAAACATAAACACCCTAAAAAACCTAAACACCCTCAAAATCCTTAAAACCCTAAAAACCATAAAAATCCAAAAAAAACTCTAAAAATACATAAAAACATAAAAACCTGAAAAACTATAAAACATTCCATAAACCTTAAAAACATAAAAAAAAATTATAAACACTAAAACACCTAGAAATATTTTAAGCACTAAAATCCATAAAACACTCAAAATCGCAGAAACCCCTAGAAATCATTAAAAATCCTTAAAAATCGAAAAAAATCTCTAAAAATCAATAAAAACATAAAAAACATAAAAAACCTGAAAAACCCAATAGAGACTTTAAGAACCAAAAAATAATTAAAATGCATAAAAACCCAATAAAACACTAAAAACCCTAAAAATCACTAAATACCTATAGAAACAAAAAAATCCCAAAAAATATCAAAAAAATTAAAATATAAGAAAAATCCTAAAAGGCCCTAAAAATCAGAAAAACTTTATAAACTATAAAACCATTGAAAGCACCTAAGAAAATGATAAAAACCTAAAAAATCATAAACCCCATAAAAACATAAAAAAAACTAAAAACTCTAAAAACACCAAATGACCCTGAAAACACAAAATACCCATAAAAACCATAAAAAAACAAATAAAACCCTAAAACATATAAAAACCATAAAAAACTTAAACCCCCTAAATCCCCTAAAAACATAAAAAACCCTTAAACTCTAAAAATCCACTATATACAATAATAATCCCTTAAACCCATAAAATAGTTAAAAAACTCAAAAAAACTGTAAAATCCAAGAAAAACTAAAAAAATCATAAAAACCCTGAAAAACCTAATAACCCAAAAAACCTAAAAAAATCTTTTAAAATCCTAAAAACCCTAAAAACCATAAAAATTTCTAAAAATACTAAAAAATATAAGAATAACAAAAAATATTGGAAACCTATATGAAAACCATGAATAATTAAAACAATTAAAACCACTAAAAACCTAAAAAAAGAAAAAAAACTCAAAGCAGTAAAAATCCTAAATACCCATAAAAACCTACAAAATTCATAAAAATTCTAAAAACCTTAAAAATCCAAAAAAGGACCTAAAACCATAAAAAACCCCTAAAAACCTTGAAAACACTGAATAAAACATTAATACCCTAAAAACACTTAAAACTCCTAAAAACCTATAAATTACTAAAAACCCTAAAAACCAATAAAAAGACCTTAAAACCTCTAAAACCGATAAAAACCATAAAAATCTAGAAAACCATAAAACCCCTACAAACCATTAAAACAAACTAAAATATATAAAAATATCCTTTTAATCCCAAAAATGTTAAAAATGATAAAACCCGTTAAAACCCTAAAAAACTCAAAAACTACATAAACCAAAAAACCAAAAAACCCCTACGAACCCAAGAATCCCTAAAAACCCTCCAAATCCCTAAAACCCCTAAAAACATTAACAACCCTTAAAAATATCTACAAATCCTTAAAAACATAAAAACCCCAAACATGATTAAAAAACACTATGGTAATGCTAAAAACATAAAACACATAAAACCCCTAAAAACATAAAAATCAATAAAAACACCCCCAAAAATCTAAAAACTCTTAAAACCCCTAAAATCCATAAAAATCCAAAAAATTATCTAAAAAATAAAAAACCTAAAAACCTAGAAATTTCCTATGAAAACCCTAAAACCCAAAAAACACATAAAACATCTAAAAGCATTAAAAAAATTAAAAAACCTAAAACACCCTAAATGGAAAAAACCCCTATAATCCCTCAAGAAATCTAAAAACCGTTAAAAACTAAAAGGCCATAAATTCCCTAAAAACATAAAAACCTTAAATACCCTAATAAAACAATAAAAATCTAAAAACACAAATCCACCTAAAATCAAAAAATTCCCATTAAACCCTAAAAAGATCCTAAAACCAATAAAAACCGCTAAAACCCACTAAAAACATTAAAATCACCTAAATCCCCTAAAACCCAAATGATAAAAAAAGTAAAATCCAATTTGAACCAACAAAACATTAAAAAACTCATAAAACCATAAAAATAGTAAAATAATCAAAAGAACCTTGAAAATCCAAAACAACCACAAAACCCTAAAACTGTTAAAAATCACTAAAATCCTAAAAACCCATAAAAATTAAAATAAAAACCATAAAGATCCCCAAGAAAGTAAAAAACCCTTTAAAACCATAAAAAATCTTAAAAACATTAAAAATATAAAAACTCTTAAAAACCATAAAATCAAAAAGAAATCCTAAAAACCATAAAAACCCTCATAATTACTAAAAACAACAAAACCCATAAAAATCATAAAAATCCATAAAAATCCCAAAAAATTTAAAAACCCCTATAAACTCTAAAAACCATACAAAACCCTTAAAACACAAAAAAAACACATAAAACCCCAAAAATCCAATAAAATGATAAAAACCCTAAAACACCCTAAAAATACCCCCAAAATCCCAAAACCACTAAAACCCATAAAAACCCACCAAATACATTAAAAAACATTACAAACCCATCAAACCCTAAAAAGACACTAAAATCACTAAAAACCCTGTGTTCCCATTAAAATGTTAAATTAAATCCAAAAACCATTTAAACCCCTAAAAACTCAAAAGACCCTAAAACCCAAAAAAACCAAAAAAACCCATAACACCCCTAAAATCCATAAAAACCCCTAAAAACCATAAAATCATTAAAAGTCTTAAAATTCCCAAAAAATTTAAAATAACTTTAAACCCTAAAAACCATTAAGAAACCTTAAAAAACTAGAATCACATAAAACCCCTAATATCCTAAAGAATTCTAAAACCCAAAAAACAACAAAAACCAAGAAACCTGAAAACCCACAAAATCCCAAACCCCCATAAAATGAAAAAAATTATAAAAATTCCTAAAAATAACAAAAAAGATAAAAAACCTGAAAACCCATAATAAAATCATACAAACCAATACAAATAAAAACCCCTCAAAAACCCAAAAAACATTAAAAAACCTAAAACACTATAAAATCCTCAAACCCCACAAAATCCATGAAAACCCAAAAAACCATAAAATTCCAAAAAAACCCATAAAAATCTCTAAAAATATAAAAAAAAAATCATAAAAAACCAATAAACATTAAATCATAGAAAACCATAATACCGTATAAGCCACTAAAAACCTTAAATACTATAAAACCCATAAAAACCCTAAAATTTCTAGAAAAATCTAAAACTTTTTATATCCAATTTTTATATAAATAATCTAAAAACATTAAAACCCATAAAAAATAAAAAAACACTAAAAACACAATAAAACCATAAAAACGGGAAATCCAAATAAACCCTACAAACCCTCAAAATCCCTAAAAATGCTAAAAACCATAAAAATCCTTCAAACCCATAAAAATACCTAAAAATTTATTATTCCCTAAAACCATTAAACACCCTAAGAATCATTAAAAACCTTAAAACACATAAAACCCCACAAACCATAAAAAATCTAAAAATCCAAAAATCGTAAAAACTCATAAAACTCCTAAAAACCATCAAAATATCTGAAAACCCTAAAATGTGTAAAAATTATAAAAAACCCATACAAATCCCTAAAAACATAAAAAAAAAATTAAAAACTATTAAAAACAATAGAAACATGAAATACATAAAAACCCATAAAAACATGAAAACTCTAAAACCCAAAAAACATGAAAAAGACCACAAAACCCCTAAAAACCAACAGAAACATAAAAAAATCAAATACTATAAAAACCAAAGAACCAATAAAATCAAAAAAACCCAATAAATCTTTAAAAACATTTTAAACCATAGTTTTTTTAAAAATATCCCAAAACGTTTAAAACCATAAAAAAATTGGAAAATCTCAAAAAACCCCAAATAACCCTCAAAATTTTTAGAACTCTAAAGGAAATAAAAATCCTAAAAAACCATTAAAAGCCTTAAAATGTAAAGGTCCCTAAAACCTTGATAACCCCTAATATAACATTAAAAAAATAAAACACTTAAACCCAAAAAAACCAAAAAAATACTAAAAACCCTAATGACCATTAAAAACCCTAAAATCCCTAAAATCCCCAAAACCCCAAAAAATCCTAAAAAAGAACAAAAAATATGTAAAAATTTAAAAACCCCTAAAACCTTAAAAAACCAAAAAAACCCTTCCAAATCCCTTAAAATCCAAAAAACATTAAAAATCCTATAACACTATAAATATCCCTAAAAATATAAAAATGATTAAAAACCTTCAAAAAATACTATAAAAACCTTAAAAACATAAAAACAATTAAATCCCCTAAAAACCTAAATGTGAAAAAACCCTAAAATCCCTAAAATGTCCCTAAAAACCCTAAACCACCCCAAAAACCATAATAACCCAAAAACCAAAAAAAATCACAAAAACAAAAAAAAACCTAAAAACTCTAAATCCTATTAAACCTCAAAAAAATTTCAAAAAAACTCATTAAAAATTTTGAAACCTAAATTACTAAAGGATTTCTAAATCCAAATACACACCTCAAATTCTGAAAAGCCTTCAAAAACATTCAAACCCAATAAAAACACTAAAAATTCTAAAAAAAATCTAATAATGTGAAAAACCCATAAAATCCATAAAAACACTAAGAAAACATAAAAAGAAAAAACATAACACCACTAAAAACCAAAAAACCCAAAAAAAACCCTAAAACTGTACTAAACCTAAAAATATACAAATCTCTGAAAACCATAAATATCCTGAAAAATCCATAAGAATACCTAAAAGACTAAAAACCCTAAAAATATGAAAACTCCTTTGAAAACCATAAAACCTAAAAACACATAAAACCCCTAAAAATCTAAAATATAAAAAAACCTAAAACCCTAAAAATACCATAAGCCCTAAAACCCCTAAAAATATAAAAACCTAAGAACATTAAAAACCCAAAAAATACATGAATATATAAAACCACTAAAAATCCTAAAATCATATAAATCCCTAAAAATGTTTTAAAACGAAATAAAACCCTTAAAACCCCTAGAAAAATTCAAAAAACCCCAAAACCTCAAAAAACCAATAAAAATCCTAAAATTACCTAAAAAAATAAAAAAATAAAAAACCGTAAAACCTTGAAATCCTAAAGAAAACCATAAAAACCAAAAAACAATTAAAACCCCTAAGAACTAAGAATACACTAATAACTATAAAAGGCCATAAAAATCCTTGAAACCAATAAAACCCATAAAATCATTAAAAACTATAATAAACCCAAAAACCCCATTAAAATAATAAAACCACTAAAAACTGTACAAACCCTTAACACTCATTAAAATGTTAAAATAATATGAAAAACATCGCAGACCCAAAATAACTCAATAAATCTATAAAAACTGAAAAAAAAACCTTGAAAAATAAATAAAAACCTTCAAAATGCCTAAAAACCATTAAAAATAAAAATATCATAAAAGATCCCTTAAAATTCCAAAAAAAACCCCTAAAACCATGAAATACCCTATGAAACCTTTAAAATTCAAGATTAATTAAAACCCATAAAACTCCTAAAAACAATAAAAAACATAAAATCACTCAAATTACATAAAATCCAAAAAAAGAAAAAAATCCTTAAAAACAATAAAAACAACTAAAAATGTAAAAACCCCTAAAAACCCTAAAGACCTCTTAAAACACTTATAAAGCATGAAACACCAAAAACACTTAAAACCCATAATACTTAAGAATTCTAAAAACCCAAAAAACACAAAAAAATACCCAAAAACCCAAAACCACCTAAAAAAATAAAAACACGAAAAAAAATAAAAACCTAAAGACCCATAAAAACCCATAAAATAATCTAAAAAATCTAAACATACTTTAAACCAATAAATTTATTAAAAAACCCTAAAAAAACTTAAAAACCCTAAAAAATCCAAAAAAAACAACAAAACCC
Source organism: Viscum album (assembly GCA_963277665.1). Taxonomy (NCBI): domain Eukaryota; kingdom Viridiplantae; phylum Streptophyta; class Magnoliopsida; order Santalales; family Viscaceae; genus Viscum; species Viscum album. Next base: position 1,965,160,105 of record OY728163.1, on the reverse strand, counting down.
AAATAATGCACAAAAAACATAAAAATCCTAAAAATCCCTAAAATCCTGAAAATCTTTAAACCCCTATAATTCATAAAATCTTAAAAAATACATAAAAATAATTTAAAACGTAAATAAACTATAAAAACGATATTGAAATGTTAAAAACCTAAAACAATTAAAACTCCAAAATCCCAAACAGGCTGAAAACAATAAAACACCCTAAAATTGAAAAAACCATCAAATAACCTAAAACCCCTAATACTAAAAAATCATATGAAATACCTAAAAATACTTAAAAACATAAACACCCTAAAAATCCAAATAAAACCCTAATAAAACCATAAAAACCATTAAATACATAAAACCCATAAAAACCTAAATATTCTAAAAACCCTAAAACCCCTTAAAAGACCCTAAATCCCTAAAACCCCTAAAACCCATTAAATCCCATAAAAATGTTTAAGACCCCAAAAAACAAATAAATCTCTAAAACCCAAAAAGAATCTTCAAACCCAATTATATCACTAAAACAGTAAAAATAATAAAAACATTAAAATCCCTCAAAATTCAAAATACCCTTAAACCCCAAAAAACCAAAAAACCCCAAAAACCCAGTCCAATGTATAAAAATTGTAAAACACATTAAAATACCAAAAAAAGTACTAAAAATTTTAAAAAAAATGTAAAAAACCCGAAAAAACCTAAAAATCCCACCAAAATCAATAAAAACATAAAGACACATAGAATCCTTAAAAACATAAAAAAAATGTTGAAATCCATAAAAACTGTAAAAATCCTAAAAAGACCCTAAAACCCTATAAACCCCAAAAAAACCAAAAAATCATCTAAAACCCATAATAAACCTTAAAACCCCATAAAAACCTAACAACTACAAAAAACTCAAAAAACCCATCAAATTATAAAAAATTTAAAATGTTTAAAAACTCTAAAAAAATAAAATTAGCCCTACAAACCAAAATCATACCCCAAAACCCTATAAAAATATATAAAAAATAAAAACAACGAAAATCCCTAAAAACCTCAAAAACCATAAAACTCATAAAAACCCTAAAAATCCCTAAAAACATAATAAACCATATAAAACTCCCAGACCCCAATTAAAACTGTGAAAACCTAAAAACCCTAAAAACTAAAAAATTATAATAACCCTAAACAAAGTAGAAGCCGTAAAAACCCGAAATACCTAAAAACTCTAAAACCCCTCCAAATCCCTAAAAACCTAGAAACCATAAAAATCTATAAAAATACCTAAAACCCCTTAAATCCTAACAAACCCTAAAATCATTGAAAAAACCTAAGATAATATAAAAAACCAAATAATACTTAAAACAACTAAAAAACATAAAAATGCTAAAAACATGGAATACCATAAAAGAACCTAAATCCACTAAAACCACTAAAATTAGAAACCCCCTAGAAACTATAGAAACTGTAAAAACCCATAAAAACCCTAAAGGCACTCAATGTACCAAAAACCATACAAAACATAAAAATGATAATAAAGTCCTAAAAAATACCTAAAACGTGAAACCCCTAAAAATAGGAAAACCCCTAAGAAATACTTTAAAACTAATAATACATAAAACCCCTAAAAACAAAAGAATTTTTTAAAATCCAAAAACCCTAAAAACCCCCAAAACCCATAAAAAATATAAAAACCCCTAAAACCATAAAAGCATGAAAAACAAAAAATACCCATAAAACCACACTAAAAATATACAGACCCTTTATCCCCTTAAGAGGCTAAATTTTTTTAAAAAACCTTCCAAAATCTAAAAAACTAAAAATACCCATAAAAACCACAAAAACAAAAAATTCAATAATATCCCTAAAAACCATAAAAACCCTACAAAATCCATAAAAATATTAAAATTCAAAAAAAAATTAAAAATACATAAAAATCTCTAAAAAATCCATAGAAACCCTGAAATCCCCTAAGAAACCATTAAAACCCGAAAAAAACTTAAAACAAATAAAAACCTAAAGAATTATAAAAACCATAAATAACAAAAAAAATCAAAATCCCAAAATTGCAAAATAAGCAAAAAAAATCCTAAAAATCCATAAAGATACATAAAAATGTAAAAACCCTAAAAGAATTTAAATTATATAAGAAAACCATAAAAACATTAAAACACATAAACCCCATAAAAACATACAAAATTCTAAAAACACTAAAAACCCAAACAAACCCTAAAACCATTATAACCCCTAAATGCTATGGAAACCGTAAAACCTCATAAAAACCTAAAACCCCACAAAAAACACTATAAACAATTTAAACCCCTAGAAACATAAAAAACACCTAAACTCCTTAAAACCCCTAAAATAAAAAACCCTAAAAACCAAAAAAACCAAAAAAACCATAAAACCCTAAAAACCCTCAAAATCCCTAATATCACTAAAAACCTTCAAAATAATATAAATGACATAAAAATATAATAAAATATAAAAACCCTAAAAACCTAGAATACCCATAATAAAATCATTAAATCATAAATTCATTTAAAACCTATAAAACATAAAATGTTCTAAAACCCATAAAAAGATGCAAACGACCATAAAAATTCCTAAAACCCATAAACACCCCTAAATACCATAAAACACCACAAAACCCTAAAAACTACGTACACTAAAAACAAATTAAAAACATAAAAAACTAAAAACATTCAAAATAAATAAAACCCCTAAAAAAATAAAAAACAGTAAAACCACCAAAACTAAATAACCCTAAAAATCATAAAAAGCTAAATTAATCCAAAAAACGCTAAAATTTCTAACAAGCAAACAACCCAAAAAAATATGAAAAACCCTATGAACACTATAAAAATAAAAAATCACTTAAAACCCAAGAAAAATTAAAAACATTAAATCAATAAAAACACTAGAAAACCCAAAAAACCCTAGAAAACCCAAAAAACACAAAAACCCCTAAAAATCATAAAACCACTAAAAATATTAAAACCCAAAAACTAATAAAAACAATAAAACCAATTTAAACCCCAAAATATAAAAAACAATAAAAAACATTAAAAATCCAAAAAAAATCCAAAAAAACAATAAAACCCCATAAAACCCTAAAAACACTAAAAACCCATAAAACCCATAGAAAACAAAAAAAATACCTAAAAATACAAAAAATTGTAAAATTTCGTATAAAACCTGAAAAAGAAAAGATAACATTAAAAACATAAAAACCCTTAAAACCCCTAAAAAGTTAAAGAAAATTAAAAACCATAGAAACCCTAAAAGCCTTAAAAACCCTACAACCACTCAGAATACATAAAAAGCATAATAATTATAAAATATCCCTAAAACCGCAAAAAATGTACATTGTCATAAAAACACTAAAAACCCTAACACCATAAAATAATAAATAACATAAAACCCCTAAAAACCAAAAATGTTAAGATCCTAAAAATATTAAAGAAATCATAAAACCCCCTTAAGCCTTAAAAAACACTAAAGACCTTAAAAACCCTAAAAGACTCAAACAATCAAAAAATTGACCATAAAAACCCTAAAACCCTTAAAATCCATAAAACCCATAAAATCCCAAAAAAATAAAAAAAAAATCCAAACAATTCCCTTAAAAATAAAAAAACCTAAAACACCTAAAAACCCATTAGAAAATATTAGAAACTAAAATAACTTAAAACTCATAAAAATTTAAATACCCCAAAACCCCCTAAAAATTTTGAAAACCCTAAAAACCATAGAAACCCCTAAAAAGTGTCAAAATACATAAAAACCCATAATTTCCCAAAAACCATTAAAAACTAAAAAAACTTTTTCAATTCCTAAAAATTATAAAAACATTAAATAAAAATTTAAAATCCATAAATAAAGTAAAAAACCCAAAAACCCCTAAATAAATAAAAATCTCTCAAAATCTCTCAAATTTATAAAAACCAAAAACAAATCTAAAAAAATACATAAAAACACTAAAAATTTAATATACCCTAAAACCCTGAAAACCCTAAGAAAAACATAAAAACATAAAAACACATAAAACACCAAAACATATTAAAAACATTAAAATCTCTAAAAATCCCTAAAAAACCTAAAACCCCTAAAAACCCCTAAAAACCACTGAAAGCATAAAAAACCAAAAACATCATAAAACCCAACAAAAAAACTCTAAAAAGCATTAAACCCCAACAAAGAAAATTAATAAAATTAAAATAATAAAAACTCAAAAAAACATAAAACCCCTAAAAAACCATAAAACCCAAAAAACTATCAAATTCCATCAAAGACCTGATAACCATAAAATCATAAATGTCCTAAGAAACCCTTAAAAAATAAAAATAATTTAAACACCTAAAAACATATAAAACTGTAAAGAACCTAAAAAATTTAAAACCCCTAAAACCCCTAAACCCCTCAAAATCCCTAAAAGCCTAAAAACTATAAAAAAATTCCATATAAATCCTTAAAATTTTAAGAAAGCTGAAAACCCCTAAAAATTAAAATAAAACCATAAAACCTAAAAACACTTAAACCCCTAAAAATATAATAACTCTAAAGGAAACAAGAACCATAAAACCCCTCAAAACCATAAAAACACATAAAAACCCATAAAACATCTAGAAATATATAATTCAATTAAACCACTCGAATTTTTAAAAAAACTCTAAAAACATTAAAATCCTACAAAACTCAAAATAAATACAAAAAACCAAAAAAAACCAAAAAAAACGAAATATCCAAAAAACCAAAAATCCCCTTAAAATACCAAAAAAACCAAAAAAAACCATCAAAATACTAATAAATCAATAAAATATAAAAATAAATAAAAAAACTAAAAACCATAAAAACCATAAAGATAAGTTTAAAAGTCTAAAAAGACTTAAAATTAATAAAAATCTATAAAAACTCCAAAAACCCTAAACATTCAAAAAACCATGAAAACCTAAAAAAATATTAAAAACACCCAAATACACAAAATCAATAAAAACCACTCAATACTATAACGATGCATTAAACTAATAAAATTTTTTAAACCCCCTAAAAATATAAAAATACACCTAAAACCCCAAAATAACCATAAAAACCATAAAAACCAAAAAAACCCCTAAATATCCCTAGAAACCATAAAAACCCTAAAAAAATCTTACAAAACACTTCAAAATTACTTAAAATGTAAAAAACCACATAAATCCATGAAAATCCCAATCAAAACATTAAAACAATAAAAACAACTAAAACCCTTTAAAAAAATGCTAAATACCATAAAAGAGACTAAAACCTGAAAATTCATAAATTAACTTAAAAGACATAAAGCCCTTAAAAACTATAAAAACCCTAAAAGCCCACAGAAATTATAAAAATCCATTTAAAATCCTAAAATTTTTTAAATACTCAAAAAAAATCAAAAAATCAAAAAACCTATAACCCAAAAAAACCATAAAACACTAAAAACCCTTAAAACCCTAAAATCCATTAAAACCCTAAAAACCAGAATATCCTAAAAACTGTAAAAATTAAATGACCCCTCAAAACCTTAAAAAAATATAATAAAACATTAAAAACCAAAAAAACATAAAACACTAAAATCCTGAAAAATCAAAAAACACTAAAACCCAACAAACCTCAAACCCCATAAGAACCATAAAACCACTAAAAACATAAATAAATATTAAAACCCCATAAGTCCATGAAAACCACTAACAACACTAAAACTCTTTAAACAACAAAAAAATTAAAAAATCTTAAAAAATAGTAAAAACCATAAATAAAAAACCTAAAACCCCAAAAAATCATAAAACCCTAAAACCATAAAAACCCTTAGTATCCCAAAAAAACCACAAAACCGTAAAAAATTCATAACAATAATAAAAATATAAAAACTCCACAATACCAATAAAACCCATAAGAAAACCTTAACAGCCTAAAAACACTTAAACCCCATAAAAACCTCAAAACATTAAAAAATATAAAAACACTAAAAAACATAAAAACCCTCAATGACTCAAAAAAACCCTAAACACCATAAAATACTAAAAATTCCCTAGACTCCCTAAAAATTTAAAAATACATAGAAACCCCTATGAAACCCATAAGAACCTAAAAATAAATAAAACCTGAAAAACACAAAAAACCCTAATGACCCTAAAAATATTAAAAACCATTAAAACCATAAAAGCCCTAAAAACCATAAATAACCTAAACATGATAAAAAATAATTGAAAACCACAAAATACTATAAATACATTTAATCCTATAAAAATAATTAGAATCACAAAAAAAACTTCAAAAATCCCTAAAAATCTCAAAAAAAACATAAAAAACTATAAAACCGATAAAAACCCCAAAGAAAACATTAAAACCCAAAAAACACTTAGAAATCTTAAAAACATAATAAAAGATAATAACCCTAAAAACTCAAAAATAAATGAAAATTCCTAAAAATCATAAAAGCCCCTAAATCCTTAAAAACCCTAAAACCCATTGAAACCTAAAAATACCACTAAAAAATATAAAATCCCATTAAACCCATAATAATTATAAAAAATATAAAAAAATAAAAATAATAAAAAAACTCAAAAAAATCTTCAACACATCAAAATCCTAAAAGACCCCTATATTTTCCTAAAGATATAATAAACCCAAAATTTTGAATAACCTTAAGAAATCCTTATAACCATAAAAACACTTAAAACTGCTAAAAACATAAAAAACTCTAAAAACCCAAAAATTATCTAAAAACCATAAATATATAGTAACCAACGAAACTCCAAAAACTCCATTAAAACAATAAAAACCATTTAAAATCCTAAAAACATTTAAAAATTCAAAATAACATTACAATATTGAAAAACATAAAAAACCTTAATCCCTCCCAAGAAAACCATAAATACCCTAAAAACCTCAAAATCCACAAACCTCCAATAAACATAAAAATACTTCAAAATCCTTAAAAATCACTAAAAACATAAAAACACTGAAAAAACTAAGAAAATATTAAAAAATAAAAGACACTTAAAACCCATAAAAACCTAAAAATTGATAAAAACCCTAAAATTTTGTAAAAAAATTTAAAAACTCTAAAACCCTATAAAATCCATAAAAACCCCATAAAAAAGAAATAAATTTATTTAAACCCATATAATATTAAAAAACTCTTAAAATGTTAAAAAACCAAAAAAACTCCAAAAACTCCTAAAAACAAAAAACCCTAAAATCGCATAAAACCCCAGACATACCCTTAAACCCCCAAAAATCCCAAAAATCCTAAAAAATCCTAAAAAAACTAAAAATTACCTAAAAGTACCTCAAAATATAAAAACCCTTATTAACCATGAATATTTATAATAAATCCTTAAAAACATAAAAACTCTTAAAACCCCTAAAGCTCTAAAAAACCCTAAAAATCATAAAATAAAATAAGAACCCATAAAAACATTAAAAAACTATAGACATGGAAAACCCAATAAAAATTATAAAAACTTTTTAAAAATATAAATATCAAAAAATATATAAAAAACATTTAATCCCAAAAAAAACAAAAAAATCATTAAAATCCAAAAAAACATAAAATTATAACCCCCCCCCCCCCACAAAAATCTTCAAAATCCATAAAAATAAATATACTAAAAAACTCCTAAAGACACTAAAAATGTCAAGAGCCATAAAAACCCTTAAAACCTTTAAAACCCTAAAAATAATTAAAAACATAAAATACATCTAAAACCCTAAATCTCCAAAAACCCAGGAAACCCCATAAATAATTAAAAATCATAAACCCCATAAAATCCCTTAAAAAACTAAAATCTATGAAAATCCTTAAAACCCCTAAAAATATTGAAAAACTCTAAAATAAATTAAAAAACCTGAAATCTTAGAAAACCCTCAAGTCCCTAAAAACACTAAAAACCCCACAAAAATACTAAAAAATCCATAAAAATCCACAAAAATAGAAAAAAACAAAGAACCCTAAAAACCCATAAAAAGACTTCATAACCTAAAAACAATGAAATCTCTATGAAACCTAAAAATGATAAACTTCTTAAAAGACACTAAAACCCCTAGAACCAAGAAAAACATAAAACAAACTAAGAACCTTCAAAACACTAAAAATCATAAAAACTGAAGGAAACTCTAAAATCACATTAAACCACTAAATATTTAAAAAATATAAAATACCATAAAAACTGAAAAAAATAAAAAAACATAAAACCCAAATTTCCACAAAAAGATTAAAAAACCAAAAAACCCTATAAATCCCTAGAAACCCTAAAAACCATTATAATACTAAAATTGCCTAAAAATCCCTGAAATCATAATAACCCTAATCACACTAAAAACCCATAAGAAAAACATAAAAAATAAAGAAATACTAAAAACCCCTAAAACCTAAAAAACACAAAAGACCCTAAAAGATCCAAAAAAAAATATAAAAAATGTTAATATCCTTAATAATCCCTAAAACCCCATAAAACACTAAAATCCCACAAAAAATATAAAACCGTTTAGACCCCTAAATATGTTAAAAACATAAAAACAATAATAAACCTAAAAAATTAAAAAAAAACCCTAAAAAAACGAAAATCCATAAAACCCTAAAAGCAATAAAAGACACAAAATCCCCAGAAATAATAAAGACCATAAAATTACTAAAAATCCCTAAAAACCCCTATGAAAGGATTACAAACCTAGAAGCACTTAAAACCCCAAAAAATACGTATGAATTGTTGAAAACCCTATTATAACTAAAAATTCCTAAAAACCCTAAATCGCCAAAAATACCAAAAAAATCATGAAATCCCTTAGAAATCACAAAAAAATATGTAAAATATTAAAAAACATAAAAACCAAAAAAATAAATGAAAAAACCATAAGAAACCCTTAATAACCTAAAAGAATTAAAACACAGAAAAACCAAAAAAAAAATTCAAAAAACCATAAAAATCCTTAAAAAGACCCTAAAACCCAAAAACCCCAAAAACCATAATACCCCTTAAAACATTAAAATCCCCAAAAAAACCCCATAAAAAACTCTAAAATACCAACTAATAACTCTAAAAAACATTTAAACCCATAAAAATATAAAAACTAATAAAAATATAAAAACGAGAATAAACCATAAAAACTCAAAAAAAAACCTAAAATCCCAAAAACCCTCAAAACCTCTAAAACTCAAGAAATTCAAAAAAACATTAATATCCCTAAAAATCCCTACAAATATTTAACTCTAAAAATAAGGAAAAAAATATAATGACCTAAAATCACATAAAACGTCTAAAAGACTAAAACAATTCTAAAACCCCTAAGAACCCCTAAAAACCCTCAAAATCCCTAAAACCCTAAAAGTAATAAAAATAAAAATAAAATCATTGAATACCCTATATAACTTAAAAATCCCATAAAAACCCTGAAAATTCTTTATAAAACATTAAAAAGCAATAAACACTTAAAACTCTAAAACCCTAAAATTGATAAAAACACTATAAATTCCAAAATACATAAAAACCCTAAAACCCATAAAACCCATAAACCCATAAAAAATCTAAAAAATCAATAAAAACCACTAAAAACATTAAATACCCTTTAAACACCTAAAAATATTTAAAACTCTAAAATACATTTAAAATCTAAAAAACTAAAAAAACTATAAATTTCCAAAAATACCCTTTAAACACTAAATCCTCAATCTCTATAAAAACCCAAAAAACCCAAAAAACCCATAAAAATCCTAACAATCCCTAAAATCCAAAAAAACATAAAAATAAATAAAAACCCCTAAGAAACCTGTAGACATTGAAAAACAATTAAAACCCCTAAAACCCTCAACACACATAAACCCCTAAAAACCATAAAATCCATAAAATCTATAAAAAATGAATATCCTAAAAAAGAAAAAATTCCTACAATTGTAAAAACCATAAAAAAAATTGAAAACCCAAAAGAAAACCTTAAAACCCTAATAAATCATAAAACATCTAAAACCGTAAAAATGATAAAAGGTTTAAAGACCCTAACAACCCTACAAACTACTAAACACCTAAAACCCCTTAATAACCAAAAAAACAAAAACAATAACAACCCTAAAACCACTAAAAAATAAAAAAACCTTCAAATACCTTAAAATGATAAAAACTATAAAAAATTAGAAACACTTGAAAACTAAAAAACACAACAAAAATAAAAAAAAACATTAAAAACCAAAAAATCCTCAAAATCCCTAAAACCCCAAAACCCATAAAAATTATAAAAAAAACCTAAAAATACATAAATATGTAAGAAACCATAAAAATATTAAAACCCATATGAAAATTTATGAACCATAAAATCTAACATCCATTAAAAACCTAAAACATCTTAAAAACGCAAAACCCCCCCAAAATCCCTAAAAATAGTAAAATCTTATAAAAATCGTAAAAATCCTAAAAATCCCTAAAAACATAAAGAACCCTAAACATATGGAAAAATCGGGAGAAAACATTGAAAACCTAAAATCACTTACATCCCCTAAAACCCTAAAAACACTAAAAACCCTAAAACCCCTAAAACATAAAAAAATCCCTAAAACAATAAAACACAATAAATTCTTCAAAGTCCCTAAAAATCTCTAAAAATTTAAAAACCCCCTAAAAACCATGGAACCCATAAGAAAACCTTAAAAACCAAAAAACATTTAAATCACTCAAAAACATAAAAAAAATTCAGAATCATATAAAAAGATTATGGGAACAGTAAAGACATCTAAAAACCATAAACCCCCCTAAAACCTTTAAAACCCCTAAAAACTTGTAAAAACCCTAAAACACAGCAAAATACCTAAAAGACATAAAATATTAAAAATACTAAAAATTTCTAAAATCAAAAAAACATAAAAACACTAAAATCCCTAAAAACAAATAAGAAAACCATAAAAAACTAAAACACATAAAAAATCAAAAAACCCAAAAGATTATAGAAACCCTAAAAACTCTAAAAACACTCAAAATCGCTAAGAACCCTCAAAATCCCTAAAACCCTCGAAATCCAAAAAAAACCCTAAAAAATTAAAATCATAAAAAAATATATAAAATCCCAATAACATAAAAACCTCAAAGAACCCTAAAACCCCTAAGAAACCCTTAAAACCCCAAAAAAAATTGAACCCCTAAAAACCATAAAAACTATAAAAACCCTAAATTCCAAAGAACCATAAAACCACCTATAAAATCATAAAAGCCTAAAATAATACATACATTAAAACCCATTTAAATATCTAAAAATGTTAAAATCTCTAAAAACATAAAAACTACAAAAACTACAAAATTTCTAAAAATCCAAAACACGCTAAAGGTCCCTAAAACAATTCAAAATCCCTCACACCCAAGAAAATATAAAATCTTAAAAATCTCTAAAAACCTTAAATACCCCTAATAAAAACATAAATACCTAAAGAAATTTAAAACAAGAAAAAATATGAAGAAACGAAAAAAGACCAGAAAATCCTTACAAACCCATAAAACCCTTAGAATCAAAATAACCATAAACCCCATAAAAAACAAAGAAATCCTTAAAATCCCTAAAAATTCCAAAACCCTAAAAACCATGATAACCCTATCAAAAACCTAAAAACACATAAAACCCCCAAAACAAAAAAACTGTTAAACCCATAAAAGATTATAAAAAACCTAAGAATCAATAAAGTCCATAAAAATATAAAACACCATAGAAACCAATAAAATATCTAAAACCCAGTGAAAACACTACACCATTTAAAACCCTAGAAATGATAAAAAAACTCTAAAAAACCTCAAAAACTCATAAAAACCACTAAAACCCAGAAACCCCCTTCAAACTATAAAAACCCCTAAAAACCATAAAACCGTAAACAACATTAAAATCCATTAAATCCTTCCAAATTTTAAAAAAGCATTAAAACCCTTGAAAAAATGTAGCCAATCCATAAAAATTTAAAAAAATTTAAAATCCCAAAAAAACACAGCAAACGCTAACAATCCCAAAAAACCATAAAACCACTAGAAACTCGAAAAACACTAAAAATCTCTAAAAATACTAACAACCCATAAAAACTAAAACATTTCAAAAAATCCCTCAGAACATAAAAAAACTAAAATCCCTAAAACCCCAAAAAACGATAAAATGCCTAAAACATCTTAGAAACCATAAACTCCACTAAAAACTCACAAACCCCTATAAACCCCTGAGAACATTAAATACATTGAAAAACATAAAACCCCTTTAAACTCAAAAAAAACCTCTAAACCCAGAATATCATAAAACAATAAAAACACTAAAACCCCAAAACCCCCTCAAAATCCCAAAAACCATAAAATCCCTAAAAAATCGTAAAAATCCTAGAAATCTGTAAACACCCAAAAACCCTTAAAACTATATGAAAACATTAAAAACCCAAAATACATAAAATCATTAAAGACCTAAAAACCCATTAAAACCCTAAAAACATTAAAAATCTAAAAAAAAACAAAAAACCCTAAAATCTATCAAAATGCTGAAAATCCCAAAAAACCCCTGAAAATGTAAAAACACTGAAAAACACTAAGAAACCCTTAAAAACATAAAATCACATAAAACCCATAAAAACCTAAAAATGTTAAAACCCTAAAATAACCCCTAAAAATACTAAAACTATTAAAAATCATAAAATCCCAAAGAAAACATAGAAACCCTACCAATCCATAAAATTCCCAAAAACTCTAAAACCCAAAAAACCGCGATTACACAAAAAAACGCATAAAAACCGTAGAATCCCTAAAAACCCTCAAAATCCTTAAATACCCATAAAATTCCTAGAAAATACATGAAAACCCCTAAAAATGTATAAATCCAAAGAAAACCTATGAAAAACCTGAAAACCTAAAAACTCTTAAATCTCTGGAAACCATAAAAAATGCTTAAAACCCTCAAAATCCCGAAAAACCTTAAAATAGAAAAAATACTATAAATTCTATAAATATCCATAAAAATGTAAAAAAAATTAAATACTAAAAATCACTAAGAAATGATTAAAAATATAATAAACACTTAGACAAGTAAATCACCAAAAAACAACTAAAACCCAAAAAACCAAATAATTACCTAAAACCCTAAAACTCCTAAAAACTATATAATCCCCAAAAACATTAAAAACCAAAAAATATAATAAAAAATTTAAATAACCTTTAATCCACTAAAGATTTTAAAAACATTAAAAATTCATAAGAAATAAAAAAACCTCAAAAAACCCTATAAAACCAAAAAACAAAAAAACTCTAAAAACCCTAAAAAACACCAAAATTCTTACAATCCATAAAAATAATAAAAAATCCCTTAAAAAACTATAAAAACATAAAAACCCATGAAATCCATGAAATCACAAAAAAAAGACATTAAAATCATAAAAACTCTCAAAACGCTGAAAACCCAAAAAATGTTAAAAACCTTAAAAGACCCTAAATACAATAAAAACCCTAAAATAGTAAAAATCCTAAAAACCCTTAAAACCCATTACAATCATAAAAAATAAATTAAATTCCTCAAAATTTAAAAATCCTAAATAAGCATGAAAAAATTTAATAAAAACATAAAACCCCAAATATAATTTAAAACCCTAAAACCAATTTTTTTAAAAAAAATCTAAAACCCCTAAAAGACACTAAAACCAAAAAAACCCAAAAACCCAAAATCCATAAAAAACATGAAACCCCCAAAATGTACAAACCCACTAAAAATTTCTAAAACCCATTTAAAACCCTAATTTTTTTAATGTTCTAGAAATTCTTTAAAACTCCAAAAAACTACAAAAACCATAAACCCCCCAAAACCATAAAAATACTAAAAACCCAAAAATCCATCCAAATCCCTAGAAACTCAACAATTCATAAAAACATAAAAACCCAAAAAATAAAAAAATAAAAAAAAAATCTAAAAGACCTAACAATTCGTAAGAAACCCTTAAAAACCTAAAACACATTGAACCCCTAAAAACCTAAAAACAAAAAAAATCATAAAATCCAAAAAACCCAAAATGTCCCAAAAATCATAGAAACACATAAAAATAATAAAAAATACATACAAATCTATAAAAATGTTAAAAATCCTTAAACCAATAAAAGAACCAAATGACCCTAAAAACCACTAAAATAATAAACTTCCTAAAATAATAAAAATTCTAAAACACTATAAAAACCAAAAAACAAATAAAAATTCTAAAATTCCTGTAAACACATAAAAACATTAAAAACTTCTAAAAACATTAAAAACACTAATTAACTCATGAAAATCCTAAAAATGAAAAATCAAAAAAACCTTAAAAACCTAAAGCCCTCAATATCCCACATAACCCTAAAAAATGTAAAAATAATTAAAAGGCCTTATGAAAACCTTAAAAACCCAAAAAACATAAAACCTCTAAAAAACAAAAAATGCTAAAAACCATCAAAATCTATAAAGACCCAATAAAACATAAAAATTATAAAAAATCCCTCAAAATCCGTAAAATGTTAAAAAAATGTTATGAAACATAAAAATCCCCAATAAAACCATAAAAACCTAACACTTAAAACCTATAAAAACATAAAAATTATAAAAACCCTAAACCCCTAAAAATAATCTAAAAACACAAAAAATACTACTAAGGCCCATAAATCCCCATAAAACTAAAAAAACCCAAAAACCCCTTAAGTACACTAAAAAATATAAAAAACAATTAAATACACAAAAAATAAAAAATTCTTAAAAATCTGAAAAACATAAAAAACCAAAAAAACCCCACTAAAACACCTAAAAACCAAAAAACAACCAAAAAATCTCTATAAATCCTGAAAAATGTTAAAACCCCTAAAAACTATCTAATAAAACCTTAACAACCTAGAATCATATAATACCCATTGCAAATATAAAAATTATAAATCCCAAAAAACATCCTAAATGCCTAAAAACCTAAAACCACTTAAAATCCCTAAAAAACCCAAAAAACCATAAAAATCCTAATATCCCTAAAAATGTTAAAACCCAAATAACCCTATGAAAAACCCTAAGAAAATAATAAAAACCTAAAAACATAAAAACCCAACAAATGCTAATGTCTGTAAAAACCGTGAAAACCCAAACATTCCATAAAAACCCAAAAAAACCCCAAAAATCATAATACGCATAAAAACATTAAAAACTATAAAAACACATAAAACCCATAAAGACCACTAAAACATCTAAAACCCTATTAAACCATTAAAAAAATTAAAAAATCTAAAAAACCATAAATCCTTTAAAAACTCGAAATACCAAAAAAACAAAAAACAAAAAAAAAATAATAAAAACCATAAAAATCATTAAAACAACAAACCCCATAAAATCCTAAAAATCCAAAAAAAATATCAAAAAATTTAAAAACCCGTAAAATCCTAAAAAACCGTAAGAAAACTATAAAAATAAAAAATATCTTAAAACTGTAAAAATTATACAAATTCAAGAAACCCTAAAATACCATAAAACCATAAAAATAATAAACACCCTAAGAGAAACCTAAAAATACCTAAAAATGTTAAATAAAACTTACAACCCCAAAAAACCTCAAATAAACATTAAAACCCTAAAAACTCTTAAAACCCATAAAAACATTATAAAATCTAAAAACTCAAAATAAAACATTAAATACCATAAATCCCTAAAACCCAAACCCCCTCGTAAAACCATTAAAACCCCTAAAACCCCATAAAACATCACTAAAATCCTAAATGTCCTTTAAAATACTAAATTAGTTAAAAAATATAAAAATAATTAAAATAATAAATAAATAAAAAACCATAAAATCTCAAAAAACCATTATACACCCAAAAAACCATCAAAATCCCTAATACACCTAAAACCCTTAAAACTAAAAAAAGGTTGAAAACCCACCAAAAAACGTAAAAAACCATAAACCCTGAAAACCCACTATGAAAACCTTAAAACATAAGAAAACCTAAAAACCACTAAAAACCAAAAGAAACTAAAAATACATTAAAACCCCTAATACACTCAATGTCCCTAAAAAACCTAAAAAATTAGACAACTCAAAAAAATATCAAAAAATCAATAAAAACATAAACCCCCTAAAAACAAAAAACCCACTAAAACCCATAATAATCCTTAAAACCCCTAAAAACCCAAAAAAATCATTACAAAACCTAACACCTCATAAAAATCCAAAAAATCCCTAAAAATACCTAAAAACATAAAATCCCTGAAAAACCTTGAGAAATGATTAAAAACCTATAAACACATAAAACCCCAAAATCTCCTAAAATTCTACAATTACCAAAACCCCCCAAAAAAGACCCTAAACACCCATAAAAACCATAAAAATCCGTTGACCTCATTAAAACAAAAAAATGCTAAAAACCAATAAAAATCCAAAAAACCCTCAAAAGACCATAAAAATGTTTCAAACCCCTAAAAACATTAAAAACAGTAAAGAACAATAAAACCCATAAAAAACAAAAAAAATCCTAAGACCACAAAAAAACCCTAAAGAAACTAAAAACCTTAAAATCCATCAAAATTCCTATAAACACTAAGAAACCTTAAAACCCATAAAAATCCCTAAAAATATCTAAAAACATAAAAAAAACTTTAAAATTAAAAATCTCTATGAAAAACAAAAAAAAATTCCGAAAAACATATAAAACCCTTAAAACCCTAAATATAAAAAATTCGTTAAACCCCCTTAAAACCCCTAAAACCCCCATATTCCCTAAAAACCCAAAAAACATAAAATAAAAAATCCTTAAAATCCATAAAATGTAAAACACCCTAAAAGCCCTGAACAATCCTAAGAAATTAATAAAACCCTTGAAAAAAATTAAAATTGATAATACCCCAAAAAGATCCTTATTACCCAAAAAACAATTAAAACCGTGGAAATGATAAAATCCCATAAATTCCCTAAAAAATATAAAAATCGTTTGAACCCTTAAAAATGTTAAAAAACACTAAAAACATAAGAAACCCCAAAACCCCTAAAAACCCTCGAAATCCCCAAAACCCTAAAAACTATGAAAATATTTAAAAAAATCCTAAAAATCCCACAAAAGGTAAAAACCTTGAAAACCCCAAAAAACCATAAAAACCTAAAAACGTGTAAAACCCCAAAAATCCTAAAAAAATATATAAAATTATATAAAACCCTAAAAACACTCAAAACCCTCAAAATCGATAAAAACCCTAAAACAATAAAAATTCTAAAACCCCTAAAAATCAATAAAAACCTAAAAACCCAAAAAACATAAATTTTTAATGATAACAATAAAATCCAAAAAAAACATAAAACTACTAAAAATTGAAAAAAATGTAGAAATCCTAAAAACACAAAAATATAATAAAAAACCTAAACTCATATAATGAAACAAACACCAAATAACCATAAAAACTGAAAACCCAAAAAACCCCTTTAACACGTAAAAATGTAAAAACCTATAAAATTCCATTAAAATCGTAAAAAACCTAGAAAACCCTAAAAACAATAAAAACCCACAAAACCCCTAAAATTTATAATTATTCTCACAAAATCCCTACACACCATAAAAATGAAAATTCTAAAAAATCCCTAAAATTTCTTTAAAAATTTAAGAACACTAAAATCACTAAGAAAATATTAAAAACTTAACAACACATAAAACCACTAAAAACATAAAAATGTTAAAAACGCAAAAAAACAATGAAAAACCTAAAATCCCCTAAAAAACCTCAAAATCACAAAAAATAAAGTATAAAATCATATAAAATCATTAAAAATACATAAAAACATAAAAACATAAAAACCCTAAAAACTCCTTGGAAGAAAATTAAAAACATAAAAGAAAAACATAAAACCCAAAATACCTAAATAATGATAAAAACCCTAAAGCCCCATAAAATCCATAAAAACCCCAAAAACCTAAAAACCCAAAAAACACATAAAATCACTAAAAATCCCTAGAAATATAATAAAACCCCTGAAATCCAAATAAAACCATAAAAACCTAAAAACACTTAAAATGACTAAAGGCCTAAAAACACTAAAAACTCAAAAAACCAAAAATAAGACCCTAAAAACCCAAAAAACTCCTAAAACCCAAAAAATCCCCTACAACCATAATAATCCCACAAAATCCATAAAAACATTTACAAATCTAGAAAACCTATAAACCTCAAAAAGTGTTAAAAACTCTAAAAAACTGAAAAAACCCTAAAAAACAAAAAAAAAATATATAAAACCCTAATAAAACCCAAAATACCTCAAACCGTAAAACCATCAAAATCCCTAAAAACACTAAAAACGCATAAAATAGTAAAAATTCCCTAATAATTCATAAAATTTTAAAAAACAATAAAAAACCTAAAAAACTCTACAAAAACCTTAAAAACAAAAAACACATAAACACCATAAAAACTAAAACACTAAAAACCATATAAAACACCAAAAACCTTAAAAACCCTCATATTCTCTAAAAACCCAATACCACAAAAATTCAAAAAATACCCTAAAAATTAAAAAAAATTATAAAAACCATGAAAACCATATGAAATCTAGAAAATTATAATAAAAATTAAAACCCATTAAAATCATAAAAACTATAAACCCCCCCAAAAACCCAAAAACACACTAAAACCCAAAAAAAACCCAAAAATCCCATGAAAATACAAAAAACCCGAAAAACGGTAAAAACCCAAAAAAACACGAAAACCCACCGTAAAAAATAAAACATTTTAAAACCCTTAAAACGTTTCAATAATCTAAAGAACCTCAAAACCCATATAAAATAAAAATAAAATGAAAATAAAACTGAAAAAACCATAAAACCTCTAAAACAACTAAAAATCCCTAAAACCCTAAAACCATAAAAATCATAAAAAATCTGAAAAAACCCAAAAAACATCTAAAACTATTAAAACCATAAAACCACGAATAAAAACATAAAATATAAAGAAAACTTAAAACCCCAAGAAAACTATAAAATTCTAAAAACCCATAAAACCCTAAAAATCATAAAAAACCTTAAAACCCTCAAAATCACTATAACCCTAAAACCCAATAAAAATCCTACAAATTCAATAAAAATACCTAAATTCAAGAATTATTAAAAACACTAAAGGAACCTAAGAAATCCTTAAAAATCTAAAAATAATTAAAATCCGTAGAAACCCCTAAAAATTCTTAAAACCCTCAAAATCTCTGAAAATTTTAAAAAATCATAAAAATACTAAAAGACAATAAAATTACCTAAAACATAAAATCCCTTAAAACCCTGAAAGACCCAAAGAAAACCTTATAACCAAAAAAAATACAAAACCCCCCTAAAAAACCTAAAATACACTAAGACATGGAAATCTATAAAAAGACCCTGAAAACTGTAAAACCCATAAAAACTCTAAAAACTCCTAAAATCCTTAAAAAAAATATAAACTCCTAAAACCCCTTTAAACCCAAAAAATGTTATAAAACTCTAAAGAAACCTTAAAATTACTAAAAACTAAAAAAATCTCTCAAAACCCCTAAAAATATCATAATATCATCAAGTTCTCCGAAAAACTAAAAACCATTTATGTCCAAAATAATCAATAAAAAAATTAAAACTAATAAAAACCCTTGAAACCTCCTAAGATAAAGATAAAAAATAAAAATAGTTAAAAACCATAAAACAAAAAACCCCCCTAAAAACCAAAAAACCATAAAACTATTAAAATCATTAGTAACCAATAAAAAACCTAAAAAACAACTAAAAATAACTAAAAATATAAAATATGTAAAATCCCTGAACACCCCTACGAAACCCTTAAAAACAAAGAAACACATAAAACCCTTAAAAACCTAAAAAAGATAAAAATCCTACAAAAATACTAAAAATCCTCAAAACCTAAAAGGACCCTCAAAATCCATAAAAACTATAAAAACCAAAAAAATCTAAAAAGTGTATAAAATCCCAAATAAACATAAAAATATCCAAAAAATAAAAAAATGAAAAAAACACAAAAATCCCTAATAAGGCACTAAAACCCCTAAAAATAATTAAACCCTTAAAATCATTTAAAATTGAAAGAAACACAGAAACACCTTATAAATCCAAAAAAAATATCTAATAGTACCTAAAAACATAAAACCACCAAAAAACATAGAAAAAACCATAAGAAAACAATAAATATTTAAAAACACTGAAAACTCCTAAAAACCTTGAAAAAGCTAAGAGCTAAACATATATATTAAAATATCAGAAAACCCATAAAACCCCTTAAAAATACCTAAACCCCAAATATCCACAATAATTTATAAAAACCTGTTACACCCTTAAAAAATTTAACAACATTAAAAACCATTAAAAATCCAAAAAAATCAAAAAATACCCAAAAACCCTCAAAACCCCATAAATTCCCTAGAAACCATAAAAAGCATAAAACCCCTATAAATCCCTAAATAAAACTAAAATTTTAAAAAAACTTAAATCCCTAAGAACCATCAGAAAATCATAAAAACCTAAAAACACTTAAAACTCCTAAAATGAAAAAACATTAAAAACCCTAAACCCAAAATACCCTCAAAATCCCTAAAACCTAAAAAACCCATAAAAATTCTAAAAAATCACTAAAAACACAAAAAAAATTAAAAATCCAAAAGACAATAAAATACATTAATAAAACCTTAAATTGAAATAAATAAATAAAACTCCTAAAAACCTAAAAAATTATGGAAACTATAAAAAGACCATAAACCTGTAAAATTACATGAAACAAAAACCCCTAAAACCCAAAAAACCACAAAAAACTCTAAATTCCATTTAAACCCCTAAAAACCCAAAAAACCATTAAAACTCTAAATACCCCTGAAACCACTAAAAACACTAAAAATTCCCAAGAAAAAATAAATAATAATAAAACTCAAAAAAACACTAAAACATAAAATACACAAACCCCCTTAAAAACTTCAAAATCATAAAAACAATAAAATCCATAAAACTCCAATACTCCCTATAAATCTTAAATAAATGAAAAAAACACTAAGAGCAATGAAAGGCCAAAGAAACCTTGAATGACTTAAAACAATTAAAGACCCTAAATATATAAAGAAAATAAAAACCATAAAAACACTAATATCCCTAAAAACACTCAAAATCTCAAGGAACCCTAAATGCCATAAAAATAAAAAAACATAAAAATCCCCAAAAACAAAAAAACAATAAAAATACATAAGAAAATCATAGAAACCAAAAACCCTTAATACCCCTAAAATCCTAAAAATTAAAAAATCCTAAAAAATCCTAAAGAGTCCCTAAAACCCCTAAATCCATAAATTCCATGAATATGATGAAAAAAATATAAAAAACCTTAAATATAAAAAAACCCACTAAAAACTATAAAAACCCTTTAGACCCATTAAATCATTAAAATATATAAGAACCCTTAAAACCCAAAAAAACTAAAAAACCCAAAATACCCAAAATACCCACAAAAACCATAAAATTTTAAAAAACCTGATAACCCAAAAAATCCATAAAACCCATTAAAAAAATATAAATCCTAAATTCTCTAAAAATATATTAAAATATAAACTCCCTAAAATCTAAAAAAACCATACAAAAACCTGAAAATCCTAATAAAATTTAAAACCCCAAACCTAAAACCTATTAAAACCCTAAAAACCCAAAAACTCTCAAAAAACCTTAAACCCTAAAACCCTAAAACCCTTATGAAAATCATAAAAACCGGAAAACATATAATACCCTTAAAAACCAAAAATTTCTAAAAACCCTCAAACCCTAAAAATCCAAAAAATAATAAAACCCCCAAACCCGTATCTACAAGCTACTGGGCCACATGCAGGTGGGCAGGTCAACCAACTGTCTAAGTGGGCCATTACATTTTTTTGTATGCCTGGGTGGTGGATCACTGTCGATGTTAAGAGTATCGTCACAATGCAGCCATCCCGCTTCCTATCTTTCGGCCTACCCTACTGAATATAGCCGGAGTTCGCTTGAAATCTCTCAACTCTAGTGAAGTCTTCGAGCTCCTGAGCGACTTATCCCAGTTCATATTCACTCCCTACCCCACCCTTTCTAGCGTCTCAGTTGACAACCGCCAGGGGAGAATGGAAGAGCACTCTTACATGGTCTCCCTATGGGACGAGTTTCTGTTCACATGGATTGACAGTGTCTCTTTCTGCAAGCTGTACATCCCGTATCGCCATTCTCGCCAGTTTGGGTGCATGCATGTTCAAGCTTCCCTTCCCCCTCCTCGGGCCCAAGGACGACATCTAGCCACACTTCTTCAGTGGTGGCTGATGCTAACGCGGGAGGGCTCTGACGCAAGCATTCCCCTGCCTGATACGGGTGCGGCTGCCAGCCTTTCCCTAGAATATGCAAAGACATGGGTAAAATACTATCCTGACGGGATCCTAGGGAAGGTTTTCTGGCAGACTCCCAAATCGGGAGGTATGGTGGCTGCTGCATCCACTACACCTTCCTCATCAATTTCAAGGGAGGACCGACTAATGGCTCACCAATCAAAGAGATTTAGAGAACATTCCTCTTCCGACCATGTGATGGCCACAGTTCGGGCAAGTTCATCCTTCTTGTGCATGGATGAGGATGACCCTATGGTGTCAGATCCCAGCGAGACCATAACAGAGGTTCCACCAGTCGATATCGGGTTTAGAAACTTAGACCCCAAGCCTGAACCGGGGTTAGGAGCTCTAGACTTTCCAGCTTCAGAGCCTACATATAGTGAGCACACGTCTGCACGAGTTTCCATGCCAGACTTTATTCTCATGATGTCTAGCGAGGATACCATGGATCCTCACATCATGGTGGACCATAGGTCAGTGTGCAGGTGGGCCTGGCCCTGAATTTGTGAGATCATCATCAAAACCCCCTTAGCCGAAATGGCAACGAAAACTGAAGCTCTTCGTCAGCTCTTCCTGGGTTTGGGGTCAGGTGGCTTTGACTATCGGCACTTCCATTCTATTTCTTTCAAACTTTTCATGGCCCGCGAGGAAGCTATCACTAGTGAATGCAAGCTCGCTCACTTTGAGACCACTCATTTTAGGTCCTGAACCTTGGAGGAAACCACAAAAAATCTTCATCAACTGATAGAACGGGGGCGATCTCCCGAGACCAGGCAGCCATCCTATCCTCTGAGTTGCATGAAAGCGAGGAATGAGCCGCGATGCTGAGGGATTAGTTATCAGCTATGACTGGACATCTTGAAGTCACCAGAAAAGGGATCAATGATCTCCAAACTGTAGTGGAGCGTATCCGTCCGGTGACTGAGGCTAAGACCAGGGAGAAGGTAGCGTTGGAACAATCCTGCGACGGCCTTCGCCGCGTAGTCGCTAATCTAGTGGGGAGAGAAAGTTAGGCTCCATTATAATTGTCAGAGCTACTTTTGTATCCCCTGTTTCACTTACCCCTCTGTCCCCCTCTATTTTTTGTATAAAGGAGAGACCCCATATTGTGGACGTCCTCCCTTTTTTTCTGAATGAAATACAGTCTCCATTAATCACTCGTTGCTGTGGAATTTGACTCTTACTTAGAACAATTGTTGTGAAAATAACAATTCACTGAATCAGAACCAATCATAACTCAGGAAAACAAGCCCTAATTATTGCCCGGACCATGGGATCCAGCGAGCGTAGTCTGACTTTTGCTAGGGTTTTATAGGAAAACCCTACAAACATTTTGTCTTTTTCTTCTTTTAATGCACTGATTTTTCCTGGTCCCATTAATGTGGACCCAGTGGGTATAACCCGGCTTTTTTTAGGACGCCCTTTTTAGGTTTTCAGCCTAACAGGATTTTTGCTTCTTTCTTATATGATTAGTTTAATGTCCTGCCGACAAGACTATCATTACAGATGTTTTAGGTCAAACAGCTTTGACCAAATATGGTGGGTGAGGGCCCCAATGGGGTTCAACTGACTAAAAGATGTTTTAATACCCTTCAGACGCACGTGGGGAAACATGATTGAATTTGAGAGGCATGCAGGGCATGCCTCGGGACATGGCTCTGGGCATGGGAGTCGTTCTGGCGTATAGAGGTAAGAAGAGCATTGCCTAAAGAAAACATTTCTTTGGTAGATGGGCCAGGGGAAATCAATATGAAGATCCGTCGAGGGCATGGTATGCATAGTAATACAAAGGTTTCCTTAAGTCAAAGACTTATCCATTTCTGATGGCCAGGGGACTTCATGGAAGTACGTATTATGGAAACCACGATGGATGGCATGGAAAGAAATGAAAACCACCAGGGGAGGCTCCGAAGGAGAGTGTGACATCTAAAAGGGTTTTGGGAACATCTGTACTAATTAGTAGCGGGGTCCGAAGACCACCCCCCTACGCGTTTAGTTAGCGTAAGGGATGGTTGAGGCTCGACGCAGTTTAAAGTCATGCAGTTGGGACATTATCTGAAATGGAACAACTTCTCCTGGTTCTCGGTAATCTCGTCAAAGACATTTCACCGCATTCAGGTAGAATTGTGAAAGAGGTTGGGAATCTGTAGCTTAGAGTGTTTCCGAATCCTGGGATAGAAATTGTGGCTCAAAGGCCAAGAGGCGTACGGAGAGAAGCATTTCCCAAGGAAAACATGAATTTTGTAGATGGGCCAGGGGCGACTAATATGAAGAGTCGCTGAAGGCATGATATTCATAGTCATACAACGGTGTCCTTAAGTCAAAGACTGTCCACTTCTGATAGCCGAGAAACATCAGGGAAGTTGAGATTTGGAACCACCAGGGGTGGATTATGAGATTTCGGCTTTTTATGAGTACAGAGTGTGGTTTATGATGAGAGTGTTCCTGAATACTGGGGAAATATATAGACTATACTTCCTGAGAACAGGTGAAGTAATTATTTCTCATGCTGGTGTGAGGCGGTGGTTCGTGCAGGTCTGACCCATGCACTACAAGACCGAGAAAAGCCTCTGTTTCTTACTGAACCCGTGATGGGTTCGACCATGCAGCTTAATGTCATACGGTAAGGACGAAGATATCTTTAAGGGTTGTCATTCAGTAAAACGTCATGAGGCGAGGATGGGGAGCATTATTAAATGTTGTCGTGCAGTTTAACGTCATGCGGCGAGGAAAGGGGGCATTTTTGAAGGTCTCTATGTTGTTTAACTTCATGCAGCGAGGATGGATTCTGTGCAGTTTAACATCATACAGTGAGGACGAGGATATCTCTAAGGGTTTTCATGCTGTTTAATGTCATGCGGCGAGGACAAATATATCTCTAAGGGTTGTCATGCAGTTTAACGTCATGCGACGAGGATGGAGGGCATTATTGCGAAGGATTCTCTTCATCAGAATACAACTTGGATTGAATACCTCAACATTCCCCAGGTGTGGAAGGGGGTTGTTTGGTGTAAATCATGGTTCCGGGGATTCTTGGATCAGGAGAGGTGATATGGGGGATCTGAGGCCGGTAAGCGTACGGAGCTAGGAAGAGAATCGCCTGTGTAAATCATTCCTTTGATGGAAAAGCCAGGGGCTATCATTATGCAAAGCCGCTAGGGGCATGGTATGCATAGTCGTACAAAGGTGTACATGGGTCGATAACTTTCCACTTCTGATGTCCATGAGTGGTTATGAGGATTCGCGGTTTTCCAGGCCGTGAAGTCTGTCATCTGGTGAGGAATTCCTGGACATGTCAAGAATATTCTTCCATGGCTACTATTAAAGCTTAAAGCGCCCCCTGCGCTGATTTATCTTGCTCGCGGGGGTGTGCCTTCACTCTATGCAGTTTAACATCATGCAGTGAGGATGAAGTACTGCTAGTTTATCAATCATAGAGCTCGGACCATTGGGTGACTATTTCTGCAATCACTCGAAGGATAATTTGGATAGGATGTTCTGGTATACTTGGAACAAGGCCTGGGATGAAGGTCATAAACTAAAACTTTGTGTTTTCCCGGATCAGGAGGTATGGTGTGGGGGCTCTGAGGCCGATAGGCGTATGGAGCTAGGAGAAGTACTGGACGACGAAATCTTTCCTTTAATGGACGATCCAAGGGATATTATTATGCAGATCCGCTGATGGAATGGTATGTATAGTCGTACAAAGGTGTCCACGGGTCGATGATTTTCCACTTTCGATGGCCATGAGTGGTTATGAAGATCCATAATTGCTCACAATTCAGATTTCTGCATGTGGGGATAATGGTGTCTGGGTATACAAGAAACATCTTCACCACAATTGTTCGTTGAGTCAAAGTATCCTAGTCCTGGATTGATGTTTGTTGATGCAGGTCACTATGTGAACCACTGGTGGACACACAGGCTAGCCAGATAGGGAAACCCTGGCAACACCCAAATGTGAAAAGGGGAATGAAATTGTAAACCCCTTGGCCATAAACTTCTGGATCAAGAGATATGGTGTGGGGGCTCTGAGGCCGGTAAGCGTATGGAGCTAAGAAGTGTGTATCCTATGGAAATATTTCCTTTGGTAGACGGGCCAGGGGCTATCAATATGCAGAGCCGCTGAGGGAATGGTATGCATAGTCGTACAAAGGTTTCCACGGGTCGATGACCTTCCACTTCCGATGGCCATGAGTGGTTTTCAAGATCCATAACTATCCGGGTCATGGAGTCTAATGTACGGAAAGGATGTATCCAAATGAGCAAGGAGTATCTCCATCTCATATCGCCATGTGTCTTGGGTGGGTCGTGATGAATTTTGTGCAGTTTAACGTCATGCGGTGAGGACAAACTCCGTGCAGTTTAACGTCATGTGGTAAGGATGAATGTGAACCGACGTGAAAGACAAAGGGGGTCTGCACAGTTTAAAATTGTGCAGTGGGGACAACTTCTGTGCAGTTTAACATCACATGGTAAGGACGATGATATACACCTCATGCAGGTCTGGTCCGTACACGGGGGAATGGGTCATTTTTAACATCATTGTCCGTGCAGTTTAACGTCGTGCGGTAAGGACAAAGATATACACCCTGTGTCAGATGATTCACACATGGGGGAAAGGGGAATTTTTAACATCATTTTCTGTGCAGTTTAATGTCGTGCGGTAAGGACGAAGATATACACACCATGTCGGATGATTCAAACATGGGGGGAAAGGGGCATCCTTTTTTTGATGTGGATGGGCCAGGATAGGGAATCACGGCGTCGCTACGTATCCTGCGAGGGCCGGAGTCAAGTCGTACGTAGTTCTCTGTAAAGATGATACACCCCGTGTCGGTCTGGTCCGTACACCGGAGAAAGGGGACATTTTTTTGAGGTCGCTAGGCCAGGATAGGGAATCTCGGCGTCACTATGTATCTTTTTCCCTTGGAATTCGGGGATGACCTCCTGGATGGGAGATTCAAACGTTCCGATCGGTTTCTAGCGGGTTTGTTCGTAGAACCAGAAACATCCAATGATTCCACATCCATTTGGACCTACTTTCCAATGGTAGGCGCTCATTAGCTTGTGGACTGATGAGGATTAGGAATTTGCATTGGTCGAGAGGATGGGAGGTCGGACTCATCACACCTTTTTGAGGGGAATTATTGTCTATTCCGGGACTCTCTTTATATATTTAGGTTATGTTCATGAATCCTTATTACATTACCAAGTATAAAATGAGCTTTTCCTTTAGTTTTGACAATCAATGATTAAATATGTATGAAATTTAGAGGATATTTTTTATGTATTCGAGGTTCTTGGTCAATGGTAACCTTCAAAACATTCATGTAAAAGTCTCTTGGTCATTATGATGACCAGGCTGGTTTTAAAGCCACTCAGTGGGGCACTTGATGTTTATTGTCATTCAGAAGGACATGAATTATTTCAGAGTTGGGATCGAACCCATAGATGGGCTACCTACGTATCCTTTGTTTTGGAAAAGTAATCAGAACCCACGTAGTTCGAGTAAAGGGTATGATGTTTATGATTAATGGCTCAAAGAAGGATGTCACAATTACTTTTACACTCTAAGCTCACGTGAGTCATGCTCGGTGTGAATAAAAAGAGGTATTAGTAAAAATTAGACAATTGTGCCAGGAAAGATGTAATCATAAGAAATGGTTTGGGGCTTATGTATGTATGACTACCCAGAGGATTTACTTTAGGGAGAAAATCCAAGAACAGGGTCCATAAAGGTATATGTGCTTCATGGAGATTTGAATACTCTAACTTGGGACTTATTCCTGAAAAGGAATCCCAAATAAAGAGAGGATTGATAACTGGGTTTTACTCCTGAGAGGGAATCCCCGATCAAATGTACATTAGGACTGGTTAAAGAGAATTTAAGGGACATGGGGCTTACTCCTGAGAAGGAATCCCAAGATTAGGACTGGGACATATTCCTGAAAAGGAAGCCTAGGTTAAGGATTAAGGTTTGGGGCTTACTCCTGAGGAGGATGCCCATATTTGAGATTGGGGCTTACTCCTAAGAAGGATGCCCAAAATTAGAGTACTTGGGGCTTACTCCTAAGAAGGATGCCCAAAATAAGGGACTTGGGGCTTACTCCTAAGAAGGATGCCCAAAATTATGACTGGGACTTATTCCTGAAAAGGAGACCCAGGTTAAGGATTATCTCATCTTAAAGGATGAGGTTGAATGAATGAACTCTCAATCTTTGGTGACATAAAAAATGTATAAATCACTATGTTTTGAGAGATATTCCACATAATTCCTTTCAAATAAGGAAGTCAAATCAAGAAATCATGCCATAAATGGCTTTGAAGAGTATCTTGAAGACTGAATCTTGAATAGGAAAGGTGAAATGTCTTATGAGGGGTAAAATGGGCAATATGGGCACCCAAAAAAGGTACGGGCGTGCAAGCCTTGAAAGGCGCTCAAGTCTTACGTGGGCGTGCAAGTATTGGTCGCGCAGGTATACCTGCGCGACATGTGGGGTACTTGCGCGATTTTCAACCAGCATTAGAATACTTGAGCGACTCTTTATTAATCCCTTTAGAATCCTCTTGTGGTTCTTCCAGAAAAGGGACGCGCACGTTTATATCGAAGGAATAAGGCGGCGCGCAAGTGGGACCACTTCCCTTAAGGTTTGGCCACTCAGACGCGCAAGTGTTGATGAGTTTCAACACTTAGGCCTTCCTCTCTCTCTATAGATCTTCCGTTCTAGGTAATAAATTACCTTAGAAGTGTTCCGGAAAATTTGAGAAGAGACTTGGGCGTCGGGAGCTTCAATCTGAGTTTCTGGAAAAAGATCCTCTCGAATGGGGGGCCCACATGGTCTATTTATAGGCTGGAGAAGACCCCGGGCGGTTACTGGGCGGTTACCACTTAGGTCGCGCAAGTCACTTGCACGACCAAGGGCGTCGCGCAAGTGTACTTGCGCGACAGTGATATAACTTGCGCGGTGAAGTTGCTTTGGATCCTTTGTTCATGCCTTTGTCGATTTTTTTGATATTTTCTTCAAAGGTTGAATCACATTGAGCTCAGATATTCCCCTTTTCCGATTTTTAGATTCTGTGACGAAAGGAGCGTCAACAAAAGTCCCCCCTTAGAGTTGGATCCGGAGAGAAATGAGGATTTGACTCTGAAGAAATCGAATCCATCCTAAGGAAAAGGGGGCGCGCAAGTCTTCAGGGCACAGAGGTCGGCGCACAATTTTGCATCGCGCAGGCCTTAAGCGCACTGGGTACGGTGCGCAGATATGCCTCCTAGCCTATAAATACATGGCCTCACCTCCGTACAACGTATCTGGGTTCCTGGACTTCAAACATCTCGAGCTCTCGTCGCACAGGTTATCTTAGCCGCACAAGGTGCTCTATTTTCCAATGTTTTCCTTTATGTCGCTCTATTGTACAAGTATTTGTACTTGCGCAGTTTACACTTGCGCGTCAAAAACTAGCGCGGCACATGAATACTTGCACGCCATGTTTTAGACTTGCGCGCCTTAATGCCTTAGCCATTTTTTCCTTTTAAGACTTAGTTTATTCATCTTTTCTGCAGATTCAGTGGTTCCCAAGGGAATTGGAATGGCTGATGAACTGGCTAGCAAGTGGATTGATGACATGATGAACATAATTGGCCCTGATTACTATGATATCTGCAACAGCACTCTCCCAGATT
Source organism: Viscum album (assembly GCA_963277665.1). Lineage (NCBI taxonomy): Eukaryota > Viridiplantae > Streptophyta > Magnoliopsida > Santalales > Viscaceae > Viscum > Viscum album. Next base: position 1,965,130,106 of record OY728163.1, on the reverse strand, counting down.
TGGCTATGTACTTGAAGAAATATCATCCTAATTTTCCACAGAGCATCCATTTGCCTCTGTGTGGTCATGGTCATCTGCAAGGAGTCAATGTTCCAAATGCAAACAATTATACACCTAAGATGCAGCTGCACTGCTACTCCTCTATTTCGGTTATGATATGCATTAAGAGAAACAACAATGGTGTGAACTTTCAAATTCTTCCTCCATGTCATTTCCTTACAGATATGAAAATGGCAAACCCATGGGCTGAAATGTTTTCCACTATCGATTGGTGGAGAGAAGACAAACATGGTATTAGAGAAATATCTAAAAGGAGTACACTCTCCAAATGGCTCTTTACTTTCAATTCTCCATTCTCAAATCCATGTATCCATCTTCCAAGTCTCTTGGACAGAAACAGAGTAACTTTTTGATCAGCAGAAAATTTTCTCAAACCGCACTCAAGAAAATCCTTTTACAATTGTTCCAAGAAGAGCTAGTATCACTGCATCTCTTATTGTATCCAGTTGAATGAATGAATTCCAGGTGGTTGCTGATTAATCTCGGGATGCCGTAAATCAAATGAAGTGTTATTTTGAAAGCCTCTTGTAATTATTGAAAAGAGTAGAGACTCCAGTCTGTGGATGTCCTTCTAACTCTTGTGCATCAATGAAAAAAACACTTTCACTTTCACTTATTTGTACCAGCATTCTCTCACTACCTGCTTCAAATTTACTTAAGCCAATGGGCCTAGTAAGCATAGTTTTATTTTTACTAGGATTATTACAAATAACCCTACAAACTTTGAATCTTTTAATTTCTCAATATTACCTAAATCATACAAAAATGTATATTTAGTGAGCTGCAACTTGACTTTTATTCAGAGTTCCTTTTTCTTTTGTGGGCAGTTTAAAGTCATTCATACCGGACATAAAGGGGCTAATGTTTAAGGTCGAAATATCTTTGACCAAAATGGATTAAAATTGATTCAATTCCTTGACAATTTATCTGAAAACATATTACCATACTCAAGTATGAGAGAAATTATGTAAACTATGGCTTAAGAATATTTGAATCTGAGGAATGATATGAAAAAGAGATAAAAGGCATTAGAAGAAGTAGTTTCCTAGAATGAAGTTACTATTATTTAACAAAACCCGTTAGGGGGTTGAAATATGCAGGGCCACCTAAGGGAATTGGCTGCATGGTCAAATAAATAGTATCTTTCGGCTGACAAGTCTGTTATGTGGACTGTTTATGCAAGGCCACCTATGGGCACGTGCTGCATAGTCAGGCGGAAGAACTCTCAAAAATTTACTTTCCTAGTGCTAAAAGCCAGTGAAAGTTTATGGAGATTCGAATTTTCTAAAGTATAGAGTTTGTTGTATGGAAATAGGTACTTGAATATGGAGAAGATAATTTCAGACAAGATTATCAATGAACTGGATGAATATCACTCCTACGAAGGTCTGACCCAAACATAGGGAAGAAGAATAAACCCTAGACTTGAATACTTTCAGATCATGAAAAAGGATATGGGACAAATATGTTAAGGATGTCTATTTTTTGTGGATCCCTACATACTGTCGTTTAAGACAAATAAGGACAAAAGAGGCATTCTTCCCAAGAATGAAGTTACCATAATTTAACAAACCCGTTAGGGGGTTGAAATATGCAGGGACACCTAAGGACATTGGCTGCATGGTCAAATAAATAGAATCTTTTGACTGACAAGTCTGTTATGTGGACTATTTATGCAAGGCCACCTATGGGCACGTGCTGCATAGTCAAGCAAAATAATTCTCAGAAGATTGACATTTTTGTGACTAGAAGTCATGAAAAGGGATATGAAGATATGAAAATATTTAAGGTTAGGATTATAACACATAAAGATGGGTATTGTCTAATATATATAGAGATACATAGGTCAATGATAACCATAATCATGTTGTGGCTGGGTCCTGAATTTAAATTTTGGACTTCACTACGTATCTCATAAGAATGAGAATCAAGCCATACGTAGTTCTTGAAATGCAGTTTAACGTCGTGCAGGACAAAAGTATTAGAGATCTTAGTTTAGGGTCATAGAATTCAGACCATAATAATGAATACACAGTGTGTGTTTTCATGAGGACTTTTCAGCCAAGGGACTGAAAGTGAAATTTGGGGTTAGGCCCAAGAGACTTGGGGCTGGATTCGAGGGATACTCGAACGTTCCTACGTATCCCATAAAGATGGGAATCAAGCCAACGTAGTTCTAGAACTACCCTTTGTACAAATTTGGTTCGTACGTGTGAAGGGTGAAAGGGGACTTTAGTGCAATGATGGTTTAACCTGAGACAAAAAGTTTAGGCATTATCATGTATGCACGTAGTCTTTTTAAATGAAACATGATTGAAAAAAAATGTCAATAATAGTTCTCTCTCAAATGAGGAAATCAAAGAGTATTGTAGTTTATTGTCATACCAGAAAAAAGTGTTGCATAGTTTAACGTCATATAACAAAGACGAAAGTGAATCAATGTAAAGATATTGATTCTAGGGGCGGTTTCACGAATCAACATCATATGAGATGGTGGTGAACCAAAGTGAAGAGATTGTTGTTGTTGTTTTTTTTTGGCTTGAACCCTGGGAGGTTGACTACATACCCAGCCTGGAGGGCAAGGATCAAAGTCCGTGCAGTTCAATTAAAGAATGAATTAATGATCAAGTTGTTCTTGGGGACAACGATCTAAAAAAATGTTGTTGGGACTTATACATGGTTAGCGGCCCAAAGAGAGTGTTATGGTTGAGGTTTTCTCTAAGCTCACGTGAGTCATACTCGGTGTGAGAAACAATAGGTAACAACAACTTTAACGATGCATAGTTTAATGTCATGTAGGACATATAAAGGGACTATGCAGTTTAAAGTCTTGCAGTTAAGACTATTGGTGCTCCGCAGTTTAGTGTCATGTAGCAGGGACAAAATACAGTTTAATGTCATGTAGGATGTATCATGAATTTTCTGTAAAGTTTAGCGTCATGTAGTTAGGACGATGAGGATAATAGAGTTTAACGTCATGTTGGACGAAAGGGGGACTGCGCAGTTTAATGTCATGCAGTATAGACAAAATAACACATCATTTACGTCATGTTGGACGCATTGGGGATTTTTTCCACAGTTTAACGTCATGTTGGAAGAAAGTGAGAATAGTTTAAGGTCATATGCATGGACCATGGATGGTGTAGTTTAATGTCATGTTGGACGGTGGTATAGTTTAAGGTCATATAGGACCTTTGACGATTATGTAGTTTAACGTCTTTCCAGACGTAAGGGACTTTTATACATTTTAGCGTCATGTAGTTAGGACGTCACAGTTTAACATCTTTCTGGACATAAGGGACTTTCCTACAGTTTAACGTCATGTAGTTAGGACGTCATAGTTTAACATCTTGCGGGACATAAGGGACATTCCTACAGTTTAATGTCATGTTGGACGTAGTTGCAGTTTAAGGTCATACTGGACCATTGCTGTATAGTTTAACGTCATATAGCAATGGCGAAATGGTGATGCACAGTTTAGTGTCATGTTGCGGGGAAAAGTTCTTTTTTTCTACAGTTTAACGTCATTTTGGACGAAGTTGCAGTTTAAGGTCATACTGGACCATTTCTGTATAAACCAATTGTAAGTGTCTTGGTTCTGAGGACCATATTTTGTGTTTATACAAAATATTTCTTAAAAAATCTGGCATTGGTTGGAGTCGTGATGTGTTCTCCATCCATTGAGATTAATGAATAAGCTCCATTGGAGTACACCTTATGTATTGAATAAGGTCCTTCCCATTTTGGTTCAAGATTGGGAGGATTCTTTCCTGGTATCATTGGTGTTCTGAGAACTAATACCAATTCTCCCTGAATGAATGAACGAAGACGAACTTTTTTGTTAAAAGCTCGTGTTATTCGATTCTGATAGATTTCCAAGTGGTGCAAAGTGAAAAATCTTTTCTCATCTAACTGTTCCAATTCATTCAATCGCTTTTGGGATTTCTCATCTGTAGATAACTGATCACAAATGGCTACTCTGAGTGAGGGAAATTAAACTTCAATTGGAAAGACTGCTTCTGTTCCATATACCAATGAATATGGAGTTGACCGCGTTGCATTGCGGGTGGTAGTCCGATAAGCCCATAAAGCATGAAAGAGTTTATCAGGCCATGATCTCTTATCTTTATCCACCATCTTTTGCAGTATATTTTAAAGAGTCTTGTTAAAGGATTCTATTTGGCCATTGGCCGCCGCATGATACCGAGATGAATGGTTGGATTTAATGTTGTATTCTTGATACAATTTTGTCACCTTAGAAGAACAGAAGTTGGTACCGTTGTCCGTCAATATGGTATGAGGGACACCAAATCTAGTAATGATGTTAGACTTGATGAAGCTAACAATGCATTTAGAACTGACTTCTTTTATAGGTACTACCTCTGCCCATTTGGAAAAGAAATCAGTAGCAGTAAGAGTGTACTTAAACTGCTTGGCCGTAGCTGAAGGGTAAGGTCCCACCACATCCATTCCTCATGTGGCAAATGGCCATGAGTATTTAGCTGTATGAAGCATCTATGGAGGTTGATGAATTAATTTGGAATGTACTTGACATGAATGACACTTCATTGTGAAATCAACACAATCTTGTATCATTTAAGGCCAAAAGTATCCAAGCCTTCGAATTTGATTAGACATTCTATGTCCAGACTGGTGGGCACCACAGACTCCTGCATGCACTTCTTTCATGAAAGCCATTGTCTCTTCATCATAAATGCATCTGAAGAGAACTCCATCAAAACCATGTTTGTAGAGAATTTTCTCTAGGTGGTTTGGGCTATCATAAAGAGTAAAATTGACCACACGTCGCCGGATTTGTTCTTTATCGTCTCTATTAGGTGGAAGTGTTCCATTTTGAATGTATTCCCTGATAGGTGACATCCATCCTTTAGTATGACCATATGGTTCAGGAATGGGACTAATTTCATTAATTTCCTCTGTTTTGGCTTGAACATAAGGTGAAATTGCATGACGGTGGGCAATACTAATGGTTGTCTCGTCCCGATTTGGATCTGCTAGAGCTGTGGCTATATTAGCCAGTGCATCAGCTTGAGCATTTTGTGATCTTGGGACATAAGAAAATGTCAGTTCTGAAGGGAATTCCGCCATTAACTCTCTGACGTAATCGTACAAAGGGATTAATTCTTCTTTTCTGATGGCATAATCCCCATTGACTTGTTTGATTACCAAGTCTGAATCACCTTTCACTTTTAAGTGATTCACTTGTGCTTGAAGTGCTAACTCCAAGCCTGTAATAAGATCTTGGTATTCAGCTTCATTATTGGTACCACCTTCCCACAATAAAAAGGAATAAGGTAACACTTCCCTATCTGGAGAAATGAGCACAATTCCTAAACCCACTTTTTTGAATTTAGGATTTTCCATTTTCTTCCCTGTTGGACTTCTGGAAGCACCATCAAAATACATTTCCCATGTTTGAGGACTCTCTTGAATAGAGAAAACTTCCTCATCAGGGAGTTCAATATCTGAAGACGTGTCTTCCACTGAAGGATGTTCATCCAGGAAATCAGCCAGAGCTTGGCCCTTAATTGCCTTTTGAGATATATACTGAATGTCGAACTTCTACAAAATAACTACCCACCTTGCTAGACGTCCTGTAAGCATTGGATGACTAAGGATGAATTTGAGCGGATTATTGCGAGATACCAATTGGACCTCGTGATGTTGCAAGTAGTGTCTCAGTTTTTGGACTGCAAAGATTAATGCTAGGAAGCACTTCTCAATACTTGAATACCGGGTTTCTGCTTCAAGCATAGTTCTACTGAGATAGTAGAGGCTATTTTCATTCCCAGCATCATTCTTTTGAGCGAGAAAGGCACCCAATAATCGCTCTAGAGCTGTCACATAGAGGATAAGTGGTCTACCTTCAACAGGTGGCATGAGTACTGGGGGACTCAAGTGGTATTTCTTGAGAACATCAAATGCTTCTTGACATTTTTCAGTCCACTGGTAAGTGACTCCTTTTTTAAATAATTTGGTAAAGGGTAAACTTTTGCCTTCCAAATTGGCGATGAAACGCCGAATATAGGCTAAGTGTCCTTGAAGTCCTCTTAATTATTTCAAATTCTGAGGAGGTGACATACCAAGGATTGATTTGTTCTTCTCAGGATCGACTTCAATACCACGATGGCGTACAATAAAGCCGAGGAACTTTCCTGAGGTTACCCCAAAAGCACATTTTAAGGGGTTCATCTTCAAATTATGTTGTCGAAGTTTGTGGAATATGACTTCCAAATCAGTCAAGTGATTAGAACGTTGTTTGGATTTAACCACCAAATCATCCACATAGCATTCAACAAACTTCCCTAAGAAAGGTTTGAAGATACGATGCATGGCGCGTTGATATGTTGCACCTGCATTCTTTAAACCAAAGGGCATCACCCGGTAACAAAACACACCTTGAGGAGCTCTGAAAGCTGTAGATTCCTCATCTTCTGGGGCCATTCGGATCTGATTATATCCGGAATATCCAGCCATGAAGGAAAGTACTTCATAGCCAGCGGTCGCATCAATTAAGAGTTCTGTAATCGGAACTGGGAAATCATCTTTAGGACAATACCGATTAAGATCTCTGAAATCGATGCAAACCCTAATTTTTCTGTTCTTTTTCTTTACAGGGACAATATTAGCCAACCACTTGGGATACTGAACTTCTCTGACGAAGTTAGATTTGATCAGTTTATCCACTTCAGCTTCAATTTTGGAAGCATAAGTTGGGTGTGTTCTTCTCGCAGCTTGCTTAAATCCTCGATGTTCTTTTGGTAAACCCAAATGATGAGTAGCAACATCAGGATCAAGCCCAGGAATTTCTGTATAGTTCCAAGCAAAAATATCTTTATTTTGCTTTAGAAAAGAAATATACATATCTTTCTCTTCAAGGGCCATGGTCGTACTAATTATAGTGGGGCGTGGATCTCTCTCTATACCCAGATTTATTTCTCTAAGTTCATCCACAGTGGTAGAGATACCCTCTTTAAATGCTGGAGGAGCATCTCTAAGACCTTCCTCTTCCTCTTCATTATGTTCTATTTCTTCCATTTCTACTTGCATAGTAGATGAAAAAATGAAATTTTCATGATCATAAGAGATGTCAAAATTTTCACATTTTGAAGAAGAAGCTTCCATTTCCGACCCTATTGATGATAAAGGGCCTTCTTTGGGAAATAAAGAGGAGATGATGGATTGAGAATCGACATCATTATTCACCTCTGGTGTTGCTATAACTTCTTCTGTCCTGATTGGAGAAGTATAGACTTGTTGGACTTTAGCAGATGAAATGAAAACGTCACCACTTATGCTTTCATCACTGTTTGGTAGATTACCAATTTCTCCCATGTTGTCTGGCTCAATTGTCGTAATTGACATTATGGATCTTTCCATAAGAGTATTTTTATTTGGGCCTATTTTTTCAATTTTACTGATAGGTAACACATAATCTGTACTCACATGTGTAAATGGATTTATTGTAATTTTCTCCAAACCATATTGAGCATTAATTTTGGTAATTTCCTTCATTATAGATTTTTCTCTTCCCTTCATGTGATAAAATTCTGCCTCAATGTATTGAGACTCACATGTCTTGAACGGGGTGTTATCACCATACAATGTTCCAACTTGACCATTGAAACAGTATTTGAGACATTGATGGTATGATGAAGGAATAGCTGCATGCTGATGTAGCCAGGGTCTTCCAAGCAAGACGTTGAAAGCTGAGTCTTGATCAACAATCATGAAATCCGAATTGGATGCAAGATCTCCAAACTGGGTTCTGGGTGTAACTTCACCAAGTGGTTCTTGTTCATTTTTATCATATCCTTGTAACATCATGGTAGAAGGAGATAAATCAGATTCCTTGAGGCCCAATCGACGAAGTGTACGAATGGGCATGAGGTTGACTCCTGAACCATTGTCAATGAAAGCTCTTCGGATATCTACACCATTGACTTTTCCAGATAAGTACAAAGGTTTTATGTGCCCATTCACAAAATCATCTTCATCTTCATCAGTAAAAGATATCACTGCATGTCATTCTGCAGATTATTCTCTATGTGATAGACTTCAGCTGTAGCAATTTCAACTTCAAACTCCTGAGGACTTGACAAAGCTTCGATGAGTGATTCATGAAGATCTTTTGACAGATTCAAAGCATCCAAAATTGATAACTTGGCTGTTACTTGGGCCAAGTGTTTCAATATGTCATAATTTTGATCCAGAGGTCTGTGTTTCCCAATAGGAATATGTGGTTTAGTAGGTACCTTGGAAGAAGATGCTTTGGAAGCTGATGCATCTTGTATTGGGATAGATGTTGGAAACATCCTTGGTTTTGGAAGATTAGACTGATAAGATCCATTTACTTGCTGAGATAAAGAAGATGGAACCTTTAATCAGTCTTCCAAAATAACTGTGCCAAAACTGAGTTGGCCATTGGCAGAAGAACTTGCTTGTTCTTTTTGAGCTCGCTGAAGGGCTCTACCACGAGTTTCTGCTGCATACACAGTGCTAGCAGGGGTAGAATTGGAGTAGTGGCTTCGGAAAGATCCACGTCTTCCCCTGTATACTGAACCTCTTGAACTTCCTCGGATTCCCTTATTTGATACAGGGAATTCAGGCTCATCAAGACTGGAATATGGATCTGTTAATTGAATCATATTAACAGAACCGAAGATTAACTCTTTGTCTGATAAAGACCTTGCCTGACTAGCCTGTTTAGGCTGTGCTGTTTGATGGGGCGGTGCCCGTGTCTTTGAAGTAGATGGCATGAAATCTTCCAGAGTCAAAGACAACTTAGGCCTCGATACATACTCATCTTCTTCTGATTCCTCTTTCTTCTTTGAATTGCGCTACCCTTTTGAGGATTTGTCTTTTGATGGAGGCTTCACTGCAGCTCTTGTAGGAGACACAATTGTCTTCTTCAATTGTGTTTGCAAAATGGCATGGGTCTGATTGATTGTCTTTCTGACCATCCAATCATCATATTTTTGCGCAGTTTTGCTTTTGACTTCCTGCCACTCGCCTCCTTCCTCTGGATCTGTAGCGGTAACACACGCTACATGAGCTGAAGAACCCTTCAATTTGACTTGTCCCAAGTCGACCATCTTTTGCAGGAGGTATTTAAAGACAAAACAATCCTGGATGGGATGCCCCAACATTTGATGAAAGGGACAATAATTGGGACGGTCTTCATCTCCTTCCTTGTTTGGCCTCTTGGGAACAGGTAATTGAACCAAATTATTTTCCAGAGCTGAAATGAAGTAACCAAGAACTTTATCACATCGGAAAGAGTATGTTTTACTCTTAAAATCCTCAAATTGTTTTCGTCATTGATCTCTTTGATCATTTGGATGAAACGGCCTTTGTTGTTGGCGTTCAGGAGGTGGAGCCCTTCGAGAAGATGAAGGTTTTGAAGTAGAAATATGTACAGGTGCTTGTTTAAGCATAACTGTAGCAGTTTCTGCTTTACCCATTCTCCTTCCTGGATCTGATGGAATTACACGAGATTTAACCTTAGCCTGTATAAGGGAATATTCATTCTTCTGAGCGATTGAAGTAAGGTCTCGAAACCCTCCTATGTATTTCACAGGGATCAATGGCATGCGTAATTCGTCACGCAGATTTTCCACACAGATTGGAAACAGATCTTTCTGAGGGAGTGCTAAACTCAGGGGATACGTTAATCCCTTCTAGCGAGCAATGAAATCAGAGAATCTTTCATTCATCCTTTGCTTGCAGTTTGTACGATCGAAAACTGTCGTTTTTGGCAAAGTTGAGCTGAACTGAAGAAGTAATTTTTGACGAAGATCCTCCCATCCGATGATTGACCGGGGTTGCAAGCTTGTATACCAGACAAAAGCTGGTCCTTTCAAGGTCCGCACGAAGCATCTGAGTTTCACTACTTCTTGCTGCTCTGGAGTTACCATCATAGGACCACAACAAGACACGTAATGCGTCAAATGTTGTTCAGGGTCGCCTGATCCATTGAAAGTAGGGAAAACAAAGTTTCCAAAACTAGATGGAGGAGAAATTGAATCTACCCATTCAGGGTAAACTTTCTTTTCTGGTTGAACATGCACCCGTTTCCTTTCCATAGTTACTAACCAAGCTGTTAATGACTCAATAGTAGTTATTAACTTTTGAGAAACATCTAGTTGAATCTGGTCTTGAGTAGGTGCAATGAATTGAGCTTGGACAGACGTGGTGGTTGGTGCTGCAACTGAGGGTAGCACTGCCAACCGTTGTTGCGCTTGACCCACAATATTAGACCTCTGAGGGTGTACTGATAAAGGAGGATATTCTTGATCCATCTCAATAACTGCAAAAAATTTCTTTCGGCTGTCGAACTTCAGCATTATTAAGAAGAAGACTACTCTGAAGTAGTTCTACATTCATTCTTCTTAATTCTTTCATTTCTTCATCCTGTTGTGAAAACCTTTGCTCTAATGAGAGCGATTGACCTTCTCCATAGGAAGGATATGTAACCTTATTCTTTCTCCTCCCTTTGTTGGATACTTTTGGGAGAGAGGGAAGTGGATTACCTAGGTTCTGAGTAATCTTTTGACTTCCTGTACGCACACCTTCTTCATTTGTATTGGTGCGTACATTTTCTTGAGCAGGACATTCTTCATCTGATTCCCCTGAGTGAGTCTCCTCTGGTGGATTAGAAACAACGACATTGATGACATTGATTGATGCATAATGCATCACATCTCTTCTATCAACATTTCTGTGATATTGTCTTCTTTCATGTCTTTGATGAGACATTGCCTTTTGTTGATTCAATCTTTTAGGAACTTCTTGACGAGCTATAACTTTGAGGGAATCTCCTGATTATTTGGCTCTACGTTCCTCTTGGGGCTTCTTCCCCAATTGAAAAAAGACCGATATTCTCTGAGAAGGGGATTGATGATTTGAAAGAGTCCCCAGTCTCGTGAATTTGGGATGTTCCTGCTGATTCCGCTCAACTCCTCGAATCCCATGTGTTGACTCTGAAGGTTGGGTTAAAGGAGTCCCCAGTATGACAAGTTGGGGTGGCTCTTGACATGTTACGTCTGAGATCTTCTTAAAATATCTCTTGATCTTGCGAATCTTAGTTCGGAAATTAGCTGGATTCATTAGCCTGTATCCACTTTTATCACCTGGTTCAACAGACCGTTGGATGATTTCCGAGACTTCTATCATTTGATGATTTGTTTTCTCCATACGAGAGGCTTGTGAAATATTCTCTCCTGCTTGATGTAGGAGCAATTCAACAACTTGTTCTCTATATGCTTGATTTTGAGAGGAACTAGTTGAAGCCTGTTCTTGAACAAGCTTTTGATTATGAACAAAGCTCATTGACGTTGGCCGGCCATGGGCAATAACATTGCATGAGACCATTTTCGGCGGGCTTTGCTGACTGGAAAGCACTATGAAATGTAGTGCTCTGTGAACACCCCATCCTCTGATATGAACATCAGATGGAGCATTGGCAATTAACTGACGCAATTTTCTTAGTGCGCCAAGTCATGCACGTTGAAGGGTTCTCTGTTGCTTTTCAGCCTTCGGATACCGAGAGACTGATAGAGATGCCAAATCAATCTGACGTTGTAGCCCTTCTATTATCTTAAGATGATGCTCATATTCATCATAAGATAATACCTTCTTCTTTAAATGACAAAGAGTTTTCCATATGTTGAGACGAATATCATGGATTCCATCATCCGTCAACATCTTTGGAATGTCGTACTGGGAGTCAACCAAAGGCCAAAACATGACTGGTACCTCACCTTTTGCCAGTTTCTTCCTCATGTTCAGCATTTCCTCTTTATCATTAAATGAAGATTCTTCTACCTGTTTTGACCAGAGTTGGTGTTTCCTTGTTGCTTCATCGGATTCAACAAAATTGGTAGAGACATCATTGATCAAATTAGAAGATGCATGAATTAGGGGTGGTTCAGAGAATGACCTACACCCTGGGCTATCTTCTGATTGAGAAAGTATTTCACTTGCTAGTGATAAAGCATCAGACATGACTGGTTTCGCATTTGAAAGTGCCTCAAGATAAGAGGGCTTTCTCGGCACTACATTGTCCACTGGAGTATTTTCTAGGCAATGCGAATCACTACTGCGGAGAGGACTTTCGCAGCGAAGTTCATCATCATGGGGAGGACCACCATAATGGGTTACAGAAAAAGATGAGATCTCTTGCTCCTTGGTCTTCCGACCACACAGAGGGTTCCTGTGGCTCTCATCTGAAGATGAAACTTCAAGATTGACCGAATTGTCACGAAGCAAGCCTTCATGAGAAAGTTTCTATTGAAGACTTTTGGAATTAATGTTCCTGTTATTGGGAGCTGAGGGAGTAGAATCTTGAATTCCAACAGATAAATGTCTGAGGGCTTCAAGAACTCCAGCATCGAGAAAAGCCTTGTTGCAGACTGGACTTTGATCTCTTGACTGTGCTGGGTGGATCTTTTTCTTATATGCCTTCTTACTCTCTTTGGAAACCACTAGTTGACGAAAGTGGTTACTCTGAGCAGGTGTATGTTCCTAATCAGGAAAGATGGTCAGGTTAGGCTGACGAGCTCTACTCAAATCAGGTGTATGTGCCTGACTTGGTTGTCCGTATGATATGGGGGAGTATGCACCATGACCCTCTTGGACTGGAACAGATTTGTGTGTCTATTTTGGAGTGAATTGTTGATGTGTCACTCCACTGCTAGGGATAGATTTATGTGTCTGTCCCTGAGACGATGCTGAAGCTGTTATGATATCCTGGCAAGCATCCAGAATATGAGCAGGAATTTTCTTCTGCTCTTTCACCATTGACAAAATATGCTTGGTGACTTCAGCCGCCAGAACGGGAATATACGTCCATTCTGGGTTTTGAGTAGGTGTGTGTGCCTGCTCCTGTCCTCCTTTTCCTGTCATTGAATCCTGACAGTACTCAAGTGTGGAGGCAGAGAGTTGAGTCTGCCTCCTGTTTGTCTTCGGATCTTTCCGACTGACTTCTCCATGCGCTACCAAGAGAGACTGTTGGTAGGCTTGATTAGTACTAGCAGGTGTATGTGCTTGCTGATTAAACTTCACCAAAGGTTGTTGACGAGATCCATCATATGTAGTCAGACGAGCCTGCTGACTAACTGGTGATGTATAAGCAGGTGTATGTTCCTGCCTATAGTACTCCGCCGGAATTATCTGGCGGGATTGGCGTGATGCTGCCAGACGAGTCTGCTGGACAGAGGAATTAAAACGGACAGGTGTGTGTGCCTGCTCGTTATTTTCCACCAAGTTAGGTTGGTGGACTTCTCCGGAGATGGCAGGGATGAAAACCTTCCCATTGTTAACCGGATTCCGTCTCTGGCGGTTCGTCTTGCCTGATCGGGTTCGAGGAACCTGATCTGAATGCCTGGAATCAGTACCCTCATCATGTTGAGGGCGCACTACCGCACGAGTCTGGCGGCGATTGTTGATGGGATCCCTCGGGAAGAACTCATGTCTTTTTGAATTAAGGCCCTGCGGGACCTGCTCATTCACTTCCTCATAGTAAGGGAGTGAATGGAAATTGCGTTCCGGGGATAACGACCCGAAACGGTTGGAGACGGTAGTCAGCACCGCCTGCTTCTTAATCACTGTTCGTCGTTGTCCGGATGACCTATGTGAGTTATTTACTTGGAGGGCCTGTCAGGCAGCCTCCAGAGTTGGGATGGTACCGTGTTGACGGTACTTCTTAACCAGCGCATTTGATACCCAGCGTTGAAGACGCTGAGTAGGTGATGTCATCCTCAGAGCGGATGACGATCTAGTAGGAATAGCAGCAGTGGTATTTGTAGCAGCAGTATTCACATATGTGAATTTGAGAGCATCCATTATGAAAATACAGAAAATCTTGGAAAAGAGTGCCTGATTGATATAACAGATGTAATCAAGATAAACTCAGCTACTTCATCCTTTGGATGAGCACATATGTCAATGATTTTTTTTGTTATCCCTCTTATTGAGTTTTAAATAGGGGCTTAACAAATAGGTAAAACATCATTTTAACTTGGTTAAGGATTCACGTCAGGTTCACCATTTTTTTCCCTCAGAATTCGGGGATGACCTCCTGGATGGGAGATTCAAACGTTCTGATCGGTTTCTAGCGGGTTTGTTCGTAGAACCGGAAACATCCAATGATTCCACATCCATTTGGACCTACTTTCCAAAGGTAGGCGCTCATTAGCTTGTGGACTGATGAGGCTTAGGAATTTTCATTGGTCGAGAGGATGGGAGGTCGGACTCATCACACCTTTTTTTGGGGAATAACTGTCTATTCCGAGACTCTCTTTATAGATTTAAGTTATGTTCGTGAATCCTTATTACATTACCAAGTATAAAATGAGCTTTTCCTTTAGTTTTGAGAATCAATGATTAAATATATAAGAAATTTAGAGAATCTTTTATATGTATTCAAGGTTCTTGGTCAATGGTAACCTTCAAAACATTCATGTAAAAGTCTCTTGGTCATTATGATGACCAGGCTGGTTTTAAAGCCACTCAGTGGGGTACTTGAAGTTTATTGTCATTCAGAAGGACATGAATTATTTCCGAGTTGGGATCGAACCCATAGATGGGCTACCTACGTATCCTTTGTTTTGGAAAAGGAATCATAACCCATGTAGTTCGAGTAAAGGGTATGATGTTTATGATTGATGGCTCAAAGAAGGATGTCACAATTACTTTTACACTCTAAGCTCACGTGAGTCATGCTCGGTGTGAGAAACAAGAGGTATTAGTAAAAATTAGACAATTGTGCCATGAAAGATGCAATCATAAGAAATGGTTTGGGGATTATGTGTGTATGACTTCCCATAGGATTTACTTTAGGGAGAAAATCCAAGAACAGGGTCCATAAAGGTATATGTGCTTCATGGATATTTGAATACTCTAACTTGGGACTTATTCCTGAAAAGGAATCCCAAATTAGGAGAGGATTGATAACTGGGTTTTACTCTTGAGAGGGAATCCCAGATCAAATGTACATTAGGACTGGTTAAAGAGGATTTAAGGGACTTGGGGCTTACTCATGAGAAGGAATCCCAAGATTAGGACTGGGACTTATTCCTGAAAAGGAAGCCCAGGTTAAGGATTAAGGTTTGGGGATTACTCCTGAGGAGGATGCACATATTTGAGATTGGGGCTTACTCCTTCGAAGGATACCCAAAATTTGAGGACTTGGGGCTTACTCCTAAGAAGGATGTCCAAAATAAGGGACTTGGGGTTTACTCCTAAGAAGGATGCCCAAAATGTTGATTGGGACTTATTCCTGAAAAGGAGACCCAGGTTAAGGATTCTCTCATCTTAAAGGATGAGGTTGAATGAATGAACTCTCAATCTTTGGTGACATAAAAAATGTATAAATCACTATTTTTTGAGAGATATTCCACAGAATTCCTTTCAAATAAGGAAGTCAAATCAAGAAATCATGCCATAAATGGATTTGAAGAGTATCTTGAAGACTGAATCTTGAATAGGAAAGGTGAAATGGCTTAAGAGGGGTAAAATGGGCAAGATGGGCACCCAAAAAAGGTCGGGGCGTTCAAGTCTTGAAAGGCGCGCAAGTCTTACGTGGGCGCGCAAGTATTGGTCACGCAGGTATACCTGTGCGACATGTGGGGTACTTGCGCGATTTTCAACCAGCATTAGAATACTTGAGAGACTCTTTATTAATCCCTTTAGAATCCTCTTGAGGTTCTTCCAGAAAAGGACGCGCAAGTTTATATTGAAGGAATAAGGCGGCGTGCAAGTGGGACCACTTCCCTTAAGGGTTGGCCACTCAGACGCGCAAGTGTTGATGAGTTTCAACACTTAGGCCTTCCTCCTTCTCTTTAGATCTTCCGTTCTAGGAAAGAAATTACCTTATAAGTGTTTCGGAAGCTTTGAGAAGAGACTTGGGCGTCGGGAGCATCAATCCGAGTTTCTGGAAAAAGATCCTCTAGAATGGGGGGCCCAAAGGGTCTATTTATAGGCAGGAGAAGACCTCGGGCGGTTACCACTTAGGTCGCGCAAGTGTACTTGCGCGACAGTGATATAACTTGCGCGGTGAAGTTGCATTGGATCCTTTGTTCATGCCTTTGTCGATTTTTTTGATATTTTCATCAAAGGTTGAATCACTTTGAGCTCAGATATTCCCCTTTTCCGATTTTTAGATTCTGTGATGAAAGGAGCGTCAACAGTATCCCGCAAGGGCAGGAATCAATCCGTACATACTTCTTTGTGAAGATGATACACCCCGTGAAGGTCTAGTCCATACATGGGGGGAAATGGCAATTTTTTTGAAGTGGTTGGGCCAGGATTGGGGAACTTGGCGCCACTACGTATCCTGCGAGGGCAGGAATCAAGCCATACATAATTCTTTGAAATCCGTGCTGTTTAACGTCATGCGGTAAGGACGAAGTCTGTACAGTTTAATGTATTCTGGTTAGGAAGAGGGTGGATTATTAGATTCTGTGCCGTTTAACGTCATTCGGTAAGGATGAAGTGCTTGGCAGTTTAGTGTCATACAGCTCGGACAAATGCAGTGAAATATTATATTCCGTGTAGTTTAACATCATGCGATGACGATGAGGTGCTTGGCAGTTTAACGCCATCCGGCTCGGACGAGGTTCTTTGCAGTTTAACTTCATACAGCTCGGGCGGGGTTCTTGGCAGTTTAACATCATACATCTCGGACGAGGTGCTTGGCAGTTTAACTTCATACAGCTCGAATGGGGTTCTTGGCAGTTTAACGTCATACAGCTCAGACAAGGTTCTTGGCAGTTTAACGTCATACAGCTCGGATGAGGTTCTTGGTAGTTTAACATCATACATCTTGGATGAGGTGCTTGGTAGTTTAACGTCATACAGCTCGGACGAGGTTCTTGGCAGTTTAACATCATACAGCTCGGACGAGGTGCTTGGAAGTTTGACGTCATACAGCTCGGATGAGGTTCTTAGTATTTTAACGTCATACAGCTCGGATGAGGTGCTTGGCAGTTTAATTTCATACAGCTCAGACGAGGTGCTCTATCTCTATGCGATATACTTCTTCAGGAATCTCGCATTGTTTGGAGCCGTGGTGGATTGCCCGTCCATGGATATCAGGGCATACACTCCGTTGGAGTAAACATTGTGTACAGCATATGGACCCTCCCACTTGGGCTCTAGCTTTGGAGGCTACTTTCCAGGTATCATTGGTTTCCAGAGGACCAACACTAATTCTCCTTCTAGGAAATACCGTAGGAGGACCTTTTTGGTGAAGGCTCGCGCGATCCGGTTCTAATATACCTCCAGGTGGTGTAGAGTGTGCAACCATTTCTCGTCTAGCTATTCTAATTCACCTAGATGATTTATTCACTGCTCATCATCAGATAATAGATCACAGATGGAAACACTCAGTTAGGGAAGATGGAGTTCAATGGGTAGTACTGCCTCTGTGCCTTACACCAATGAGTACGGGGTAGACTAGGTAGCGGTGCAGATTGTGGTACGATAAGCCCACAATGAATGGAGGAGTTTATCTGGCCATGACTTCCTGTCTTTGTCCACCATTTTTTGGAGGATGTTGGACAGGGTCTTGTTGAAAGCATCTATCTATCTGTTGGTCGTTGTATGGTAGCTGGATGAGTGGTTATCCTTGATACCATACTCGTGGTATAGATTTTCTGACTCAGTAGAGCAGAAATTGGTGTCGTGGTCCATCAGTATGGTATGAGGGACACCAAATCTGGTGATGATATTGGTCTTCAGGAATCTGACAATATTTCTTGCCCCGACTTCCTTGAAGGGTATGGCTTCTGCCCATTTGGAAAAGAAGTCGGTCGTCATGAGGATATACTTCAGTTGTTTGGCCGTGGCGGGAGGATATGATCCCACGACGTCCATCCCACAGACGAAAAATGGCCAGGAGTACTTAGCTTTATGAAGAAACTCTGGGGGCTAGTGTATGAAGTTGGCATGGATCTGGTATGAGTGGCATTTTGTGGTAAAATGCTCGTAGTCCCGTGCCACTGTAGGCCAGTAGTACCCAAGCCTTCAAACCTGATGGGAAAGCTTGGTCCCTGGTTGATGTGCTCCACATGCTCCTGCAAGTACATCAGTCATGACGTTGGAATTTTCTTCTCTGTCAATGCATATTAGGAGCACTCCATCGAGTCCTCGTTTGTAGAGGACCTCTTGCTGACCTATGCCCCCATATAGGACAAAATTGATTGCCCTTCTCCGTATTTGCTCTCGTTCATCCCTGTTTGATGGAAGCTCTCCCCGTTGATGGTAGTTCGTTATGGGGATCATCCAGCCGGTGGCAGGAGCATACGGCTCGGGGACAGGACTGACTTCATGGATCTCTTCTTTCTTAGCTTTAACAAATGTCAATACCATTCGACGGTGAGAAATACTGATAACCGTTTCATCCCGGTCTGGGTCGGCTAGGGTCGTGGCCGTGTTGGCTAATGCATCATCCTGAGCAATCTGGGACCGGGGAATATAAGTCAATGTTGGTTCTATGGAGAACTCGACCATTAACCCTCGGACATGGTAAAACAAGGGGATCAGCTCCTCCTTTTTAATATCATAGTCACCATTGACTTGTTTGATGACCAGCTCTGAGTCACCTTTTACCTTAAGGTGTCGTGGTTGTTCCTGGAGTGCGAGTTCCAGGCCTACAATGAGGGATTGATATTCTGCTTTATTGTTCGTACATCGCTCTGCCAGGTGGAAGGAATATGGAAAAACATCCTTTTCTAGGGACACGAGTATTATCCCCAGACCAACTTTTTTGAATCTGGGATCCTCCATCCTCTTCCCGGTGGGGCTTCAGGAAGCACCGTCAAAGTATATTTCCCATGCTGGGAACTCCCCTTGAACCGAGAAGATACCTTCATTAGGTAGTTTAGCATCCAGTGCAGTGGTCCCTGTTGAAGGGTGTTCTTCCAGAAATTATACTAATACTTGGCCCTTGATGTCTTTTTGAGGCACGAACCTAATGTCGAATTGCTGCAGGATGAATGCCCATCAAGATAGGCATCCAGTTAGCATCGGGTGACTGAGGATATACTTGAGTGGGTTACTCCGCAGAATCAAATGGACCTCATGATGCGACAGATAATGTCATAGCTTTTGAACTGCGAAGAACAAGGCCAGACATCTCTTCTCGATATTTGAGTATCGAGTCTCAGCATCAATCATGGTTTGACTGAGGTAATAGAGACTATTTTCTCTTCTAGTGTCGTTATTCTGTGCGAGGAAGGATCCTAATGACCATTCTAGGGATTTCACATATAGAATGAGAGGTCTTCCTTCGACTGGGACATGAGCACTGGTGGTCTTAATAGGTACTTTTTCAAGTTGTCGAAAGCCTCTTGACATTCGTCCATCCATTGGTGTGTGACCCCCTTCTTCATCAACCTGGTGAACGGAAAACATTTTCCTGCCAGGTTGGCTATAAACAGCCTAATATAGTCCAGGTGTCCTTGGAATCCCTTCAGCTCAGTGAGATTTCGAGGGGGTAGTAGGCTCAGGAAAGCCTTCGTCTTCTCAGGGTCTAGTTTGATGTTGTGATGGCGTACGATGAAGCCAAGGAACTTCCCTGAGGTAATCCCAAAGGCGCATTTCAAGGGGTTCATCTTCAGGATATGTTGTCGGAGCTTGTTGAAGACGGTATCAAGGTCCGACAGGGGATCAGAACGCTATCTAGACTTGACCACTAGCTCATCCACGTAACATTCAACGAATTTCCCCAAACAAGGCTTAAAGATCCGATTCATGGCACGCTGATATGTGGCTCCAACATTCTTGAGACCAAATGGCATGACCCTATAACAGAATACCCCTTGAGGGGCCCTAAATGCAGTGGCTTCTTTGTCTTCTCGGTTCATCATGATTTTATTATACCTGGAATAGCCGTCCATGAAGGATAGAGCCTCATACTCGGCCGTCACATCGATTAACAACTCAGTGATTGGAAGATGGAAGTCATCTTTCTAACCATGCTGATTTAGGTGTCTGAATCAATGGAGACGTGTATTTCCACATTCCTTTTCTTGACAAGGACGATGTTGGCCAACCAAATGGGGTACTTAACCTCCCTAATGAAGCATGCTTTAATGATCTTATCGACTTCAGCCTCTATCTTGGCAGCATGTGAGGGGTGTGTCCTTCCAATGGCATGTTTGTATCCCCGGTGGTCTTCTGGAAGACCCAGGATATGCGTCGCTACCTCGGGATCGAGTCCTGGAATTTCTGTGTAATTCCATGCAAAGAAATCTTAATGTTGCCTTAGGAAGGAGGTATATACCTCGTGTTCCTCGGGAGACATGGACGCGCTAATGAGAGTGGGCCTCAGGTCTTCTTCGGTACCCAGGTTTATTTCCCTAAGCTCGTCCACAGTGGTGGAGATACCCTCCTCAAATTTAGGAGGTTCATCTCTGAGATCTCCCCCCATTCTTCTCCCAAGTCCTCATCTTCTTGATCTGACGAGGATAGTGTTTCTGGTCTGAGCCTTCAAGGGTCTGCGGGAGATGCATCGGGGGAATCCTTTGTTGAGTATTTGTCCCCAAATCGAGGGTCGGTAGAAGTTCCCGTGTTTTCGTTCTCGACCATCGTGGATGATGTCATGACGACATCCGAATGCGTGTCCAGACTTGAACTCCCACTCTCAACACAGTTGAAGGGTAGGACATAATCTCCGCTAAGCTGCCTGAGGGGGTCATCAGGGACCATTTCCAGGGCATTTAGAGTGGGGATCCAGTCGACGTCGTCGACCAAAGTCTTCTTCTTATTTTTCTTATAGAACCCAATGTCGAGGTAATGTGACTCAGAGAGCTCGAAAGGGGCCTTGTCGGTGTGAAACGTCCCACATTGTCCATTGATGCCGTACTTGATACACTGGTGGTAGGATGAAGGAACGACCATGTGCTTATGGATCCCTGGCCTTTCCAGCAGGGCATTGAATGTTGTGCTCTTCCGGACCACCAGGAATTCCGTGTAGGCCACCAGGTCACCAAAATGGTTCTTTAGCTTAATCGGTCCCATTGGTTTTTTCTCACTCTTGTCGTAACCCAACAGAGTTGTGGATGAGGGAATCAGATCGTCCTCACAGTAGCTCAACATACGGAGTGTCTGTAGGGGAAGGAGATTAACTCCAGAGCCATTGTCTATAAATACTTTTCGGATCTCAATACACTCAGTGTGCCAGACACATATAGCGGTCTGATGTGTCCCTTCATGATGTCATCTTTGTCCTGATTGGTGATGGAAATCACTGCATTGCATTCAGTCGGGCCAGTCTCCGTCCAGTAAATCTCGGCTGCAGCTACCTCAGCTTGGAATTCCTGGGGGCTGATCAAAGTTTTGATAAGATCCTCCCCACGGTTGGCTGACATACTCAGGCAATCCATGATTGACAACATTGCTGGTACTGACACCTACTACTTAAGGATGTCGTATTTTTTCTCCAGCGGTCGACGCTTCTCCGTTGGCGGGAGAGTCTTAGCGGGTGCTTTGGGAGATAGAGTATTTGACGAGGAGGGATCGGCCGTGGGGACAGATGTCGATGGTGTTCCCACATTTTGAGGACTTGGGCTGTCCGGTCTGTCTGTGCGCACTAGGCGACCAGACACTTGCTCCTCCTCTGGTGGGTATCGCAGAACAACAGGGCCAGAGTGGCCGCTTGTGGAAGTGGAGGGCCATTCCCTCTCCTGCTGAGTTTGTTGAAGGGCTCTCCCATAGGTTTCTGCAATATTGACGGTCTGGGCTGGGGTCCAACCATATGGTTGGTTTTGGCCGCGGCTGCACCTCCCCTGGTATCCTCTGCCTCTGTGATTCCTCCTCCCAGCTTCTTGTGCAGGGAACTCAGGTTCGTAATCATACCCTTCTTTAGGTAATTATTTCATGATATGGATGATGTTGATTTAACCAAATATTGGCTCTTCATCCTCTGACAGGTTAACCCGGTCGGTTGTCTTTGATGGTGCCGTTTGGTGGGTCGGTTCCCATTTTACCAAATTTGAGGGCATGAAATCATCCAGGGTTGGGACTAACTTTGGCCCCATCGTGGACTTCTCCTCTTGTGATTGCTGACCGGATTGTGGAGGGATGCGAGGCCGATGTGGTTGGATTTGCAGCTCCAGAAGCTACTGGTGGAAACACTGGCTGCTGTAGATGAGCTCGGAGTATGCCCTGGGCTCATTTGATATTCTTCCGAGTCATCCAGTTTTCAAATTTCTACCCCTGCTTGCTGGTGACTTTCTGCCACCCCCCCCCCTTTTCGGAGTCGGTGGTAGAGATACATACCACATGTGCTGGGTGTGGTCTCAGCTCAACTTTTCTGGAATCTACCATCCTCTACAAGAGTTCTTTGAAGATGAAGCATTCTTGGATACTATGCCTCGACATCCGATGGTAGGGGAAATAATCTGGACTATCGTCGCGACCGAATTCTTCAGGTCTCCTCGGCTTCAGTAGGCGGAGCAATTTTCATTTCATGGAAGCGATAAAGTATCCATGGACTTGATCGTCTCGGAACAAGAATACTTTTTGTCTTCGTTCATCAAACTAATTCCACTTCGGTCCTCTCTGATCGTCCCATTTAGGCGGGGGCGGCCGCTGATATGCAGGGGTACCTTGACGATTTGGTGGAGGCCTGAGCGGCGGAGCGGGCACATGGGTCGTCTTGAGTGTGACAACAGACACTTCAACTCTAGGAGCTTTCTTAGAAGGAGCCTACGGGGCAATTCGGGACTTTGAATTAGTCCGCTGCAGGGAGTCCTCAATTCTCTAGGCAATGGCCGAGAGATGACGGAAGCCAGTGGTGCAGTCCACCAGTATGAGCGGTGTTCGCAGCTCATCTCTAAGATTATCGATGCATATGGCTAGAATCTTATCATGAGGCATTGGCCTATTCAGAGAATAGGTCAGAACATTCCATCTGGTGATGAAATCTGAGACCCTCTCATTCTCCCTCTGCTTGCAGTTCATGAGACAGCTGACCATTGTTTTAGGTAGCGTTGAGCTGAAGTGGAACAGGAACTGCTGCCGGAGGTCCTCCCACCTCTTTTTCGACAGGGCCAGCAGACTCGTATACCAGACAAAGGTGGATCCTTGCAATGTCCATACGAAACATCTGAGTTTCACTGCATCTTGTTTCTCTGATGTCCCCATCATAGGGTTGCAATAGGATGTGTAGTGCATCAAATGCTGCTCCGGATCACCTGATCCATTGAAGATGGGGAACACAGGGCTCCCAAAATTGGGTGGAGCTGGTGTGTTGGTCACCCAGTCTAGGTAGGGTTTCTGCTCTGGCTGTATCGGAGCGCGTCGACCTTCCATCACTTCCAATCGAGCTGTTAGTGCCTCGATGTTATTAGTGAGTCCCTGGTTGACATCCTGTTGGGCCCGGTCCTGGGCAGGCGTAGCCCAAGGCATTGCCTGAGGATCCGGATTGGCCGACACCAAGGGTGCATATTCTGTCCAGGGTACCCTCCAAGGTTTCGGGCATACTTGCTCTAGTTGTCTCTTAAGTGTAGGGAAATCCTGGTATTCATCATCCACATTTAGGTAGTTGGAAGGACCAAGCGCCTCATTGGGCAGGAGCCCTGATCGTGCTTCATTTGCCGAGGAAAGCCTTAGCCTTTGAGGTGCACTTGCTGGGAGTGCATGAAGTGGCTCTTCTTGGGATGCACTTTCAATAAGGCGGTTCCTCTGAAGCAGCTCAGTGTTAAGACACCTTAATTCTTTCATCTCTTCTTCCTGTCGAGCGAACCACTCTTCGAGCGTGAGTGGCTCATTTTTACCGAGAGAGGGGGATGGGTTAAGGGTAACCGTTCCTTTGTTCTTATCCTTGTTGGAAGCTCGCATGGTAGGAGGAGGGAGGTTAGATGAAGGGGCGGCCATATTTAATGCGGCCCTCTGGTTCTGGGTGTGCACACCTAGGGGTTCGTTGTGAGTCACAGCCTGACCGGAACCGTCATCTCCCGATCCGTCCAGATTTTCATTTTCCCTGGTGTCACCCGCGGGGTTAGCCTCTATGGAATTGATGAACGCATATTTCGGAGTGGAGGGGACGTCATCTTCCAAATAGGAAGAGGATCTCCTGTGTCTTATTCTAGCCTTCCCTCTCATGACCTGGTATTGCCCTCGGACTTCTTGGTGAAGGGTGACGTGGAGAGTTCTTTTATGAGACCTTATGGCACGCCTTCCTCTCAGAGGGGATGATGATTCATATGATGGGATAGGACGGGAACCTCCTCTTCTGACTGTCCTCCCGAGATGAGATAATACTGACTCCTGTGGGGGAGGTTGTTGTTGAGGGGGTAATAATTCCCCCATCCCTGAGGGCTGGGGTTGGCTTCGTTCCCTGGACGTTGACTCTCTTCCCGGTCTTATTGGTCTTACGGGGGAATTTGTTGTTAAAAATTCCCCCCAACCCTACAGGCTGGGGTTGACCCTGGATTAATGCAGTGGCTGAGGCTATCGCGGCTTGCCTAATCTTGTGTGCCCTCATCCGGGGGTGAACCAGATCTGGTGCCGAATTCACCTGTGGATCAGTCCCTTCTGGGGAGGTAGGAAGAGATCATTTATTGGCCCCTCTTAGGCGAGAGGCCTGCTGTATGCTCTCGGTGGTCTGATTCAGGAGTTTTTGAATGGATCGTTCCCACCGGGCCTAACGGTTCTAGGACTTACTCGAGGCCTGACGCTATTGGGTGTGTTGTATATCCTGAACAGGGGGTCCACCTGATTGTTGTCTCGATGTGACGTCGTTGCAAGACACCATGCCAAACGGGTTCTTCTGGGTGGGGAGCGGAGTGAAACAAAGAGCTTCGTGTTCCCCCCAGCCCCTGATATGGATCCCGCTGGAGCGTCACCGATGAGGCGGCGTAGCTAGTGCAGTGCGCGGAGGCAAGCTGCCTCTATATTCCGTTTGCGCCTCTCGGGGAATTGTTGTCACATCGAGGAAAGGGACTCCAGGTCGATGTGACACAGGAGGTCCCCTATTGTTTTGACGTGGTCTACATACCCCTTATAGGGAAGGAAGCTTTTCTTCAGCAGGCGGAGGGCCATCCATATATTATGGAAGTTTTCGTGCATGAATTCTTCTGACAACTCTCTGGGTATGTCGAATTGAGAGGTGGTCATGGGCCAAAACATGACTGCTATATAATTCCTGTCCAGTCGTTTCCTCAGGTACAACATATCAGCATACTCCCCCGCATGTGATTCTTCTACCTGGTCAGCCCAGCTGAGGCGATCACTGCTAGTGTGATCAGAGGCAGTGGGACCAGTAGGTGTTGAATCATTATGTAAGTGATTTCGAGGTGGTTCAGAAGATGAACGTGGCCCTGGACCCTCTCCTGATCAAAGGAGGGCGTCATTAGCGAATAGCTGGGAACCTGACATGCTCGATTCCGTCCTTCTGAGTGCCTCAGCATATGAGGGATTTTCGACGCTTGATTTGGTAGGAGGAGGACCTTCCTGTCGATATAATGTGTCATTGTGGGGAGGAACTTTGCAATGACGACCATAATGGTGAGGAATACCATTACTACTTGATGCCGCACTGCATAGAGGACTTTTTCAGTGCACACCCTGGGGAGGACCTCCAAGGCATGTTTCAGCAAGGGGAGGATCTTCTAGCTGCGTAGCGTCGTTACGGGGAGGACGTTCGCAACAACTTCCATCATGGTGAGGATGAACATCATGGATTGACGTTCAAAGCGCATCCTGTGGAGGACCATATTGTTGCTTGGGGCCATTGCGGGTAGGACCTTCGCAATGGCGGTTGTGGTGGCGAGGACTACCATCACAGCTGCGGCAATGGTGAGGACTACCATTACTACTACCGCAAGGAGAATATCTGCGGGATACATCCTGGGGAGGGCCTCTAGAATGTACCGCAATGAGGGGAGGACCTTCTCGTTGCTCGACGTCTCTATGGGGGGGACCTCCGTTATCAGGGTGGCGAGGACTACCACCATGACCTGATGCCTGGCTGCATGGAGTTCCGTTGCAGCGTAACCACTGGGGAGGACCTTCAGGGCTGGCCACGACAACGGGAGGACCTTCTTGTCATAATGAGATGTCACTATGGGGAGGGCCTCCGTAGTTTTGACTATGATAGCGAGTACTAACATCATAATCTGTGGTCCCACTACATGGAGAGTGATTGCAGTGCATACCCCAGGGGGGACCTTCAGGGTGGACCGCAGCAAGTGGAGGAACTTCTTGCTGCTCGATATTTTGGTCATGTGGAGGGTTTCCATGACTTTCATCAAGAGAGAATCTCTCGTGACCGATCGTTATATTCCCACGGGGGAGGCCCCGACGGGTGCTCTGGGGAGGACCTTCAGAGCTGCTGGTAGCACTATTGTGGGGAGGACCTTCACAACTGCTACTGCCACTCCCATAATATGGTAATGGGTAGGCAGGGTTCTGTGCCTTTGTGGAATTCTTAGTGGCATTAGGAAACCCCATCTTCTAGCAGAGCGGATTTATGAACCTGCACTTTATTTTCTAGCTACCTTTGGCGCGTTCGGGGCGCTCTTTTGTGGTCAGCGGGAACCATCTGTTGTCGAAAACGGCATTCACCTCCTTTGGGTCCCTTAATAATTAGGTCCCGTGATGTTTCCGGGATGTGCCGATGAACATCATGACTTTTAACAGGGATATATGCTTGCTCTGGAGCATCTACCATGATGGACGGGTGTCCCCTAGTTGGAACGAGTGAAGCTGCTTGATCCGATTGCCCTTACGTTGTGGAATATAGTCAGCGACCCTCTTGGGCTGAACCAAGGATGCAGATATGCTCCGAGGAGGCTATCTCATCTCTTAGATGAGTCATATCAGTTGGGGAGATGGGCTCACGGGCCCGAGTCCTAATTGTTTTCATTGATGCAATCACATGATGGCAAGTCTGCGAGATATGATCTGGGATCGATACCTGCTCCTCCATCATTGTCAGGATATGTAGAGAGACATCTTTGGATAGAACGGGTATAAAGGCCCATTCTGGTATCTGAGCAGGAATATCCTGCTTCGGTCCTCCAGTGGTTAGTGGGTACTGAAAATTCTCGTGTATCGGGGTAGGTGAACGAATCTGCCCCTGTACCGAGATACGTCTCTTTCTCTCTCTGTTTTCTGCCACATTGTGGTGGAAGACTTTACTTGCATCCGCAGGGAGCTGGCCCTGCATATATTGATTTCCCACCATATCGAGTCAGTGGCCTTTGTTTGTGGGGCGACGTGCCCGCCTATGATTTTCCGCCACATCTGGGTGGTAGGATTTGTTGATCACCACCATATCAGGATGGCAGGCGTCTGATGAAACTGTCAGGAGTTGGTCCTGCAGGTGCCGGGTCGCCACCATGTCGAGCTGGTGGGCTTCACAGCCCTAGGCAGGGAGAGGTGCATGCCGAGTAAGCGCCGTCCTGCTTGAGCGACGAGCTTGATGGAGCTCGGCGGGGATGCGCGCAGGCTCATATGATGCCGCCATGTCTGGATGGCGGGCTTGGGAGGAGCGAACAGGTGTAGGTGCCTATTTGTGGTACATCTCCGTGGCTGGGCAGCGGAGCTCCTCTTCAGGGACCAGGGTGATGACCTGTTCCTGATTGTACGTCTGCCACCCTCGTCAGGCGGTCCGAGGGGCCGGAGCTCGGGGATCGTGTGCCTGAATCCTCAGAGAGTCATCCTCCTCGACATGAGGATGTCGGGTCGCGGTGTGACCGCGATGACGTCTTCCGGTGGGGTCCTTGGAGCGGAACCCCCGTTCGACAGGGATGAAGTCCTCAACGTCGACCTCATCCACCTCCCTAAGATAAGGGAGGTACGCATTGTCCCATTCCGAGGATAGACTTCTAAAACGGTTGGAGACAGTGACAGGGGTTGTCTGGTTCCGCCTTTGCGGTCACTGCTGGGCAGGCGACCGACGAGTTCTGGCAGATCGGAGGGCGTGCATGGCCGCCTCCACCATTGGGAGAGTACCATTCACGCGGTACTCTCAGATCAGCGTGTCTGAACCCCATCATTGAAGACGCTGGGTGGGTGACGGGGTCCTCCGTAGGTGAGGATGTCTCGTCATTGCGTTGTTGGGAGTGTACACTTTTGAGTTCCTTTGCAATGCCATTGGATCGATGGGAGTCCTGAAAGTAGTGCCTACAAAATATTTTAGCAAATACAATCAGAAAACCCATCAATGCAGCATCTCATAATCCCATGCGTAGTTAATGACCTTGCTTGGACCTTCTTTAGAGTATAAGGGGGCATTGGGTGAGATTAAGTTGAATCTGCCATGTTTGGTTAAAGATTTACGTTGGGTTCACCATTTTTTGTTTCGTTCTTGGTTTTTGGCCACGAAACGCCCAACGGTTCTGTATCCAATGATTGATAGACCGGCTTTCCAAAGGCAGGCATCCACCGAATGGTCTGACTAGCGACTCTTAAGAACTCACA
This sequence comes from Viscum album, assembly GCA_963277665.1. Lineage (NCBI taxonomy): Eukaryota > Viridiplantae > Streptophyta > Magnoliopsida > Santalales > Viscaceae > Viscum > Viscum album. The sequence continues at coordinate 1,965,101,591 of OY728163.1, read as the reverse complement.
ATGGTTGAGAGTATGGGATGTCAGGCTCATTGCACCCTTTTGGGGGGGAATTATTGCCTATTCCAGGACTCTCTTATAGATTTAAGATGTATTCATATGTTCATGAATCTTTGGTTTATACCCAAACATTGTATCCACGGATTTAAACTTGGTGGGAAACGGTGAACTAGACGCAGGGGTTTAGAATCATTTATTCCCTAGGTTTACCATCCCTTGTTGGATTAATGACCCCGAAGGGCTGTAACTCACTTGAGGCAGCACTAGGAGTGGTGTAGTGAACTATGGTGGATATGGTCAGATCGACCGGCTGTTGGGCTTGAACCTCCGGGAGGCTTCCTACGTACCCTACTTAGGAAGCAGGGATCAATGTCCACGTAGTTCAGATATGTGTTGGGGAACTGACGTGAAGAGAGACCATGTGGTCTGATGGGTGGTGGTCTTGAACCTCATGGAGGCTTCCTACGTATCCTGTCTAGGAGGCAGGGATCAATGTCCACGTAGTTTGCATAAACCATCATGTTGGATGGGGGCATACAGTTTAACGTCATGTTGGACGATGGTGGAACTAGACATTAAGAAACGACCGAGTGGTGGGATTGAACCTCGTGGAGGATTTCTACGTACCATGCCTTGACATGGATCAAAGTCCATGTAGTACGCTTTCACTTGGGGATTATGCTCTGGGGCAGCCCATAGGAGGATGTCATGGTCGATGCTTACTCTAATCCCACGCGAGTCATGCTCGGTGTGAGAAACAAGAGGAAGCAGGGACCATAGGATCACGTCGCGAAATGTGCGTCCGTGATATGCAGAGTGGGGCTTACGCTTGAGGGTGGACCAGGGTGATGAATTGGGGCTTACACTCTAAGGAGGCCCAGAAGGTCAGGGCTTACTCTGAGATGGACGCCCAGGGTGACAAATCCCAGTGGGAGAGGAAAAGGGGGTGCTCCTGTTCCCATATCCTCTCTTGCGGTGCACGAGGGCTTCCTTATGATGGGTATTTTACCATCTTTGAGGAACCCTCAACAAGTGGAGGGGTAGAAAAAGGATTCCCGAGCTGAGACTCCACATTACCGTGGGAATGTGAACCCAGGAATGCTTCGGGAATCTGCTCAAGGGTCGGGGAAACCCCTTTTCCCCTACTTATCGTGGGTATGTGAACTCAAAATGGAGCGCTGATGCACCTGAAAGTTATACCACGTGTATCTGGTGGCTCTAGCGGAGGCCTCGACTCGGGGCCGATGAAGAGGCCGATGTGGGAGTTGCGGAGGACCTGGCTTGATCGGAAGGATTTTACCTATGTCTGGAAAAGAGAACACCGAAGTATTTGGCGAGCCACCGAGAGGTATGGGTAGGGGCTCCCTTCGCGTGGGGAAGTGCCACGCGGCTGGAGAAGCCGTCCACAAACCAGGGTGGTCCGCGGACTGATTGGCGTCCCGTGAACGAGGTTGGTTCGCGGCTACGGGTTCAATCCACGAACCATGGTGGTTCGCGGCTTTGGGGTCAATCCGTGAACAAGGGTGGTTCGTGGAGGATTCCAGGCGGGCATCAGTGGCCAATGGCGGCGCCGATCGAAGGCTTGTCGGTCGGGGTTTCGCCCACAGAGGAGGGTGATCCGCGGTATGATGGATGGGAAAAGAGGCATAAAATCCCTGGTCCACGGGGAAGTCATCCACGGAGGGGGGGTATGGTCCCAAGTTCACCTTTTTGTTATTTTTAGGTTCGCAGTTCACCAAATTATTATGCGTTTTCCCATTCCTTCTTAATTCATATACCTGCTGTGGTTTGCGGGTGGGAATTTCGTTGTTTGTGAAATTTGAAGCCTTCCTTCAACCAATCTCCTTCCTCCGAATCCGATTCCAATTCTTCGATCCTCCCCTTTTCCCCCTTGTTCTCCTTTTATAGATTGGAGAAAGGAAAGCATTTGTGGCCATACGACACTTTTTGCGGAGGCCCATAACCAAATACCCGGTTCACAGCTAACTTGGTCAATCCACGATTCTCGGTGGGTATTGATCGCTCCCCTCCTCTGCGAGGCGAACTCAGGGAGTGCTCCGCAGCTGTGGAGGGTTCCGCCTCCATTCTGTGAACGACAGCGGGTGCGGAATGACCCGGTCGACGAGGTCCGCGGTTGGGGCAGTTCGTGATGGTGAATCGAACTGGCGCCCATCCTGCCTCGTGACCGCGGAGGCTCTCCGCCTTCATTTCACGAACGACAACGGTTTGCAGAAGGGGTGCCTCGCGGTGCATAGCCACGTTGTGCTTCCATGGACCGGTTCGCGGACTGGTCCCTTTTGTGTCTCTTCTTTGATTATTTACCCCCAATTACTTTGGAGGATTTGGGTAAAATTTCCTTTGCAGATTTTTCAGGACCCTACAGACATAAAAACCCAAAAATTTCTAAAAACCCTTTAAAACATCAAAAATTTGTAAATACTATAAAAATCCTAAAACTCACTAAAAATTATTAAAAATGTAAAAAAATATAAAAATCATGAATTTTTTTAAAAAAAGCTGAAAACCCAAAATAATCTAAACACACATTAAATCCTAAAAACCATAAAACCCCTAAAAAGACCCTAAACCCCCCCTAAACCCTCAAAAACCCAGGAAATCCCATAAATACCATAAAACCCTAAAACCCATAAAAATTCAAAAACACTTACAACTCTAAAATCCATTTAAATCCCTAAAACTATTAAAAACTATAAAAAAACATAAAACCCCTAAAAAATAATTATATCCTAAAACCCAAAAAAATAAAAAACCTAAAAAATTAAACACCACTGAAAACCTTCAAAATCGAAAAAAACACTAAGGAAACAATAAAAATTATAAATAAGGCGTAAAAGTCCCTTAAAATGTATAAAATACTAAAACCCCCCCAAAAATAGGAAATCCTCAAAAAGATAAAAAAACAATTAAACACCCAAAAAACCTAAAAAACATAAAAAACACTAAAAACCCCAAAACCTGAAAATCCTCAAAATACATTAAAACCCTAAAAATTATAAAAAACCCCAAAACCACCAAAAACATTAAAAATATACAAAAAACACATAAAACTCCTAAGAAAACGGAAAAATGTTATAAATACATAAAACCCAAAAAATTGCTAAAATCCCTAAAAACATCCAAAACCCTAAAAAACCATAAAACCCATAAAAACCCACAAAAACATGAAAAATCTTTAAAAAAAACAAAAAAACACTAAAAACCTTTAAAGTATACCAAACTAAAAAATTACATACAGCCAAAAAAACAAAAAAAACATAAAAACACTCCAAATCCCTAATAACCAAAAAATCCAAAAAATCCTATACAAATCCCTAAAAATCTCAAAAATTAAAATAATAAAAAAACCAAGAAAATCCTAAGAAAACCTTAAAAACCTAAATACACTAAAAAACCCTAAAACGCTCAAAAACTCAAAAAATGCAAAAAACCATAAAAACCCTAAAATCCCAATAAACCCTAAAGACTATAAAAATCCATGAAATTTTAAAAAACTCAAAAAATCCTAAAAGCCACCAAAAAACCATAAAACTAAAAAAATTCAATAACACCCCTAAAAACATTAAAAATGCTACAAAACACAAAAAACCCTAAATTCTATAAAAAACCAAAACAAATCTTAAAAACCTAAAACCCCCTAAGAACCCAAAAAACTACTAAAAATTATAAAACCCTTTCAACCACTAATAATTATAAAAAACACCCTAAACCCCTAAAAACCCTCAAAATACCTATAAACTCTAAAAACTATAAAAATCCCATGAAACCCCAAAAAACCCTTAAAACTGAAGAATAAAAACTAAAAAACATGAACACCCAAAGAGAACTTTAAAAATATAAAAACAATCCATACCCCCAAAACCCAAAAATTCTAAAAACCTAATAAAATCCAAAAAACCCTCAATTCCATAAAACCATGAAAACCCGTAAAATTTCTAAAAAAGGCCCAAAATCCAATAAAAATTAAAAACCTCTAAAAACCTTGAAATATGATAATAAAACCTTTAAATCATAAAACATGTTTTACCCCCAAAAAATCTAACACACTATAAACCATAAAAACCCAAAAAAGACCCTAAAACCTCTAAATACCTAAAGACCCCTAAAACACTTAAAAACCCTAAAAACCCACTAAAAACTCTAAAAATCCATTATTACCCTAAAAATGATAAAAAAACTCAAAAAAATAAAGAATTAAAAAAACTCAACCCCCCCCCCCCCATCCCCCGAAAAACACAAAATCCTTCAAATTCCTAAAACCATAAAACCCTTGAAACCCTCTAAATCCATAAAAACCTGAAAAACATACAAACCTAAAAATATATAAAACTACCAAATATTGTAAAAACCATAAAAAAACAAATAAAACATTAAAAACAGTAATAACACATAACACCCTAAAAACATAAAAACCTCAAAACCCCCAAAAACTCTAAAAATCCAAAAAACCCTCAAAAATCTTAAAAACCTCAAAAATCCATAAAAACCTATAAAAATACCTAAAATATCTATAAATTTAAATAATTAAAAAAACATGAAAAGCCTAAGAAAACCTTAAAACCCTAAAAACTCTAAATATCCATAAAACCCTCAAAAATTCAAAAAACACTAAAAACATAAGAAAATCTAAAATCCCAATAAATCCTAAAGACAATAAAAATCCATGAAAAAGTAAAAAACTAAAAAAACCCTTAAAACATTGATAAAATCATAAAAATTAAAAAAAAATAAAACCAGTAAAAGCCCTTATACGTTAAAAATGCTCAAAATCACAAAAACACCCTAAATACCCTAAAACCCAAAATAATCAAAAAAAATCATAAAAACCCCATAAGAACCCTAAAACTATTATAAAATCTAAAATCCCTTTTAACCCCTTAAAATGATATAAAAATATAAAAAAATCTAAAAATCCTAAAAAATCAAAAAAAAACTATAGAACCCCTAAAAACACTCAAAATACCGATAAACCCTAAAAACCACAAAAAATCCCAAGGAACCCCTCAAAACACTAAAACCTAAAAAAAAGTAAAACCATGAACAACCCTAAGAGAACATTCAAATATTAAAAACAATTAATATGCCCAAAACCATAAAATCCTAAAAAAATAAAAAAATCCTAAAAACCGTCAAAATTCCTAAAAACCTGAAAAATTGTATAGTTCCTAAAAGGCCGAAAATCGCCAAATAAATTAACAACTCTAAAAACCCACGAAATATGATATGAAAACCATCAAATCATAATAGAATTATTGTCCTTAAAAACATAAAAACACTATAAACCATAGAAAACCCAAAAAAGACCCTACAACCCCTAAAACCAAAAAACTCCTAAAACCCATAAAACCGTAAAACCCCACTAAAAACTCTAAAAACCCTTTATTCCCAAAAAATGATAAAAACACCTAAAAAAAGTAAATCATTAAAAAAACTCAGCCACCCCCACTAAAAACACTATACCCTTCAAAACCACAAAACCCTATAAACCCTAAAAATCCATAAAACCTCTAAAAATCTAAAAACCAAAAAATATCTAAAACTCCCAAACACAGTAAAAACCATAAAAAACAAAGAAAAAAAATTAAAAACCCTAATAACACATAACACCCTTAAAAAAATAAAAACCTCAAAACCCCCCAAAACCCTCAAAGTCCCTAGAAACCATAAAAACCATAAAAGTATTATTAAAACAAAAAATTCATTAAAAAATCTAAAAACCTTTAAAACCCTTAAGAAATCCTTAAAACACTAAAAATAGTTAAAACCACAAAATACATAGAAACATTACAAGCCCTAAAACACTAAAAAGACCCTAAAACCATAAACCACCTAAAACCATAATACCCCATGAAACAGAAAGACCCCTAAAACCCATTGAAACAAGAAAACCAATTAAAATATACAATACATTTAAACCCCAAAAATGTTAAAAATATGAGAATCTATAAAAACCGTATCAGAATAAAAAACCCTAAGATCTAAAAAACCCATAAAACACTTAAAAACCTAAAAACCCTAAAACCCTCAAAATACCAATGAATCCTATAATAATAAAAATCATAAATTTACATAAAAAACAAAAAATGTAAAAAACACTAAAACCCTAAAAACCCAATTAAATCAGTAAAAATATAAAAAACATTTTAAACCCCTTGAAAACTAAAAAATAGTATACACCCTAAAATCCCTTTAAATTAAAAAAACCTTAAAACCCATAAAAATCCTAAAAATTCTAAAAAATCCCTAAAAATTAAAAATACATAAAAATTCTGAAAACCCAATAGAAATCCTTAGAAACCTAAAACCACGTAAAACCCCTAAAACAAAAAAAACACTTAAAACCATAACATTCCAAAAAACAACCAACAATCTTATAAATCCAAACAAAATTAAAATTCCCTAAAACCCATAATAAAACTTAAAAGACTCTAAATATTATAAACAACCATTAAACTAATAAAAACATTAAAAACCTAAAAAATGTTAAAACCCTAAAATAGTAAAATACCTAAAACCCCCAAAGAACCAATAAATCCGTAAAAACTTAAAAACCCCTTAAAATCCCTAAAAATGCAAAAACCCCTAAATCTTGGAAACCCCTAAGATAAAATTAAAACTAAAATAACACCTAAAAAAACCCGGAAAACCCTAAAAACCCTCCATATACTTAAATAACCATAAAACCGTAAAAACCTAAAAACACATAAAACCCCTAAAAAAATAAAAAACCCTAAAAAGTCTCTAAACCTACAAAACCCTTAAAAACCATAAAAATCCTTAAAAAAATTTAAAAACCATAAAAAGCCTAAAAACAAAAAAACACAAAAAACTCTAAAAGTCTATTATACCCCTAAATTGTTAAAAATATCTAAAATCCTTAAAACTATAAAAAATAAAAAATCCTCAATGCACCATAAAATTATAAAAACCATAAACACCAGAAAAAACCCTAAATTGATCAAATTCCATAAAAACCCTATAAAGTATAAAAATCTTAAAAATAGACCTAAAAATACCTCAAAATATAAAAATCCGAAAAAAAATTAAATGAACTTTGAAAAAGCTTAAAAACATAAAACCAATTAAAATCACTAACAATACATAAATATATTATAAACAAAAAAACCATAATAACCGAAAAAACTCAAAATATCTAAAAATCCATAAAAATAAAAAAACCCCTAAAAATCCATAAAAACATAAAAACAGAAAAAACCTGAAAAACACAATAGAACACCTAAAAAACTAAAAAAATTAATATGTATAAAAACCATAAAAACACTAAAACCTGTAAAAACCTTAAAAACATAAATCCCCTCAAAATTCTAAAAAATATAAAAATAAATTAAAATACAAAAAGGCCCTAAAAATACCTAAAACATAAAAACCCTAAAAACATGGAAAACCCCTAATAAAATGATAAAATCCTAAAAAAATTTGAACACCCTAAAAACCTAAGAAAACACTAAAAATCCTAAATACCTAAATGATCCAAAAAACCTTAAAAACCACCCAAAAACCCAAAAACCAATAAAAACCCTAAAAATCTCTAAAACCCCTAAATACATAAAAGCCCATAAAAACCATAAAAACCAAAAACTAATATAAAATCCCTTTAAACCCCTATAAAAGTTAAAAAAACTCAAAAAAAATCATAGAACCCCAGAGAACCAAAAAAACCACAAAATCGTGAAAACCCTAAAAAATACTAAAACCCAAACAAATCCTTTAAAAACATAAAAAATGTAAAAAAAATCCTAAAATCCTAAAAAAATACCAAAACTCCAAAAAACTATGGAAACCCCTAAGAAAAATTTAAAAACCTAAAACACATAAAACAACTAAAACCTAAAAAATAAATAAAACTAAAAAAGGTAAAACCCTAAATACCCCTAAAAACATGAAATATTCGTAAAATCCTAAGAACTATAAAAATTGAAAAATGGAAAAAAATACCCTAAACCATAAAAAGCACGAAAACCCTAAAAACCCTTAAGAAAAACCAAAAAACCAAAAAACACTTAAAACAACTAAAAATGTTAATAAATCTACAGACCCTAAAAACCATTTCAAATACCCTAAAACCCCACAAAAATCTCTAAAACCCCTTTAAATATTAAAAATTGTTAAAAAACCATTAAACCTCTTAAAAACTCAATAAAAACCCTAAATCCCAAAAAACCCATAAAACACCTAAAAAACCAAGAAGCTATAAAACTCTCAAAATCCCTAAAACCCCTAAAGACCATAAAAATCCTAAAAATACATATAAATACCTAGAAACATAAAAACCCCAAATAACCTTGAAAATATAATGATAACATCAAATACCTAAAAACAAATAAAACCCCTAAAAACATAAAAAATCATAAAAACCAACAAAATCCCTAAACCCCTCAAAATGCTAAAAACTATAAAAATCCTCACAAATCACAAAAAAATGTAAAAAGACCTAAAAACCTAGAAATACCCTAATAAAATCGTAAAAACCAAAAAAAAACATAAAAAATCTAAAACCCCTTGAAATGATAAAACCCTAAAAGACCCTAAATCCATAAAATACATAAAATTCATCAGGAACCCTAAAAACCCTAAAAATTCCATAAAAAATCAATAAAACATAAAAACCCTAAATACACTAGAAAACATTAAAAACCCAAAAACCCAAAAACCCTATAAAATCATAAAAGACCCAACAAAATATAAGACCCCAAAACCCATAAAAACCTTACAAACCATAAAAACCGCCAAAAACCTTAAAACCCCCCAAAACCCCTAAAACCCCTAAAATCCAAAAAACAACTAAAAATTCTAAAAAATAATTTAAACCCATAAAACATTAAAAAACTATTAATATTATAAAAACACAAAATAATAAAAAAACTCCTTTAAAATCCAAAACAACAAGAAAACCCTAAAACCCCAAAAATTCCAAAAAACCCAAAAAACCTTATAATGATAAAAAAAATCCCTAAAGATGCCCAAAAAAGTAAAAACCTCAAAACCTTATAAAATATTTAAAAAAATAAAATATAGAAAAACTCTTAAAATAAACAAAAAACCAAAAAATCATAAAAACCCTAACAACCCTCAATATTACTAAAAACTCCAAAACCCATAAAAATAATAAATAACCCAAAAAAATAAAATGTAAAAGCCTCTATAAACCCTGAAAACCTTAAAAACCCTTATAAACCAAAAAAAACATAAAACCCATAAAAATATATAAGATTCTAAAACCCCTAAAACACCATAAAAATACACCCAAACCATTAATAAAAAAAATCCATAAGAACCACTAAATAAATTTAAAAAAAATAAAAAACCCCTGAAAACCCCAATAAGATATAAAAAACTCTAAAAACCCTTTATGCTCGTAAAAACGTTAACAAATCTGAAAAACTATAAAGCCTCTAAAAACTCAAGAAAAAAAATTTACACCCAAATTACCAAATAACACTAAAACCCCGAAAAACCACAAAAACTTCTAAAAAACCAAAAAACCATTAAATCATTTAAATTCCTAAAAATCCCAAAAATGTAAAATACCTTAAAAATCATAAAAACCCTTAAGAAAACCTTATAACACTTGAAACATATAAAACCACTAAAAACCTAAAAATGATAAAAATCCAAACCAAAGAAAACCTAATATCACACAAAAACCCAAAATACCCAAAACAACCATAAAAATCCTAAAAACCCATAAAAATACCAAAAATATTTAAAACACTAAAAAACCAGCAAAACACTAATAAAACATGAAAACCAAAAAAAGCTCAAAAACCCCTCAAAAAACTAAAAACATTTAAAACTATAAAAACACTAAATACCCTAAAACCCCTCAAAGTCCCTACAAACCCAAAACACCATTTAATTACAAAAATCCCATAAAAAGCCCGAAAAACATAAAAAAATACTAAAAACCCTCAAAACCCATAAGCAAACCATGGATACCTAAATACACATAAAACCCTTAAAAATAATAAAAACAAAAAAAACCCTAAAATCCAAAAAACCCTTAAACCATATAATCCACTAAAAAAATTAAATACCATAAAATCCATAAATACCCTAAAACCTCTAAAAATTGAAAAAACCTTTAAATCCCTAAAAAAGTTAAAAATACAATAAAAACCCTTAAAACCCATAAAAACTCTTAAAAACCCAAAAACACAAATATAACCCTAAAAAAATACCCAAAAACCCCAAAAACCCCCCAAATCCCAAAAAACCCTTAAAACCATAAAAATACATAAAATCCCTAAATATATAACAACCCATAAAACCTTGAAAAACCCTAAAAATCATTAAAAACATAAAAACACGTAAAACCCCCATAATATTAAAAATGCCAAAAACCATAAAACTATAGAAAAACCTAAAACCCATTTAAGTCTCTTAAAACCCTAAAATATGTAACAATTATATAAAAAACCATGAAATCTACAAAAAAATAGAAAATAATCTAAATTTTTTTGAAACCCCTAAGAAAACTGAGAAACCTAAAAACACTTAGAACGTGTAAAATACCAGAAAATGATAAAACAATAAAAACACAAAAAAGGCCATAATACACTAAAAACAAATAAAATATAAAAATATCTCAAAATGTTTAAAAACCATAAAATCTCTAAAAACCAATAAATCGCTAAAAAATTTCTACCCTAAATTTAAAAAAAAACATCTAAAAACATTTAAAACCCTAAAAAACATAAAATGACTGATTTTCTTTCTTTTTTGGTCTTTTCTTTTCTCGTTTTTGATTTCTCTTTTTGGGTCTTTTGCATTTTGGGTTGTAAGGGTTTTTGGGTGTGGGTCGTTTGACCCCTCCCCTCCCTTTTCTCCTATATCTCCTTTTTTTTCTAATAATCTTGGGGGGGGGGGGGGGGAATAGCCCGACCCCCACATCTTCCTTGCCTAAAAAACACAAAAAACCCCAAAAAAACTGAAAAATCCCTCAAAACCCTAAAATCTATAAAAATACTAAAAAATTATAGAAATACCTAAAACATTAAAATCCCTAGAAACTCTAAAAACCCTAATAAATGTTTAAAAACCTGAAACACTAAAACTAAAAAAAGCCTAAAAAATTTTAAATGCCCTGAAGACCATTAATAACCTTCAAAATCCTTAGAATTACAAAAAAACCCCATAAAAATCCTCCAAAAGCACAAAATAATCCATAAAAATATAAAAACCCTAAAACCCTAAAAAACCTGAAAACCCCAATGAAAACCTGTAAGAAAACATTAAAAACATAAAAACAATAAAAATCCCAAAATAACTAAAATCATTAAAAACCTCTAAATCCCAAAAACCATAAAACACTACAAAATCCTTTTAAAACCTAAAATACATTAAAAATACTAAAAAGCCATAAATATGCCTAATACATAAAAAGAGAAAAACTTAAGAAAAACACTAATAAAACCTTAAAAATTTACAAACACTTTAAACCCCAAAAACCGCGAAAATAAAAAAAACTAAAAACAATAAAAATTCTCTAAAACCCCAAAACACCCTAAAACATATAAAAAACCCAAAAAAACTCCAAAAAAAAACTCTAAACCCCCAAAAAACACTAAAAACTCTAAAAACCCCTTTAAAATCCTAAAAGCGTTAAAACACTTAAAAAACACTAAAAACCCTAAATCACCTAAAATCCTAAAAACACTTAAATCCCTCAAATTACTTAAAACCCAAAGAGATCCAAACAAATCCTAAAAAATCATAAAAATATCTGAAAATGTAAAAAACCATAAATACCCTAAAAACATTTAAAAACACTAAGAAATCCTTAAACACCTAAAAACACTTAAAACACATGAAACCTAAAATTTTTAAAAATCCTAAAAACAAAAAAGACACCAAAAATCCCTAAAAATATAAAAACACCAAACAACATAAATACAATGAAGAACCATAAAAACCCAAAACACTAAAAAATCTAAACATAATTTAAAGCAATAAAAAAGTTAAAAACTCTAGATAATCATTAAAAACCCAAAAACTAAAAAAAACCAAAAAAATAATAAAAATTCCAAAAAACCCTAATAACCATAAACTCTTAAAAAGGACCTAAAAATATCTAAAAAAGTAAAAACGTATAAAATTTGTAAAAATACGTAGGAAAATGTTAAAAACCTATTAACACTTAAAAATCCTAAAACCAAAAAAATCAAAATACCTTAAAAAACAAAAAAAATCCTAAAAATCGAAAAACGCATTAAAAAACTAAAAACCTAATAATTAAAAAATTCTAAAAAATCTCTAAAAATAGATAAAAAAAATAAAAAACATAAAACCACCTAAGAAAACCTTATTAAAACATTAAAAACTTAACAACAAACAAACACCCAAAAAACCTAAAAATTCCATAAACCATAAAAATTAAAAAGGCCCTAAAACCCCTAAAACCCATAAAAATGTTTAAGACCCCTAAAAACTCACAAATCCCAAAAAACAGACAAAATGTTCTAAAACCAAATTATATCCCAAAAACCATTAAATTTAAATAAAAACATTAAAACACCAAAAAACTCAAAAAACCCCTAATCCGAAAAAAATTCATTAAAACTATAAAAACACGAAAAAACCTCAAAATCCTTAAAAACCATAAAACTCATAAAAATTTAAGATAAAGATCTAAAAATTCAAAAAAAATGTAAACAACACTAAAAATCAGGAAAATCCCTAAGAAAGCATTAAAAAAATAAAGACAGACAGAATCCCTAAAAAATGCTAAAAACCCTAGAAACACACAAAAACCCTAGAAAGACCCTAAAATCCAATAAACCCCTAAAAACCATAAAAACTCTAAATATCATAAAAACCCCTAAAAACCAATATAAACATTAAAAACTTCCTAAAACATTAAAACCACATTAATCAATTAAAATAATTAAAAATATAACACCCTTAAAAATGTAAAAATAAATACAAAACCATAAAACTAAAAATAAACAATAAATACACAAAAAATACAAAAATCCTAAAAATAATAAAAATACCTCAAAACCTTAAAAAAATAAAAATCATAATAACCCTAAAATCCCTAAAAACATAAGATACCCAAAAATACCTGAAATTCCATATTAAAACCTTGAAAACCTAAAATTGTTTAAAACCCCTAAAATCATTAAAATTTATAAAAACTCTACTGATATAAAAAATATTAAAACCCTAAAAAACCTAAAGAAATCTAAAACCCCTCAAAATTCTTAAAAACCTCAAAAACCATAAAAATCCTAAAAAATCACTAAACCCCATTAAAACAAAAAAACCCCTAAAAACATAAAAACTACTAAGAGAATCATAAAAACCAAAAAATACATAAAACCACTCAAAACCTAAAAATGATAAAATCCTTGAATACCATAACAAAACCTACAACCACTAAAAAAAACCCTAGAAATTGTGAAAACCCTAAAAACCATAAAAACCATAAAAACCAAAAAAACCACCGAAATCACTAAAAACCCTTTAAATATCTAAAATGCTAAAAAACTAAAAAAACTTACAAACTATAAAAAAGAATAAAAACCCATAAAACCCTAAAAAAAATAAAACCCTTAAAAGCCATCAAAATCTCCAAAAATAATTTAAAATGTAAAAAACCCTAAAAAACACAAAGAAAACATTAAAAACTGAAAATAATTTAAACCCCTAAAAACCAAAAAATTTCATTAACCCTTAAAAACCCAAAACCATCTCAAATCCCTAGAAAACCTAAAAAACCATAAAAATCCTAAAGAAAACCAAAAATAACTAAAAACATAAAAAATATTAAAACCCTGAAAAAACCTATGAAAACCTTAATAGCTAAAACAATTTAAAACCCCCAAAAGAAAAAAATGCTAAAAACCCAAAAAAACCAAATTAAAACCTTTGAAAAATATAATATAATTGAAAATCACTAAAAACCCTAAATAAAATAGATCTCTAAAACCCCTAAAACGCCTCAAATTCCATAAAAATCCGTAAAAACAAAAAAAATCCAAAAACCCCATAAAAATCAATAAAAAATAAAACTTTTAAAACCCCTAAAAATACTAAAAAAATTTAAAAAACCAAAAAACACATAAAACCCCTAAAAACATAAAAAATGCCAAAAACCCTAAAAACCAAAAAACCCCAAAATCCCTAAAACTTTTAAAACCCATAAATTTCCTAAATATCGTAAAAAAATCAATAAAAATTAAAAAAACCCAAAAATCGTAAAAACCCTTAAGAAATCCCTAAAAACATAAAATCAATTTAAACCCTTAAAATACTAAAAAAATGATAAAAACCCTATATTTGTTCAAATGACCTTAAAACCCTAAAACCCCTAAATTCATAAAAACCCCTAAAAATACAAAAAACACTAAAATCCCTTTAAACCCATTAAATTGTTAAAACTGTAAAAAAACAATAAAACCTAAAAATAACATAAATTCCCTAAAAAACCTTAAAACCCATCAAAATATCTTATAACCATAAAAATAATTCAAATAATTCAAATATATAAAAAATCCAAAAATAAAATATATCCTAAAAACCCTGAAAACCCCTAAGAAAACCTTAAAAACTAGAAACACTAAAAATCCAAAAAAAAAGTGCTAAAACCCCTAAAATCCCAATATTACCCTAAAACCTCTCAAAGTATCTAAAAACTAAAAAAGACTATAAAAATCATAAAAAATCCTAAAAACGCCTAAAAATGTAAGAGAACATAAAAACCCCTAAGAAAACCTTACAAACTCAAAAAAAACATACACACCCTAAATCTACACAAAATAATATGACTAGGAAAACAATAAAAACCCTGGAAACCTAAAAACCAATAAAAATCAGGAAAACCTACTCAATATTCCAAAATCTAGGTAAACCCCTAAAAACTTTTAAAAACTAAAAAAAACCTTAAATCCAATGAAAAATACAGACAATATTGAAAATGATAAAAAAACAAAGAAACCCAAAAACCCCTAGAAACCAAAAAATCATAAAAATACCAAAAAAACATAAAAAACCCTAAAAAACACTAAAAATACCTAAAATTTTTACAAAACCTAAAATACCCAAAACCAAATGAAAATCTTAAAAACCTAAAAGAAATTAAAAACCCTAGAAAATCTCCAAACGCTAAAAATGGTAAAAATCCTAAAACTTTAAAAACCATAAAAATCTCTGAAGTCCCAAAAATGCTGTAAAATACCAAAAGAGTCATAAAAATCCAAAAAAAATGTAGGAACACATTACAAACATTGAAACCGACAAGAAAAAATTAAAAAAATAAAATCACATAAAAACCCTAAAAACCTAAAAATTTCTAAAAACCCTTTAAAACATCAAAAATCCATAAATACCATAAAAATCCTAAAAATTACAAAAAATTATTAAAAATGTAGAAAACTATAAAAATCTTGAAAAACATTAAAAAACCTGAAAACCCAAAAAATCTAAACACACCTAAAATCCTAAAACCCTAAAAACCATAAAACCCCTAAAAAGACCCTGAACCCCATAAAACCCTCAAAAACCGAAGAAAACCCATAAATACCATAAAACCCTAAAACCCATAAAAACCGAAAAACACTAAAAACTCAAAAAACCATTTAAATCCCTAAAACAATTAAAAAACTACAAAAAACCTTAAAACCCCTAAAAAAATATTCATATCATAAAACCAAAAAAAACCTAAAAAAATAAACACCACTAAAAGCCTTCAAAATCGAAAAAAACACTAAGGAAATAATAAAAATTATAAATTAGTCTTAAAAGTCCCTTAAAATTTATAAAATACTAAAACCCCCCCAAAAAATAAGAAATGCTTAAAAAGATAAAAAAACAATTAAACACCCAAAAAACCTTAAAACATAAAAAACACTAAAATCCCTAAAACCTGAAAATCCTCAAAGTACATTAAAAACCTAAAAATCTTAAAAATCATAAAAATCCCCAAAACCACCAAAAACATAAAAAAATCCTAAAAACACACTACCACAAAAACATTTTTTTGCAGCGCCCTCCCTTTATTAGCGTTAACGAAAAAGCGCTGATAAAGGGGGGGTGCCTTTATCAGCGCTCAAAAAAGCACTGATAAAGGGTTCTGTTATCACCACTAAAAAAAGCGATGATAAAGGCACCCCTTTATCAGCACTTTTTTTTCACGCTGATAAAGGGACCCCCCTTTATCACCGTTTTTTTTAGCGCTGATAAAGGGCCCCCCCTTTATCAGCGCTTGTTTACTAGCG
Source organism: Viscum album (assembly GCA_963277665.1). Taxonomy (NCBI): domain Eukaryota; kingdom Viridiplantae; phylum Streptophyta; class Magnoliopsida; order Santalales; family Viscaceae; genus Viscum; species Viscum album. Next base: position 1,965,085,338 of record OY728163.1, on the reverse strand, counting down.
CTGATAATGGGGGGGGCTTTATCAGCGCTTTTTTTAAAAGCACTGATAAAGGGTCGGCTTCAAAAAAAAATTTCAAAATATATTAATATATTAATATATAAATATAGTTATATTGTTATATAAATATAATATATAATTTTTAAATATATTTTAGATAAGTATAAATGTACATTTACACTTATTATACTTAATATATAAGATATTTAATGAAAATGGCTTCTTAAAAAATTAAAAAAAATATTTTTAATTAATAATTTGATAATCCTTATGGAGTAATAGTCATTTAATAACAATTTGAAGACTAAAAAAATTAAAAAAAGATCCAAAATAAGTTGAAAATGCAACTCAAACTTCAAACGACCATAACTTTTGATCCGGGTGTCCGTTTGAGCTCTACCACATATCAAATCGAAGCCTACGACGAGCTCTACGTCGCTGTGATTCAGGGGAACCTTGGTCAAGCGATTTTTGAGGCCAAAAGAGGCCCATAAGGCCTCCAAAACTGAGTTTTTAGTCGGGGTACCCCGATTTTTTAACATTTTGTGGATTTTCACCCTCGTTTAACGGGGGTATTATTGGATTTTTTTGGTGGGGTCTGAATTTATTCCAAGGTATTACATTAATATTGATATTATGTCTATGAAATTTCATCCTTTTTTATAATGCACTGCTATTTATAATAAAAAATATAACAATATATTCATATTTTTTATATATTCAGATCTAAAAATTTAATTATAAATATAAATAATAAAATATATTTACATATAAAATATATTAGCTTTATCTAAATAATATCTAACATCCATTTTATTTAAAATACAAATATATGAATATTTATAAACCTATATATTAATCTAACTATATATATATATTAATCTAACTATATATATATTTTAATCTAATAACTATATATATATTAATATAACTACATATATATATATTAGTATTACTATAAATATATATATTAATATCACTATATATATATATTAATATAAATATATATATATATTCATATAACTATTTATATGTTAATATAACTATATATATATATATTAATATAAATATATATTAATATACGAATAAATATAACAAAATATATATATATAGATATAGATATATATTAATATCACTATATATATATATTAATATTACTATATATATATATATATTAATATAACTATATGTATATATTAATATAACTATATATATATATATTAATATTACTATATATATATATTATAAAATAACTATATATATATATATTATAATATAACTATATATATTAATATAAATATATATTAGTATATGAATAAATATAACTAAATATATATATATATATAGAGATATCATGAATTGGAAGACAAATCAAAATAGAGTAGTGGTAAAGGCTTAGGCGCGCAGGGGGGAGGTCTCGAGTTCAAATCCTATGGGAGGCTGGGGCACGCGCAAATGGGGGAATATAGCAGCAAGTGCGGTTAAAGGGTGACGGGGTTGCGTGGGGTGCGTGGTACAGGGGCAGAAAAGCACTATAAAATGGGGGGCTCAAGCGTTATAAAAGCCCACCTGATTCGCAGTATTGTTTAATTTTGTTTAATTTTGTTTAATTCTTTTTAAAATTTTTTTAAATTTTTTCAACTTTTATCAGCGCTTTTTTAAAAGCGCTGATAAAATGTTCCATTATCAGCGCTAAAACGAAAGCGCTGATAAAGTAAGCGCTGATATAGGACCCCTTTATCAGCGCTAGAAAAGCGCTGATAAAGGGGTACTTTTATCAGTGCTATTTTTAGCGCAGATAAAAGACCTCTTATATCAGCGCTTTTTTAGCGCTGATAAAGGGGTCCTATATCAGCGCTTTTCATAGCGCTGATAAAAGGGACCCCCCCTTTATCTACGCTGGCTTTATCAGCACTTTTTCTAGTGCTGATAAAGGCCATTTTTAGCGCTGATAAAGGCCGTATTTGTAGTAGTGACACATAAAACTTCTAAGAAAACAGAAAAATATTATAAATACATAAAACCCAAAAAAATTTCTAAAAACCCTAAAAACCTCAAAAAACCTAAAAATCCATAAAACCCATAAAAACCCACAAAAAATATGAAAAAACCTTGAAAAACAAATAAAAAACATCAAAAACACTAAAAACATTTAAAGTAAAATAGACAAAAAAGTCCTTAGAACCAAAAATACAAATAAAACCCTAAAAACACTCCAAATCCCTAAAAACAAAAAATCCATAAAATCCTATAAAAATCAATAAAATTATCCAAAAATTTAAAAAATAAAAAAACCAAGATAACCCTAAGAAAACCTTAAAAACCTAAAAACACTAAAAAACCCTAAAACCCTCAAAAAAGCAAAAAACCCAAAAACCAAAAAATCCTAAAATTCCAATAAACCCTAAAGACTATAAAAATCCATGAAATTTTAAAAAACTCTAAAAATCCTAAAAACCACCAGAAAACCATAAAAACTAAAAAAATCAATAAAAACCCTAAAAACATTAAAAATGCTCAAAAACACAAAAAACCCTAAATTCTCAAAAAACACCAATTTTTTTTAAAACCTAAAAAACCCATAAGAACACTAAAAACTACTAAAAATTCTAAAACCCTTTCAACCACTAATAATGATAAAAAACACCCTAAACCCCTAAAAACTATCAAAATACCTATAAACCATAAAAAATATAAAAATCCCATGAAAACCCAAAAAACCCTTAAGACTGAAGAAAAAAACCTAAAAATCATGAACACTCAAAGAGAACTTTAAAAATCTAAAAACAATTCATACCCCCAAAACCCAAAATTCCTAAAAAACTAAAAAAATCCTTAAAAACCTCAATTCCATAAAACCATGAAGACCCATAAAATTTCTAAAAAAGGCCCAAAATCCCATAAAAATTAAAAAACTCTAAAAATCCTTGAAATATGGTAAGAAAACCTTAAAATTATAAAATAGGTTTTACCACAAAAAAATCTAAAACACTAGAAACCATAAAAACCCAAAAAAGGCCCTAAAAACTCTAAATACCTAAAAACCACTAAAACACTAAAAAACCTAAAAATGCACTAAAAACTATAAAATCCCATTATTACGCTAAAAATGAAAAAAAAAATTTAAAAAAATAAAACATTAAAAAAACGCAACCCCCCCCCGAAAAGTAGTAAAACCTTCAGCTCCCTAAAACCCTAAAAACCCTCAAAATTCATAAAAACCTGAAAAACATAAAAACCTAAAAATATATAAAACTACCAAACATTGTAAAAACCATAAAAAAGAAATAAAACATTAAAAAAACTAATAACACATAACACCGTAAAAACATAAAAACCTCAAACCCCCCAAAAACCCTACAAATCCAAAAAACCCTAAAAAACCCTAAAAACGCCAAAAATCCATAAAAAATATTATAAAAATACCTAAATATCTATATAAATTTAAATAATTAAAAAACATTAAAAGCCTAAGAAAACCTAAAATCCCTAAAAACACTAAAAACCCATAAAACCCTTAAAAATTCAAAAAACCCTAAAAAACATAAAAAACTCTAAAATCCCGATAAATTCTAAAGACAATAAAAATTCATGAAAAATTAAAAGACTAAAAAAACCATTATAACCTTGAAAAAACCTTAAAATTAAAAAAAAAATCAATAAAAGCCCATATACGCTAAAAATGCTCAAAAACACAAAAACACCCTAAATACACTAAAACCCAAAAAAATCAAAATACAAATTAAAAACCTAAAAACCCCATAAGAACCATAAAACTATTATAAACTATAAAATCCCTTTCAACCCCTTAAAATGATATAAAAATCTAAAAAACTCTAAAAATCCGAAAAAATCAAAAAAACCCAAAAACCCTCAAAATACCGATAAACCCTAAAAACCATAAAAATCCCAGGGAACCCCTCAAAACACTAAAACCTAAAAAAACCTAAAAACCATGAACACCCCTAATAGAACATTAATATATTAAAAACAATTAATACCCCCAAAACTATAAAATCATAAAAAACTAAAAAATCCTAAAAACCCTCAAAATCCCTAAAAACCTGAAAAACTGTAAAGTTCCTAAAAAGGCCCAAAATCCCCAAAAAAATTAAACTCTTAAAACCCATGAAATATGATATGAAAACCATAAAATCATAAAACACTTATTGGACCAAAAAACCTAAAAACAATATAAACCATAAAAAATCCAAAAAAGACCCTTCAACCCCTAAACCAAAAAACCCCTAAAACCCATAAAACCCTAAAACCACACTAAAAACTCTAAAAACCCTCTATTACCCAAAGAATGATAAAAAACCCTAAAAAAAATAAAACTTTAAAAAAACTCATCCACCCCCCCCCCCCAAAAACTCTAAACAATTCAAAACCTCAAAACCTTATAAACACTCAAAATCCATAAAACCCCTAAAAACCTAAAAACCTAAAAATATCTAAAACTCCCAAACACAGTAAAAACCATAAAAAACAAAGAAAAAAAATTAAAAACCATAATAACATAACACACTTAAAAACATAAAAACCTCAAAACCCCCCAAAACCCTTAAAGTCTCTAAAAACCATAAAAACCATAAAAATTTTATTAATATAAAAAATCCATAAAAAATCTAAAAAACATTAAAACCCCTAAGAAAACCTTAAAACCCTAAAAAAATTTAATAACACTAAATACATAGAAACTTTACAAGCCCTAAAACATTGAAAAGACCCTAAAACCATAAACCACATAAAACCATAAAACCCCCTAAAACTACAAAACCCCTAAAACCCATTGAAACAAGAAAACAAATAAAAATATACAATACATTTAAACCACAAAAATGTTAAAAATATGAGAATCCATAAAAACCATATCCGAATAAAAAACCCTAAGATCTAAAAAACCCATAAAACCCTTAATAACATAAAAACCCTAAAACCCTCAAAATACTAATGAATCCTAAAACAATAAAAATCCTAAAAATATATAAAAAAACTAAAAATGTAAAAAAAACTAAAACCCTAAAAACCCTAAGAAATCATTAAAAAAATTAAAAAAAACAAAACCCCTTGAAAACTAAAAAATAATATACACCCTAAAAACCCTTCAAATTTAAAAAACCCTAAAACCCATAAAAATCCTAATAATTCTAAAAAATACCTAAAAAGTAAAAATACATAAAAATCCTAAAAACTTAATAGAAAACCTTAGAAACCTGAAACCACTTAAAACCCCTAAAACCAAAAAAAGACTTAAAATCATAAAATTCCAAAAAACACCAAATAATCTTAAAAACCCAAAAAAACATTAAAATTCCCTAAAACCTATAAAAACACTTATAAGAATCTTAAAATTATAAAAAAATCCTTTAAAACAGTAAAAACATTAAAAACCTTAAAAATGTTAAAACCCTAAAATAGTAAACAAAAAACCTAAAACCCCCAAAGAAAAAATAAATCCTTAAAAACATAAAAAACCCTTAAAATACCTAAAAATGTAAAAAATACTAAATCTTGGAAACCCCTAAGATAAAATTAAAACTATAATAACACCTAAAATAAATAAAAACCCTGAAAACCCTAAAAACCTTCAATATACTTAAAAACCATAAAACATTAAAAACCTAAAAACACATAAAACCCCTAAAAACATAAAAACCCCTAGAAAGTCTCTAAACCTACAATACCTCTAAAAACCATAAAAATCCTTAAAAAACATTTAAAAACCAAAAAAAGCATAAAAACAAAAAAAAACTCTAAAAGTTGATTATACCCCTAAATTGTTAAAAATTTCTAAAAACCTTAAAAATCTAAAAAATAACAAAACTTTAATGCCCCAAAAAATTATAAAAAACATAAACACCATAAAAACCCTAAAACCCTCAAATTCCATAAAAACCCTATAAACTATTAAAATCCTAAAAATACCTAAAAATACCTAAAAATATAAAAATCCGAAAAAAAATTAAATGAAAATTAAAAAACCTTAAAAACATAAAAACAATTAAAATCACTAAAAATCTAAATATATATTATAAACAAAAAAACCATAATATCCAAAAAAACTCAAAATATCTAAAAATCCATAAAAATAAAAATAAAAACCCTAAAAATGCATAAAACATAAAAACCCTAAGAAATAAAAAAAACACAATGGAAACCCTAAAAAACTAAAAAAATTAATACGCATAAAAACCATAAAAACACTAAAACCCGTAAAAACATTAAAACCCTAAAACCATTGAAAATGCTAAAAACATAAAATAAACTAAAATCCATAAAAGGCCCTAAAAATACCTAAAACATAAAAACCTTAAAAACATAGAAAACCCCTAAGAAAATGATAAAATGCTAAAAAAAATTGAACACTCTAAAAACCTAAGAAAACACTAAAAACCCTAAATACCTAAATGATCCTAAAAACCATGAAAACCCCTAGAAACCCCAAAAACTAATATAAACCCTAAAAATTCATAAAAACCCTAAATACATAAAAACCAATAAAAACCATAAAAACCAACAAATAATATCAAATCCCTTTAAACCCCTATAAAAGTTAAAAAACTCATAAAAATAATAGAACCCCAGAGAACCAAAAAACCATAAAATCGTAAAAAAACCTAAAAAATACTAAAACCCAAATAAATCATTTAAAAGCATAAAAAATTGTAAAAAATCCTAAAATCATAAAAAAAACCAAAAATCCAAAAAACTATGGAAACACCTAAGAAAAACATACATACCTAAAACACATAAAACCCCTAAAACCTAAAAAAGAAATAAAACTAAAAACTGGTAAAAACCCTAAATACCCCTAAAAACATGAAATATTCGTAAAACCCTAACAACTATAAAAATCAAAAAATAGAAAAAATACCAAAAAAACATAAAAAGCCCTAAAACCCTAAAAACCCTTAAGAAAAACCTAAAAACCTAAAAAACACTTAGAACAACTAAAAATCATAAAAAATCTACAAATCCTAAAACCCATTTAAAATACCTTAAAACCCCAAAAAACCGTAAATACCATAAAAACCATAAAAACCATAAAAACCCTAAAACCTCACCAAAATCTCTAAAAACCCTTTAAATCTTAAAAATTGTTAAAAAACCATTAAACACCTTACAAACTCAAAAAAACCCTAAATCCCAAAAAAACCACAAAACACCTAAAAAACCAAAAGTCTATAAAACTCTCAAAATCCCTAAAACCCCTAAAGACCATAAAAAATCCTAAAAATACATAAAAATACCTAGAAACAAAAAAAACCTCAAATAACCTTGAAAACACAATGATAACATCAAATACTTAAAAACAAATAAAACCCCTAAAAACATAAAAAACATTAAAAACCATCAAAATCTCTCAAAACCCCTAAAAACCATAAAAACCATAAAAATCCCAAAAAATCCCTAAAAATGTAAAAAAACCTAAAAACCTAGAAATACCCTAAAAAATTGGTAAAAACAAAAAAAAACATAAAAAATCTAGAACCACTAGAAATGCTCAAACCCTAAAACACTCTAAATCCATAAAATACCTAAAATCCATTAGGAACCGTAGAAAATCTTAAAACGGCCATAAAAATCAATAAAAACATAAAAACCCAAAATACACTAGAAAACATTAAAAACCTAAAATCCCCAAAACCCTATAAAATCATAAAATACCCAATAAAATAAAAGACCCTAAAACCCCTAAAAACCTTAAAACCCATAAAAACCACCAAAAACCTTAAAACCACATAGAAGCCCTAAAACCACTAAAATCCAAAAAACAACTAAAAACTCTAAAAACAAATTTAAACCCATAAAAAAGTAAAAATTATTAATATTATAAAAACAAAAAAATAATCAAAAAACTCCTTCAAAATCCAAAAACAACCAGAAAACCATAACACCCCTAAAAATCCTAGAAACCCAAAAAACCCCATAAAGATAAAAAATCCAAAAAAATGCCCAAAAAAGTAGAAAAACTCAAAACCCTATAAAAAATTTAGAAAAAATTAAATATAGAAAAACTCTTAAAACAAAGAAAAAAATCATAAAAACCCTAATAAACTTAAATATTAATAAAAACTCTAAAACCCATAAAAATCATAAAAATCCCAAAAAAAATTAAAATGTAAAAGCCCCTATAAACCCTGAAAACCATAAAAACCCTTATAAACCAAAAAAACACTTAAAACCCATAAAAATATATAAGACTCTAAAACCCCTAAAACACATTAAAAATACCCCCAAACCATTAATACCACAAAACCCATAAGAACCCATAAATAAATTTAAAAAAAATCAAAAACCCATGAAAAACCCAATAAGATATAAAAACTCTAAAAACCCTTTATTCCCATTAAAATCATAAAAAATCTGAAAAACTATAAAACCAATAAAAACTAAAAAAAAATTAAACCCAAATAACCAAATAACATTAAAAAACCCAAAAACCAAAAAAACTCTTAATAACCCTAAAAACCTTAAATCATTTAAAGTCCTAAAAATCTATCAAATTTATAAAACCTTAAAAATCCGAAAAACCCCTAAGAAAACCTTATTACACTTGAAACATATAAAACCACTAAAAACCTAAAATATGATAAAAATCCACACTAAAAAAACCTAAAATCACCCAAAATACCAAAATACCCAAAATGACCATAAAAATCCTAAAAACCCATAAAAATACCAAAAATGAATAAAACTCTTAAAAACCAGCAAAACACTAATAAAACATGGAATCCAAAAAAAGCTCAAAAACCCCTCAAAAACCTAAAAACATTTAAAACCATATAATCACTAAATATCCAAAAACCCCTCAAAATCCCTAAAAAACCAAAAACCCCATTAAATTCCAAAAATCCCATAAAGATCCCAAAAAACATAAAAAATACAAAAAACCCTCAAAACCCATAAGCAAACCATAGAAACATAAAGACACATAAAACCCCTAAAAACACTAAAAACCCAAAAAAAACCCTAAAATCCAAAATCCCCTCAAACCATATAATCCACTAAAAACATTATATACCATAAAACCCAGAAAAACCGTAAAACCGCTAAAAATTTAAAAAACCGTTAAATCCCTAAAATGTTAAAAAAACTATAAAAACCCGTAAAACCCATAAAAACTTTTAAAACCCCAAAAACACCAATAAAACCCCAAGAACACAAAAACCCAAAAAACCCAAAAACCATCAAAATCCCCAAAAAAACCCTAAAAATAAAAAAATTGCATAAAATCCCTAAAAATACCTAAATATATAACAACTCATAAAACCTTGAAAAACCCTAAAAATCATTAAAAAATTAAAAACACTTAAAACCCACAAAATATTGAAAATGATAAAAAACATAAAACTATAGAAGTACCTAAAACCCATTTCAGTCTTTTAAAAACCTAAAATATGTAACAATTATATAAAAAACCATGAAATCTACAAAAAAATAAACAAAATCAAAAAACATTGAAAACCCCTAAGAAAACAGAGAAACCTAAGAACACTTAAAACCCATAAAATACAAGAAAATAATAAAACCCTAGAAACCCAAAAATACCATAATAAACTAAAAACAAATAAAATATAAAAACATCTCAAAATGTTTAAAAACAATAAAATCCCCAAAAACCAATAAATCGCTAAAAAAATTTCAACCCTAAATTTTAAACAAATATCTAAAAACCTTTAAAACCCTAAAAAACTCAAAAAACCCCAAAAATCCTTAAAAATCCCTCAAAACCCAAAAATCTATAAAAATAATAAAAATTTGAAAAAATACCTAAAAACATTAATACCCCTAGAAACCATAAAAACCCCAAGAGAAGATTAAAAAATAGAAATATTAAAACTAAAAAAAAAACCTAAAAAATTTTAAATGCTTTAAAGACCATTAAAAACCTTCAAAATCCTTAGAATTAAAAAAACCCCATAAAAACCCTCCAAAAGAACAAAATAATCCATAAAAATATAAAAACCAAAATAACCCTAAAAACCCATATGAAAATTCGTAAGAAAAAATTAAAAATCTAAGAACAATTAAAATCCCAAAATTACTAAAATCACTAAAAACCTCTAAAACCGAAAAAACCATAAAAACACTGCAAAATCTTTTTAAAACATAAAATACATGAAAAATACTAAAAAACCATAAATATGCCTAAAACATAAAAAAAGTACAACCTAAGAAAAACACTAATAAAACCATAAAAACCTACAAACACTTAAAACCCCAAAAACCCCGAAAATCAAAAAAAAAACTAAAAACAATAAAAAGTCTCTAAAACTGTAAAACCCCCTAAAACATATAAAAACCCAAAAAAATCAAAAAACATAAAAAACTCTAAACACCAAAAAACACTAAAAACTCTAAAAACAACTTTAAAATCCTAAAAGTGTTAAAAATCTAAAAACCTTTAAACCCTAAATTACTAAAGAAACCCTAAATCCAATAAAACCTCCAAATCCAAAATGGCCTCAAAATCCCTAAAACCTATTAAATACCATAAAAATCCTAAAAAATCCAAAAAATTACTAAAAAAGTAAAAAACCCTAAAATCTCTGAAAACCCCTAATTAAACCATAAAAATATAAAAAAACTTAACACCCATAAAAACTTAAAAAAACCTAAACCCCCAAAAAAATTAAAACCCATAAAATCTCTAAAAACCATAAATACCCTGAAAAATCCCAAAGAATCGCTAAAATACTAAAAACTCAAAAAAATATGAAAACCCCTTTGAAAAACATATAACCTAAAAACACATAAAACCCAAAAAAACCTAAAATAGATAAAAACCCTAAAAGATCCTAAAAACCCTAAACCCCCCAAAAAACATAAAAACCTAAGAAGATTAATAATCCATAAAAACTTAAAAAACACTAAATATTAAAAATCCTTTAAACCATTTAAACACTAATAACCTTAAAACCCTATAAAAATTCATAAAACCCTAAAACCCCTACAAAACCCTAAAATCCATAAAAATCTGTAAAACCCCTAAAACCCATAAAAATATTAAAAAACATGAAAAAACTAGAAAAATAAAAAAACCTAAAACATTTAAATCCCTACGAAATCCGTTAAAACCTAAAAACACTTAAAAACACTAAATACCAAAAAAAATACTCTAAAAGAACATGAAATCATAAAACCCATAAAATCAGTAAAAACATATAAAACACTAAAAAACCATAAAAACCATAAAGCCACTAAAAACTCTACAAACCCTTTAAACACCTAAAAATGTTAAAAGATATATAAAAATCTTTACAAACCCTAAAAATTTCAAAATATCCCTAAAAACCAAAAAAATCATAAAACCCATAAAAACCCTTAAAAATCCCTAAAAAAGATGAAAACCAATAAATCCATAAAAGATTCCTTAAAATAAAAAAAAAACATAAAAACCCTAAAAAAATGAAGTACAGTAAGAAACTCTTAAAAACAAAAAATAACTAAAATCCTTAAAACACCTAAAAACGCTAAAACCCATAAAAACCCTAAATCACATAAAACCCTAAAAACACTTAAATCCTTCAAATTACCTAAACCCAAAAAAGATCCCAAAAAATCCTAAAAATTCATAAAAATATCTGAAAATGTAAAAAACCACAAATAACAAAAAAAATTTACAAACAGTAAATTAACCTTAAACACCTTAAACACTTAAAACCCCTAAAACCTAAAAATAATAAAAAACCTAAAAACAAAAAAGACACCAAAAATCCCTAAATATATAAAAATCCCAAAAAACATAAATACAATAAAGACCCATAAAAACCAAAAAACACTAAAAACTCTAAACATCCTCTAAACCAATAAAAAAGTTAAAAACTCTAGATAATCAATAAAACCCCAAAAACTAAGAAAAATAAACCCAAAATAATACTAAAAATCCAAAAAACCTTAATAACCATAATCTCTTAAAAAGGACCTAAAAATATCTAAAAAAGTAAAAAAACTATAATATTCCTAAAAATACCTAGGAAAATGTTAATAACCTATTAACACTTACAAATCCTAAGACCAAAATAATTCAAAATACCTTAAAATAACCTAAAAACCCTAAAATCCCAAAAAAACATTAAAAAACTAAAAACCTAATGATCAAAAAATTCTAAAATATCCCTAAAAATAGATAAAAAAAATAAAAAACATAATCCCCCTATGAAAACCCTATTAAAACCTTAAAAACCTAACGACACAAAACCCCCCCAAAAAAGATAAAAATTCTAAAAACCATAATAATTAAAAAGGCCCTAAAACCACTAAATCCCATAAAAATGTTTAAGACTCCTAAAAACTTACAAGTCCCAAAAAACCCCCAAAAAATTATAAAATCCCATTATATCCCCAAAAACAATAAAACCCAATAAAAACATTAAAACACCTAAAAACTCAAAAAACCCTTAAACCAAAAAAATATCATAAAAACTATAAAAACCCTAAACAACCTAAAAATCCTTATAAACCATAAAACTCATAAAAATTTAAGATAAAGATCTAAAAAGTCAAAAAAAAATTAAACAACACTAAAAATTAGGAAAATCCCTAAGAAAACATTAAAAACATAAAGACACATAGAATCCCTAAAAATGCTAAAAACCCTAGAAACACACAAAAACCCTAGAAAGACCATAAACCCTATAAACCCCTAAAAACCATAAAATCTATACAAATCATAAAAAATCCTAAAACCCAATATAAACATTAAATACTGCATACAACTTTAAAACCACATTAATCAATTAAAATCATTAAAAATATAATACCCATAAAAATGTTAAAAAAATACAAATCCCTAAAACTAAAAATAATCAATAAAAACATAAAAAATACAAAAAGCCTAAAAATGATAAAAATACCTCAAAACCATTAAAATAATAAAAATCATTACAACCCTAAAAATTACTAAAAACATAAGATACGAGAAAATACCTGAAATACCATATTAAAACCACGAAAACCTAAAACCATTTGAAACCCCTAAAAAATTAAAATTTATAAAAAATCAAAAGATATAAAAAATCTTAAAACCCTAAAAACCTAAAGAAATCTAAAACCCCTCAAAATTCCTAAAAACCACAAAACCATAAAAATTCAAAAATATCCCTAAACCCCATTAAAACCAAAAAACCCCTAAAAAACACGAAGACCACTAAGAGAATCATAAAAACCAAAAAATACGTAAAACCACTCAAAACCTTAATATGATAAATACCATGAATACTATAACAAAACCAACAACCACTAAAAACCCACAAAACCTATAAATTTTAGAAACCCTAAAAAATCATAAAAATTATAAATAACACTGAAATCACTACAAACCCTTTAAATATCTAAAATGCTAAAAAACAATAAAACACTTACAAACTCTAAAATATTATAAAAACCCCAAAAAACCCAAAAAACAATAAAAACCCCTAAAAGCCATCAAAATCTACAAAAATACATTAAAATTTAAAAAAACCCAAAAAAACACAATGAAAACATTAAAAACTAAAAATAATTTAAACCCCTAAAAACAATAAAAAATCTACATCCCTTGAAAACCCAAAACCATCTCAAATCCCTAGAAAACCTAAAAAAACATAAAAATCCAAAAGAAAACCAAAAATAACTAAAAACATAAAAAATCCTAAAACCCTAAAAAAACCTATGAAAACCTTAAAACCTAAAAAATTATATAACCCCCAAAAGAAAAAAAATGCTAAAAACCCAAAAAACCCACAAACCAATAAAAATCCATAAAGACAATAAAAAAAATAAAATCCCACAAAACAACTAAAAACTATAAAAACCCTTTAAACCCCTAAAATCGTTAAATACTGTAAAAACCTTAACACTCAGAAAAAAATCAAAAAATCATAAATACCTAGAAAACCATAAAAATTATCCAAAAACACTTAAATCCTTAAAAACGCAAAAAAATAATAGTCCATAAAAACCATAAAAATCATAAAACAATTCCTAAAAATTCGTAAAAGATAATAAAAACTGTAAAACCTGAAACCCCCTAAGAAAACATTAATACCTAAAAACACTTATAACCCATTCAATAACTAAAAAATGATAAAAACATTAAATCCCTAAATACCAAAAACCCTAAAACCCTAAAAATCCTAAAAAACCCTTATAACCATAAAAATTATAAAAATACCAAAAAAACCCAAAAAAAATGTAAACAACCCTAGAAACAGTGAAACCCCCTAAGAAAACATCTAGAAAAAAAAAATACGTAAAACACACAAAACCCTAAAAAAATATAAAAATTCTAAAAACCAGTTAAGGACCCTAAAAGTCCCTTAATCCCCAAAAAAACCATAAAATCACTAAAACCATTAAAACCCCAAAAAAATAAGGCCCCTAAAAATATAAAAACCATTTAAATCACCAAAAATAAAAACAAATTCTAAAAACACTTAAAAATAAAAAAATTCTAAAAAATTCTAAACCCCCCAAAAATCATAAAAACACTAATGACCATAAAAACACTAAAACCCCTCAAAATCACTAGGAATCCTAAAACCTTAAAAACACTAAAAAATATAAAAAACACATAAAAACACTAAAAAACCTAAAAAGCCTAAAAACCATGAAAATCCCTAATAACCTAAAAAAATAAAAAACATAAAAAATCCATAAAAATCCTTTAAAATTTAAAACAAAAATATCCGGAAAATTATAATAAATCATTAAAAACGTCAAATCATTTAAAACACCAAAAACCCAAAAAATGATAAAAACCCTAAAAAACCCCTACAAATTCATAAAATCATAAAAACCCCAAAATACCCTAAAACCCACAAGAAAACAAAAAAAAATTAAAACCATTAAAACCTAAAAACACTAAAAACACAATAACCCAAAAGGTCTAAAAATCCAAAAGAACCCTAAAACCCCTCAAAATTCTTAAACACCCTAAAAACCATAAAAATCAAAATAAAATGTACCTAAATATCCATAAAAGTTTAAAAAATACTAAAAACCTTGAAAAACCTTAATAAAACCTTAAAAACATATAAACACATAAAATTACTCATAATCCTCAAAATATTAAAAACCAAAAAACCCCTAAAAAGACCTCAAAACCCAAAAAAAACTCTGAAAGACCATAAAAATCCATAAAAACCTCAAAAACCCTATAACACAACAAAAAACATAAAAATTCACTTGAAATTATAAAAACCTTGTTAATCCCCCAAATACCCTATAAAACACTAAAACCCATTAAAACATAAAAACTCAAAAAAATCTAAAACCCCTAAAAAACATAATACCCTAATAAAATTAAAAACCCAAAAACCATCAAAATACATCTGAACTCTAAAATCCATAAAAATATTAAAAAATTAAAAAAAATGAAAAATCCCAAAAACCCAAAAACACTTAAAAACCATAAAAATATAAAAACATTAAAAACCATAAGAACTATAAAACCCTTAAATCCTTAAAAATTAAAAATGAAAAAAACCAAAAAAAAATACCTAAAAATCTATAAAATGATAAAAACTGAGAAAATCGATTAAAATCCTTGAAAAATAAAAAAACTTAAAACCACTATAAACCTAAAACCCCCTCAAAATCCCAAAATACTATAAAAATGTAAAATCTTAAAATTTATTTAAAATTATAAAAAACATAAAAAACCCAAAAAAGGCCAAGAAAACCATAAGAAAATTTTAAAAACCTAAAAATAATTAAAACCCCTAAAAATCATAAAAACACTAAAACCCTAAAAGGTCCTTTAATCCCTAAAAACCCCTAAAATAATAAAATCTCATTAAAAAATTATGAACCCCTAAAAACACTAAAAACCACTAAAAAACTAAAAACCCTTTAAAACCCTAAATACATTTAAAAAGTCTAAAAGCCTTATTAAAACTAAAAAAACTAAAAACAACCCAAGAACCAACAAAAAACATAAAACCCATAAAATGCTAAAATCACTCAAAATAATTAAAACCCCTAAAAACTATACAAATCCTAAAAACTCACTAAAAATACCTAAGAACATAAAAACACCTAAAAACCTAAGAAAACCTTAAAATCCTAAAATTTTTTAAAACCCATAAAATCCTAAAAACATGAAAACCTCTAAAAACCCTACAACTCTTAAAAACTGTAAAATCCTCAAAATCCCTAAAACCCCTAAAACCATAAAGACACTAAAAATCCTTAAAAATCCATAAAAATATAAAAACCCCTAAAACGTAAAAAACCATAAGAAAACATTAAAATGGTAGAAATAATTAAAAACCTTAAAACCCTAAAAACATTAAAATCCCTAAAACCCCCTAAAATCCCTAAACCCCCTAAAAAGCATAAAACGCCTAAAAAAATAAAAAATCAATAAAAACACATAAAATACCTAAAAATATCTAAAACACTAAAAACCATTTAATCCTTTGAAGATGATAAAAAACCCTTAAAAACCATACAATCCCAAAAATCTCAAAAAAACATAAGAACCCAAATAACATCAAAACAATTTTAAACCCTCAAAATCCATTAAAACCATAAAAAACACTAAAAACGAAATAAAAAATACAAACACTAAAAAGTCACAAAGAAAAAATTTAAACACTTAAACTGCTTATATCCAATAAAAACAAAAAAATGATAAAATCTAAAAAAATATCAAAACCCTTAAAATCTATAGAAACCCCAAAACGCATAAAATGTATATAAAGGACCTAAAAATCAATAAAAATTTTAAAACCCCTAATACATTTAAAAACCCTAGAAATGTTAAAACCCTAAAACACACTAAATCCATAAAATACCTATAATCCATCAGGAACCCTAAAAAAAACCTAAAAAGGCCATAAAAATCCTTAAAAACATAAAAACCCTAAATACCCTAGAAAACATTAAAAACCTAAAAACACATAAACCCCATAAAATCATAAAATATCCTATAAACTATAGGACAATAAAACCCCTAATAACCATAAAAACCAACAATAACCATAAAACACCCAAAAACCCATAAAACCCAAACGAAAACTAGAAAATATAAAAATTTATTTAACCCCTAAAACATTAAAAAATATTAAAATTATAGAAACACAAAAATAATCATAAAACTCCTTCAAAATCCAAAACAACCAAAAAACCCTAAACCCACTGAAAATCCTCAAAACCCAAAAAACCCCAAAAGGATCTAAAAAATCTCTAAAGATGCCCAATAAATTAAAAAACCCAAAACCCTATAAAAAATTTATAAAAAATTAAAAATTGAAAAAAATTTTAAAACCCACAAAAGACCAAAAAACCCTAAAACCATAAAAACCATAAAAATAATAAAAATCATTAAAAACCAAATAATCTAAAAGCACATATAAACCCTGAAAACCATAAAAACCCGTTATAAACCAAAAAATACTGAAACCCCATAAAATATTTAAGATTCTAAAACCCCTAAAACACCCTAAAAATACCCTGAAACCCTTAATACCACAAAAACCCTTAAGAAACCCTAAATAAAATTAAAAAATTAAAAATGAATAAAAAACCCAATAAGACACTAAAAACTCTAAAAACCCTTTATGTCTATAAAAATGATAAAAAATCTAAAAAAATTTAAAACCACTAAAAACTAAAAAAACCCTAAAATCCCAAATATCAAAATAACTCTAAAAACCCTGAAAACCACCAAAACTCCTAAAAAACCAAAAACCCATTAAATATTTTAAAGTACTAAAAAACCATAAAAATGTAAAAAACCTAAAAACCCAAAAAACCCATAACAAAAAATTATAACCCTTGAAACATATAAAACCCTGAAAAACCTAAATATTACTAAAAATTGAAAAAAAACTAATAAAATAAAAAATACCTTAAATCCAAAAAAATCCCAAAATAGCCTTAAAGAACAAAAAAATCCTAAAAACCCCTAAAAATACCAAAAAGATAAAAACCCTAGTAAACCAGAAAAACAAAAATAATACATAAAAACAAAAAAAAGTTCAAAACCCCTCAAACACCTAAAAACAATTATAACCATAAAAACACTAAAACCCCCAAAACCCCTCAAAATCCCTAAAAACCCAAAAAACCCATAAAATTACAAAAATCTTGTAAAGATCCCTAAAATCCTGAAAAATTGCTAAATACTTTTAAAAACCATAAGCAAACCATAGAAACCTAAATACCCATAAAACCCCTAAAAACAAAAAATAAACACAAAAAACACAAAATACCCTAAAATCAAAATACCCCAAATACCATATAATCCACTAAAACCCTTAAAACCCATAAAACCAATAAAAACACTAAAACCACTAAGAGGACTGTGGATGAGTAGAGCTTGTCTTCAGTTGAAGAAAGGTCTATGGAAGAAGAGGAGACCGAGAGACCAATGATGCATTATACGAATTAGCGTGATGCCCCTTTAGTTCTGTCCGGGTGTCCCAGCATGGGGGGACCTGACATGGGGCCTAGGCCTCCCTCAGACAGCACTAGCGGTGCTGAGGACCTTCCCAGTGCTCAGTTTTTGAGCCCTCTGCTGGTGAATGCTGGTGACGCTAGTGATCCGTCCATGGACCTGCAGAGGGATTTGGTCTTTCATGGTGTTCCCTCTACTGAAGATTTTTATGTGTAGTTGCATGAGATGGTGTGGGTTGAACGGGAAAGGTTCTCGGTTGAGGGTGAAGCTGAGAGGCTTGGGGAGAGGATTATTGAGGCTGATTTCCGAATAAATGCTTCTATGGTTAGGTCAAAGGAGGAAATTACCAGAGGAGGTTCTGAAACTCATAGTTTAGAATGTTAGAAGGGGAAGGCACCACCGATTATCAGTGATGGTGTCAATTGTGTGAATTCAGGTGCTGAAACTGGATCCACTTCCACCCCTCCGAGGTGAAAGCGGAGGAGGGATTAATCTTCCCTCCCATGTCCCATGGCAACTTGGGCCTCTTCACGAGCTCTCACACTTAATCTAAAGTTGAATAAGCTAGAGTGGCTCTCAATTTCTGCTGAGAAAGAGAAGTCTAGGATGAAGCTTCTATCCATACATGGCATGCAAGAGGATTTTGAGTCTGGATGAGACTCAACATACATGGGTGTGGAGTTATATTTCAGTTTTTCTGATGTGGGCGACAACTTTGGTGTGGGCTTGGGGTATTGTGGTTTAGAGCAGGATGATTTTGGTAGTGATGTTGACTGATCCCCCCTTGTGTGCTTTTTTTTGGAATTTTTTCCTTTGTTATTATTGCTTTTTGTTTTTTCTTCCTTTCTTTTTGTGGCCTTCAGGCTGAAGTCATAAGGGGTTTTGGGTGTGGATCGATGGACCCCTCGCCTCCCTTGTCTGCAGTGTCTTTGTGTCTTTTCTTTTAATAAATTTTAGGGGGTTCCAATAATAACTTGGACCCTCGCCTTCCTTTCCCCTAAAAACCTAAAAACCCCTAAGAAAAGATTAAAAACCTTAAACAGTAAAACTAAAAAAATGCCTACAATTTTCTAAATACCCTAAAGACCATTAAAAACCATCAAATCCCATGAATTCGTAAAAAAACCATAAAAAACCACAAAAAATCACAAAATAATCCATATAGATATAAAAACCCTAAAAACCCTAAAAACCTTGAAAACCCCTAAAAACTCATAAGAAAATATTAGAATCCTAAAAGAAATTAGAATCACAAAAAAACTAAAATCACTAAAAAACCGTAAACCCAAAAAACCATAAAAACCATTCAGAATACCTTTAAAACATAAAAGATGTTAAAAATACTAGAAAACCATAAATATGCCTAAAATATAAAAAGAGTAAAACCCATGAAAACCCCTAATAAAACCTTAAAAACATAAAAAAACTTAAAACCTCTAAAACTCCTAAAAACAAAAAAAAAGACCCTAAAAACAATAAAATTTCTCTAATACCGCAAAACCCCCTAAAACCCATAAAAAACACAAAAACCACAAAAAAACATAAAAACCCATAAACCCCAAAAAACACTAAAAACTCTAAAAACCCCTTTAAAATCCTAAAAGCATTAAAAAAATCTAAAAAACATAAATCCCTAAATTACATAAGAAACCCTAAATCCAAAACAAACCTCCAAATATGAAAAAACCATCAAAATCCCTTAAACCCATTAAATACCATGCCAATCATAAAAAATCCCAAAAATTCCTAAAAATGTTAAAACCCCTGAAATCTTTGAAAAACACTAATAAAACCACAAAAAGTTTAAAATACATAACACCCCTAAAAGTGCTAAAAAACCTAAAACCCTAAAACCCCCAAATAACATAAAACCTTTTAAATACCTAAAAATAGTAAAAGCTCTGAAAAATACCAAAGAATCCCTAAAATACTAAAATCCCTAAAAATATGACAACCCCTTTGAAAAACATAAAACCTCAAAACACTTAAAAATATAAAAGCCTATAATATATTAAAACCTAAGAGTCCCTAAAATACATAAAACCCCCCAAAAAGAAAAAAAACCTACGAATATTAGTAATCCATAAAAACTTAAAAACACTAAAAAAATTAAAAATCCTTTAAACCCCTAAAAATGATAAAAAAACACTAAAACCCATAAAACCCTATAAAAATTCATGAATCCATAAAACCCCTTCAAAACCTTAAAATCCATAAAAATCTATAGAACACCTAAAACTAATAAAAATACTAAAAATCACCAAAATCCTAGAAAAATAAAAAAAACTAAAACATTAAAATCACAACAAAATCCATAAAAACCTAAAAACACTAAAAAACCCTAAATACCCAAAAAACTAATTACTATAAAAAAACATAAAATCCTAAAACACATAAAATCATTAAAAAAATAATAAACACTAAAAATCCATAAATCTTTAAAACCACTAAAAACTCTACAAACCCTTGAAACCGCTAAAAATGAAAAAAAATATAAAAAACTTTACAAACCCTAAAAAATCAAAAAATATCTAAAAACCAAAAAAAATTATTGAAACCCATAAAAACATTAAAAATTCCTAAAAAACATGAAAACCAATAAATCCATAAAAGATTCCTAAAAATTCATAAAAACATAAAAACCCATGAAAAACATGAAGTATAGTTAGAAACCCTTAAAAAATAATTAAAACTTTTAAAAAACCTAAAAATACTAAGATCCCTAAAAATCCTAAAACCCTGAAAACTAGAAAATCCCTCAAATTACCTAAAACCCAAAAAGATCCAAAAAATCCAAAAAATCATAAAAATATCTAAAAATATAAATAATCATAAACACATTAAAACCATTTAAAAATAAAAAGAAAACCTTAATCACTTAAAAACACTTAAAACCCCAAAAACCTAAAAATAAAAAAAATCTGAAAAACCCAAAAGACCCTAAAATCCCTAAAATTTTAAAACCCCAAAAAACATAAATACCCAAGAAGATCCATAAAAACCCCAAAACACTAAAAGCTCTAAACATAATTTAAACTAATAAAAAAGTTAAAAACTCTAAATAATTATTAAAAACCCTAAAAGTAAATAAAATAAGAAACCCCAAAAAATAATAAAAATTCAAAAACCCTAAAATCCCTGAAAATCACAAAAAACCCTAGAAACCATAAACTCTTAAAAAAGACATAAAAATCTCTAAAAATGTAAAAATACTTTAAAATACATAAAAACTGTATGAAAATGTTAAAAATATATTAACACTTAAAACTCCAAAAACCAAAAAATTCTAAATACCTTGAAATAGCCTAAAAACCCTAGAAACCCAAAAAACAAATCAAAAAAAAACTAATAACCTAATAATAAAAAATTCTTAAATGTCCGTAAAAATAGATAAAAAAATAAAAAACCTAATACCCCCTAATAAAACCCTATTAAAAAATTAAAAATCTAACAACATTTAAAACCCCAAAAAACCCTAAAAATCTAAAAACCATAAAAAATGAAAAGGCCCTAAAACCCCTCAAACCCATAAAAACATTTAAGTCCCCTAAAAACTCAAAAATCCCAAAAAAACCCCACAATAAAAATTATAAAACCCCATTATATCCCTACAAACAAGAAAACCCAAAAAATTACATTAAAATACATAAAAACTCAAATAAACCCTTTATCCTAAAAAATCCATAAAACCTATAAAAACACTAAAAACCCTCAAAATAGTTAAAACCATAAAAATCATAATTTGTTTTACAAAATACCTAAAAATACAAAAAAATGTAAACATCACTAAAAATCATGAAAATTCCTAAGAAAATATTAAAATATAAAGACATAGAGAATCCCTGAAAATGATAAAAACCCTAGAAACTCGTAAAAACCCTAGAAAGACCCTGCAGCATTATAAACCCCAAAAAACCATAAAAAAACTCTAAAATTCATAAAAACCCCTAAAACCCAAAAAACATTTAAATATTCTAAAAACTATAAAACCACTTTAATCAAATAAAATAATTAAAATTTTTAAAACCCTTAAAAATGTAAAAAAAAAGAAAACCTAAAACTGAAAAGAAACCATAAAACCCAAAAATATAAAAAATCATAAAAAGAATAAAAATACCTCAAAACATTAAAAACAATAAAAATCATAAAAACCCTAAAGATCACTAAAAACATAATAAACACAAAAAACCTGAAAACCCATATTAAAACCTTGAAAACCTAAAACTATTTAAAACCCCTAAAAACCTAAAAAAAATAATACCCCTAAAGATAGTAAAAATCTTAAAACCTTAAAAGCCATAATGAAGTATAAAACCCCCCAAAACTCCTAAAATCCAGAAAAATCCCAATAATCATAAAAAATCCCTAATCCCCCTTAAAACCTAATAATCCCTAAAAACCTGAAAACCCCTAAGATATTCTGAAAAACCAAAAAATAAATAAAACCACTCAAAACCTAAAAATGATAAAACCATTGAATACAATAAAATAAACTACAACAACTAAAAACCAAAATACCCTAGAAACTATAGAAACCCAAAAAACCCATAAAAACCATAAAAGCCACTGAAATCACTAAAAACCCTTTAAATCTCTAAAATGATAAAAAACTATAAAAAACTTAAAAACTCTAAAAAATACTAAAAACCCATAGACCCCCAAAAATCCCCAAAAGCACTAAAAACTCCTAAAATCCATCAAAATCACCAAAAATACCATAAAATGTAAAAAACCCAAAAAAAACAAAAAGAAACCATTAAAAAACAAAAAATTGTTTAAACCCATAAAAACCAAAAAATTTCTAAAACCCATAAAAACAAAAAACCCTCCCAAATCCCTAATAACATAAAAACCCATAAAAATCGTAAAGGAAACCAAAAATATCCCAAAACTTAAAAAATCCTAAAATCTTTAAAACCCTTATGAAAGCCTTAAAACCTAAAAAAATTTAAACATCCAAAAGAAAAAAGGCTGAGAACCCCTAAAAACCCTAAAACCATTAAAATCCACAAAGACTATAAAAACATAAAATCCCATAAAACCACTAAAAACTATAAAAAGACTTTAAACACCTAAAATTGTTAAAAACTATAAAAACCATAACACTCAGAAAATCTCAAAAATTTCATAAATACTGAGAAAACCATAAAAAATCCTAAAACCATGAAATCCTTAAAAACACAAAAAATTAGTAAAATACATAAAATCCATAAAAATCAAAAAATATAACCTAAAAATCCGTAAAATGTAAAAAAATATTAAAATCCAAAAAACCCCTAAGAAAACCTTATAACACTTGAAACATATAAAACCCCTAAAAACCTACAAAATGAAAAAAAATCAAAAACAATGAAAACCTAAAATCACACAAAATCCCAAAATACCCAAAATGACCATAAAAATCCTAAAACCCCATAAAAATACCAAAAATGATTAAAACTCTAAAAACCTAGCAAAACACTAATGAAACATTAAAACAAAAAAAAGCTCAAAACCCCCTCAAAAACCTTAAAACATTTAAAACCATAAAAAAACTAAATACCCTAAAACCCTCAAAATCCCTAAAAACCCAAAAACCCCATTAAATTCTAAAAATCCCATAAAGATCCCTAAAAACATAAAAAATACTAAAAACCCTCAAAACCCATAAGCAAACCATAAAAATCAAAATACAAAGAAAAAAACCTAAAAAACCCTAAAAACCCAAAAAACCCTAAAATTCAAAAAACCCCTCAGACCATATAATCCTCTAAAAACATTGAATACCATAAAACCAAGAAAACCCCTAAAACCTTTAAAAATTTTAAAAACCATTAAATCCAAAAAAAATTTAGAAAAACTATAAAAACCCTTAAAACCCATAAAAACTCTTAAAAACCATAAAACACTAACAAAACCGTAAAAACACAAAAACCCAAAAAACCCTCAAAATACAAAAAAACCCTCAAAACCATAAAAACACATAAAATCCCTAAAAATATCTAAATATATAACAACCATTAAAACCTTGAAAACCCCTAAAAATCCATAAAAACATAAAAAAACTTAAAACCCCCAAAATATTAAACATACTAAAAACCCTAAAACTAAATAAAGAACTAAAATCCATTTAAGTCTCTTAAAACCCTAAAATACCTAACAAATATATAAAAATCCTTGAAATCTACAAAAAAAAACAAATCTAAAAACATTGAAAACCCTATGAAAACATAGAAACCTAAAAAACACATAAGACCCATAAAATATCAGAAAATGTTAAAACCCTAAAAACCCCAAAAAAGACCATAATACACTAAAAACAAATAAAACATAAATACCTCTCAAAATTTTTAAAAACCATAAAATCTCTAAAAACAAATAAATCGCTAAAAAAATTAAACCTTAAAATTTTAAGAAAATATCTAAAAACCTTTAAAACCTTAAAAACTCAAAACACCCCAAAAAACCTAAAAAATCCCTCAAAACCCTAAAATCTATAAAAATACAAAAATTTCTAAAAATACCTAAAAACATTAAAACCTTTAAAAACCATAAAAACCCTAAGAAAAGTTTATAAAACAAAAACACTAAAACTCCAAAAATGCCTAAAAATTTTAAATTCCCTAAAGACCATTAAAAACCATCAAAATCCCTAGAATTACAAAAAAAAACCCCTAAAAATCCACCAAAAGCACAAAATAATACATAAAAAATAAAAAACCCTAACAACCCTAAAAACCCCCAAACCCATATGAAACCCCATAAGAAAACATTAAAAACTTGAGAAAAATAAAATCCCAAAAAAACTAAAATCACTACAAACCTCTAAAACTCAAAAAACTATAAAAACACTATAAAATATCTTTAAAATTTAAATGATATTAAAAATACAAAATCCCATTAATATGCCTAAAACATAAAAGCGTACAACCTAAGAAAAACCCTAATAAAACCTAAAAAACATACAAACTCTTAAAACCCCTAAAACCTCGAAAAACCCCTAAAAATAATAAAAATATTTAGAAACCCCCAAACCCCGTAAAACCTATTAAAACCGCAAAAAACTCAAAAAACATAAATGAACCTAAACCCCAAAAAATACTAAAAACTCTAAAAACCCCTTTAAAATTCTAAAAGCATTAAAAAATCTAAAAACATTAAAACCCTAAATTACTAAAGAAATGCTAAATCTGAAAAAACTCCGAATCCAAAAAACCCTCAAAATCCCTAAAACCCATTAAATACCATAATAATCCTAAAAAATCCCAAAATTCCTAAAATATTAAAAAACACGAAAATCTCTAAAAACCATAATAAAACCATAAAAATCCAAACAACATTAAAACCCTTAAAATCTCTAAAAACAATAAAAACCTTGAAAATCCCAAAGAATCCCTAAAATACTAAAAACCCTAAAATATGTAAACCCCTTTGAAAAACATATAACCTAAAAACACTTAAAACCCATAAAAAACTAAAATAGATAAAAACCCTAAAAGACACTAGAAACCCTAAACCCCCCCCCCAAAAAAAATATAAACCTAAGAACATTAATAATCCATAAAAACCAAAAAAACATTATAAAATAAAATATCCTTTAAATCATTAAAACACTAATAACATTAGAACCCTATAAAAATTCATAAAACCCTAAAACCCCTAAAAACCCTAAAATCCATATAAATCTTTAAAACCCCAATAACCAATAAAAATATTAAAAATCACGAAAAACCTAGAAAAATAAAAAAAATAAAACATTTAAATCCCAACGAAATCCATAAAAAACAAAAATAAAATAAAAAATACATAAAAACACTAAATACAAAAAAAATTACTCTAGAAGAACATAAAATCCTAAACCCCATTAAATCAGTAAAAACCTAATAAAAACTAAAAATCCAAAAAAACCCTAAAACAACTAAACACTCTACAGACCCTTTAAACACATAAAAATGTTAAAAAAACATTCAAAAAATACCTAAAAACCAAATAAATCTTAAAACGCATAAAACCCCTTAAAAATCCCTAAAAACATGAAATCCAATAAATCCATAAATGATTCCTTAAAATTCATAAAAACATAAAAACCCTTAAAAAACATGAAGTACAGTAAGAAACTCTTCATAACCAAAAATAACTAAAATCCTTAAAACACCTAAAAACACTATAACCCCTAAAAACCATAAATCACTTAAAACCCTAAAAACACTTAAATATCTCAAATTACCTAACACCCAAAAAGTTTGAAAAAAATCCTAAAAAGCATAAAAATATTTGCAAATGTAAAAAACCATAAATACCCTAAAAACATTTAAAAACACTAAGAAAACATTAAACACGTAAAAAAACATAAAACCCCTAAAACCTAAAAATAATAAAAATCCTAAAAACAAAAAAGATACCAAAAATCCCTAAAAATATAAAACCCCCAAAAAACCGAAATACCATGAAGACCAATAAAAACCCAAAATCACTAAAAACTCTAAACATCCCTTAAACCAATAAAAAATTTAAAAACTCTAGATAATCATTAAATACCCAAAAACTAAAAAAACCCTCAAAAAATAATATAAATCCAAAAAACCCTAAGAACCCCTAAAATCCTTGAAAATCCCAAAAAACCCTAATAACCAAAAACTCTTTAGAAGGACCTAAAACATCTAAAAAAGGAAAAAAAACTATAAAATCCATAAAAATACCTAAAAAAATGTTAAAATCCTTTTAACAGATAAAAATACTAAAATAAAAAAATCTAAATACCTTTAAATAACCTAAAAATCCTAAAAATCCAAAAACACATAAAAACAAAAAACCTAACAATCAAATTTTTTTAAAAAATCCCTAAAAATTAAAAAAATAAAATAAAACACAAAAAACCCCCCAAGAAAACTGTATTAAAACCTCAAAAACTTAATGACACAAAAAACCCCAAAAAACCAAAAATTGCTAAAAACCATAAAAATCAAAAAGGCCCTAAAACCCCTCTTACCCATAAAAATGATTGAGACCACTGAAAACTCACAAATACCAAGAAACCCACAGAAAATTCTAAAACCCCATTATATCCCAAAAAACATTAAAACCCAATAAAAACATTAAAACACCTAAAAACTCAAAAAACCCTTAAACCTAAAAAATTCCTAAAAAACTATAAAAACACTAAAAAACCTGAAAATCCATATAAACCATAAAAATCATAAAAATTTAAAATAAAGATCTAAAAATTAAAAAAAATGTAAACAACACTAATTTTTTTTGAGAATCTATAAGAAAACATTGAAAATATAAAGACACATAAAATTCCTAAAAAGTGCTAAAAACCCTAGAAACACACAAAAACCCTAGAAAGACCCTAAAACCCTATACACCCCTAAGACCATAAAAACTCTAAAATTCATAAAAACCCCTAAAACCTAATATAAACATTAAAAACTACTAAAAACTATAAAACCACATTAATCAATTAAAATAATTAAAAATTTAAAACCCATAAAAATGTAAAAATAAATACAATACACTAAAACTAAAAATAAACTATAAAAACACAAAAAATAAAAAAATCATAAAAACATTAAAAATACCTCAAAACCTTAAAAACAATAAAAATCATAAAAATAACTGACAATAACTAAAAACATAATAAACCCAAAAATACAATAAATACCACATTAAAACCTTGAAAACATAAAAACATTTAAAACACCTAAAAACATATAAATTTATAAAAACTCTAAAGATATAAAAAATCTTAAAAACCTAAAAAACCTATAGAAATCTAAAACCCCTCAAAATTCCTAAAAACCCCAAATACCATAAAAATCATAAAAAATCTATAAACCCTATTAAAACCAAAAAACCCCTAAAAACATGAAAACCCTTAGAGAATCATAAAAACCAAAAAATATATAAAACCTATCAAAACCTAAAAATGATAAAACCCTTGAATAACATAACATAACCTACAACCACTAAAAACCAAAATACCCAAGAAATTTTTAAAACCATAAAAACCATTGAAAACACTAAAAACCCTTTAAATCTCTAAAATTTTAAAAAAAATATAAAACACTTACAAACTCTAAAAAATAATAAAAACCCATAAAACCACAAAACCCAAAAACCCCGCCTAAATGCCATAAAAATCTCCAAAAAAAATTTAAAATGTAAAAAACCCAAAAAACATAAAGAAAAAATTAAAAAACAAAAAATAATTGAAACCCCTAAAAACCAAAAAATTTCTTGAACCCTTAAAAACCCAAAACCATCTCAAATCCCTAGAAAACCTAAAAACCATAAAAATCTTAAAGAAATCCAAAAATAACTAAAAAAGTAAAAAATATTAAAACCCTGAAAAACCCTATGAAAACCTTAAAACCTAAAAAAATTTAAAACCCCTAAAAGAACAAAATTTCTAAACACCCCAAAAAACCAAAAAAGCATATGAATCATTTAAGACTATAAAAAACATAAAATCCCATAAAACAACTAAAAACTATAAAAACCCTTTAAACCCCTAAAATAGTTAAAAACTATAAAAACCATAACACTCAAAAAAACTCAAAATATTCATTAATAATTAGAAAACCATAAAAAATTCAACAACCCTTAAATCCTTAAAAACACAAAAACAATCGTATAGTCCATAAAAACCATAAAAATCATAAAATAATTCCTAAAAACTAGTAAAAGATAATAAAAACTCTAAAACCTAAAAAACCTTAAGAAAACCATAATACCTAAAAACATTTATAACCCATTCAATAACTAAAAATGCTAAAAACCTTAAATCCCTAAATACCAGAAACCCTAAAACCCTAAAAATCCTTAAAAACCCTAATAACCATGAAAATTATAAAAATACCAAAAAATCCTAAAAAATGTAAACAACCCTAGAAAAAATTAAACCCCCTAAGAAAACCACTAGATAGAAAAAAATACGTAAATCACACAATAATCTAAAAATTATAAAAACCCTAAAAACTAGTTAAAAACCCTAAGTGTCCCTTAAACCCATAAAAACCATTAAAATCACTAAAACCTTTAATGCCCCAAAAAACACTAAAGCCCCTAAAATTATAAAAACCATTTAAATCCCCAAAAATGATAAAAAATTCTAAAAACACATAAAAAATATAAATCCCCAAAAATTCATAAAAACACAAAAACCTCTCAAAATTCCTAGAAATCTGAAAACCTTAAAAATACTAAAAAACATTAAAACCCATAAAAAAATAAAAACCCAAAAAACCATGAAAACCATGAAAATATATAAAACCCTAAAAAATAACTAAAATAAAAAATCCATAAAAGTCCTTTAAAAGTTAAAACCCAAAATTCATGAAAAATATAAGAAATCAATAAAAAAATCAAATAATTTAAAACCCCTAAAATCCAAAAAATGATAAAAACCCTAAAACCCTTAAAAATTCATAAAATCATAAAAACCCCAAAATACTCTAAAACCCACAAGAAAACAAAAAAAATTAAAACCATTAAAACCAAAAAACACTAAAAACACAATAACCCAAAAAGGCCTAAAATCCAAAAGAACCCTAAAACCCCTCAGAATACCTAAACACCCTAAAAACCATAAAAATCCTAAAAGTACCTAAAATCCATAAAAAGGTAAAAAACACTAAAAACCTTGAAATACCTTAAGAAAACCTTAAAAACATTAAAACACATAAAATTCCTCACAAACCTCAAAACATTAAAAACCAAACAACCCCTAAAAAGACCTCAGAAACCACAAAAAAACTGAAAGACCATAAAAATTTCTAAAAAAAGGGCACAAAAAGGCCTCAAGTACATCTGGTGATGGAGTCATTCATGAGAAAGCAGTGCATGAGGATGGTTCCATCTCTGCTCCACAAAATCTTAGGCTTAGGAAGGATTACACTGCCCTCCTGTGGCCTATGGAAACCGAGGCCACCTCTAAGAAGGTCAAGCTAAATCTCAATGTCAATTTGCGGGAGCGGCCTACAAAAACTGCTGAGCAGAAGAGGCCCAAAGAGTATATTTTGTTGATGCTCAGAATGAAGGAGGAGTACGAGTCGGCCTGGAATTCTATGGATATGGGTGTTGAATCATACTTCTGCTTTACTGGTGTGGGCGCTGTCCTAAGAGCGAGTTTCAGTTGCTGCTGTGGGGAGCTGGATGACTTTGGTGGTGATATTGACCGATACGCTTTTTGTGTGCTTGTTTGGTATTTCTTTTCTTTTTTGATTTTTTTGTTGGCGTGGGTTGTAAGGGGTTTTCGGGTGTGGGTCATTTGACCTCTCCCCTACCTTGTCTGATGTGACTCTTTTCTCTTTCTACTAAATTGGGGGGGGGGGGGGGGGGGTTGGTAATAGCCCAACCCTTTCATCTTCGTTTCCCTAAAAACCTCAAAAAACCCTATAACAACACAAAAAACATAAAAACTAACATAAAATTACCAAAACCCTTTAATCCCCCAGATACATTAAAAAAACTAAAACCCATTAAAACATAAAAACTCAAAAAAACTCCCCCAAAAAAAACATAATACATTAAATACATTAAAAACCTTAAAACCCTCAAAATCCAAAAAAACTCTAAAATCCATAAAAATAATAAATAATTCCAATAAAATGTAAAATCACAAAACCCTTAAATACCCTAAAAACCCATAAAAATATAAAAACATTAAAAACCATAAAAAAACTATAAAACCCTTAAAATCCTTAAAAATAAAAAATGGTAAAAATCTTAAAAATCCATAAAAATCTATAAAATGTAAAAAACCTAGAAAATCCCTTAAAATCCTAGAAAACAAAAAACACTTAAAACCCCTATAAACCTAAAAACGCCTCAAAATCCCAAAAAACTATAAAATTGTAAAATCTTGAAATTCCTTTAAAATTACTAAAAACATTAAAAAACCCAAAAAAAGGCCAAGAAAACCATAAGAAAATTTTTAAACCCAAAAAATAATTAAAATCCCTAAAAATACTAAAAACCCTAAAAGGACCTTAAATACCTAAAACCCCCTAAAATAATAAAAACTCATAAAAAAATAATGAACCCATAAAAACCCTAGAAACCACTAAAAAACTAAAATCCCTTTAAAACCCTAAATACATTCAAAAAGTCTAAAAGACTTATCAACCCTAAAAAAACTCAAAAAACCCAAAAAACACATAAATAACTTAAAACACCTAAAAGTGGGCTATGTATAATTGGGGATCTTCCATTCCCAATCATCCAACATTGGAAACTAGTGTTGAAACTATTTCCTAGGGATACGAGTAGGATGCATCATTAAGTATTCAAATTCATGAATATTTTTATTCATCTAAAAGTGGTTCTATGTTAGACTTAGAGACACGAGATGACCAATACTCAAAACACCGTATTTCATAGAGGGACATCTAGAACATAGTCTCTGATAAGCCTCTTGAAGACCTACCTTCATGATTTTGTTAATAACCACTCATGTTTGGCATGGTTGGGGTATAAAAATTTTGATTACTATAACATCTATCATGTGGTTGATTCAATCATTCGGTGTCAGGAGGATGTGTAAAGATAACAACAATATGAGGTGAATTTATATAGCCAGTTTGAAGGTCTTAAAGCCACTGCACCTCATGTAAAATCATACATTCCAAGGATGTGGAGGAGTATCAACATCAAATTGATGATAAATATATCCAAATAGTGTTCATTCCAGAATAATATAATGTTTTGAATGATGATATAATCCAAATCCCCCAATCCTTAATGGGGGGCCTTGAAATAAGAAATATATTCTTTTTTTAGAGATCAAGATAACATCTATAATACTGAGGAGGTTGTTGCAAAAAAATTGGCCAGGTTTTAGAAATCATTAGAAAATTCACAGGCCGTAGTCCAACAAATCAAATCCTATATTGAGAACCACGTGTAAAACATGGAATAAAGTCTCCAACATGTAGAAGATCCTTCCATTTTAAAACATGACTGAAATAGATTTTTTTTAGATAATCTATTCATGAATTTATATATTTATTTTAATAATAATAAAATATTGAAAATGATTCAATTGATTGAATTCCATTTTGTTATAATTGCAAAGATAGGGGTGAGAGTGTGATATAATTTTTTCTTAGGTCATCAGACCTAGAGCGCATAGTATGAATGTTGTTTATGTTATATGAATGTTCTTAAAAACATTGTATATTTCTTTTCATCGCCCAAATGTTTTCTTATGTCCGATATGAAGTAGAATTAGCTGGAAAGGCATGGAATTTTCATAGGCTACCCTTTGTGGGGTTTCAACCTAACATGTTTTTTTCCTTTTAATTTTCATTTCATTATTTTTTATTAAACCATTTGAGGTTCAGGTCTAGAAAGATGAGAATTGAATTTTATCTAGGGTTCTTTCTGTGAATTTTAAACCATTCAAGTATTGTGTATTTTTTTGTAGGCAATTTAGATACTTGTAAGATCAAATAATGTGTATGGTATTTTGAATTTAATATCATTGACTGTGACTTTTGGAATGATTACCCAAACATTTCATGCGGTTAGAGAGTGTTCTGAAATTATTTAGATACATGAATGGGGATTTCGAGTCATTATTTTGTGATTACCAGATCTTAATCAGGATATTAGACTTGTAAGGAATGGTCATGGGACATGTTGGAAAATCAGTTTCAAGAATGATATTTTTATGGCTTATGGGAACAATGGATGTCTATAATGGGAAAAAAATTTCCATTGGTTGGAAAAAAATTATGGCGGACATTATAAAAATCCAACTTAGTTGTATTACTTCAGAGTTAAACAACAACATCCTCCAACAAAAAGGACCTTGTGGTGGCTGAATTTCCCAAA
Source organism: Viscum album (assembly GCA_963277665.1). Classification (NCBI taxonomy): domain Eukaryota; kingdom Viridiplantae; phylum Streptophyta; class Magnoliopsida; order Santalales; family Viscaceae; genus Viscum; species Viscum album. The sequence goes on along the minus strand of OY728163.1, from coordinate 1,965,052,133 downwards.
GATACCAAGGTGTATTACTGTATTGTTAGAAATGGTTTCCTTCGGATGCTGATATTCTATTTTTTATGGTTTTATAAAGATTTTAGATATTCATATTTCTCAAGACCTTGAAGGGAAGGTGTTTGGGAATGAAGGGAACATCTTTGTTAGTACTGTAAATGAATAAGGAAGTCACTCCTATAATAAATTGTTATGTTTAGAGGAGGGGAATTTTTTTAGATGATATTATTGAGAGGGAGTGGTCTTGGAAGAAGTCTAAAACTTTCCACAAAGATCATATTTGTGTCCATGAATATAGGGATGCTAATGATTTGGTTTTTGTAGTAGTGGGGCATAGAATGGAGGATTTAGGCATCACTATTTGTCTTGATATAATGATCATGAATTTGTATGAAGTTATTTAGGGTGATGTGGTATATGACCTACATCCGGATAATGGATACTACCTAGTGAGGGTTAAATATACATGTAGTTTAATTGCACGTGATCAGAACATTGACATTACAGAGTAAAATCGTACAAAAAGGATGTTAATGGGTATAATTTCAAGGAAATTTTATTTCACTGATGGATTAGTATTTGGCCATTATATATTGATTTCACTGATAATGTTCCACCATCTTCATGTATGAAGAGGGGAGGTTGTAAGATATAATCAATTGGTTTTAGGATCCAAAATGTGATAGGGGAAAAATATGCAAAGAATTACCATGGAAGACATTAAAATATCTAGTTTCATAATAATCTTGTTGAGGCTTATGAATAGAGTAATGTGTCATTGTTTGAATCCCATTTTTGTGGATGAATTTATTCAAATCCAACTGGTTCATATTATTTCATAATAAAATATAATAATCATCTAACTAACAGGACCTTTTTGGTGGGTGACATTTGGAAAATACAACTAGGGTATGATACTACATATTCAAAAAATGCATCATCAGGAATCTAGAATTCTATGCTCAATGGATAAAGAAAGTTTATGGATATTCAGATTTTCCCATACATAGAGTTTGGTTTGTGTAAGGAAAGTACCTATGTTATGGAAGGGTAATTTCAGGTAATCATTACTTATGAGTGGAGTGTAATGTTTTCTACATTGGCATGTCCCATATGCAAGGAAGATGAAGTTTTTTCATTATGGATGGCCCGAAAATATGTGATCCAGGCATCACTACACATCTCATTGAAGAAAGAATCATTCCATATATATTTTTATAATTAAAATCCCACACTAATCAAATTATTGTGTGCAAAAGGATTTTTTTCATTATTATGGTTGGGAACAATACATAGGATCCAAGTGTCACTACATGTTTCTTCAAATAGAAAATAAATCCATACATAGTTCTTTGAAATCATGAAGTTTAAAGCTATCTTACAGAACAAACCATATAGTTTAATGTCGTGCAACGAGGATGAAGGAGTGTTTTAATGTTTAATAAGTGGGGCATCAACCATGAATTTTAATGTTGTGTGGTAAAGATTAATCATATAGTTTAACGTCATGCCACCAAGACGATATGTTGACTTATAGTTTTAGGTCATAAAATTAGGACCATGATATTATAAAAATGATGAGTAATATGAGATCTATAAGAATAGGGATATTCCAACATACTTTGGATGTGAGGGAGGAAATTCTAAACCAAGATCTTGGGGTTATAGAATTAGGAGAATTAGAATAAGGAAAGAATGCATAGAATAACCATGGACCATGTTCAAATTGAAGGTTCCATCATGAATTAATTGGGTCTTACAAAGATATAAGGAGATTCTCTTAAATATTAATGTGTAACTAGTTGGAAAACCCTTTTGGTGGGAGACTTTTTGAAAATCCAACTATGGTGTATTACTGTATAGTCAAATAACAGAATCCTCTGATAGACAACCCCTTTTTGATGGAGGGATTTATAAAAATAAAAGTAGGGAATATTAATTCATATTAAAACAATGAAATACTCGTAAAAACATTCTCTTTTAGGGGGAGACATTTTTCAAATCCAACGGGGGTGTATTACCTCATAGCCAGATAAAGGCATCCTCAGGTATCAGACATTTAGTTTCCGATAGCTAAAAGATGTTTATGAAGATCTGAATTTGAATAGGATTAGAAGTAAGATGTTTGGAAGGATTATGTTTTGGAAATAAGGAAGAATTTAGACTGGCATTGGACATAGAGTGTGGAGTCCCCTACATAGATCTTACTCATATGTGGTACGGTATATTTCAATTTCTTACATGGAATCTTGAGTGAGGAAACCCCAATTAATATCTCATGTGTAGATAATTGTTTTTATACACGAGAGGGGTATTTTTATTTACCCCATGTTTTGGACTAATACCTGATGTATAGGCATCACTATGTATCCCATTAAAATATTAATCAATCCACATTTAGTTCATAAAAATAGGTGTGGTGGGAGACTATCACTGAGGATTTTGATCTGCACAAGTATAGACTGAAATGTATAGAGTCTTACATCATGAAACAAGGATATAAACCATGTAGTTTTACATCATGCGATAAGTAAACTTTGATGTACATTTTAGGCTCTGATACCAAGACCACATTAACCAATTTATGAATTGATACGCCTTTATCATTCAGGAAGTCCTTTCCAAAACTCTTATGCACATGTGAGAAATGCTCACTATGAGAAATACCGAGTAGTAATGGTTATTTTAGCATACATAAGAGAAAAGAGACAAGGATAGGGGAATTTTGATATTATGGTGGATGGAATAAGAAATAGGATCCAAAAATTTATATGTTTCTAATTTAAATGATAATAAATATATATGTAGTTATTGGAATCCTTAGCGTCAAATGATCAGAATAAAAACTGTGCAGTTTAATATCATGGGGTAAGGACATAGGTGATTCGATGTGAAGAAGGGATATTACGACTAGACCCATGAATTGAGAGCTAGGTGTAATATGGGTCATGTAATGATCGGAATCATGGAACATATAGTTCTTGAATTATTTCTCCACATTAATCAGGTTTAGATGTGGAGAAAATTGGAATGTTGGTTTTTTTAATAACGGATGAGCTGAAGTCATAATCTTTATGAATCATTGTGTATCCCTTATAAATGAGAATCAAGGAATAAGTAGTTATGAATTGAGTTATGGTAGGTTACTAAAACAAATAGTTTTGATCCATTTAAGTAGGGATCTAAATGCTAGGTAGTTTCACATCTTGCAATAGGGAAGTAAACCTTTCAGTATTATGAGATGCATTATGAATTTTTTTCATATAGTTTAACATATTGTGACTTGGACATTGGGCTATTTAGTCTAGAATCTTACAAATTAGATGTTGGCATATTTTAGTTTAAGATCTAATGGCTAGGACCATCCAGTGTTCCATTTAAGTTCATGCATCTAGAACCATGATGTTATGCAGTTTTAGTTCATGAAATCCATGATGAAGGGATACATACATTTTATCATCATGTGGAAAATATATTGGTGTCATGCAGTTTTACATAATAAAAAATTGATGAGGGACCATGCGGTTTTACATTATGTGGAGAGGATATGTATTTCATACAATTTAGTGCCATGTGGCAAGGACAAAGGTGTCATGTGGTTTTATGTCATAAGAAAAAGATGAGGGACCATGATGGTTTCTGTCATGCAATGCGGACATGTATGTCATGTAGTTTATCATCATGAGAATAGGAAGAAGATTCTACATAGTTTAACAACATGTACCCCAAACATGTGTCTTCTTTATTATGAAAAGTGTTTCTTCAGAAACCTTGCATTGGTAGGGGATGTGGAAATATCTTTAACCCTCTAAATCAAAGAATAATATTCTTCTGAGTAGACCTTGTGTATTCCATAAGTTCATTTACACTTTGGCTCAAGATTTGTAGTTTTCATCTATGGTATCATCAGAGTCATGAGAACTAGTACCAATTCTCCATTGAGCAACAAGAAGAGGCATAATTTTTGGTTAAAATATCCTACTATCTGATTCTCTAACTCATTGAGTGATAGAGGGATGAGTGGTTGGATTTGTTATTTTTCTACTAATATAGATTCTCTAACTCATTGAAATAGAAATTGGTTCCATTTTTAGTCAGTATTTTATGAGGGATACCAAATCTAGTAATGATTCTTGATTTCACAAAGATTATAATGATTTCTGTCCGAAATTATTTGAGGGGTGTTGCCTCATCACAATTGGAGAAGAAGTTGATAGCAGTAAGGATGTGCATGAACTTCTTGGTTGTAGCAGGGGGATATTGTCATACAAAATACATTCCATGTACGGTGAATGAATATGATTATTTGGGTATGTACAAAAACTCATAGGGTTAATGGATAATGATTTCATTCAACTGAAGCGAATGATATTTCAGGGTGAATTTTTTGAATTCCTGTATCATTAAAGACCAATAGTATCCAAGACTTTAGATTTTATGGGATAGCATGAACCATGAATTGTGGGAGCCTTAGGATCCTATGTGTACTTTTTTAATGAGTGTGAAAGTACCATCTAATTCAATGCATCTAATAAGTACTCCATCGAATCCTTTTTAGAAACCTTTGGTGTTTTGGGCCATCACATAGAGTAGTGTTGGTTACTCATTATTGGTTTTTATATTTTATAGATTTGTATGATGATATCACTCTGTTTTGAAGGTAATATGCAATTGGAATCATCCACCCACTGGTAGGAAATTTGGGTTTAGGAAAGGAATTAATTTCATTGATTTACCCCAGGTTGATATGAAAAAAGTGGAACCATTCAGCAGTGTGTAATTCTAATGACTATTTCATCCCAATATGGGTTTTCCAAAGTCATGGTTTTATTTTCAATTCATCTAATTGGACATTTTTGAGATCATGGAACATGAGTCAATGTTGGGTCTGGGGGAAATCCTTCTATTAACGCTCAGACATTGTCAAGAAGCGGGGTTATGTCCTCTTTAATGATGGAATAATCCCTGTTGATCTTCTTGATTACCAACACTGAATCACCTTTCACTTTCAAGTGATCCATTGATATTTAATGTTATAGTTATAAACCTATGATTAGGGACTAATAATTCACCTCATTTTTTGTTAAATATTATCATAGCAGGAAAAAGTAAGGCATGGTTTCTTTTTCCAATGTGATAAGAACAACTCCTAACCTATCTTTGTTGTTCTTGTGGTATTCCATTATCTTCCTTGTTGGGATTATGGATGTTCCATCAAAAATCATTTCACATGTTTGGGGGTAATCTAGAGTAGATATGACCTCTTAATTGGTTAATTTGGTATTTTATGATGTTGTTTCTATAGAGGTATTTTCTGCAAGGATGTCTTCTAAATCCCAGGATTTCACCACTTTATGAGGTGAAAAATGAATCTCAACTACTTCAAGATCACTTCCCACCATTCCAAATGTCTTATTAACATATGAAAAGTTATTCTATATTTTAGTGGGTTTTTAAAAGAGAGAAAATGGACTTCATAGTGCTACAGGTAGTGCCTCATTGTTTAAAACATGAATATTAACTCCAAGAATATCTTTCTCAATATTTGAATAATGATTCTTGATGTCAAGCATAGTTTGACTAAGATAACAAAGGATATTTATTTCATAGAGTCATTATTTTGTGAGATTAATCCACTTAGTGATCATTACATGGTTATCAAATACAAAATAATAAGTTTCTATTCAATAGGAATAATCAAAACTTTTAGAATCAAGAGATATTTCTTAAGATCCTGAAATAGTTCCTTACAGTCATTGGTTCATGGATATGTGAACATAATTTTCATCAACCTGATGAGGAGAAAAAAACTACCTAGAAGGATTGAAAGAAAGAACCAAATTTAGGAAAATTATCTATGAAATCCACCCATCTATTTAAGGTGTTGAAAAGGTGACATATTAAGTATTTAAATTATATTTTTAGGTTTACCTTTAGTGACTCAATGGTGTAAAAAGCCGCAGAACATTCCTAAAGACACTCTTAGAGAAAATTTTTGGGGATTCAACTTCAAGAAATGTTGATGTAGTATGCCAAACATAGTATCAATATTATCTAAGTTATAAAATTCTTGTCGATACAAAACCAAACCAATCATAGATACAAAATTCAATGAATTTACCCATGTAGGGTTTTAAGATGAAATGTATGGCATGTTGGTATGAGGTTCTGACATTATTTAATCCAAATGGCTTAATCATTAGAATACAACTCCCTAATGAGGGATAAATCTATTGGACTCTTAATCTAATGGTTCATTCATATTTTTTTATACCCTGAATAGCCATCCATGTAGGGAAGGTCCTAATATCCATCCATTTAATCAATCATTAGCTTCTTGATTGAGACTTGGAATTCATCCTTCAAATGGTGCCCATTGAGATCTATGAAATTCATTAAGACCTTAAATTTCTTGATCTAATTCCTTACTTGGACTATGTTGGATAACAATTTTGGATACTAAACATTTTGAATAAAATTATCTTTGATAATATTTTCAACATCAGATCAATATTAAAGGTTTGATTCGGGTGTGACTTTATGACATTTTGTTTTTTCCCCCTGTAGGTTTTTTGGTAGTCCCAGGAGGTGAGTGGCCACCTCATGATTATGAACTAGAATTTATTTGTAGTTTTTTCAAACACATACTAGTGATACTTTATAAATGAGGTATAGACCTCATGTACCTAAAAATACATGGTTTCACTAATCAATGTGGGTCATGGATCCTACGTTATACCCAGATCTATTTTCATAAGCTCATAAATGTGGGTAGAAATTTCATCCCCAAATGGGGAAGGGGTATCCCAGAGTTATTTCTCCTTTTATTATTCCTCTTGATCTTCCTCTTCCATCTCTAACTTGTACTAGGATAATTTGATGATAATGAAAATTTCTAGAGTTAGGATACGAGGAAATATTTTGGCATCAAGAAGACGAAGCAGCTCCTTCCAACCTGAATGATGATGTTGGGTCTCTTTGATGCTTCAGATAAGAGACAAGAGGTTGTTAACCAGTATAATTACCCTATCTTAGTGAAATAACAACTACTCTAATGAAGTTGAGAGTCATTGAAACTTAGGTGATCAAATGATATAATTTTTATCTAAAATACTACCACTGTGTAGAAATTTGATGGATTCTAAAGCTCTATTGTGATCATTGGTCATGATTGGTATCTATAAAGTCATTGAACATGTTCCTCAATTTGGGACCATTCATTCAATCTAATAGATGGGAAACACATACTCTTCATGGAGAAGCTTTAAGAAATTGACCAGGTCCATTTCTATACCATTCAGTGCATTGATTAGAGAAACTTTGTCTGTCATGGGTTTCTTACCATTCCTTTTGTAGAATTTCTTATTGATGTATTATGATCCGTATGATTTTAATGGGGATTTTTCACCATAAAACATACCATGAGGCCTAACTAGAATAGTCTTGAATATCTCATAAAAATTTTCCCCTTCCACCAGACATTGTGGAACACCATCTGAAGGGGTTGTGTTAAAAATATTTACTAATTCATAACATATGACATGAATTTTATTATATTATTTGATAGGTTTTTTTTTTCATTCACCATAATGCCTGATCCTTCCCTCTACTGGTCATCTTGGGATTTTCCGAAGAAGGATGATCCAAACGGAATCTCAGAACAACTTTATTGTGAACTTTCCATATGAGGACACCATGTCATGGGATAGGATGAGCTGGGAAGATATATTTTGATGTGTTCTCCATAATCAAGTGAAGTTTGACACCCACTAAAGATGAGGTTGTTGAGGTAAAAACTCCCTTAGCCCCGTTGGCTAGCTCTATTCATGTTCTTTCTTCACAACCTATCAGGCCTTTTTTCTAACCTTGATGTTTGTGGTAAAAACCCCCTATCCCAATAGGATAGGGTTTCTTTTGGACTACTATGGAGACTTGTATGATAGATGATTTATGAATTTTATAGATCCATGTTTGAACATGGAATGGATGTATAGTTTGATTTTCACAAGGCTACCTATTACTGAATATATTTTTGACATTTTCACTATCTAATGGTTTACTTTACTCATGTGGGAGGATTTAATGATATTTTAGGATATATGATGTTAAATTATTTGGATGTATCTCTCTCTTTCTAGGTTGGATGTTTCAAGTGTCATCTATGGAATGTTTTTTAGCATACTAGATATCACAGACCAATTCCATTTATTAAATTTCGTCTGAATTTATTACATTTTATGATGTAACCTTTGGATATAATTTATAATTAGAGTTTGAATTAAATTAAAATTTCACATGTTCACTCCATCCTATGATGTGAAAATTATTTGGAGAATATTTGATCAGATTATACAAAACTTTTAATGCATCGATACATGCACATTGAAGGGATCCTTGATGGTTTCATATTTCAAGTGTCCTTAAGCCAGGATGGATTCCTAGTTGATTGGGAAATATATCCCTTATAATACATTAACGTGAATTTGATACTCATCATAAGGAATTACTTTTTATTTTAAGTTATAAAGTGTATTCCATACATTGAGGCTAATGTCGTGCACATAGTTTTCTAGAAACACCTATGGAATGTTGTATGGGGAGTGTCTAAAGGAAAGAACGTGACTGATATATTATCCTTTTCCAACTGTCGCTTCATCCTCAATATATATTATTCATAATTTTTCAAGAGAATCCTCATCTTTTTTTGACCGTTGTTTTTGTTTCTATGAGACTTTTTAAAAAAACTTTAAACCAATAAAAACATTAAAAACACAAAAACCTTAAAAACACTATCAAACAACAAAATACCAAAAAACCCTAGAAAAATAAAAAACATATATAATCCAAAAAAGTACCTAAAATTGTAAAAAACCTTGAAAACCCTGAAAACCAATAAGAAAACCTTAATAACCAAAAGCACTTTAAACCCTAAAAAATCATTAAAAAATGCTAAAAACCCTAAAAACCCTAAAACCCTAATACCGTAAAACCCCTCAAATTCCATAAAACCCTATTATCATAAAAATTCAAAAAAAGATGAAAAAATCTCTAAAATGTAAAAAACCCTAAAAACTTCCGAAACCCATAAAACCCTAAAAATACCCTAAAAATAAAAAACCTAAAAAAACCTTAAAACCCCTAATACCATAAAAACTCTAAAATTCGCTAAAAAATATAAAACCCTATTAAACTCTAAAAAAATTTAGAATTCAAAAGATACTTAAAACCCTACAAAAGTTGTAAAAAACCTAAAAAAAACATAAAACCTTAAAAACCCAATGACCCAAAAAATCTTAAAACCCCATAAAAACAATAAAACTCTTAAAAGGGACCTATAAATACCAAAAAACATAAATATCCTAAAAACCCAAAAAACCCCTAATAAAACCTTAAAACCAATAAACACATTAAACCCCTAAAAACTGTAAGAAACATAAAAAACACCCTAAAACCCCCCTAAAACCCTTAAAATTAAAAAATCATAAAATTCCCTAAAATACCTAAAGAAGAAAAAATTCTAAAAACCTTGAAAACCTCTAATAAAACCATAGAAACCTAAAAACTCGTAAAAAATCTAATAATCCTAAAAAATAAATAAAATCCTCAAAAATCATCATAAATCCTATGAAAACCCTAAAAACCATAAAACCTTGAAAAATCAGGAAAACTCATAAAATAACAAAAAACCACAAGAAACACTAAAAATCACTAAAATCTCTAAAAACATTTAAACCCCTAAAACATTGAAACCACTAAAAAACTATAGAACCCTTAAAAATAAAAAAGTAACAATTAAAACCCAAAAAACCCAAAAAACCCAAAAACTCCCTAAAAACCCCCAAAATACCCATAAACTAAAAAAACGATAAAAACATAAAAATTACTCAAAATCACTCAAAAAAAACACAAAAAATAATGAAAACCCTAATAAATCCTTAAAAATTTAAAAATAATTATAAACCCTAAAAACCTCGAAAATGTTAAAATTGGTAAGGATGATAAAAACCATAAAAACCCCATAAAAACATTCAAATACCTAAAAACCATAAAAAAAATAAAAAACATAAATAATCCCTAAAATTCCTATAAAAGTAAAAAACCCAAAAAACATGAAAACCCCTCAAAAAACAATAAAACCCAAAAAACAGTTATCACACCTAAAAACATAAAAATTATAAAAATACTAAAACCCTTAAAAGAACCTAAAAACTAAAACACCTACAAACCATAAAACCCCTAAAAACCATAAAAATCATAACCCCATAAGAACCCAGAAAATAACTAAAATTCTAAAAAAACATTAAACATCTAAAAATGATAAAAAAACTCTAAAAAACCAAAAAAATCTAAAAACTCATAAAAATACCTAAAATCCAAAAGACCCAAAAGACCCTATTAACCTGTAAAACCCTTAAAATCCCCTAAAATCCCTAAAAACTACAAAAACCATAAAATTATTAAAAGACCTCGATATAAAAAAAATGAAAAAAATCCTAAAAACTAGAAAAATAATAAGAAACCCCTAAAAACTAAAAACACATTAAGTACCTAAAACTCTAAAAAACATTACAGACCCAAAAACCCAAAACCCTAAAAATATTTAAACCCCCAAAATCATTAACAATAATAAAAACATAAAATCCCCCTAAAACCACACTAAAAACACATAAATTCTTAAAAATGTACAAACATGTTAAATAAAATAAAAACCCATAAATACCATAAAAACTCAAAAAACCCTAAAACACAAAAAAAACCTAAAAATCATTAAAACCATAAACCCCCTAAAAATCCATAAAATCCCTTAAAATCTAGTAACATTATAAAAGATCCATAAAAATTCATTAAAACATAAAAACTATAAAAATCATGAAAACCCCTAAGTAAAAAATAAAAATAAAAAACACATAAAACCTATTGAATACCCAAAAAATCATAAATATAAAAAAAAACCAAAAAACCCAAAAATCCCAAAAATCCCAAAAAACCGTAAAAACCCCTTAAAAATCCTAAAAACCTATAAAATTCATAAAAACAATAAAAACACTAAAAACCCAAAAAACATTAAAAACATTAAAAACATCTAAAAACCCATGAAACCATAAAAACTAAAAAAACCCTAAAAACACAGAAAACCCATAAAATCACTAGAAACCAAAAAAACCTTAAAAACCCTTAAAATCCCAAAACCCCTAAAAACCATAAAAATCATTAAAAGTACCTAAAATCACTAAAAATTTAAAAAAAACTAAAAAACCAGAAAACCCTAAGAAAACATTAAAAAACTAAAAATACTTAAAAAAACCTAAACAACATAAAAAACTCAAGACATCCTAAAAACCCTAAACCCCCTAAAAAACAAAAAGAACCTTAAAATCCAAAAACCATAAAAAATAATAAAAATCCAAAAAAGTCCTAATAATCCCTAATAAAGTAATATACCAAAAAAACCACTTAAATCCATAAGTTAACATTAAAAAACTAAAAAAACATAATACCCAACAAATTCAAAGAATTCTACAAACCCATAATAACCCTAAAAAAATTCAAAATCCCTAAAAATTATGAAACCCGATAAAAATCCTAAAAACCTAAAAATACTTATAAATATAAGAAACCTGAAAACCACATAGAAAACATTAAATACCTAAAAAATTTTAAACCCCTAAAAATCCAAAAAAATGCAAAAAACCAAAAAACCCCCAAACACCTAAAAACAATAAAAATCCGTAAAAATTAAAAAACCCCTAAAAACCAATAAAATGATAAAAACTCAATAAAAAACTAAAACCCATTTAAACCCCTAAAATGTTAAAAAATATAAAACTCATAAAACCCTAGAAAAGAAATACAGTAAAAATACAAAAAACATAAAAACCCTAAAAGCCTCTAAAACCATTAGAATACCAAAAAACCAAAAAAACCAAAAACACCTACAAAATCTTTAAAGATCCCTAGTTTTTTAAAACCCTCCAAAACCATGAAAAACATGAATAAAACATTAAATACATAAAAACTATTTTAACCCATAAAAAACCCAAAATGCTAAAACCAGACAAAACCCTAACAATATTCGAAATCCCTAAAGCCCCTATAAACCATAAAAATCATAAAAATTCTCTAAAACTCCCAAAAAAACATAAAAAAAGAAAAAAAACCAGAAAACCCCTATGAAAACCTTAAAAACATAAAAATAATTTAAAATATCTAAAAACATAAAAAATTCTAAAAGCCATAAAAACCTTAAATCACCCAAAAAACCCAAAACACCAAAAACCCAAAAAAATTCCTATAAAAACAATAAAAACCCTCAAAATCCATAAAAACCATAAAAAATAATAATAACACCAAAAAACACTTAAACCCATATAAACATTAATCAAATTCTAAAAGCCTTAAAAACATAACCAACTCAAAAAATCCCTAAAAACTATAAAAAAATATTAAACTCCTAAAAACCTAAAAAACACTCAAAATACCTTAAATATGGTAAAACCCTAAAAAACCTAAAAAAAAAACCCCAAAATAGAAAAAAATACCATAAAAACCTTAATAACTTTAGAACAATTAAAACTCCTAAATAACCTAAACACAATAGAAATACTAAAAACCATAAAAACCCTAAAACTCCTAAAATACTTATAAATAATAAGAATCCATAAGAATCCTAAAAATTATAATAAATGTACTAAAATCTTGAAAACCCCTAAAGAAAAACTTGAAAACCTAAAAACACTTAAAATCCCTAAAAATCTGAAAAAGTGATAAAAACAAAAAAAACCGAAAAATAACCTAAAACCCTGAAAAAAAACTAAAATATATATACCCCCCAAAAGACCAGAAACCACATAAAAACCAAAAAACACACTAAAAATTATAAAACCCCATTAAATCCCTAAAACATTAAAAACACTAAAAAAACCGTGAAAACCTAAAAAAAAATCAAAAAAACCCATATAAAACCAAAAAATAATAAATACCCTTAAATCCATGAAAATCCCAAAAATCCATAAAAACGTTAAATATCCTAAAAAAAATTCTAAAAATAGCTAAAATGTAAAATACCTAAAAACCTAAAAACCCTAACAAAACCATAAAAATAGAGAAACACTTAAAATCCCTAAAAACCTAAAAAATATAAAAATGATAAAAGCCCTAAATATCACTAAAAAACCTAAACACCATTAAAAATATTAACAAAGAAATAAAAATATATAAATAAATAAATAACCTTAAAACCCCAAAAAACCCGAAGAAGGACTTAAAAACATAATGAAATAATTAAATACGAGAAAAAAACCTAAAAAATGTTGTAAACCCTAAATGACCAAGAAATATCATAAAAACAAGAAAACTCCTGAATTCCATAAAAACCCTAAAAACATAAAAACACCTAAAAACTATAACCACAAACTTAAAACTCTAAAAAACAGTATATACTAAAAAAATGCAAAAAATTTAAAAATCCCCCAAAACACAAAAAACCCTAAAAATCCAAAAAACCATAAAAACATTAAAATCAAAATCATTCAAAATCTTAAAAACCATAAAAATCCAAAAAAAATCCCTAAAAATACATATAAATTTTAAAACCCGTAAAACCTTGAAAAACTCTAAGAATACCTTACAAACCTAAAAACACTTAAAACACCTAAAAAATATAAAAAGTAAACAAAAAAATAAAACACCCTAAAAACCATAAAAATCATAAAAGCCCTACAAAACCCTCAAATTACCTAAAAACCCTAAAAACCCATAAAAACCTAAAACCCAAAAAATACCCTCAAACCCCTAAAACCCATACAAGATATAAAACTCCTCAAAACCTATAAAGACCTTTTAAACCTGTCAAAACAGTTACAAAATATAAAAACCCAAAAAACCCTAAAAAACTCATAATAACCCTAAAAATTATTAAAACCCTAAAACTATAAAAACCCCTAAAACCCCTCATAATTCCTAAAACCCTAAAATTCTTAAAAAATACTAAAAAAGCCCCAAAAATCACTAAATATATAAAAAACCTGAATAATCCAAAAAAACCCATAAACCCTAAAAAACATCAAACCCCTAAAACACTAAAAAGTGATAAAAACCCTAAATAGACATTAAAACCATTAACCCGCTAAATCCATAAAACTCACTAAAAACCTTAAAACCCGTAAAAATTAATAAAAACTATAAAAACACACTAATAAATCTAAAGAACCTTTAAACCCCTTATAAATTCTAAAAATATCTAAAAACCCTACAAACGCTAAAATCTCAAAAACCACTAAATCCCAAAAATTCCGTAAAAACAATCAAATTCTCTAAAAAACCAAAAAAAAATCCATATAATCATTTCAAAACCCTAAAATTTCTCCAAAACATAAGAAACCCTAAAGAACACTAAGAAAACCATAAAAACCAAAAAAAAACCTAAAACCCTAAAAATAGAAAATTCACTAAAACCCCTAATAAACCCTAATAGACCCTAATAACCCCAAAACCAATAAACCGCAAAAACCATAAAACCCAAAAAAAAAATAAAAACCATAAAAATTCACTAAAGACTCTAAAAACCATTAAACAGAAAAAAAATTCAACAAATTTAAAAAACCATTAAAACTGTAAAAACAAAAAAAATCTTAAAACCCCAAAAGGCAAAAATATACCTAAAAACCTAAATTCCCAAAAAATCCACAAAATGCTAAAAATCATTAAAACCTAAAAGACCTAAAAATCCCTAAAAATTTATAAATTCCATGAAATATTGAAAACTGAAAGAAAACCTTAAAACCAAATAACACTGACAACCCCTAAAAACCTAAAAAATTATAAATACCCTAAATACCCTAATCCCCTAAAATCCATAAAACCCTCCAAATCTGTAGAAACTAAAATAACCCATAAAAATTATAAAATCCATGAAATCCCTAAAAATGTAAAGTCTTAAAAAAAATGAAAAACCATAGGAGAAACAAGAAAAACCTACAAATATTTAAAACTGATAAAGAAAACCTAGAAACACAAAAACCCTAAAACCCTAAAAACAAGAAAAACCATCAAAATATCTAAGAACCCTAAAACTGATAAAAATCCCAAAAATCCCTAAAAATACAAAAAAACGTAAAATAACATAAAATCCCTAAATACACAAAGAAATCCTTACAAATCTAAAAAACTTAAAACCCATAAAAATCTAAAAAAGGCTGAAAACCCTTGAAACACAAAAAAGTACCTAAAAACAAAAATTCCCCTAAAATCCAGAAAAACCCTAAAACCTAAAAAAAATAAAACCCCATAAAAACTCTAAAAACCCACTAAAATTCCAGAAATAATTGAAATCCTTAAAAATGATTAAAAACTCCAAAAAACCATTATGACCCAAAAATAAGAAAAAAACATTAAAAACATCCAAATTCCTAAAAACCAAAAAACCAATAAAATTCCTAAAAATCTATAGAAATCCCTAATAAAGTTAAAAACCACAACAACCCTAAAAACACTAACAAAATATTAAAAATCTAATAGAAATTGAAACCTATATAAGCCTAAAAAGTGCTAAAATCTCAAAAAACTCAGAAAACCATAAAAACCATAAAAACAATTAAGAACCCTAAAACCCACCAAAAATCTAAAAATACATTAAATCACAAGAAATTATAAAAACTATAAAAACCCTTAAAACCACTAAAAAACTCAAAAAACATTAAATCCAAAAAAAAACTGAAAAACCGTAAAATACGATAAAAATATTAAAATATCTAAAAACTTAATAACCCATAAAAATCCTAAAAAAATCCTTACAAATTACAGAAAATGTTAAAACCTATAAAATACCTAGAAACCCCTACAAAAATCTAAAAAATCTAAAAATACATATAGCCCCAAAAAACCTAAAAAAACTAAAATCCCACCCCACCAAAAAAATAGTAAAAACCCCTAGAAACCCTAAAACCCCATGGAAAACATTACAAACCCTTTAAAACAAAAAAACATTAAAAAGATAAAAAGTCTTAAAAATGCTAAAATTTAACCACCCCCCCAAAAAACCTTAAAACCATAAAATTTCCTAAATCCAACAAAACCACTAAAAACCCTAAAAAAATCTTAAAAATACCCTAAAATTCATTCAAATGAAAAAATCCATAAAATCCTTGAAATATAATAAGAAAACCTATAATACCTGAAAACAATCAAAACACCTTAAAACTAAAAAAATGCTAATACTCCAAAAATCCCTAAAGAATCTATAAAAATGTAAAATACTTAAAGAATATTAAGAAAAAACGAAAAAACTAAAAAATTAAAACCCTTAAAAACCTAAAAAATGGTAAAAAACCTAAAAGACCATAATAAACCTAAAATACCTAAAAAACATAAAAGCCCCTAAAAACCTTTAAAAACTCTGAAAACCCATAAAATCACTAAAATACCACTAAAATATTTAAAACCATTTTGATGCATTAAAATAATAAAGGATCTAAAAACCCTTTGAAACCTAAAAAACCCTAAATAAATTCAAAAACAGAAAAACATTATTAAACCCCTAAAAACCCTCAAAATCCCCTAGTACCCCCAAAACCATAAAAATCCTAAAACCCTAAAACACATAAAAAAGTAAAACCCCAAACAGCCCAAAAAAAATTTAAGAAACACTTAAAAACCTAAAAATATTAAAACCACTAAAAACCTAAAAACAATAAAAACCCTAAGAACTATTAAAAACCTATGTTTTCTTTAAAACCCTAAACCTTAAACAACACAAAAACACAAAAAAAACCTCTAAAAACTCTAAAAACCAATTAAACCCTTAAAAACATTCAAAAAACTATAAAACTATTAAAAACCCTAAAACCTAAAAAAATCCATAACAAACTCAAAAAACCATAAATCCATGAGATCTATAAATAACAAAAAAAAAATTCCTTGAAAATCTAAAATCTATAAATATCATAAAAAAATATCTAAAAACATAAAAAACCTTAAAAACCTTGAAAACCCCTATAAAAACCTTCAAAACCTAAAATACTTAAAACACCTAAAACACCAAAAATTATCTAAAACCCCTAAAAACAAAAAAATCATATAAACCCCATGACACATCAATATCCCTGAATAACATAAAAAAACCATAAAAATCCTAAAAATACCTAAAAATCCCTAAAAACATAAAAAACCTTAAAATAAGAAAAATTGAAAGAAAACCTTAAAACCCTAAAAACAATTAAAACCCCTAAAAATGTAAAAATATATAAAAACCCTAAAACCATAAAAACACTAAAAACCATAAAACACCGGAAAACCATAAAAACTTCAAAACCTAAAAAATTATTAAAACACATTAAACCCCAAAATTATTAGAAAACACTAAAAAACATAAAATCGCCAAAAAATACAAACAACCCATATAACATAATAGTACAATAAAACCCTAAATATCCTTAAAACCCATCCAAATCCCTAAAAACCCTAAATAACCATAAGAACAAAAAAAATACATAAAATTCCTTAAGAACATAAAAACCATACAATCACTAAAAACCCTAAGAGACCATTAAAAACCTAAAAACACTTAAAATTCCTAAAATTCATAAATGCACCAAAACCCTAAAAACACATATCATATTGAAACTACACTAAAACCCCCTAGAAACCATAAAACCCCTAAAAACGATTAAAACCCAAAAAAGAATAAAAACCCTAAAAACCACAAAAAAATAAAATATCCTTTAAAACCCTAAAAATTATAAATAACTCAAAAAAACCTTAAAACCCACTAAAATCTCAAAAAACCAAAAAAAAGAGAACCATTAAAACCCTAAAAACCTTAAAAAACCATAAAAACGAATAAAAAACATAAAACAAAAAATATTAAATACCCTTTAAACCCCCTAGATATGTTAAATAACTCTAGAAAACCTTAAAACCCCCTAAAAACTCATAAATCCCAAAAAACCTATGAAAACCATAAAAACCCTAAAAACCATCAAAATCCCTAAAAACCATAAAAACTATAGATCCTAAAAAATCCCTAAAAACCTTAAAAACATAAAACCCCATAAAACCTATAAAAATATGAAGAAAACATTAAAAACCTAAAAACACATTAAACCCCAAAAATACTAAAAACACAAAAATCCCTAAAATGAAAAAATTCCTAAAAACCTAAAAAACCAACAAAATCCAAAAACAAACAAAAAAATTCTCTAAAATCTTTATAAGTGCTGAAAAATGTAAAAAAACACTAAACACCTTGAAAAAACTAAGAAAACATTAACAACCTGAAAAACACATAAAATCCCTCAAAATATTTAAAAAAGACATAAAACCATAAAAACACTAAATACCCTCAATACCATAAAACACCTTAAAATAGTGTAAACCATTTAAAACCCTAAAAAACCCTAAAAGATTAAAAAACCCATAAAACCCATGAACAACTAAAAACTATAAAAAAACTTTATGCCCCATAAAATGATAATAAAAATTATAAAAACCATTTAAACCAAAAAAACATAAAAAAAATCCAAAACACACAAAAAACCATAAAAACACCAAAACCCTAAATATCCTAAAAACCTTCAAAATCCCAAAAAAACATAAAAATCCAAAAAATGCCAAAAAATTCCTAAAACCGAAAAAAATTGAATACCCTAAAAACCCTAGAAAGACATTAAAAACCTAAAAACACATAAAACCCATAAAACCCCCAAAAATGTTGAAACACTAAAATCCTTAAAAACACATCCCAAAACCCCCTAAAAACCATAAAATCTCCCAAATTCTTAAAAATATTAGAGAACATAGAAACCTAAAAAACAAAAAACTACAAAAATCCTTTGAACTCCTAAAATTGTTAAAAACTCTAATAAAACATAAAAAACAACAAAACACTAAAAACTGAATAACACAAAAAACCCATCAAACACTAAATATGTTTTAAATGAATAAAATCCCTTAAAACCCCTAAAACACAAAAAACCCAACAAGCACTAAAAAACTCTAAAAACCATCAAACCCCTCAAAATACCTAAATACCATAAAATACCTAATAATCCCTTAAAAAAAATAAGAAACCCTAAAAAAACTTAAAAACCAAAAAAATTGAAAACATCTAAAAAACTAAAAAACTCTAAAACCCTAAAAACCCTAAAAAAACCCAAAAAAACCATAAAAACATTAAAATCCAATAATATCTCTAAAAAAACCTTCAAATGTAAAAAACACAAAAAATAATGAAAACCCCTAAGAAAACCTTAAAAATATAAAAACAAATAAAACCCATAAATACTAAACAATGATATAAACCCTAAGAGACCCTAAAAACCCCAAAAAATTTAAAAACCATAAAAATCCACAATACATTAAAAAATATAATGATGCATAAAAAACCAAACAATAGACTAGAAACTCTTAGAACCCATAAAACCCCTATAAACATAAAATAACAGTAAAAAAAATTAAATCCCTAAAAACTGAAAAAACACCTCATAACCGAAAAAACAAAAAAAACTATAAAAACCGTAAAAAACCATAAAATCCACCAAAATACCTAAATATCCTAAAATACTAGAAAAATTCTCAAAAATAACGAAAAATAAATAAATATTTAATAAACTTTAAAAAAACAAAAAATCCCATAGAAATTATTAATACCTTAAAACAACTTCAACCCCCTTAGAAAACTAAAAACTACTAAAAACCCCAAAAAATCCCAAAAACTCTTAAAAACCATAAAAACCATAAAAACCTCTAAAACCATAAAAAACATAAAAAACTCTAAAACCATAAAAACCCTAAAACCCCCAAATAAACCTAAAAACCACTAAAACTGTAAAAAACATTTAAAACATTAATAATTTTTAAAAACTTTATAAAAATTAAACACCCTAAATATCAATGAAATCCCAAAAAACAAAAAAAAAACAAAAAAAACCTAAAACCTCTATAAATTCCTAAAATCCATCAAAATTACTAATAACCGAAAAAACCAGCAAAAACCAAAAAATACCTAAGTATCCCTAAATATTTAAAAACCCCTTTTAACCTTGAAAAATCTTAAGTTAACCTTAAAACCTAAAAACACATAAAAACCATAAAAAACTAAGAAATCATAAAAAACCCAAAAAAAAACCCAAATAATGCTAAAAACCTCAAAACGCCCAAAAAACTAAAAATAAAAAAATCCTCAAAAATCCCTAAAAACCAAAAAAACATTTTAAAACCTTGAAAAAACTTTTAAAATCATCAAAACAAAAAAACACATAAAACCCCTAAAAACATAAAAAAGATAAAAACCAATAATGACCTTTTAAACCCTATAAACCCTTAAAATATATAAAAACCCCTAACAAAAGTAAATCCCCTTAAAACTACATAAAATCTTTAAAACCCCACCAAATACTCTAACAACAGTTTAAACCCCAAAAGCATTAAAAAAAATAAAAACCCATAAAACCCCAAAAATAAAAAAACAGTTAAAACTAGAAAAAAATAAACCCACTAAACACCCCTAAAACAATTAAAAAATAAATAAACAAATCAAAACCCAAAAAACAATAAACACCCTAAAGACCCTAGGAAACCCTAAAATCCCCTAAACCCCTAAAAACCCTAAAAATATCTTTAAAAAAACCTAAAAATACCTTAAAACATAAAATAAATAAAACCCTAACAACCCCTAAGAAAACATTAAAAATCTAAAAACAATTAAAACCCTTAAAAAATCTAAAAATTGATAAAGAGCGAAAAAAGACCTTAAAAACCTAAAAACCCATAAAAATCATAAATAACCATGAAAACCAATAAAAAAACTAAAACCACTAGAAAGTACAAAAATAATTTAAACCCCTAAAACATTAAAAAAAATCTAAATACCATAAAACCCTAAAAAACACAATAAAATCTAAAAACTGCAAAAGCCCTAAAAACTATAAAATTCTTCAAATTCCCAAAAAAATTTCAAACCAAAAAGTTCACAAAAATTCTTTAAAAACAAAAAAAATTATAAAAACCATAAAAACCATAAGAAATACTTAAAAACATAAAAACACTTTAAGCCCATATAAGGCTTGAAAAATGAATAAACCCCTAAATTCCTAA
Organism: Viscum album; assembly: GCA_963277665.1. NCBI lineage: Eukaryota > Viridiplantae > Streptophyta > Magnoliopsida > Santalales > Viscaceae > Viscum > Viscum album. The sequence goes on along the minus strand of OY728163.1, from coordinate 1,965,031,043 downwards.
GAAACCAAAAAAAATACCAAAATGGTATAAAATACCTACAAATCGTAAAAATCCTAAAAATATTAAGAAATCCCTAAAAATGATTAAATTTTTAAAAAATCCTAAAATCCATAAAACTGATTAAAAATTACAAACAATTAAAACCCCTAAAAATTTGAACACACTAAAATCCCTAAAATATTTTAAACCCATATAGAACCCTAAAAACCCTAAAACCCATAAAACCCATAAAAATACCAAAAACCCCCTAAAAACCTTAAGACCACTAAAAACATTAAAACCCCTTTAAACCCATGAAAACATTTAATACAAGAAAAAACATTAAATACCTAAAACCCAAAAAAAAAAAATCCTAAAACCCCAAAAAAACAAAAAACACACAACATCCCTAAAATCCCTCAAAACAAAAAAACTCCTATGAAATCCCTAAAAATATTTAAAAATATAAAACCCCAAAAAACCCATAAGAAACCCTTAAAACGATAAAATCACATAAAACCCCTAAAAACATAAAAAATGTTATTACCCTAAAACACCCTAAAATAATAAAATCCCTAAAAACCCAAAAATATTAAATACCATAAAAACCCTATACTCATAAAACCCCTAAACCCACTAAAAAATCAAAAACCAATTTAAACCCCTAATTACTGAGATAATCTAAAATATATTAAAACCCATAAAAACATAAAAAAACCCCAAAAAACAAAATATACTATAAAAACCCTAAAATTCCTTAAAAAACCTAAAATCCTTAAAAACCATCAAAATCCATACAAACCTAAAAAACCATAAAAATTTTAAAAGCCCTAAATAACTCAAAAAATGTAAAAACCCTAAAAACCATAATAACCCTTAAGAAAAATATAAAAAAATTAGTTAAATCCCTTTAGAAAACAAAATAATTCAAAACACCCGAAAAATACCTAAAAACCATAAAATACAAAAAACACATAAAACAATAAAAAAAATCCTAAAACCCTAAAAAACTCAGAACCACTAAAATTGAAAAATCCATTCAAAGCCAAAAAATTAAAAACTCTAAAAAAATTAAAATCCAAAAAATTTTAGAAAAAAAAACTAAAACCCCGATATGAACCATAAATCCCCTAAACCCCATAAAAATCGTTAAAACCCTCAAAACTAAAAAAACAATAAAATACTAAGAAGTCCCTAAAAATCCCAAAAAACATAAAAACACAAAAAACCTTAAAACCCATAGAATACTCTAGAAACCCTAAAAATTATTAAAACCCCTTAAAAAAATATAAACCCATGAAAATTATGAAAATATTTATAAATATTAAATACCCGAAAAGATGAAGTGAAAAACATAATAAAATCCCAAAAAACATAAAAACACTAAAAATCATAATACCTCATATAAATCATAAAAATACAATAAAAATACTGAAAATGTATAAACTATAAAAACCCTAATAAAATCTAAGTAACCTAAAAAATTGAAACCCCTAAAAAACATAAAAACTCTAAAAACCCTAAAACCCCCAAAATCCCTAAAAATCATACAACCATAAAACCATTAAAAACCATTAAAACCCCAACAAAATCCCAAAAAATATCCAAACAGTAAAAAATATCAAAACACTTTAAACCCCTAAAAATGATAAAAAAATATAAAACCCTAAAAAACATAAAAACTCTAAAAAAACCCTAAAAATAAAAATACAAAAAAACACTTCAAATCCTACAAATCCTTAAAAACACTAAAAACCTATAAAAACATAAAAAATACATAAAAATATATAAATAAAAAACTCTCAAAAACAGAAATAACCCTAATTAATCCCTAAAAATAAAAAAGTATTAAAAACAACTAAAAATTTAAAAATGGTCAAAACCCTAAAAAACCCTAAATTCATAAAATCATAAAATGCCTAAAAATTATAAAAACCCTAAAAAACCGAAAACCTATAAATACAACTACAAACTACTGAAACCCATTAAACCCTTATAAACATTAAAAAACTCTAAAAACCATAAAAACCCTAAAAACTCAAAAACCTAATAACCTAAAAAAACAATAAACCCTAAAAACCTGAAACCCTAGAAATTTATAAAACCCTAAACAACCATATCAATCCTATAATTCCCAAAAAAATTATAAAAACATAAAAAAATTAAAACCCATTAATTTTTTTTAAAGAAACCCTTAAATACATAAAAACACTTAAATCCCCTAAGAAATATCAAAATCTTCTAAACCCCCTAAAACCCAAAAAAAAACCATCAAAATCCCTGACAACCCAAAAAACCATAAAAATATTAAAAGGCCCAAAGATCTCTAGAAACGTAAAAAAACCTAAAACCCATAAAGCCATTAGATAATCTTAAAACCCTAAAAACACTTAAGACTCCTACAAACATAAACAAATTCTAATAAAATAGAAAAAACCAGAAAAGACCCATAAATATTTTAAATACCATTGAAAACTATAAAAAATACAAAAAAACTTAAAAACCTAAAAACCCATAAAAACCATAAAAACCCACTAAAAATACTAAAACCCTTTAAACCCCAAGAAAGGTAAAATAAATCAAAAAACATAAATACCTAAAAAACTCAAAAATACCTCTAGAAACTAATGAAACAAGAAAAAACCTAAAATCCCAAATACCCAAAAAACCATAAAACTCCTAAAATTCCCTAAAAATAATAAAAGGCCCTAAAAATCATAAAAATCAATAAAAATCCCTAAAAGCATAAAAAACCCTAAAACCCTTAAAAATATTAAATAAACCATAAAAACCTAAAATATTTAAAATACAAAATATCATAATATTCCTAAAAATTAAAAAAATCCTTAAAAACCCTAAAAACTGTAAACAGTCCTCAAATCCATTAAACCTCTAAAAACCCTATAAAATTGTGAAAATCCTAAAATAACCCAAAAAATCCTTAAAAACATAAAAAAAACTAAAAACCCAAAATAACCCTTAGAAAAACTTATAAACCTAAAACACTACAAACCCCTAAATAACATAAAAATACTAAAAACCCTAAAATCCCTAAAACCCCAAAAACCCATAAAAACTCAAAACCCCTTAAAAATTCTAAAACCATCTAAAACTATAAAAAAATAATCCCATAAAAATGTTAGCAAAAATCTAAAAACCATAAAAAAAACTCATAAAACCCCCTAAAACCCCAAAAATACCTTTACACCCCAAAACCCCCGAAAAACCCTCAAAATCCCTATAACCCTAAAACCCCATTACTCCCTAAAGATATAAAAACAATAAAAACCTTAAAAACCCATAAGAAAAAATAAAAAAAAATTTAAAACACATAAATCCCACACTATATAAAAAATCTAAAAATAAAAATTAACCCTAAAACCTAAAAACACACAAATACTAGAAATAATAAAAAATACTAAAACAAAAAAAAATCCTAAAAAAGACATAAAAATTCCTAAAAATTAAAGACACACTAAAAAAATATGAAAACCAATATAAAAACCATATAAACCTAAAGACGCTTACAAAATTCTAAAAAACAATGAAAACACTGAAATACTCTGAAAGAACCTAAAAACCATAAACCTCCAAAAACCATTAAAATAACTAAAAACCATAAGAGACTCTAGAACCGTATAAAAATCCTAAAAACGACATGAAACTCTAAAACCCATTTTAACCATTATAAATGTTTAAATATTATAAGAAATTTATAAACACAATAAAACCCCCAAAAACACAAAAAAAAAATTAGAAACCTAAAACCCCTAAAAACCCTCAAAATCACAAAATACCCTAGAAAGTATAAAAATCCTCAAAAATCCCCAAAAAACCATGAATATGTAAAACACATTAAAAAAAGTAAAAAATCCAAATAAATATTTAAGAACCTAAAAAGACTTTAAACCCCTAAAAATATGAGAACTCTAAAAAAGTATAAAACCCATAAAACCTTAAAAAACTCTACATCCCCTCAAAATCCCTAAAATAAAAAAAAACCATAGAAATCCTTTAAAACCGAAAAAATAAGTAAAAATGTATAAAAATATAAAATACCTAAAACACCTTAAGAAAACATTGAATACCTAAAAAAACATAAAACACCTAAAATTGAAAAAAACATATAGAAACCATAAAAACCCAAACCCTAAAATACACTAAAAACCTTAAAAACCATTAAAAACCATAAAACTCGTTAAAATGAAAAAAAACCATAAAACCCCATAAAAAACTAAAAACCACTAAAAACTCATAAAACCTTACAAACCCCCTAAAACCATTAAAAACTATAAAAAACCCTTAAATGCATAAAATACTTAAAAGAGCCCAAAAAATAAAATCAAAACTCTAAACTCCATAAAAACCCTAGAATCCACAAAAATCATAAAAAAATACCTAAAAATCCCAAAAAATATAAACCCAAAAAAATTGAAAACACCTAAGAAAAAATTAAAAACCTAAAAACACTTAAAACCATTAAAATACATAAAATAATAGAAAAACCATAAAGATATTAAAAACCATAAGCCCCCTAATACCTTAAAATTTTTTAAAAACCCAGAAAAAATACTAAAAACATTTAAAACCTTTTAAACCCTTATAAAATTAAAAAACTAAACAAAACCCGAAAAAATATAGAAACCCTAAAAATAAAAAAAAACCTAAAACCCTAAAAATCCTAGGAACCCCTAAAACAAAATACATAAAAATACCTAAAACCATTAAAACCCAAAGAAAACATTCAAAACATAAAAACACTTAAAACCTGTAAAAACAAAAAAAACTAAAAAACCTAAAAACCCTAAAAACCTAAAAAATCCTAAAACCACTCAAAATCCCTAAAACACCAAAAAACTAGAAAATTCCTAAAAAAGACCTAAAATACCTATAAATAAAAATCCCCTAAAACCCTATGAAAACATTAAAATCATAAAAACACTTAAAACCCTAAAAAGATATAAATAATAAAAACCCTAAAAACCAATATAATACCATAAATACAATAAAACCCCTAAATACCAAAAAAACACCTAAATCTAAAAAAACTCTAAAACCCCAAAAAACCCAAAAAACACTAAAAACACTAAACACCCATTGAACACAAAAAACGTTAAAAAACATTAAAAACCCCTGAAACACTAAAAAACTAAAAACCCTAACCCCCAAAACCCTTAATAACCATAAAAATTTCTAAATCACTCAAAATTCCAAAAACCCTAAAATCATTAAAATCCTAAAAAATCATTAAAATCCTTAAAGATGTAGAAAACCTAAAAACAAAAAATTCCCAAAGAAATACTTAAAACCTAAAAAAACTAGAACCATTAAATAATATGAGAAAATAAAAACACAAAAAAACCCAAACCCCTCCCCCCCAAAAAAACCCTAAAACCCCCCAAGTCCATAAATAACCGAAAACACATAAAACTAGGAAAAAAGCCCAGAGAGACCCTAAAAATGTAAAAACCCATAAAAAACCCAAATAACCCTAATAAAACTATAATAACCTAAAACCATAGAAAACCCAAAAATCTAGAAAACATTAAAAACCCAAAAAACTATAAAAATACACTAAACCCCAGAAAATCATAAAAACGGTTTAAACCTTGAAAACACTAAAACATATAAAAACCCTAAAAATAACTACAAACATTAAAGACCCTTTACACACCTAAAAATATTAAAACACTTTGAAAAACCTTTAACCTCTATCCCCCCCCCCCAAAAAAACAATGAAAACCCTAACAATCACTAAAAACCCTCAAAATTCCCAAAATCCCTTAAAAAGAAAAAAACCTAAAAAACCGTAAAACCTGTAAAAAATCCATAACAACCTAAAAATATGTAAAACCCATAAAAAACCTAAAATCACACAAAAACCTAAAAACCCTAAAAACCAAAAAATCCTTAAAGAGACTAAAAATCGCTAAAAAAACTAAACACATATAATCCTAAAAAATCCCAAAAATCCATAAAAACATAAAATACCCTTAAAATATAAAAATCACATGAAACCCTTAAAATCCACAACAAATTAAAACCCCAAAAAATCTAAAAATTTTGTGAACCCTAAATATGTCCAAAAAATCTGTAAAAACCATAAAACCCCCTAAACCCCATTTTAAATCCTAAAAATCCATGAATACCTTAAAAAATATAAAAAATAAATAAATAAACTAAAACCCTCTAAAAACACTAAAACCTTTTAAATTTCTAAAAACATTAAAAAACTCTAAAAACATTAAAAACCCAAAAAACCACAAAAAACCCCTAAAACCCCCAAAACCAAAAAACCCAAAAAACCCTCCAAATCACTAAACACTAGGAACCCATAAAAATCCCCCAAAAAAGAAAAAATATCTAAAAATATAAAATCCCTAAAAATAATTTAAAACCACTTGGAATACCTAAAAAACATAAAAACACTTCAAACCACTAAAAAACCTAAAAAATGATAAAACCATAAAAACCTAAAAATCCTAAGAAATATGAATCCGCTAAAAACCATAATGTTCATGAAACACAAAAAAATTCCAAAGAATGTCAAAACCCTAAAAAATGAAAAAATACTTAAAAACCTTAAAAACCTAAAAAACCTTAAAACCTTTAAAAACACAAAAAAACATCAAAATCCATTAATACCCTAAAAACCATAAAAAACTAAAAATTAATAAAAACATAAAAAAAACATGGAAATGCTAAGAAACCCTTAAAAACCAAAATACAATTAAACCCCCTAGAAATGATAAAAATGCAAAAAACTAAAATAGACCATAAAGACACAAAAAATTTCAAAAACACCTAAAACCATAAAACCCCCAAAACCCTAAAAACCAATAAAAACAAATAAAAACACTAAAAACACTAAAAACTAAAAAAAAATTCAAACCCTCAAAAATGTATAAATATTATAAAAAACCATAAAACACTAAAAATACATAAAAACTATAAAAAACTAAAAAACCATAAAATCTATAAATTAAGAAAATAACCCTAAAAACCTAAAAATACTTAAAAAAACTAAATAACATAAAAATACGAAAAATCCATTAAAATACACTAATATATAAAAACCTGTTAAAACCCCAGAAAAATCAAATAAACCCTTAAAAACATAAAAACAGTTTTAACCCCTAAAAACATAAAAACATGAAAACCCTAAAATATGTAAAAATGATCCAAAATCCTAAAAAACCTAAAAACCCCTAAAAACCATTAATTTACCTAAAACAATAAAAAACCCTAAATCCACTAAAATAACTAAAAACATTTACACCAATAAAAACATTACGAAACTCTTAAAAAACATTAAAGCCGTAAAAATTCTAAAAAAACCCAAAAACCAAAAAAACTATAAAAAAAGAAAAATCCTAAAAACCCTCAAAATCACAAAAACAATTAAAACCATTAAAAATAATAAACAAGACCTCAAAACCCTAAAATGATAAGAAACCCTAAAAACCATTAAAACCCTTAAGAAAAAATTAAAATCCTAAAAACCATTAAAACCTCAAAAACCTAAAAAATTATAAGGACACTTAAAACAATAAGACCCCTAAAAATCAAAAAAAACAAAAATTTGAAATCCCTAAAAACCATACAAATCATTAAAAATCTCTAAAAATCAGTAAAAATGTAAAAAACAATAAACACCATGAAAACTCCAAAGAAAACCTTAAAAACCAAAAACACTTAAAACCCAAGAAACCATAAAGACACTTAAAACCCTAAAATAATCCAAAATACCAAAAACCCCTTTAATGAAAAAAAATACCAAAAAAACCACTAAAACATTTAAAACCCATAGTAAAAAATAAAACAATAAAAAACCCTTAAAAATGTGAAAAAAATTTCAACCCTTTAAAACATTAAAATACATTACAAATCCATATGAACACTAAAAAATAAAAAAATGAAAAAAAACCAAAATAATAAAAAAACCTTTAAACCCCTAAAAACAATGAAACCCCAAAAATACCTAAAACCCAAATAAAATAATAAAAATATCAAAAAAATAACTTAAAATCCCAAAAACTCTGAAAACCCAAAAGAAAACCCAAAACATAAAAAACCCCCCAAAAACCTAAAACACAATAAAATCACTAAAACTAATAAAACCCTATAAAACAAAAAAAAACCCTAAAAATATTAAAAAAACTATAACCCTATAAAACCCCATAACATATAATAACTTCAGAAAACGATTAAACATCTAAAATGATAAAAATAAAAAACCCTAAAAAAGTTAAAAATCCTAAAAACTCTAAAAACACAAAAAACCCTAAAAACACTAAAAACATTATGAAATACTTAAAACCAATAAAAACCTAAAACCCTCAAAATATCTAAAAACTCTAAAAAACAATAAAAATCAAAAAATAACAAAATTTATAAAAAACACTAAAAACCCTAAAAACCTTAAGAAAACCATAAAAATCCTAAAAACACAAAAAAACCTTAAATCCTAAAAACCACGAAAAATCATGAAAACCCTAAAAATACCCTAAATCCACAAAAGAAATATAAAAACCATAAAACCCATAAACCCCCCCCCCCCCAAAAAAAAACCCCCCATAAAAACCCTAAATAAAAACAATGAACTCTAAAAACCATTTACACCCCTAAACTATTAAAAAATTTAAGAAAAACTTTAGAAACCATAAAATCTCAGAAAACACTAAAAACCTCAAAACCCCCTAAAACCCCTAAAAACTGTAAACCCCCTAAAAACCCTAAAAACCTAAAAACCCATTGAAATCCTAGAAAGCTCTAAAAACCATAAAAACATAAGAACCCTTAAAGACAATGAAAACCCTAATAGAAACTTAAAAACCTAAAACACATGAGAAACAAAAAATCCATGAAATTATAAAAACCCATAAAACCCCTATAAACCTTAAAAACTATAAAACTGCTAAAATCCATGAAAAACAAAAAAACACATAAAACCCTAAAATCCAATGAATAATATAATAATCTGTTAAACCTATAAAAACATTATAAAACTCTAAAAACCGTAAAACCTCGAAAAACTAAAAAAACCTCTAAAAACCCAGAAAACCCCTAAAAAGGCAAAAACCCCTCAAAATCTATAAAACCCCAAAAACTGTTAAAATCCTAAAAAATACCTAAAATCCATACAAATGTAATAAATATAAAAACCTAAAAATACCTATGAAAACCATAAAACCCCAAAAACAATTTAAATATACAAAACCTAAAAAATGGAAAAAACTGTAAAAACACTCATAATCCCTAAAAACTGTAAAAAATATTTAAATCCTAAAAAAGTACTAAAGATACCTAAAAACATAAAAAACCCAAAAATCCTAAAAACAAAAAGAAAATCTAAAAAATCCACAAACACATAAAACCCCTAAAAACATTAATAATGTTTTAAACCTTAAAACAATAAATGAACCTAAAACAAGAAAGAAACTAAAGAACCCCAAAACCCAAAACACCGCTAAAACCTTAAAAAAATCTAAAACCCTTAAAAACACTACAAAATATTTAAAACCAAAAAAAGTCAAGAAATCTATAAAACATTTAAAACCATAAATAACTCAAAGAAAAATTAAAAACTAGAAATACCATAAAAACCATAAAAAACTCTAAAAACCCAAATAACCCTCAAAACCCATTAAACCGATAGACATTCTATAAAATATGAAAAATCCCTAAAAATATAAAAAACCCTAAAAACACTTAAGAAAGCCTTAAAAACCTAAAAATACTTAAAAATCCTTAAAAACTAAAAAACACTAAGAACCCTAAGAACCCTAAAATATCTAAAATACACAAAATACTTATAAACTAGAAAAAACCATATAATTACTAAAAAATCCAAAAAACAAAAGAAACCCTAAATAGCCCTATTAAAACCTTAAAAACGTAAAAACACCAAAAACCCATAAGAAACTAAATAATTGTAAAAAACCTAAAAATTCTAAAACCACTAAAAACCTCTAAAACCCCTGTAAATACCTAAAACCCAAAATACCCCTAAAAATCCTAAAAATGCCTAGAAACACATAAAAACATTAAAATCCAAGAAAACCATAAAAACTGTTATGGAAACTATACAAACCTAAAAAATAGTTTAATCCCACAAAAAACATAAAAATGCTAAAAACTCTTAAAAACGCAAAAACGCCTTTAAAACCCTAAAACCCCTTAAAACCATAAAATAACAAAACCACTTAGACCCCTAAAAAAAATAAAAACCCTAAAAACCACTAAAACTACGAAATCCTTTTAAACACCTAAAAAATATTAAAAACTCTAAAAAACATTAAAAGCCATAAAAACTAAAAAAATGAAAAAACCATAAAAACCTAAAAACACTAAACACCCATAAATCCCTCAAAATCCCAAAACCCCTAAACACTATAAAAATCAAAAAAAAAAATACATAATACCAAAAAAGTAAAAAACCTTAAAAAATTGAAAATACCTAAGATATTATTGGAAACCAAAAAACATTTAAAACCCATAAAAATTATAAAAAACACAAAATACCCTAAAAACCAAAAAACCCTAAAATCGGCACCCCAATCTCAAAAAACCATAAAAACCCATAAAAATCATTAAAAAGTCCTAAACCCCCATAAAAATAACACTATAAACACTGGAAACTCATATGAAAAACAAATAAAAATAAAAACACTTAAATCCCAAAAACACATATAAAATAAAAACCAAAAAACCCCAAAACCCAATAAACCATATAAATCATAAGAACCGTAGAAACCCTAAAATCCAATAGAATCCTAAAAACCAATATAACTCTTAAAACCCTTTAAAAAACTAAAAAATTTAAGAAACTATAAAATAACATAAAACCCCAAAAAAACTAAAAACCCCTAAAACCCAAATAAATCATAAAAACCCGAAAAAATAAAAATAAACAAATAAAAAATCACTAAAAATACCTAAAAACTTTAACAAATCATGAAAATTATATAAAATTTCGAAAATCCTTACAATTTTCAAAATCCCAAAATAAGTGAAATTATCAAATAAAACCTTAAAACCAAATGAACACTTAAACCCCCCAAAACCTAAAAACAACTAAAAACCTTAAAACCCCCCTAAATAACCTAAAAACATTAAATACCCTAAAAATACATAATAACATTAAAAATACTGAAAACTCATAAAATACTTAAAAACACCATATAACCCTAAAATCCCCTTTACCCCATAAAAATGTTAAAAACTCAATAAATCTTAAAAAATTAAATAACTAAAAAAAACCTAAAACCCAAAAAAACAAAAAAATGAAAAACAAAAACAACAAAAACAACCATCAAAATCCCTAAAAACACTAAAAAATCTAAATATCCCATAAATACTTAAAAATATAAAAAACCCCTAAAAACCCTGAAAACCCCTAAGAAAACCTTAAAAACCTGAAAAAACTTTAAAAAAAACCAAAAAATTGCTAAAAACCAAAAAAATACCTTACCGCCCTAAAAACCCTAAACACACTCAAGATCCCTAAAAATATAAAAAATCCAAAAAATACAAAAAAAAAATCCATAAAAGAATAAAAAATAAAAAGCCTAAAATATGTGAAAAAATATAAGAAAAATTTCCTCGCCTAAAAATTATTAATTCACTAAAAAACTAAAAAATGAAAATAATAACACTAAAACCCCTAAATGGTCTATAAAAACTGTAAAACCCCCTAGAAGTATAAGAAAAAGAAAGAAGAAGATGGCTTCTCCGCTCCGCTCCTGTGTTTGTGATCCTGCCGCCTCGTCTCCAACATTAAGACGAAGCCGATGTCTGCGCCATGGCCTCCCCCCAACGCGGGGGAGGGGACGCCTATGCCCCCTACTATAGAAAGATTCTCCACTTTCTCATATCCTAACTTGATTCCCTCCTTCCCGCGGATTGATATTTTCCCTAAGGTTCCAGGCTTGCACGAAGGGCTGCCGAAGATGCCTTTGTCGATTGGGGAGTTCAACAAGGCCTCTGCTCTTCACAGCCTGACTCTGATTTCCATGTTCTTGAACTGGAACCTTTCAGTTGATGTTTTTGATAGGTTTGTTTTCGAGCATTGGGATCTTAGGGATTGTGCCACTGTTGGTTTGGTTGATTCTAGCCACATCCGGTTTTGGTTCTCGTCGGAGTAAGATCTTATTTGGGCCTGGTCAACAGCCCCTTGCAGGTATGATGCTTCTCGATTCTCACTCTTTTGGTGGAGCTTCGACTTTCATCTAAATTGCGACTCTCCTCTAATGGAAATCTGGGTAAGGTTCCCTGAACTCCAACTGTCCTTTCAAAATTTTTCCAATATTTCTATGTTGGGAAACTTGGTCGGATGATTTCAATGTGTAGATAGTAGAACTAGGGCCCTCTACCATCATGATTCCCTGAGGGTTTGTGTTGAGGTGGATGTTTCGTAGGAACCAGTTTACATTTTATGGATTGAAATAGGTGACGATCTTCGGTGGAAGCAGCCGGTGGTGTTTGATTCATGGGTGAACTAATGTACCTCTATCTTTTCTCTTGGAAATATGAAAAGGGAATATAGATGTTGTGGTGGTTGGGTGGCTGGGCATGACAAGGGGCCCATATCATCCATGGTGAGCTCAACGAGGGAGCTGGAGGTGAGAAATGATGAACTCCAGGATGCCCTGGTAGACATTTGGAGGGATGAAAGGGTGGAGGAAGTAGGATATTCCTCCCAGCAGGTGGTTGAGGAGAATGTATTGGTCAAGAATGTTTTCAAGCAGCTGAATGGTGAAGTGGGATAGGGGGTAATGCTTCTACTATTGTGAGAGATGCCATTCCTTGTGATGATGGGGATGTGGCCTCCCGGGGTGGCCCTGGTGGGGTCAAGAGCATGGATTTAAGACCTACCCTCCATGGGATGGTGGGGGAGATATTTTCAATCCCACCACCAGGTGGACAAGAAAATGGAGATATATTGGTTCTATGCTTAAATCGGTTCAAGGCCCTGGAGCCTATGGCCTCAATGGGACTTGAGGAAGGGTGGCTGGCGGGACACGATTTGCATGAGGTGGAGAACAAAGCTGAGGACCTCCATGTTGCGAACCAACATTTCCCTTTTGATGGTTCATGGGCCTAGGGTGTTAGAAATCCCATGACCTAGGTGTAGTTATTGGAGCAGGCGTTGATCGATGTTGTTGTTCTAGGACTTAGTTCTTCTGATGACCCTCTATATGAGGAGCATTTTGTTAATTTTCATGCTGAGAGGAGGGGATTTGTGCAGCCTGATCCGAGATTATATATTCTCCTATCTGAGAAGATTCTTCCATGTGTCAAACATTCTGAACTGATCATGTTAAACTGCACGAAAACCCCACTCGAGCAACATGTTAAGGACATTTTCCAAAAAACCTAGTATTATAGCTGGTGATCTTTCTTGGGGATGAGAACGATGAACACATCAGGATTGGGGAAGCCTTTGGGGATCACGATGACCTACTGTATTCCATCCTGGAAATGATCAAGAAGGACCAGGTAGTGATATGACCTTATGGCTCGTCAGGATTTAACCAGAAGAGAAAGTCATGCTCTATCCTAGAATGTGGCAAGCAGGGTGGCATTGTTGTACCTCACGATGCGGTCCGCAGTAGACTCAAGGGATTGAGTGATCCTCCTGTGAAGTTGTGTGAAAGGAGGGATTAATCCTCCCTACCTAGGCTGATGTCCACTAGAGTAGCTTCCAAGACTTGCAAAGGTTAAAGGGATGTACTTGGTAGAGAAGGCCAAGCTTCCATGGTGAAGCCATATGTGAAGCTCAGAAAGTACTGTAATGAATTCTTCAAGCAGTATGAATCCTCTCAATGGGAAACAGTGGACTCGGATGCCTCTTCGAGTTATGGGGCTGATGGAGACCCCTTTAAGGATGGGGACTATTGAATGTAGTTGGCCTTCTTGTGGTTTTTTGGGTCTCTTTTTGTTGGGGGGTGTTCAGGGCTTTTGGTTGCAGGTTTTTTGACCCCACCCCTCCCTTGTTTGTTGTACCTTTTCTTTTCTTATGCATTTGGGAGGCCAAGAATAGCCTGGTCTCGCACCTTCCTTTCCCTAGAACAATAAAACACCTTAAAACCATAAAAAAACTCTAAAACACCTAAAAATATACTAAAATGATAAAAACCCCTAAAACCACAAAATTCATGGAAAACTCTAAAATTAGAGAATCCACTAAAAAATAAATAAAATCTATAAAAAAACCTAAAAATCATAAAAAACACTAGAAATCCCCATAATCCTAAAACCCCTAAATACCAGAAAATCCTAAAATATCCACGAAATTCCAAAAACATTATAAAACCCTGAAAATCCCTATAAAAAATATAAAAACAAAAAATAATTAAAACCACTAAATACCTAAAAATTATAAAACCCTAAAAAACCATTAAATCCCCTAAAATCCATAAAATCCACTAAACACATTAATAAATCATAAAAACTTTTAAAAACATAAAAAACCCCATTAAAAAATCTTACACCCCTTTTAACACCTAAAAACATTGAAAAAAATATAAAAACCTTAAAAATTGTAAAAATAAAATAAAAAATCCCCAAAAACCAAAAAACCCTCAAAATCCTAAAAACCTTGAATAAACTATATAAATTCTAAAAATCCCTAAAAATACCTAAAAAGGTAAAAACAAAAAAAATCGAAAAACCCAAAAAAAACCTGAAAACCCTAAAAACACTTAGAATCCCTAAAAACCTAAAAACTCCAAAACCCAAAAAACCCTAAAATCCCCCCAAAAAAACTAGAACCTAATAAACTTGAAAATCCTTGAAAACCCATAAAAATCATAAAAATCTTATAAAAATACTAAAAATCCCTTAAAATGTAAAAACAACCCTAGAAACTCAGAAAAACACAAAGAAAACACAAAAACCTAAAAACACTTAAAACCACTAAAAACATAAAAAGTCCTAAATATCATAAATACCCAAGAATGTACCTAAAAACCCTAAAAACCTATCCTTGAACCTCTTCTGCCCTGAAAACCCTAAAACCCCTAAAAACAGAAAAACCGCAAAAACCCTTAAAAATTGTAAAAAATTCATTAAAACCCCCCAGAAAATTATTTAAAAGTCTAAAAACCTTTTGAACCCGTAAAAACATAACAAAAAGATAAAAAAATAAAAACCATAAAGAACAATAAAAACCCTAAAAACAATTGAAAACCAATAAAAACCCAAAAATTCCTAAAAACCCTACAAATCCCTAAAAACATAAAAACCATAGAATTCATTAAAAAAATACCTAAAACCCATAAAACATAAAACAATAAAAACCCTGATAATCCATATAGAAAACATAAAAACCTAGAATCAATTCAATCCCTAAAAATCTTGAGTAATTGAAGAATCCACAGAAAACCATAAAACCCTAAAACATAAAAAAATTTACAATACCAAAAAAAACATTAAAAATCCATTAAAACCCAATAAAACCATAAAAATTACTTAGAACTCTAAAAAAATTTAAACCACTAAAAACATTAAAAACTCTAAAAAACATTAAAACTCTAAAAAATAAAAAAACCCAATGAACAAAAAAACTGTAAAAATAAAAAAAAACCCAAAACCCCCTAAAATCCATGATAATCTATAAAAATAAAAAATAAAAAATACTAAAAAAACCTATGAATCCATATAATGTAAAACCCCCTAAAATTCTAAGAATCCATAAGAAATCCTTAAAAATAAAAAAACAATTAAGACCAATAAAAACCTAAAAAACATTAAAAACTCTAAATACACTAAAAACCATAAAAAACTCTAAACATTTAAAAATCCCGAAAAACTTAAAAATGATTAAAATCATAAAAACTCCCAAAAAATTAAAAAATATAAAATACATTTAAAACCCATAAGAAAACCATAAAACCAAAAAAATACGTAAACCCCTAAAATTTAAAAAAAAACTAATGTCCATAAAAATCTTTTAAAAGATCTTAAAAACCCCTAAAAACCATAAAACCCCGAAAAACATAAAAACCCCTAAACCCCATAAAACCCCTAAAAATTACTAAAAAAGTATAAAAACCATTAAATCTACTGAAAATGTTAAAAAATGTAAAAACATTAAAAACACTAAAAAACTCAAAAGAAACCCTAAAACCTAAAAAACCATAAAAACCCTAAATATAATAAAAACCCTAAACCCCTTAAAACCCCTAAAATAAAAAAAACCTTTATTTTTTTTTGAAAAAATCCCTAAAATTCCTAAAAAATAAAATACCATAAAAACCATTAAAACCCTAACAAAAGAATTAAAGCCTAAAAACACTAAAAATCTCTAAAACCCCCTAAAACCCCTAAAAACCCTAATACACTAAAAATACTAAAAATCCCTAAAACCCCTAAAAACCGTAAAAATCATATAAAATCCATAAAAATCTATAAAATACTAAAAATATATAGAATCCCTAAAAACCATAAAGAAATCCTCCAAAAATAAAAAACAATTAAAACCCCCAGTACAACAGAAAATTCCTTAGAAAAATAAAAACCCCTAAAAATACCCTAAAACCCTAGAAACCATAAATACCCAATGAAATAACAAAACTCTAAAAATCATTTAAACACTTAAAATCGTTTAAAACTGTAAAAACATAGAAAACCAAAAAACAAAAAGAAACATGAAAATCCAACAAAACCATAAAATGCTTAAAACCCATAAAACAAAAAATAAAGACTTAGAATCCTAAAATCATCTATTAACCCTAAAAACCTCAAGATACTTTAAATTATAAAAAACACATAAAACCCAAAAAAACATTAAAAACCCTCAAAATCCTAAAAAACAAAAAACAAAAAATCCTTACAAGGCCCTTAAAAACACTAAAAATAAAAAAAATCCACAAACACCATAAAAAACCCTATGAGAATCATAAAAACCTAAAAACATATAATCTCTTAAAACCCTAAAACACTAAAAACCCTAAATGACAGAAAATACCCAAAACGCCTAAAACCCCCCATAAATATAAAACCCCATAAAAAAGAAAAAAACAACTAAAAAATACAAAACCCCTTTAAATTTTTGAAACCAATAAAAACCTATAAAAATCATTAAAACCCTAAAAAACTCAATGAAAACCCAAAAAATCCAAAAATCCAAAAACCCCTAAAAATCATAAAAACCCCTAAAAACCCTAAAAATTATAAAAACCCCTAAAACCCATCAATATACCTAAAAACACTAAATAACATAAAAAATTATAAAATACCAAAAAATCTGTGAAAACTAAAAAACCGAAAAACCCATGAAAAACCCTAAGAAAACCATAATACCTAAAACAATTAAAATCCCTAAAACCCCTAAAAACCATAAAAACAATAAAAACCTCTAAAATCCATAAAACCCCAAAATCATTAAAAATCCATAAAACCCATAAAAACAATAAAATACCACTAAAACTGAAAAAAACCTTTAAACACCTAAAATAGTAAAAAACTATAAAAAATTTTAAACCCCTAAAAACTAAAAGAAACAAAGAATCCTAAAAAACAATGAACACCCTAGCAACCCAAAAGCCCCTTAAATCACCTCAAAATACATAAATATCTAAAAAATCCATAAAAATATTAACAAATCCCTAAAGTAAAAAAATGTAAAAGTCAATAAAAACCCATGAAAACCATAAGAAAAACAAAAAACAAAAAAAAAATACTTAAAACCCCTTTAAACTAAACATACCATACAAAATCTAAAAAATCTAAAAATCCATAAACACTATAAAAACCATAAACCTTGTAAAAATGATAATATCCCAAAAAACTCATAAAAACCCTAAATCCACTTAAATGTACAAAAACCCTTTAGACCAATACAAATATTAAAAAATATAAATAACCTAAAAGCCCAAAAAATCAAAAAAACCATAAAACCCATAAAACCCTTATTCACCCTAAAAACCTAAAAATCTATAAAAATACCTATAAATCCTTAAAATTACAAAACAAATCTCAAAAACCAGAAAAAAAGATAAGAAAACCATTAAATCCAGAAGACATTAAAACCCATAAAAAACTAAATATGTTAAAAACCCTAAAAAATCTTAAAAACCACTAGAGACCATAAAAACCCATAAAATTTAACAACTATAAAAATCCATAAAACTCTAAAATCCCACTAAAAACTCTAAAAACACTTTAAACCCCTAAAAACATTAAAAAAAACTAAAACCCATTAAAACCAAAAACACTAAAAAACCCTGAAAACCAAAAAAACCAATTAAAAACTGCAAAAAAACACTCAAAAACGAAAAAATATATAACAATATTTAGCACCCCTTAATCCCATAACAATCCAAAAAATGAATGAAAAATCCCAAAAAAATGAAAAAAATGCCAACATTTTGTAGGAAAACCTTTAAAACCTAAAATTAATTACAATCGAAAAAATTCCTAAAAAAAAAAGAAACCCCAGAAAAACCCAAAAAACCACTAAAAATCTAAAAAAAAAATTCAAACCCCTCAAAATCTTAAAAAGTTTAAAAAATTTAAAAAACCTAAAAAATAAAGAAACACTAAAACCCAAAACACCCCTAAAAACCTAAAAAACCATCAAAATATCAAAAAATCATAAAAACCCATAAATATTCTAAAAATAGAAAAAATTGCTAAAAAAATAAAAACACCTAAAACACTAAAACCCCTAAATAAAACCATGAAAACCTAAAATGAATTCAAACCAATACAAACCTAAAAATTGTAAAAACTCAAAAACAAACAAATTTCCGAAAAACCATAAAATACTAAAAATCCAAAAAAATACAAAACACATAAAAATATGAAAACTATGAAAAACACTAAGAAAACCTAAATATTCTAAAAACAAATAAAACCCAAATAAACTAAAAAACACTGAAAACCCAAAAAAGTTAAAAACACATAATAATATTTATACCCCATAAAATTTCATAATCCCTAAAAATAACTAAAAAATCTAAAAAACCATTAAACCGATAAAACATAAACATACCTAAAAATTCTAAACACACTAAAAACCCAAACCCAAATAAAAATTTAAATAACATAAAAACATGAAAACCCCTCAAAATCCCTAAGAAACCTAAAAACCAATAATAATTCTCAAAAATCCTTAAAAACCTAAAAAAGTAAAAAACCATAAAAACCCTATAAACCAGAATAAAAATTTAAAACCATAAAAATACTTAAAACCCCCAAAAAATAAATAAATAACTTAACACGCCTAAAAACACGAAAAGGAGCATGAAATCCCATGAAAAGAATAAAAATATAAAAACCATAAAACCCCCAAAAAACCCAACAAAACACTAATAATGTAATAAATACTCTAAAACCATTTAAACCCGTAAAAATAAGAATAACTAGAAAACTATAAAACCCTAAATAACTTAATAAAACCTAAAATCCAAAAAAACCCATAAAATACTTAAAACCACTCAAAACTCTAAAAAATCAAAAAACACCTAAAAATACCTAAAAATTTATAAAAACCTATAAAAGTTCTACAAATCCCTAAAAATCCTGAAAACTCCAAAAAAAATTAAAAACCTAAAAAACATAAAGCCCTTATAAACATAAATAATGCTAAAACCCTAAAACCATAAAAAACTATAAAACCCATTAAACCACTAAAAAACCTTAAACACCCAAAACCCCATAAAACCTAAAAATCATCTATATATTATAAAAACCCTTTGAAGGATAAAAAATCTAAAAATAATAAAAACCCTAAAAACTCAAAAAACCCTATAAACTCAAAAAAAACATAAAAACCCTAGATATCCTTAAAAACCCTGAAAACCCTAAAAATTTCAAAAACCCATGAACACCATAAAATTATATAAAAATCATAAAAATTCCAAAAAATATAAAAACTACTAAAAACCCTGAAAACCCCAAATAAAATGTTAAAAAACTTGAAAAAATTAAAAAACCTAAAAAAAATTAAAATGTTATAAACCCTAAAACCCTAAAAGACCATAAATCACTAATAACCCATAAAATCAAAAAAAACCCCAAATACCCAAAAACCCATAGAACCCCTAAAACCCAAAAACCCCGTTAAACTCTTACAATATATAAAAGATCTAAATACCTTAAAACCCTTATAAAATAAAAAAACAAATATCCCAAAAAACCATAAAATCCCAAAAAAAAACCAAAAACACCATCAAAATTTCTAAAATCTATATAATAGATAAAAAACCTAAAAAATAACTAAAAATCCCAAGAAATGTAAAAAACCATAGAAATGAAGAAAATTTCTAAGAAAACCATAAAACCATAAAACCCTTAAACCCCTAAAAATATAATAATGATAAAACCTCTAAAATTCCTAAAAGACCCTAAAAACCTAAAAACCCCTAAAAACTATAAAAACCAGTAAAAACCAGTAAAAACCATTAAAACCATAAAAACAATAAAAACCACTAAAATTATAAAAAAAATTAAACCCCTCAAAATGTTAAAAAATCTCTAAAATCAATAAAAACTTTAAAAACCCCTCTAAAAACACAAAAAATCTATAAATACCCTAAAAACTCTAACTAAAGCCATAAAACCCTAAAATTCTCAAAAAACCAAAAAAATCAAAAAAAATTAAAAAATTCACTAAAAATCCTAAAAACGTTCAAAATCCTAAAAACTTTAAAAACCCCTAAGAAATCCATAAAAAATTAACACAAAATAAAACCGCTAAAATTATTAAAATATTCTAAAATCCATAAAAATATCAAAATCCCTAAAAAATATACAAACAAAAAACCACTAAAGAACTTAAAAACCCAAAAACCTATGAAAGCCCTAAAAACCAAAAAAATACTCAAAAAATTCATTAAAACCTTAAAAATGTTAAACACTCTAAAAACCCTTTAAACCCCAAAAAACTAAAAAAACAAAAAAAAACCCACACAACCCTCAAATTACAGGCAATCCCTAAAAAACACAAAAAAAATTATAAAGAAAAAAATTCCATAAAAACATAACAAAATTAAAAGTATTGAAAAGTCTTAATAAAACCTTAAAAACATTAAAAAACATTAAACCCCTGAAAACTAAAAAAATTATAAAAACCCTAAATGCCCTGGAAAACCCATAAAATCATAAAAATCCATAAAAAATAATATTAATGATTTTTTTTAAAAATCCCAAAAAATTTATAAAAATGTAAAAAACCCTAAAATCCATGAAAATCTTTTAGAAATCCTTAAAACGCTAAAAAACTCTAAAAATTTGAAAATGCTAAAAACCATAAAAATTGTAAAATTCCCAAAACTCCCCAAACCCCTAAAAAGAATAAAAACCCTAACCATAATAAAAACCCTAAAACCCAAAAAACTATAAAAATCAACCAAAACTCTGAAATCCCATTAAACCCCTAGAAACATTAACAAAGTAAAAAACCTTAAAAATGCCAAAATCCTTAAAATCCTAAAAAAATGATAGAATCCTTTAATACTCTAAAATTCATACCCCCGCCCACTCCTTAAAAACCCATTAAACCCTAAAGCCACTAAAAAACATAAAAACCTATTACACCTTTAAAAACATTAAATTTTCTGAAAAGCTTAAAAACCCAAAATAATAAAATCCCTAAAATCCCTCAAAATCGCTAAAAAACCTGAAAACCGTAAAAATATTAAAAAATATCTAATAAATTCAAAAAATGTCAACAACCCTAAAAAACTTAAAATCCCCTAAGAAAACCTAAAAATCATACCCCCACCCAAACCTTAAAAATCCATTAAACCCTAAAGCCACTACAAACTATAAAAACCTATTACACCTTTCAAAACATTAAATTTTCTGAAATGCTTAAAAACCCAAAATAATAAAATCCCTAAAATCCCTCAAAATTGCTAAAAACCCTGAAAACCATAAAAATATTAAAAAATATCTAAAAAATTCAAAAAAAGTCAAAAACTCTGAAAACCATAAAATCCCTTAAGAAAACCTTAAAACCATTAAAATAAATAAAATTCCTAAAAATGAAAAAAAGAAAAAAAACCTCGTGAAAACACCCATAATAACCCTAGAAACCAAAAAAACCCTCAAAAACCTTTAAAAAACCTAACAACCCCTAAAACCCACTACAAACTCTAAAAACCCATTAAACCCCAAAAACCATTAAAAAATCTAAAAACATAAAAACCATAAAAAACTCAAAAAATGACCTAAATAACCCAAAATCCAAAAAACCCTAAAATCTTTAAAAACCCCTCAAAATGCCTAAAGACCCAAAAAACCTAAAAAGATCATAAAAATTAGAGGAAATCCCTAAAAAATCAAAAATTCTATTAAACCCAAATAAAACCTTGAAAACCTAAAAACGCTTTAAAACCCCAACAAACCTAAAAAACACTAAAACTCTAAAACCCTAAAAACCCCTAAAACCCCTAAAAACCATAAAACCCCTAAAAACCGTAAACCCCAAGAAACCTAAAAAGCATATTGAAACCTTAATCCCTAAAAACTCATTAACCCCCAAGATACCTAAAAATGTTAAAAACCTAGAAAACTAGAAAACCTCTAAACCCCATAAATCTAATTATAACTATAATATTCCTTTAAACCCCTAAAACATTAAAAAACATGAAAAAACATTAAAAATGGTAAAAAATCAAAAAAACCAACTAAAAAACAAAAAAACCCATATAAACCCTAAAAAATCCAAAAACCCTCAAAATCCCAAAATACAATAAAAACCATAAAAACATAGAAAATTACAAAAAATGGTAAAAAGGAAAAACCCCTAAAAATACATTAAATCATAATAAAACATAAAACCCCTGACAAACCTAAGAAACATTAAAAACCCTAAAAACCCTTAATTCCCTAAAAACCCTAAAAACCCATAAAACCTTAATAATACTTAAAACCCCTAAAAACAATAAAAATACAAAAAAAATATAAAAACCCTTTAAATCACTAAAATATTTAAAAAATATAAAAAACCTTAATAACCCTAAAAAACTCAAAGAAACCCTAAAACCCAAAAAACCAAAAAACAATAAAACCCCAAATACCCCAAAAAATACTCAAAATACATAAAACACCTAAAAACCATAAAAATATTTAAAAATCCATAAAAACCCTAAAAGTGTAAAAAAAATAAAACCTTGAAAACCCAAAAGAAAAATTAATGGCTTAAAAACACATAAACCTCCTCACAACCAAAAACACTCTAAAACCCCTAAAAATCCTAAAAATCTCTAACAGACCTTAAAATATATAAAAACCCCAAAACCTATAAAATACTTAAAATCCCTAAAAGTCCCTTAAAACATAAAAAATATGAATACTCTAAAAATCCCTTATAAAACTTTAAAAACCTAAAAAAGATAATATCTCAAAAAACCTAAAAATGATAAAAAAAAACATAAACCACTAAAAAGACCCCAAAACCCTAACACCCCCTTAAAACCATAAAATTACAAAAACCAAAAAAACCATAAAACCCTCAAAACCTTATAAAACAACTATAAACCCTTTAAAAACCTAAAAATGTTAAATGATCATAAAAAAATTAGAGCCTAAAAACATAAAAAAACCCCTAGAAACCCCAAAAAAATAATAAAACCTTAAGAACCCTAAAAACACACTAAATCTCTAAAAAGACAAAAAACCATAAAAATCATAAAAAAGAACTAAAAATACAGAAAATGTAAAAACACATAAAAACCATGAAAATATAAAAGAAATCCATAAAAACCGAAAAACAAATAAAAACATTAAAGTCAAAAAGGTTTAAGAAAATGATTTAAACCCAAAAAAATATCCAAATAACCAAAAAATTCCTAAAAACCATAAAAACCCCTTAAAACAAAAAAATTCCCAAAAACACTTAACACCTCTAACAAAAACATTAAAATATAAAAGCAAATTAAACCCCAAAAAACAAAAAAAAATCTAAATTCCCTAAAATACTCTGAGAATCCCTAAAATCCTAAAAGCCCCATAAAATCCACTAAAACCATAAAAACCCTTAAAATCCATAAAAACCCTAAAAACATATAAAAAATTTAAAAAAAATGTGAACCTCTAAAAATGTTGAAAAACTATAAAACCCCTTAAAACCCTTAAAAACTCATCTAAACCCCAAATATTGATAAAATCATAAAGCGTTAAAAAACCCTTAAACCCTTAAAAACCCTAAAAAAGAATAGAAATCTAAAAAACCATAAATACCATAAATACACTAGAAAACTGTAAGAATACTTTTAATTAATAAATACATTAAAAACCCCTAAAAATCCGGAAAATGCCAAAAACCTTAAAAATCCCTAAAGAAAACATAAAAACCCAAAACCCCTTAAAACTATAAAACCCCAAAAAACCAAAGAAACCATAAAAACCCTAACAATCCTAAAACACATTAAATTATATAAAAACCATTTAAACCAATGAAAATTTTAAAAACTCTAAAACCCCTTAAAAACTAAAAAGCCTTAAAAACACTAAAGAACCATATCAACCCTAAAACCCCTAATACACCCTAGAAACCATCAAAATCCATAGAACCCTAAAAAATAATAATAAAACTAAAAAGTATTAATAATCCCTAAAACATAAAAACATATAAAAACATTGAATACCCTTCATAAAACATCAAAACCCTAAAAAAATTAAAACCCTAGAAACCTAGAAAGGATAAAACACCTCAAAACCATAAAAATAAAAAAACATTAAAAAAGCCTAAAAATATTTAAAAAATTAAAAATTAAAAAAACCGTAAAAATCCACTGAAAACTTTAAAAAAAATTAAACCCTCTAAAAATGATAAAAATCACTTAAAAAGATAAAACCAAAAAAAACTAAAAAAATCATAAAACCCGAAACCGTAAAAACCCTAAAAAACCAAATAAAACCCAAAAGCCCCTACAAATCACAAAAAACCCCTAAAACCAGAAAAATCCTAAAAATCAATAAAAATATCTAAAAACATAAAAATTCCTAGAAACATAGAAAAACCAAATAAATCCAAAATAACCAAAAAAAATTGACCCCTAAAAACACTAAAACCCCTAAAAACCCTAAAGCACCCCAAAAAAATTAAATACCCTTAAATCCCTTAAAACCCTAAACCCCATAAAAAACCACAAAACCCCTAATAAATCTTAAACCCTTTAAACCCCTAAAACATTAAAAACCACTGAAAATCCGTAAAAATCCCTATAAAACTCAAAAAACCATAATACCCAAAAGAACCCATAAAGCCCATAAAAACTCACAAAAACCAAAAAATTCCCTAAAACACAAAAAAACAATAAAAACCCAAAAAATATCTAAAAATCACAAAAAATGTTGAAAATCCTAAAAAACATAAAGCCCCTAATAAAACGCTAAAAAATAAACACTCTTAAAACCCCTGAAACCTAAAAAATAGATAAAAATCACAAAGCCCCTAAAAACACTAAATAGCATAAAACCCCCCAAAACCCATAAAACCCAAAAACCCATAAAAAAATTATAATCCCACTAAAACTAAAAAACGCCATTAAACCCCAAAAAATGATGAAAAACTCTAAATAACCATAAAAACTCTAAAAACTCAAAAAACCCTAAAAATTTTATAACCCAAAAAATACATAAAACCACAAAAAATTCCTCAGAAACCATAAATATCTAAAAAACCCTAAAACCCTGAAAACCATATAAATACTAAAAATCCTCTAAAAATACCTACAAACCTAAAAAACCCAAAAAATCCTAGAATCTCTTTATAAGAGATTAAAAACCAAAAAACATAAGACTATTAAAAGACATAAAAAACAAAAAAACAAAAAAACCCCAAAACCCATAAAACCCCTATAATAACCTCAAAACACCCTAAAACCCACTAAAAATGTGAAACAATTTTATACTAGTAAAAATTATGAAAAACTTTTAAAACATTAAAAAGCATAAAAACACAAAAAACCTTCTAAAAACCGAAAAACCCATAAAAACCCTAAAACACCTAAATTTGTAAAAAACTAAAACCCCAAAAAATTCTAAAAAAAATCCTTAAAATATATATTAAAAGTAAAAAATCCAGAAATCACATAAAAACATATGAAGACATTAAAAATCAAAAGAAATTTAAAATCCTAAAAAAACAAAAAAACTCTAAAAATCATTAAAACCCTAAAAAGCCTAAAACCCCAAAACCCATAAAAATTCTTAATAAGCATATAAAATATAAAAAACCCATTGAATCACTAAAAATCCACTAAAAACTCTTAAAAAAATAAATTCCAAAAAACATTAAAATCTCTATAAAACCATAAAACCCCTAAAAAGTAAAAAAAACACTAAAACCCCATAAAATACTCTAAAACACTAAAAACCTAAAATTCCCAAAAAAAAATTTTAAAAAAATAAATGTTAAAAAAATCCCTAAAAATACCTAATGACATAAAAACCAAAAAACCAAATAAATTCACTATGAACACATTAAAAAATGAAAAATACTTAAAACTGCAAAAAATCCTAAAAATGATAAAAATCTTAAAAACTATAAAAGCCTTAAATGACCCTAAAAGCCCATTAAAACCCTAGAAACCAATTAAACCCAAAAAACCCACTACAAATCTAAAATATATTTAAAAACTAAAAATGTTAAAAACTATAAAAATAATAAAAACACTAAAACCCATAAATTTTTTTAATAAGCATAGAAAATACAAAAAACTAATTGAAACACCAAAAATCCATTAAAAACTCTAAAAAAATAAAAATTCCAAAGAACATTAATATATATATATAACCATAAACCACTAAAAATCTAAAAAAACAAAAAAAACCCATAAAATACAATAAAACACTAAAAACCTAAAATTCCCAAAAAATTCTTATAAACATAAATGTTATAAAAAAATACCTAAAAATACCTAAAGACATAAGAACCAAAAAACCAAAGAAATACACTATGAACACATTAAAAAACCAAAAATACTTAAAATTTCTAAAAACCCTATAATTCTAAAAACCCTAAAAACTATAAAAGCCTTAAATGACACTAAAATCCCATTAAAACCCTAAAAACCAATAAAACCAAAAAACCCACTAAAAATATAAAATCTTGTTAAAAACCTAAAAATTTTAACAACTATAAAAATAATAAAAACACCAAAACACATAAAAAGTATTAATAAGCATAGAAAACACAAAAACCCCATTGAAACACTAAAAATCCACTAAAAACTCTAAAAAAATATAAATTCCAAAAAACATTAAAATCTCTATAAAACCATAAAACCCCTAAAGCATTAAAAGGGAATAAGAGAAGATGTTGGCACACTCCCCTGGTGCTCTCTCCCTCTTCATAAGATTCCCCGGGTTTCCTCCGACATCCTTTGGAGATGGTGGCAGCTGACCATTTCCCTTGCTCTCTTGTTCTCTTGTGGGTGATCTTGGCGGTGGAAGGCTGGTGCAGAGTTCTTTGGTGTGGCAGTGGTTCGTCGGTGGCTCTGTGTTTTCGGAGGGGCGGCATTGGTTGGGTCTTCGGAAATGGACACTCTCACGACACTGCCCCATCAGACTTGTGAGGGGAGATCTCAGTGACAGCGGGCCTCAAAATCATTCTACAGATCACAGATGGGAGATTTTCTTTTGCAGCTTCCTCCATTCCGAGCGGTGGTGTTGCTCGAGATTCTGGAATCCCTTGAAGCATGGAAAGTTGTAGCTTCGGTTTGGCTTTGGTTTTCGGTAAATGGTGTTGCTTCCTCATTTCCGATTTCAAATTCTCGATCTCGTGATGCATTTGGAGGTTTGTATTATGCTTTTGTTTGACCTTGTTTTTGATTTGCGAAGAAATTGTAGGTGTGTGATCAAACTAGTTCCTTTGCTTCGTCTCTGATTTACAATTTTGATGCTATACTTTGTTGGGTTTTCTGGAACTTCATGATCTTGGTTGGGGTCATGATTACGTGTTACTGCGAGTTATGGTCATGGTATCTACTGAGAGTTAGGAGGCGTGGTTTGGTGATGCTGGGTAAGTTTGTTCTGCCTGAGGGGTGCTGGGTGTTGTGGTTTGGTACTGGAAATGGTTACTGGTGGTACGTTGTAAGATGTGTTGTGAGGTGTGGAATGCTGGAAGCTGTTTGGTCCGATGGTTTTGGTTGCTGGAGGTTGAGCCGTGTCCTCTTATGAGCTGATAGTTTAGGAGGTGCTGGAAGCTGGAACATGAGCTGCAAATTGATAGTTGCTCATTGTCTTGGAGGAGCTATTGTCATGGATGCTGGTGTTTCTATGCGGATGCGTGTCATAGGCTGCTGCTAGTTTCTTGGGCAGATGAGATCGGCATGGTATTGGTGTGTTCAAAAGATACATGCTCATACTCTTCTGAATCTGTTTCATTTTGTTGGTGAAGGTCTTGTGAAATTGTACTGGACAATGGAGACTATGTTGGATTGTGGTCATCTGTGTTGTGAATGGTTTGGATTTGAATTGATGTGTGTGCTGGTTTTTGGTCGGCTGAGATGTGATGAAAGATGCTGGTTCATGGTGATGGTTGTTTCTTTGCTAAGAGGTCAAGAACGTGAGACTAATGACTTTGCTGCTAGTGGTTCAGTGATGCTGGTGATGGTAAGCTTGGAAAGATGGTCTGATGAGAATGGTGTTTTCGGATGCCAGTAAAGATATGGCTCTAAGTTTCTGAATGCTGGAGTTGGATGAGAAGGTGCTGAAGCTGCTATTGTGCTTGGTCCTTTGTGTCTTTTCCTTTTTATTTTTTTGTTTTCCTTTTGGGGATTGTTTTTTGGGTTGGGGTCGATGGACCCTGCCCCTCCATGGTCTGTAGTGCCTCTTTTGGTGTATTTCTTCTAATAAATTTTGGGAGGACCAGGAATAGCCTGGTCATGCACCTCTTCTGCCCTAAAAAGTCAAAAAAACTCTAAATCACCCTAAAATACTCTAAAACGTTAAAAACCTAAAATTCCCACAAAATTTCATAAAAAAATAAATGTTATAAAAAAATCCGTAAAAATACCTAAATACATAAAAACAAAAAAACCAAAGAAATACACTATGAACATTAAAAAATGAAAAATATTTAAAACTGCTAAAAACCCAAAAAATGCTAAAAACTCTAAAAACTATAAAAACCGTAAATATCCCTAAAATATCATTAAATCCCTAAAAACCCATAAAACCAGAAAAACCCACTAAAAATCTAAAATCTCTTTAAAAACCTAAAAATGCTCAAAACTATAAAAATAATAAAAACAATAAAACCCTAAAACACCTAAAAAAACCCTAAAACATTAAAAACAAGTAAACCCCCTAAAAAACTAAAAATTCTTAAAACACTAAAATACCCTTAAAATAATAATGTCCCCTAAAACCGTAATGACCCCAAAAATTATAAAAAAAATGAACAAACAATAAAACCTCTAGAAACCCACTAAAACACTAAAACATATAAACCACTATTTTTTAAAAGAAACTCTATAAAACCCTAAAATACATAGAAAAATTAAAATAAACTAAAACCCAAAAAAATAATAAAACTCATCAGAAACCCCATAATCCCTAAAAAATATATATATTACTAAAAAACCCAAAAAATGTCTAAAAACGTAAAGTCTTTAAAAACTATGAAATCCACTAAGAAACCTTTAAAACAAGAAAAAAAATTCAAACATATAAAACCCCTAAAATTACTAAAGACCATAGAAAACCCTAAAAACCAACAAAAACCATAAAAACCCAAAACCCTTAAAACCCTTAAAACCCATAATGACTATAAAATAACTAAAAACATTGAAAACCATTAAACACCTAAAAACTTTAAAAAACTATAAAACTAAAAACCTAAAACCCCAAAAAAAATAATAACATAAAATAAAAAATACCCCAGTTAACACTAAAAACCATAAAAATTATAAAAAGGACAAAAAATCTTGACAAACATAATAAACCCTAAAAACCAAGAAAACCCCAAATAAAAACATGAAAACCTAAACAAACTTAAAACCCCTAAAAATCCTAAAAAAATTTAAAACCCTAAACCCCCTAAAAATACCCTAAAAACCCTAAAACCCATAAAACCAGAAGAATGCCTAAAACATTAAAAAACCATAAAAACACATAAAAACCATAAAATCCACTAAAAACTCTAAAAATAATTTAAACCTCTAAAAATGTTAAAAAAGTAAGAAAATGATAGAAAATAGTAAAAAACATAAAACCACAAAAAAATCATAAAAACCCATACAAACCAAAAAAACCAAAAAAACCTAAAGTACCAAAAAAACATTAAACCATGAAATTCTTTTAAAAAAACTTAAACCAAAAAAATATTAAAAATCCATAGAAATCCTAAAAAACTAGAAAAAATATGAAAACCGCTAGGAAAACCATAAAACTAAAAAACACTTAAAACCCCTGAGAATCCTAAAAATCCTAAAAATCCTAATAGTCGAAAAACCTTAAAAATCTAAAAAACCATCAAAATCGATAAAAACATAAAAAGTTATAAAAAAATTTACGAAATAACAAAAAGTATATTAAAATTTAAACATGCATAAAAACCATGAAATCCCCTAATAAAACCATAGAAACTGAACAAAACCCTAAACACCTAAAAAATCTAAAAAATCTAAAATCCCTAAAAACGCTAAAAGGCCCTAAAATCCTAAAAACCCTCAAAAAAATTAAAAACCCATGAAATCCATAAAAATACACTAAAAACTAAAAAAAATCAATTAATCACCTAAAATTGATAAAAATAATAAAATCAATTAAAATCATAAAATATGTAAAAAACCCTAAAATCCGAAAAAACCAAAAAACCCCTAAAAACTGAAAAAAAAATTAAAATCCATCAAAATCCATAAAAACCAAAAGGACCCTAAAAATACTAAAAAATCCAAAAAAAATAATATAAAATGAATAACACTTGAAACCCATAAATTGAAAGAGATCTTAAAACCCTTAAAAACAAAAAAAACTAAAAAAATAAAAACCCTAAACACTCTCAAAATCCATAAAACCTAAAAGAACCATAAAATCTTAAAAAATATCTAAAATACCTAAGATATTAAAAATACTTAAAACCCCAAAAAAACTGAAAGAAAACCTTAAAAATCTAAAAAATAGTTAAAACCCTTAAAAACACTATAAACCATAAAAACCTTAAAAACACTAAAAATTGTAAACACCATAAAAACCCACCAAAAGACTAAAAAACATGTATAAACCTAAAATTTTAAAAAACTATATAAAACATTAAAAACCCTAAAAACCCAAAAAACCCCTAAACACCCAAATAAAACATAAAAACCCTTAAAACCCTAGAACACCCTAAAAACAATTAAATTCTCTAAAAACCTTAAAAAACATAAAAATCCTATGAAATACATAAAATTCAAAAAAATGTAAAATTACTAAAATCTAAAAAAACCCTAGTGAAACCTTAAAAAACCCAAAACACATTAAAAACTTAAAAACATAAAAAAATATAAAAACAAAAAAAGACTACAAAATCCTAAAACACTCAAAATCCCTAAGAACTATAGAACCCATAAAAAATCTATACAAACAATATAAACCTAAAAAACACTAAAAACCTGAAAAACATAATAAATCCATAAAACTTTAAAACACTTAAAAACATTAAAATACTAAAAAACCCCTAAACCCCATAAATACACTAAAAAACCTAAAACCCCTAAAAGAATAAAAAATAGTAAAAACCTTAAAAACATTAAGGCCCCATAAAAACTCTAAAGACCCACTAAAAACTCTAAAAATCTTGTAAACCCCTTAAAATGTAAAAAAATATAAAACCCTTAAAACCCCTAAAAACTAAATTCCCTATAAAAATGATAAATACATAGAAACTCTAAAAACACGAAAAAATAAAAACCCCTAAACACCATAAAAATCGTAAAAAATCCATATAAATACCTAAAAATTACTAAAATATTAAAAATTCCAAAAAAACATGAAAACCCATATGAAAACCATAAAACTCCAAAAAATACACAAAACCCCTAAAACCCATAAAAAGTCTAAAAATCCTAAAACACCAAATAACTCTAAAATCCCTAAAACCCTAAAACCCTAAAAACCCTCAAAATCCCAATATTCCCTAAAAATCATAAAAATCCTTAAAATGAAATTCATGTTGAGTTTCTTATTCATTATAAATTCTACTTCCAAAATATTAATTATTCACTATTGTAATAAAATTATTATCTCCATATTTTTTTAGAAAAATATTTTTCAGATTTAGATTCACTATCATTTTTCTTCATATTTAGAAAAAAAATTATTATTTGAAGAGATTTTTATCTTTCCCTCTGTAAAAATATTTATACTTATCACCCTATATCTTTCATGGCCTTCTGAAACTTCTTTGTTCTTCATCACTATCATGTTCTTCATTTCTCCATGGGCAATTAGCTACAAATTTCCTAACAACTTAACATTCAAAACACATTAATGGATGTTTCACTTTATATTTATTTGTACTTCCTCTTGAGTTTTTATAAAACAAGGGTAAAATGTTTTAAAGGTTTTTACAAACCTAATTTTCATATTCAGAGTTAGAAACATCATCTTCTTCAAGAAAATTCTTAGATTAATATTGCTTTAAATCATTGAAAGGCATTTCCTTATCTTCTTTTTTTCAACCTTCATAACTTTTTCCCATTGCATTTCATAAGTAATGAGAGTATTATGAAGATAATCCAAATATATAGTTTTTGGATATCTATATTCCAATTAGAAAACATTGGCCTCAAACACTTCAATAATGATTCTTACAATCTTTTAAAAAACTATAGAATCTTATAATTTTTTACCAGGATATTTGATAGTAATGACTATATCATTTAACCTATTAAAATGTCACAACCATATTTGTATTCACCCATATTGAGATATTCCTACTTCAATATTTATATTTTCAAATTTTCGTTTTTTACATTTTTATTTTCTTTATAAATGTTATTTAACATTTCCCAGGTACCGTTGGAATTTTAATTACCTTTTACTCTTAAAAAATCACTTTTATAACTAAGGATTGTAATGAATTTTTAAATCTTCCATCATTCTCAAGATTCTTATTATCAATGAGAGTATGTGCAATCTTATCATAAATATGAGGATATAAAAATGTTGTAACTTCAAGAATATCATACATAGAAGAGATAAGATAATGAAACATTATGTATTTATAGATATTATATTTCTTATCATCAAAGATTGGAATACCTTTATTGTTTACACAATTCAAATTCTCTATTAAAAATTATCTTTTAAAAACATTAACATAGAGTAAATGAAGGGAACCTGGCCTCTTATACAAATTAAAATTACCCATCCATGATTCAAGTATCACTGAGAGGCGGAGGGGTGAATCAATGATATATTTTTTTATTTTCAGTTTCCTTACTTATGAAACAACCTTCACCTCATGTTAAAGATTTATTTAACTACTAAAAACAATTCAAACTCACATCCATATGAATAGAATAATTTACAACGTTAAATACTCGACTATAGTAACTATGCCCTTCTTATTTTTTGGAAACAATCCAACACCACATAATCCCATAAGGAAAAAAATATGATTGTGTGGAATAAAAATGATTAAAATATTCCCTTACACTCATGTGGTACTAAGGTAAATACAATATTGTATTCGATTCAATTACCATGAAATGATATAATTAATTTTTTTTAACAAACATGATATGGTTCTTCTTGATCAATATTCACAAATATGATCTTCCAAAACCATTCTCAACCTTTTTACGCAAAAGATGGTAAGAACATCCTAAAATTTTTAATGATACTCAATCTGATTTTCCAATCTGATTCCCAAGACTAATTTCCCAATAATAAAATAATACTCTATTATAATACCTCTAAAAAATCCCGAACTTCTTTTTCCTCGGTATGGAAATCTTAATACACATTTTCCAATATGATAATCTAGCCTAATACAATAACTAGCTGAACACGCTCTTCCACATCTTCTTATTCTATTTGGATAACTTATTTCTAGAAAGAACAATCTGAAAACCTTCTTTACTTTCTATAAATGTGGAGATTCTCCCTTCTATTTTATAAAAAATACATGTCAAAAAACACATAAAGTACCCTCCTCATATTTCTGTTCAGGAGTGAATGGTTTAACTGAGATATGTAAAAGGTTTTACCTCTTTACCAAAAATCTCAAATATTAAATATTCCTATAATATTAGTTATTTATTTGACTCATTCAATTCCCCTTGATATCATATTCTTTCTTTGAATACCTAAACCTTCATTGATTTTCAGATATTCTCTTGAATATCATTACCTTTAGTCTTTCTAAAAAATCTTCAATCTGGATTCAATTTTTCATTCCTATTTCCCAGTATAATTCTCCATTATGATGGTAATCATTATTTTTTAACCCACTTATAAATATGGATCTAAATAATTTTTAGCAAACTTTTACCCAAATCTGATTATTTATTCTGATTTCTATACACGATTTCTTCTTTATGATAGTGAAATTTGGTCACTCTAATTTTCTTGACCCACATAAAAACAAATAAAATATGAAGATATTTCATTATGTTTCTTTGAATTACATGATAGAATATCTACCCATTATAATTTTATCATTATGTTAGAAGCATATGATCAACAACATTTTATTCATTATATTGATCTGAACCAAATACAAGAAGGAAAAAATATTTCTTCTCAATATAATTCTTTGAACCAACTCTCATTTTAATTTATTCTTTATGATGGATAAATAATATTTGTTAAATCTTCTTTAACTACTTCTTCTTCATATTTTCTTAATATGATACCAAATATACTTCAGTACTCAAATTATTTTTCTTTTATGATTACAATACTTATCAATTTCATTATGTGATGATTTAAGTCTTTTGAATTATTGGTCTGATTGACAACTAGTAAATTTGTATTTTTCCCATTTTCAATAAACATTCCCAACCACTAAAAAATTATGAATAAGATGTTCTTACACCAATATTTTGTGACAAAAAAACTTATACTTTCTTGAACTTTCATCATCTACAAAAATAAGCTTGTAATCATGATTTCCATTATGGCATTGATTACTTTGAAGATCATATTTATCATTCTATGACTTATAATGGAATGTACTGTAATTTCCAATTCTTCCAACAATATATTTCTTTCCAACCACCTGAATATGATTAGCCTGAATATGATTGGCCACACCTCTTCTCCCCTTCCTTTTATCAGGCTAGCATCTCAAGGTTTACAACTTACCTATGATTTGTGGGAAATACAAAATATAAAATCACTATAATATTTACATAGAATTTAAGTAGACTCTGAAGTAGAACCTCATTACAATTTTCTTTTCATTCCATACCTAAGTTAATTATGATTAACCTTTTCTTCTATAAAAAATGAACAAAATACAATGGAAATTCTTAAGCATTTTGAGTCTGATTTCCGAGAATATGATGGTCAGTTTGATTTTTCAACTTTTACAAAGTGAATTGATTTATCCTCTTTGACAAAAAAGGAAACCCATTTGTAAATATTCATCTTCTTACTTTAAAAAACCTTCTCCATCTAACATTTCCCCCACAAAAATCCCAAAAAAACATAAAAATTCTAAAAAACACTTAGAAATCCATAAAACCCTAAAACAATTAAAAACCCAAAAAAATAAAAAAAAATTAAAACCCTAAAGTAGTCCACAAACCATAAAACCAAAAAAATTATCTAAACACATTAAAACCCCTAAAACCCTTAAAAACCGTAAAACCCAAATAAAAACACTAAATACCATTTATACCCCTAAAAACATTAAAAAAACTCCAAAACCCTTAGAAACCTAAAAAACTCCATAAAAACACAAAAAACCACCAAAATAAAGGCCTAAAGACCTTCAAACTCCAAAAAAACCCTAAAAACCGTCAATTTCTCTAATATCCCTAAAACGATAAACATACTAAAAAATACCTAAAAATCCCAAGAAAAATAAAAACCTAATAACTTTTAAAACTCCTAACAAAACCTTCAAAACCTAAAATCAATTAAAACCTCTAAAAATATAATAAATTCTAAAAACCATAAAAAATCATTAAAAATCATAAAAACCATAAAACCCCTAAAAACCATTAAAACCTAAAAAACCCAAAAAACCCTAATAATCCACTAAAAAATGTTTTACCCATCTAAACACGAAAATTTTTAAAAACTATAAAAAACATAAAAACCCTAAAAACTCTAAAAAAACCTAAAACCAAAAAAAAATACTAAACTACCTAAACACCCAAACCCAGTCAAGATTCTTAAAAACCCCAAAAAACCCTTAAAATCCTAAAAAATCCACCAAAATACCTAAAAACGTAACATATCCAAAATAACAAGAAAACTGTAAGTAAACCATAAAATCATAAAAAACTATTAAAACCCCCTAAAAAATAAAAAACAATAAAAATACAAGAAACCCTAAAAACCATAAAACCTATAAAAACCATAAAAACCTAAACCCCATAAAAACACAAAAACCGACTAAAAAGTCTAAAAACCCTATAACCACGAATATTTTTAAAAAAATAAAAAAACCTTAGAACCCCAAAAAACACTATAAACATTAAAAAGAAAAAGAAACCAATAAAAACCCTAAAACCCCAAAAAACCCAAACCCCCTTAAAATCCCTAAACCCCTAAAAACATAAAAATCCTAATAAATCTCTGAAAATCCATAAAATGTAAAAAACTACAAAAAGCCAAAAAAATATTAAAAACAAAAAACTCTCCAAATAACTAAAATACTAAAAACACTAAAAGTACCTAAAAACATTAAAAACAATTAAAATCCATAAACAACTTACTAAACCCTAAAAACCCATAAAAATATAAAATATCTCAAGACAATAAAAACCCTTTGAACCCCTAAAAACGTTAAAAACACAAGAAAACTTAAACACCAAAAAACTCAAAAAAAAATTAAAATCCCAAAAAAAACAAAAAAAAACCTAACACCCCTTAAATCTCTAAAAACCCTAAAACCACTAAAAACCATAAAAATTTAAAAAATAAACTAAAGATAACAAAAATAAAAAAACACTAAAAACCCATTAAACCCTAAGATAATAACAAAAACCAAAAAACACTTTATCCCCATAGAAACCTAAAAAACATTAGAAATTTTAAAACCCCCACCCCCTAAAAAACATAAAACCCATAAAATGTATAAAAATATTAAAGAAACAAAAAAAATATTAAAAACTATAAAAACCCATTTTAACCCCTAAAAATGTTAAAAACTCAAAAAACCATAAATCCCAAAAAATCTCAAAAACCATAATATCAAAAAAAAACCCATAAAAACCCTAAAACCCCTAAAAATGCAGATTCTTGCTTCTAGTTCCTCAGTTTCATTTTTATTCTATGTTGTTGATGAAAGGATGGTTAAGTTGTGTTGTGCGGGTGTTGTGATGGACTGTTCTTTCCTGAATTTTGGTTGGTTTCAATGTGAGTTGTTGCTGGTGCTGGATTTTGGTTCTGTTGACTGGTGTTGAAAGCTGCCCAACCATGAACTGGGTCATTGGAATAGCCTTCTGGTTATGGTTCTGAGAAAGGAGTTTTGGGTGTTTCGGATTGGCTTGAAGCATAGGTGCTGGTGGTCATATGTACACGGTTGTGTTTCTAGGTGTGAAAGGATGAAAGTTGATTGGTCATGAGGTTATGGTTATTGGAACTTATATTGTTGGGTGATGGGTTCCATTTGGCTGGATGTGATGAAGGTGAAGCTGATGATGGTGATGTTGATGATTCCATTTGGATGGGAGGTGATGAAGGAGATGCTGATGATTTTGGTGCTGGTAGTTATTTGATATTGGTGAGGAATCATCATGGAAAAGAGGCGATGGATGGTGGGAAATGTGTTGAGGGATGATGGATGATGGTGATGGTTACTGCTTGGCATTTGTGTGTTTTTTTGCTTGTATTTATTTTTATTTTTTATTTTTTTTGGTTTCTTTTTCTGGGTTTGGGGTGTTAAGGTTTTCTGGGTGCGGGTCATTTGATCTCTCCCCTCCCTTGTCTACTGTGTCTTTTTTCCCTAAAAAATTGGGGGGGGGGGGGGTCAGGAATAGCCTGACCTCCGCATCTTCCTTTCCCTAAGAGAACCTTTAAAACCAAAAACCAATTAAATCCCCAAAAAACCTAAAAAAGTCTAGTAACCCAAAAAAACCATAGAAACCATTAAAATATCAAAATCCATAAGATTAATAAAACACTTAAAACCTTAAAAACCCAAAAACCCAAAGAATCTAAAAACCCACTAAAAAATCTAAAAAATATTTAAACACATGTAACATTAAATAAATATAAAAAACGATAAAACCCATAAAAACATAACGAAACCCTAAAACCCTAAAAACCCATGAAACCCTGAAAATCATAAAAAAATCCTAAAACCACTGAAAATCCCAAAAAACACATAAAAATAAAAAACTGAAAAAACTTGAAAACCCCATAAGAAAACATTAGAAACCTAAGACACTAAAAACCCCAAATAATAATAAAAACACTAAAAACCATAAGATCCCCTAAAGAATCTAAAAACCAATTAAATATCTATGAAACATAGAAAACCATTATAATCCTAAAAAACAATAAAAATACCTTGAAATGTAGAAAACCCTTAGAACTACGAAAAAAATTAGAAAACATTAAAAATTTAAAAACTATTAAAGCCCCTAAAATACCTAAAAAATTCTAAAAACCATAAAAAACCAAAACCTCTAAAAACCATAAAAACCACTAAAAACCTTTAAAATCATAAAAACCCTAAAAATATTAAAATCCCAATAAAAATATAAGAACCAATTAGACCCCTAAAAACACTAAATATCTAAAAAACAATAAAACCCTAAAAATCTGAATAAAACACTAAAAAAACATAAAAACCCTAAACCCCAAAAACACTAAAAAAAATAAAATCCATAAAACCACTAAACCCCTAAAAACCATAAATATCCAGAAAAAGCACTACAAATCTATAAAAACATAAAAACCCTAAAATCCAAGATAACCCTAAGAACAACTTAAAACCCAAAAAACACTTTAAACACCTAAAATACTAAAAAACGATAAAACTCTAAAAAATAAAGAAAACACTGGAAACCATAAAACCCCTAAAAAGTTTAAAAAACCTAAAAATTAAAAAAAATAAATAAAAACACTAAAAATTCATAAAAACCATAAGCCCCTAAAAATTTTTAAAAACAAAAAAAAACTCATAAAACAATATAAAATTCAAACAAAAAAAAGAACAATAAAACCCCAAATAACACTATAAAACTCTAAAACCCTCAAAATCTCTAAAATCCCAAAAAACCATAAAAATACAAAAAATACCAAAATATCCTTGAAAACATAAAAAACCTAAAAACACTAAAAAACCTAGGAAGTCCTTTTAAGAAAAAAAAACTTAAACCCCCTAAAAACCAAAAAACCCATAATAAACCCTAAAACCATATAATAAAAAAACCCTAAAAACCCCCAAACCCCAAGAAACCTCTAAAAACTGGTAAAACACTAAAAATCATTTAAACACCTAAAAATATTATAAAATGATAAAAAACATTAAAACTCTAAAAAACAAAATAAAACCCCTAAAACCCCTAAAAACAAAAAAACCATAAAACCCCTAAAAACCCCTAAAACCCTCCAAATACATGAAAACCCTGAAAACATAAAAATCCAAAAATATCTCTAAAAATACATAAAAATGTAAAAAACCCTAAACACCGTGAAAACCCCATTCATCCCCCAAAAATGTATTTTTTATTCTAAAATCCCTTTATGGAAGATGTTGGAAACCCTATACCAAAAATGTTCAGCACATACTGAAAGACATCAAAAAATGATTAAAGAAAAACTACTATTTTAAAAATTATACACTATAAAATGCCCATTAAAGTGTAATTATCTGGATGTATGGGTTATCATTGATTATCTATTAAATGTGATTGACCATTATTTATCGTTTCTTCATAAATTCCAATAAATTAATTTTTCATCTGTTGAACCCTCGAGCCCGAATTTGATCTGGTTTATTTATCCACACCCATTCATCCTCACTAGTATCTACTTGAAGCATTATCTCACAAATTCTATCAACTTACTATCTTATAGCATAATCCCAGATGACTCCATAAATAATTAATTCCTCGTTGTAAAGGATGATTTCCAATCACACCCCATTGTTAGATTCTAATACTCATTCTATTCCACTTTGATATCCATTGGGAACTGCTCCCTAGCCAAACATGATGGTTACAATTTCATGTACTCTATTAACCACTTTCTCACCCACCACACTAGGATATAATTAACCACACAAACATTTGTTTATTTGTTTGGAATTATTATTGTACCACCTTTCATCGACTTAACCAAGGATCTAGTCATAATTTTTTTTGTTATGTTTGATTAGTCTTCATGATGGATTGATATTTTCCCTCCCTTTTGAACTGGAAAATTCTCAGATAAAAGGGTTCCTCAATTTCAATTTCTCAATATGAATCCAACCATCAAGTCCAAATGGGGGTCTTTATCACACTCTTTCACTTTCTGAGAGTCACTATATTTGTCTCTCAGCTCGGAGTCATCAATTGATCTTGATTCTATACATTTATTTATGTTTTATTAGAATAAAAACCTACCACCCTCCAATTTTTATAGTTTCATTCTCAATTAAATTCAAATATAAAAAACTGTATTGAATTTGGATAGAACTAGGTTCATTCTACTATATAATAGACCCCCCATCCTTAAGAAACTTTTGTAATCTAGTCCAATGATACCTTGTATGATGAAGATGGGCTTGACACCGATACCCTCGTATCATCAACCTTGAAAATTGAACCAGGGGAAATCTCTGGCACATTGTGCATGTCTCCAAACTTCATGGTTTTAGAGAAGGTAGGAGAAACTGTAGAGTGGGTCAATCAATGTACATCAACATCCTACACATCCTACTTATTGACACCCAAATCACACTTCAAAATATCTATAATTTTAGCAACCCTAAGATCATTAGAACCATTCACTTTATGAGTAGGTAAAAAATTTGATCATTCCTTAATACCAAAATCACCAGCTGAGAGAGATTTAGGTGATGCAGATAATCACTGGGAAGATGAATCAACCTACCAAGGGTGAAGCATGCGACCACACCGATAGACTGTGGACAAGTTCCCCGAATAGTGGCATAAATCATAGTAATACATCAAATTTTCAATGACCACTGATTTCTTGCATATAAATTCCTCTCCAATCATGATCTAGATCCTATCAACATTCAGTTTGGAAATGTCAACTTCAACACAAATATGTGGGTAAATATAGTGACAATCCACATTAGTTTAACTATCCTCACAGAAATAGAAGATGATTATTTTTCTTAGCATATAGATAATAGAGGGATTTTATAAGGTATGTTGGAGTTCAGGTATGCTAACCCAAATAGACATATATGAAGCATCATGTTACATGCCTGGAGAAGGTGTTGTCCGAGATAGCTGGGAGAGGGTGCTCCTGGCCTTTACAACACATTATGGTAGCAGCACACCCATCCAAGCATAGGTCCATGCAGTGCTAACCGGTCTCACCCATTACAAGAAAGATAATATCCTCCTCTCTTAAGTTTAAATAGACTCAATTATCACCAAATAATCCTTGCATATTAGAGAACCTACCCTTGGGTTTATTTTTATATAATTAGAAAATGTAGAAAGATCCTAAATGGTACCACTAAGGTGACCCACACTTGGCATGAGGGGAACAAACATACAGATCACCTGGCATCCTTGGAAGGTCAAGACTCTACTGTCACGCGCTTATCCAACATCTCCTTGTTAAAACCTGAGGGGGTGAATTTGAATCGAGGGGATGCCCTTGGCCTCCATTATTTTAGGCCTCCATAGTCTCTGCCATGTCCTATCATATCTTATCCTATACTAACCTCTCTCTCATCCCCTGAAACCCTTTCCTCATGAGTAATAAAAAATCAATATTTATGGATATGTTACAAATCGATGTCATAGAACTATTGAAATAGGTTGAATCGAGATCCATTGCATACTTGATAAGCTCTATAAAATGTAAGGACCAGGTCCTCCTCGGATGATAAACGAACCATCATATAATATTTATCAAGAATATTCATAGTCTCTTGATCTTAGAATCCACACAAATAGAACACGAACCTATCAACGGTGTTAACTGAATGAAAATGCCTAAAGAGAGTGACCAAGGTAAGATTCAGAAAAGCTAAAGATTTAGTGAATATCGAGGATGATAGAGAGAAATGGGGGAAACCACACAAGAGGTCAGGAAAATTAGGGATGTGCATGAATGTAATAATAGTGGGGTAATAAAGTTGATGTTATAAAAGAGTGAGAATGAGGACCAAGAGATAGAGTAGGACAGAGACGGTCCCTCCCGCCTTCTGCGGGGGAGGGACTAGATCCACTGTCATCACTACCTTAGTCATATAATCCTGAGTGTTGAATGAAGTGATACACTATCTTTATTAAATTATAATATTTATTTGTATTTTAAAAACCCTTATAAAACCAAATAATTCTAAAAACACTTAAAACCCATAAAAAATAAGAAAAACACAAAAAACCGTAAAAACCCTAAGAACTCTAAAAACCATAAAAATTAATAAAACCTTTAAAACCTATAAATTGCCTAAAAACATAAGAAAATATAAAACCCCTTTAAAACACATAACACATTAAAAAATTATAAAAAACATTTAAAATTCTAAAAACCCCAAAAACTATAAAAACCCAAAAAAATATAAAATCCAGAAAACACATAAAAACCTTAAAACCCCTAATAATCACAAAAAAACTATAAAAACCATAAAAATACCAAAAAACAATAAAAATCCCTAACATCATGAAAACCCCAAAAAACATCTAAGATAAACTGAAAATCCTAAAACACTTAAAACCCCTAAAAACCGTAAAAACCCTGAAACCTATAAAAAAATAAAAATACTAAAATCTATAAAAACCCCTTAAACCCCTAAAATCATTAAAAACTATAAAAAGATAAAAAAGACTAATTTTTTTAAACTCTAAAATCCCAAAAAGAACATAAAATCCCTAAAATCCCTCAAAATCCATAATAATATCACTACAAAAGAATCACTTATACCAATAAAAATTTATTTTCAAATAGCATATATGTTAGTAAAAATGATAAATTCCAATAGATTTTATTTTTTATTTGTATTAATTTTAATTACCAATGCTTTTTCTTATCAATAAATATATCTATTAATATTGATCACTCAATACCAACAAATATTTTACAATAGTAAAAAAAATTCTCTATATACTAATTCACACATTTTTTAATAGCACATAAATATATT
Source organism: Viscum album (assembly GCA_963277665.1). Classification (NCBI taxonomy): domain Eukaryota; kingdom Viridiplantae; phylum Streptophyta; class Magnoliopsida; order Santalales; family Viscaceae; genus Viscum; species Viscum album. Next base: position 1,964,987,650 of record OY728163.1, on the reverse strand, counting down.
ATTAATAATAACTATTACAAAAAATACCTTTTCCATCAATATAAATTGATATAATCAAACAGTCAATAAAATCAATGATTTTATCAATAACCAATAAATATAATACCAAATTTTTTACTTATATTATTATTTTTACACTAATTAAATATCAATTTTTTTGGTTTTATAAAAAAAATTACATCAATTGATTTTAATTTTCAATTTTATTTAAATATAAATATTGTATATTTTTCAGTGTTGTTCATTTTGTAAGCATCTAAATATTTTTTATAAATAATAATTTAAATAATTATGATTTTTGATATATATACATACATTTTTATATAATCTCACCATAATTAACAATTTATTTTTTTGTTCTATGTGCCTCGGTCCTTCTGAGCCTCCACTAAGAAAAGCTCACACTTTTTACCATCCATGTCCATCCCCAGTTTCTCACATGCTTCCCACCGAAAACCCCCATCAACCATCATCTAAGTCCATCCATGCACCAAAATGTCATTTAATCTCTTGCTCACCCACTCTCATCATGCACAACCACCCACCATTGTGAATCATTCATCCATCACACATAGTTCATACTATTATGCCTCTTGTACCTTAGTAGTACCCCATACAAAACATATCCACCAAACCATCAGTTTGGGTATTTACATGTTCATCCAAAAATAAAGAATGTTAATCCTTTATTTTTTATTTAATTGATCAAGTAAATGTTACCCAATGGAGATATTTCTATATTCAAGTGTGCCTAAGGTGATCAGGGTTTGTGGAATTTTATATTCATATTTGATCCAAACAATCAAATATGACATGGTTTGGTGAAGATTTCTAAATTTCAAGATATATTTCCTTTATCCGCAAGGTTTTGTTCTTCAATTTTTCTATTATTTTTATTATTGTAATTATTATGTTTTCTTATTCATGGAATTTTGATGATGAATTCCATAACCACATGATTGTCTTTGAAGGATCTAAACAACATTCTCGCAAACTATTCTTATATTTTTTTAATATGGAATTTGGTTTTCTGTAATCAGATAGTAATACATATATAAGTCATTAAATTCAATATATTTCATGTTTTCATTTTGCATTATGTTTATTTTTTTGATCCTATTGAGATTATGACTTAAAATAATGAATATGGTTTTATTTTTTGATTTTAAATAGAGAGATTGTAGGAATTCTAGATTTATATTTTTACTTATTTTATAAATTTACTTCATCACATGTTTTTTTATTAAAATTTACATATTTAGAAGATATTTGGGGTTATTGGAGAGGTGAAATTCATTTATTTTATACCTTTACACATCTATTTTTTCCAACATCTCTTTGTTTTATTCTAAATTTTTAGGGGATGAGACTTTCATTTATTAAAATTTTTATTTTCTACATATAGAAATATAATACACTAACATTGTCACAGGGTTAGGGTGTTTTCTACTAAATCAATAGGGGATGAAAAATTCTATCAATATCACTATTAATTAAATTTATTTCATGTTTTTAAGATATTAATGAGAAAGAGGCAATTAGATATGTTTCAATTTCATTATAATTATTTTGTTAGTTTTATTTTTAAGAATTATTTACAAAACATTTAGGTGGGTAATTAATTTTTTTTGTATTGGACTAATCAAAAGAATGAGGGTAGCGTAGATTGGTCAGTAGTCTAGGTATTCATGTTGTTTCAATTAGTAATGATGGTTAGATTTTGGTCTCTATTATTATAAATAGGATGGGTTTTTTTGGTTTTTATGATCTAGTAGATAGCATGCGGCATTTTCAATTCCAATGCAGTCATGAAAATTCATTCTTGGATTAATTTATATCCTTGTAGTTTTTTTTGTTTTTAATTTAGTAATATTTTTTATTCAGTATTTTTTTATCATACATTGGTATGTTATTGCATTATAAATGAGAGTTAAATTTAGATTTATTTTTTTAATGCAGTTTTTCATTTTTAATATAGGTTCAATTTTGATTCAATTTTGTTTATATTACACATTTATAGTAAGAATTTGTTATGAAGTTTCAGTTTTTTATGTTATCATCCCTTTTTTATGATATTATTAGTAATGTAGGTTCATTTTTGGTTCAGTCTTGATTGTTATCATACTTTATTATAGTTATCATTTGTAATGTAGGACTATTTTTTGTTGTTTTCATGTTTTTTATATTAACATGAGGATGTGAATATTGGTATTTAATCTCAAAATTTCATGATAAGATAAATTTATTTTATTATACATTGTATTGAAATTTATTACATTTTTTTTAATATGGTGGAAAGTGATAACTTTTCTATATGTTCTATTAAAACTCATTTCTATATTGGAAATTTTTAATAAAAAATATTTAAGTACTAGATAACTTTTAATAAATATTATGATTCTTAAATTCATATATTATTTATTTATAGTGTTAACCTATCTTCATGATAGATATTATATTTTTTTATCTAGTATATTGGTTGGATCTTTGTTATGGAAAGTTAAACTGTGTGTGTGGAGTCTATTCTATGAGTCTATGGGAGGGGATATTCTGTTATTTCATGCACAAAAAGAAGGTTGATATTTTTTTCAAAAAAATCTAGAGTGTTTCTTATCCAAGTCATTTTATTAATGTTGACAATATTTTATGTTCCATGGGGGGTTATTGTAAAGGATCAAACCTGTTGTCCTATCTACAGAAAAGAGAATTAAAAATTTCTACAAGGTGGAATGTATTTAATCAGGCATTTTTTGAAAATTACTACATTATGGGATCTTTATACAATGTTTAAGAAAGGGACCATGAAGGTAGAATCAACATGGATTGTTCTATATATAAAACTAGATCTAAATCAAAGGAGTTCAAATGAATGTTTGATGTTAGTGAGATGCACGGATGGCTTGGAAAATGCGCTAAAGTTATTGCATGGTTGATGGGTTTTAAAGGCTTGGTGATAGTGAAGTTTGGTTGATAGATTTAGTATAAAGTGGTGTGTGGAGGGTTACTCATCAGGTATTTCTCTAAAGTATTCTTGGTTTATAATCTTGAACAATTTCTTGGTGGGTAGTTCACTAAAAATGTAATTTGAGGCCATCAGATCCTGTAGTTGGAAATATATCATGGTTGTCTCCTCCATTAACTCAATGTAATGATGTTTAAATGTTTTTATTTTTTATACATATGTTTTTTATATAAATATCCTTGTTTCATTAAATATTTGTTTCAGTCAATGTATTAATGTAAGCATCACAAGTTCGTTAATTTTTCTTTACCTTATGTTCATTGTTTCCATTGGTTAGACAATACTATTATTGTAGTCACTGGGTGGAATTTTTGACCATGGCCTTTTCGGAATTTACCATGACTGGTATGCTTTTACAATAATTTTATGGCTCAACATATTGTGAATAAAAATGTATTTTATGTAACTAGTTTAGTTTTTTTAGTTCAAGTTTAATTGGATCTTCTTTCTCACCCTTCCCATAAATGATGTTTTTTTGGTAAATGGATTCTGATATGTCTGATTAATTAAAAAAATATTCATGTACTTTTAACTTCATCCATGTTTTCAGCATCGATTCACTCATTAAATATCCAGTTTCTATTATGGGTAGGTTGGACCAATGTCATTTCCTAAGTATACCTGTTTCCCATTTCCCATTTCCCATTTCCCATTTCCTATTCCCCATTTCTCATTTCCCATTTCTCATTTCACATTTCCATGTTTATTCACGTTTCCCTATTATTCCCATCACACATTTTATTCCCATTTACCATCTCCCATTACTCAGTTTAATCTCGTTGCCTAGGTATGGTCATTGCCTATTTCTAATTGGTGATTTCCCAGTTCACACCTAGTTCCCAGTCATGCCCATTTCCTATTTCCCAGTTCATTCCTATGACCTTTTTTCAAATCATTTGGGGAGGGGAGTGATTTTTATTTTTTTGGTAGGTTTGTCCTAGTGGATGTAATGTTATAGATGGATGTAATGTTGCAGCGGGATGGGGATTTGGGTAATTGGAATACCTTCTATTATCATATTTTTGATATTTTAATAGGGATGCTAAAAAATTATCACAATGAAAATTAGTTTCTATAGTCTCCACTTATTTATATTTTTGTTTCAATTCATGAAGATATTTTTCACTGATTTTACCTAAACTAGTTCACTATCATGTATGTCTTATTTCTGGCTCACTAGTCTTTAGTTTCTAGTGATTATTGGTCCATGGTGTTTCATGGATGGGCTGCTGTTGTCATTGATGGGTTGTTACTGGCTCATTGGCATGAATATGATGCTAATGGACCCTCATGTGGAATGCATGGGTTGTCGCTTTCTTACTAGCATGGATAGACCTCTGTTGGTCCCTGGTGTGGCATGGATGGGTTGCTACTAACATGGATGGGTTGTTGCGGGATCGCTAGCATGGATGGGCTACTGTTGGATCACTATTCTTGGGTTTTTGGTGCTCGCTGGTCCATTGTGTGGAATAGATGGGATGATGTTGGAATGGATGGGTGGAATTGTGGGTTAGTTGGGTCTGTGATGTGTCCTCTTGAGGGGATGGATTTTTTATTGATTCAATTTCATTATTATTATATATATTTTTAAATTTTGAACAATTTTGAAAATTATATTCTATTTAATAATTAAAATAGCTGTATTATATATGATAAATTAATAGATATAATTTGAAATTTTATTAGAAAAAAATTTATAATTTAAAAGATAATATATGTTAGTAATATTATTACCAATAGAAAAATTTTTCTATAGAATCTATTTCTAAACATTTTAACCAACATATATATTATCTGTTGGTAATATGATAATTATAACAAAAAGATATATATATCAGAAAAACATTTAGTGACATAGTTTCTACTGATTGTTTAATGATATGGACATATATATTAGTAAAAAAATTTACCAAAATAAAAGGTACTTTTACCAACAGATATGCCCCTGTCGGAAAAAGTGAAATACATTATAGTTTATAAAACAATAAAAATATGAAAAATTCCATAAAAATATAAAAAAAATTAAAAACCCACAAAAACACATAAAACCCCTAAAAAACCTTAAAATCCTAAAAACACAAAATCCCATAAAAAACATAAAAAATGCTACCCTAAAAACCATATTAATTCTAAAAACAATAAGAACCATAAAAACATAAAAACCCCTAAACACACATAAAACCCATAAAACCACTAAAAACTTAAAAAAATTCTTTAAACACATAAAATGATTAAAAACCCCAAAAAACATAAAACCCACAAAAAATAAAAAAAATCTAAAATCCCAAAAATACCATATAAACCCTAAAAACCCAAACCCCCAAAATTTCTATAAAATCCCTAAAAACCATAAAAATACAAAAAAGGAATAAAATCTCTAAAAACAAAAAAACCCTAAAACACTGAAAAACCTAAATAAAACCTTAAAAACATAAAAACATATAAACCTCCTAATAACCTATAAAACAGTATTCACACTAAATCTCTAAAACCATAAACCCCTAAAAACCCTAAAGAACCCTAAAACACCACAAAAACTGTATAGAAATTCCAAAAATTCTTTAAACCACAAAAACCATTAAAAATAGAGAAAACCCTTAAAACATAAAAAACTCAAAAAAAAACCAAAAACATAAAAAACAATGAAACCCTAAAAACCATAAATATCCCTAAAAACCATAAAAACCCTAAAAATCAAAAAAATCCTTAAAAATAAAAAAACTCGTAAAAAAACAAAAAACCAAGAAAACCATAAGAAAACATTAAAAACATAAAAAACTTAAAACCCATAAATGACCTAAAAATCCTAAAATGATAAAAATCCCTTAAAATATCTAAAGACCCTAAAAATTAAAATAACCCCTAAACCATAAAAATATCCTAAACCCCTACTAAAACTATAAAATCCCTAGGGACCTCCAAATAAATTCAAAAATTATAAAAAACCATAAGAAAATAAAAAAAACCTAAAACCCTAAAAACTAAAAAACCTTAAAGTCCCAACAAATCACTAAAAACCCTAAACAAAAAAAAACCATAAAAAATCCTAAAAAATACAAAAAACATAAAAAACCATAAAAGCAATGAAATCCCTACAACAAAATCTTAAAAACCTAAAACACTTAAAAACCCAAAAAATATATATATATGTACCCTAAAACACACTCAATAACCATACAAAACTAAAAACCATAAAACCATATAAACCTTAAAAAACTCTAAAACCCAATTAAACCCTAAAAACCAACTATAAACACTAAAACCCCTTTAACCCAATAAAAACATAATAAAATTATAAAAACCCGTAAAACCCATAAAAATTAAAAATAACCCCTAAAACCCCAAAAACCCAAAAACCCTAAAATCCGGAAAAAACCCTTCAACCCCTCAAAATCCACTAAAAACCTAAAAAAGCCTAAAAACCCTAAAACCCCCCAAAAATACCTAAAAAACAAAAAAACTCTAATAAACCCTAAGAAAACCATTAAACCCTAAAAAACATAATACACCTAATAAACCTAAAAATCACTAAATCCCAAAAAAATCGTAAAAACACTAAAACCTCTCAAACCCAAAAATAAACCTTCAATATCCTATAAACCTAAAAATCCCATTAAACCCCTAAAAACACACTAAAAACTCTAAAATCCATTTAAACCCCAAAAAATGTGAAAAAACTCAAAAAACCTAAAATAGCTAAAATACTAAAAACCCCAAAGATCCCAAAAAAAAGTAAAAAATCCTAATACCCCTAAAAAACCCAAGCCCCATAAAAACCCTAAAAATTATTAAAATCCTATAAAATATTAAAAAATACCTAAAAATATAAAAAACCTTAAACCCTGAAAATATTTATGAAAACCTCAAATCCCTAAAAATACTTTAAACCCCTAAAAACCTAAAACCACTGAAAACCCAACAAAACCTAAAAAAACCTAAAACCCCTAAATACTATAAAACCCTAAAACCCATAAAAACCCATAAAACCCTAAAAATACATTAAATTGTAAACATATAAAAACACTTAAAATCCCTAAAAACATTAAATTGTTAAAAACCCTAAAAACCCAATAACCCCAAAACCACTCAAAACTCTAAAAAACAATTAAATCCCTAAAAACATAAAAAATTGCTAAAAACCCATAAGAATCCTTAAAACTAAAAAAACCACAAAACCCTAAAAAACCATAAATGTACTGAATCCAATAAAAACACCTAAAACCCTCAAATCCCTAAAAAATATAAAAAAACTATATAAATCATAAAAAACCCTAAAAATCAATAAGAATGTAAAAAATCTTAAAACCCATTTAAAATTAAACAAACCCATTGAACCCCTTAAAATGTTTAAAAAACTCTAAAACCCCTTTAAAACTCTAAAAAATAAAAAATAAACTCTAAAAAACCAAAAATGAAAAACCCCAAAAACCCTAAACACCACTAAAAAGTCTTAAAACCCATAAAATCCGTAAAAGCATAAAAGTGATAAAAATAAAAATAAATCCTAAAACAACATTAAAAACCCTAAGAACACATAAAAACATAAAGAAACCTTAAAAACATAAAAACAATTAAAACCCATAAAAACCTAAAAAAATGCTAAAAACCATAAAAATTCTTAAGACCCCTATAAACCCTAATGATCCTAAAAATCCTTAAAAACCACACAATCCATAAAAAATCAAAAAAATCCTTAAAATTTTTTAAAAATTTTAAAATCCCTAAAAACCTTAAAACCCCTAAGAAACCCTTAAAAAACTTAAAAACCATAAAACCCTGAAAATCCAAAAAAAAACCTAAAAAAATAGAAACCATAAAAACCCATAAAAATAACCTAAAACCCTAAAACCATAAACCTCATAAATCCCATACAAACTAATAAAAACCAAAAAAACCAAAAAAAGCCCACTAAAAAGTATAAAAACCCTTTAATCCCCTAAAAATATTTAAAAAATCTAAAAAACAATAAAACCCAGTAAAACTCAAAAAACAATTTCGAATTTATCATAATTTCCATGTATTTTTTTAAAGTATATGGAATTATTTTGAGACTTATAAATTTGAGGACACATGATTCTATGACCCGGAGTGCCCGGAATGTTCCGTCGAAAAATGTTAAGTTTTAAGTAGCATGCATGAGTAGTTTTTATTAAAAAGTGGAATAACTCTTAAATAGTTCCTCATATCAGAAATATGAGGGAACTGTTGTGTCCATGATGGTTGGTTTACCCTATCCGTGACTTAATTTTAGTCGACACGAGCCTCCAGTGAGAAAACAAAAAAATTGAATAACCGATAGTAAAATACTTAAATAAAATTATTTTATTTTTAAAAATCATATAAATCAATAACGGTTGCTCGTATTAAAAATTTGAGACCATCGGTTAACTCTTGATGGTATTATTTCCATGGGAAGACCCTAATATTGGATGGCACGGACGAATAGTAGACGTTATTTTTTTACCATGAATAAAATAATTAAGTAACAATTATTTTATTTTCAAATCCTCAAAACTCATAAACAGTAACGCGCATGAGGCAGACAACGATGAGGAATTATTTTATTTCATTCTCACTATTTGGTGGTGGACAATGATGTTGTGATGCTGAGATGAGGTAGTGAAGTGTTGGATTAATGGAAGGTCAATAATGGCTCATTTGAAACTTCAATGCTATTACCATAATGTCGCATAAAATTTGGCCTATTAAATGAGGAAAATTTAATGAGCATTATTAATGGGAGTAGCATCGCTGCTCTTTTTGTTTTTTTAAACAATCCAACGCGTGGAGTTTGGGAATTAAACTTGGAGGATTATTTGATAAAACTTCATCAAATTTACTCTCTAATGAATAATGATGAAGAACTCTGATGAGACTCCACTGAATTTGACGAACCATAAAGAAATAATCCGGAAGTGACGTCGATACCTTGAATCCTCTAGAACGAATTCTTAGGCATCGAACATAGAAAAGGTAGGATATTTATATGATTTTTTATATTCTTATGCATTATTTTATAGAAATGAAGAACGTGGATCAACCAATGAACAGTTTGATCAGCGCTTCGTGTATTTATAGGGGAGGTCATGACTATTTGGTTTTTCATTATCTATGTTTAAGATTATTCTTTCATGATCAAACAACAATCCTCAAGCTTCCCCCTGGATTATAAACCTCAAATACGGAGGGCCCATGGTGACACGAACAATGTCTGAGCACCTTTTCTTGTGCATTTTTGATTGTTGCATTCTCAAAACAATGGTGAGGGTAATTTAAGGCATTTTTAGTGAAGAAGGAAAACTCTGGAGGCCATACACACAAGAGGTGTGAAGAACGGACCACCGGTGCGCATTCGGTGGTCCACCAAAGGATATGTCGTTGTGTCTGTGCCAGTTGTGGCGGCATACACCAGCCATGTGTCGGTCAACAGGACGGAGGGCCACTGGCCACACCGGTGGCCAGGTGATGTGGCACTCAGTGGAGGCTAGAGACCTTGGCCATCAGGCCCTGGAAATGGAGGATACGATGCTAGGTGGGGATCCTCTTGAAGGGAGGTGGCCCATGTCCGAGCCACCCAGTTTGGTTGGAAGAGTCATGGTTTATATACCGCAGCTGGAGGATGAGGCCCTGCTGTGTCCCGTGGGGTAAAGGAGATTGGATGTGGCGCGTCTGCCGCATCCCGGTTGGGTGGAACACCCCGTCTGCGTCATGGGGTGGTCCTTGGGCCAAAAGGTAGATTCCTAGTAGGCAGAACAGACCCACCCAATGGGATGGTCCCATGACCCAGTGGGATTGACCCGCACGGATGGGATGAAGCCGCGCTGGAGGGCCAAACTAGAGCTGGTTGTCAGGCGACCCGTTGGGCTGGACCCTCAGCCAGACCCGGCTGTGTCCAGCGAGGCCTATTGGCCAGACTGGACCGGACTGACCTAGAACCGAACTGGGTTAGGTTGAGTCAGTCGATTTCAAACCAGAGTATGTGGGGCCCCTAGGTCAGTCTGATCGGGCTTGGACGTAGTCGACCCAAGTTACTAGAATTTTCATAACTCACAGACTGATTTTCATATTGATATGCCGTCTATGGAACGAGGACCCTTACGATGAGGTGGTCCTTTTGAGAAACACTATGATAGTTTTGGTTGGGTTTGGTGTATGATCGGGTAGGATCAGACTCAAATCCAACCTGGCCCTTTTTAGAAAAACACCAATATCTTGAAAACCGCACGTCTGATTGATGATCCATTTGAGGAATTGGGACCCTCTCAACTAGGAGGATATTTTGGAACACTTTATGGTGACTTTCATGGAATTTCATATGCGACTAATGGATTGAGAAGTGGTTCTCCTAGACACACTACGTATAGAACCCTACTATTGGCTGATACCCGAAACTTGCTGACTTTAGACTCTGTATGACTTGACTATGGCCTAGTGGGAATTCATTATATATGAATTTCTAGGACCATGATACATGATTTGGACGAATACCTCAGTTGGCCCAGATTTGTGGGAAGCACTACTCTCTGACTTTGTAGGCCCATGATGCGATGCACTTCTTTGTGACTTAGAAGGCCCACAGTACATGGTAGGGAGGTATACCAAAGTAGTCCATGTTTAGTGGGAATCACTTATTTGTGACTAAGTAGACCCTTTATACTCGTTAGTGGAGGATTTCTCCAGTAGCCAAGGTGTTTGATGTTGTGATTGGTGTTTCCACTATCACTACCCAAAACGTATACATGGTACGATATATATTATGTTTTATGATTTACATTGATTATTATTGTGTGGTATTTACTTTTTTTGGGGGGTCTACACTAAGTACTTTGTTACTCTCACCTACACGGGCTTCACCCGCACGTGTTGTGTCTGGTATAGACGATCGACATTTCAACACGGTGGACTAGGACCTAGAAGTGCTCAGGGGGATGAGACCAACATGCACTATGACAATGGACCTAATGTCATAGGATGAAGAGGTTCCTAGTAGGATTGGGTGGAAATGACATTCTAATTTGGATTCATGTAGCAACACTACTCTCATGACCAGGTGGGGTTTTCTGTAGATGGCCATAAATGTTTCCTTTGTGTACTTTTTCATTTTCAGTCCATTTATTGGCTTTGTATTCTATCCCACTTACATTCAATAGTAATTTTTACTCATTCCTGTTTTAGTATACCGGTATTTCTTTGGTTAGTGTGTGGGACTTGGTTGGTGAAGTGTGTGCGTACAGGTACTAAGGAAAATGCCTCCCACATGCAGTTTTATGCCTTTGGCACTAGTCTCCATCCCCTAGACATCGGGAGGTAGGCTTGGGGTTTTCATGGCATGGTCCCTGAGGTATGGTTCATGAAAAAGTGGTATTAAATGGCGTTCGGTCCTTCCACAATGACCGGGAGACTATTATTTTGTTTTGGGGTAACAGTGTTAGGTGTTTTGAGTTCGACGTTTAGATTCAGGGAATCGAGTGTTGGTGCAGTGGCTGAAGTATCCATACACCAGGACCTTCAATTCTGCTTTCGACTCTATACTTGAAAACACTGGTTGCATAATTGTCTCCTTATGTTCTTTTGAATAATAGTGAGCTCATCATAAATAACCTTCCAACTGTGGTATAGCATGATCTATCTCAGGATGAATCCATGTGGATGACCTGCCAATAATCTCGATATGCCATCATGAGGACAATCTGCCTAGAGAAGAGGTGTCTGTTCAGGGACCAGTGCTAGAGATGGGCCTAGCAGGTGGTATACTGGTGTTACCACCAGCTTTTGATCAACTCGCAGTCACACCTCCACTGGTTCAGTTGGATGTATCATGCTAGATCGAGTCGCAGATGACTCTTTTTGCACTTAACGATGCGGCATAGGGTTTAAATGTGTGTCATAGGAATTTGAGGTAATGATCACCCAAGATATAGGGTCATCAAGACCTACAGATTGCAAGTGTACAAAGTTAGACATAGAACTAGAGGGTTCAATGAAGGTAATGTTCTAGTTTTCAAAAGGATAGTATTTGTTATGCTTGTCATGAAAAGGGACATCTCATGCGAAATTATCCAGCCATTCATGCTGCAGGACATCAGAGAAGACAATTGCATAATAACAAGGCTTATGACCCCAAGACTCTAGGGATAAATCATGGTATGATCCATGTCATTCTACATTAGTTTTAGTATTGATAAACCCTCATACTAGTGATTTCTCTTTCCTATCACTTCTTCTTGTTTGATACCTTGAGGTTCTGGTTAAGACTGTTGACTTGAACCTCACATTTATAGACTCCTACTGGAGGAGACCCAATGACCACACACAGGTGCATATAGTGTGACTTGACTCTTGAGGTAGGAGTATCAGTTTGGATCTCTTGGTAGTAGTGTCTAGGCTTTATGAAATCATTATTGGTATGGACTAGTTATGTTCATGCCAGGATTGACTATACTTGGAAATGAATGTAGTTCATCTGTAGAGATGGAACCAGTTTTTTCTTTATTAGCAGAGTGGAAATCCATGTAGCTCTTGATGGACTTAGGCAGAGGAGGGTATAGACAAATCCTATTCTGTTGTCATGTTTGATGCTCAGTGCAGTGAATGTAATGAGTCCTCAAGTTCCTTAGTGACAGTAGATAATTATGATTTCTCCCTTGAATATGTTTCATGATTACCACTCCATTTCGAATTAAACTTTTGCTTTGATCCACACCCTGGGAAGACACTGATATCCACACCATCATATCAGATTACCCTCACAGAGCTTCGTGATTTGAGGGTACATACAGAGGACATGGGGAGGGAGTACCTGCATGCGGTCAAGATGTTTGACCAGAGGGATCTATGAATGATTCGATGTATGGTCTTTTTATACTCCTGGATTTCATATTAACAGACATGGGTTCTAATCAATCCTTTTTATCATGAATCTTATTCAAGACCAAGAGTTTCTGGTTAAACCATTGACTTGATCCTTACATCTGGAGATACCTATGGGAGGATACTTGATAATCAAACTAATGATGAAAGTGTGATATGACCCTTGATGAAAGAGTTTTGGATGGAAATTCATGGTGGTAGCATCATGGCCTAATGATTTTAGTTTGGGTATGGACTGGTCATCCACATTTCATGCTCAAATTCACTGTTTTAGGCAAAAAGCATGTAGTATATCTGTAGCGTTGGATTGGGGTTTTCCTTGGTCGATGAAAAAAGGGAAAACCAGATAGCATAAGATAAAATCATGCATATGTGGGTGCATCTGATCACTCCTGAGTTGGCCGACCTTACCCTGGTAACAGTGGATGCTTTATGATTTCAATTCCCAATAGTACAGGTGCAGTGTAGGAATATCCCTTCAAAATATGAATCTAGGGATACCTTCCCACGGGTGGAGGGACTTCTACATCATTCTACGCACAGATATAGAACATATTTCATCATCATTACATCATAGGGCTTTTGTAAAGTGTTTAAAGTAGGGATCATAGGTGGGGGACTTATAGAATAAGGTATTAGTAAGAACCAGTGTTCGAGGTTATGTGTGAATTACTATCACTTTAATCAAGTGTTCATGGAGAATGATCTCCGACTACTAATGGTTCAATGGTAACATCAATTAGTAAAAAGGGTAGCCTTTCCTATTTATGGGAAGGTTCCCATAGTATTTTAAGAAGTTGATATATCGATGATGGATAGAGTTCCATCAGTACTATGATGTTGAGATATTCTATAATCCTAGGAAGGGTAACATGGTGGTGGACACGCTCACCAAGAGGTCTGGTTTACAGCTGCTGAGTGAGGAAACATATCATCTATCTACGATGCAGATATCCTTCATGTATGATGATGGATCATCTTACTTTAAGTCAATGACTTTTACTCCCCCACTCTTGCAGTGATTCAGGGAGGCACAATACATGGATGTTGATTATGATTCCTGAGGTTGCTCAGTTATCCTTAGGACAATCTCTTGATGGATTTTCCATAGGTGGGGATCACATCATCCTTTTTAGTGGACACACCGTGGAACCAATGACGTTACGGGAGGATGTGTTGAGGGAGTTTCATAAGTCACCTTTTGTGGTACTTACTTGTGTGGTAAAGACGTACCAAGACCTCTGACATTAGTACTGGTGGCCAGGAGATGGAGACCCTTGGATTTTGGGGAGGGACACCATGTTTTCTTTCCAGTCTCCCCCTGATGGGGATTAAGGATTTTTGGCTGGAGTAGAAAGTTATCTCTAAGATTCATCAATACTTTTTATATCCTGAGTAGAGTGGCGAGGTGGTATACCGACTATCTCTTCCCCCATAGATGCACCGAGTGTATGATTTTTTCCATGTGTTACAGCTATGGAAGAATGTGCATGACCCATCACACATCATAGACTGGGGTGAGATAGAAATTGATGATGGGGTGATGTTTTTGTAGTTTCTATTGGAGATATAGGATTGATAGTAGTAGGTCCTATGGGGGTAGTCGATTATCCTTGTGCTCATTTGGTGGCAGCACGAAAATCTTTAGGAGAGAACATGGGAGCTGGAGGCTTAGATTCATGCTCAGTACCCCCATCTCTTTGATTAGTTGTTATTTTGGATTTTAGGGATGTAAAGACCTAATGTGGGGAGAATGTAACATCTTAGAATTTATATGTATTTCTTTTAATTATATGGAATTATTTCAAGACTGCATAATTCGGAAGTACGTGATTCTGGGGCCCAGATTCCTTGGAATGATCCATCAAAAAAATGTTAAGCTATAAATTGTATATATAAGAATCTTTCTTGAAAATGTGTAATAAAAGATAAATGGTTTCTTGGATAAGAAATATAAGGGAACCATTGAATTTAAAATGATAGGTTTACCCAAGGGGTGACTTAATTTTAGTCGGCGCATGCCTGCAGTGAGAAAACCTAAAACAACATAATTGTAAAAAAAATAATTAAATAAAATTATTTTATTTTTAAATTGCTTATAACTCAGAAATAGCGACTTAGCTTAAAAATATGAGACCACTTCTGAACATGGGAGGGTATATTTTCCTTAGGAAGACCCTAATATCGGCTGGTGTGGGTCAACAGTGTAAGTTAGGTTTTGGCCCTAAATAAAATAATTAAGTAATAATTATTTTATTTTAAAATCCTTATAAATTCAAAATGGTAACATAGATTGAAAATATCATAGTACCATTGAACTCATGGGGGGGAATTTTCCCATTAGGAGGATCATAACCTCTATTGACATGGGTTGAGGGTGAAAGTTAATTTTTTTGAACTTTTTTATAGTATGTTCAGCAAACATGCAAGAAAATTATTTCTAACTTTTGAAAAGGCTCTCAGATCAAAAATCTGAGGGCACACCTGAATTTTAAACTCTGGGATTTACCTAGAAATTAATTAACATCGTTCGGCAAGGGTGGAGCATAAAATTTGATTTTTGGACTTTTTGGGAAAATAATAAAATAATTTAAAGGAATTATTTTATTTATTTCTCAACATTGGGTGGCAGATGGTGTCGCAGCAGTTGAGTGATGAGGCAGTGATGAGGAATATTAATTGAGGGTCAATAATGGCTTGTTTGAAACCATGACACTATTACATTAATGGCTCATTATATGTGGCTCATTAAATGAAACTAATTTAATGAGAATTATTAATGGGCGTAGTGTTGCTGCGCTTTTTGGTTTCTTTAAATAATCCAATGTGTGGGGATCGGGAATTAAAAATGGAGGATTCTATGACAACACTCCACTAAATTTCCTCTCCAATGAAGAACAATGAAGAAGGTTTGTGAGACTCCACCGACTTTGATGAATCTTGAAGAATGGAGAAAGAAGCGACGTCGACACATTGAAACCTCGAGAATGAATTATTTGGCATTGAACATCAAGGAGGTAGGGGTTTTATAAGATTTTTAATGTTCTTAGCCATTATTTTCTAGAAATGACGAAGGTCGATCATCCAACGAATAGGAACCCATTCCTCATGCATTTATGATGGAGGGTAAAACTATTGGGGATTTCTTTATTCAATATTAAGATTATTCTTAAATGATCAAAAAACAATCCCTGAGTCTCTCCCTTGATTGTAAACCACTAACGCAGAGGGATCATTCTTCCATGAACAAGGCCCAAGCACCTTCGTTTGTGTGTTCTTTATGGATGCATTCAAAAAACGATGTCAAGAGTGATTTAAGGTCCTTGCAGTGAAGAAGGAAAACTCCAGAGGGAACAAACACATGCGGCATGAAGAATAGACCATCGGTGCGCGTCTGATGGTCCACTGAAGGATCTACATCCACGCTAGTGCTGGTGGCGGCGGCACACTCTAGCCATGTGCCAGTCATTAGGACGGATGGTCTCTAGCCCTGCTAGTGGCCGAGTGGAGGGGTGCGCCCATCGGCGCGCCGCAGTGGCTGGACACCGCGCCCATCAGGCCGCGATAGCGGAGGATGTCGTGCCATCCGGGGCACCGCGTGAAGGGAGGTGTCCCACATCCGGAACACCCAGTTCAGCCGTATGTGCCATGGTCTATCGACCGCGGCTAGAGGAGGAGGCTTCGCAGCATCCCACGGGGAAGAGGAGATTGTATGTGGCATGAACACCATGTCATGGTTGGGCGTTGCACCTCGGACGCCTAATGAGGCTATGCCTCAGGCCGACGGGCCGTTTCCCAACCAGCAGGACGGACTGGCCCGGTAGGCTGATCCCTCGGTTTGGGGCCAGACCCTCACCGGCAAGCCGAATCAAGGCCAGCCGGCCAAACCCATACCCAGCGGGCCGGACCTGCACCCAGCAGTCCAGACCCACTCCCTTTAGGTTGGGCCGAATCAGAGTGGGTGGGATGCAGCTTCGGCCAAACCGAGCCAGGTCTTGTGAGGCCCATTGGGCTTGGCCCATTGGCAAGACCAGACTAGAATGACCCAGACCTGATCTGAGTCAGGTTGAGTTGGTCGAATTTAAACTGGGGTATGTGGGAACCCTGGGTCGGGTCGGTCTGGTCGGTCTGACTGAGTCAAACTAGACCCATACACAACCGGTCACTGGTTACTAAAATGATAATAACTCACATAATGGGTGTCTAATTAACGCGCCCTCTTTAGAATGAGGACCCTTTCAATTAGGATTTCCTTCTGAGACACTGTACGAATGTTTGGATTGTGGTTGATGTATGGTCGGGATGGTTCAAACTTGAATCGAACCGGTCCCTTTTTAAATTTCCATTTTACAAGAACATCCATACTCATATACAAGCCAATTGATCATGAAAATCACCAAAGAAAATGCTTCTCAAACAATAAAATTCGACATCTGAAACCCATAAGAATGTCATGAATAAACATAATATGTTTGTAATAAATCAATTACATGTAGAGGAGGTTCTGTAATTATTAATCAATGAATCTTAATTTTATTATTCAGGTCATTATGGTCAAAAGAAGAACACATTTTCTCATAATGTAGGGGTTTTCTAATCCCACATTTAATTCCTTGATATTTCAATTGTTCGCCACTTATTTCATGCATGCCGTGTATGTGTACATTAATTTTATATATAATATAATCATTCTCCTTATACTCATGGTATTCTGTGAGTCGTTTAGTGATTATTCATTTTTGTTCATTCAACTCGATTGATTACAATGTGATAAGGGACTTTGTCTCGATTTCCATTTCACTGAGACTTTGTATTGTGCACCTAATTGTTCTTATGCGGTGTATATACTACCCTTTTGAGATCATATTTAATTTGAAATTATAATTTTTTTATATATTCATTTTTTGTATCAATGATATGAAAGACCCTAAAATCCTTAAAAGTCATAAATAAAATATTAAAAATCAAAAAACACTTAAAACTACTAAAAACAGAAATTACACTAAAATTTTGTTTGGAGTGGTAGCACTATTGAGGGGAAACATTTCACTCTTCCTTGAAATAATTGTTTTATGCCCCTTGAAAATGGGGGCCTTAGTATTAAGACCATTGGCCTGCTTAATGATATCCTTCAAGAAAATCTCACATGGAACCTTATAAACAATAATTCCATGACCATATGTTTACTTAGGGGAAGATTTTATAACAAGCTAAGAAAAGGTAAGGCATTGCACATGGACTCTTCTATATGGCCTTCCATCAAGAAATCTTTCTCTAAAATAACTTCTCACTCTAGATGGATAGATATAAAATAATCTTCTTTGAGGTTTTGGCTGGATAACCGGAATAGATTCCCCCTTTTCTCTATAATGGATTCCACGAATGTATCTTCTGATCTTAATATCTCTATAAATGACTTCTTGCACTATTTGTATATGGATTTAACTTATGAGATCAAGACTATTATTACCAAATACCCTTTTGTCAAAAATAATGATTTTTTGGTTTGGTAACCGACTAATAATGTTGTTCTAAACTCTAAACTTTACTACAAGAAAAATTTCGATAACACAATCCATGATTTTTTTGGTTAAAAAACATTAAAAATAAATGTGTTAGACCCCCTAGATTCACATTTTTCTGGAGAATAGCCAACAATAGAGTTCCCACTGATTGTTGTCTTAAACTATTTGGTATTCAACTTTGTTCTAAATGTCGTATATTTAATCAAAAAATAGGGGATTTTTGTCACCTATTCCTATATGGTGATACTTCTTCTACTATATGGAAATATAAATTTTAAATTTTCAATCATATATGTACAGGTTTGGACTTCATTCGGCTTCATCATGAAAGATGTGTTGCTATGGATTCCTCTCCTCAAATTGAAAAAATTTTTGTTGTTGCTTTTGCTGAACTGGTTCACATCATCTAGTAAGAGAAAAATTATATCCCAATAATAATAACTTCAATCTTCTTGAGGATCATGTGAAGATCATCATTTCTATCAAGGAAGATATAATGATACAAATAGGTACCTGTCACATATCCATCAAAGATTTTGTGGTTTTTTGTCGGATAGGAATCAAAGAATGTTTTATGCAGATGAAAGGTATGTTAGAAGTCTTCTGGAAACCCCTCTCCATGGATGGACCAAAATAAATGTGGATGGTGGTTCAAAAGGAAACCCAGTCCCCACAGGCTATGGCATAGTGTTCAGGAATTAAAATTGGAATATTTTGGGATGTTATTATGGTTCTTGTGGTCTTACCTCCCCCTTAGAAGCAAAATTGTTATGTGTCATAATTGTAGTCAGTCTCATCAAGAAATATGTATGTAATATCATTTGGATAGAAATCGACTTCACTACCATCGTGAAATCACTTTGATATGGGGTGGTTCACCTGGTGTGGTCCTCACAGCTAGATGGATGGAATCCCTCCAACAACTGACAATGCTCAGTCATATAATCACCCATACTTACTTTGATGTGAGCAGGGTGGCAGATGGCCTTTCCAAAAAAGGGCATAGAAACGATATTGCGTGGATGGATGACCTCCATTTAGATATCACCCCACTTTATGAAAAGGACAGCAGCAAATTCCCCTCTTTTAAACATTTTAAATCATGTTTTTTATATTTATATATTTTAGTGCTTTGTTCATTTCACCAAGGCATCATCATTTTAAAAAAATAAAATCCTTTAAAACCTATAAAACCCCTAAAAACCTAAAAAGAAGAAAAATAATATAAAATACCTAAAAGTCAAAAAATCTAAAAACCCCTAAATACATGGAAACCCCCTAAGAAAACCATAAAAACCTAAAAATAATAATACCCCTAAAATCCAAAAAAACATTAAAAACTCTAAAATATCTAAAAAGACAATAAAAAATATTTTTAATTTATAAAAAACCATAAAAACCATAAAAAACCTACAAAACAAAAAAAACCAAAAAGTTAACTAAAAACATCAAAAACGCTTTAGACGACTGAAAATGTTAAAAAAACTGTAAAAACCCATAAAACCACTAGAATCTCAAAAACAATCCTAAAACCAAAAATAACCATAAAAACAAAAAAAATACAACCTTCAAATCCCTAAAAACCCAAAATAACAATAAAAATAATAAAAAGACCAAAATATCAATAAAAAAATAAAATTCCCCAAAAACCCTATAAACCCATAATAAAACATTAAAAAACTATAAACTCTTTAATCCCCCAATGAAGATAAAAATTCTAAAAATCCCCAATACCCTAAAAACTGTAAAACCATAAATACCATAAAACCCCTAAAACCATTAAAACTCCAAATTCCTATAAATACACTAAAACCTATAAAAACTCTCAAACCACTAAAAATTTGAAAGGAAATCATAAAAACCCCAAAAAACAAAAAAAAACATAAAAACCCTATAAACAATCAAAATCACTACAACCCTAAAACAATAGAAATCCTAAAAAAACCCTAAATCACTAAAAATGTAAAAAATCTTAAAAAATGTGAAAATACCTAGAAAAACCTTAAAAACATAAAAAAATCTCAAAACCAATAAAAACCCTAAAAATTCTAAAATACTTAAAAACCCAAAAATTCCAAAAAAACCTTGAAAACCATCAAAATCCCTAAATACCCTAAAAACCCTAAAAATACTAAAAATTCCATAAAAATCTCTCAAAACAGAACAAACCCTAAAACCCTTTAAAAAGCTAAGAAAACCATAAAAATATAAAACCACATAAAATTCCTAAAAAAGAAAAATGAGAAAAACTCTAAAAAATCTAAAAGCCCTAAATATCCCTAAAAGCTAAAAAAATATAGAAATCCTAAAAAAACTTAAAAATATAAAGTACACTAAAAAAATAATAAAACAATAAAAACCTAAAATACATAAAATATAAAAATGCATTAAAAATATAAAAACCTTCAAACACCCTAAATATGCTAAACACCCAAAAAACCATAATACCCCAAAAAACCAAAATATCCGTAAAACCCATAAAAACCAAAAAAAATACTAAAAGCACTAAAATATCTAAAAACTGGTTTTAACCCCAAAAAATGATCAAAAACTCTAAAAAACTATAAAACCTCTAAAAAAATCCCCAAAACCCAAAAAAACCCTAAAAACCTTAAAACCCCATAAAACATTAAAACCCTAAAAATCCCTAAAAACCCTAAAATAATGAAAATGATAAATCCCTAAAAATTCTAGAAAACACATAAAATAATAAAATCCATGAAAAACCATAAGAAAATCTTAAAAACGTAAAAACAATTAAAATCCATAAAACCCAAAACTACAAAAAAAACCCTAAAACACTCTAAAACCCTAAAAAACCCTAAATACCCTCAAAATCACTAAAAAACGTAAACCAATCACATATTAAAACCCATAAAAACATAAAAACACTTAAAAAAAATGAAAATTACCAAGAAACCATAAACCTTAAAAACTCCTTAAACCCTTAAAAACTCAAAAAACCTAAAAACCATAAGCAATAATAAACCCCCCTAAATCCCTTAAAACCACTAAAAAAACTCATAAAAACCATAAAACACACTAAAAAATCCAAAATCAAATTAAACCCCTAAATCATAAAAAACTATAAAGACCAAAAAATCCTCGAAAAATAGAAGAAAAATCCCAAAAATCGCTAGAAAACCTTAAAACCATTAAAAACCATAAAACCCTTAAAATTCCAAAAAATAATAAAATTCATAAAAATCCTAGAAAATCCTAAAAATACAAAAAAAAAATTAAATACTCTAAAATCCCTAAATAACCTTAAGAAAACCTTACAAAACAAAAAACAAAAAAAAACACTAAATACTTAAAAAACATTGAAAACACTTAAAACCCCTAAAACACCCAAAAAACTGACAACAACTAAAAAGCACAAAACAGTAAAAAAATAATCGAAACCCATAAAAACATTAAAAACCACTGAAACTCTAAAGCCCATTAAAAGAAAAAAAAACATTAAAAACTCAAAAAATACATTAAAAACCCAAAAAATAGTAAAAAACCCAAAACAAAAAAACCCATAAAACCATAATCCCCAAAACCCCCCTATAAACCTAAAAATCCATAAAAACACTTAAAATCCATAAAAACCTAAAAAATTAAAAAAATACCAAAAATTATTAAAACCTAAAAATCCTGAAAAACAGAATGAAAATTATAAAAAAATTAAAACATTAAAATCCCAAAAAACCGAAAAAATCCTTAAAACCGCTAATAACCATAAAACACCTAGAAACGTAAAAAACCCTAAAACCCCATAAAAACCATAAAAAGTAAAACTATAAAAACTCTTTAAACTATAAAACCTTAAAATTATCTATAAAAAATAAAAACAATAAAAAATACCATGATACACCAAAAACCATAAAAACCCTAAAACCCTAAAAAGCCATATAATCCCTAAAAATAATAAAAACACATAAAATAAAAATAAAAATAAAAATATCCAAAAATCCCTAAAAATATAAAAAACCCTCAAAACCAAAAAAAGCCCTAAGAAAACATTAAAATACAAGAGACTCTTAAATCCCATAAAACATAAAAATTATAATAACCCAAAATAACCATAATAACCAAAAACAGCCCCAAAACCACAAAAATACTAAAACCCCATAAAAATATTAAAAAAAACTAAAACTATAAAAAAAATTAAACCCATAAAAATGTTAACACTGTTAAATAACCTTAAAAACTCATAAACCCCAAAACCCCAAAAAAGCAACAAAAATATGAAAACCCTAAAATAATAAAACCTTCAATATCCCTAAAAACAATAGAAACTATAAAAAACTAAAAATATCAAAAAATAAAAAACACATAAAAACCCTGAACACCCCTATGAAAACCATAAAAACCTCAACAATATTTAATACCATTAATAACATAAAAAATACTAAATCCCTAAAACCCCTAAAATCACTAATACCTTAAAACCCATAAAAACCTTAAGAAGCCTAAAACCCATAAACCAATAAAAACTATAAAAACTCTTTAAAACCACAAAAATGTTAAAAAAATCTAAAAAACCTAAAAACCCCATAAAATTAAAAAACCCCTAAAACACATGAAAACCCTAAAATTCCTAAAAACCCTCAAAATCCATGAAAACCATAAAAAACCCAAAATATCCAAAAATTCTACAGCAATACATAAAATGTAAAAATACATAAAATCCTAGAAACCGTCTATGAAATCATGAAACACAAAAATATAATTAAAACACCAATAATATATAAATAATTCTAAAAACGTTAAACCCAAAAAACTATAAAAACCATAAAATCGCTAAAAACCATAAAACCCCTGAAAACACCTAAAAACCCTAAACCACTAAAATCTATAAAAACATTTTAAACTCCTAATTTTTTTAATAAACTATAAAAAACTGAAAATCATAAAAAACAAAAAAGAACAAAAAAAACCCGAAACCCTAAAAAACCCAAAAAAAACATTCAAGATGCCAAAAAACTCTAACAATACATTGCAATTTGAAAAATCCATAAAATTTTATAAAAACATAAAAAATCCAATTTTTTTTGATAATCCTAAAAAACATTTAAAAACCTAAAAATTTTGAATACTCAAAAAACATTAAAAACTCTAAAAAAAATAAAACCCCTAAAACCCCAAAAAACCTAAAAAATCCCAAAAAAAAATCTAAAAACCAAGAACGATATAAGTGCTAAAAAACATTGAAATCCCTAAAAATGTAAAAAACTAAAAAACCCATAAATACCCAAAGAAAACATTAAGAACCTAAAAACACTTAAAACCTCTAAAAATATAAAAACCCAAAAAACATTAAATCCCCTAAAAACCATAAAGACACTTTAATCCTAAAAAAATAAAAACCAATAAGAAAACTCAAACACCAAAAAATTCTATGAACCTTTTAAACCCAATGTTTTTTAATAATATCTAAATAATAAAATCCCAAAAAACTAAAAAAAACACAAAAATCCAAAAAAAACATAAAAACTCTAAAACCCTAAATAATCATAAAAATATAAAGATCCTTAACAACACTAAAAACCCAAAAAAATCCTAAAAAACAATAAAAAACACTAAAAATGTAAAAATCCATATAAAACATGAAAACCCTACGAAAACCATGAAAACCTAAGAACACATAAAACTCTTAAAAACCCTAAATTGCTAAAAAAATCTAAAAAAACCAAAAATCCATTAAACCCAAAAATACTTTAAAGACACATAAAAACATAAAACTCACTAAAAACACTAAAGAACCTTTATGCCATTAAAATGTTAAATAACTCTAAGAAATGTTCTCAAACCCTAAAAAGTAAAAAGAAATACTAAAAAAACCAAAAAATAACAATAAAAATCATTAAAAAATTCTTAAAAGCATAAAACCCCTAGAAAACCTTAAGAAAAAATAAAAACCTAAAAAAAATAAAATCCCAAAAAAACCAAAAAATTCTAAGACCTTTAAAACCCTTAGATCAATGAAAACCCCTTGAAACCATAAAAACCCTAAAACCCAAAATACCGCTAAAATTACTAAAATCTATAAAAACACGTTAAACCCACAAAATATTTAAAAACCTTATGAAACCTACCAAACTCAAGAACAACATAAAAACCCAAAAAAACAAGAAAAATCTAAAAGCACTAAAAACCATAAAAAGATTCAAAATCCATAAAACCGCTAAAACACATAAAAATTATAAAAATCCACAAAAATAACTAAAAATTAAAAACACTAAAAAACCCTATGAAAACCATAAAACCTAAAAACCCCTAAATCCCATTAAAACATAAAAAAATATCTAAAACCCCTAAAAATCATAAAAACCCTAAAACCAAGAGACCCCTAAAAACCATAAATACCCAAAAAATCCACAAGTACCCTAAAAATTAAAATAAATATGAAATTTTTTTTAAACACCTAAAACATTAAAAAAATATATAAAACATTTAAACTCTAAAAACTAAAAAAACAAAACTAAAAAACCATAAAAACCCTTAAACCCCTAAAAACAAAAAACCCCTAAAACCCTTAATATCATAAAATCCTTAAAAATCCCAAAATATCCTAAAAAAAGTAAAAGACACTAAAAACCATGATAAGAATAATAAAATATTAAAAAATAAAAATAATTTTAACACTGAAAAGACCTTAAAATGCTAAAAACCATAAAAATCCCAAAAACCCTAGAAACCATAAAAACCATAAAAACCCAAAAAATTATAAAAACATTTAAAAACACATAAAAATACCAAAAACCAATCAACAATATAAAAACAATTTAAACCCCTAAAAACATTAAAAACCATCAAAACCTTAAAAAACATAAATACTAAAATATGTTTAAAAACCCAAAAGACCATGAAACCCCTAAATACCCTAAAACCATAAAAACCATCAGAATCCCTAAAAACCCTAAGATACCATAAAAATACTAAAAATCCCAAAAATCCATAAAAACATAAAACACCCAAAAAAATGAAAAACCTTAAGAAAACACTAATAACTAAAAATAATTAAAACCCCTAAATAATCTAAAAAACACTAATGCCCCTAAATCCTATAAAAATCATAAAAAAAAAATAAAACCCCCCTTAAATCCTCTAAAACCCAAAACTCCATAAAAACCCTATAAAAATTAAAAATATAAAAACCCATTAAATCCATTAGAATGTTAAAAAACTCTAAAAATCATTAAAACCCCTAAAAACAATAAATAAAATTAATACAACCTAACACCCCCCCACCCACTAAAAAAACTATAATAATAACTAAAAACCCTAAAAAATACTAAAAACCCCCAAAATTGCCAAAAAAAATAAGAGACAATTGAACATTCAGAACCCATAATGAAACCTTAAAAATCAAAAATCACGTTAAAACACCAAAAACATAAAAAATGATAAAAACACCAAAAAACCATAAAAAAACTAAAATAATTTAAAAATCTAAAGACCATTAAAAACCCTAAAACCCACTAAAAAACTAAAAACCGTTTAATCCCTTAGAAGCATTAAAGAATTATAAAAACCTCAAATTCCCAAAAAAACTCAATAAAAAACAGTAAAACCCCCTAAAAACATAAAAAATCTAAAAACCCTAATCACTTGAAAACCCTTCAGAATCTCTAAATCCCCTAAACTCCGATAAAAATACTAATATATTCCAAAAAACCCTGAAAATGTAAAAAAAAAATCTAAAAACCATGAAAACCCCTAAAAACATTAAAAACCGTAATAAAATTCGAACCCCTTAAAAACCTAAAAAATGAAAATAAATCCCAAAAGCTTCTTAAAACCATGAAAGCACATAAAACCCATAAAACTGTAAAACCCATAAAACTATGAAGAATGACTAAAACCACTAAAAACCCTATAATCTCCTGAAATCATTATAAAACATTAGAAATTACTAAAATCCCAAAAAATACAAAAAACCCTACCCCCCCCCCCCCAAATAAAACAATAAAAAATCCAAAACAAATAAAAAAATACAAAAACTCTAAAATTCACTAAAACCATAAAAACCCATAAAAATCCAAAAAAACACCAGAAATATCCCTAAATGCAAAAAAAAAGGAAAACCCTAAGAAAACCATAATAACCTAAATACTATTTAAACCACTAAAAACCTAAAAATGATAAAAACCATAAAAACCATAAAACCATAAAAATATAAAGTCCTAATTACCCATTAAAACTATAAAAACACAAAAATAAAAAAAATCAAAAAAACCCCTAAAACCAAAAAAATACATAAAAGCTAAAAAACCTTAATAAATGATAAAAAACTCCTCAAAATCACTAAAATCCGTAAAAACCAAAATATAATAAAAGATATAATAAAAAATAAAAATGTAAAAAACCTTAAAAACCCAGAAAAACCATTAATAAAAGCTAAAAACCCTAAAAAAACTTCAATCCCCTAAAAACCTAAAAAATGATAAAATACCAAGAAAACCTAAAACCCCTAATCCCTTTAATATCACTAAAAATACTTAAAACCCAAAATTTATTAAAAACACACTCAAAATCTATAAAAACCCAAAAAACCCCAAAGGAAACTTAAAAACCGAAAAACACTTTAAACCTCTAAAAAACCGAAAAAACCCCAAAAAATCAAAAAAATCAAAAAAATCATAAAAAAATCTAACAACCATAAAACCATAAAAACTCATAAAATCATTAAAATTCATAAAAAAAATAAAAACTCTAATAATTCACTAAAACCATTTTAACCCATTTAAACCCCAATAAACATTAGAAAACTCTATTAAACCATAAAAACCATAAAAACTCAAAAAACTCTAAAACACAAAAAAACACCTCCCCCCCCAAACCACTAAAACCCCACAAAAAACCGAAATCCTAAAAACTGTAAAAAAATATGAAAAATCTAGAAAAAAAATCCATAAAAACATAAAATCAATCAAAATCCATAAAAACCCATAAGAAAACATTAAAAACATAAATACACTTAAAAACTCTAAAATACCTAAAAACACTAGAAACTATAAAACACTAAAAAAATCATAAAACACCAAAAAAATACCTATTACCCCCAAAACCATAAAACCCTAAAACACATAATACCCGAAAAATTCACTAAAAACACTAAAAACTGTTTAAACCCTGCAAATGTTAAAAAAATATAAAACACAAAGAAACCATAGAAAACTCAAAAACAATTCTCCAACCCATAAAAAAAAGAAAAACCACAAAACCACAAAAAACCCCTCAAAATACCTAAAATTATAAAAACCATTAAAATCCCAAAAATCCCAAAAAAAATACCTTAGAACATAAACCCCAATTAAAATGTCTTGGTGGTTGGGTTCTTCCAATGTCTTCAGTGGTCTGGCCTTCTCCGATCGGCGTCCTGGCCTCTCTGGTCTGTGATGCTGAACAGTGGGTGAGGCGGGATCCGCGATGTTCTGGAAGTGACATGCCCGCTTGCATGATTGGATCTGGTTTTCCAGATCTGAGTCTGGGAGGGATTTGGTGAATCTCTTGGCTTTTTGATAGGTTCTGGTGGCTTCAGAAAGTGAAGGTGCAGGTTTGTGCTTCTTGTTCCTTAGTTTCACCTTTGGATTATGTTGCTGATGAAGTTCTGTTCAAGTTGAGTTTTGTCCTGGCTGTTATGGTGGATTGTGGTCTTTTGAGATATTGCAGGTTTGGTTATAAGTCATTTCTAACGCTGGATTTGAGAGAAGATGAGATGGAGGTTGATGGCTATGGTGATGGTATGAATTTGAATAGCTATAGGTGTGGGATTTTTGTTCTATTGAGTGTGCTCGATGTTGTCCTGTGTGTTGTTGGTTGCTGTTTGTTAGGAGTTGAAGATGGCTGCGTCTGGTTATAGTGATTGTGCTATGGTTTGATGCTGCTGGTTGTGATTGGCTGTGATGTCGGATTTGGTGTTGTTAGTTGTTGGGGCTGGTTGGCTTGGATGTGCTGCTGCAATGTCACTGTGATGATTGGATGTGGTGCTGCTGGATGCTGGTACATGCTGGATGTGACATGAAGATGCCACTATTATGTCTGTTTTTGAGTCTTTTTCTCTGTTTGTTTTTTTTGGCGTGGGTTGTCAGGGGTTTTTTCAGTGTGGGTCATTTTACCCCTCCCCCCCCTTATCTGTGGTGTCTCCTTTTTTCTTTCTAATAAATTTGGGGGGGCCGGGAATAGCTCGACCCTCGCATCTTCCTTGCCTAAATTCCTATAAAAACCCTAAACACAACAAAAACTCTAAAATCCCTTTAACCCCAAAAAACACTAAAAAATATAAAATACCTTAAACACATTAAAAACAAAAAAAACCATAACAACCAAAAAAACCCTTAAAATTTTCAAAATACATAAAAACCCTAAAAACCTTAAAAACAATAAAAATCCAAAAAATCCCTAGAAAGGTAAAAACCTATAAAAACATGAAAACACCTATGAACACCATAAAAAATCACTTGAAACCCCTAAAAAACCTAAAAACACATAAAATGCAAAAAAGACCCGAAAACCCTAAAAACATAAAACTCCATCGAAACCATTAAAACCCCCTAAAACCCTATACAAACCCTAAAAACCAACTAAAACCTATGAAACCCATTTTAAATCCTAAAATCGATAAAAAAATTCTAAATTCCATAAATCTCATAAAAACTCCAAAAAACCCTCTAAAATGTGAAAAAAAACATTAACCCCCCCCCCCAAACCCAAATAACCCCCAAACCCTCAAAATCTCTAAAAACACATAATAATCCTAAAAAAGCACTAAAATTACTAAAATATAAAAACCCTTAAAAACCATAAAAAACCCATAGAAAACATTAACATATTGAAAACATAATGAACCCATAAAATCCAAAAAACCATTAAAACCCTAAACATCATAAAATGTAAAAACCATAAAACTTATAAAAATATTAAAAAACCATAAAAACTCAAAAAATGGCTATAATCTCTAAAGAACCTTTATACCACTAAAAATATTAACAAAATCTAAAAAAACATAGAACCCCAACAAATAAAAAACCCTAAAAAATCTAAAAAACCCATAAAAACCTGATAATACCTAAAAACCTAAACCGCCTCAAAATCCCTAAATACTGCAAAAAATCCTAAAGAATCTAAAAAATCCAGAAAAATGAAAAAAAACTCAAAAATCCCTAAAAACCGCAAAGAAAATCTTAAAAAACTAAAAACACTTAGCACCCCTAAAAACCTAAAAATATTTAACATCCATTAAACATTATAAAACCCTAAAACCCCCTAAATACCCTTAATATCACTATGAAACCCTAAAAACATAAAAAATATAAAATGATATAAAAATCCTGAAAATCTAAAAACCCCTAAAAAGAAGATAACCCATAATAAAATATTTAAAACCAAATAACACTTAAATCCACTAAAAACATAAAAACAGAAGAAAACATGAAAAACTTAATACAAAAAACCCTAAAAACATGATAATCCATTAAAAATAAAAAACAATAATGTACGTAATAACCATAAAATAAAAAAATTTAAAAACTATATGGACTTGAAAACCCATAAGAAAACCTTTAAAACATTAAAACGCATAAAACCCATAAAAACTAAAATCCTAAAATACCTAAAAGTGTAAACATTTGAAAAGAACCTAAAAACCCTAAAACAAAAAAAACTGTTAATCCATTAAAACATTAACAACCTTGTAAAATTCCAAAATCCATAAAAACCCTAAAAACCATCAAAATCCCAAAAATCCATAAAACCATAAAAATTCTAAAAGGACCTTAAAATTCCTATTAAATAAAAACATGAAAATCCCTTAAAAACCCTAATAAAAACATAAAAACCTAAAAACAATTAAAACTGCTAAAAACATAAAAAAATTGATAAAATTGCTAAAAACCCTAAAACCCATAAGAACCCCTAAAACCATAAAACCCAATAAATCCATAAATAAAATAAAAATAACAAAAAACACTAAAAATGATTAAACCTATAGAGACATTAAAAACATTAAAAACAATCAAACTCTAAAAAAATCAAAAAAAACCTAACAACCCAAAAAACCATAAAAACCTAATCACGATAGAATCCCCAGAAAACCATCAATGCACTAAAAACCCTAAAAAATCTAAAAATCCTAAAAATGATCTAGAAAACCAACAAACATAAAAACCATGAAAAATTCTAAGAGAATAAAAAAACATAAAATCACTTATAACTTCTAAAAACCAAACAAAAAAAAGAACTCTTGAAACCCTAAATACCACTAAAACACTAAAAATCACTAAAAAAATAAAAAACCATAAAAATCCACAACAAACCCTTAAAGTCGATAACAATGTAAAAACCCATAAAAAACCATAAAAACACTAAGAAAACAATAGAAATGTACAAATAATTAAAACGCCTAAAAACCTAAAAATACTAAAATTCCAATAAGACCCTAGAAACCATAAAAACCTATAAAACCCTACAAAAACTCTAAAACCACTAAATGCTATAAAAATGTTTTAACCCATAAAAAATTTAAAACAACATTAGAAAACAATTCCAAATCATAAAACCTAAAATAACCTAAGAACACAAAAAACCATAAAAATACTAAAAACCCTAAAAATAACAAAAAATGTAAAAACCCTAAAAATGTTGAAAACCCTTAGAAAAGAATAAAAACCTAATAATACTTAAAATCCAAAAAACATAAAAATTTATAAAAACCATAAAAACACTACAAAATAAACCCCCCATTAAAACCATAAAAAACCATAACAGCCCACAAAACCTCAAAAATACACTAAAACTCTAAACCCGTTTAAACCCCTAAAAATGTTAAAAAGTTCTAAAAAACATTAAATCTCCTAAAAACTCAAAATCCCTAAACTCACAAAAAACCATAAGAACTTAAAAACTACACCCCCAAACCCCCAAAATCCTTAAAAACACTATAACCCCATAAAAATTGAAAAAATAAATAAAATTCACTAAAAATATAAAGAACCATATAATTTCTCAAAACCCAAATAAAACATTAAAAACATAAAAACAATTAAAACACTAAAGAATAACAAATACTAAAATCCCATAATAAAAACTAATAAAAATGAAACCCCTAAATATATTAAAAACTATAAAAACCTATAAAAACCGAAAAACACTAAAAAACCTATAAAACTGTAAAAATATTCCAATCCTTTAAAACTCTAAAAACTTTAAAAAACTCTAAAAACCAGAAAAACCATAAAAAATTTCAAAAAAACATAATACCCAAAAAAACCATAAAACCCATAAAACCCCCCAAAACCCTAAAATGCCTCAAAAACCCAAAAATTCGTAAATAACATACAAATTATAAAAAATTCCAAAGAACCATATAAATAAAATAAACCATAAAAAATAGAAAGTCCCTATAAAAACCTAAACACACTTAAAACCCCTAAAACCCCAAAAAATGAAAAAACCCAAAAAAAACTCAAAAAAACCCCTTAGACCCTAAAAACACTCTAAACACCTAAAACCCTAAAAATAAATAAAAAACTTAAAAACCCCTAATATAATAAATATTCCAAAGGAAACCTTAAAAAACTCACATACAAAAAACCCTAAAAAACATAAAAAATTCTAAAATCCCTTAAAACCCATAAAATGACCTCGAAACCCCTTAAAACCATAGAAACCCAAAAAACATAAAAAACTATATATCGAAAAAAACCCAAAAAATGAAAAACCCCTTTAAAAAAATATAAATATTAAAAATATTCTAAAAACTCATAAAACTACCAAAATCCCTAAAACCATACAAACTTAATAATCTCCAAAAAAATCCATAATTTTTTAAAAATAATGAAAACCACTAATAAAACCTTAAAACCTAAAATCACATAAATCTCCTAACACCCCTAAAAACAATGAAAACCTTTTAAACCCTAAATCCCCTAAAAATAATAAACCCACTAAGAACCCCTAAATAATTACTAAGACATTTAAAACCCCTTTAAATTGCTAGAAATTTTAAAACACTCTATAAAATCATAAAACCCCTAAAAAACTCAAAAAACCCAAAAAAAACCCAAAAACCCATAGAGACCATTAAAATGCATAAAAAACCTAAATAACCATAAAATTATAAAAAATATATAAAAATCCCGAAAAAAATTATCCCTATGCCCCTAAAAAACATAAAACCCCTCAAAGTCACTAAAAACACATAAAAACTACAAATTAATAATAAATCCATCAAAATGTAAAACCCCTAAAATCCTGAAAAAGCCTATGAAAAAATAAAACCCTAAACACACATAAATCACCAAAAACTATCAAAAACACTAAAAACCTAACAACCCCAATAAAATCCCTAACAACCCTAAAAAACACAAAAAACCCTAAAACCCCCTAAAATCTATAAAATACCTTCAATCCTTAAAAATAATAAAAACCCACTAAAAATATTTAAAAACCATCTAAACCCTTCAAAATAATATAATACTCTAAAAAACAAAAAAAACTCAAAAAAACCTTAAAACCCAAAAAACCATAATATCCTAATACCCTTAAAATAAATAAAAACACTAAAAACCACAAAACCTCTAATATTATTTTTAAAATCGTAAAAATCCCCAAACAGACATAAAGAACCAAAAACTATAAAAAACACTAAAAACCTAAAAACCCCGATAAAATTCGTAAAACCCCTAAAAAACACTAAAACCCTAAAACCCCCATGAAATCTATAAAAACCCTAAAATCCTTAAAAATAAAAAAAACCCACTAAAAATCTCTAAAAACAATTTAAACCCTTCAAAATAATAAAATACTCTAATAATATAAAAAAACTCAAAAAACCCTAAAAACCCAAAAAAAACATAATATCCTAATACCCTTATAATCAATAAAAACTCTCAAAACCATAAAAACCACTATTTTTTTTTCAAATCATAAAAACCCTAAAAACATTTACATATCCTTATAAAAAATAAAAACCAATAAAAACCCCCAAAATCCTAAAAAATGGTAAATACTATTAAAAACACTAAAACCCCAAAAAACCATGAACACCATAAAATCCCCTGAAAACCCTAAATACCATAAAACCCTATAAATACCATAAAAAACCAAATATTATAAAAACTATTTAAACCCCTAATAATTCTTAAAACTATAAAAACATTAAAACCCATAAAAAATAAAAAAAACACCAAAACCTTAAAAAACCATAAAAACTCAAAAACCCAAAAAAATACTAAATCCACTAAAAATTCCTAAAAAATATAAATATAAGAAAAATAAGAAAAAGTACATACAAATATATAAAAACATAAAATACCATGAAACCCGTGAAAATCCCTATTAAAACCTAAACAAATTAATAAAAAAAATTAAAACCTATATAAAGGCTAAAAATGTTAAAACCCCTAAAAACCATAAAACCCTTCAAAATATATAATAACCCTAAAAAACATTAAACTCATAAAAAATACCTAAAATACATAAAAACATAAAAATACTTACACTATTAAAACCAATAAGAAAACCTTAAAACCCTAAATAAATAAAAACACTAAAATACCTCAAAACACTAATAACCCTAAAAACACAGAAAATCCATAAAAACTGTAAAACACCAAAAAACCTTTAAAACACATGAAGACTAATAAAAATCCTAAAACCCGTAAAAATCCTAAAAACCTATAAAAAAATCTAAAAACTCTTTAAATGGATAAAAACATTAAATAACTGTATAAACTATAAAACCCCTAAAAACTCAAAAATAATCTAAACTAACAAAAAAACACAAAAACCCTCAAAATTCCTAATAAACTAAAAACCCTAAACCCCTAATATACTAAAAAAATACCAAAACTCTTTAAAAAAGAAACACTAAAATCCTCAAAAACTACAATGAAAACCTTAAAAACTTAAAAACACTTAAAACAAATAAAGAACCTAAAAACAATAGAAACCATAAAAACCCTAAAAACCCAAAAACCCCAAAAAACCTAAAAAACCTAAAAAATTAAAAAAATATAATAACCATGAAACCCATAAAAACATAAATACATATAAAATTTCATAAAACCCTAAAAAACTTATAAATATCTAAACCCCATTTAAACCCATAAATTATTAAAAGCAATAAATAAAAATTTCAACCAATAAAACCTAAAAACAATCTAAACAACCCAAAAATTATAAAAACCTTCAAATCCCTCAAAATCTCTAAAAATGATAAAAATACTAAAAAATACCTTAAATACCTAAAAACGTAAAAAAACCATAAAACCCTAGAAAAACTACTAATAATTTAAAAACCTAAAAATAATTAAAACCACTAAAAAACTAAGAACACTAAAAACACAAAAAACATGAAAAAAAATCCAAAAATCCATAAAAACCGTAAACCTATAAAGACCATAAAACCCAAAAGACAGATGGAAACCCATTAAAAACACTAAAAATCCTTTTAAATGAAAAAATTAAAAATATTAAAAAATAATAAAAACACTAAAAAACTCAAAAAATCTAAAACAATAAAAATACTAAAAATCCTAAAAACCTCAAAATCCATAAAAACTCTGAAAACCCCAAAAATACTAAATAGCTCTAAAATCCGAAAAAACATAAAAATCCAAAACTACAATAATAAAGGCTTAAATTCCAAAAGACCCCTAAAAACCCAAAAAAACATAAGGAAAACTCTAAAACAGTTAAACCTCCCCAAATCATTAAAATCCTAAAAAATAAAAAAACAACAATTATTACCTAAAAACATAAAAACCTATAAAACCCACTAAAAATATTAATAACCATTATAAAACCATAAATCCAATAAAAACCCTAAAATTAATTTTTTTAAATCCTAAAAAACCATAAAAACCAAAAAAACCCTAAAACCCAAAAAAAACACTTAAAACATTTAGAATTGAAAAAACCGATAAAAACCATAAAGACCACTAAAAACTCTAAAACCAATTTATACCCATTAAAAGATAAATTTATCTAAACACCATAAAACCCTAAAAAATTTAAAATAAACCAAAAACCCATAACAACCAAAAAAATCCTAAAATACCCCAAAACCCTCAAAATCCATAAAAAACATAAAAACAATATAAATCCAAAAAATCCCAAAAAATACATAAAAAAATAAAGACCCTAAAAACCCAGAAATTATCACAAGAAAAAGAGAAAATCCTAAAACAATAAAACCACTAAAAACCTAAAAAATTCTAAAAACCCTAAACCCCTAAAAATCCAAAAAACCACAAACAAATATTAAAAAAAATACAAAAAACCCATATAAATCATAAAAATAGTAAAAACACTAAAACACATTGGAAACCCTTGAAATGGTAAAAAACACTAAAACCCGAGAAACTAAAAATACAAATATCCCAAAAAAGGAAAATCTAAAATCATATAAAAACCCTAAAATCCCACAAAATAATTTAAACCCATATAAAACCCTAAAATCCTAAAAACCACAAAATTTCTAAAAACATAAAAAACTTTAGATTCATGAAAATACTTAAGAAAACATTAAAACCCTAACATGAGTTAAAATTGATAAAAACATAAGAAATAGTGAAATCATAACATCCCATAAAAACCTTAAAACCATTAAAAACCAATGATTATACTAAAAACCCATGAAAAAAAATCAATAAACCATTTAAAGACAAATTTTTTTTAAAAAAAACTCTAAAATACCATTAAAATATAAAGACTCAAAAATTAAAAAATCCCCATAAAAACAACAAAACCATAAAAAATGAAAAAACCCATTAAAATCAATAAAACCCCTAAAATATATTAAAACACTGAATAAAACCTTAAAAACATAAACACACATAAAATACCTAAAAACTAAAAATGTTAAAAAACCCTTAAACCCATAAAAATAATTAAAACCACAAACCCCTAAACACCTAATAAATACTAAAAACCAATAACCCCACACACCCTAAAAAATCTATAAAAACTTTTTATAACCATAAAAACATAAAAATTTATAAAAAAATTAAATTCCTAAAATACTAAAAAATAATGAGAACCAAAAAAATCCATAAAACCCCTAAAACCCTAAAAACCTTAAAACCTCACAAAATCCATAAAACCCCTAAAAATTATAAAATAATTATAAATAATTAAAAATTCTTAAAATTTTAACAAGCCCTAAAATCCCTAATAATTCTTAAGAAATCATTAGAATCATGAAAAAACTTCAACCCCTAAAACCTAAAAAACACCAAAAACCCAAATACCATAAAAAACTATCAAACGGCAAAAAATATTTAAAAAAAAAATTAAAAACCCATAAATATCATTAAAACAAAAAAACTCTAAAACCCTTATTGAACCCCTAAAAATGTTAAAAACTCTAAAAAATATTAAAAACTAAAAAAATCCATAATAACAATAATAACCCTAAAAACTATAAAACCTCTAAAAATCCATAAAAACCCCAACAACCATTAAAATAATAAAAATTATTTAAAAATACCTGAAATTTAAAAAACCCAAAAAACCAAAAAAAAACACTAAGAAAACTTTAAAAACATAAAACAATTAAAACCACAAAAAAACCAAATAATGTGAAAAACTATAAAAAAACACCCAGGAAACTCTAAAAACCATGAAAACTAATAAAAACCACAAAAATCCTTAAAAACCACTAAATACTATATGAACCCTTTAAATCACTAAAAACATTAAAACCTTCTAAAAAACCTTAAAATTCTAACCACTCATAAAAAACCTAAAAACAAAAAAACCATAAAAACATAAAACCCTAAAAATATTAAAAAACCTCAAAGTCCCAAAAACCCTAAAAACCCAAAAAACCCTAAAAAAATAAAAACCAATAAATACTCTAAAAAATCCAAAGAAAAACATAAAAAAATAAAAACAACTAAAACCCCTAAAACCTAAAAAACACTAAAAACTATAAGGAACATAGAAATAATAAGGATGAGTATCATTCGGGTTTGATTAAAGTAACAATAAAATAGAATAGTTATAGAGAAGAAATAACCATTCAATGTACCTATTTCAGATGTAAAAGGTAAAATGCCTTCCTATGTTTCTATAAAGATGGTGTCTACTGCCAATACCTCATCCTCTTCTAGTAAGTCTGATTTTACCTATGGAGGTTAATGATTTTTTTTGTGGAAGCACCTTCCTCATTGGCCCATGTTGTAGAAGTTTTCCCCCCTTCTTTAATAGCAAATGAAAAAATATTTATCTTCCTACTAAAAATCATTTGACTGCTTATCAGAGGAAATTCCCTAGGTATTTGAGGGTTCTGGTACTACCCTGGTAGATGTCCCTTCTTTTGGTGAGCTAAAGACCAATGATGATATTTTTATTACTCCTGGAACACGGAAATATTCTGATAGATCTAGTTTGATTCAGGGTTATTGATGTTTTGACTAGAGTTTACTTCGATCCCCTATTAGCAGAGAAGTGGTATTTCTTTCTTCATGCCCTGCATCAATTGGTTGGGATGGTTTTCTGTGGTTCCTATCACATTCCATTTGCTAAATATTCATAAGGAATCTATTGGATCTAGTTTTGATTTTGTTTTTATGGATGTTTATGGATCTTGTGCCAGTTATGGGTTTGAATTGTCCAATAAGGTTCTTCTTCTTCACCAGGGAATTAACGATGTTTGGTATTTTTATCTTGGACATAACTCTATGGATCAGATTAGTATTAACTCTTATACGTTAATATATAATATACTTTATAAAAAGCTAATTAATTTTGATGAATGTTATCTAATGTGGGTCCTAGTAAAAACTAGTCTTTTGGATAATGGTTCTGACACTCCCTTAGTTACCAATGTTAAAATTTAATTTTTGGAAAAATAGAGGCCTCAAACCTCCTAGTATTAAAAGGGAGGTTGGGGAACTACTTTTCTTTCATAAATTTTCATGTCTAGATATTTTTTTAATTTTAGGTAAAATGGATAACATTGATAATATTGTGAGTAATATTTCACAAAATGGGAATCATTTTGTTAATTTTCCTGCTTCTTCTAACAAGTGCATTTTAGTATTACGGAATCCATGCATGATGTATATTGAGACTCATTTTAAATATTTTCATCATATTGAGTGCCTAGTTATGCATATAAAATTAGATGATTCATAATTTATTTCATTTTTTATAGATAAAATTTAGTTTCTAATTGAATGGTTGTATTATAGGACATTGGTTTTTGGGTTGTGTCTGACTATGAGTATCCTAATATCATTCATAGTGAATTTAAAGTGGAATGTTTTACATATAAAAGATGTGTAGGATTCTAATATTGGACCTCTTCTATGGAATAATACAATTCAGCCATTAGTGATGCTAGTTAGGATAATCTCTATTGCTATTATTTGAGGTTTTCTTAGAGGAAATACTATTCCGGGGTTTTAATGAAGCTGGATAGAGCTGT
Source organism: Viscum album (assembly GCA_963277665.1). NCBI lineage: Eukaryota > Viridiplantae > Streptophyta > Magnoliopsida > Santalales > Viscaceae > Viscum > Viscum album. The sequence continues at coordinate 1,964,948,805 of OY728163.1, read as the reverse complement.
ATTCAATTATTATTAGATATTTAGGTTCCACTATTAAATATTTTATTTATACCCTTTCATAATTTTTGATAATACACAAATTATTATAAAATATGGAGAGGTTTTTACTGTTATATGTTTTTGTTAAATATATTTATACATTAGGTTGATTATGATTGATTAATTTATTCTATCTCAAATTCATGGAATGTTGAGGTCTCTGGGTGTATGATGTTCTAATTTTTCTAAAAGCTGAATATGGTCACTAAGTCTCTCCAATCCCAGCATGCACAATTTTCTTCTCAATATTCTTCTAAATTTTCCTTAACGATGAATTAATTACTTTAGTTCTAATAACATTTTTTATCAATTTCCATTCTAATTCCTTGATTCAAAATGATGCCATTTTTAAATATTGGTTAAAACGCTTTACATTGAATGAATACCTCTCTTTCAAGAACATGAGTAGAGTTATCTGAAAAAAGATGGGGAATGTAATTCAACCTTCTTTTTCAAATTTATGAAATTGAGATTTAATTTTCCTAAATTAGTTATTCCTCAAAATGATGATGGTTCTATTATTTATGATATATGTTCTATTATTTTTTAGACTAATAGGTATTTTAAATCTTAGATTGGAATGTCTCGTGATGAGACCTATTAGGGGAGAGTGATCATGGATCCCTTTTTATATGAATCTATTTCTGAATCCTCTACTGATTTTATAGATAAATATAGAAAACTGGTAGATGTTCATTGTAAGATTTTCCTTCTTCAACCTAAAAAGGCTCCAACAGTCGATGACTGTAATGAGTTTTTCTTCCATATGTCTTGGGAAAATGGTTTTCTATGATGTGAAAGTTTATATTTTATAATTATTTATAAATGGGTCATTGCTCTGAGAAGCTAACATATTTATTTTTTCTTCGATTCCAAAGGTGTTGAATTCTTTCTCTATTTCAAAATTCAACCTTTTTTCTTACTGTAATACTATTTTTAAGTGTATCTTCAACATTTAATTTCTAGATTGAGAATGGTTCTTCCCAATTGTATTAATAAGGCCCAATCTTCCATCATTCAAGGGAGATATATTTATGATAATATTTTTCTTTCTTAGGAGTTAATGCTGGGTTACCTCCTGAATTTGGGAGTTCCTCATTGTGAGTTTATGAATTATATTTTTTACGGACTTTGATTCTGTTATATGGGGATTCCATTGGGATTCTCTTACAATCATTATTTTTCAGTTAGATTCTCTTCATGGATTAAGAGTTGTGTCTCTTATCCTATGCTTTATGGGAATATTAATGTTCTTTTCAAGGATATTTTCTACGGAATAATCGATTGAGTTATGGGGATCCCCTTTCAATATTTCTTTATGTGATTTGTAATGATGTTTTTTATCATATCTTATACTCTCTTGTTTAAGATTATCATCAATTGAAGTTTCATTTAAGTTGCTGTAAAACTTACATTTATAATATTTTACTTATGGATGATATGATTCTATTTTCCTATAGTTATATGGATTGGTTATTTTCCTAAATCATTATTTTAATCTATTTTCCTCCTTGTCTAAGTTGACATTTAAATTCTCAAAATCGATGATGTCCTCGAATGGTTTTTCCTTCAACATTAAGGAATTTTTTTTTGATACCATGGGAATTAGTGGAATTTATTAACCACTTCTTCACTATTTGGGTTCCTCTTATTACGTATATATTAAGAGATATGTACTATGATATTTTTCAAGAGGATTTTTCTTAAAATAACTACGGTTTGGAAAAGTAATTTCCTTTATTTTGTGGGCCACTTGTACCATGTTTAATATATTCTTTTTTCCATTTAATATAATTGGTGCAAGAATTTCATATTTCCTAAAATTAGAAATGATGTTTATTGACACTAAGGTTAGGATATTCATTTGGAAGGGTCCCTCCTTGAAGATATATATAGATAAAGTGTCTTGGGACTTGGTGTCTATATGTAAAGAGTAAGGGGATTAAGGATAAATAGTGTTAATGATTGGAATAAAGAAACTATTGATAGAAAGTTTTGGTACGTTGTTTCTCCATCATATTATATTTTTTGGTGTATTGGATAACATTTTTATTCTTGGTTGATCCGAATTCCAGGTGGCAAAAGATCCTTGGAATTATCTGTGGACATCGAGAAAGTTAATGGGGATATAAGAGTTTCTCAAGGAATATATTTCTTTATCTATTAGAGATGTATTTTCTATCTACCTCTTGTTGGATTATTACCTTCCCAAGGGGAATATATGTTCATCCATTGATGATCTTATTATTTTTGAATTAGAGATCCTTAAATCCTCACGAGTTTCTGAAATTATTTCTGATAGGGATTTGGATTATCTGATGGACGTTTGTTCTGAGTTTTTGGATGTTATAAGAGAGATTATTTGACTTCCTCATCATTGTAGTAATAATCATGAGAACTAATTGAATAGGTAGTATGATTTTTTCGTTTCATAGGGTTTGGTAGGTGATGAGATGAAAATTTAGCATTTTTAAAGGAATTATCTAGTTTAGAATTGAGTTACCGAGACTAGGATTTCCTTGAGAGTACTGATCATTTTTTTAAATTTTGAGTTCTATAAGAGGATTTATTCATCCTTATTACATGTCTGAATATATATTTTTTATATGATTCAATTTATTTCTCTATAGGCTATTATTATGAAATATTTATAGGGGATTCCTTATTGGGTGTTTTATGAAAAATCATGTTTTCCCCCATGGTGTATCCTATCTTGACAGAAAAAAATAATTCCCTTTGTTATATTCCAAACTTCTGTATTATAAAAACTTTTCTAATATTTAGGCTAATCCGGAGTTAGTAATTTGGTTGGGCATATGGTGATCTCTTATCTGAAATAGATTATATTACCCTAGTTTTATATGCTTTGTGATTTGAGGGGTATTTCTTATCTCTGGTGTAGTTGTTCTGGTGCCATGTAGTGTAATGGTTTTCATGGGAATTACACTATAATGAAATAGGATATTAGAGGTGGTTTCTTAAAACACTACAATTTTTTTTTAAAATATAACAGTAGTTCATTAAATACTACTCATAAATACTTTTTGTTTAAACATTGACACATACAACCCAAATTCTCCCCCACACCCTTAGTTTGACACCCCCGAACCCCCTCTACCTAGACCCCATGAAACCCTCACTCTGACCCCCTTATCCTCTTCATTTTCGAGCCCTCTCTCACCATCACCGTTGGCTCCCTTCTTCCCATTGCCACTGGCCCCTCTCTATCCCTCAATGCCTGCTACCCTTCTCCCCCTTGAGACCGACCCCTTTATCAACCTTGTCTTCATCCTCCCATTCTCCACTTCACCACTAGACCCTGTCTAACCCTATCATACATCTCCTTTTCTCACACTCACTATCATCCCCTCTCCCCCCCTCACTGGCTCCCCTTATCCCTTCACCATTGGCCCCCTTCTCCCCCTCGCTATCAGCCCCCTTCTGTCACGAGCTACCTAATCCCGAGCCTGAGGTTTTGGACCATCAATCCTCTAAACATTCCTTGTCACTACTCCCTAGGAAATGTAATTAAAAATAATGTGTGTACGGATTTGATCCTACTATGTTTCTTGCTATTTCATCATCATTATTCCATACTGTTAGTTAGAATCTAATTATTCCATTCTATGAATTTTAATTTTGGAGTTTAGTTAATTAATTTATGTGTAATTATGGGGTTTTAAGTGCTTATAGTCTCTTTGGAGGTCTTTTGGGATATGGAGTATTGTGAGATTCATCGATTGAGGGAGGCAGTTCCATTCATACATTTTAAAATCCTAACACTTGAATGGGTCGTGGAATTGAGTTTTAAGAAAATATTTCAATTGGAGGTTTTCTTTTTAGTTATATTTTTATAGATTCATAACAATCATGTTGTTATCATTATTAGGAAATAATTTGGGGGAATATGTTTCCAAATATGATAAATATATTCTCCTTAATTTTTTAGTCTATTATAGGGAACAATTAATTTAGTGGGAATCAGATTAAGGGGAAAGAAATCAAATGAAAATGAACTCGGGTATCTTATTGAAATTAATATGTAAAGTGATCATTATAATGTGATTATAGTGTGTATAAGATGGGAATAAGATGTATATGTTCCAATATCCTCCTCATGCATGTCATCATTATAGGATGGTGGGCCATTTTATGAAATATTTTTACTGTATATCATGGAAGTGTGGTGGTTGACATTAAAATCACATGATTGGATTAGTAAATAAATATTGGGTACCCATTTTAAATGAGTTAGTGTTCAATAGTAGAGTTGTGAAGGCTCCTTGTAAATTTAAGCCATCTCATTATTAGAATCTTGGGTAACACCTTTCTATTTTGTTGGAGGTGGAGGAGGATGAGGTTTATGTTTGGATATCTAATGTGATAGGTACCATCCTTATCACATACACTATTAGTTACGATATGATTGAAATTTAGGCATATAATTATATTATATCTATATATCTAGTTAATATTTTGGGATTTAATGTCTAGTTTATTATTTTCTTAATGGTTACTAATACTGCAATTTTGGTGAAAAATGAATAATTTTTCATGTGTATTTTCTAAATGATCATGATATATAATGTGGAAATAAATTTCCCTTAATTAGGCTTGTACCCCGAAAGGGGTGAGATAATTAAACTATTTTAAAAATTAATTTTTCCTTATATATGATTATATTATTCTCTCAAGTTGATGAAAACTTAAATCTCTCCCTTATAATCAGTCTTGTGTGAGAAGAGAAGTAAATAACATAATATATTTAAACATGGTCCATCCAAACTAGTCCAATCTAAGGAGAATGCATGCGGTGAAGTGTTAATGAACCTCAAAGAATATAGTACTTCTTCTACATTATTACATAAAGGATAGGCCTCTTTACCCCTCCAAGATTATACTCAACATATGAAAAGAAAATGACATTAACATTATTTTTTAAGATGAAAAATACAATACTCCCTGATATAGATAGTTTTTTAATTCTCCTTCTATGACAGTCTTCTTCTTTGAAAAAATTAAATGGAAAATATTTTGAAAACGGTTTTTCACTTGTTATATAGAGTTGAAAAACCACAAAAAGTAGAAATCATGGAATTAACCCATTAAATCCCTCAAAATATCAATCAATAAACCTAAAAATATTTATTTTTCTTCTCATAATATATTATATCTACAAATATTCTTATGAATACTGCACTCTAACATTCTACCACTCCCTTTTATCCATATAAGATCCTCATATTTCATAAATAATGGAATTTCACTTTAGTTTTGAAATGAAAATATCAAGATAGCTTACATTCTTCTAAAATTTAAATGTACCCATTAGATATTTCATTAAATGAACTACATGATTTGGATTAAAAAAATTAATTTTTAATTTCTTACAAACCACCAAATTCCACATTTGAAACCTAGAAAGAACTATTTCTCAAACATCCCAGAAATCATGATTCATAATGTGATGATGTTATTCATGGAATGATAATGATTCTTACAAGATTTATCTTCAATATAATGAATTATTCAGTGTTTGATACTATATTAATGATACTTATATTACATAGAAACCACAATGATAAAAATTCCTGAAAAACGTTCATGACATGAAAACCCACTCATTATGTGATCATCTATATTCATAACATTGACAACCAATCACAGAGTGAACATATTTTCTCTAAATCACCTAAATTTTTCCAAAATTCCTTCATGATGTGATAATATAGTCCAATTCCCAAATTACCTTCATAGGGTATTCATATTACCAATCAACAACTGAGTTCACACTGTGGATTCTTTTTACCGATCATATTATTTTCAATTAGGTCACATTTCACATTAATGTCTTTCACACAACTCGCATAATTAAAATCTTCATCCAAACCAATTTATTTATCTACGGATACGAATGATTCGTTCTTCTAAACCACTATTCAATTCATCTATATAGTGGATATCTAGTCACGAACTATATTATTGTAATTGAAATCATCCCTATTTGTTAGTTTATTTGTTATAAATTTTCTTAATTTAAAAATTCCACTTATATATCTTTTAAATCATGTTGATCTCCCAATTTTTAACATAATTCATCTTTAAATTATTCAGCATAAACTAAATGTTTTCACGTTGAGTCTTTTTTTTCTTATTAAATAAAAGGAATGCTAAGGAGGAAGCATTTTACCGATGCCACTCAAATACCCGTTGATGTTCCCTCAACCATACCAATATATAATGATCCATTTGTCTCCATCCATGTAGCATATGATACACCAACCGATTTCCCCCTACACTATGTCTCACACCCTCTGTCAGCATCCCATCATTAGCTCAGCCCACGCCTCCCGATTCAGTAGCCTCAGTATTGAGGGAGTAGGCCGCCACTCCCAATTCATTATAGGGATATTGGAGGGTGAATGTTGTAGGAAAGAATTATAATATGAATAAATTTATTACACTTTTTATACTACTAATTGTTTATTCATAAAATATGGAAACAATGCTACTATAGAGAAAACTATGAAAATTTTAGATATCTAGAATCAAAATAAACTAAATATAGTTTTCCCATTTTAAATTTATGGGGTATCGACAGATGATGTTGTGGGATTATTTGGCCTAATACTAGGTCATCTAGTGGAAGATATAGTCACCCTTCTAATTACATATGATGATTAGAGACATATTCCTTAATCATGGAAAAAATGAAGTTTTTGATTTCAAGATAAATATAATTTTTATATATTATGATGTAATTGAATGTCATTATGTTATTAAATTCGAATATTTTAAAAACGGATCTCTTTTTATAGATATTTTTTCACTTTCACAATGCTGATATGATAACATGAAAGTGTACATTTAAAATTTTGTTCAAGAAATGGAATGATTTTAAATAGAGACTATGGAATGAATTCAATGATACTTCATTAAGCACCCAACAACTGTATGATAAGGTACCCAATGTGGTACCTTAATAGAAATGGAATGGTTTTATTGATTTTCATGGATACGAGAATCAAATTTTATTTAGATATATATTATTATATCAAAATCATTTTACATTTATACATTCATATGATAAAAATACGACATTGCATACATTACTATTAAATTACATTTTATTTATTTCTGAATGAGACAAAGACGAATGGATCGAGTAAAACTAAGAAAATCATCGCACACACTATAGGGTCAATGAGTTTTTCTAGAAGCCAATTTAATTTAGTAATTCTTTCATTAGATTAAATATTTATAATAAAATATTATCTATTCAGTATTTTAAATTTTTTATTTACCTTTTTTATTACAATCATGGAATTTAGGGCACCAATCATCCTAAACAGAGGCGTAGTTGGGTGTTCATAAAAAATATTATGGGAGTTCTATTTATGATCCTACCAAATAAGTAGGAGTATGAATTAATTTTTCATTATAATAAATTATTATCCTTCATAACTATGTTAATATATAATGATTCTAATATGAAGGATATTAGATTTATATGTAAAAATTAATGAACTATGGGATGATAATCCCACATTGCCCTTCTCATTCTCCTAGGATGACCTAGTTTGTAAAGTACTTAGGAAGGAGAATCTTGGTCCAGTGTGTGGGATGGGTTTGGGACCAGTACTATCTTATATATTTGGCATGACCTTGAGGATTATAGGTTCATCTACTCTTGGTTGTAATCACTCCCTACCATGAGATACATAGAGATATTTTATTTCTATGAAAATAAAAATTAAATAATAGGGGGTTAATATATATTCTTTTTAAAAATCATTGGTTGATTTATATCATAAAAGGACCAATTATATCCCTGGTGATGTTGCATCAATTACTGGGGTGATCAGGTAAATTACAGGACTTCAATATCATTAAATTTACAAACATTATTTGATTTTATATTTAAATATAAATAAAAAACGTTGTATAATTTTCAATATAATTTTCTTACAGGTGCTGGTAGTAGGATGTAGAGACTAAGATTTATAGGGTGATGAGAAGATATCATCATCTTCTAGTGATTAGTGGAGAGATTTTGTTCATGTATCATTTTCGGCACATAGTTGACCATGTCGAGTGATCTGGCCTATGAATTATTTAGGTGTACTCTGATGGAAAGATAGTGAAACATTACTTATGTGTATATGTTTTTTACTCTAATTTATATGTACTTTCATTATGTTGAGTTATATTTTTTTATGAGGAGTTATGTTTGTGTTTCGTTTTTTTTGTGGAATTTTATTTCATTGTTTGTTTTTTTCAACGATTTTTCTGGGGTTGTAGATTATATAACTTTTTTTCTAATTAATAAAATATAAGTAGATTAAACCACTGACATATATATATATATATATGTATATATTTTGGTGGTTTAAAACACTGATTTCTTAATGTATATTTTTTGGTTCGCAGTTAAAACAACATCAAAATATAAAAAACATTAATTTAGAAGTGGTTTGCTCCATTTTAGTAGTCGTTCTTTTGATAAAAGATTCATAATTTAGCATCAGTCTTAACATACACTAAAATATCATTTTGTTTCATAAAACTGCTGCTAAAACATATATAACCATCGTTAAATTGTATTTCTAAGACAATTTATAAAAAATTGCTAAATGGAAGGAACTTCCGTGTATTGGATGCCTACACAAATTTTAGCTATGATTTTTGGAAATCTTCACAAAACCATTTAGAGATTTTTTAAACCACTTCCAAATAAACAATCACCTCTACATGGGGATTTTATTGTCATTTTATTTGATGGTTTTTTGGCCATCTAAGTGTGGTATCATAATCTATAGGGGTATTATTAAGTGATGGCACCATGGAAATCTGGTTAAGGTTCTTCTATGATAATATGGATTGAATATTTTTTGGCGTTTGAGTGTGATGGTTATCTTCACTTCAAGACAGGATGTGATTTTTTTTATTTCTGTACGGTTGGTTTTTTATGGGGGTGATGGTCGCGTAGGTTTTAGTTTTAGTTTTGTGTTTTTTATAATGTTTTATTCTTTTTTTTCTCTATTGGTCCTTATTTCAAGGAAATTTCTATGTTCCATTGGATGGTGGGGAGCCGAATGTAGGATGATGGATATGTGCCATTTTTGTGTTCTACTAGGGTTGATGTAAGCTAAATGGAATTATTCTTGAGTCATTGTAAAGTAAGTCTTAATGTTGTTGTTTGGATAGGGTTTTTTTGGTTCCTCCATATCAAGGGTCTTCTTGTGTTGTTTCTATAGTGCTGGTTGTAGTTGGCTATATATTCTAGGAAACATGTGGGCTATTGGTATATTGGGAATCATGTGGGTTTGTGGTTTTTAATGAATTTAGAGTGTTTGATTATTGGTTTTTATCTTGTTTGGATGGTTGGTTAGCATGTTGAAGATGTGTTTAGGACAATTTTAGGATGTTGGTGCTTAGTGACTCTCTCTTTTTTGGATCTCTATTGGGGGAGGATCTCTTATGGTATTGTCTATTGTGGGTGGTTGATATCATTGGTTATCTATGGTTATAGGGTTTTGATGCTTGGTGTGGAGTTATTCAAGGGTTCTCTTGGTTACTAGATTTTTTTGTTATTTTGGATAAGGTTATTGTCTTGAAATTTCCCTATGAAGATGATTGTAGACGGAAATTTAGGGCTATCTAGATGTTAAGGTGGTTTTGGATTATAGTTTTTGGGGATTCTAGGGTTTTTAGGGGTGAGTGTCATTATTTGGTATGGATATTATTTTGGTCTTGGTTATTGTGTGCTTTTATGTGATACTATTATGTTCTGGTTTTGGGGTTATTACTTTGGTATGTTTGTGTGTGTGTATGTGTGCAAGTGGTAGAGTGTTCGTCCACATGACATGTGTGTGTGGATTATTGTTAAGTAGGTTGATGGTGTGTTCATGTGATTTTGTGTGGTGATGCAAGCATGCAGGTGTTTTTTTTTTCTAGAAATTTTTCTCCTCGTTGGGTGTTGTCATAGCTTTGGACCTTCCTTTATTACGCTACCTCTCAGAGTGATCACATGATTGATTCATAGTTTTTTTGGGTTGTTCAATAGGTTCAATGGGGTTCTAAGTTGGGATTTTATTCTTTTGGTGGATGGCTAGTTTTCCTACTAGTGTTGTTGGGGGATTGATGGAGGCACTAGTTAGAGTGTTTATTGTTGTAGGCCTTGTGTGAGTTGAGGTTTCATTAGTTTTTCATTCTGTTTTTTTTGTTTGGGTGATTGGTCCACTAGGGGGGATTCTGGCCATGCTAGGTTTCCAGGTTTTGTTGGATGGTCTTCGTGAAGTTCTTGGTCCCTTTTTCATATTTTTGGTTTGTATGGGCTTCATGATATTTCTTGGGCCTTTCTATGGTGTTCTTGCATGTGGTTTCTGGGGAGTTGGGTTCACATCTGTGTTGTAATTTATTTTCACCACTTATCTATTAGTTGGTTTATATTCACATGATTGTGTTTTACTCCAATTCACATTCTTATTATATAATTCGTTCATGTTTACTCGCAAAAGAAAAAAACCCAAAAACACAAAAAAACACTAAAATGCCTAAGAATCCTAAAACCCCCTAAAAATCCTAAAAAATACCTAAAATCACTCAAACATAAAAAAACCCCTAAAACCCTAAAAATTCGAATAAATCATAAAACCAAAAATCACTACAAAACCATAAAAACCTAAAAAATGATTGCTGCAAACCCCCCCTAAAAATCCATAGATACTATCAAAATCCCTACATCCCCTTAAAACCGTAATAATCATTAAAAGGACCTAAAATTCCATAAAAACATAAAAAACATAAAACCATGAAAATCCCTGAAAATTCCTTAGAAAACCATAAAACCCTAGGAACACATAAATCCCCTAAAAGCCTAAAAAATGCTAAAAACCCTATAATCCTTAAACACCAAAAAACCCATAGACAGCTTAACAACCCATAGAAACCCTAGAACAACTAAAAAAAATTAATAAACCATTAATCCCATAAAATGTTAAGAAACTATAACATGCTAAAATCAACAAAAAAATCAAAAACACCCAAAAACCCCCCAAAAAACAAAAAAAACCTTAAAACCCCGGATAACCCAAAAAATCTCTAAAATCCATAAAAATAAAAAAAATACCTAAAATCCCTAAAAATGTAAAAGACACTAAAATCCTGCAAAACCCCTAAGAAAAATTAAAAAACATAAAAACCATTAAGACCCTTAAAAACCCAAAAATTGATGAAATCAATAAAGATCCTAAAAACCATACATACTATAGATAACATTAAAATGCATTAAAAACTCAAAAAATCCTTAAATTACTAAAAACTAATAAAACAAGTGAATACATTTAAACACCAAAAAATTTTAGTAAAAATCAGAAAACATTAAAAACCCTACAAACTAAAAAAACAAAAAACCATAAAAATATTAAAACCCTAAAAACCCCAAAATCCCTAAACTCCCTAATAACCATAAAAATCATAAAAGTCCACAAACCCCCGAATATTTAAAAACCCTAAAAACCATGAAAAACATTAATAAAATCATAAAAACCTAGAAACACTTAAAACCCCGAAAAATAGTAAAACTCTAAAAAATCCTAAATACCCTAAAAACCTAGCAACCCCCAAAAACCTGAAAATCCCCTGATACGCGTAAAATTCCACTAAAAACTCTTAAAACCCTTTAAAACATAAATAATTTAAAAAAACTATTAAACCTTTAAACCCAAAAATCTAATAAATCCCTAAAACCATGAAAAACAAAAACCCTATAATACTTTAAAAGCCATCAAAATCCCTAAGAATCCATAAAACCATAAAAATCATAAAAAAGAACTAAAATCCCCTAAAATGTAAAAATCCCCAAAAACCATCAAAACCCTAAAAAGAACCATAGAAACCTAAAAAACTTTAAACCCCTAAAAATAAAAAAACCCTAAAAACCGAATATCAAAAAATAATCCTGAAAATGATAAAACCCAGAAAATCCTTAAATCCCACTAAAAATCAAAAAACACCCCAAAACCCAGAAAAAACTATTAAAATCCATGAATCCTTGAAAAAAATTAAAGACACTAAAAAACATTAAAACCACCAAAAACTAAAAAACCCCCATAAATACCCAAAAAGCATAAAACCTCGTAAACTCCTAAAAACACTAACACACTTCAATATTCCTAAAAACACTAAAAACCATAAAATCCTTAAAAATCCATAAGAATCCCAAAAAAACATCAAAATATCAAAAGACCCATAAGAATAGATTAAAAGCCTAAAAACATTTAAAACCACTAAAAATCCTTAAAATGATAAAAATACAAAAAAACATAAAATCCCAAAAAAACCTAAAAAAATAAAAATAATAAAATAGGCCCCAAACCCCTAAAAAAATAAATATTCCTAGAAACCATAAAACAAATGAAAAAACCTAAGAATACCTTAAAAATAATAAAACACTTAAAATTCCTAAAACCCATAAAAAACTCTAAAAAACCTAAAAACCCTAAAATAACCTAAAAACCTGAACACCACTAAAACCATATAACTCCTATAAACATTTATAAACCATAAACCACTAGAAACACTAAAAACTATTTAAACACCAAAAAATATTAAAAACTCTAAAAACCATAAAATCCCAAAAAACTCAAAAAACCAAAAAATCCCAAAAACCATCAAAACCCTTAAAAACCCGAAACCACTGAAAATCCATAAGAAACCTAAAAAATAAAAAACATAAAAATACCTATAATTCCCTAAAAACATAAAATTCATAAAACACCATGAAAAAATATACGAAAACATAAGAAACATAAAACACTTAAAACCTCTTAAAACCTAAAAAAGTTAATAACTCAAAAAATCATAAAAACCCAAAACCCCCAAAATAACATAAAAACCCCAAAAAACATTAAAAAACCTAAAAATAATTAAAAACCCTCAAATAACTAAAAATCCTAAAATACCTTTAAACATTTAAAAATGATAAAAAATATTTAAAATCTTAAAATCCAAAAAATATTCAAAAAACCCCACAAACCATCAATCCCCCCAAAATTATAAAAGCCATCAAAATACTAAAAAACCAAAAAACCCCATAAAAATCCATAAAAATCATCAAAACATAAAAAACACTAAAAACATATATAAATACTAATTAAACGATAAAAACCTGAATCCCTTAAAACCCCTAGAAAACGTACAGAATTTTAAAAATCCAAAAAACCCTAAAATCCCAAAAGCACCTAAAAACCATAAAACCACCTTAATCCTTAAAAAACCACAAAACACTAAAAAATCACTAAAAAAAATAAAATCCCATCAAACCCATAAAAATGATAAAAAACTCTAAAAAAAATTAAAATGAAAAATAAAAAAACAATAAAACCCAAAAAACTGTAAAACCCTAAAATCCCTAAAAACCATCCAAATTCCCAAAAACTATAAAACCCAATATAATCCTAAAACATCTTTAAAAATATATAAAAATGTCAAAACCCCTAAAACCTATATGAAAACCGTAAAAATGAAAATACACTAAAAACCCTAAAAACTAAAAACCCTAAAAATCCCAAAAAACCAATAAAAACCATAAAACCCTTAAAACATTAAAATCACTAAAAATCATAAACCCAAAAAACCCAAAAACCCACTAAATACTCAAAAAACCAATTAAATGCTTAAATACCATTAATACTCTAAAAAAACCAAAAAAATTTTAAAAATCTTCAAAATCTCTAAAATCATCAAAAACCCACAAAAATTCCAAAAAATAAAGAAAAAATATAAAACCCAAGAAAAACTATAAAACCATAATAAAAAATTTTAAAAACAAAAAACAATTAAAACCACTGAAAATCCTAAAAAAATATAAAACCCCTGAAACCCTTTAAAACCCTCAAAACAATCAAAATCCTTAAATCCTCTAAAAATAAAAAAAATCCTAAAAATCCATAATATCCCTAAAATACCTAAATTCATAAAAATCCATAAAACACATAAATACCTTAATAAAATCTAAAAATCCTAAAAATGATAGAAACCCTAAAACACTAAAAAAACCCTAAAACCCTAAAACATCAAAAAAACCATTAAAATCTTTATAAGCATAAAAACCCTAAAATCCCATAAAAACCTAAAACCACTAAATACTATATAAACCCATAAAACCAAAAAAAACAAAAAACTCAAAGAAATATTAAATCCCTGGAAATATCATAAAAACAAAAAATCCCAAACACCCCATAAAACCATAAAAACTATGAAAACCCAAAAAAACCCTAAAAACATTAAACAACCCTAAAAATCATAAAAATCCATAAAAATCGCTAAAATGTAAAAATATAAAAAAAATAAAACCTTAAAAGCATAAAAACACATTAAACCTGTAAAAACCTAGAAAATGCTAGAAATAGAATAAACCCTTAAAAAATTAAAAAACATAAACACATAAAAACTTAATATCCCTAAAGACCAATAAAATCCATAAACACCCACTAAAATCCATAAAACCCCTTTAAATCTATAAAAATGTTACAAAACTATGCAAAATATTAAAAACCCTAAATTTTTTAAAAAACCAAAAAACAAATATAAACTATAATACTCTATAAAACCCTAAAACCCCAAAAAAATCTTAAAAAACCTAAACCCATAAAAATACAAAAAAATCCCAAAAAACTCAAAAAACATAAAAAACCCTAAAACCTTGAAAAACCATAAGAAAACCATCAAAACAAAAAATACATAAAACACCAAAAAATCCAAAAATGAAAAAAAACTATAAAACCCTGAAGCCCTAACACTTTAAATACCCTAAAAATCTCTATAAACCATAAAAAATCATAAAAATTAAACAAACCTTAAAAATCACTAAAAACATAAAAAACAATAAAAATCATAAGGAAAACAAAAAAACCAAAAAATTATTAAAACGTCTAAATTACCTAAAATACTAAGACCCATAAAAGATCCTAAAATGCCATAACAAAATAAATACCCCTATTGGCCTTAAAAACCCAAAAAACTGATAAAACACCTAAAAACATTAAGAAATTATTAAAAACCTTAAAAATCATAAAAAACTAAAAATACAAAAAAACCCAAAAAACATTAACAAAACTAAAACCACTAATAAAACTAAAAATACCTTAAAACCAAAACACATTAAAATAAAAAAAATACCCAAAAAATCCCTAAAATAATAAAAAAATCACAAAAAATCCCTAAAAAATAAAAAATATCAAAACGCAAATCACCCATAAAAAACCATAAAACATAAAAACACATAAAACCCCTAAAAATAGAAAAAGATAAAACTGTAAAAACCCTAAAAGAACATAAAACCTATAAAAACCACTGAAAACCAAAAAACCCCATTAAAACCTAAAAAAGAGCCAAAAAACAATAAAAACCTAAAATGCCACTAAAAACTCTAATAACCCATTAAAACTCTATTTTTTTAAAAAAAACTCTAAAAAATTATAAAAAATTTTAAAATTCCTACAATCCTAAAAAACCATAAAAACCCTAAAAACCCTAAAAATCAATAAAAACGTTGAAAACTATAAAAATCCTAAAAATCCCTAAAATCCCTAAAAACATAAAAACCCTAAAACCCTGAAAAATGTAAAAACAGTTGAAAACTATATAAAACCCTAAAAACCCTAAAAATCCTAAACAGATGCAAAAACCATAAAACCATAAACCCATAAAAACCATAAAAATCCCTAAAAACCTATAAAAGCACTAAAAATGATAAAAAAACACAAAAACCCTTTAAACCCCTTAAAATTTTAAATAGATTAAAAAACCATAAAACCATTAAAAAATAAAAATAT
This sequence comes from Viscum album, assembly GCA_963277665.1. Lineage (NCBI taxonomy): Eukaryota > Viridiplantae > Streptophyta > Magnoliopsida > Santalales > Viscaceae > Viscum > Viscum album. The sequence continues at coordinate 1,964,932,927 of OY728163.1, read as the reverse complement.
CCCTAACAATACAAACCAAATAAGAAGTAACAGAAAAAAACCCCTTATAATCCTTAAAAACCATAAAAATTATAAAAAATCTCTAAAAATTACAAAAAATGTAAAAACATTGAATAACGGAAAAACCTATGAAAACCATATAAACCATATAGAAACCTTAAAACCCTAAGAACACTTGAAACCACTAAAAACCTATAAAATGAAAAAATGCTAAAAAATATATAACCTTAAAAACCCTAAAACCCATCAAAATCCATAAAAACCTAAAAAATCATAAAATCATAAATAATAACTAAAACAAAAAAATGTAGAAAACCTTAAAAATCTTGAAAAACTCATACAAAACTTTAGATATCTAAAAACAATAAAACCCCCTAAAAACCCTAAAAATTATAAAAACACTTCAAAGTCTGTAAAACCCTAAAACCCCTAAAAGCAATACAACACATAAAACACATAAATAATTATAAAACCCACAAAAACAATAAAAACGGACTAAAAACTCAAAAAACCCTATAAAAATGATTTTTTTTAATAAACTATAAAAATTTAGAAACCCTAGAAAACTAAAAACCCCATCATTGTAGTAATAATCATTGGAACTCATTGAATAGGTAAATTTATTTTTTTCATTTCATAGGGTTTTGTAGAAGATGAGACGAAAAATTATCATTGGTTTGTGGAAATCTCTAGACTAGAATTGAGTTACCGAGGCTAGGTACTGCTTTATTATTTAGCATGTGATCCTTGACCACTTTCCAACACATGGTAGTTTGCAGTACAAGAGATTGGATTTTCCCCAAAAAAATCTTTTTCTAGCATTCCTTGAGACTATTGAGAATTTTTTTAAATTTTCAGTTCTATAAGATTATTTCTTCATCCTTCTTATGTGTCTGAATATAGATTGTTCATATGATTCAATTTATTTGTCTATAGGCTATTGTTATGAAATATTTATAGGGTATTATTTATTAGGTGTTTTATGGAAACTCATGTTTTCGCCCATGGTGTATCTTATCATGACAGAATAAAATAACCCCATTGTAATATTCCAAACTCATTTATTGTAATAAATTTCCTAATATTTAGGCAAATTAGGAGTTATTTAATCAGTTGGTCTTATAGTGATCTCTTATCAGAGGTGGATTATAATCCCCTAGTTTCATATTCTTTGTGATTTGAGGGAAGTCTCTTGTATCTGGTGTAGTTTTTCTGGTGCAATGTAGTGTGATGGTTTTCATAGGAATTACACTTCAAAGATATCAAATATTAGAGGTGTTTTCTTAAAACGCCACTTATTTTTTAAAAAAATATACCATCGGTTCATTAAAAACTGCTGCTAAATATGTTTTTTTAATCACCCACATATCCATCCCAAATTCTCCCCCACCCCCTAAGGTTGACACCCCCAAACCTCATTTTATTTGACCCCATAAACCCTTACACTGACCCCCTTATCCCCTTTATTATTGGTCCCTCTCTAACCCTCACCACTAGCTCCCCTTCTTCCCATTGCCATTGGCCCCTCTCTCATCCTCTATGCCAAATATCCTTCTCCCCCATGAGACCGACCCCTTTCTCAACCTTTTCTCCATCCCCCCTTCATTACCTCACCACTGGACCCTGTCTACCCCTCTCCTCTATCTCCCGTTCTCCCACTCACTATCAGGCCCTCTCTCCCCCTCACTGTCTCCCCTTCTCCCCTCACTGTTGGCCCCCTTCTACCCCTCATTGTCGTCTGACTTCTATCATGAGCTACCTAATCTCGAGCCTAAGGTTTTGGACCATCTATCCTCTAAACGGTCCATTTGACTACTCCCTAGGAATAGAAGTTAAAAAGAATGTGTGTTTGGATTTTATTGTACTTTGATTCTTGCTGTTTCATCACCATTATTCCATACTGTTAGTTAGAATTTGATTATTTTTTTCTAAGAATTTTAATTTTGGAGTTTATTTGATTATTTTATGGGTAATTATTGGTATTTAAGTGCTCTAGTCTATTTGGAGGTCTTGTGGGATATGGAGTATTGTGAGAGTCATCTATTGAGGTAGGCAGTTCCATTCATACATTTTAAAATCCTAACCCTTAAAAGGTTCGTGGAATTGGGTTTCAAGACAATATTTCAATTGGAGGTTTTATTTTTAATTATATTTTTCTAAATTCATAAAAATCACGTGGTTATCATTATTAGGAAATAATTTAAAGGAATATGTTTCCAATAATATTAATTTATTCTCTTTCATATTTTAGTCTAGTAGAGGGAACAATTCATTTTTTGGGAATAAGATTAAGTGGAACAAAATAAAAGGGAAATAAACATGGGTATCTTATTATGATTCATATGGAAAGTGCTAATGATAATGTGATTATAGTGTGTATAAGATGGGAATAAGATGTATATGTTCCAATATCAACCTCATGCATGTCATCATTATAGGATGGTGGGCCATTTTATGAAATATTTTGACTCGATCACATGGAAGAGTGGTGGTTGACATTAAAATCACATGATTGGATTGGTAAAAAAGGTTGGGTACCCATTTTGAATGAGTTAGTTTTCAAGAGTAGAGTTGTGAGGGTTCTTTGTAAATTTAATCATCTCATTATTAGAATCTTGGGAAACACCTTGTTATTTTGTTGGAGGAGGAGGAGGTTGAGGTTTATGATTGGATATCTACTGTGATATGTACCATCCTTATCACATACACTATTAGTTACGATATTATTGAAATTGAGGCATATAATTATATTATATCTAAACATATAGTTAATCTTGTGTGGTTTCATGTGTAGTTTATTATTTTCTTAATTGTTAATAATACTTCAATTGGGGATAAAAATAAATAATATTTCATGTGTATTTTCTAAATGATCATGATATATTATATGGAAATAAATTGTCCTTTATTAGGGTTGTACCCTGAAAGGGGTGATATAATTAGTCTATTATAAATATTAATATTTCCTTATATATGATTATATTATTTTCTCAAGTTGAGAAAAACATCACTCTCTCCCTTTAAATCACTATTGAGTGAGAAAAGAAGTAAATAAGATAATATATTTAAACTTGGTACATCCAAACTAGTCCAATCTAAGGAGAATGTATGCAGTGGAGTGTTAATGAACACAGAGAAATAGAATACTTATTCTACATTATTAAATAAAGGATATTTTTCTTTAAACCTCCATCATTATACACAATATAAGAAAAGAAAATGACATTAACTTTATTTTTTAAGATGAAAAATAAAATACTCTGTGATATAGATAGTTTTCTAATTCTCCTTCTATGACTGTCTTCTTCTTTGAAAAAATTAAATGGAAAATATTCTGAAAATCGGTTTTCACTTGTTATATAGACTTGAAAAACCACAAAAAGTAGAAATCATTGAATTTACCCATTGAATCCCACAAAATATCAATCAATACACCTAAAATTATTTATTATTATTCTCATAATATATTATATCTATAAATAGTCATAGAAATATTGCACACTAACATTCTATCACTCCCTTTTTTCATAGAAGATCCTGATATTTAATAAATAATGGAATTTCACTTTAGTTATGAAATGAAATTATCAAGATAGCATACATTCTTCTAAAATTCAAATGTACCCATTAGATATTTCATTAAATGCACCACATGATTTAGATTAAAAAAATAAGTTTTTAATTTCCTAAAAACCACCAAATTCCACATATGAAACTGAAAAAGAAATATTTCTCAAACATCTCAGAAATCATAATTCATAATGTGATGATGTTATTGATGGGATGATAGAGATTTGTCCAAGATTAATCTTCAGTAGAATGAATTTTTTAGTTTTTTACACTTTATTAATGATACCTATATTACATAGAAACCAAAATGATAAAAATTCCCAAAACGTTCATGATATGAAAACCCACCCATTATGTGATCATCTATATTCATGACATTAACAACCAATCATGGAGTGAACATATTTTCTATAAATCACCTAAATCTGTCCAAAATTCATTCATGATGTGATAACACAATCCAATTCCCAAATTAACTTCATAGGGTATTCATATTACCAATATACAACTGAGTTCATAGTGTAGCTTCTTTTTAACGATCATATTATTTTCAATCAGGTCAAATCATCATTATTGTCTTTCACACAACTCACATCATTAAAAACATCATCCAAACCTTTTTATTCATCTAGGGATATGAATGAATCTTTCTAATAAGACACCATTCAGTTCATCTATATAGTGGATATATGGTCACAAACTATATTATTCTAATTGAATTCATCCCTATTTTTTCTTTAGTTTATTTTTTTCTATATTTTGTTAATTTAAAATTCCCACATATATGTTTTCTAAATCATGTTGATATCCCAATTTATAACACAATTCATCTTTCAATTATTCGGCATAAAATAAATTTTTTCACTTTTTTTTGCATTGAATCCTTTTTTTATTTTCATAATGCCGATTTAGGATAAACGGTAACTACACAACCAAAACTCCACCTTCAAAACCATGGGTCCAGCGAAACCCCAACATCAAAAAGAAAAACAACATCCGAAATTCAAAAATCAAAAATAGACCAAACCATGTGATCAACTCGAGCCACACAACCTCGGGAAATGTGACAAATCCAACATCACCTCTAATCACCGGATCACCACACGCCACCCTACAGAAGACGGTGGAGCCATCGTCGAAGCCGCACATCATTCACAGCAGGACCAACATCAATCGTCAGAGCCGAAGCACCCACAGACCACCACCAGAATCTCAACCACTGAAAAACCAAAAAAAGAACCACGAACCACAACCTGTCCAGAACATACAAGTAATCAAGATCATCTGCATCCACCGAAGCACGGGAGAGCATCACCATCAACCATCAACATAATCATTGACACCACCGTCAATGGTCCAGAACCAAACATCCAAACCTCCGTGGCGTACATCCAGTCCAAAATCGATGATCCATCAAAAAAATTCCCAAACATCAAACCTACATAACCCTACTCAAAAGATTAAAGCAGGAAAACAGAAGAAATCGCCAAAAATACCGGACGAGAGCCCAGTAGAGAACTAGATCCAGATCCCATCGCCTCAATCTATCAAGCACGTAGGAGACACACTTCACCACCTATTGCACGCATCCAAAGAAGAAGCAGCTCCCTGAACAAGCAGAAACTGGGACTCAGCCTCTGAATAGATGTGCCACCGTAAAACCCTATCCAAAGAGTGGAGTCGAGCCCAGAAGTCGGAAAATCAAGCACATTGTCGAGAAGGCCGAGCCAAGGAGGTCGTCATCGTGGATAGAGAAACCAAGGAGAAAGGAGATTGAGTGGGATGATGATCCATTTGTATCCCTCCATGCAGCATATGATACACCAACCGCATTCCCCCTATACTATTTCTCACACCCTCTGTCTACGTCCCATCATTGGCTCAGCCGGTGCCTCCCCATTCAACAGCCTCAGAAGTGAGGGAGTAGGCCGCCACACCCAAATCGTTATAGGTATATTGGAGGGTGACTTTTGTAGGAATAAATTATAATATGAATAAATTTATTACACTTTTTTATACTAATAATTTATTTTTCATAAAATATGGAAACAATTCTTCTCTGGAGAAAAATATGAAAATTTTAAATATGTGGAATCTAAATGATCTAAATATAGTTGTCCCATTTGACATCAATGGGGTCTCAACGGATTATGTTGTGGGATTGTTTGGCCTAATACTAGGACATTTAGTGAATGATACTGTCGCCCTTCTGATTATATATTATGATTAGAGACATCTGCCTTAATCATGGAAAAATGATGATTTTTATTTACATATAAAGGTAATTTTTATATATTATGATGTAATTGAATGTCATTATGTTATTAAATACGAATATTTTCAGAATTAATTGCTTTTTATATATATATTTTAACTTTCCCAATGATGATATGATAACAGGAAAGTGAAAATTTAAAAATTTGGGAAAGAAATGGAATGATTTTAAATAGAGACTATTAAATGAATTCAATGATACTTCATTAAGCACCCAACACCTGTATAATAATCTACCAAATGGAGTACTTTGATAGAAATGGAATGGTTTTATTGATTTTCATGGATATGAGAATCAAATGTTATTTAAATATATATTATTATATCAATATCATTTTACATTTATACATGAATATGATAAAAATATGACATTGCATACATTACTATTAAATTACATTTTATTTATTTCTGGATGTTTGAAAGGAAAATGAATCAAGAAAGACTACGAAAATCATCCCTCACACTATAGGGTCAAAGATTATTTCTAGATGCCAATCGACTTTAGTAATTCTTTCATAAGATTCAATAATAAGAATAAAATATTATCTATTCAATATTTTGAATTTTTGATTTATCTTTTTTTATTGAAGACATGTAATTTAGGGCACCAATCATCCTAAACAGAATCATCATTGGATGTTCATAAAAAATATGATGGGAGTTTTATTTATGATCCAATCAAAGAAGTTTGGTTATGAATTAATTTTTCATTATAATAAATTATTATCAGTTGTAACTATGTCAATATATAATGATTCTAATATGACTGATATTAGATTTATAGGTAAAAAATAAAGAAATATGGGATGCCAATCCCGTACAGTCCTTCTCAGTCTCCTAGGATGACCTGGTTGGTAATGTCCATAGGAAGGACCATCTTGGTCTAGTGTGTGGGATGGGTTTGGGACCAGTACTATCTGAAATCATTGGCATGCCTCTGAGGATTGTAGGTTCATATACTATTAGTTGTAATCACTCCATACCTTGAGATACATAGAGATAGTTTATTTCTATGAAAAAATATCTTAGGAACTATGGGTTCATATATCATCTTTGTAAAAATCATTGGTTGATTTATATCGTAATATGACCAATTATATCCTTGGTGATGTTGCATCAATTACTGGTGGTGATCAGGTAAATTACAGTACTTCAAAATCATTCATTTTACAAACTTTTTTTGATTTTATGTTTAAATTTAAATGCACAACATTGTTTAATTTTAAATATAATTTTCATAAAGGTGATGGTAGTAGGAAGTTTATAGTGAGATTTAGAGGGTGATGAGAAGATATCATCATTTCCTAGTGATTAGTGGATAGAGTTTTTCCATTTATTATTTTTGGCACAGAGTTGACCATGTCGAGTGATCTGGTCTATGCATTATTTATATGTGCTCTTATTTCAAGATAGTGAAACATTCCATTTGTGTATATGTTGTGTACTCTAATTTATATGTACATTGATTATACTGAGTTACATTTGTTATGAGGTGTTATATTTTTGTTTCATTTTATTGTGGAATTTTGTGCATTGTTTTTATTTTTTCATGGATTTTTCTGGGGTTGTAGATTCTACAACTTTTTTTAAATTCATAAAAGATAATCAGTTTAAACCATTGATATATATATATATGTATATATTTTGGTGTTTTAAAACACTTCATTATCAATGTATATTTTTTGGTTGGAAGTTAAAACAACATCAAAAAATGAAAAACATTAATTTAGAAGTGGTTTGCTCCATTTTAGCAGTGGTTTTTTTAAAAAGATTCATAATTTAGCATCAGTTTTAACGTCCACTAAAATATCAGATTTTTTGGTTAGAAAACTACCGTTAAAACATATAAAACCACCATTAAATACTATTTCTTAGAGAATTCATAAATAAAATTTCTAAACGGAAGGAACCATGGTGTATTGGATGCCTACGAATATTTTAGCTATGTTTTTTGAAAATCGTCACAAAACCATTTAGAGATTGTTTAAAACACTGCCAAATAAAAAAAGAGCCGCTAAATGGAGATTTTTATGTAGTTTGATTTGATGTTTCTGTGGATATCTAGGTGTGGGATCATGATCTATAGGGATATTATTAGGTGTCGTTGCCAAGGATATCTAGGGAAGGTTCTTCTATGATAATGTGGATTGGATATTTTTTTTCTATTTGAGTGTGATGGTTAGCTCCTATTCAGGATATGATGGGATTTTTTTATTTTTGTATGGTTGATTTGTTATGGGTGTGATGGTCGCTTAGGATTTTTTTAGAGTTTGGTGTTTTTATAGTGTTTTATTATTTTTTTTCTCAATTGGTTCTTATTTCAAGGCATGTTCTAGGTTGCATTAGATATTGGGGAGCCGAATAAAGGGTGATGGATATGTGATATTTTGTTATTCTATCGGGGCTGATGTAAGCTAGAATGAATTATTCTTGAGTCATTGTAAAGTGAGTCTTAATGTTGTTGTTTGGATATGGTTTTTTTTGTTCCCCCATATCAGGGGTATTCTTGTGTTGTTTCTATAGTACTGGTTGCGGTTGTCTATATATTCTAAGAACCATGTTAGCTATTGGTATATTGGGAATCATGTGGGTTAGTGGTTGTTTCTAGATTCGGGGTGTTGGATTTTTAGATTTTATCTCGTGTGGATGGATGGTTAGCATGTTGGAGATGTGTTTAGGATAAATTTGGGGTGTTGGCGCTTAGTGACTCACCCTTTTTTGGATCTCTGTGGCGGGTGGTTCTCTTATGGGCCTGTTTGTTGTGGGTGGTTGTTATCATTGGTTAGTTATGGTTACACGGTTTGGGTTCGTGGTGTGGTGTTATTCGTGAGTTCTCTTGGTTAATGGATTTTGTTAGTTATTTTTTCTATGGTTATTGTCTTGAAAGTCCCTTATGAAGATGATTGTAGACGAAACTTTAGGGCTGTCTGGATGTTCAGGTGGGTTTAGATTCTAGTTTTTGGGGATTATAGGGTTTTAAGGGGTGGGTTTCATTGATTAGTATTTATGGTACTTTGGTCTTGGTTGTTGTGTTCTTTGATGAGATACTATTGTGTTCTGGTTCTGGGGTTGTTAGTTGGGTGTTTTTGAGTGTGTGTGTGTGTGTGCATGTGTGCAGGTGGTAGAGTGTTCATCCAAGTGACTTGTGTGTGTGAATTGGTGTTCAGTAGGTTGATGGTGTGTGCATGTGATTATGGGTGGTGATGCAATCATTCATGTGTTTTCTTCTTGCTTGATTTTTTTCTCCTCTTTGGGTGTTGTCTCAGCTTTGGACCTTATTTTATTGTGCTACCCTTCAGAGTGATCACATGCATTATTCATGGTGTTTCTTTAGGTTATTTAATAGGTTCAATGGGGTTTTAATTTGGGTTTTTATTATTTTGGTTGTTGTCTAGTAGTCCTACCAGTGTTTTTGGTGGATTGATGGAGGCACTAGTTTGACTGTTTGTTGTTTTTGGCCTTGTGTGTGTGGAGGATTCATTAGTTTTTCATTATTATTTTTTGTCTGGGGTGATCGGTCCTCTAGGGGGGGGGGGATTCTAGGCATTCTAGGATTCTATGTTTTTTTAGATGGGCTTTGTGAGGTTCTTGGTCTCATATTCCTATTTTTGGTTTGGATGGACTTTGTGAGATTTATTGGGCCTTTCTATGGTGTGCTTGCATGAGGTATCTTAGGAGTTGGGTTCACTTCTGCATTGCTATTTATTTTCACCTATTATCTATTAGTTGGTTTACATTCATTTGATTGTTTTTACTCCAATTACCATTCTTATTATATAATTCATTCATCTTTTCTCACAAAAGAAAAAACCCAAACACCCAAAAACACCAAAAAAACCCCTACAAATGACTAAGAATTCTAAAAACCCCTAAAAATCCTCATAAATACCAAAAATCACTCAAACATAAAAAAACCTAAAACCCTAAAAACCCTAAAAAATCATAAAACCAATAAACACTAAAAAACTATAAAAATATAAAAAATGATAGCCGCAAAAAAACTTATATAATCTATAGATACTATCAAAATCCCTAAAACCCCTTGAAAGCACAAAAATCATTAAAAGGACCTAAAAGTCCATAAAACATAAAAACATAAAACAATGAAAATCCCTGAAAATTCCTAAGAAAACCTTAATACTCGAGGAACACATAAACCCCCTAAAAACCAAAAAAATTCTAAATAACCAATAATCCTTAAAACCCAAAAAAACCATAGTCAGCTTCACAAGCCATAGAAACCCTAAAACAACTAAAAAATTAAAAATAATTTAATACCATAAAATGTTAAAAAACTCTAACACCCTAAAATCTACAAAAAATCAATAACTCCCAACCCCCCCCAAAAAAACATAAAAACATAAAAACCCTTAGAACCCAAAAAATCCCTAAAATCCATAAAAACATTAAAAATACCTAAAAATACCTTAAAATGTAAAAGACTCTAAAAATCTGGAAAACCCCTAAGAAAAACTAAAAAACATAAAAACAATTAAGACCCCTAAAAACCCCAAAATTTCTAAAATGAATAAAAATCCTAAAACCATAAAGAATATAAATAACATTAAAAAACCTTAAATACCCTAAAAATCCTTAAAACTCTAAAAATATAATAAAACCACTAAGTAAATTTAAACACTAGAAAATTTTAAAAAAACTCTGAAATCTTTTAAAACCCTACAAACTCAAAAAAAAGCATAAAAACATTTAAAAGCCTAAAAACCCATAAATTCCTAAACTCCCTAAATCCCATAAAAATCATAAAAGTCCCCAAAACCCCTAAAATGTAAAAACCCTAAAAACCATGAAAAACATTAATAAAATCATAATAACCTTAAAACACTTAAAACCCCCAAAACAAATACTAAAACTCTAAAAAAATCCTAAAACCCTAAAAACCATAGAAACTACAAAAATCCTGAAAACCCCCTAATGCCCCTAACATCCAACTAAAAACTATTGAAACCCTTTAAAACACAAATAATTTTAAAAAAACTATTAACCCTTTAAACCCTAAAAACTAAAAAATCCCTAAACCCCCCCCCCCCCAAAAAAACCTGAAAATACTTTAAAAGCCATAAAATCCTTAAGAATACTTAAAACCATAAAATCCTAAAAAAGAAATAAAATCCCCAATAATTTTAATATCCATAAAAACATTGAAAACCCCAAAGAAAACCATAGAAACCTAAAAAAAATTAAACCCCTAAAAATATAAAAATCCCTAAAAACCTAAAATCAAAAAAATCTTGAAAATTATAAAACCCATAAAATCCATAAATCCTAATAAAAACTAGAAAAACCCCCCAAAACCAAGAAAAAACTATAACAATTCATGAAACACCGAAATAAATTAAAAAAACTGAAAAACTCTAAAACCATCAAAAACTCAAAAAACCCCATAAATACCTAAAAAAGCATAAAACCCCTTAAACTCATAAAAAACCACAACACCCTTAAATATTCCTAAAAACACTAAAAACCAAAAAATCCTTAAAAATATATAAGAATCCAAAAAAACATTAAAAAATATAAAAACCCAAAAAACCCATAATTATATTAAAAACATAAAAACATTTAAAACCTTTAAAATGCTAAAAATTGATAAAAATACAAAAAAAATCCCAAAAAATCCCTAAAAACATAAAAACAATAAAATATCCCTCAAACCCCTAAAAACATAAAGATTCCTAGAAACCATAAAAAAATGACAAACCTTAAGAATTCTATAATAACCATAAAACACTTAATACCCCTAAAACCGCTAAAAACACTAAAACCCTAAAAACCCTAAAATAACATAGAAACCCTAACACCACTAAAAACCATATAACTCCTAAAACCTTTGAAACCCCTAAACCAAAAGAAACACTAATAATGATTTAAACCCCTAAAACATTAAAAACTCTATAAACAATAAAATCCCAACAAACTCAAAAAACCAAAAAAATCCCAAAAACCAGCAAAACCCTTAAAAACCTGAAACCACTCAAAATCCCTAAAAACCATAAAAAATCAAAAACATAAAAATACCTAAAATTCCCTAAAAAAATTAAAAAACTAAAACACCATTAAAAAATATACGAAAACATAAGAAATATAAATTGCATACAACCCCTAAAAGACTAAAAAATTTAATAACTCAAAAAACCATAAAACCCCAAAAATGCTTAAATCCATCAAAATACTAAAAACCCAAAAAACCACATAAAAATCATAAAAATCAATAAAAATCATTAATGATTAAAAAAACTAATAACATAGATAAAACCTTATTAAATGACAAAAACCTAAAACCCTTAATCCCCTAGAAAATGTACAGAATTTTAAAAACCAAAAAAACCCTAAATGCCCAAAAGCACCTTGAAACCATAAAACCCCTTTAAATCTTAAAAAACCCAAACACTAAAAACCTATAAAAACTATCAAAACCAATCAATCCCATAAAAATTTTAAAAAACTCTAAAAAACCTTAAAATGAAAAATAAAAAAAATAAAACCCAAAAAACTATAAAACCCTAAAATCCCTAAAAACCCTCAAATTTCCTAAAAACCAAAATACCCAATAAAATACTAAAAGATCTTTGAAAATATATAAAAATGTAAAAAACCCTAAAACCCCTATGAAAACCATAAAAATTAAAATACACTAAAAAACCCTAACAACCAAAAACACTAAAAATCCCAAAAAACCCATAAAAACCATAAAAACGCAAAAAACCTTAAAATATCTAAAAATAATAAACCCAATAAATCCTAAAACCCAATAAATACTCTAAAAATAAATTAAATTCATAAAATCCTTTAAAAATCTATGAAACCATAAAAATAGTAAAAATCCTGAAAATCCATAAAATCCTCAAAAATGCATAAAAAATCTATAAAATACCAAAAAATCCAAATTTTTTTAAAAAACCCAAAAAACCCTATAAAACCCTACTAAATCATTTAAAAAACATACAAAAATTAAAACCACTAAAAATCCTAAAAAAGTGAAAACCCCTAAAACCCTTTAATACGCTCAAAACCATCAAAATTCTTAAATCCCCTAAAAATAAAATAAAAATCCAAAATATCCGAAATATCCCTAAAATACCTTAAATAATAAAAATCTATAAAAACTCTTAAATACCTTAATAAAAAATAAAAATCCTAAACAATACATAAAAACCCTAAAAACAAAAAAATGATAAAAACCCAGAAAAACACTAAAAACCCTAAATAATCATAAATACCATTAAAATCATTGAAATCCTAAATACCCTAAAACCCATAAAAAACTAAAACCACTAAAAACTATAAAAACCCATAAACCCCTAAAAACTCAAAAAAATATATGAAATAATAAAACCCTGCAAATCTCATAAAAACACAAAAAACCCAAAAACCCCATAAAAACCCTAAAAACTCTGAAAACCTAAAAAAACCCTAAAAACATTAAAAACCCATAAAAATAATAAACATCACTAAAAATCCCTAAAAATGTAAAAACCCTAAAAACATAAAAAACCAAAGAAAACCAAAAAAGCATAAAAACACATTAAACCAATAAAAACCTAGAAAATGCTAGAAACACAATAAACCCTAAAAACATTAAAAACCACAAACACATACAACATTAAAATCCCTAAAGACCAATAGAAACCATAAAAACCCAATAAAATCTTTAAAACCTCATTAAATCTATAAAAATGTTACAAAACTATGAAAAAAATTAAAACCCCTACAATTTTAAAAAGTTTAATGACATAAAAAACCATAAAACCCCAAAAACCCAAAAAAAAACAATAAAAACACTAAAAAACCTTAAAAACCCTAAAACGACAAAAAATACTAAAATATATTTAAACATCTAAAAATGATCAAAAAATTAAAAATCTTAAAATCGAAAAAACATTCAAAAAACCCCAAAACCATCAAACCCCAAAAAATGCTAAAAGCCATCAAAATACTAAAAAACCAAAAAAACACCAAAAAATCATAAAAATCCATAAGAATCATTAAAAAGTAAAATCACTAATGACATTGATAGACCCTAATTAAATGATAAAAACCTGAAACCCTTAAAACACCTAGAAAACATGCATAATTTAAAAAACCCAAAAAACCCTAAAATCCCAAAATCACCTAAAAACCATAAAACCCCCTCAAACATTATAAAATCCAAAACACTAAAAAACAACTAAAATCTATAAAAACCCATGAAACCCATAAAAATGTTAAAAAACTCTAAAAAACCTTAAAATCAAAAATAAAATTACAATAACACCCAAGAAACTATAAAACCCTAAAATCTCTAAAAACCCTAAAAATTCCTAAAAACCATAAAAACTAATAAAATCCTAAAATAACTTTAAAAATATATAAAAATTTAAAAACCCCTAAAACCCATATGAAAACCATACAAATGAAAATACACTAAAAAACCCTAAAAACCAAAAACATTAAAAATTCCAAAAAAAAACCCATAAAAACCATTAAACCCCTAAAAGCCCTAAAATCACTGAAAATCATAAACCCACAAAACCCTAAAACCCACTAAATACTCTAAAAACTAATTAAATGATTAAAAAACTTTAAAACTCTAAAAAACCATAAAAGCTGTAAAAATACACAAAATCCCTAAATTCCTCAAAAACCCATAAAAATCTAAAAAATACCAAAAAATCCAGAAAAAATTTGAAAACCCCAAAAAAACCTATACAACCATAATAAAACATTAAAAAACTAAAAACACTTAAAAATACTAAAAATCCTAAAACAAGATAAAACCCCTAAAACCCTTTAAAACACTCAAAACTATCCAAATCCTTAAATCCAACAAAAATGAAAAAAAAATCCCAAAATTCCACAATATCCCTAAAATACCTAAAATCATAAAAATCTATAAAAAACCAATAAATAACTTAATAAAACCTTAATATCCTAAAAATTATGTAAAATACCTAAAAACCTAAAAATGATAAAAACCTTATAAACACTAAAAACACCCTAAAAACTTTAAAACATCATAAAAACCATTAAAATCATTGAAAGCCTAAAAACCCTAAAAACCAGTAAAAAACATAAAACCACTAAAAACTATAAAAACCCATAAACCCCTAAAACACAAAAAAATATAAGAAATATTAAAACCCTAAAATTCTCATAAAATCACAAAAATAAACCAAAAACCCCATAAATCCCATAAAAAGTCAAAAAAACCCAAAAAAAAACCTAAAAACCTTAAAAACCCATAAAAATCATAAAAATTCATCCCTAAAAATGTAAAAACCCTAAAAACATAAAAACCCAAATAAAACCTTAAAAGAAAAAACACATTAAACCCGTAAAAACCTAGAAAATTATAGAAACACAATAAACCCTAAAAACATTAAAAACCATAAACACATAAAACTTTAAAATCCCTTAAGACCAATAAAAACCATAAAAATCCACTAAAATCCTTAAAACCCCATTAAATCTATAAAAATGTTACAAAACTATGAAAAACATTAAAAACCCTAAAATTTCAAAAAAACCAAAAACCAAAAATAAATTATAATACACTAGAAAACACTTAACCCCCAAAAATTCCTAAGAAACCTAAAACCCATAAAAATTTAAAAAAGCCCAAAAATCTCAGAAAACATAAAAAACCATAAAACCCTGAAAACCCTTAAGAAAACTATCAAAACTAAAAATACGTAAAACACCTAAAAATCCAAAATTCACTTAAAACCTCTAAAAACACTAAGAAATAATAACCCAAAAAACCCCAAAAAACCCCCTAAAACCCCTTAAATACATAAAACCCTAAAAACCAGAAAAATTATAAAAATCCCAAAAAAATCCCAAAAAATATAAAAAGAAATAAAACCTTAAAACCCTAAAAAACTTGAAAACACCTAATAAAACCTTATAATCCTAATAAACATAAAAACCTAAAGACACTTAAAACCCAAAAACACTATTAAGACCCTAAAACCCCTATAAACCACTAAGAACCAAAAAATCCATAAAAATTTAAAAATCACTAAAAATTCACAAAAACCCTAGAACCTCTAAAAACTAAAATAACCATTTAAAACCCAAACATAATTAAAAAATTCTAAAATATGTAAAATCACAAAAAAATCAAAAAAACCCTAAAACCCCAAAAAACTACATGAACCATAAAACCTAAAACCCCTAAAAATCCATAAAATTCCTAAAAAATACCTTAAAATAACTAAAAGCATAAAAATAACTAAGAAAATACAAATAAACAAAAAACAACATAAAAACCTAGGAAAACCCCAAACTCTTAAAATCCTTTAAACCCTGAAAACCCTAAAATAGTTTAAAAATATTTAAACCCCTTAAAACCACTTAAAATGTTAAAAACATGAAAAAACACTAAAACCCCTAAAATTACCTAAAAAACATAAAATACCTAAAATACATAATAACCCAAAAAATATTAAAACCATAAATCCCATAAAAACAATAAAACCAACCAAAACTCTTAAAATCCTCTAAAAAACTAAAATATTAAAAAAAACTCTAAAAAGGACGCAACAGACAAGGGAGTGGAGGGGTCAAACGACCCGCACCCAAAAAACAACAAAAAATCATATTGTCCCAAAAACCAAAAAATAACATGAGCACCCTAAATACTATAAATTCCCAAAAAATCACTAAAGTTATGTAAAAAAACCATAAAAACCATAAGAGAACCTAAAAAAATCTAAAATCACTTAAAACCTCTAAAAACACTAAGAAATGAAAACA
This sequence comes from Viscum album, assembly GCA_963277665.1. Taxonomy (NCBI): domain Eukaryota; kingdom Viridiplantae; phylum Streptophyta; class Magnoliopsida; order Santalales; family Viscaceae; genus Viscum; species Viscum album. The sequence continues at coordinate 1,964,916,331 of OY728163.1, read as the reverse complement.
AAACAAAAAAATCCATAAAATCATAAAAATATAACAAAACCAAAAATATCCATAAAAACCTAAAAACTAGTAAAAATCATCAAAAATCCCTAAAATTCCAAAATAGGTAAAGAAATCCCTAAAAACACAGAAAATCCCTATGAAAAGCTTAAAAACCTAAAAACACCTAAACTATATAAAAAACCTAAAAACCATAAAAACTATAGAATCCCATAAATCCTTAAAACCGTAGGCCCATTTAACCCTTAAAAACCATAAAAACCCAAAAAACTATAAAAACCCTCTAAAAAATCTAAAATTCCTTTCAACACCTAAAATAATTAAAAAATATAAAAAACATAAAACCCCTAAAAATTTAAAAAAACCATAAAAAACAAAAAAAACATAGAAACCCCAAAAAATAAATAAGAAAAAAATACTTCAGAATCCCTAAAAAATATAAAATAATATATTTTTTAAAAAAATCCCTAAAAAATATAAATACATAAAAACCAAATTAACCATGAAAAATCATAAGAAACCATTAAAAGAAAAAAATACTTAAAAACCATAAAAACATAAAAAACTAAAACAATAAAAACCCCTAAAAACACAAAAACCCTCAAAATTCATAAAATATTAAAAGGCATAAAAATCATATAAAATTCCTAAAAACCATGAAATATAACAACCAATAAAAACCCTAAAAAACTAAAGAAAATTTTAAAAACCAAAAAACACAAAAAACCCCAAAAAAATAAAAACGATAATACCCTAAAAAGACAATAATACCAAAAAACCCCTAAAAGAAAAAAAAATCACTAAAACCATAAAAATGATAAAACACATAATAACCCTAAAAAACAAATAAAATCTCTAAAAACCAATTAATTTACTTAAAACAATGGAATTTATAAAAACCCTTAAAACCCTGAAAACTAAAAAAATCCTAAAACCCATAAAACATTAAAACATCCATGAAAACCTAAAAACACTTAAAAAAATAAAAGCCATAAAAAAATTTAAAACCCTAAAAATCCCTAAAGTCCATAAAAACTGAAAAATCCCATAAAAACCAAAAACACCAAAAAAACCATTAAAATAACTTAAACCCAATAAAACCACTAAAAATATAAAAACCCTGAAAACCTCTAAAGACATTAAAAATATAAAAGACCTTAAAAGAGTAAAAAACCAAAAAAATTAAAATATTAATTAAACCATAAAGCCCTAAAAACCATAAAACACTAAATCCCCTCAAAATCCAAAAAAACACTGTAAACTGTATAATCCTAAAAAATCCCTAAAAATACCTAAAAATATAAAGAAACACTAAAAATCATGGGGAACACTGAAAAACCCCAATTGAAATATTAAATACCTTGAAACAATTAAATCTTCTACAAATGCTAAAAATTATAGAATGCATAAAAACCATAAAACATCTAAAATCCCTAAAAAACCATCAAAATTCATAAAAATCAAAAAAAACCATAATAATATTAAAAACCCCTAAAAATACCTAATATCAAAAAACCTCTAAAACATGGAAATAATATAATAAACCCTTAAAATCCTGAAAACCCTCAAACCCCATAAACCTAAAAATATGCTAAAAACTATAAATAACTTTAAAAGTTTCTAAAACAAAAAATAAATCCTAAAAAACATAAAAACCATAAAAGAGATAAAAACCCTAAAACCCACATAAAACACTAAAACCCATTTAAACCCCTAAAAAATATAAATAAATATAAATAACTAAAACCCCCTAAAAATGAAAAAACTCATAAAACCTTAAAATAGCTATAAAACCTCAAAACACCTCAAATTCCCTAAAAAACTAAAACAATTAGAAAACCATAAAAATCCATAAAAATCCCAAAAACGTAAAGAACCCAAAAAAATTAAAAATATTAAGAAAAACCTAAAAAACTAAAAAACAATTAAAATCCCTAAAAACGTATGATACTAAAATCCCTAAAAAGCCCAAAAAAACCAAAAACCCATAGAACCCCTAAAAATATTGAATAATCCCAAAAAACAACAAAAATTCTAAAATTTTCCAAAAAAGTCCCTAAAAACATAAAAAACCCAAAAAACAATGAAAACCCTAAAAACAAAAACGCCCCTAAAGGCCTAAAAATGCTAAAAACACCAAAAAACCAAAATAGACCCTATAAACCTAAAAACCACTAAAAACCATAAAACCTATAAAACCATGAAAACATTAAATACCCTTACAAACCATAAAAACCACTAGATACTATAAAAACTATTTAAACCCGTAAAAATGTTAAAAATCTCTAAAAATCATAAAAACCCTAAAAATTCAAAAAACACCTGAAAATAAAAAAAACATAAGACCCCTGGAAACCCTAAAAATCATCAAAATTCTTAAAAACTCCAAAAAATTAAAAATCATTAAATCCCTAAACATTAGAGAAATGTAAAAAACCCTAAAAAACCTGAAGATACGAAGGAAAACCAATAAAACTTGAAAATAGTTAATACCACTAAAAACCAAAAAAACATTCAAAACTATAAAAAATTACAAAACTTCAAAATTCCTAAAAACCAAAGAAACCATAAAAATCCAAAATATATATAAAAATGTAAAAGTCTATAAAAACCGTGAAAATATTTTAGAAAACAGAAAAACCCTAAAAACACTGAAATATCTTAAAAATGATAAAAATACTAAAAATAAACAAAAGACACTAAAACCCTAAAACCCTTAAAACGACCAAAATTCAATAAACCATTAAAAACACCTAAAAAACTATACAATCCCTTAAAAATATGAAAAAACTCTAAAAACCCAATAATCCATAAGAAATTTTAAATAACATTAAAATCCATAAAACCCTAAAAAACTCAAAAAAACCAACCAAACACAAAAAAAACCAAATCACTTAAAAATACTAAAACCCGTCAAAATCCCAAAAAACACTAAAAAGCCATAAAATATTATAAATTCCATAAAAATATAAAAAACCCCTAAAAACATGAATAAACCTAAGAAAAAGTTAAAACCTAAAAACAATTAATACCCTTACAAAACCAAAAGAAGGATAAAAATCTTTAAAATGTTAAAGAAATTAAAAATACCTAAAAATCATTAATTTCCCTCAAAACTCTAAAAACACTAAAAAATATTAAAATCCTAAATGGACTAAAAATACCTATAGACATAAAAAACATAATAACACTAAAAAATACTAATAAAATCTTTAGATCCTAAAAATACTTAAAACACTCAAAAAAACCAAAAATCGGCTAAAACCCCAAAAAACCAAAAAAAAAATCCTAAACAAACTAAAAACCATAAAAATATATAAAAATAATAAAAATAAAAAATTACTAAAAATTATTACAGAAGTAAAAAATTCTAACAAAACCTTAAAACCCAAAAAAATTAAACCACTAAAAACTAAAAAATACTAAAATCCATAAAAGGACCATAAAACCCCTAAAACCATAAAAATCCATAAAAACCATAAAATCAATAAAATCCATATAAACCCATAACTATTTTGAAAAACACTATAAACATTATAAACCCGGAAAAAATAAAAAAACACTAAAAACCCAAAAACTGAAAAAAAATCCAAAAAACCCACAAAATCCCTAAACCCCTAAAAGCAGTAAAAATAGTAATAATTCAATAAAAATCATTTATAATTTTAAAATACATAAACTAACCAGAAATATCAAAACAAAATCATATAATCCTTAAAATACATCAACCCCCCCAAAAACCTAAAAAATGGAAATCCCATAATACCGTAAAATCCCTAAAAAACCTAAAACCCCTCAATTTCTCTAAGATCCATAAAAACCCTAAATATCCCAAAAAAATCTATAGAAATCCCTAGAAGCATAAAAATTCCATTAAAATTAAAATACCTGGGAAAACCGTAAAAATATAAGAGCACCTTTTACCCCGTAAACCCCTAAAAATCCAAAAAAATCAAAACCCCCAAAAAATCATAAAACCCTAAAAATACTTCAAACCCATAAAATCCACTGAAATTCCTAAAACCCATAAAAACCCAATGAAACCCATAAAACCCTAAAAACAACAGAAATGGAAACAAAACCCATTTAAATAAATAAAACATTAAAAAATTCTAAAAAACCTTAAAACCATTAAAAATCGAAAAACCCTAAAACCCGAAACGAACACATAAAATTATAAAATACATTAAAATCCCAAAAAATACCTATAACTATAAAAACTAAAAAAATCCTAAAAAATACAAAAAAAATCCCTAAAAAATGTTAAAAACCCAAAAAAATAGAAAAACCCTAAGAAATATTTTAAAACATAAAAACAATAAAAAAATCCTAAAAATCCTAAAATAACCCTGCAAACCATAAAAGACTAATACCCTCACAACCCAAAAAAATACTCCAAATCCTTAAAAGTTCTTAAAAAACTAAAAAAATCATGAAACCCTAAATAACACTATAAAAACCATACAAACCAAATAACACTTTACACTCACAAGAAAAACTAAAAAACACTAAAAATAACTAAACCCAATACAACCCATAAAAATAAAAAAAATTACTAAAATCATTAAAAATATAAAAAAATCATAAAACCTTAAATAAGACTAGGAAAACCAAAAAAAACCTAAAAACAAATAAAACCCCTAAGAAATACTAAAAACACTAAAAACCCTTAAAATACAATAAAATCCCTAAAACCCCAAAAATAAAAAAACCCCTAAAAACATAAAAACCCATAAAAACACTAAATATCCACTGAAAAAATTAACAACTTATTAAACCCTTAAAAATTGTAAAAATCCTAAAACCATCAAATCCCTAAAAATAAAAAAATCCATAAAATCCCAAAAAACAAAAAAAGAAGAAAAAAAACATAAAGAACCCTAAAACCATAAAAATCATTAAAAACCATAAAAACTATAAAAATCCTACAAAATATATAAAAACATAAAATCCCTTAAAACCTTTAAAACCCTAAGAAAAACATAAAATAATAAAAACACTTAAAACTCATAGAAATCCAAAAATTGGGAAGAAACCAAAAAAACCATGACACCCTAAAACCCCCTACACCCCCCTTAAAATACCAAAATCCCTAAAAAACTATACAAATACAAAATGCCTAAAAAATTCCTAAATATTTAAAAATCATTATATCCTTGAAAAACCTTAAAAAATGATAACCAATAAGAAATCTTAAAACCTAAAAAAATACTGAGAAAAATTCAAAACCCTAAAATCACTTAAAACACTAAAAACACTTAAAGAACCTAAAACCTCTAAAACACCTAAAAACATAAATACCGCTAAAAACATTAAAAAATATTAAATCATAAAAACCTTAAAAACATTTAAAAACTCATAATACCATTTAAACCCGAAAATTGATTAAAAAAATCAAAAAACCCTACAAACTAAAAAAACCCAAAATCCCCAAAAAATTTTAAAATACCCAAAAATACTAAGAACCAAAAAATACCTCTGAATCCCTATAAATCCTAAAAACCATATAAATCCTAAAAAAACATACCAATGAATAAAAACATGAAAATCCCAAAAATTCTTGAAACCCCCTAAGAAAACCATAAAAACCTAAAAAACATAAAATCCGTAAAAACCAAAAAAATGATAAAAATCCTAAAAAACCCAAAAAGAAACTCGAAAAGACAATAAAATTCCTAAAATCCCCAAAAATCGCTAAAAATGTTGAAAACCCAAAAACAGTAAATACTCCAAAAGACCCTAAAACCTATAAAACACAAAAAATACATAAAAACACTAAAAATTTTGAACTCTAAAACCCATAAAAATACTAAATACCACTAAAAACTATTAAAATTACTCTAAACACCTAAAAAAATTAAAAATATACTAAAATACCTTTAAACCCCTAAATACAAAAAAACACATAAACTCCCAAGAAACCCTAAAAACCTAAATACCCTAAAAACAATAAAAAAATCCTTATAGTTACCTAAAAACAAAAAATCACTAAAAACCCTGAAAAACCTTATGAAAACCGCAAAAAGATAAAATAACTTAACATCCTTAAAAAATTAGAAAAATCATTAAAAACCTAATAAAATAAAAACCCTAAAACCTATCAAAATCATTAAAAAACCTAAAAACCTATAAAAATCATCAAAAATCCATAAAATTACAAAAAAACAGTAAAAATATCTAAAAACATAGAAAATCGATAATAAAACAATAGAAACCTAAAATAACATAAACCACATAAAAGCCTAAAAACACAAAAAACCCTAAAACCCCCTAAAGGACCTAACACCCTAAAAACCCTAAAACCTATAAAACACAAAAAATTCTTAAATGCCATAATACCCTACCAACTATCAAAAAAATCTAAAAACCATTTAAACGCGTAAAATCATTAAAAAATCTATAAAACAAAATACACATCAAAAATAAAAAACCCAAAAATACCAAACAAACCATAAAACCCATAAAAATCATAAAAATGATAAATCCCTCAAAGTCCCTAAAACTCGATAAAATCATAAAAATTCTTAATGCCCTAAAAATCGTTAAATAATTAAAAAACACTGAAAAATCATAATAAAACATTAAAACCCTAAAAACACTTAAAACCCATAAAAATATATAAACTCTAAAACCATAAAAAACGATAAAAACACTAAAAACACTATCACCCTCAAAATCCCCAAAAACATTAAACCCCTTAATAAACATAAAAAAATCCAAAAAATTCCCTAAAAACATAAAAACCTCTAAAATTCCAGAAAACCTGAAATAAAACCTTAAAAACATAAAAACAAATAAAACCCATAGAAAAAAAGGATAAATATCCTAATAAGAAACTAAAACAAAAAAACACCTAAAACCCATTAAACATCTAAGACCTTTAAACCCCTAATGACCCTAAAACCCCACTAAAAGCTCTAAACAACCCGTTATGAACTAAAAATAATAATAAAAAATTCAAACCCTTTAAACCCAAAAAAAACTAAAAAATACTTAAAAAATAAAGACCCTAAAACAACATTAAAAACCAAAAAACACATAAAATCAATAAAAACACTAAAAAATGATGAAACAACAAAACCTCTAAAAAGTCCATCAAAACCCCAAATACCTCAAATCCCATAAAAACCTAAAAGAATTTAAACATACCTAAAGACCATTAAAACCCTAAGACCACTAAAAATATAAAAACCCTTTAAACCCCAAAAACATTAAAAAACTCTAAAAATCATAAAATTTTGAAAACCCCGAAACATCAAAAGTCCCAAATAAACCATAAAAAAATTCTAAACACCCTCAAAATCCCTAAAAACATTAAAAACTATATAATCCTAAAAACTTCTTAAAAATTCATAAAAATATAAAAAACACTAAAATCCCTAGAAAATTCTAGAAAACCTATAAAAATAATAAAAATGTAGGAAAACATAAAACACCTAAAATACATAGACACACTAAAATGCCTAAAAAATCTTAAACACCTAAAAACCATAAAGCCCTCAAAATCTATAAAAAAATCTTAAAAAACCATAATAATCTCAAAAAATAACATAAAATCCCTAAAATTATAAAAAACACTAAAAATCCTAAAAGGACATAAGAAAACCTGAAAAATCTAAACACACATAAAACAATAAAAAACATAAAAAAGGGTAAAAACTCTAAAAAACCATAAAGACCGTAAAAACCCTATTAACAACTAAAAATATTAAGAACACAAAAAGCCAATAAAACCCATAAACCCACATAAAGTTAAAAAAAATTAACCCTTAAATACCTTAAAAAACACTAAATACCTTGAAAACCTTATAAAATAAAAATCCCTAAAAACCAAAAAAAAATCCATAAAGACCCTAAATCCATAAAAATTCTTAAAAATCTTAAAATACCTTAAAACCCCCATGATATACAAAAAATTCTCACAAAAATAAAAAACATTGAAAATACACAAAAAACATTATAAAATAAAAATAATTAAAAAAACTAAAAAACCTATAAACACTATAACAACTAATAAACGTAAAAACCAAAAAAACTATAAAAAACCTAGAACCCATAAAAATCCCTAAAAACAATGATAACCCTAAAAACAGAAAAATCCCATAAAACCCTAAAAAATGGTAAAACCCCAAAATCCCATAAAAGTCTCTAAAAAACTAAAAGAAACCAAAACCCATAAAACCCCCTAAAAACAAAAAAAACATAAATAAACTTACAAAACATAGAAACCACTAAAAAAATATAAAAACCGTTTAATCTTTTAAATATTTTAAATATATCTAAAACATCTATAAACCCTAAAAAACTCAAACACCCCACACCCAAAACCCCAAAACCCCCAAAAAACTCCTAAAATCCATAAAACCCCTCAAAATAACTAAAAACCCTAAACACATTAAAATTATAAAATGCCCTAAAAATCCTAAAATAGTAAAAAAATATATACAATCCCTAAATATCTCTAAGAAAACCTTAAAAACCTAAAAATATCTAAAACCACCAAAAACACTAAAAACCATAAAAACCCTAAAAAAATTAAACCATCAAAATCCCTAAAAACCCATGAAACAATAAAAATACTAAAAATACATAAAAATTTTAAAATATATAAAAACTGTGAAAAAATGTTAAAACAATAAAAATAATCAAAACATCAAAAAAACGCTAAAAATCCTAAATACCCTAAAAGCCCATAAATCCCCTAAAAACGATAAAAACCCCCCAAAAATCATTAAATACCCTAAAACCCATAAAACCATTAAAAGACACCGAATCTATAAAACCCTTCAAACCTATAAAAATTTTAAATACTATAAAAATTTGTAAAATCCTAAAAATATCAAAAAAAAAACTAATAAAATCCTTAAAAATTTTAAAAACCTAAAAAACCCTAAGAACCCTTAAAACCATAAAAAATATTAAAATTCTTTAAAATTATAAAAATAGACCCAAAAAATCATTTGAAATTGTTAGAAAAAATTGAAACTTAAAAACCATTAATACCCTTAAAAACTAAAAAGGATAAAAACCCCAAAATTTCTAAAAACACCAAAAAACCAAAAAACCCTTAAACTCCATCAAAACCCTAAAACCCATTAAATTCCATAGAAAGCACTAAAAATATGAAAAAGGTAAAAACACTAAAAACACTAAAAACCATAAAAACCTAAACACACTCAAAACCCCTAAAAACTATAACTGAAAATAACTAAAATACACTAAAAACACTTGAACCCCAAAAACCAAAAAACTATAAAATCCCCAAAAACCATAAAAAAATATAAAAACGCTTAAAAACCTTAAAAACACTAAATCCTACATAAACCCTTGAACCTAATAATTTTTTTAAATAAAATTAAAAAGTTATAATCCCAAAAAACTAAAAAATCCAAAAAAATAGGAAAAACTACAAAACCCTAGAAACACTTAATACCCATTTAAACCCTCAAAATCTATAAAAACCCAAAATACCCCCAAAACCCTAAAAACCATAATAATCATAAAAGCCTCAAAAAATTCCTAAAAATGTAAATAACACTAAAAACACTAAAAACCATTATGAAATCCTTAAAAATCATAAAACACTTAAAGCCTCTTAAATCCGAAAAAATGATAAAAACCCAAAAAACCCCCAAAAAACATTAAAAACCCTAAACCCGTAAAATTACCAAACAACTATAAAAACAATAAAATTCCTAAAAATTCCTAAAAATACAAAAAAACCTAAAAATCCTAAAACACCTAATAAAACTTAATATAACCTTAAAACCCAAAAACCATTAAAACTAATAAAAACAAAATAATTATATGAGGTGGTTAATGTTTGAGTATGTTTAGGTGTTACTTGGGATATGGATTGTGGATTTTGGGCATGGAAGTTATTTTCTATTGGGCTTTCTTAGATTATTTTTGTTGTGATGCTCCCCGATGTCTTACTGAATCATTCTAGGGAAATTACTTGTTTTCCTCTATTATTTCGGTGGGTATTAAGTACTAGGATCATGTTTTGTTGGCTACTGTAATGTTTCGTTGGTGGCTTGTGTGCTATTAAAATCTATATGGAGGCACTGGTTTCCAGGTTTGTGCATTGATAGTGATATTGACTTTTCGACTAGTTTTTCTGCACCTACCTTGGCGGGTGTGGTCTCATGCTATTGTGGATATTGTCCATGGTGTGGATGTTTTTCATTTTTTTATAGAATGGTGTGATTCACAAGGTTCTCGAGTCTTCTAATTTTATTGGTTTCTTTGTCAGTTTTTGATGCATTTTATGGTGCTTTCACACTTGATTGTTCATTGATCATCTATGGGGTCAATCATCTTTTCACTGTCGGGAATATTTGTTTTTAATTCATTTTCATTTTTGATAAAACATAATTTCCATATTAAGAAACCTAAAAAACTAAAACCATCTAAAAAACTATAAAAATCACCAAATCTGCTAAAAACTGCAAACCCCTAAAAATATTCAAAACATCTAAAACCCTTGAAAACCAAAATAAACTCTCACACCCCGTTAATCCCATAAAAAACATTTAAAACCTTAAAAACATTAAAAATTGTTAAAAAAAATTAAAAACCATAGAACCCTAAAAACCATAAAAACCATAAAAAACATAAAAAACTCTAAAAACCAAAAAGACCATAAAAATCATAAAAATCCCTAAAAAGGAAAAAAACCTTAAAACCATAAAAACCCATAAATAAACTATAAAATCCTAAAAAAAATTAAAACCCAAAAATACATATATAATGAATAAAAGCTTAAAAACCCTGAAATCCCCTAAGAAAACATATAAACTTAGAGCATTGAAAACCCATTAAAAACCCTAAAAACTATAAACACACTAAAAACCCTAAATGCCCCTAAAACCTTAAAAACCCAAAAACCTGAAAACCCCTAAATCCACCAAAAACATTAAAAATACTTTAAACCTCTAAAAATGTTAAAATACTCTAAACCTATAAAACCCTAAAAAACTCCAAAAATCATAAAAACCTCCAAAAACTTAAAAAAACCCCTCAAATACCTAAAAACCCTAAAAATCAGAAAAACCCTAAAATGTCAAAAATATCTTTAAAAATGTAAAAAACAATAAAAACTCTAAAAATCCAAAAGTAATCCTCAAAACCCAAAAAAACATAAAACCATAAAAACAAAAAAAACAAATAAGAACCCTAAAAAGACAAAAAGACCCTAAAAGAACAAAAAAACTCCATAAAAACCCCAAAACCATATAAATATTGATAAATCCCTAAAAACAATAAAAGAATAAAAAATGATAAAAACCCATAATAAATCCTTTAAAACCAAAAAACAAACATAAAACCCCTAAAAACATGAAAATGATAAAAACTGTAAAAGACCTTAAACACTAAAAACACCCCTAAAACCCTAAAAACCATAAAAAACCTAATAACCGTAAAAACATTAAAAACACTAAAAATCAAAAAACAATTTAAATGCAAAAAATGTAAGAAACATGAAAAACCATAGGACCCCTAAAAACTCAAAAAACACCTAAAACCTCAAAAAAAACCCCTAAAATCCTAAATTCCCTCAAAATCCCTAAAAACCTAAACAACCAAAAAATCCTAAGAAACCCTAGACATCAATAAAAATGTAAAAAATGTTAAAAATATTGAATACCCCAAAGAAAATATTAAAAACCTAAAATCAGTAGTAGTACCTAAAAACCCTAAAGAATGAAAAAACACCTAAAAACCTAGTAAGACCATAAAAACCCTTAAAATACCTAAAAGCCTTAAAACCCCGTAAAATTCATATTAAATACCTAAAAATATTTAAAAACATAAAAAACCATAAAAACTATGAACACTTCCAGGAAAAACTTAAAACCATAAAATCACTTAAAACCCTAAAGAAATTAAAAACCCCAAAAGGTCACAAGGCCCCTAAAAACTATAAAAAAAAGAATCCAAAAACCCAAAAAATTATTTAAACCCACTAAAAAGATAAAAAAACCATTACAGCTACCTGAAATTTTGAAATATAAAAATATAATAAAACCACTAGAATTTGAAAAAAACAATATAATCCAAAAAAATAATAAACCCAAAACCCTAAAAATCTCTAAATACATTAAAACCATAAAAATAAAAAATGACTATAAATCCCTAAAAAGATAAAATACCATAAAAACCATGAAAAATCATATGAAAACCTTAAAAACTAAAAAATAACATAAATCCCCTAAAAACCTATTAACATGAAAACCCTAAAATAAATATAAAAACCATAAAAACCCATAAACACCTCCAATATCACTAATAATGCTAAAAACTATAAAAAATCATTAAAAAGCCCTAAAATATCGTAATAACTTAAGAAACCTAAAACCCCTCATTAACCCTAATAAAACCATTAAAACCTGACAACACTTAAACCCCATAGAAAGCAAAAAATCACTAAAAGCCTTTAAAAAATTAAGATACCCTAAAAACCGCAAAATCCCTAAAAAACATAAATCCCCTAAAAATGCTAAAAATCCATAAAAACAAATAAAAACTATAAAAACACTAAAAACTCAAAAAAACCCTTGAATCCTATAAAATGTTATAAAATAATAAAAACAAAAAACCCCTAAAACCCAGAAAACCCTAAAAAACATAAATATCCTAGAAAATCCCTAAAAATATCTACTAATATAAAAAACCCTAAAACCCAAAAAATCCACGAGAAAGTCTAAAAACCCTATAATCAATTTAAACCTTTAAAAATCTCTAAAGACCCTAAAACCCCTAAAAACTGTTAAAACGCAAAAAAATCCCTGCAATTCAATAAAAAAACTATTCAAAATAATAAAAACCTTAAAATGATTAAAACCACTAAAAATGGAAAAACTGATAAAAATTTAAAAAACCTCCAAAACCAAAAAACTATAAGAAACTCTAAAACCCCATAAAAAATTACACACCACTGAAAACTATAAAATCTAATTATACTCAAAAAAACATTCAAAAATATAAAAACCATGAAAACTCACCCCCCCCCCAAAACTAAAAAAACTATAAAACCTTAAACCTTCAAAATCTAAAAAATCCCAAAAAATAGTAAAAGTCCCTAAAATCCATAGAAATTCCTAAAACCATAAAAACCCTAAACACCCTAAAAATCACTTTGAAAATATGGAAAACCTAAAAAAACTTAAAAATTATAAAAATCCTAAAAACCTAAAAACCAAAAATCCTTAAATATAGTAACAATTCCTAAAGAACCACAAAAATATCTTAAAACCCTAAAACCATAAAAATCCAAAAAAACCCCTAAAATTTGAAAAAAATTAAAACATTCATTAAAAACACTGAAAACCCATAAGAAAACATTAAATACCTAAAAACACATAAAACCCCTAAAAACTCAAAGAATTATAAAAACAATAAAAACATTAAAAATCCAAAAAAACATAATACAATAAACCTCTAAATCCCTAAAAACCCTAAAACCCATAATCCAATAAAAAAAATAAAAACTATAAAAACCCATTAAACCCCTAAAATGATAAAAAAATCACAAAACTATAAAATCCCTAATCATTAAAAAAACATTAAACCCAAAAAAATATAATAACCATAAAGAACCCAAAAACTCAAAAATCCCTAAAAACACTAAAACCCTCAAAACACTTAAAACTATAAAACAAAAAAACCAAAAATTCCCAAAAAATAACCAAAAACATAAAAACCGTTAAAAACCATGAAAACCTAAATGATAACATTAAAAAACTAAACACATTTAAATCCAATAAAAAATCATAAAAGTTATGAAACCCCTAGAAACCTCTAAAATAAATTAAAACATAAAACACTTTAAATCTCAAAAACATTAAAACCCTAAATATTTTTAAAAATCCAAAAAAATACCTACAGACAAAAAAAACACTAAAAATCTAGAAACCTCTAATAAAAAAATAAAAACCAAAAAAACACTTAAAAACAATAAAAACAAAAAAAAGATAAAAACCTTAAAACCCTTAATAACCCTAAAAATGTTGAAAACCCTAAAAATACCGAAACCAACAAAAAAACAAAAAACTCAAAAAACCCTAAAACCAATAAAAACTATAAAATACATTTAAACCCATAAAAACTTTTAAAAAACAACAAAAAACATTGAAAACCCAAAAAAACTAAAAAACCATAAAATCCCAAAAAACCCAAAAAACCCAAGAACTCTATAAACTATAAACACCCAAAAAACCGTCCAAATCCCTAAAAACACTAAAAACCAATACAAATCATAAAAAATCATCAAAATATCACTAAAAAATATATAATCCAAAAACTGTATGAAAACATTAAAATTTGAAAAAAATTAAAAACCCTAAAAAACCTATAAAACTAAAAAACCCCAAAAAACTCTCAAAATATCTAAAAACCCTAAAAACAATAAAAAACCTAAAAAGTCCCTAAAATAACTTAAAATGTTAAAAAAATATAAATACCCTAAAAATACCTTAGAAAACAATAGAAACCCAAAAAAACTTAAAACCCATAAAAACCAAAAAATGCTTGAAATCCTATAAGATCCAAATAACCATAAAACCCCAAAAAATCAATATAACCCCAAAAAAGCATAAAAATCCCTAAAAACACATAAAAACTCTATAAAACACTAAAAAAATATAACAACCCATTAAACTCATAATTTTTTTAAAAAACTCTAAAAAACTATAGAAACCCTAAAATCATAAAAACCCCACTAAAATCCCACAAAACCTATGAAACTCTAAAACCCTCAATCCCTAAAAATCCTAAAAAACCAAAAACCCCATAATAATACTAAAAATATCTAAAAATACCTAAAAATTAAAAATATCCTAAATACCCTAATAACCCCTAAGAAAACCAAAAATATATAAAAACACTTAAAACCCCTTAAAAACTAAAAACACGAAAAACCCAAATAACCCTAAAACTCTTAATATCTCAAAAAACCCTACAACCAATTAAAACCCTTAAAAAGAACAAAAAATACCTAAAAAATAAAAACCCTAAATTCCCCTAAGAAACCCTTAATAACCAAAAAAACATAAATCCCTAATTTTGAAAAAACACTAAAATCCCTAAAAAAAATTAAAAGACCATAAAAACCCTAAATCCCCAAAAAACCTAGAAACCCTTAAAACATTAAAAAACCCATAAAAGCCTAAAAACAACTAAAAATTATACACCCTTTAAACCTATAATAAAATTTAAAAACTCTATAAACCCATAAAAACCATAAGAGACCTTAAAAACCATTCACTAAAGACTCTAACCAACTATAAAAATATTATAAAACCCTAAAAAAACATAAAAATTGTTAAAAAATTAAAAACCATAGAACCCTAAAAACCATGAAAACCATAAAAAACTAAAAAAACCCTAAAAACCAAAAATACCACAAAAATCATAAAAATCACTAAAAAGGTAAAAAAACCTTAAAACCATAAAAACCCATAAAGAAACTATAAAATCCTAAAAAAATTAAAACTCCCAAATACATAAATAATGAATAAAACCGTAAAAACCCTGAAATCCCTTAAGAAAACCACATAAACCTAGAACATTGAAAACCCTTTAAAAAAACTAAAAACTATAAAAACACTAAAAACCCTACATACCCCCAAAACCATAAAAACCCCAAAACCTAAAAACCCCAAAACCCACCAAAAACACTAAAAATACTTTAAACCTCTAACAATGTTAAAATAATCTAAACTTAAAAAGCTCTAAAAAACTTGAAAATCCTAAAACCTCCAAAAACAAAAAAACCCCTCAAATACCTAAAAACCCTAAAAATCAAAAAAACCCTATAAAGTCAAAATGATCTTAAAAAATATAAAAAACAATAAAAACCCTAAAAACCCAAAAGTAAACCTTAAAACACAAAAAAATGTAAAACCCTAAAAACAAAAAACAAATAAGAACCCTAAACAAGCCAAAAAGACCCTAAAAGAACAAAAAAATCCACAAAAACCCAATAAACCATATAAATCTTTAAAAATCCCTAAAAACTCTAAATGAATAAAAAATGATAAAAACCCATAATAAGTCTTTTAAAACCAAAATAAACATAAAACACCTAAAAACATAAAAATGATAAAAACCCTAAAAGACCTTAAACACTAAAAACACCCCTAAAACCCTATAAATCATAAAAAACCTAATACCCATAAAAATATTACAAACACAATAAAAATATAAAAACAATTTAAATGCAAAAAAATGTAAAAAACATGAAAAACCATACGACCTGTGAAAACTTAAAAAACACCGAAAACCTCAAAAACACCTAAAAACCCTAAATTCCCTCAAATTCCCTAAAAACCTAAACAACCAAAAAATCCTAAAAAACCCTAGACATCAATAAAAATGTAAAAAATGCTAAAAATATTGAATACCCCAAAGAAAATATTAAAAACCTAAAATAACTAGTAATACCTAAAAACCCTAAAAAATGAAAAAACACCTAAATACCTAGTAAAACAATAAAAAACCTTAAAATACCTAAAAGCCTTAAAACCAAGTAAAATTCATATTAAATACCTAAAAATATTTAAAAACATAAAAAACCATAAAAACTATGAACACTGCTAAGAAAACCTTAATACCCTAAAATCACATAAAACCCCTAAAAAACAAAAAAATATAAAAACCCCTGAAGGCCCCAAGGCCCCTAAAAACTAGAAAAAATAAAACTAAACCCAAAAAAATATTAAAACCCACTGAAAAGATAAAAAAACCATTTAAGCTACCTCAATTTTTAAAAAATAAAAATATAATAAAACCACTAGAATTTGAAAAAAACAATATGAACCAAAAAAATATTAAACCCAAAAACCTAAAAATAGCTAAAAACCTAAAAACCATAAAAATAAAAAATGACTAATTATACCTAAAAAGAAAAAAGGCATAAAAACCCTGAAAAATCATATGAAAACCTTAAAAACTAAAAAATAACATAAATCCCCTAAAAACCTAAAAACATGAAAACCCTAAAATAATCTTAAAAACCATAAAAACCCATAAACATCCTCAAAATCCTTAAAAACCTTAAAAATATAAAATAATTTAAACATCATTAAAAACATAAAAATACTAAACCCAAAAAACCCCTATGAAAACCATAAATACTTATAATCACTTAAAAACAAAAAATAACCTAACATGCTAAAACCCTACAAACAAGAAAAGATCGAAAAAACCCAAAACCCCCTAAAAACAATAAAAACGCGCAAATCCCTAAAACAACCTAAAAAATAAAAAACCTAAAAACCACTAAAAAATATAAAACCAATCTTAACCACTAAAAGAAAAAAAAAATTTAAAACCCTAAAAACTCAGAAAATCCCTAAATGCCCAAAAAATCTAAAACCCAAAGAAACCCTAAACCCCTCAAAATCCCTAAAAACCCTAAAAATCCATCAACATCCTAAAAATCCCTTATCAATCCATAAATATATTAAAACCCCTAAAATCCAAGAAAATCCTCTGAAAACCATAAAAAACTAAAAAAACCAAAAACCCCTAAATAACCTAAAAATCGTAAAAAACCCTAAAAAACATTTATATCCCTCAAAATCATTGAAACCATAAACCCTAAAAATATCCTAAAAGGCAATAAAATCCATAAAAATCAAAAAATCTTAAATACCCAGAAAAAACCTAAGGAAAAATTATAACCTAAAAACACATAAGACCCCTAAAAATCGTAAAAAGCACAAAAATTCCCCAAAAAACAACAAAAATGACCCCCAAAATCCCAAAAAATAGTACAAACCAATTGAACAAATAATCCCATAAATACCTTTAAAATACATAATGAATCATAAAACCCTAAAACCCACTAAATCTAAAAAAACCTTATAAACCCGTAAAATCATTTAAAACACTAAACACCTTAAAACCCCAAAAAACTAAAAAAACCTAAAAACATATAAGAACAAACAAACCCCAAAACCCAAAAAAATCTGGAAACCCTTAAAATCCAGAAAAGTCCTAAAAACCATAAATATCCTCAAAAAGCCTAAAATTCACAAAACATATGTAAAAACCATCAAGATCATGAAAATAGCTAATAAAACAATAAAATCCTTAAACACTAAAAAAACTCTAAGAACCTAAAAAGGGATATAAACATAGAAGACTTTTAGAAACTAAAAACCTAAAAAGCCCCTAAAAACCCAAGAAAACCTAAAAACCATAAAAACATCTAAAAACCTTAAAATCACTAAAACACAATAAAAACCCTATAATCCCACTAAAACTATAAATCCCCTTTAAACCCATAAAAACATTAAAACAATAAAAACCCTCCAAATTCGTAAAAACGAAAAAAAACCCAAAAAAACCAAATAACCCTTAATATAAATATAAACCCTAAAAAACATAAAAAACCATTAATCCCCATGAATCCCTAAAAACAAAAAAACCACTAAAAACCCTTATAACCCCTAATAAAACCATAAAAAAATAAACACAATTAAAACCACTAAAAACCTAATAGATGTTAAATGACCTAAAAAGACTAAAAAGTCCCTAAACGCCCAAAAACACCTAAAAATGATAAAATTCCCTAAAAATGATAAAAAACCTAAAAACCTATAAAATCACTAAAAATAAAAAACCCTTTAAACCCATAAAAACATTAAAAATCCTAGAAAACCTCCAAACCCCTCAAAAATGAAAAAAACCTAAAAACCTAAAAAAACCATAAAAACACATAAAACCATCGAAAATAATCATAACCCAAAACCCATAAAAATATTTAAAAATACCAAAAATTCCTTGATAAGGTATAAAACTCTAAAAACCTTGAATCCCCTAAGAAAACCTTAAAATACTAATAACATACAAACCCCAAATAATCCTAAGAAATGCTAAAAACTTCTTAAACCCCTAAAAACCTTTTAAAACCCTTAAATCCCCCAATATCTTTAAAAAACAAAAAAACCATAAAAATCTAGAAAAATCCATAAAAATAAAAAAAAAATTAAAAAACCCAAAAATCCTTGAAAATCCCTATGAAAACTATAAAAACCTAAATACACTTAAAATCCATAAAAAGTTAAAATAATAAAAAACCTAAAACCCTAAAAATACTCTAAAACCTATAAACACCATAACCACTAAAAACATAAAAACCCTAAAAACCATAAAAACCCTAAAACCGCTAAAAATCCCTAAAAACCCATGAAAATCTTAAAAACAGGAAAAACCCATAAGGCCCTAAAAAATGAAAAAACCCCAAAACCCCCCTAAAAGTCCCTAAAAACTAAAAGAAACGAAAACCCATAAAACTCCCTAAAAACCATAAAAAAACCTAAATACCCTTATAAAACATAGAAACCACTAAAAAAATATATAAACCGTTTAACCTCTTAAAAATGTTAAAAATATCTGAATCATCTACAAACACTAAAAAAACTCGAACAGTCCACCCCCAAAAACCCCAAAACCCCCAATAAAACTCCTAAAATCCCTAAGACCCCTCAAAATAAATAAAAACCCTAAACACAATAAAATTAGAAAATTCCCTAAAAATCCCAAAATTGTAAAAAAAAACTCTATAATCCCTAAAGATCCCTAAGAAAACCTTACAAACCTAAAAATAGTTTAAACCACCAGAAACACTAAAAATCCTAAAAAACCTAAAAACATTAAACCCTCAAAATCCCTAAAAACCAATGAAACAATAAAAATACTAAAAATATTTAAAAATTTAAAATCCATAAAAACCATGAAAATACGTTAAAACTCTAAAAACAATTCAAACTCCAAAAAAACACTAAAAATCCTAAAAAACCTAAAAGGCCCTAAATCCCCTAAAAATGATAAAAAACCCAAATATCATTAAAACCCATAAAAACTTTAAAAGACACAGAATATCTAAAACCCTTTAAACCTATAAGAATTTTCAAAACTATTAAAATTCGTAAAATCTTAAAAATATCAAAAAACCCTTAAAAATCCTAAAAAAATCTAAAACCCCTAAAACCCCTAAGAACCCTAAAAACCATAAAAATATTAAAATTATTTAAAAATATCAAAAAAAACCATAAAAACCATTTGAAAGTCTTAGAAAACATTAAAACATAAAAACCATTAATACCCTTAAAAAATTAAAAAGGCTAAAAACCCTAAAAATTCAAAAAACACCAAAAAACCTAAAACCCCTTAAAATCCATCAATAACCTAAAATCAATAAAATTCATTAAAAATCACTAAAAACCTTAAAATTTTAAAAACACTAAAAACACTGAAAACCATAAAAATCTAAAAAATACTTAAAACCCCTAAAAAACTAAAAATGAAAATAACTAAAAAACACTCAAAACACTAGAATCCAAAAAACCCAAAAACCATAAAATCCCCAAAAATAATAAAAAATTTCAAAACACATAAAAACACTAAATAAAACTAAAACCTACATAAACCCTTTAACCTCATAATTTTTTTAAAAAAACTTAAAAACCTTAAAATCCCAAATGAACTAAAAATTCTAAAAAAAAGGAAAAACTAAAAAACCCTAGAAACTCTAAAAACCCATTTAAAGCCTCAAAATCCTTAAAACCCTAAAAACACTAAAAACCATAGAAACCCTAAGAATCATAAAATCCTTTTAAAATTCCTAAAAAATGTAAATAACACTAAAAACACTAAAAACCGTTATGAAATCCGTAAAAATCATAAAACACTACAAGCATCTAAAATCCTAAAAAATGATAAAAACAAAAAAAACTCCAAAAAATACTAAAAACCCTAAACCCATAAATATCCCAAATAACTATAAAAATAATAAACATCCTAAAAATTACTACAAATACAAAAAAAAACTTAAAAATCCTAAGACACCTGATAAAACCTAATAAAACCATAAAACCCGAAAACCCTTAAAACTACTAAGAAACTAAAAAATTATATGAGGTGATTAATGTTTGAGTATGTTCAGGTGTTACTTGGGAAATGGATTGTGGATTCTGGGTGTGGAATTTTTTTTCCATTGGGCTTTCTTTGATTCTTTTTGTTGTGATGCTCTACGATGTCTTGCTGAATCATTCTAGGGATATTCTTTGTTTTCCTTTATTAGTTCAGTGGATATTGTGTACTAGGCTCATGTTTTGTTGGCTACTGGAATGTTTCGTCGGAGGATTGTGTGCTATTAGAAGCTAGATGGAGGCCCTGGTTTCTAGGATTGTGCATTGATAGTGATAATGACTTTTCTACTGGTTTTTCTGCAGCTACCTTGGTGGGTGTGGTCTTGTGCTATTGTGGATCACTAATACAAAAACAGGTGTGGGAAGCGCTACCCCTTTATCAGCACTCAATAAAATCACTGATAAAGTGACCTTTATCACCGCAAGAAAAAAGGGCTCATAAAGGGGGGGTATTTATCAGCGCTCAAAAAAGCGCTGATGAAGGCCCCCATTTATCAGCACTTTTTTGTAGTGCGGATAAAGGGGACCCCTTTATCAGCACTTCTTTTAGTATCACTGATAATGGGGGGCTTTATCAGCGCTGAAACAAATTTTATTTCAAAAAAATAAATTATTTTTATATAAGAATATTTATTCGTATATAAATATAATATATATTTTTTTAACATGTTTTATATACGTATAAATAGACTATTACATTTAATATATATGAAATTTAGTGTAAATGGATTTAAAATATCTTAAAAAATAGTATTGATTAATAATTTTCTAATTATTATCAATTAAAAATTATTTAATAACAATTTGAAGACAAAAAAATCAAAACAATTAATAAAAGATCTAAAATAAGTTGTAAATGTAACTCAAACTTCAAACGGCCATAACTTTTGATCCGGGTGTCCGTTTGAGCTCTACAGCATATAAAATTGAATCCTGTGACAAGCTCTATGTGATGTTGACCAATGAAAAGCCTCTGTCGCATTTTTCAATGCCTCTAAAACTGATTTTTTAGTCAAGATACTTTGCTTTTTTAACATTAAAACATGTATAAATTCTGATCTGGATGTCTGTTAAGCCTGTACCACATATCATATCAAATATTATTTCATTTTGTTTGATTTGATAGGTTGTGGAGTTGAAAAGGGCCTCTAGATTATAAGTTATGATCGTTTTAACATTGTATGGCTTTTTAAGTACACATATATATATATATATATTTATTCGTATATATATATATGTGTTTGTGTGTTGTATATATATATGTATGTATGTATGTATTTATTTATTTAATTATAATCACACATACAAAACATTTTTAATAAATGTATTTAAAACTAATAATATAAGTATATATTAATATACAAATAAATATACTGATAAAAAAGTATAACTAAAAATATATATATATATAAATAAATAAATATTAATATATGTTAATATATGAATGAATATATATATAATAATATATGAATAAATATATTTATATTAATATGAATCTATATCAATATACGAATAAATATAAATATATATAAATATAAATAAAGATATATAACATTAAATATAGAAAATAATGAAATAGCTTAGTGGTAAATGTGCATCCGCGAAATGGGGAGGTTGCGGGTTCAAGTTCAGGTGGAGGCAAAGGTGGTGCGCATGTGTGAGGATGCGCAGGAAGGGCAGAATGCGGGAGACCTCCTAGCGCTGATAAAGGGGTGGTCAAGCGCTGATAAAAGGGACCCCCCTATATTATCACTAAGCTTTACATCGCTTTTTTAGTGCTGTTAAATCCCATCTTGAGCGCTGATATAGGCCGTTTTTATAGTAGTGGATATTGTCCTCGGTGTGGGTGTTTTTCATTCGGTTGTAGAATGGTGTGATTAACAGGTTTCTCGAGTCTTCCATTTTTATTGGTTTCTTGGTTAGATTTGATGCCTTCATTGGTGCTTTCACACTTGATTGTTCATTGATCGTCTATGCGGTCAATAATCTTTTCACTTTCAGGAAAATTTGTTTTTAATTCATTTTCAATTTTGATACAACATACTTTCCCTAATAAGAAACCAAAAAAAACTAAAACCATCTAAAAAACTATAAAAATCCCCAAAACCCCTAAAAACTATAAACCCCTAAAAATATTAAAAACATCTAAAACCCAAAAAACCCCCCAGAAAACCAAAATAAACTCTAATACCCCATTAATCCCATAAAATCATTGAAAACCCCTAAAAAAATAAAAATTGTTAAAAAAATTAAAAACCATAAATCCCTAAAAACCATGAAAACCATAAAAAATGTAAAAAACCCTAAAAACCGAAAAGACCATAAAAATCAAAAAAATACCTAAAAAGGTAAAAAACACTAAAACCATGAAAACCCATAAATTAACTATAAAATTCTAAGAAAAAATAAAACCCCCAAATACATAAATAATGAATAAAACCATAAAAACCATGAAATGCCCTAAGAAAACTATATAAACCTAGAACATTAAAAACCCTTTAAAAACACTAAAAACTATAAACACCCTAAAAACCCTAAATAACCCTAAAACCTTAAAAACCCTAAAACCCTAAAACCCCTAAATCCACCAAAATAACTAAAAATACATTAAACCTCTAAAAATTTTAAAATAATCTAAACCATAAAAAACCCTAAAAACATCAAAAATCCTAAAACCTCTAAAAACAAAAAAAACCCTCAAATAGATAAAAAACCTAAAAATAAAAAAACCCTAAAAAGTCATAAAGATCATAAAAATTTTTAAAAACAATAAAAACTCTAAAAAACATTAATCCTTAAAACCCTAAAAAACATAAAACCCTAAAAACAAATTAGAACCCTAAAAAGCAAAAAAGACCCAAAAGACTTAAGAAAATCCATAAAAAACCCAAAAAACCATATAAATCATTAAAAATCCCTAAAAATCACTAAAAGAATAAAAACTAATAATAACCCTTAACAAATCCTTTAAAACCAGAAAACACACATAAAAGCCCTAAAAATATGAAAATGATAAAAACCCTAAAAGACCCTAAAAACTAAAAACACACATAACACCCTGAAAACCATAAAAAACCTAAAACCAATAAAAATATTAAAAACACACTAAAAATCTAAAAACAATTTAAAAGGAAAAAAATGTTAAGAA
This sequence comes from Viscum album, assembly GCA_963277665.1. Taxonomy (NCBI): domain Eukaryota; kingdom Viridiplantae; phylum Streptophyta; class Magnoliopsida; order Santalales; family Viscaceae; genus Viscum; species Viscum album. The sequence goes on along the minus strand of OY728163.1, from coordinate 1,964,892,241 downwards.
CTTGAAATACCAGAGGACCCCGGAAAACTCAAAAAACAACTAAAACCCCCAAAAACCCTTAAAAACCCTAAATTCTCTCAAAAATCCTAAAAACCTAAACAACCAAAAAAATCCTAAAAACCCTAGAAATTAAAAAAAAATTAAAAAACCCTAAAAATATTGAATACCCCAAAGAAAATATTAAAAACCTAAAATCACTAGTAATACCAAAAAACCCAAAAAAATGAAAAAACCCCAAAAAACCTACTAAGACCCTAAAAACCAAACAATACCTAAAACCCTAAAAACCCCTTAAAAATCATATTTAATACCTAAAAATACCTAAAAACATAAAAACCATAAAAACCATGAAAACTTCTAAGAAAACCATAAAATCCTAAAATCACTTAAAACCCCTAAAAACCAAAAAATATAAAAACCCCAAAAGGCCGCAAGGCCCCTAAAAACTATAAAAAAGAAAACTAAATGCCAAAAAAATACTAAAACCCACTCAAAAAATCTAAAAACCATTTAAGGTACCTAAAATTTTAAAAAATAAAAAGCTAATAAAACCACTAGAATTTGAAAAAAACCATATAAACCAAAAAAATATTAAATCCAAAAACCCTCAAAATCACTAAAAACACTAAAAAACTTAAAAATAAAAAATGACTATAAATCCCTAAAAATATAAAAAACAATAAAAACTATGAAAAATCATATGAAACCCATAAAAAATAAAAAATAACATAACTCCCCTAAAAACCTAAAAACATGAAAACCCTAAAATAATCTTAAAAACCAAAAAAACCCATAAATGCCTTCAATATCACTAATAATGCTAAAAACTATAAAAATCATTAAAAAGAACTAAAATATTGTAATAACTTAAGAAACCTAAAACCCCTCATAAACCCTAATAAAACCATTAAAACCTACCAACACTTAAACCCATAAAAACAAAAAAATTGCTAAAAACCCGTAAAAACTAAAGATACCCTAAAAACCCCAAAACCCCTAGAAAAACAAAAATCCCCTAAAAATGTTAAAAATCCATAAAAACCAATAAAAACAATAAAAAAACTAAAAACTCAAAAACCCATTTAAACCATTATATTTTTATAAAATAAAAAAAATGCTAAAAACCAGAAAACCCTAAAAACATAAAAATCCTAGAAAATACCTAAAGACATCTACAAATATAAAAAACCCTAAATCCTGAAAAATCCATGAGAAAGTCTAATAACCCTATAGTCAATTTAAACCCTTAATAAACTCTAAAGCCCTAAAATCCCTAAAAACTGTTAAAACGAAAAAAAATCCCTATAAATCAATAAAAATCCTAAAACACATAAAAATCCTAATAAATCAATAAAAAAGATTAAAATAAAATGACCCTAATACCAGAAAATACGAATGAAAATAATTAAAACCTTAAAATGATTAAAACCACTAAAAACGTAAAAACTTATGAAAATTTAAAAAACCTCCAAAACCAAAAAACTGTAAGAAACTCTAAAACCCCATAAGAAATTACACACCACTGAAAAATATAAAATCTAATTATACTCAAAAAACATTCAAAACTATAAAAACCATGAAGACTCACCCCCCCCCCCAAACTGAAAAAATCTATAAAATCTTAAAACCTTCAAAATCACAAAAAACCCAAAAAACAGTAAAAGTCCTAAAAATCCATAGAAATTCCTAAAACCATAAAAACCTTAAACTCCCTAAAAATAAATATGAAAATATGAAAAACCTAAAAACACTTAAAACCTATAAAAATCCTAAAAAACTAAAAACCCAAAATCCAAAAATATAGTAACAAATCAAAAATACTCAAAATATCTTAAAACCCTAAAACCATAAAAATTCTAAAAACCCCTAAAATTTGAAAAAAAATAAAATAAATCATTAGAAACACTGAAAAAGCCTAAAAACCATGAAAACCCCAATGATAACATTAAAAAACTAAACACATTTAAATTCAATAAAAATCATAAAAGTTATAAAACCCCAATAAACCATTAAAATACCTAAAATCATAAAACACATCAAATCTCAAAAACCATAAAACCCTAAATATTTTTAAAAATCCAAAGAAATACCTAGAAAGATAAAAATACTCTAAAAATATAGAAACCTCTAATAATAACTTAAAAACCTAAAAAACACTTAAACCCAATAAAAATAAAATATATATAAAAACCATGAAACCCTTAAACACCCTATAAATGTTGAAAACCCTAAAATGCCGAAAACATAAAAAAACTAAAAAAATCATAAAACCCAAAAAACACTAAAAACAATAAAATACCTTTAAACCTATAAAAACTTTTAAAAAACAATAAAAACATTGAAAACCCAAAAAAACTAAAAAAACCATTAAATACAAAATAAGTAAAAAACCAAAAAACTCTAAAAACTATAAACACCCGAAAAACTGACCAAATCACTAAAAACACTATAAACCAATAAAAATTATAAAAAATCCCCAAATATCACTAAAAAAATAAAATATCCAAAAACTGTATGAAAACCCTAAAAACCTTAAAAAAATTAAAACCTCTAAAAACCCTAAAAAACTGAAAAAACATTAAAAACTCTCAAAACCTCTAAAAACCCTAAAAAATAATAAAAAACATAAAAGTCCCTAAAATACCTAAAAATGTTAAAAAAACATAAATAACCTAAAAATACCTAAAAAACCATAAAACCCAAAAAAGTTAATAAAACCCCAAAAACCATAAAAATCCCAAAAAACACATAAAAACTCTAAAAAACACTAAAAATATAAAAGTCCATTAAATTCATAATTTTTTTTAAAAAAATCTAAAAAACTATAGAAACCCTAAAATCTTTAAAAAACCCATTAATCCCAAAAAACCCACAAAAATCTAAAAACCCTAATCCGTAAAAATCACAAAAATAAAATAAAACCAATAATAATACTAAAAATCCCTAAAAATACGTAAAAATGTAAAACACCCTAAATACCCTAATAAACCCTAAGAAAACCAAAAATATCTAAAAACACTTTAAACCCCTAAAAACTTAAAACACGAAAAACCCAAATAACCCTAAAACCCTAAATATCTCGAAAAACCTTAAAACCCATTAAAACACTTAAAAATAACTAAAAATTCCTATATAAATAAAAACCCAAAATTCCCTTAAGAAACACTTAATAACAAAAAAACACTTAAACCCTTAATTTTAAAAAAATCACTAAAAACCCTAAAAAATTAAAAGACCCTAAAAACCCTAATCCCCTAAAAACCTAAAAACCCTTAAAACATTAAAAAACCCATAAAAACCTAAAAATTGAATAAAAATTCTACACCCTTTAAACCTGTATTAATTTTTAAAAACTCTATAAAACCATAAAAACCATAAAAACCTAAGAATCCTTAAAAACCAATCCCTAAAGACCCTAACCAACTATAAAAATATTATAAAACCCTAAAAAAAATAATACACAAAACCCCTAAAATAGTAAAACCACCTAAGAAAACCTTAAAAACCTAAAAGACTATAAAACCCCTAAAAACCTAAAAACATCTAAAAACTCCAAAACATCTTAAAACCATAAAAAACATAAAAAACATCAAAATATATAAAACCCTAAAAAAACATTAAAATCCTAAAAAATACATAAAAATTCAAAAAAATCAATAAAACATAACTACCCAGAAAAAACCCCTTAAAACATAAATAATTAAAAAACTCTTAAAACACTAAAACACGCTAAAAACCCTCAGAATAATTAAAACAACTAAAAGGCGTAAAATCCCAGAAAATATAAAAAATTATAAAAACCCAAAAAACCATAGTAGAACCTTAACAACAAAGAAACAAATAAAACCTTTAAAATTTCAAAAAATGATATAATCCCTAAAAACCAGAAAACCCTCAAAATCATTAAAACCTATAATAACCAAAAAAATCTCGAAAATCCCAAAAAATCCCTAAAACATAAAAAACCTGAAAACCCGAGAAACCCTAAAGAAATACTTAGAAACCTAAACAATTTAAAACCCTTAAATCCAAAAAATTATAAAAATAGCAAAAAATATCAAAAGTCCCTAAAATCCTAAAATATATAAAAACCATAAAATCCTTAAAAACCCCATAAAACACAGAAAAATCCTCAAATTTACTAGAAACATTAACAAAAATTTAAACCCCTAAAATGTTTAAAAAAAACCATGAAAACATAAAACCCCAAACCACTAAAATAACCTAACCCCCCCAAAATCACTAAAAATCCATAAAAATTGTAAAAAAATCCTAAAATCCATAAAAACATAAAAAACCATAAAACCCCAAAAACCTCTATGTAAATGTTAATTACCCAATAACACTTAAAACAACTAAAAACATAAAAAATTATAAAAACCCTAAAACCCTAAAGAACATAACATACCTAAAAACCATGAAAATATCTAAAACCCATAAATGCTTAAAAATACTAAAGATCCATAAAAACCAATAAAAACAGAAAAAAACTAAAAACCATGAAAACCCATAGGAAAACATTTGAAACCTAAATAAACATAAAACCCCTCAAAACCCCAAAAAACTCTAAATAAAAAATGGACCCCAAAAACCTTAAAACATTATTAAAAACCTGAAAACCTAAAACCATAAAAAACAATACAAACCCATTAAAAATAAAAACACATTATAACCCAAAAACATTAAAAGTTGTGAAAAAATTAAAACCCCTAAAAATCAAAAAACCCAAAAAACCCAAAAGAAACCATAAAACCCCAAAAAACCCAAAAATTCTATAAAATAGTAAAAAACCATAAAAATCGCAAAAAAGAAGAAAGAATGCCCAAAAACATAAAAACGCCTTAAAACCATGAAGCACATAAGAAATAAAAAAACATAAAAACACTTGAAACACCTAAAAATATAAAATAACACTAAATCCCTTAAAATAACTTTAAATACCAAACACCCTTAAAAAACCTAAAAAAACTAAAAATCCCTAAAAATATTTAAAAATAAAAAAAAACTAAAAACCTTGAAAAAAAAATAATAAACCTAAAAATTATAAAACACATAAAACCCCTAAAACACCTAAAAATTCTAAAATCCATAAAAGGACCTAGTACCCAAAAAACCCATAAAAACATAAAAATGCATAAAAACCTTAAGGAACCCTAAAACCCATAAGGGAAATAAAAAACCATTAAAAACTAAAAAAACACTTTAAACTCCTAAAAACACTGAAAACTCTAAGAAACCTAAAAAACAATAAAAACTCAAAAAATTCATAAAACCCTAACCCCCCAAACACTCAAAATCAAAAAAAACCTAAATACCATAAAAATACTAAAAATACATAAAATCCAAAAAAATGAAAAAAACCGAAAAAAAACCTAAGAAAACCTTTAAATCTTAAAATCTCTTAAAACCCCTAAAAATATAAGTAACACTACAAAACCCTAAATCCCTCAACAAATACACTAAATCCCAAAAAAACTATAAAAACCATAAAACCCCTAAAACCATAAAAACCCTAAAAATGAATAAAAACCCTAAAAACCACTAAAAACTATAAAACCCTTTAAACCACTAAATGAAATAAAATTAAACGAAAAAACATCAAACAAAAAAACTATAAAGACCCTTAAACCCCCAAAAAGCATAAAATTACACAAAACTATAAAAATTTAAATCCCACATAGTTACTAAACCCAAAACAAACCCTAAAAATCATAAAAAATACCTAGATATATCTAAAAAAATTTAAAAACCAGAAATCCCTTATCAAATCCTTAAAAACATAAAACCTATAATACCTAAAAAAACCCAAAATGATGATAGAAACACTAAAAACCATAAAACCTCAACCCCACCCCCCAAAAAAACATCAAAACTCCTAAAACTATAAATGTCTTAAAATTTTCTTAAAAATAATAAAAATATAAAAACCCCAAAAAACTATGAAAACCCCTAAGCAAACCATAAAATTATAAGAACACATAAAACCTCTGAAGACATAAAAATGATAAAAATCTTAAACACCCATAAAAATTCCCAATAAATCATAAACACCCTATAAACCCCAAAACCGTAAATTAGTAGAAACCTTAAAAACCAAAAAAACTCTAAAACCCACTAAAAACTAAAAAAACACCTATATACCATTTAAAACGTTAAAAAACTCTAAAAAACCTAAAATCCCTAAATTACTAAAAAACTATTAAAGCACACTAAAACTGAAAAACCAATGAAAACCCAAAAAACTCTATTACCCCACAAAATCGCTAAGAACCCTAAAATTTAAAAAAATTAAAAACACTAAAAATAACTAAAAATGTAAATTCACTAATAATTCTTAAAACCCTACGATAACCATTACAACTAAAAACACTTAAAACACCTGAAAATGTAAAAAACACTAAAAACTATTAAAACCCCTAAAGACCCTAAAAACACATAGAACCCCTAAAAACCCTAAAAATATAAAAAACATAATAAATAACTAAAAAACACAAAAAATTTAAAAACTTATAAAACCCAGAAAAATATTAGGAAAAAATATAAAACCTAAAAAACAGAAAATACCTAAAAAATATTGAAAATTTTAAAACCCTAAACAACCTAAGAACCATAAAACCATAAAACCCCCTAAACCCATAATAACCCCTAAAACCCATAACAAATTCTAAACCCTTAAAAATTTATAAAAACCCCCAAGAACCATAAAACCATAATGTCATAAAACTCACAAAATTCCATAAAAAAAATATAAAATGGTAGAAAACATTAAAAAACTAAAAAAAGGAAAAAATCCATAAACCCCAAAGAACCATAAAACACTAAAGCCCCAAAACCCTCAAATTTTTTAAAATTCCTAGAAACCATGAAAAATCTTTAAAAAGCCCTAAAATGATTAAAAACTATAAAAACACTAAAAAACTATAAAACACCAATAAAACCTTACAAACCTAAAAACACTAAAAACCATTAAAAAAATATGATAAAAACCTCTAAATACCCTTAAAACCACTAAACAATAAAAACCCTAAAACCCTAAAACCCCTAAAATACCATAAAACCACTAAAACTAATAAAAACCTAAAAACCCAATTAGGCCCCTAAAAATGTTAAAAAAACAAAAAAATGAAACCCCTAAAAAATAATAAAAGCCCCTAAAATAAAAAAAAACAAACAAACCTTAAAAACACCTTACAACCCTAAAATTTCATATAAATTCTATGAAATCCAGAAAAAGCATAAAAATGTAGAAAATCCTAAACACCTTAAAAACCCAAAGAAAAAAATTTGATTAAAAAAAACATAAAACCCCTCAAAACCTAAAAAATTCTAAAACACTAAAAAACCTTAAAAATACATAAAATTTATAAAACAATAAAAATACAGAAAATACAAAAAAAACCAAAAATTCCTCAAAATACATTAAAAAAATTTAAAACATAAGAACCATAAAAACCTAGAAAATCCCAAAGAAAAACAAAAAAACCTAAAAACACTTAAAACCTCTAAACAACTAAAAATCTCTAAAACCCCTAAAAGACCATAAAAAACTAATTTCCCTAAAAGACATAAAACCCCCTAAAAACCCAGAAAAATATAAAAACCCATCAAAACCCTAAAAACACAATAATACTATGAAATCCATTTAATCCCATAAAAATATTAAAAACTATATTTTTTTTAAACCCTAAAAATTCAAAAAAATCATAAAACCACAAACAAATATAACAAAACATAAATCACTAAGAAACCAATAAAAACCCTAAAAACATCTAAATTTCTGAAAACCCAAAAAAATATAAAAATCCATAAATATCACAAAACAAAAAATATTTCTTTAAACTCTAAGAAAACATTAAAACCCTAAAGACAATTAAAACCCATAAAAATATAAAAACGTTAAGGATTATAAATGACCCAAAGAATCATTAAAACCCATAAAAAACCTAAAAACCATAAAAAACTCTAATACCACATAAAAAACCTAAATCCAATAACAACACCAAAAGCCTTCAAATCCCAAGAAATATTAAAAAAATAAAAAAATAGAAAATACATAAAAAAAATCAAAATACCCAAAATAAGGAAAAAATTGAAAAAACCTCTAGAAACCCTAAAAACCCTAAAACCATCAGAATACATGAATGACGAAAATACCATTAAAATCATGGAGATACCTAAAATACCTAAAAATTAAAACACCATGAAAACCAAAATAAAATTGTAAAAACCTAAAACGTAAAAAACACATAAAAACATAAACATGCTGAAAATCATAAAAATCCTAAAAAATCCCAAAAAACCCCTCAAAATCCAACCTTAAAAACATAAAAATCATTAAAATTACCAAAAATTACTAAAAATGTGAACCCTATGAAAAACCTAGAAAAACCCTATGAATACATTAAAACAAATAAACACTTAAAAACCCTAAAGAACGTAAAATACACTAAAACCATAAAAGACCCTAAATCCATAACAAATCCTAAAACCATAAAAAATTATAAAACCCATTAAAATGATAAAAAAAATAAAAACTCTAAATGACATTTAAACCCCTATAAACATTAAAAATATCTAAAACATTAAAAATACATAGAAAATAAAAAACCCTAACAACACAATAAAACCAATAGAACCCTAAAAACCATAAAAACCCTAAAGAACTCAAAATACTTAAAAACCCAAAAAAAACATAAAAAATTTGAAAATCCAAAAAACCATTAAAACTAAAGAAAAACATAAAAACCTCCAAACAATTAAAACAATAAAAAACAAGAAAAAACTAAAAACAATAAAAAACCCAACAAAGGCACCAAAATCTGAAAACCCCTAAAAACCATAAAAAACTAAAAACCATAAAAAACCTTCTTACAACTATAAAATCTAAAAACATTTCAACCCCAAAAAACATTACGAAAATATAAAAACCCATTAAAACTCTAAATTTTTTCAAAAACCAAAAAAACATAAAATAATAAAACAAAAAAATCATCAATGCCCACAAAATCTATAAACCCCTAAAAATCATGATGATCCTAAAGAATCTCTAAAATTTAATAAAATGTTAAAAACCTTAAAAATCTTAAGAAACCTAAGAAACCTTAAAAACAAAAAAACACTTAAAACCAATAATAACCTAAAAAATCCTACAAACCAAAAAAACCCAAAACCCAAAAAGTCCAAAAAAATCTAAAAACCATAAAAATATTGAAAAATCAATAAAAATACCTAATAAGGTAAAAAAATAAAAAACCTAAAATTATATATGAAAACCATAATAACCTAGAAAAAATACCCCCCTCCCCCTAAAAAACTAAAAAAGTGATAAGACCCTCTAAAAATACTAAATATAATAACCACCGAAAAACCATAAAACAAATACAATCCATTAAAACCACTAAAAATAATAACTAGAAATACCTCACTAAAATTTTAAGAACCCTATAAACTCATGAGAACATTAAAAACTATAAAAATCTTAAACCCCTCAAAAACTAAAAAAAACCCCGAGAAACCCTGAAACCCCCAAAATCCAATATAGCACAAAAACAATAAAAATCCTAATTTTTTTTAAAATACCTAAAAACACATTTAAAAACCCCCAAATAACCCTAAGTTAACCTTAAAACCCAAAAAACACTTTAAATCCCCAAAAACCTAAAAACCCTGAAAAGTCTCTGAAACCCCTATAAACATTAAGAAACCCTAAAACCCATAAAAACTCAAAAAAGCACTAAACACTATTAAAACCATTTAACCCCCAAAAACATTAACAAACTCTAAAAACCCATTTAAACCCTAAAAAACAAAAAAAACCCTAAAACTCAAAAACCCATAGAAATCCTAGAAACATTACAAACCCTCAAAATATCTAAAACCCATAAAATGCAATAAAAATAAAAAACCCCAAAAAACTAATAAAATGGTAAGAAATCCTAAAAACACTAAAACCCCTGAGAAAACATTAAAAAGGTAAAATGGTTAAAAACCTTGAAAAACCTAAAAAAATGATAAAATCCCTAAAAATTCTTAAAACCCAAAAAATCCATAAAAACACTAAAACCATAAAAATCCTAAAAAATAGCTTCCAATAACATCAAATGTATAAAATATATAAAACCCCAGAAACCTATTAAACTACCATAAAACCTAAAAACACCTAAAACCACTTAAAACATAAAAATGTAAAAAATTATATAAAACTCGAAATAGACCCTAAAAACCATAATACTACTAGAAACCCTAGAACCCCAAAAATACCCAAAAAACCGAAAAATACCGGGAAAAACCCAGAAAAATCAATATAAACCCTTTAAAAAACTAAAAATTTCAAAAAATATAAAAGTGCATAAAAATATGAAAATAAAAAAATATATCTAAATGTGTAAAAACGTAAAAAACCTCGAAAATCCCTTGAAAAATCTAAAATCCTAAAAACACTTAGCACCCCTATAAACAAAAAAATCTTTAAAAACACCGAAAGACCCTAAAATACTAAAACCCTATAAAAAACATAAAAATGATAAAAACAATAAAAGACCTTAAAACCCATGAAAACCCTAAGACCACTAAAATCTATAAAAACCATTCAAACCCATAAAAAGTTAAAAAATCTAAAAACATTGAAACCCCTAAATAACATAAAAAAAATTAAAACAAAAAAATGATAAAAGCTTTGAACCCCAAAAACAATAGAAAATTATAAAAACCTTAAAGCCCCTAAAACCCCTAAAAACCCCAAAAACACTTAAAATATGAAAAAATTAAAAAAACTTAAACACTCTAATAATTCCTAAGATAACATTAAGAATATTAAAAAAAATAATATAAAAATCCTAAAAAACGCTAAAACCCTTCAAAACCATAAAAAAGATCCTAAAAACCCAAAACCCCCCCCAAAAAACAATAAAACCCCCTTAAAAACCATAAAATAATAACCCCCAACCCAAAAAACTCTAAAATTACATTAAACCCATAAAAATGTTAAAGAATCAAAACACCCTTTAAAACCCCCAAAAACATAAAAAATGCCTAAAATAGAAATAGCTCTAACACCCCAAAAAAGGTATAAAAACCTTAATATATCTATAAAAACTCTAAAAACCATAAAAATCATAATAAATCCAAAAAATTTCCAAAAAAATTAAAAACATTAAAAACCCTAAAAACCCATGAGGAAACCTGAAAACCAAAAAAATACTTGAAACCCCTGAAAACATAAAAAATGCTAAAAACCTTAAAAAAATATTAAAAAACATTCAAAGACCCTTTAAAATCTCAGTAGACCTAAAAATCTTAAAAACCATAAATATATGATACAATACCTAAAAATCCATGGAAATGTAAAACACCCAAACCACGTGAAAATCCACACAAAACAATAAAAAATAAAAACACTTAAAATCACTAAAAACCTACAAATTATTAAAACCATAAATAACCATAAATCCCAAAAAACCCTCGAAAACCTACAAAAACCATAAATACTTTAATATCCAAATAAATCATAAATCCATTAAAATGAATAAAATCCAACTAAAACATCAAATACATTAAGACTATTGAAAACCTTTAAAACACTAGAAAACCAAAAAAACACTAAAACCAAAAATTCCATTTAATTCATACAAACCATTAAAACTTCTAATAACCATCAAAATACCTAAAAACCCTATAAACCATAGTAAACTAAAAAATCCCAAAAAATACTAAAAAACATAAAAAATACTAAAAAGGTTGAAACCTATATGAAAACTTTAATACACTAAAAAACGTAAAACCTAAAAAAACGTAAACAATCCTAAAACCCCTAAAAACCTAAAACCCATGAAAAAACCATCAATACCAAAAAAACCCTATAAAACACTCAATATTTATAAAAAAATTAAAAACCAATAAAAAATATAAAACCCCTTTAAATCCCATAAAACGTTAAAACTCAAAAACACCTTCAAAACTCTAAAAATCTCAAGAAAGCCATAAAAATCCAAAAAACCAAAAAAACCAAAAAAACCCTAAAAACCCAAAAAACCAATAATAAATAAATAATAATAAAAAGACCTAAAAATCCATAAAAACATAAAGAATAAAAAGATGTTGAAAAACCCTAAGAAAATATTAGAAACCTAAAAACAATTAAAATCTACAAAACCCCTAAAAATGATAAAAACGATAAAAACCCTAAATGCCCCTAAAAACCCTCTACATTACTAAAAATCCTAAAAAATATTAAACCAATAACTAAACATCACTCAATATGTAAAAAACAATAAAACCTTAAAAAATCTAAGATAACCTAAAATCACCTAAAACTCTTAAAAAATGAAAAAACACTATAATTACCCTAAAACTCCTAAAAACCATAAAAATCATAAATACCCTAAAAACGTTACTACCCCAATAAAAAAATAAATCCCAAAATACTCAAAATCCTGAAAAACAAAAAATATAAAAATCCAAAAAAATACCTAAAAATACCTAAAAATTTAAAAAACAAAACAACCTGAAAACCCCTATGAAATCAATAAAAACCAAAAAACACCTAAAATCCATAGAGTACTAAAAAAATTCTAAAACCCTAAAACCCTAAAAAACCAATAAAACCCTCAAAATCCTTAAAAACCTTAAAAATATAAATAAAATTTAAAATTCAATAAAAACATAAAAAATCCTAAACACTAAAAATTGTTATGAAAACCTTATATACCTAGAATCACTTAAAAACAAAAAACAACCTAACATGCTAAAACTCTAGAAACTAGAAAGGACCCAAAAAACCCAAAAAACCTAAAAAACAATAGAACCGTGAAAAACCTGAAAACAACCTAAAAAAAACAAAACACTACAAACCACTAAAAAATTGAAAACCCATTTAAACCCCAAAAATAAAAAAAAACTCTAAAAACAATAAAAACTAAAAATATCCCTAAATTCCCAAAAAATATAAAAACCTAAAAAACAAAAAGAAACCCAAAACCACTCAAAATCCCTAAAATCCCTAAAAATCCATCAATATCTTAAAAATCCATTATCAATCCATAAACATAATAAAACACCTATAATCCAAGAAAATCCTCTAAAAAGCATAAAATCTAAAAAAACCCCTTAAAAACATAAAAATCATAAAAAACTCTTAAAAAATTATATACCTCAAAATCATCGAAACCATAAACCCTATAAATATCCTAAAAGGCCATAAAATCCATAAAAATCATAAATACTCTGAAAAACCCTAAGGAAACAATTATAACCTAAAAACTCATAAAACCCCTAAAAACCGTAAAAAACACAAAAAATTCCCCAAAAACAACAAAAATGAACCTAAAAGTAGAAAAAAACTGTAAAAACCAATTGAACAAATAAACCCAAAATTAAATTTATAATACATAAAGATTCATAAAACCCTAAAACCCACTAAATCTATAAAACCAAATAAACCTGTAAAATCATTTAAAACACTAAAAACCCATATAACCCCTAAAAACATAAAAACCTAAATACTTAAAATAACAAACAAACCCCAAAATCCAAAAAACCCAAAAACCCTCAAAATCCAGAAAAGTCCTAAAAACCATAAAAAACCTCAAAAAGCCTAAAAATCCAAAAAAATTGTAAAAAACCATCAGGATCATGAAAATATATAAGAAAACATTAAAATCATTAAACACTTAAAAACCATAATAACTTAAAAAGGGATACAAACATAGGAGACATTTAGACACTAAAAACCTGAAATGTCCCGAAAAACCCAAAAAAACCTAAAAACCATAAAAACATCTAAAACCTTAAAATCTATAAAACATAATAAGAACCCTATAATCCCACTGAAAACTATAAATCCCCTTTATACCCATAGAAACATTAAAAACAATAAAAACCTTTAATGTTTCTAAAAACACAAAAAACAAAACCCAAAAAAACCAAAAAACTATAAAACCCTTAATATCACTAAAAACCCTAAAGACATATAAAACCATAAATCCCTAATAATCCTTAAAAACATAAAAACCACTAAAAACCCTGAACCCCCCCCCCCCCTAATAAAACCATAAAAACTAAACTCAATTAAAACCACTAAAAACCAAATAGAAGTTAAATGACCCAAAAAGACTAAAAAGTCCATAAACGCCCTATAACACCTAAAAATGATAAGATTCCCTAAAAATGATAAAAACAACTAAATAACCTATAAGACCACTAAAAATGAAAAACCCTTTAATCCCATAAATACTCTAAAAATTATAAAAATCCTCCAAACCCCTAAAAACTAAAAAAACCTAAAAACCTTAAAAAACCATAAAAACACATAAAAACATCAAAAATCCTAATAACCCAAAAAACCCATAAAATTATTTAAAAAAACCAAAAATTCCTTAAAAATGTTTAAAACTCTAAAAACCTTGAAACCCATAAGAAAAACTTAAAAACCTAATAATATACAATCCCCAAATAAACATAAGGAATTATAAAAACATCTTAAACCCCTAAAAACCTTTTAAAACCCTTAAATCCTTCAAATATCTTTAAAACACATAAAAACCATAAAAATCTAGAAAAATCCCTAAAAATCCCAAGAAATATAAAAAACCCAAAAAACCTTTAAAATACTTATGAAAACCATAAAAACCTAAATACACTTAAAATCCATAAAAAGGTGAAAACAATAAAAAACCTAAAACCCTAAAAAGACTCTAAAACCTATAAACACTATAACCACTAAAAACATAAAAACCCTAAAAACCCTAAAAACTATAGAACCCCTAAAAATCCCTAAAAACCATGAAAACCCTAAAAACTGGAAAAACCAATAAGACCTTAAAAAATAAAAAACCCCAGAAAACCCATAAAATTCCATTAAAACTAAAAGAAACCAGAACCCATAAAACCCCCTAAAAACCATAAAAACCCTAAATACCCATGAATAACATAGAAACCACTAAAAAATCTAAAAACCGTTTAATCTCCTAAAAATGATAAAAATATATAAAACATCTATAAACCCTAAAAAACACAAAAACCCCACCCTCAAAACCCCAAACCCCCAAAACCCCAATAAACTTTTAAAATCCCTAAAACCCCTCAAAATAACTAAAAAACCTAAAAACATTAAAATTAGAAAATTCCATAAAAATCACAAAATTTTAAAAAAACTCTATAATCCCAAAATATCCCTAAGAAAACCTTAAAAACCTAAAAATAGTTAAACCCACCAAAAACACTAAAAACCACAAAACCATAAAAACCCTAAAAACATTAAACCCTCAAATCCCTAAAAACCTATGAAACAATAAATATACTAAAAATATATAAAAATTTTAAAATCCATAAAAACCCTGAAAAAATGTTAAAACCCTTAAAACAATCAAAACTCCAAAAAAACACTAAAAATCCTAAAAAACCTAAAAGGCCCTAAATTCCCTAAAAATGATTAAAACACCAAAAATCATTAAAAACTATAAAATCCCATAAAACCCTTAAAAGAAATAGAATCTCTAAAACCATTTAAACCTATAAGAATTTTAAAAACTATAAAAATCTGTAAAATCATAAAATATCAAAAACCCCCATAAAAATCCTAAAAAAATCTAAAAAGCCAAAAAAACCCAAAGAACCCTAAAAGCCATAAAAATATTAAAATTATTTAAAAATGTAAAAAAACAAAAAACCATTTGAAAGTCTTATAAAAAATTAAAACAGAAAAATCATTAATACCCTTAAAAAAACTAAAAAGGCTAAAAACCCTTAAAATTCTAAAAACACAAAAAACCAAAAAACCCTTAAAATCCATCAAAAACCTATAAACCATAAAATTCTTTAAAAAGCACTAAAATCATAAAATGTTAAATACACTAAAAACACTAAAAACCATAAAAACCTAAAAACTCTTAAAACCCCTAAAAAATAAAAATGAAAATATCTAAAAAAACACTAAAAACACTTGAACCCAAAAAACCCAAAACCCATACAATCCACAAAAACCATAAAAAATTTAAAAAAACTTAAAAAAACCAAAATAACACTAAAACCTACATAAACCCTTTAACCTCGTATTTAAAAAAAAAATTAAAAACCATAGAATCCAAAAAAAACTAAAAATTCCGAAAAAATTAGAAAAACTACAAAACCCAAGAAGCACTAAAAACCCATTTAAACCTAAAAATTCTTAAAAACCCTAAAAACCCTAGAATCCCTAAAAACCCTATGAATCATAAAAGACTTTAAAAATTCCTAAAAAATGTAAATAACACTAAAAACACTAAAAACCATTATGAAATCCTTAAAAATCATAAAACAATTAAAGCCTCTAAAATCTAAAAAAATGATAAAAACACAATAAACCCCCAAAAATACCTAAAAACCCCAAACCCCTAAAAATCGAAAATAACTATAAAAATAATAAAAATCATAAAAATTCCTACAAATAAAAAAACTACAAATCCTAAGAAACTTGATAAAACTTAATAAAATTGTAAAACCCAAAAACCCTTAAAACTACGAAAAAACTAAAAAAATTATATGAGGTGGTTAATGATTGAGTATGTTCAGGTGTTACTTGGGCTATGGATTTTGGATTCTTGGTGTGGAAGTTTTTTTTCCATTGGTCTTTGTTTGATTCTTTTTGTTGTGATGCACCTCGATGTCTTGCTGAATCATTCTAGGGAAATTAATTGTTTTCCTCAATTAGTTCGGTGGTCTTGTGTACAAAGATCATGTTTTGTTGGCTGATGGAATGTTTCGTTGGTGGATTGTGTGCTATTTAAGCTAGATAGAGGCACTGGTTTCTAGGTTTGTGCATTGATAGTGATAGTGTCTTTTCTACTGGTTTTTCTGCAGCTACCTTGGTGGGTGTGGTCTTATGCTGTTGTGGATCACTACTACAAAAACTGGCATGGGAAGTTCAACCCCTTTATCAGCGCTAAAAAATAGCCCTGATAATGGTGGCCTTTATCAGCGCTTTTTTTGAGTGCTCATAAAGGGGGCCCTTTTATCAGTTCTTATTTTAGTAGCACTGATAAAGGGGGCCTTTATCAGCACTGAAAAAAATTATATTTTAAAAAAATATAAATTATTTTTATATAAGAATATTTATTCTTATATAAATATGATATATATTTTTAAAATATGTTTTATATATGTATAAATAGACTATTACATTTAATATATAAGAAATTTAGTGTAAATGGATTTTAAATATTTTTAAAAAAATATTAATTATTAATTTTCTAATTATTATAGATTAAAAATAATTTAATAACAATTTGAAGACACAAAAAATCAAAACAATTAACAAAAGATATAAAATAAGTTATAAATGTAACTCAAACTTTAAACTGCCATAACTTTTGATCTGGGTGTCCGTTTGAGCTCTATATCATATCAAATCAAAGTCTGCGATGAGCTCTACACACCATTTATATCGGAAAAGCCTCTGTCACATTTTTCGAGTCCAAAAAATAACTGAGTTTTTAGTTGGGATACTCCGATTTGTTAACATTCAAACAAGTATAACTTTTGATCCGTATGTCCGTTAAGCTTGTACCACATATCATATCGAAGATTGTTTCATTTTCTTCGATGTAACAGGTTGTGGAATTGAACATGAAACTTCTAGATTATAATTTATGATCGTTTTAACATTATATGGCTTTTCAAATACACATATATATGTATTTATTCATAAATATATACGTGTTTTTGTGTGTTTGTGTCTGTGTGTGTGTCTGTGTGTTTTATATATATATGTATGTATTTATTTATTTAAATATAAACACACATAAAAAATATTTTTCATAAATGTATTTAAAAATAATCATATAAGTATATATTAATATACAAATAAATATACGGATTAAAAATTCTAACTAAATATATATATATATATATATAAATAAAAATATATATTAATATACGAATGAATATATATATTCTAATATATGAATAAATATATTTATATTAATATGAATCCATATAAATATAAAAAAAATATAACTTTAAATAAATATATATAAGGAGATATATCATTAAATATATAAAATAACGAAATAGCTTAGTGGTAAAGGTGCAGCCGTGAAATGGGGAGGTTGCGGGTTCTAGTTCGGGTGGAGACAAAGGTGGTGCGCATGTGTGAGGATGCGTGGGAAGGGCAGCGCATTGGAGACCTCCTAGCGCTGATAAAGGGCTGGTCAAGCACTGATAAAAGCTCTCCCCATGCATTATTTAATTTTTTTTATTTTTTTTCATTTTTTTTGACTTTTATCAACGATTTTTTCAGCGCTGATAAAAGTGGCCTTTATCAGTGCTTTTCAGAGTGCTGATAAAAGGGGCCCCCCTATATTAGCGTTGAGCTTTGCAACACTTTTTTATCAATGTTAAAGCCCGTTTTGAGCGCTGCTAAAGGCATTTTTTGCAGTAGTGGATATTGTCCTTGGTGTGGGTGTTTTTCATTCGGTTTTCGAATGGTGTGATTCACAAGGTTCTCGAGTCTTCTAGTTTTATTGGTTTCTTGGTCAGATTTGATGCCTTCTTTGGTGATTTCACACTTGATTGTTCATTGATCATCTATGGGGTCAATCGTCTTTTCACTGTCAGGAAATTTTTTTTTAATTCATTTTCAATTTTGATACAACATATTTTCCGTAGTTAGAAACATAAAAAAACTAAAACCATCTAAAAACTATAAAAATCCCCAAAACCCATAAAAACTGTAAACCCCTAAAAATATTAAAAACATTTAAAACCCATAAAATCCCTTGAAAACCAAAATAAACTCTAATACCCCGTTAATCCCATAAAAACATTGAAAACCTCTAAAAACCATAAAAATTGTTAAAAATATTTAAAACCTTAACACCCTAAAAACCATGAAAACCATAAAAAACTTAAAAACACCTAAAAACATAAAAGACCATAAAATTCATAAAAATAACTAAAAAGGTAAAAAACCCTAAAACCATGAAAACCCCTAAATAAACTATAAAATCCTAAAAAAAATTAAAACCCCCAAATACATAAATAATGAATAAAACCATAAAAACCCTGAAATCCCCTATGAAAACCATATAAACCTAGAACATTGAAAACCTTTTAAAACCCCTAAAAACTATAATCACCCTAAAACACTAAAAACCCATAGAACCTTAAAAACGCTAAAACCCTAAAACCCCTAAATCCACCAAAAACAGTAAAAATAATTTAAACCTCTAAAAATGTTAAAATACTCGAAAACAAAAAAACCCTTAAAAACTCCAAAAATCACAAATCCTCCAAAAACAAAAAAAAACGCTCAAATACCTAAAAACCATAAAAATCAAAAAAACCCTAAAAAGTCATAAAGATCTTAAAAATGAAAAAAACATTAAAAACTCTAAAAAACCAAAAGTAAACCTTAAAACCCTAAAAAACTTAAAACCCTAAAAACAAGATAATGAATAAGAACCCTAAAAAGCCAAAAAGACCCTAAAAGACCTAAAAAATCCATAAAAACCCAAAAAAAACATTTCAATCTTTAAAAATACATAAAAATCAGTAAAAGCATAAAAATTGATAAAAACCCTTAATAAATCCTTTAAAACCAAAAAAACACACATAAAACCCCTAAAACATGAAAATGATAAAAACCCTATAAGACCCTAAAAACTAAAAACACTCCTAAAACCCTTAAAACCATAAAAACCTAAAACCCATAAAATATTAAAAACACAATAAAACTATAAAAACAATTTAAATGAAAAAAATGTTAAAAACATGAAATACCATAGGACCCCTAAAAACACAAAAAACACCTAAAACCCCAAAAAACCTTAATTTCCATCAAAATCTCTAAAAACATAAACAACCAAAAAAATCCTAAAAAACCTAGAAATGAATAAAAATGAAAAAAAACCCTAAAAATATTGAAAACCCCAAAGAAAATATTAAAAACCTGAAATCACTAGTAATACCTAAAAACCCAAAAAAATGAAAAACAGCTAAAAACCTCGTAAGACCCTAAAACCCCTAAAAACAACTAAAAACCTTAAAACCCCATAAAAATAATATTTAATACCTAAAAATTCCTAAAAACATAAAAAATCATAAAAACCATGAACACTGCTAAGAAAAACGTAAAACCCTAAAATCACTTAAAACCCCTAAAAGCCAAAAAAATGTAAAAACCCCAAAAGGCCCCAAGCCCCTAAAAACTAAAAAAAAAAAAGAAAACTACAGCCAAATAATATTAATACCAACTCATAAAATCTAAAAACCATTTATGCTACCTAAAATTTTAGAATATCAAAATCTAATAAAACCACTATAAAATGAAAAAGACTATATAAACCAAAAAAATATTAAACCCAAAAACCCTCAAAATCACTAAAAACCCTAAAAACCATAAAAATAAAAAAAATGACTATAAATCCCTAAAAACATAAAAACCCTTAAAAACCATGAAAATTCATATGAAACCCTTAAAAACTAAAAAATAACATAAATCCCCTAAAAAACTAAAAAAATGAAAACCCTAAAATAATCTTAAAACCCATAAAAACCCCAAAAACAGCTTCAATATCACTAATAATACTAAAAACTATAAAAATCATTAAAAAGTACTAAAATATCATAATAACTTAAGAATCCTAAAACCCCTCATAAACCATAATAAAACCATTAAAACCAAACAACACTTAAACCCCATAAAAACCAAAAAATCGCTAAAAACCATTAAAAACTTAAGATACCCAAAAAACCCAAAAACCCCTAGAAAAACATAAATCCCCTAAAAATGTTAAAAATCCATAAAAACCAATAAAAAATATAAAAACACTAAAAACTCAAAAACCCATTTAAACAATTAAATTGTTATAAAATAATAAAAACAAAAAAATGCTAAAATCCAAAAACCCCTAAAAAACCTAAAAATCCTAGAAAATCCATAAAAACATCTACAAATATAAAAAACCATAAAACCCATAAAATCCATGAGAATGTCTAATAACCCTATAGTCAATTTAAACCCTTAAAAAACTCTAAAGACCGTAAAACTCTCAAAAACTGTTAAAACGCAAAAAAATCCCTACAAATCAATAAAAACCCTAAAGCACATAAAATAATAAAAAATCAATAAAAAAGCTTAAAATAAAAATAACCCTAATATCGTAAAAAATGAATGAAAATAATATAAACCTTAAAATGATTAAAACCACTAAAAACATACAAAATGATAAAAATTTAAAAAACCTCCAAAACCAAAAAACTTTAAAAAACTCTAAAACCCCATAAAAATTACACACCACTGAAAACTATAAAATATAATTATACTCAAAAAACATTCAAAATTATAAAAACCATGAAAACTCACCCCCCCCCCCCACCAAAATGAAAAAAACTATAGAACATTAAAACCATTAAAATCTCAAAAAAACCAAAAAAGTAAAAGTCCTAAAAATCCATAGAAATTCCTAAAACCATAAAAACCCTAAACACCATAAAAATCAGTATTAAAAAATGAAAAACATAAAAACACTTAAAACCTATAAAAATCGTAATAAACTAAAAACCCAAAATCCCTAAATACAATGACAAATCCAAAAAAAACTACAAAATATCTTAAAACCCTAAAACCATTAAATCCTAAATAACCCCTAAAAATTGAAAAAATTGAAATAAATTCATTAAAAACACTGAAAATCCCTAAAAACTCTGAAAAATCCAATGATAACATTAAAGAAAAAAACACATTTAAATCCAATAAAAATCATAAAAGGAATAAAACCCATAGAAACCTCTAAAATACCTAAAAACATAAAACACATTAAATCTCAAAAACCATAAATCCCTATATATTTTTAAAAATACAAAAAAATACCTACAAACATAAAAACCCCTACAAATCTGGAAACCTCTATTAAAAACTTAAAAACCTAAAAAACACTTAAAACCAACAACAAAAAAAAAAGATAAAAACCTTAAAACCCATAAACACCCTAAAAATGTTGAAAACCCTAAAAATGCCGAAAACATCAAAAAAACTAAAAACTCATAAAACCCTAAAACCACTAAAAACAATAAAATACCTTTAAACCCATAAAAACTTTTAAAAAACAACAAAAAACAATGAAAACCCAAAAAAACAAAATAAACCATTAAATCCCAAAAAAACCAAAAACCAAAAACTCTAAAAACAATAAACACCCAAAAAACCATCTAATTCCGTAAAAATACTAAAAACCAAAAAAAATCATAAAAAATCACCAAATATCACTAATAAAATAAAAAATCCAAAAACTGTATAAAAACCATAAAAACCTTTAAAAAATTAAAACCCCTAAAAAACCTAAAAAACTGAAAAAAACCTTAAAAACTCTCAAAATCTCTAAAAACACTAAAAACAATAATAAACATTAAAGGTCCCTAAAATACCTAAAAATGTTAAAAAAACAAAAATACCCTAAAAATACCTAAGAAAACAATAAAAACAAAAAAAAAATTAAAACCCATAAAAACCAAAAAATGCTTGAAATCGTAAAAGATTCAAATAACCCTAAAACACCAAAAAATCAATAAAACCCCAAAAAACAATAAAAATCCCAAAAAATAGAAAAAAAAACTCTAAAAAACAATAAAAATATAAAAACCCATTAAACTCATAAATCTTTTAAAAAACACCAAAAAAACTATAGAAACCTTAAAATCATAAAAACCTGCTAAAATCCCACAAAACCAATGAAACTCTAAAAACCTTAATCCCTAAAAATCCTAAAAAAACCAAAAAACCAAAAAACCCATAATAATCCTAAAAATATCTAAAAATACCTAAAAATGTAAAAATCCCTGAAGATGTTGTTTTTCCTTTACTGCTGGTTGTTGATTGGTTGGTGATGTTGTCAGGGTTTCTTTGGTATTTTTCTTTTTGCGTGCATTTGATTTTTCTTTTTTTGCTGTCCTTGGGTGTGTGTTTGTAAAGGTTTTTTGGGTGTGGGTCGTTTGACCCCTCCCCTCCCTTGACTGCTGCGTCTTTTCTTTATCTAATAAATTTGGGGGGGGGGGGGGGGGGCAGGAATAGCCCGACCTCCGAATCTTCCTTGCCCTAAAAACCTAAAAAGACGAAAAACCCAAAGAACCATAAAACCATTACTATCTAAAAAACCCCTAAAAACCATTAAAACCCTTAAAATGAACTAAAAATACCTATAAAAATAAAAAACCTAAATTCCCCTAAGAATCTCTTAATAACAAAAAAAACACATGAACCCATAATTTTTAAAAAAATCACTAGAAACCCTAAAAAAATTAAAAGACCCTAAAAACCCTAATCCCCTAAAAAGCTAGAAACCCTTAAAACATTAAAAAACCCATAAAAACCCTAAAAACCGACTAAAAATTATACACCCTTTAAACCTGTAAGAATTTTTAAATACTCTATAAAACCATAAAAACCATAAAAAGCATAAAAACCATAAGAAAACTTATAAACTGATCCCTAAAACCCTAACTAACTATAAAAATATTATAAAATCCGAAAAAACCTCAAACACAAAAACCCCTAAAATAGTAAAAATCCCTATGAAAACCTTAAAAACCAAAAAGACTATAAATCCCTTAAAACCTAAAAACTACTACAAACTCCAAAAAATCATAAAACCGTAAAATACCTAAAAAAACCTCAAAATATATAAAACCCAAAAAACCATTAAAATCCTAAAAAATCCATAAAAATCCATAAAACGTAACTACCCACTAAAAACCCCTTAAAACCAAAATAATTAAAAAACCCTAAAAACGAAAATACACTAAAAACACTAAAACACCCTAAAACCCTAAAAATCATTAAAACAACTAAAAGGCTTAAAATTCTAGAAAATGTAAAAAATTATAAAAACCCAAAAACCCATAGTAGAACCTTAAAAACAAAGAAACACATAAAACCTTTAAAATTACTAAAAAATATATAAACCCTAAAAACCCTAAAACCCTCAAAATCATTAAAACCTATAATAAACAGAAAAAACCCCCAAATTCCCTAAAAATCCCTATATCATAAAAACCCCTAAAACCCCTAAAAACCCCAAAGAAAACATTAAAAACCAAAACAATTTACATAACTTAAATACTATAAATTATAAAAATAGTAAAAAATCTCAAAAGTCCCTAAAATCCTAAAACATATAAATACCATAAAAACCTTAAAAACCCTATAAAACCCAAAAAAATCCTAAAATTTACCAGAACCATTAAAAAATCTTTAAATACCTAAAATGTTAAAAAAATCCCTTGAAAACCATAAAACATCAAAACCCTAAAATACCCTAACCCCCCAAAATCACTAAAAATCCATAAAAATTGTAAAAATTTCCTAAAATTAATAAAAACATAAAAACACATAAAACCCCTAAAACCTCTATGTAATTGTAAATTTCCCAGTAACACTTAAAACCACTAAAAACATAAAAAATTATAAAAACCCTAAAAAACCCTAAAGAACATAAAATACCTAAAAACCATGAAAATATCTAAAACCCATAAATGATTAAAAATACTAAAGTTCCATAAAAACTAATAAAAATAGAAAAAAACTAAAAAACCATGAAAACCCATAGGAAAAAATTAAAAACCTAAATATACATATAATTCATCAAAACCCAAAAAAACACTAAATAACCAAAAGCACCCCCAAAACCATAAAACAGTATTAAAAACCTAAAAAACTTAAAACCATAAAAAAAAATAAAAAACCCATTAAAAAAATAAAAATACATTAAAACTCAGAAACATTAAAAGTTGTGAAAAAATTAAAACCCCTAAAAATCAAAAAACCCAAAAAAACCATAAAACCCCAAATACCCTAAAAATCTATAAAATAGTAAAAACCCATAAAAATCGTAAAAAAAAAGAAAGAATGCCTAAAAACATAAAAACCCCTTATAACCATGAAGTACATAAGAAATAAAAAAACATAAAATCACTTGAAACACCTAAAAATAGAAAATGACACTAAATCCCTTAAAATACCTTTATATACCTAAATCCCTTAAAACCCCTAAAAAACTAAACAACCCTAAAATCTTAAAAAAAACCTAAAAACCTTGAAAAAAATAATCCTAAAAATACTAAAACACATAAAATCCCTAAAACACCTAAAAATGATAAAATCCTTAAAAGGCCCTAATACCGAAAAAATCCATAAAAACATAAAAATGCATAAAAATTTAAGAAACCCTAAAACCCATAAGAAAAATAAAAAACCATTAAAAACTAAAAAAACCCTTTAAACACCTAAAAACAATGAAAACATTAAGAAACCTAAAAATGATAAAAACTCAAAAAATTCACAAAACCATAAACCCCCCCCCCCCAACAAAACACTCAAAATCCCAAAAAAAAACCCCTAAAACCCATAAAAATACTAAAAATACATAAAATCCCAAAAAATGTAAAAAACTCAAAAAAAAACCTAATAAAACAATAAAATCATAAAATCACTTAAAACCCATAAAATCATTATTAACACTAAAAAACCCTAAATCCCCAAAAATACACTTAAATACCCAAAAAACCCCATAAAATCCTTATCAAATCCTTAAAAACAAAAAACCCATAAAACCTACAAAAACCAAAAAGATGCCAGTAACACTAAAAAACCATAAAACCTCACCCCCCCCCCAAAGCATCAAAATACCTAAAACCCCTAAAAATATAAAAATCCTAAAAAGTCCATACAATCATAAAAATATAAAAACCTCAAAAAACTATGAAAACCACTAAGAAACCCATAAAAATATAAGAACATATAAAACCCCTAAAGACATAAAAAATGATAAAAATACTAAACACCCCTAAAAATTCCCAAAAAATCATAAACACCCTATAAACCCCAAAACCCTTAAAATAGCAGAAACCAAAAAAACCAAAAAAAAAACTTTAAAACCCACTAAAAACTAAAAAAAACTCTTATGTACCCCTAAAAACGTTAAAAAAACATTAAAACCCCTAAAATCCATAAATTAATAAAAAACCACTAAAACCACACTAAAACTTGAAAATGAATAAAAACCCTAAAAACTCTATTACTCTACAAAATCGCTAAGAACCCTAAAATTTAGAAAAAAATTAAAAACACTAAAAATCCCTAAAAATGTAAATTCAAAAAAAAAATATTAAAACCCTATGAAAACCATTATAACTAAAAACACATAAAACCCATAAAAACGTAAAAAAACACAAAATACTTTTAAAACCCCGAAAGACCCTAAAAACCCATAGAACCCCAAAAAACCCTAAAAAATATAAAAAACATAATAAATCACTAAAAATCAAAAATAAAATTAAAAACTATTAAAACCCTGAAAAACATTAGGAAAAAATATAAAACCTAAAAAAACTTATAATACCTCAAAAATATAGAAAATGTTAAAACCCTAAAAAACCTAGAAACCATGAAACCCTAAAACCCCTTAAACCCATAACAACCCCTAAAACCCATAACAACCCCTAGAACCCTTAAAAATTTCTAAAAACCCCCAAGAACCGTAATTCCCTAATGTTATAAAACCCTCAAAATCACATAAAAAATATAAAACATTAGAAAACAAAAAAAAACTAAAAAAAGGGAAAAATCCATAAAACCCCAAAAAACCATAAAACACAAAATCCCCTAAACCATCAATATTCCTGAAATTACTAGAAATCATGAAAAATCTATAACAAGACCTAAAATCACTAAAAACTACAAAAACACTAAAAACCTATAAAACCCCCAGAAAACCATAAAAACCTAAAAAGTCTAAAAACCATTAAAGAATAAATATGATAAAAACCCCTAAATACCCTTAAAAGAACTAAAACAAAAAAACCCTAAAACCATAAATACCCTAAACGACCATACAACCCCTAAAACTAATAAAAACCTCAATAACCAATTAGGCCCCTAAAAATGTTTAAAAAACAAAAAAAATGAAACCCTTAAATAATAATAAAATCCCCTAAAAACCATAAAAATCCAAAAAATATTAAAAACACCTTAAAACCCCTAAAATCTCATATAAATTCTATTAAATCCAAAAATAAACATAAAAACTTAGAAGAACCTAAAATCCCTAAAAACCCAATGAAAAAATTTGGTTAAAAAAACACTTAAAACCCCTAAAAACCCAAAAAAATTCTAAAAAACTAAAAAATCCTAAAAATTCAAAAAATCCATAAAACACCAAAAATACATAAAACTACCAAAGAAACCAAAAAAATCCTTAAAATACATTAAAATAATTTAAAACATAAAAACCGTAAAAACCTAGAAAATCTCAAATTAAAACTAAAAAACAAAAAAAACTCTTAAAACCCCTAAAAACCTAAAACTCCCTAAAACCCCTAAAATCCCATAATCAACTAAAATCCCTAAAAGCCATAAAACCCATTAAAAATCCAAAACCCCATCAAAACCCATGAAAACCCTAAAAATCTACTAAATACTATGGAATCTACTAAATCCCCAAAAAACATTAAAAACTATATTTTTTTTAAAACCCTAAAAAATCAAAAAAATTTGCCAAACACCAAACAAATATAACAAAACATAAATCACTAAAAAACCAATAAAAACCCTAAAAACATCTAAATTTTTGAAAACCCAGAAAACAATAAAAATCCACAGAAATCCATAAAAATCACGAAACAGATAAATATTTCTTAAAACCCTTAGAATAGATTAAAACCCTAAAGACACTTAAAACCCCTAAAAATATAAAAACGATAAGGACTGTAAATGACCCAAAAATCACTAAAACCCTTAAAACCCCTAAAAACCATAAAACAATTAAATCCTCTAATAATACTAAAAGCCTTTAAGTCCCAAAAAAATTCAAAAACTAAAAAATATACCTAAAAAACTCAAAAAACCCAAAATAAGCAAAAAATTGAAAAAACCCCAAGAAACCCTAAAAACCCTAAAACCATCAGAATACATGAAAAATATAAATAGCATTAAAATAATGGAGATACCTAAAATACTAAAAATTAAAACACCATGAAAACCAAAATAAAATTGTAAAAACCTAAAACCTAAAAAACACATAAAAACATAAACATGCTGAAAAACATAAAAATCATAAAAATCCCAAAAACCCCTCAAAATCCAACCTTAAAAACATAAAAATCATTAAAATTACCAAAAAATACTAAAAATGTGGACCCCCTGAAAAACCCAAAAAACCCCTAAGAATACTTTAATACCAATAAACATTTTAATCCCTAAAAAACCTAAAATAAACTAAAACCATAAAAGACCCTAAAATCCATAACAAACCATAAAAACCATATAAAAATATAAAACCCATTAAAATTATAAAAAAAATAAAAACTCTAAATACCAATTAAAACCCTATAAACGTTAAAAATATCTAAAATATTAAAAATACATTAAAAATAAAAAACCCTAACAACACAATAAAACCAAAAGAACCCTAAAAACCCTGAAAACCCTAAAAAACCATAAAAAATTTTCAAAACAAAGATTCCATTAAAAACTCTAGAAAAAAGTAAAAACCTCCAAACACTTCAAACCATAAAATACAAGGAAAAACTAAAAACAATTAAACAGCCAATAAAGGCACCAAAATCTGAAAACCGCTAAAAACCATAAAAAATAAAAACCATAAAAAACCTTCATTACAACTATAAAATCTAAAAAAATTTCAACCCAAAAAACATTAAAAAAATATAAAAACCCATTAAAAAAAATAAAAAAAATAAAAAACATAAAACACTAAAAACAAAAAAAAAATCATCAAGGCCCACGAAATCCATAAACCCATAAAAATCATAATGATCCAAAAGAATCTCTAAAATTTTATAAAATGTTAAAAACCATAAATATCTTGAGAAACATAAGAAAACCATAAAAACATAAGAAACACTTAAAACCAATAAAAAACATAAAAAATACTACAAACCAAAAAAACCCAACACCCACGAAGTCCATAAAAATCTAAAAGACCATAAAAATCATGAAAAATAAATAAAATACCTAAAAAGGTAAAAAACATGAAAACCTAAAATTAACTATGAAAACCATAATAACCTAAAAAACAACTTACCCCCCTCCCCCTAAACAAACTAAAAAGTGATAAAACCCTCTAAAAATACTAAATATAATTACCACCCAAAAACCATAAAACAAATAGAGTCTATAAAAACCACTAAAAATAATAACTATAAATACCCCACTAAAATTTTAAGAACCCTATAAACCCCTGAAAAAATTAAAAACTATAAAAACCTTAAACCCCTCAAAAACTAAAAATCCCTAGAAACCCTAAAACCCCCAATATCCAAAAATCCCTTAAAACCATAAAAAGCCTAAAATAATTTTAAAATACCTAAAAACACATTTAAAAAACCCAAAATAGCCCTAAGTTAACCTTAAAACCCTAAAAACACTATAAATCCCCAAAAACCTAAAAACCCTAAAATGTCTCTTAAACCCCTAAAAACATTAAGAAACCCTAAAACACATAAGAACTCAAAAACCCACTAAACACCATTAACACCACTTAACCCCAAAAAACATTAACAAACTCTAAAAACCCTTTTAAACTCTAAAAGCTAAAAAAACCCAAAAACTCAAAAACCCATAAAAATCCTAGAAACATTACAAACCCTCAAAATATCTAAAACCCATAAATTCAATAAAAATAAAGAAACCGAAAAAACTCCTAAAATGGTAAGAAATCCTAAAAGCACTAAAACCCTTGAGAGAACATTAAAGAAGGAAAATGGTTAAAAACCTTGAAAAACCATAAAATGATAAAATCCCTAGAAATTCATAAAACCCACAAAATACATAAATATAATAAAACCATAAAAATCCTAAAAAATAGCTTCAAATAACATGAAATGTATAAAAAAATATAAAACCATGGAAACCTCTTAAACTACCATAAAACCTAAAGACACCTAAAACCAGTAAAAAAATAAAAAAGTTAAATATTATATATAACCCAAAATGGACTCTAAAATCCTTTAAACCACTAGATACCCTAGAACAACCAAAAAACCAAAAAAACCAGAAAACCCTAGAAAAAACTCTATAGACCCTTTAAACCACTAAAAATGTCAAAAAATATAAATGAACATAAAAATATGAAATAATAAAAATATATAAATGTATAAAAATGTTAAAAACCTCAAAATCCCTTAAAAATCTAAAATCCTAAAAACACTTAACACCCCTAGAAACAAACTAATCTTTAAAAAAAATAGAAGACCCTAAAATCCTAAAACCCTATAAAAACCATAAAAATGATAAAAAAAATAAAATAACCTAAAACCCATGAAAACCTTAAGACCACTAAAATCTATAAAAACCATTCAAAACCATAAAAAGTTAAAAAATTATAAAACATTAAAACCCTTGAAAAAAAATATTAAAACAATAAAACGATAAAAACCCTGAACCGCAAAAACAATAGAAAAATCTAAAACCCTAAAGCCCCTAAAACCTCTAAAACCCTAAAAACTCTTAAAATATGAAAAATAAAATAAAAAGCCTTAAACGACCTAATAAATCCTAAGATAACATTAAAAACATTAAAAATATAAAAAATATTAAAATCCTAAAAATGCTAAAACCCTTAAAACCCATAAAAAGATCCTAAAAACCCTAAAAACCCCCAAAAAACCATAAAAAACCCTTAAAACAATAAAAACACAAAAAAACATAAAATCATAACCCCCCCCCCTAAAAACTCTAAAAATACTTTAAAACCATAAAATTTTAAAGAATCAAAACACCCTTTAAAACCCCCAAAAACGTAAAAAATTCCTGAAAAAAGAAAAGGCACTAACTCCCCAAAAAAGGTATAAAAACCTTAATATATCTATAAATACTCTAAAAATCATAAAAATCATAATAAATCCAAAAAATAGCCAAAAAAATTAAAAATCATAAAAACCCTAAAAACCCTGTGAAAACCTGAAAAACCAACAAACACATGAAACCCCTGAGAACATAAAAAATGCTAAAAACCTTAAAAAAATATTAGAAAACATTCAAATCCTCCTTTAAACAGTCAGTAGAACTAAAAATACTCGAAACCATAAAAATATGATCCAATCCCTAAAAATCCTTGAAAATGTAAAATAGCCAAACCACATGAAAATCCACAGAAAACATTAAAAAACTAAAAACACTAAAAATCACTAAATACAAAAAATTTATAAAAACAATAAATGACCATAAAACCCAAAAAAACCCTCGAAAAGCTATAAAAACCCATAAAAACCTTAAAATCCAAAAAAAAACATATATCCCCTAAATTGAATAAAATCCCACTAAAACATTAAACAAATTAAGAGCACTGAAAACCCTTAAAACCCTAGAAAACCAAAAAATAGTAAAACTAAAAATTCCACTTAATCCATAAAAACAATAAAAAACCCTAATAACCATCAAAATCCCTAAAACCCTATAAACTATAGTAAACTAAAAAATCACAAAAAATATAAAAAACATAAAAAATACTAAAAAGGATGAAACCTATATGGAAACTTTAATACCCTTAAACTTGTAAAGCCTAAAAAACTAAAAAATCCTAAAACCCTAAAAACCATAAACCCCTGAAAAAACTATAAAACCCCAAAAGCCTTTAAAACACTAAAAATTTATAAAAACATTAAAAACCCCATAAAAACTATAAAACCAATTTAAATTCCATAAAATGTTAAAACTCAAAAACACCTTCAAAACAATAAAAATCTAATGAAAACCATAAAAATCCAAAAAACAAAAAACCCAAAAACCCAAAAAATCCCCTATTAACCCCAAAACCCCTAAAAACGAAAAAAATGATAAAAACCGTAACTCCTATAAAAACCATCAACATACCTAAAAATCCTAAAAAATATTAAACAAATCCCTAAACATCACTAAAAATGTATAAAATACTAAAACCTTAAAAAATCTAAGATAACCTTAAAAACCTAAAATCACCTAAAACTACTAAAAACCCAAAAAAACACTAAAATTACCCTAAAACACCTAAAAACCCAAAAAACCATAAAAATCATAAATAACCTAAAACACCTTACAACCTGAATAAAAAAATAAATCCCAAAATCCTCAAAATCCAGAAAAAAATATAAAAATCCAAAAAAATAAGTAAAAATAACTAAAAATTTAAAAAAAAAACAACCAGAAAACCCCTATGAAATCAATAAAAACCAAAAAAACCTAAAATCTATAAAGTACTAAAAATGCTAAAACCCTAAAACCCGAAAAACCGAACAAAAAAATCAAAATCCTTAAAAAATTTAAAAATATAAAAGAAATTAAAATCCAATAAAAACATAAAAATCCAAAACCCTAAAAATCCCTATGAAAACCTTAAATACCTAGAGACACTTAAAAAATAAAAAGTAACCTAACATGCTAAAACCCTACAAACAAGAAAAGACCCAAAAAACACAAAAAACCCTAAAAATAATAAAACCATGAAAATCCTTAAAACAACATAAAAAATAAAAAAAAATAAAAAACACTAAAAAATATCAAAAACCCATTTAAACCGTTAAAATACAAAAAATATAAAAACACTAAAAACTCGAAAAATCCCTAAATGCCCGAAGAAATCTAAAAACCTATGAAAACCAAAAGAAACCCTAAACCCCTCAAAATCCCTAAAAACCCTAAAAATCCATCAATATCATAAAAATCCCTTTTCAATCTATAAAAATATTAAAACCCCTTAAAACCATGAAATCCTCTGAAAACCATAAAAAGCTAAACAAACAAAAACCACTGAAAAACCAAAAAATTGTAAAAAACCCTAAAAAAATTTATATCCCTCAAAATCATTGAAACCATAAATCCTATAAATATCCTAAAAGGCCATAAAATCCCTAAAAATGAAAAATCATAAATACCGTGAAAAACCCTAACGAAAAAATTATAACCTAAAAACACATAAAACATTTAAAAACCATAAAAAAACAAAAAATTTCCCAAAAAACCACAAAAATCACCCTAAAAATCCCAAAAAAAATAGTAAAAACCAATTGAAAAAATAAACCCATAAATACTTCTAAAATACATAAAGATTCATAAAACCCTAAAACCCACTAAATCTAAAAAACCTTATAAACCCATAAAATCATTTAAAACACTAAAAAACCACAAAACCCCTAAAAACTAAAAAACCTAAAAACATAAAAGTACAAAACCCCCCAAAAGCCAAAAAACCCTAAAACCCTCAAAATCCTGAAAAGTCCTAAAAACATAAAAATCCTCAAAAAGCCTAAAATCCCAAAAAATGTAAAAAACCATCAAGATCATGAAAATTGCTAAGAAGACATTAAAATCCTTAAACACATAAAAACCTTAATAACCTAAAAAGGGATATAAACATAGGAGAATTATTGACACTAAAAACCTAAAAAGTCCTTAATACCCAAGAAAACCTAAAAACCATAAAAACATCTAAAAACCTTAAAATCTCTAAAACACAATAAAACCCCTATAATCATACTAAGAACTATAAATCCCATTTAAACCCATAAAAACTTTAAAAACACTAAAAACCCTTAAAATTCCTAAAAACAAAAAAAACAAATCAGAAGAAAAAAAAACCCAAAATACCCTTATTATCACTAAAAGACCTTCAAACATAAACCACCATAAATCCTTAAGAATCCATAAAAACATAAATACCACTAAAACCCCTGAAACCCCCTTATAAAACCATAAAAACTAAACACAATTAAAACCACTAAAAACCTAAAAGAAGTTAAATGATCTAAAAAGACAAAAAAGTCCCTAAACGCCCTAAAACACCTAAATAATCTATAAAACCACTAAAATGAAAAACCCTTTAAACCCATAAAAACATTAAAAATTCTAAAAATCTTCCAAACTACTAAAAACTAAAAAAACTAAAAACGTTAAAAAACCATAAAAACCCATAAAACCATCAAGATTTAAAATAACCCTGAAAACCATAAAAATATTAGAAAGTACCAAAAATTCCTTCAAAAGGTTTAAAACTCTAAAAACCTTGAAACACCAAAGAAAACCTTAAAAACATAAGACCATACAAGCCCCAAATAAACCAAAGAAATGCTAAAAACTTCTTAAACCCCTAAAAACCTTTTAAAACCCTTAAATCCCTCAATATCCTCAAAAAACATAAAAACCAGAAAAATCCAGAAAAATCCCTAAAAATCCCAAAAAAAAATAAAAAACCCAAAAACCCTTGAAAATATCTATGAAAACCATAAAACCCTAAATACAATAAAAATCCATTAAAAGGTCAAAATAATAAAAACCCTAAAACCCTAAAAAGACTATAAAACCATAAACACTTAAAAACAATAAACCCCTAAAACATTAAAAAAATCTAAATACCCATTAAACATGATAAAACCACAAAAAACTCCAAAACCCCTAAAACCCCTAAAAATGTTTAGTTACTCTAAAAACCAAAAAATCCCAAAAAAATTCAAAAAAACTCTAACCCCCCCCCCCCCAACTATAAAAACCATAAAATACCTAATAATCTTCAAAATACCTAAAAATCCTAAAAAAACCCAAATCCATAAAAATATATAAAATCATAAAAAAAATAAAAACTATTAAAAACTCTATGAAATCCTTAAAAGAAAAAAAACATAAAACCCATAGACATCTAAAAATTGAAAAAACTCTAAAACCCTTATAAATCCCAAAAAAACCAAAGAAAATCCCTAAGAAAACCATAAAAACCTAAAACACAAAAATCCCAAAAAATTATAAAATTCTAATGACCCTAAAATCCCTAATGTCCCAAAAAACTATAAAACCACTAAAAACCTTAAAACACCCCCTTAAAAACCAATAAATACTCTAAAAACAAAATAACATTATAAAAATTCCATTAAACCCCCAAAAATGTTAAAAAACTAAAAATATAAATACCATAAAAATCAAAAAACCATAAAAACCCACAAATCCAAAAAAACCCATAAAAATCATAAATCCCCAAAAACATTCAAAATCTTGAAAACCCCTAAAAACATAAAAATATTAAAAATCCTTAAAAACATAAAAACACAGAAAACCTAAAAGAAGCCTAAGATAACCTAAATTACCTAAAAATACATTAAACCCATAAAAACCCTAAAAATTCTAAAAACACTATATATAACTAAAAATCTAAAGTCCACTAAAAACCATAAAACCCCTACAACCTTAAAAGAATCCAAAACATCATAAAAACCCTAATGCCCCACTACAAACTCCAAAAACCAATTAAACCCCTAAAATATTAAAAAATCTAAAAAACATTAAAACCCCTAAATCTCAAAATATAAAACCAAGAAAACACAGAAAACGATAAAAAACATAAAACACCTAAAAACCATCAATATCCAAGAAACCCTAAAAACCAAAAAAATTTCAAAATTGGACCACAAATTCCATAAAAATGTAAAAACGGTAAAAACATAAATAATGTTAAAAACATGAAACCCCTTAAAAGAGACTAAAGTTTTTAAATACCCATAATAATCATAAAAAATATAAAAAGATAAAAACCCCCTTAAAACCCTAAAAATCCACTAAAAATAATAAATCCATTTAAACACCTAAACACACTAGAAAAATATAAAAAACCATAAAGACCTAAATACTCAAAAAAACTATGCAAACCTAAAAAACCATAAAAAACCTAAAAATCTTTTAAAACCCTCAAAATTCCTAATACCCTTAAAACCCAATAAAAATAATAAATAATCCATAAACAACATTAACCCATAAAAACATAAAAATATATAAAAACACTAAAAATCCTTAAAACCCCTAAAAACCCTCAACATCACAAAGAACCCTAAAAACCATAAAAACATTAAAAAACCCTAAAATCTTTAAAAATATAAAAAACCCTAAAACCCCTAATAAAACATAAAAACAACTAAATCCCCATAAAAACAAAAACACTAAAAACCTAAAAAACCTATAAGTCCATAAAACCCCTAAAATCCCTAAAATTCCAAAAAATAATAAATACCCAAAAAACCCAAAAACCCCACTAAAAAATCTAAAAAACATTAAAACCCAAAAAATTATAAATAAACTATAATTACCATAAAGCCCTAAAAAACTCAAAATACCCTAAAAACCAAAAAAACCCTAAAAATCCCTTAAAACTCTAAAAAGCATTCACAACCCAAAAACCATAAAAATCCTAAAAAAGCATTGGAAATCCTAAAATATTCATAAAAATCATTAAATGTTAAAAACCCTAAAATCCCTGAGAAACCCTTTGAATCTTCTAAAAACCTAAAAACACACAAATCCCCTAAATACAAAAAAAATACGAAACTCCTAAAAACCATAAAATCCCAAAAAAAAATCATAAAAGCCCTCAATATCCCTAAAAATAAAAAAAAACTAAAAAATTTCTAAAAAATCTGAAAAAACCTAAAAACATAAAACACCTAGAAACCCAAAACACCATATAAAAAACCTTAAAAACCAAAATACACATAAAACCCCTAAAATCCTAAAAAACAATAAAAACCAAAAAGACACTAAAAATCTGTAAAAACCCTCCAAATAACATTTAAACATATAAACACCCATAAAAACACTAAAATGACTAAAAATACTAAAAACCACTTTTAACCCATAAAAAATAAGAAATATAAAAAAGGTTTAATAAACCTAAAAACATAAATAAAACCCAAAAATCCAAAAAAACATTAAAACCCTTAAAACCCACAAATTCTCTAAAAATGATAAAACCCCATAAAATTCCCAAAATATAAAATATCCATAAAAATGTAAATAACCATAAAACCCTAAAAACCAAGAGAAACCCATAAAAATATGAAAACACATAAAATTACTAAACAAACCAAAATTCTACAACCTAGAAAAACCCTTAAAACCCTTAAAACCTAAAAACCCTTAAAAATCCCTAAAACCCCTTAATACATGAAAAACATTATAAAAACACTAAAATCACTAGAAACATAAAGATTTCTCAAATTGTGAAAATATATAGTAAATCCTTAAAACCATGAATATGTTTAAAACCCATAAAAACCTAAAGCACGCTAAAACCCCAAAACTGTAAAACCCCTAAAAACACTAAAAACCATTAAAATAAATAAAAATGGTAAACCCCCATAAAAACCACTAAAACGATAAAAACAATTTAAACCCTTAAAAATGATAAAAACCCACTAAAACCTTAGAAAACTAGAAAAAACTAAAAATCTCCCAAAATCTACAAAAAACCATAAAAACATAAAATCCCTTAAAAACCCAAAACCCCTAAACCATAAAAATACTATAAATTCATAAAATTATAAAAAAAAAACTAGAAACCTAGAAAACCCCTTTGAAAACATTAAAAATCTAGAAACACTTAAATAAAATAAATACCCAAAAAATGATAAAACCCATTAATACCCTAAATGACATAAAAAACTCAAAATACCTGAAAAACACTAAAACCCCATAAATGTATAAAAAAGACCTAAAATCCCAATAAATGTAGAAAACCCTAAAAACCTTAATTAAAAATGTAAAAACCATTAAGCACATAAAAATATTAAAAAAACACTAAAAACATTTAATGGACTAAAAAACTGAAGAAATCCTAAAAACCCAAAAAAATGATAAAAATATAAACACACTGAAAACCCCCAAAATCCCTAATAAACCGAAAAACCATAAAAATCTTAAAAACACGTAAAAATATTTAAAAATCCTAAAAAAATTATAAAAACATAAAAAATTTAAAACCCTAAAATCCATAAGAAAATCATAAAAACCAAAAAACATAGAAAAAATAAATCCCTAAAAATAATAAAACACAAAAAAATATCTAGATACCCAAAAAACCCCTCAAACCCCAAAAAACTGTAAACCCCATAAAAACCCAAAAACTCACTAAAAATACCTAAAAACACAAAACCCTCAAAACCCCAAAAAACCCCACGGAACACCTAAAAAACCCAAAAAACCTAAAACCCCAAAATAAAAAATAAAATTAAGACCCTAAAAGACTCTAAAAAATCCAAAAACCATAAAATCCAAAAAACCATAAAAATATCACTAACACCCATAAAAACATATGCTCCCACTAAAAACTATAAACACCCCTAATACCTAAAAACACTAAAAACCTAAAAACACTAAAAACCCTAAAAAACAATAATGCTTAAAAATCAATAAAAACGCTCAAAATACATATACCACTAAATGAAAAAACAATCCGAAAAATTATTTAAAATCCCTAATAGCATAAAATCCCTAAGGACTCCATAAAAACCTTAATATCCATAAAAATAAAACCCATAAATGACGTAAAAAAGATATAATCCCCAAAAAACCCTAAAAGACCATAAGACCACTAAACCCTCTAAAAACCATAAAATCACTAAAAACATAAAAATATCTAAAAATAGAGAAAAACACTAAAAAAACTCAAAATTATTAAAACCCTTTAAACCACTAAAAAAGGTAAAAAAACACAAAAAAAACCCATTAAACCCCTAAACACTCAAAAAACCCATAAAACCATAAAATAAACATAAAATCCCTCAAAATATCTAGAAACCCTAAAATTAATATAAATAAATATAAACCATTTAAATACCTAAAAATGCTCAAAATCCATAAAAATACTGAAAAATCCAAGAAAACTATAAATACCAAAAAATATTTTAAACCACTAAAACCAAAAAAAAGAGAAACTCCTAAAAATCAATAAAACCCTACAAACCCATAAAACCCACAAAATCCATAAAAAAATACATAAAATTCTCTAAAAATATAAAAAACATAAAAAACCATGAAAACAAATTATAAGACCCTAAGAACCTAAAATAATTAAAAAACAAAAAACACTAAAATATTGTAAAAACCATAAAAACCATAGAAAACCCTAAAAACAATCAAAATCTCTGAAAATGTAAAACCCCTAGAACAGTGAAAAAATATTAGAAAAAATAGATACCTTAAAACACATAAAACCCTAGAAGACAAAAAAATGATAAAAACCCTAAAAAGCCCAAAAGTCCCTAAAACCCTATAAAACCCTAAAAAACCATAAAAACCATAAAAAACCTCAAAACCCATAAAAAAGTAAAAATACTCTAAAAAAAATAAAAAAAAATTAAAACCTAAAATAAATTAAACAACTCTAAAAAAACTTAAAAACCCTAAAGACACAAAATAACCCTAAACCCCCCCAAATATCCCTAAAAAAGAAAACCCCTACAAATTATAAAAATCCCTAAAAACCATAAATATCATAAAAAATCCCTAAAAATCCCTAAAAATCCATGAAAAATTAAAAACCCTAAAAACATAAAAACACATAGAAAACCAAAAAAAATCTAAAATCTCTTAAAACCCCTAAAAACTAAAAAACACTAAAAAATATAGAAACCTTAAAAACCATGAAAACACTAAAAATCCCCATAAAAACATAAACAATTCAAAAACCCATTAAAACTCATAAAACCCCTAAGAAAACATAAGAAGGAAAAGATGGTGGTTGTGTCTCTGGGTGCTCTCCCATTATGTTCCCCTGATTTACATCCCGATGGATCTATAATGCTCCTCGGTGGTGCTGTCTATGGCTTCTCGGTGGTTTGGGTGCAGTCTCGATAGAACTTAGGGCTTGGTGACAGTCGCGGCAACTCCTGGTGGTGGTGTAGTGTGAGGATATGGCAGTTTAGAAGGACTAGGTTGTTGATGAAGTGGCTCTCCAAGTGGGAGCCAAATATGATTTTGTGGTGGCTTCCCTAGCTTCGCGATGGTGTCAGAAAGGTGTGATGGGAGTCTTGATGGATTGGTAGTGCTTTATTCTGTTTTTCTCCGGATTCGGTGTTGTGGTACCTTCTAGATCCATTTTTTGTAAGGTTTTGGTGGATTTTCTGGTATTGTGACTATCTAAGAAGGATGTAGAGGGCGTTTGCAGCATCTTGGTGGTGCCTGGATTGATCCTCGTGTGTGGGTTTTCATATCCGATTGTCATTGGTTTGCGTAGAATCTATAGGTTTGTGTTTCTAGACCCTCGTCCTTGGCGTCATCTCATGTTGTGGTTGCTGGTCAACTTAAGTTGTGTTGTTCATTGGGTTCATTGCTGGTATGGGATTCCCAAAGGTGTTGATTCTTCTTTGGTTAGAGCATGTTGCTTTAAGGGATTTGTTGTTCTCATCATGTTTTTCCAGTGGATTTGTGGTTGCAATTGGTCTACTTCACTAGTTTTGGCTGGATTGGTCAGGAGTTGATACTGGTGCATGTTGATGGAGCTGATATGAGGTGTTGGGTGTTGATTTGTCGTGATGTGTGACTTCTTGGACGCTTGAGGCGAGATCCGGATCTGGGTCAAAAAATGGATGTATGGGTGAAGCGTTTTTCTAATTGAACTTCTTTGTGTGGAATGTTGTACGCTAAATGCCTTGGAGGATCTGGGATTTGGAAACGGAGCTACTGGGTTCTGGTTACTACATGGTTGGGAACTATTGAAGGAGGTGCTGGTTATTGGAAACTAATGTGTAGGATGTCAGCTGCTTCTTTGTCGGGATATGTTGAAGATGATTTTTATGAGTTTGGTGTTGGTGTTTTGGTGTGGATGTTGATGGAATTTCTTGAGGAGGAGACTTTTCATGCTAGAAACCATGTTGTTAGATAATTTTTGTTGCTACTGCTTCTTGGTAAGGGCTGCTACTTGCTCCGAAGTGATGAAGGTGAAACTTATGATTTTGGTGCTTATGGTTCTATGCTGCTGGTGGTGGATCTTTTAAGTGAGAAGGTGCTAGATGCTGTATTTTGTGAGTTTTGATGCTTGACGTTTCTTGTCTGAGAGAATCTGGATGCTGGAAAATGCTAGATGATAGAAATGGTTGTGGATTGGCTTTTGTGTGTTTTTTGCCAGGTTTTGTTTTTCTTATAGACTTTTTGGGGTTTCTTTTTCTGGGTATGGGGTGTTTAATGGTTTTTGGATGTGTGTAGTTTGACCCCTCCCCTCCCTTTTCTACTACGTCCTTTTTGCTAATAAATTTAGGGGGGTCAGGAATAACCTGACCCTCGCATCTTCCTTTCCCTAAAACCCCTAATAACTTTCAAAGCACCTAAAACCCGTAGAAACCCTAAGAAAGATCTAAAAACAATAAAAAACCATTAATCCCTATTAATTTAAAATAAACCCCTAAAACACAAAAAAAACATAAAAACCAAAAAACCCTTAAGAACCTTTTCAATACACAAAAAAACCCTCGAAATCTCTAAAACCCAAAATAAACCATAAAGAACCTAAAAAATACCAAAAAATACATAATAATGAAAAAACCATAAAAACATTAAAAATACCTAAAAAACATATAACCCTAAAAACACATGATACCCCTATAAACCAAAAAAACTAAAAACATTAAAAACCCTAAAAATAAAAAACCACAAAATTACATAAACCCTTAATACGCTAAACTTCCTAAAATTCCTAAAAAGCACTAAAATCCTAAAAATGTAAAAAAAACCATATAAACTTTGACAACCCCAATGAAAACCATAGAATCCTAAAAAACATAAATCACATAAAATACTAAAAACATTAAATGATTTAAAACACCCAAAAAAAAACTAAAAATCACTAAAAAAATTAAAACGTAATAACCAAAAAAAACTCCAAAAATCCAAAATACCTCAAACCCACTAAAACTCTAAAAATTCATTAAAACACTAAAAATTATAAAAAAATATAAAAAACATCAAAAGTCTATAAAACTGAAAAATCCCGTAAACACGAAAAAACAAACCCCCCCAAACCCTCAAAATTATTTAACACCCAAAATCCCATGAAAATCATAAAAATTCCCTAAAATTCCTTAAAAACATAAAAACATTGAAAACATTAAAATCCATTAAAAAACCATAAAAACCTAAAATCACATAAATGAAGTAAAAACCAAAAAATGATAAAAATATTAAACCCCATGAAAACCCAAAATTAACCTTCAAAATCCCCAAAAACTCTAGAAAAAAAAAATCCCTATAAATCCACAAAAATGTAAAACGCATAAAAACTATGAAAAACCCACAGAAGACCTTGAAAACATAAAAACACTTAAAACCCCCAAAACACCTAAAAATACTAGACACCCAAAAAAACCAGAAAAACCCAAAGTCCCCTATAATCTATAAAAACCCTAAAAACCGTTAAAATCTAAAAAAAATATCTAAAAATATATATTTTATAATAAAAAACCTTTAAATCCTAAAAAATAAAACCATGAAAAAATAAAAATAATTAAATCTCATAAAACCCTAAAAACACTAAAAACAAAAAATTCCATAAAACCTATAAAATCCATAAGAACCCCTAAAAAAATTAAATCCCATAAACCCCCAAGAAATAAAAAAAATCCCACTAAAAACACAATAAATGCATTAAAACCCCTAAAAACGTAAAAGAAATAATAAAAACTAAAAAACACAAAAAACACAAAAAAACATAAAAACATAAAAACTCAAAAAAAATAAAAAAACCCTAAAAACTATAAAAAAACCTAAATACCCTAAATATACCTAAACTCTCAAAAAACCATAAAAATCCAAAAAATCATAATAAAAACATTAAAACATAAGAAACAAGAAATCATAAGAAAACCACAAAAACCAAAAAACACAAATAATCCCAAAAAACATAAAAATTCTAAAACCCCTAAACACCTAAAAATACCCTAAAACCTTAAAGAAATCAGAAATAAATAAAAATCTGTAAAATAAAAAAAAATACTATAAGCTCATAAAAACCCTAAAAACCACTTTATACTATAAAAACCTTTAAACCCATAAAAAATTAAACAATCTTAAAAACCATTAAACCCATTAAAACTAAAAAACCCAAAACCACAAAATACACCAAAATAACTCTAAAACCCCCAAAAAAATTGTATTCCCAAAAAAATTAAAACAACCTTAAAAACCATAAAAATTCATAAAAATCCATAAAATTCCCTCAAACCTAAAAATTTCTAATAACACTGAAAAATAAAACAAAATAAAAACTCTAAAAACCCTTCAATCCTATACAAATGTTGAAAAATACTAAAAATCATTAAATCCTCAAAAAACTCAAAAAATCCTAAAACCCCAAAAATCCCTAAAAATACTATAAACCCGTAAAAACTCGATATTTCTAAATTCCCTCAAAATACTCAAAACCTAACAAAAATAAAATCCATAGAAACCCAAAAACCTCCTATATCCATAAAAACCTAAATACCATAAAAATACTAAAAATTTTCTATAAATCCCAAAAATGTAAAAATACCCAAAACCCCTTAGATTTCTTAATAAAAGAGTAAAACCCATTAATCAATTAAAACCCCTAGAAAACCTAAAAAATATTAAAATCCCTAAAAACACTAAAAGACCTTGAAAACACTAAACACCATAACCCTTACCCCCAAAATATGAAAAACACCTAAAACCCATAAAAACCTGAACAAATCATAAAAAATTAAAAACACCCTTTAAATCATTAAAAGAATAAAAAAGATAAAAATCTATTAAAACCCTAAAAAACTATAAAAATCCAAAAAATAGAAAAACCATAAAATAATAAAACCCCAAAAAATCCCTAATATCCATAAAAATCTAAGAGTCCTAAAAAAATCAATAAAAACATAAAAAATCACTAAAAACCATAAGAAACCCTTAAAAACCTAAAAACACATAAACCCCTAAATAACTAAAAGATGATGGCTCCCGATTCTCCTGGTTTTCTATCTCCCCATGCTAGGGCTCCACGGCGTCACCATCCCCTTCTTCTTGCCTGCTCTCCTCAGCTTCCTTCGGCGGTGCTTTTTCAAGGTCTTCCGACCCTCGATGGTTATGGTCCTTGGTGGATGATGATGGCCGTTTTCACTTGGCGGGCTATGGTGTCAACTTTTTGAAGAGGAAGGGTTTGTGTGCTTCGGCAACCCCGTTCGCTGACCTCGGATCTGGGTCTCATCTGAGGCGGCTGACAACTTCACGCGATGGTTCTTGGAAGACGATGGCGCAGATCGAGTTTTTATGGCGGAAGCTTTGTTCTGGCTCGGTTGCGGCGCTTCGTCTTAGATATGCTTTTTCGGATGGAGATCCTTGGTGGTATCTTGGATCTGCGGAGAAGATGTAGTGTGGATGGGATGATCTGGCGCCTGTG
Organism: Viscum album; assembly: GCA_963277665.1. Lineage (NCBI taxonomy): Eukaryota > Viridiplantae > Streptophyta > Magnoliopsida > Santalales > Viscaceae > Viscum > Viscum album. The sequence goes on along the minus strand of OY728163.1, from coordinate 1,964,848,070 downwards.
GTTTAGGCCGATTCTGTCTTTCCTCAGCCGTTGAGGATTAGATCTTGGACGTTCTGGTATGTTGTCTCTTTTGTGTTGTGGATCCTGCATTTTTTTGGTGCGCTGGTGGTTTCTGCTTTCCAGTTTCTATGGCTTGGTGGGTGTTTGTTCGGGCTGCTACTATTATTTGTTCTGCTTGTGGAGTGGATTTATGGTTGGGCATGCTATTTGGTTAGAGGGATGTCTGACTCTCTGGTTAAGATGGCTCTAGAATTTTTGATGTATTTGATGCTGCTGGAGGAATTAGTGTATACCGCTATGGGTGATTCGCAGTTTGTCTTTTTTGGCTTGCGTGGTGCTGAAGGAGATTTCCAGAATTGGTGGTGTTGGTTACTTCTTGCTACAGTGATGGGGCGTGATGAAGCTGTCATTTATGAGTCTGGTGATGGTGGATTTAAGTTGCAGCTGGTGACTCTCCTTGGTGAGGAGGTTCTTAGGATGCAGATGATTTAGGGTTGTGTTACATCTGGTTTGACCCGCCTTTGATGCTGGTTGTTCTGTACACCTGGCTGTGCTGCTGGGTGCCTTTTGCTGGAATGTTGGTTGGGACTTGGCTAAAATGTGAGGCAAATTTCAATCTTGTTTCTACTACTGGTGGTTCTGGTGTGATGAAGATGGACTTGCCCAGCGTGGTGGCGCGGGCTAAAGTGGGAGATGGTGATTTTCGAGATGTAGCTAGATTGGTTGTGAATCGGCGTGGATGTTGTCTTTTGTTACTGGTTAATGGTGTTGGATGCTATCTTGCTCTTGGACGATGTTGTTTCCCTCAGAATTCAGGGATGACCTCCTGGATGGGAGATTCAAACGTTCCAATTGGTTTCTAGAGGGTTTGTTCGTAGAACCAGAAGCATCCAATGATTCCACATCCATTTGGACCTACTTTCCAAAGGTAGGTGCTCATTAGCTTGTGGACTGATGAGGCTTAGGAATTTGCATTGGTCGAGAGGATGGGAGGTCAGACTCATCACACCTTTTTGAGGGGAATTATTGTCTATTCCGGGACTCTCTTTATAGATTTAAGTTATGTTCGTGAATCCTTATTACATTACCAGGTATAAAATGAGCTTTTCCTTTAGTTTTGACAATCAATGATTAAATATGTAAGAAATTTAGAGAATATTTTATATGTATTCGAGGTTCTTGGTCAATGGTAACCTTCAAAACATTCATGTAAAATTCTCATGGTCATTATGATGAACAGGCTAGTTTTAAAGCCACTCAGTGGGGCAGATGAAGTTTATTGTCATTCAGAAGGACATGAATTATTTCAGAGTTCGGATCGAACCCATAGATGGGCTACCTACATATCCTTTGTTTTGGAAAAGGAATCAGAACCCACGTAGTTCGAGTAAAGGGTATGATGTTTATGATTGATGGCTCAAAGAAGGATGTCACAATTACTTTTACACTCTAAGCTCACGTGAGTCATGCTCGGTGTGAGAAACAAGAGGTATTAGTAAAAATTAGACAATTGTGCCATGAAAGATGCAATCATAAGAAATGGTTTGGTTCTTATGTATGTATGACTTCCCAGAGGATTTACTTTAGGGAGAAAATCCAAGAACAGGGTCCATAAAGGTATATGTGCTTCATGGAGATTTGAATACTCTAACTTGGGACTTATTCCTGAAAAGGAATCCCAAATTAGGAGAGGATTGATAACTGGGTTTTACTCCTAAGAGGGAATCCCAGATCAAATGTACATTAGGACTGGTTAAAGAGAATTTAAGGGACTTGGGGCTTACTCCTGAGAAGGAATCCCAAGATTAGGACTGGGACTTATTCCTGAAAAGAAAGCCCAGGTTAAGGATTAAGGTTTGGGGATTACTCCTGAGGAGGATGCCCATATTTGAGATTGGGGCTTACTCCTAAGAAGGATGCCCAAAATTAGAGGACTTGGGGCTTAATCCTAAGAAGGATGCCCAAAATAAAAGACATGGGGCTTACTCCTAAGAAGGATGCCCAAAATTATGACTGGGACTTATTCCTGAAAAGGAGATCCAGGTTAAGGATTCTCTCATCTTAAAGTATGAGGTTGAATGAATGAACTCTCAATCTTTGGTGACATAAAAAATGTATAAATCACTATGTTTTTAGAGATATTCCACAGAATTCCTTTCAAATAAGGAAGTCAAATGAAGAAATCATGCCATAAATGTCTTTGAAGAGTATCTTGAAGACTGAATCTTGAATAGGAAAGGAGAAATGGATTAAGAGCGGTAAAATGGAAAATATGGGTACCCAAAAAAGGTAGGGGCGCGCAAGTCTTAAAAGGCGCGCAAGTCTTACGTGGGCGCGCAAGTATTGGTCGCGCAGGTATACCTGCGCGACATGTGGGGTACTTGCGCGATTTTCAACCAGCATTAGAATACATGAGTGACTCTTTATTAATCCCTTTAGAATCCTCTTGAGGATCTTCTAGAAAAGGGACGCGCAAGTTTATATCGAAGGAATAAGGCGGCGCGCAAGTGGGACCACTTCCCTTAAGGGTTGGACACTCAGACGTGCAAGTGTTGATGAGTTTCAACACTTAGGCCTTCCTCCATCTCTTTAGAACATCCGTTCTAGGTAAGAAATTACCTTAGAAGTGTTCCGGAAGCTTTGAGAAGAGACTTGGGAATCGAGAGCTTCAATCCGAGTTTCTGGAAAAATATCCTCTCGAATGGGGGGCCCAAAGGGTCTATTTATAGGCAGGAGGAGACCCCGGGCGGTTACTGGGTGGTTATCACTTAGGTCGCACAAGTCACTTGCGCGACCAAGGGCGTCGCGCAAGTGTACTTGCGCGACAGTGATATAACATGCGCGGTGAAGTTGCTTTGGATCCTTTGTTCATGCCTTTGTCGATTTTTTTGATATTTTCTTCAAATGTTGAATCACTTTGAGCTCAAATATTCCCCTTTTCTGATTTTTAGATTCTTATGACCAAAGGAGCGTCAACAAAAGTCCCCCCTCAGAGTTGGATCTGGAGAGAAATGAGGATTTGACTCTGAGGAAATCGAATCCATCCAAAGGAAAAGGGGGCGCGCAAGTCTTTAGGGCACAGAGGTCGGCGCGCAAGTTTGCGTCGCGCAGGCCTTAAGCGTACTGGGTACGGCGCGAAGATAGGCCTCATGGCCTATAAATACATGGCCTCACCTCCGTACAAAGTATCTGGGTTCCTGGACTTCAAACATCTCGAGCTCTCATCGCGCAGGTTATCTTAGACGCGCAAGGTGATTTTTTTTCCAATGTTTTCCTTGATGCCGCACTATTGTACATGTATTTGTACTTGCGCGGTTTACACTTGCGCGTCAAAAACTAGTGCGGCACATGAATACTTGTGCGCCATGTTTTAGACTTGCGCGCCTTAATGCCTTAGCCATTTTTTCCATTTAAGAGTTAGTTTATTCATCTTTTCTGAAGATTCAGTGGATCCCAAGGGAATTAGAACGGCTGATGAGCTGGCAAGCAAGCGGATTGATGACATGATGAACATCATTGGCCCTAATTACTATGATATCTGCAACAGCACTCTCCCAGATTTGGCTAAGTACTTGAAGAAATATCATCCTAATTTTCCACAGAGCATCCATCTGCCTCTATGTGGTCATGGTCATATTGAAGGAGTCAATGTTCCAAATGCATACAATTATACACCTGAGATGCAGCTGCACTGCTACTCCTCTATTTCAGTTATGTTGTGCATTAAGAGCAACAACAATGGTGTGAAATTTCAAATTCTTCCACCATGTCATTTCCTTGCAGATATGAAAATGGAAAACCCATGGGCTGAAATGTTTTCCACTATTGATTGGTGGAGAGAAGACAAACATGGTATTAGAGAAATATCTGAAAAGTGTACTCTCTCCAAATGGCTCTTTACTTCCAATGCTCCATTCTCAAATCCATGCATCCATCTTCCAAGACTCTTGGACAGAAACAGAGTCACTATTTGATCAGCAGAAAATTTTCTCAAACCGCACTCAAGAACATCCTTTTACAATTGTTCCAAGAAGAGCTAGTATCACTACATCTCTTATTGTATCCGGTTGAATGAATGAATTCCAGGTGGTTGCTGATGAATCTCGGGATGCCGTAAATCAAATGAAGTGTTATGTTGAAAGCCTCTTGTAATTCTTGAAAAAGAGAAGAGACTCCAGTCTGTGGATGTACTTTTAACTCTTGTGCATCAATGAAAAAAACACTTTCACTTTCACTTATTTGTACCAGCATCCTCTCACTACCTGCTTCAAATTTACTTAAGCCAATGGGCCTAGTAAGCATAGTTTGATTTTTACTAGGATTATTACAAATAACCCTACAAACATTGAATCTTTTAATTGATCAATATTTCCTAAATCATACAAAAATGTATATTTAGTGACCTGGAACTTGACTTTTATTCAGAGTTCCTTTGTCTTTTGTGGTCAGTTTAAAGTCATGCATACCGAACATAAATGGGCTAATGTTTAAGGTCGAAATATATTTGACCAAAATTGATTAAAATTGATTCAATTCCTTGAAAATTTATCTGAAAACATATTACCATACTCAAGTATGAGAGAAAAATTGTAAACTATGGCTTAAGAATATTTGAATCTGAGGAATGATATGAAAAATAGCTAAAAGGCATTAGAAGAAGTAGTTTCCAAGAATGAAGTTACTATTATTTAAAAAAACCCGTTAGGGGGTTGAAATATGAAGGGCCACCTAAGGGCATTGGCTGCATGGTCAAATAAATAGTATCTTTCGGCTGACAAGTCTGTTATGTGGACTGTTTATGCAAGGCCACCTATGGGCACGTTCTGCATAGTCAGGCGAAAGAACTCTCAAAAATTTACTTTTCTAGTGCTAAAAGCCAGTGAAAGTTTATGGAGATTCAAATTTTCTAAATTATAGAGTTTGTTGTATGGAAAGAGGTACTTGAATATGGAGAAGATATTTTCAGACAAGATTATCGAAGAACTGTATGAATATCACTCCTACGAAGGTCTGAACCAAACGTAGGGAAGAAGAATAAACCATAGACTTGAATACTTTCAGATCATGAAAAAGGATATGGGACAAATATGTTAAGGATGGGTATTTTTTGCGGATCCCGACATACTGTCGTTTAAGACAAATAAGGACAAAAGAGGCATTCCTCCCAAGAATGAAGTTACCATTATTTAAAAAACCCGTTAGGGGGTTGAAATATGCAGGGCCACCTAAGGGCATTGGCTGCATGGTCAAATAAATAGCATCTTTTGACTGACAAGTCTGTTATGTGGACTATTTATGCAAGTCCACCTATGGGAACGAGCTACATAGTCAAGCAAAAGAATTCTCAGAATTTTGACATTTTTGTGACTAGAAGTCATGAAAAGGGTTATGAAGATCTGAAAATATTTAAGGTTAGGATTATAACACATAAATATGGGTATTGTCCAATATATATAGAGATACATTGGTCAATGATAACAATAATCATGTTGTGGCTGGGTCCTGAATTGAAATTTTGGACTGTACTACGTATCTCATAAGAATGAGAATCAAGCCATACGTAGTTCTTGAAATGCATTTTAACTTCGTGAAGGACGAAAGTATTAGAGATCTTAGTTTAGGGTCATAGAATTCGGACCATAATAATGAATACACAGTGTGTGTTTTCAAGAGGACTTTTCAGCCAAGGGACTGAAAGTGAAATTTGGGGTTAGGCCCAAGAGACTTGGGGCTGGATTCGAGGGATACTCTAACGTTCATACGTATCCCATAAGGATCGGAATCAAGCCCACGTAGTTCTAGAACTACACTTTGTACAAATTTGGTTCTTACATGTGAAGGGTGAAAGGGGACTTTAGTGCAATGATGGTTTAACCCGAGACAAAAAGTTTAGGCATTATCATGTATGCACGTAGTCTATTAAAATGAAACATGATTGAAAAAAAATCAATGTCAATAATAGTTCTCTCTCAAATGAGGAAATCAAAGAGTATTGTAGTTTATTGTCATACCGGACAAAAGTGTTGCATAGTTTAACGTCATATAACAAAGACGAAAGTGAATCAATGTAAAGATATTGATTCTAGGGGCGGTTTCACGAATCAACATCATATGAGATGGTGGTGAACCGAAGTGAAGATATTGTTGTTTTTTTTTTGCTTGAACCCTCGGAGGTTGCTTACATACCCAGCCTGGAGGGCAAGGATCAAAGTCTGTGCAGTTCAATTAAAGAATGAATTAATGATCAAGTTGTTCTTGGGGACAACGATCTAAAAAAATGATGTTGGGACTTATACATGGTTAGAGGCCCAAAGAGAGTGTTATGGTTGAGTTTTTCTCTAAGCTCACGTGAGTCATACTCGGTGTGAGAAACAAGAGGTAACAACAACTTTAACGATGCATAGTTTAATGTCATGTAGGACATATAAAGGGACTATGCAGTTTAAAGTCTTTCCGTTAGGACTATTGGTGATGCGCAGTTTAGTGTCATGTAGCAGGGACAAAATATAATTTAATGTCATGTAGGACGTATCATGAATTTTCTGTACAGTTTAGCATCATGTAGTTAGGACGATGAGGACAATAGAGTTTAACATCATGTTGGACGAAAGGGGGACTGTGCAGTTTAATGTCATGCAGTAAGGACAAAATAACACACCATTTACGTCATGTTGGACGCATTGGGGATTTTTTTTCCACAGTTTAACGTCATGTTGGATGAATGTGTGAATAGTTTAAGTTCATATGCATGGACCATGGATGGTGTACTTTAATGTCATGCTGGACGGTGGTGTAGTTTAAGGTCATAGAGGACCTTTGACGATTATGTAGTTTAACGTCTTTCCGGACGTAAGGGACTTTTATACAGTTTAGCATCATGTAGTTAGGACGTCACAGTTTAACATCATGCTGGACATAAGGGACTTTCCTATAGTTTAACGTCATGTAGTTAGGACGTCACAGTTTAACATCTTGCTGGACATAAGGGACTTTCCTACAGTTTAACTTCATGTTGGACATAGTTGCAGTTTAAGGTCATACTGGACCATTGCTATATAGTTTAACGTCATATAGCAAGGACGAAATGGTGCTGCACAGTTTAGTGCCATGTTGCGGGGACAAGTTCTTTTTTCTACAGTTTAACGTCATGTTGGACGAAGTTTCAGTTTAAGGTCATACTAGACCATTGCTGTATAAACCAATTGTAAGAGTCTTGGTTCTGAGGACCATATTTTGTGTTTATACAAAATATTTCTTCAGAAATCTGGCATTGGTTGGAGTCGTGATGAGTTCTCCATCCATTGAGATTAATGAATAAGCTCCATTGGAGTAGACCTTATGTATTGAATAAGGTCCTTCCCATTTTGGTTCCAGATTGGGAGGCTTCTTTCCTGGTATCATTGGTGTTCTGAGAACTAATACCAATTCTCCCTGAATGAATGAACGAAGACGAACTTTTTTGTTAAAAGCTCGTGCTATTCGATTCTGATAGATTTCCAAGTGGTGCAAAGTGCACAATCTTTTCTCATCTAACTGTTCCAATTCATTCAATCACTTTTGATTTTGCTCATCTGTAGATAACTGATCACAAATGGCTACTCTTAGTGAGGGCAATTGAACTTCAATTGGAAAGACTGCTTCTATTCCATATACCAACGAAAATGGAGTTGACCGCGTTGCATTGCGGGTGGTAGTCCGATAAGCCCATAAAGCATGAAAGAGTTTATCAAGCCATGACCTCTTATCTTTATCCACCATATTTTGCAGTATATTTGAAAGAGTCTTGTTAAATGCTTCTATTTGGCCATTGGCTGCTTCATGATACCGAGATGAATGGTTGGATTTAATGTTGTATTCTAGATACAGTTTCTTCACCTCAGAAGAATAGAAGTTGGTGTCGTTGTCCGTCAATATGGTATGAGAGAAAACAAATCTAGTAATGATGTTAGACTTGATGAAGCTAACAATGCATTTAGAACTGACTTCTTTGAGAGGTACTACCACTACCCATTTGGAAAAGAAATTAGTAGCAGTAAGAATGTACTTAAACTGCTTGGCCGTAGCTAAAGGGTAAGGTCCCACCACATCCATTCCCCATGTAGCAAATGACCATGAGTATTTAGCTGTATGAAGCAACTCTGGAGGTTGATGAATGAAGATGGAATGTACTTGACATGAATGACACTTCTTTGTGAAATCAACACAATCTTGTATCATTGAAGGCCAAAAGTATCCAAGCCTTCGAATTTGATCAGACAATCTATGTCCAGACTGGTGGGCACCACAGACTCCTGCATGCACTTCTTTCATGACAGCCATTGTCTCTTCACCATCAATGCATCTGAAGAGAACTCCATCAAAACCACGTTTGTAGGGAATTTTCTCTAGGTGGTTTGGGCTATCATAAAGAGTAAAATTGACCACACGTCGCCGGATTTGTTCTTTCTCGGCTCTATCAGGTGGAAGTGTTCCATTTTTAAGGTATTCCCTGATAGGTGACATCCATCCTATAATATGACCATATGGTTCAGGAATGGGACTAATTTCATTAATTTCCTCTGTTTTGGCTTGAACATAATGTTAAATTGCACGACGATGGGCAATACTGATGGTTGTCTCGTCCTGATTTGGATCTGCTAGAGTTGTGGCTATATTAGCCAGTGCATGAGCTTGAGCATTTTGTGATCTTGGGACATAAGAAAATGTCGGTTCTGAAGGGAATTCCGCCATTAACTCTCTGACGTAATCATATAAAGGGATTAATTCTTCTTTTCTGATGGAATAATCCCCATTGACTTGTTTGATTACCAAGTCTGAATCACCTTTCACTTTTAAGTGATTCACTTCTGCTTGAAGCGCTAACTCCAAGCCTATAATAAGAGCTTGGTATTCAGCTTCATTATTGGTACCACCTTCCCACAATAAAAAGGAATAAGGTAGCACTGCCCTATCTGGAGAAATGAGAATAATTCCTAAATCCACTTTGTTGAATTTAGGATTTTCCATTTTCTTCCCTGTTGGACTTCTGGAAGCACCATCAAAATACATTTCCCATGTTTGAGGACTCTCTTGAATAGAGAAAACTTCCTCATCAGGGAGTTCAATATCTGAAGACGTGTCTTCCACTGAAGGATGTTCAGCCAGGAAATCATCCAGAGCTTGGCCCTTAATTGCCTTTTGAGATATATACTGAATGTCGAACTGCTGCAAAATAACTGCCCACCTTGCAAGACATCCTGTAAGCATTGGACGACTAAGGCTGAATTTGAGCGGATTATTGCGAGATACCAATTGGACCTCGTGATGTTGCAAGTAGTGTCTCAGTTTCTGGACTGCAAAGATTAATGCTAGGCAGCACTTGTCAATACTTGATTACCGGGTTTCTACTTCAAGCATAGTTCTACTAAGATAGTATATGCTATTTCCACTCCCAGCATCATTATTTTGAGCGAGAAAGGCACCCAATGATCGCTCTAGAGCTGTCACATAGAGGATAAGTGGTCTACCTTCAACAGGTGGCATGAGTACTGGTGGACTCAAGAGGTATTTCTTGAGAACATCAAATGCTTCTTGACATTTTTCAGTCCACTGGTAAGTGACTCCTTTTTTCAATAATTTGGTAAAGGGTAAACTTTTGCTTGCCAAATTGGCGATGAAACGCCGAATATAGGCTAAGTGTCCTTGAAGTCCTCTTAATTCTTTCAAATTCTAAGGAGGTGACATACCAAGGATTGATTTGGTCTTCTCAGGATCGACTTCAATACCACGATGGCGTACATCAAAGCCGAGGAATTTTCTTGAGGTTACCCCAAAAGCACATTTTAAGGGGTTCATCTTCAAATTATGTTGTCGAAGTTTGTGGAATATGACTTCCAAATCAGTCAAGTGATTAGAACGTTGTTTGGATTTAACCACCAAATCATCCACATAGCATTCAACAAACTTCCCTAAGAAAGGTTTGAAGATACGATGCATGGCACGTTGATATGTTTCACCTGCATTCTTTAAACCAAAGTGCATCACCCGGTAACAAAACACACCTTGAGGAGCTCTGAATGCTATAGATTCCTCATCTTCTAGGGCCATTCAGATCTGATTATATCCGTAATATCCATCCATGAAGGAAAGTACTTCATAGCCAGCGGTCGCATCAATTAAGAGTTCTATAATCGGAACTGTGAAATCATCTTTAGGACAATACCGATTAAGATCTCTGAAATCGATGAAAAATCTAATTTGTCCGTTCTTTTTCTTTACAGGGACAATATTAGCCAACCACTTGGGATACTGAACTTCTCTGACAAAGTTAGCTTTGATCAGTTTATCCACTTCAGCTTCAATTTTGGAAGTATAAGTTGGGTGTGTTCTTCTCGCGGCTTGCTTAAATCCTCGATGTTCTTTTGGTAAACCCAAATGATGAGTAGCAACATCAGGATCAAGCCCAGACATTTCTGTATAGTTACAAGAAAAAATATCTTTATTTTGCTTTATAAAAGAAATATACATCTCTTGCTCTTCAAGGGTCATGGCCGCACTAATTAAAGTGGGGCGTGGATCTTTCTCTGTACCCAGATTTATTTCTTTGAGTTCATCCATAGTGGTAGAGATACCCTCTTCAAATGCTGGAGGAGCATCTCTAAGACCATCCTCTTCCTCTTCATTATGTGCTATTTCTTCCGTTTCTACTTGCATAGTAGATGACAAAACGAAATTCTCATGATCATAAGAGCTGTCAAAATTTTCACAATTTGAAGAAGAAGTTTCCATTTCCGACCCTATTGATGATAAAGGGCCTTCTTTGGGAAATAAAGGGGAGATGATGGATTGAGAAACAACATCATTATTCACCTCTGGTGTTGCTATAACTTCTTCTTTCCTGATTGGCGAAGTATAGACTTGTTGGACTTCAGTAGATGAAATGAAAATGTCACCACTTATGCTTTCATCACTATTTGGTAGGTTACCAATTTTTCCCTTGTTGTCTGGCTCAATTGCCGTAATTGACATTATGGATCATTCCATAAGAGTATTTTGATTTGGGCCTATTTTTTCAATTTGACTGATAGGTAACACATAATCTGTACTCACATGTATAAATGGATTTATTAGAAATTTCTCCAAACCATATGGAGCATTAATTTTGGTAATTTCCTTCATTGTAGATTTTTCTCTTCCCTTCATGTGATAAAATTCTGCCTCAATGTTTTGAGACTCACATGTCTTGAACGGGGTCTTATCACCATACAATGTTCTAACTTGACCATTGAAATAGTATTTGAGACATTGATGGTAAGATGAAGAAATAACTGCATGCTGATGTAGCCAGGGTCTTCCAAGAAAGACGTTGAAAGCTGAGTCTTGATCAACAATCATGAAATCTGAATTGGATACAAGATCTCCAAACTGGGTTCTGAGTGTAACTTCGCCCAGTGGTTCTTGTTCAATTTTATCATATCCTTGTAACATCATGGTAGAAGGAGATAAATCAGATTCTGTGAGGCCCAATCGACGAAGTGTACGAATGGGCATGAGGTTGACTCCTGAACCATTGTCAATGAAAGCTCTTCAGATATCTACACCATTGACTTTTCCAGATAAGTACAAAGGTTTTATGTGCACATGCACAACATCATCTTCATCTTTATCAGTAAAAGATATCACTGCATGGCATTCTGCAGGATTATTCTCTATGTGATAGACTTCAGCTGCAGCAATTTCAACTTCAAACTCCTGAGAACTTGACAAAGCTTCGATGAGTGATTACCGAAGATCTTTTGACAGATTCAAATAATCCAAAATTGTTAACTTGGCTGGTACTTGGGCCAATTGTTTCAATATGTCATACTTTTGATCCAGAGGTCTGCGTTTCCCAATAGGAATATGTGGTTTAGCAGGTACCTTGGAAGCAGACGCTTTGGAAGATGATGCATCTTGTATTGGGATAGAAGTTGGCAACATCCTTGGTTTTGGAAGATTAGACTGATTAGATCCATTTACTTGCTGAGATAAAGAAGATGGAACCTTTAATCGGTCTTCCAAAATAACTGTGCCAAAACTGAGTTGGCCATTGGCAGAAGAACTTGCTTGTTCTTTTTGAGCTCGCTGAAGGGCTATACCACGAGTTTCTGCTGCATACACAGTGCTAGCAGGGGTAGAATTGGAGTAGTGGCTTCAGAAAGATCCATGTCTTCCTCTGTATACTGAACCTCTAGAACTTCCTCGGATTCCCTTATTTGATACAGGGAATTCAGGCTCATCAAGACTGGAATATAGATCTGTTAATTGAATCATATTAACAGAACCGAAGATTAACTCTTAGTCTGATAAAGACCCTGCCTGACTAGCCTGTTTAGGTTGTACCGTTTGATGGGGCGGTGCCCTTGGCATTGAAGTAGATGGCATGAAATCTGTCAGAGTCAAAGACAACTTAGGCCTCGATACATACTCATCTTCTTCTGATTCCTCTTTCTTCTTTTAATTGCGTTGCCCTTTTGAGGATTTGTCTTTTGATGGAGGCTTCACTGTAGCTTTTGTAGGAGACACAATTGGCTTCTTCAATTGTGTTCACAAAATGGAATGGGTCTGATTGATTGTCTTTCTGACCATCCAATCATCATATTTTTGCGTAGTTTTGCTTTTGACTTCCTGCCACTCGCCTCCTTCATCTGGATCTGTAGCGGTAACACACGCTACATGAGCTGAAGAACCCTTCAATTTGACTTGTCCCAAGTCGACCATCTTTTGCAGTAGGTCTTTAAAGACAAAACACTCTTGAATGGGATGCCCCAACATTTGATGAAAGGGACAATATTTGGGACGGTCTTCATCTCCTTCCTTGTTTGGCCTCTTGGGCACTGGTAATTGAACCAAATTATTTTCCAGAGCTGAAATGAAGTAACCAGGAACATTCTCACTTCGGAAAGAGTATGTTTTACTCTTCAAATCCTCAAATTGTTTTCGTCGTTGATCTCTTTGATCATTTGGACGAAACGGCCTTTGTTGTTGGCGTTCAGGAGGTGGAGCCCTTCGAGAAGATGAAGGTTTTGAAGTAGAAATAGGTACAGGTGCTTGTTTAAGCATAACTGTAGCAGTTTCTACTTTACCCATTCTCCTTCCTGGAGCTGATGGAATTACACAAGATTTAACCTTAGCCTGTATAAGGTAATATTCAATATGCTGAGCGATTGAAGTAAGGTATCGAAACCCTCCTGTGTATTTCACAGGGATCAATGGCGTGCGTAATTCGTCACGTAAATTTGCCACACAGATTGGGAACAGCTCTTCCTGAGGGAGTGCTAAACTCAGGGAATACGTTAATCCCTTCCAGCGAGCAATGAAATCAGAGACTATTTCATTCTCCCTTTGCTTGCAGTTTGTAAGATCAAAAACTGTCGTTTTTGGCAAAGTTGAGCTGAACTAAAGAAGGAATTTTTGACGAAGATCCTCCCATCCGATGATTGACCGGGATTTCAAGCTTGTATACCAGACAAAAGCTGGTCCTTGCAAGGTTCGCACGAAGAATCTGAGTTTCACTGCTTCTTGTTGCTATGGAGTTCCCATCATAGGATCACAACAAGACACGTAATGCATCAAATGTTGTTCAGGGTTGCCTGATCCATTCAATGTAGGGAAAACATGGTTTCCAAAACTAGATGGAGGAGAAATTGAATCTACCCATTTAGGGTAAACTTTCATTTCTGGTTGAACTTGCGCCCGTTTCCCTTCCATAGTTTCTAACCGATCTGTTAATGACTCAATAGTAGTTATTAACTTTTGAGAAACATCCGGTTGAATCTGGTCTTGAGTAGGTGCAATGAATGGAGCTTGGACAGACGTGGTGGTTGGTGCTGCAACTGATGGTAGCACTGCCAACCATTGTTGCGCTTGACCCACGGGATTAGACCTATGAGGGTGTACTGATAAAGGAGGATATTCTTGATCCATCTCAGTAACTGCAACAAATTCCTTCGGCTGTCGAACTTCAACATTCTTAAGAAGAAGACTACTCTGAAGTAGTTCTGCATTCATTCTTCTTAATTCATTCATTTATTCCTCCTATTGTGCAATCCTTTGCTCTAATGAGAGCGATTGACCTTCTCCAGAGGAAGGATATGTAACCTGATTCTTTCCCCTCCATTTGTTAGATACTTTTGGGAGAGAGGGAAGTGGATTACCTAGGTTCTGAGTAATCTTTTGACTTCGTGTACGCACACCTTCTTCATTTGTATTGGTGCGTACATTTTCTTGAGCAGGACACTCTTCATCTGAGTCCCCTGAGTGAGTCTCCTCTGGTGGATTAGCAACAACAGAATTGATGGCATTGATTGATGCATAATGCATCGCATCTCTTCTATCAACATTTCTGTGATATTGTCTTTTTTCATGTCTTTGATGAGACATTGCCTTTTGTTGATTCAATCTTTTAGGAACTTATTGATGAGCTATAACATGGAGGGAATCTCCTGATAATTTGGCTCTTCGTTCCTCTTGGGTCTTCTTCCCCAATCGAGAAATGAACAATATTCTCTGAGAAGGGGATTGATGATTTGAAAGATTTCCCAGTCTCGTGAAATGGAGAAGTTCCTGCTGATTCCGCTCAACTCCTCGAATCCCATTTGTTGACTCTGAGGGTTGGGTTAAAGGAGTCCCCAGTCTGACAAGTTGGGGTGGCTCTTGACATGCTACGTCTGAGATCTTCTTAAAAGATCTCTTGATCTTGCGAATATTAGTTTGGAAATTAGCTGGATGCATTAGCCTGTATCCACTTTTATCACCTGGTTCAACAGACCGTTGGATGATTTCCAAGACTTCTGTCATTTGATGATTTGTTTTCTCCATACGAGAGGCTTGTGCAATATTCTCGCCTGCTTGATGTAGGAGAAATTCAACAACTTGTTCTCTATATTCTTGATTTTGAGAGGAACTAGATGAAGCCTGTTCTTGAACAAGCTTTTGATTATGAAAAAAGCCCATTGACTGTGGCCGGCCATGGGAAATAACATTTCATGAGACCATTTTCGTCGGGCTTTGCTGACTAGAAAGCATTGTGAAATGTAGTGCTCCGTGGACACCCCATCCTATGATATGAACATCAGATGGAGCATTGGCAATTAACTAACGCAATTTTCTTAGTGCGCCAAGGCATGAACGTTGAAGGGTTCTCTGTTTCTTTTCATCCTTCGGATACCGAGATACTGATAGAGATGCCAAATCAATCTGACGTTGTAGCCCTTCTATTATCTTAAGATGATGTTCATATTCATCATAAGATAATACCTTCTTCTTTAATTGACAAAGAGTTTTCCATGTGTTGAGACGAATATCATGGATTCCATCATCTGTCAACATCTTTGGAATGTCATACTGGGAGTCAGCCAAAGGCCAAAACATGACTGGTACCTCACCTTTTGCCAGTTTCTTCCTCATGTTCAGCATTTCCTCTTTATCATTAAATGAAGATTCTTCTACCTGTTTTGACCAGAGTTGGTGTTTCTTTGTTGCTTCATCGGATTCAACAAGATTGGTAGAGACATCATTGATCAAACTAGAAGATGCATGACTTAGGGGTGGTTCTGAAAATACCCTACACCCTGGGCTATCTTCTGATTGAGAAAGTATTTCACTTGCTAGCGATAAAGCATCAGACATGACTGGTTTCGCATTTGCAAGTGCCTCAAGATAAGAGGGCTTTCTCGGCACTACATTGTCCACTGGAGTATTTTCCAGGCAATGTGAATCACTACTGCGTAGAGGACCTTCACAGCGAAGTTCATCATCATGGGGAGGACCACCATAATGGGTTACAGCAAAAGATGAGATCTCTTGCTCCTTGGTCTTCTGACCACACACAGGGTTCCTGTGGCTCTCATCTGAAGATGAAACTTCAAGATTGACCGAATTTTCATGAAGCAAGCCTTCATGAGAAAGTGTCTGTTGAAGACTTTTGGAATTAATGTTCCCGTTATTGGGAACTGAGGGAGTAGAATCTTGAATTCCAACAGATAAATGTATGAGGGCTTCAAGAACTCCAGCATCGAGCAAAGACTTGTTGCAGATTGGCCTTTGATCTCTTGACAGTGCTGGGCGGATCTTTTTCTTAGATGCTTTCTTACTCGCTTTGGAAACCACTTGTTGACGAAAGTGGTTACTCTGAGAAGGTGTATGTGCCTGATCAGGAAAGATGGTCAGGTTAGGCTGACGATCTCCACTCAAATCAGGTGTGTGTGCCTGACTTGGTTGTCCGTATGATATGGGGGAGTATGCCCCATGACCCTCTTGGACTGGAACAGATGTGTGTGTCTGTTCTGGAGTGAATTGTTGATGTGTCACTCCACTGCTAGGGATAGATTTATGTGTCTGTCCCTGAGATGATGCTGAAGCTGTTATGATATCCTGGAAAGCATCCAGAATATGAGCAGGAATTTGCTTTTGCTCTTTCACCATTGACAAAATATGCTTGGTGACTTCAGCCGCCGGAACGGGAATATACGTCCATTCCGGGTTTTGAGTAGGTGTATGTTCCTGCTCCTGTCCTCCTTTTCCTGTCAGTGAATCCTGACAGTACTCAAGTGTGGGGGCAGAGAGTTGAGTCTGCCTCCTATTTGTCATCGGAGCTTTCCGACTGACTTTTTCGTGCGCTACCAAGCGAGACTGTTGGTAGGATTGATTAGTACTAGCAGCTGTATGTGCCTGCTGATTACACTTCGCCAAAGGTGGTTGATGAGATCCATCATATGTAGTCAGCCGAGCCTGCTGACTAACTGGTGATGTATAAGCAGGTGTATGTTCCTGCCTATAGTACCCGCCGGAATTGCCTGGCGGGATTGGCGTGATGCTGCCAGATGAGTCTGCTGGACAGCAGAATTAAAACGGACAGGTGTGTGTGCCTTCTCGTTATTTGCCGCCAAGTTAGGTTGGTGGACTTCTCCGGAGATGGCAGGGATGAAAACCTGCCCATTGCCAATCGGATTCCGTCTCTGGCGGTTCGTCTTGCCTGCTCGGTTTTGAGGAACCTGAGCTGAATGCCTGGAGTCGGTACCCTCATCATGTTGAGGGCACACTACCGCACGAGTCTGGCTGCGATTGTTGATGGGAGCCCTCAGGAAGGACTCCTGTCTTTTTGAATTAAGGCCCTGCGGGACCTGCTCATTCACTTCCTCAGATTAAGGGAGTGAATGGAAATTGCGTTCCGGGGATAATGACCCGAAACGGTTAGAGACGGTAGTCAGCACTGCCTGCTTCTTAATCACTGGTCGTCGTTGTCCGGACGACCTGTGTGAGTTATTTACTTGAGGGCCTGTCGGGCAGCCTCCAGAGATGGGATGGTACCGTGTTGATGGTACTCCTTAACCAGCGCATTTGTTACCCAGCGTTGAAGACGCTGAGCAGGTGATGTCATCCTCAGAGCGGATGACGATCCAGTAGGAATAGTTGCAGTGGTATTTGCAGCAGCAGTATTCACAGATGTGAATTTTAGAGCAGCCATTATGAAAATACAGAAAATCTTGGAAAAGAGTGCCTGTTTGATATAACAGATGTAATCAAGATAAACTCAGCTACTTCATCCTTTGGATGAGCACATATGTCAATGATTGTTTTTGTTAGCCCTCATCTTGAGTTTTAAATAGTGGCTTAACAAATAGGTAAAACATCATTTTAACTTGGTTAAGGATTCACGTCGGGTTCACCATTTTTTGTTTCCCTCGGAATTCGGGGATGACCTCCTGGATGGGAGATTCAAAAGTTCCGATCGGTTTCTAGAGGGTTTGTTCGTAGAACCAGAAACATCCAATGATTCCACATCCATTTGGACCTACTTTCCAAATGTAGGCGCTCATTAGCTTGTGGACTGATGAGGCTTAGGAATTTGCATTGGTCAAGAGGATGGGAGGTCAGACTCATCACACCTTTTTAGGGGAATTATTGTCTATTCCGGGACTCTCTTTATAGATTTAAGTTATGTTCGTGAATCCTTATTACATTACCAAGTATAAAATTAGATTTTCCTTTAGTTTTCACAATCAATGATTAAATATGTAAGAAATTTAGAGAATCTTTTATATGTATTAGAGGTTCTTGGTCAATGGTAACCTTCAAAACATTCATGTAAAAGTCTCTTGGTCATTATGATGACCAGGCTGGTTTTAAAGCCACTCAGTGGGGCACTTAAAGTTTATTGTCATTCAGAGGGACATGAATTATTTCAGAGTTGGGATCAAACCCATAGATGGGCTACCTACGAATCCTTTGTTTTGGAAAAGGAATCAGAACCCACGTAGTTCGAGTAAAGGGTATGATGTTTATGATTGATGGCTCAACGAAGGATGTCACAATTACTTTTACACTCTAATCTCACGTGAGTAATGCTCGGTGTGAGAAACAAGAGGTATTAGTAAAAATTAGACAATTGTGCCATGAAAGATGCAATCATAAGAAATGGTTTGGGGCTTATGTATGTATGACTGCCCAGAGGATTTACTTTAGGGAGAAAATCCAAGAACATGGTCCATAAAGGTATATGTGCTTCATGGAGATTTGAATACTCTAACATGGGACTTATTTTTGAAAAGGAATCCCAAATTAGGAGAGGATTGATAACTAGGTTTTACTCCTGAGAGGGAATCCCAGATCAAATGTACATTAGGACTGGTTAAAGAGAATTTAAGGGACTTGGGGCTTACTCCTGAGAAGGAAGCCCAAGATTAGGACTGAGACTTATTCCTGAAAAGGAAGCCCATGTCAAGGATTAAGGTTTGGGGCTTACTCCTGAGGAAGATGCCCATATTTGAGATTGGGGCTTACTCCTAAGAAGGATGCCCAAAACAGAGGACTTGGGGCTTACTCCTAAGAAGGATTCTCAAAATAAGGGACTTGGGGCTTACTCCTAAGAAGGATGCCCAAAATTATGACTGGGACTTATTCCTGAAAAGGAGACCCAGGTTAAGGATTATCTCATCTTAAAGGATGAGGTTGAATGAATGAACTCTTAATCTTTGGTGACATAAAAAATGTATAAATCACAATGTTTTGAGAGATATTCCACAGAATTACTTTCAAATAAGGAAGTCAAATCAAGAAATCATGCCATAAATGGCTTTGAAGAGTATCTTGAAGACTGCATCTTGAATAGGAAAGGTGAAATGGCTTAAGAGGGGTAAAATGGGCAAGATGGGCACCCAAAAATGGTAGGGGTGCTCAAGTCTTGAAAGGCGCACAAGTCTTACGTGGGCGCGCAAGTATTGGTCGAGCAGGTCTACCTGCGCGACATGTGGGGTACTTGCGCGATTTTCAACCAGCATTAGAATACTTGAGCGAATATTTATTAATCCCTTTAGAATCCTCTTGAGGTTCTTCCAGAAAAGGGACTCGCAAGTTTATATCGAAGGAATAAGGCGGCGCGCATGTGGGGCCACTTCCCTTAAGGGTTGGCCACTCAGACGTGCAAGTGTTGATGAGTTTCAAAACTTAGGCCTTCCTCCCTCTCTTTAGATCTTCCGTTCTAGGTAAGAAATTACCTTAGAAGTGTTCCGGAAGCTTTGAGAAGAGACTTGGGCGTCGGGAGCTTCAATCCGAGTTTCTGGAAAAAGATCCTCTCGAACGGGGGGCCCACATGGTCTATTTATAGGCAGGAGAAGACCCCGGGCGGTTACCAGGCGGTTACCGGGCGGTTATCACTTAGGTCGCGCAAGTCACTTGCGCGACCAAGGGCGTCGCGCAAGTGTACTTGCGCGACAGTGATATAACTTGCGCGGTGAAGTTGCTTTGGATCCTTTGTTCATGCCTTTGTCGATTTTTTTGATATTTTCTTCAAAGGTTGAATCACTTTGAGCTCAGATGTTCCCCATTTCCGATTTTTAGATTCTTGTGACGAAAGGAGCGTCAATAGCTTTGCATGTGTTCCTGGCGGTGGGAGTGAAGAAAGATGTTGCTGCTTGGTGCTGGCTGTTTCCTCACTACGAGGCGGAGAAGTGAATATGATTGGCGAGGAGGTGATGGAGGCCGGAGACAATGAAGCTGGTAAATGGTTGTTGTTTGGATGGGAGGTACTGAAGGTGTTAGATGCTGGAACATGTGATATTGGATGATGGTCGCTGCTTGGATGTGAGCTTTGGATGCTGGATTCTGCTTGGATTAGAAGTGATAAAGGGGTGATGGAGCTGCTGACTGATGGAATTGGATGAGATGGTGTTGATTCTGTTGTGTGTTTCGCGTTGTGTCTTTTTTTTTTGAATTTTCTTTTTTTGCAGTCTTTGGGTGTGTGTTTGTTAAGGGATTTTGGGTGTGGGCTGATTGACCCCTCCCCTCCCTTGTCTGCAGTGTCTTCATGTGTTTTTTCTAATAAATTTTTGGGGTTCCAGGAATAGCTTGGCCCTAAGCCTTTCTTGCCATAAATAACTAAAAGAAATATAAAAACCCTAAAAACCCAAAAAAATGATAAAACCCAAAAACCTTTAAAATCACTAAAAATAATAAAAACCTACAAGCCTAAAAAATACCTAAACCCCATAAATATGGTAAAACCCCCAAAAAACCTAAAAATCCCCAAGAAATCCTTAATAACATAAAATAATTAAAATCCCTAAAAAACCAAAATGCACTAAAAAACATTAAAAGACCCTAAAAACCGCTAAAAACCGTTAAAACAAATAAAAATATAAAACCCCACAAAAACATAAAAACCGTAAAAAACATAAAAACCAAATAACCACTAAAAACTATAAAAATACTTTAAATCCATAAAACATTAGAAAACATAAAAAACCTATTAAGATCCTAAAAAACTCCAAAAAAACCCTACAAACAAAAAAAAAACAAAAAAAACCCTAAAAATCAAAAATACCTCTAAAAACCATCAAAATCCCTAAAAACTCTAAAATACCACAATAATATATAAAATCCATCGAATTCCCTAAAAACATAAAAACCCTAATATACCGGAAAAAAATAAGAAAATCATAATATTGTAAAAACACGTAAAACCTATAAAAACAAAAACACACTAAAAACCATAAAAACCAAAAGTCCCAAGAAAATAAAAAAACCCACAAAACCCTAAAAACTATAAAATCCTAAAAAATCCCAAAAAATCTATAAAAACATAAAAAAACCAAAAATCATAGAAAAAAATTGAAACCCTTAAAATCCTAAAACATAAAAAACCCCCCCTAAAATACAAAAAAAAATTCTAAAACCCCTAAAAGAACCTAAAAACGAAAAAATCCATAAAACAACAAAAACTCAAAAAACCCTTAAAAACCTTAAAAACCGAAAAACCATAAAAACTACAAAAACGAAAAACCTGCTCCTCCCTTGTCTATTGTGGATTTTTTTTCTAATAAATTTGGGGTGCCATGGACAACTTGGTCTCGCACCTTCCTTGACATAAATATTTAGAAAACTCTAATAATCATTAAAAACCCAAAAAACTCAAAAAACACCTAAAATCCCAAAGAACCATAAAACCCTTAATCCCTCTAAACCCTCAGAATCCCTTAAAACCCTAATTATCTTTACAATACATTAAAAATCAGTAAAATCACTAAAAATGTAAAAACCCTAAATTACCTTAACAAAACCTAGAAATCCAACAAATAATTAAAACCTCTAAAATCCTATCAAATAGTAAAACACTAAAACCAGCTACAGAGACCCTAAAGACCATAAAATCCCTAAAACCCATAAAAACACATAAAAACCATAAAAGTCACTAAAAACAATTAAATAGCTATAAAACAATTAAAAATCTATAAATCCATTAAACTTGAAAAACATTGAAAAAATCTAAAAAAAACTAAAAACACAAAATACATTCAAAAAACCCTTAAAAACCTAAAAAAACCATGAATCCCAAAAAATTGAAAAAACCCAAAAACAATAAAAAATGAAAAAATAGACCTAAAAATTCTTAGAACATAAGTAAATTTAAAACCCCTCAAAACCCATAAAAAAATAAACTGAAAAAACACATTAAACACACAAAAATGTAAAAACATGAAAACCCATAAATATACCTGAAAGACCTTAAAAACTCTAAAAATTACTAAAACCCATAAAATCCAAAAAAACCCAAAAAGACCTTAAATAACCCTAAAACCCCATTAAAACTCTAAAAATCCACTAAAAACATAAACCCATTTAAATTGATAAAAATGTTAAAAATATAAAAACCCTTAAAAACCTAAAAAACTCAAAAAACCCCTTAAACACTAAAATCAACAAGAAAACCCTAAAGTCATTATAACCACTAAAAATTCCTAAAACCCTAAAACCCCATAAAAAATCTAAAAAATACCAAGAAAACCCTAAAAATGTAAAAAAATTCTAAAAACCAAGAAAATCCCTAAAAACCATAAAAACCTAAAACACCTAAAAACCCTAAAACCCTAAAACCGCTAAAAAACCTAAAATACCCTAAAATACAATGAAAAAAATAAAATACCTAAAACATTATTAAAACCTAAAACTCCATAAAAACTCTAAAAACTAACTTAAAACTATAAACACATATTAAACCATTAAAAACATTAATAAAATCTAAAAACAATAAAAATCATAAAATCTAAAAAAACCTTAACTCCCACCCCCCAAAAAAACCACTAAAAATCCCTAAAAATCCTCGAAATCATTAAAAACCAATAAAAATAAAAAAACCCAAAATTATACCTAAAATGTATAAAACACTATGAAAACATTAAAACATAAAAACACATAAAACCCCAAAAGCTGTAAAGTAGTAAAAACCTTAATACCCTAAAAGACCTTAAAAACCATAACCCCCCAAAACCATAAAAACCCTTAAACCGTAAAAACTCTAAAAACCCATTAATCCCTAAAATTCACTAAATACTCTAAAAAACATTTAAACCCCTAAAATGTTAAAAATGTTAAAATATGTAAAAATCCATAATATAATAATAATCCATAAAACCCTAAAAACCATAGAAAACTAAAAACTCTAAAATCTCTCAAAATTACTACAAACCTTGAAAACCATAAAAATCGTAAAATCCAAAAAATGTAAAACCCACTAAAAATCCTTAAAACCCCAAGGAAAAACTAAAAAAAATAAAACACACTTTAAACCCCTAAAACTACTATAAATAAAAAAATCCCTAAAAATCCATAAAATTATAAAAACCATTAAAATCCCATAAACCCCAAAAATATAAATAATAAATCATTAAAATTCCAAAAAAAAAAGAAAATATAAACCCATAAAACCCTCAAAAAACCATAAATATCTAAAAATAATTTAAACTAATAAAAAACCCTAAATACCGTAAAAGAGCCTAAAATCCTAAAAAATTAAAAAATAAAATAAAAACCATAAATCCATAAAAACCCATAAAAACCATAAAACCACTAAAACACTAACTACACATTAAAACCCTAAAAGCATTAAAGTTCTTGAAAACCCCATAAACCCATAAAAACTCCAAACCCCTAAAACTCACAGAAACTATACAAACCTTAAAAACAAAAAAACCCTAAAATTTCTCAACATTTTTAAAATCCCTAAAAACCATAGAAACATAAAAATCCCTTTGTATCACTGTGAATGTAAAAGACCAAAAAACAAACCCTAAAACCTCCTAACAAAATCAAAAAAACCAAAAAAAATATAAACCCCCATAAAGACCTAAAATGAAAAGAACACTAAAGACCCTGAATATCCTAAAACACTAAACCCCAAAAATTCCCTAAAAACATAAAACCAATAAAAATACTAACAAAATTAAAAATCTATAAAATCATAAAAAACCATGAAAAATCCTAAGAAAACTTTGAACACCTAGAAACATTAACCCCCTAAAATCCAAAAAAAACTAAAAACCCAAATAAACCCCTAAAACACAAAAAAACATTAAAACCCATAAAAATCCCTAAAGCCCATAAAAACACATAAAAATTCTAAAAGAACCTAAAAATCCCTAAAATTGTAAAAAAAACAATAAAAACCATAAAAAATCATAAAATCCATAAAAAAACTCAAAACATTCCCTTAAACCCTAAAAAATAATAAAAACACTAATAAAACCAAAAACTCTCTAAATCCATAAAACTATAAATAATCATAAAAATACTATAAATCCCAAAAAACCCACCAAAAAGTATGAAACCCTAAAAAACATGAAAATCCCTAACAATAAATTAAAACATAAATATACATAAACACCTCAAAACCAAAAAATGCTACAACCCTAATAACTTTAAAGAGACCCTAAAAGAACTAAAATCCCCAATACCATAAATCCCCTAAAACCCCCCAAAACCCTAAGACAAATGAAAAACACTAAAAATGTAAAAAATTATTTAACCAATTTTTTTAACTCTAAAAAACCCTCAAACCCCATGAAGCTAAAAAACTCTTAAAACACAAAAAAATCCCCTAAAATCACCAAAATCCCTCAAAATCCATAAAAACCCTTAAATCCCATAAAAATCCTTAAAATCGCTAAAAATCCCTAAAAATAGAAAAAAAAAATCATTAAAAACAATAAATAAAACATAAAAAAACATAAAACACTTAATACAACTACAAAATCTAAAAATGATATAAACCCTAAAAATCCATAAATACCTAAAACCCTAAAAACCATAATACCCCATTAAACATCAAAAAACCCAAAAATCCCATAAACACCCCAAAACTAAATTTGGGGGGTCGGGAATAGCTTAAACCACACATCTTCCTTGCCCCATAAAACTCCAAAACCACTAAAAACTCTAAAATCCCTATAAACCCCTAAAATGATAAAAACACTTAAAACCCTTAAAATTCTTAAAAACAAAAACAACCCCTAATTACATAATAAATAAAAAAACCAAAAATTCCAAAAAAAAACTTAAAATCCAATAAACATAAAAAAATATAAAAAACATAAAACATCACTAATATGTAAGAATCAAAAAAACCTCAAATCCCATAAGAAAACCTTAAAAACATAAAAACACATAACGCCCCGAAAAACGCTAAAAAATAAAAATTAAAAAATATATCAAAAAATCCAAAAAAAACCCAAAAAACCTTGAAAAAATCTAATAAAACTATAAAAACCAAAAAAATATAGAACCCCCAAAAAACTAAAAAAAATTAAAAAATATAAAAACCCATATAACCCTAAAAACCAATAAAATTCTTAAAAACCCTAAAACACCTAAAATCCCATTAAAACCTTAAATAATCCCTAAAAATCCCTTAAAATGTAAAAAATCGTGAAAATACCATAGAAATCCTTAAAAACCACTTAAGACCATTAAAAACCCAATGAATTCCAAAAAATTGTTAAAGACCCTAAAACACTACAAGCAATAAAAAAATAAAAACCTAAAACCCTAAATACTCTAAAAACCATCTAAAACCCTAAATACACTTTAAAACCTTATGAACATTGAAAAAATGTAAAATACCGTAAGACCTAAAAATATAAATAAAATCCTTAAAACCTAAAACCCCATAAAACCACTAAAACCCTATAGAACCCAAAATCCCCTCAAAAAACCAAAAAAACCATAAACCCATAAAATATTTAATAAATATATAAAAATATTTTCAAACTAAAAATACACGAAAACCCTAAAAACCCCTATGAAACACTTAAAAACCTAAAAATCACTTAAAACCCCTTAAAACCCAATATATATAAAAGAAGCCTAAGAAACCCTTAAAAACATAAAACCCCCACAAAATACAAAAAAAAACAATCAAAAATTAAAAATCCAAAAAGGATAAAATTTATTTTTAACATAAAAAATTATAAAAACCTAAAAAATACTTTAGAAAACATTAAAACCCAAAATAACATAAAACTCCAAAAAAACCTAAACGTATTAAAAACCCAAAACGCCCTAAAAACCCTAAATAAATAAAAACCATAAGCCCCAAAAACCATAAAAACCCTTATAAACCGATACAAACAAAATAAACCACTACACTATGCAGAAAAATTTAAAACCCCTAAAATATTAAAACACTCTGAAAAAAATTAAAATACCTAGAAAATCAAAAACCCTAAAATCCCCAAAAGTCTAGAAACTATAA
Source organism: Viscum album (assembly GCA_963277665.1). NCBI lineage: Eukaryota > Viridiplantae > Streptophyta > Magnoliopsida > Santalales > Viscaceae > Viscum > Viscum album. The sequence continues at coordinate 1,964,822,029 of OY728163.1, read as the reverse complement.
AAATATTAAAAAATGATGAAAAACATCAAAATTCAGAAAACCCAAAAAAACTATTCAATTACTAATAAAATATATAAAATTCCCTAGAAATTTAAAACCCATTAAACCCTAAAAACCAAAAAAACTAAAAAACCAAAAAGCACATAAAATCCGTTAAAGAAAAAAAAATCACTAAAAACCCAAAAAAAACAAAAAAATCCCTAAATATCACTAAAACCAATAAAATTATAAAAAAATTTATAATACCTAAAAATTTCAACAAATGAAACAATCCTTGAAGATTTGAATGAATAACATAAAAACCTAGAAACACTTAAAACCCTAAAACCTAAAAAACACTAAAAACCATAAAACCAAAAAAGCCAGAAAAAACGCCCAAAAAACCATAAACCCCCAAAAAACATAAAACCCCTAAAAGTATATGAAATCTCTAAAAACCCCTTAAAAACCTACAACATTAAAAAACTCTTAAAACCATAAAGATCCTAAATTTTCAAAAAACCATAAAAACCAAAAAAAATCATAAAACCCTAAAAATAAAAAACTCTAAAACTGCTCAAAATCAATAAAAATGATAAAAAACATAAATAACCTAAAATCCCTTAAAATATTTTAGAACGTAAAAAATAAAAAACCCTAAAAACCCCTAATAGAACATTAAAAACCTAAAAATAGTTAAAACCACAAAAAAATCTAAAAACCATAAAAACCCAAAATACTAGTAAAAATAGTTAAAATCCTTAAAACTCCAAAAAAACCCAACAAAATCCTTAAAAAGAACTAAAAATACCTAAAAACCCTGAAAATCCTTAACAAAGCCTTTAAAACCTAAAAACACTTAAAACCCCTTAAAACATAAAAAATAGTAATAAATTTAAAATACCATAAAAACCTAAAACCCTTAAAAACCATTAAAACCCCTAAAAACCTAAAAATACACTAAAAACCTATAAAAACCTAACAATATATAAAACTATAATGACCCATAACACCCATGAAAATGTTAAAAACACTGAAAAATATTGACAACCCTAAAAAATCAAAAATACTAAAAACTAAAAAGACTAAACAACACCTAAAAATCCTACAAAACTCATCAAAATCCATAAAAACAAAAATTTCCATTAAAATTCCAAAAAATACCTAAAAACATAAAAACCCATAATAACCATGAAACCACTTATGAAAGCGTTCAGAACATAAAAATACTTAATCCCTTAAAACTAAAAATCCTAAATCGCTAAATACCATAAAAAACGTAAAAACACTAAATCTCCTCAAGATTCTTAAAAACCATAAAAACCCAAAAAAAAATACTAAAAACATCCCTAAAAATATATAAAACATAAAAAACCAATGAAACCATGAAAATCCAAATGATAAACATAAAAATCAAAAAACTCCAAATACCTAAAAAAATCTAAAAATAATAAAAACACACTAAGGCCATAAAACCCCTAAAAACATTAAAAACCACTTTAATATTTTAAACTCCTAAAACCACATAAAAGCATTAAACCACTAACAACTATAAAAACTCTTTAAACCCCTGAATACATTAAAAAACTTCAAAACCATAAAAACCCATATAAACACACCTCACCACCCTAAATTTTCACAAACCCCTCAAAAAATCCCTCAAAATCCAAAAAACTCCCTAAAACCATTTAAATCCTAAAAAATCAGTAACAATCCTAAAAAACATAAAAAAACCTAAAAACCAAAAAAAACCTATGAAAACATTAAAAACCTAAATATAATTAAAAAACCCAAACTCCAGAAAAATAGAAAATATTCAAAAACCCTAAAACATTAAAAAAACATAAAAATCCTCAAAAATACATAAAATCCCAAAAAACCAAAAAAAATCCTACAAAATCCCTAAAAATCAATAAAAATAAAAAAATTGTAAAAAAAACTGAAAACCCAAAAGCAAACCCTAAAAACCTAAAAACACTTAAAACCCCTAAAACATAAAATGTTCATCAAATTCCAATTGACTGTCAAAAAATTTAAAAATAATAAAAACACTAAAAACCATAAGAAACGATAAAAACCCATAAAACTGTAAAAACCCGCAAAAAACTATAAAAACCATTTTAACTGCTAAAACATAATGAATCTCTAAAAACCCTTAAAACTCATAAAAACTCAAAAAATACCCATATAAACCCAAAAAACCATAAAAACCCTAAAATCACTCAAAATCCAAAAAACCCCAAAACAATAAAAATCCCAAAAAAACCCAAAAAACTCTAAACACCGCAAAAATCCAGAAAAACATAGAAATCCTTGACAAACACTAAGAGAACTGTAAAAAACCTAAAAACTGTTAAAATCCATAAAAAATGCTTTATAATAACTAAAAATACAAAAAATTATAAAAACGAATAAATTTCTTATGAAAACCTTAAAAAATATAAAAAACATAAAACCACTAAAAATATAAAAAATCCTAAAAGCCCAATATTTTCATAAAAACAATAAAACCCCCTAAAATCATAAAACCCTAAAAACCATATATTATATAAAAATTTATAACATCTCTAAAAAACTAATAAAAACACTAAAATCCCTTTAAATCCATAAAAACTTTGAAAAACTCTATAAAACATTCAAAACCCTTGAAAACTAAAAAAACTCCTAAAATAAAAAAAAAACATCGATAAAAAATCTAAAAAAATGTTAAAAAAATATAAATAACCATGAAACTCCAAATAACTAGGAGAAGCCCTAAAATCCAAAAAACCAAATAACGCCTTAAAATCCTTAATCCTCTCAAAATACCTAAAAAACTCGTAAAATTCTTAAAATGGCTCTAAAAATCACTAAAAACCTAAAAATCATAATAACTTTAAAACTCCTAAGAAAAACATAAAAATATAAAAACCTATAAAACCCATAAAAAACCTACAAAATATTAAAATAGAAAAAACCCTAAAATCCTCAAAAACCCTAAAAACCCTAGAAAAATCTAAAAATAGTAACAATCCATAAAAAGACCAAAAATCCATAAAAAGTTAAAAAAACATAAAAACCATGATGATCCCTACAAAAACATTAAAAACTAGAAAAATAAAAAACCCCTAAAACCCTAAATATGCAAAAAAACTAAAAGACCAAAAACCAAAAACCCCCTAAATCAAAAAAATGCTAAAAATATTAAAAAACTCATAAAACCACATAAAACACTATAAACCCACTAAAAACTCTAAAACACCTTTAAACACCATAAAACAGTAAATAACTCAAAACCACCTCAAACCCCCTAAAAACTAAAAAACCAAAAAACCCCAAAAAAACCATAAAAACCTTAAAACCACAAGAAACATAGAAAAACATAAAAATACTGAAAACCTATAAGAACCCATAAATAATTAAATATCCATAAAAATAGAAAAAAGCATAAATACACTAAAACCCTGAAATACCTTAAGGAAACCATAAAAACCCACAAAAACACTTCAAGGCACTAAAAACACATAAAAATGATAAAACCTCTAAAAACTATAAAACCCCTAAAAACCATAAAAACCCATAAAAATAGGAACACCCATAAAAACAGTAATAAATACCTAAAAATGTCAAAAACCAAAAAATCCTAGACAAACTATATGAAAAACATAAAAACCTAAGATAACCGAAAACCCCTAAAAACCATAAAAACGTTAAGCACCCTTAAAACTATAAATCCTTTAAAATCTTAAAAATCCCAAAAACCCCATAAAAACCCTAAATATCCACCAAATACTCTAAAAAAACTTTCAACCCCTAAAATGTTAAAAAAATTAAAAAAACCTTACAAACCTGAAAAATTCAAAAAACCCTTAAAACCCAAAAAACCATAAATCTTTAAAAATCCTCTAAAAAGACAAAAAAATTCTAAAGACCATAAAAATAATAAAAAATTATTAAAATCCCAAAAAACATTAAAAATCCAAAAACCCCAGCATACCTCTAATAAAACCACAAAAACCCTGAAACACATAAAACCCTTACAAAAACTAAAAATAATCTAAAACCTAAAAATCCAAAAGATAATTCTAAAACCTCAATAATACCTTAAACCCCTTAAAGACACTAAAAACCATCAAAATCACAAAAAACTATCAAAATAAATAAAAATCCTAAAATTGACTAAAATTCCATAAAAATTTAAAAAACAAAAATATCCCTGAAATCCATAAGAAAATATTAAGAACCAAAAAAACACTAAAAACCCATAAAAATTTAAAAATGATTAAAACCCTAAAAAATACAATAACATTAAAACCCCTAAATACCGTAAAACCACTAAAAATTTTAAAACCCCATAAAAAGATGTAAAAATCTAAAAAATAAATAAAAACTCTAAAAACACATTAGAAACCCTAAAAAAATTAAAAACGCCTTAAAATCCCAAAAAACCCGAAATACCCCGAAAAACCCTAAAACCCTAAAACTCAAGATAAAAAAAATCCCTACAAAACATATAAATATTTACAACCCTATAAATCCATAGAAACCTTGAAAACCCTTAAGAAAACCTTAAAAACAAAAAACAATTAAAACTCTTATGAAACAAAAGTGGAGATGAAGCTAAGATGGTGATGTGATCTCTTAAATATTCTCCCCCAAGGTGAGGATCTCCAAGGTATGTGGTTCTGAAATCAGCACTCCTCTCTTAGAGCAGTCTTCACGACATGTTTGAAGAGGCGTTCGTCTAGTCCTCCTCTCTGGTGGTAGACTCGTGGTGGCTGTTGCTTCATCTCGTTGGTGAAAGGCTTCGACGGGGCTGGGTGGGTGAAGACAGTGTCAGCTTGGGCTATTTTCCATGGCTCTTCGACCTAGGATCAGTAGATCTTGCGGATATCCTTCCTCAGGTGTCGGAGTTCTTACAGTGTTGTATTTATCATGGGGTTAGTGATGGACGAAGATGGTTTTTGTTGGCAAGATGTTGAGAGGCGATTAGGTCTAGGTTTCTCATATCCCTACGGCTTGTGATTCCTGGCGTGGAAAGGTTTCGAGGCGGCTTTCGCCAGATCCAACACTTCTTCTGGCCTTATCTAAGACGGATTAATACGGATGTGGAAGACAATGATTTGGCTTGGTGGGGTTTGGTCACCAGATCTGGTAGGGGTGGTGTGGTCTGGATGTCCGACATGGCGGGGATGGTGTTGGCGTGTGCTGCAGCTTCAGGTTTGACTTCTTGTTTTGTGACGAATTCCCTGTCTTGGCGACAGAGCAAGCTGGCTACGGTCAGCATTATGTCGTTTTGGAGGTGTTATGCTCCCTTTTTCTTTGGTGGGATGTAGATCTACTCTTCATTAGCCTGCAAAGTTGGTGCAGTGATGGTTCTTTCATTTCTTTAGATTCTGGTTGTTTTGTGTCTTCTTGTTTGTTGGTGCATTGGTTGTGGTTGTTTTGGATGTCCTTTGTAGATGGTTCTGGATATTGGATTAGAGGTGAGGGGTCGCACGGTTATGGGTATAAATAATTATTTATGGGTGTTGCGGTATGGATTGAGGCTTGGGAGCTGGTAGTTATATTTTGTTACTATTAGGTGTGGTTCTCTAGAAGCTACCTAGCATGGATGCACTGGTTTCTTGAATTTGAGGAGCTGGGTGCTGGTTATTTCTTTGACGATATCTGCTAAAGGGGGTGTTGGCTATGAGGCTTATGAGTCTGGTACTGGTGGTAATGTTGCGCTGCTGGATGTAATGTGATTTTCGTTGTTTGGTTAAGAACTGTTTCTTAGTGTCTGACTGGTTGGATGTGTGCTGGCCTTCGGAAGATGAGATGTTGGATTAATGCTTAGTGGTTATGGTGCTGCTATAGGCTGGTTGCTGATTGGGTGGGAGGTGATAACGGGGACATTTCTATTTTGCTGCTTTGTTTTTCTTTTGTTGTTTTTTCATTTGTGTCTCTTTCATTCTTTGTTTTTCTTTTGGGGATTGTGTTTTGGGTATGGGTTGATTAACCCAACTCCTCCCCGGTCTACATTGTCCACTTTCTCTTAATATATTTGGGGGGGCATGGAATATCCTATTTCCCGCATTTTCCTTACCCTATGAAACATAAATAATAACAAAACCCCTAAAAACCATAAAAAACCATAACCCCCCCTTAACCTGAAAACCCCTGAAGAACCATAAAAATCATATAAAATCATTAAAAATCTCTAAAAACATAAAAACCCCTAAAAACCTAAAAAATCTAAAACTGTAAAAATATTTAAACAAATGAAACCCCTAAAGACATAAACAACGATAAAACTCTAAAATACCAAATCCCCCAACCCCTAAAAATCCTAAAAACCGCTAAAATCCTTAAAATCCCTAAAATCCCACTAAAACTCATTTGAACCTTTACAAATGTTAATATACTCAAAAATAAATTTAATCCCATAAATAGAATAAACCCTCTAAACTCAAAAAACCATGAAAACCCTAAAAATAATAAAAACCCACAAAATCCTTAAAACCCTAAAAACCTAAATATCCTAAAAAATCCATAAAAATACCAAAAATATATTAAAAACCCTAACACCCAGAAAACCGTAAGAAAAACTTTAAAACATAAAAACAACTAAAATACTTTAAAAACTAAAAATGATTAAAACCCTAAAAATCCCAAAAATCCCTCAATATCCCTAAAAACACTATAAAACGTAAAAATCCAAAAAAACACATGAAAATACTTAAAAAAATAAAAACCCCAACAAACCTTGAAAGTCCCTCATAAACCCATAAAACCTAAAAACATATAAAAAATTAAAAATCTGAAAACCATAAAATACCCTAAAACCTAAAAATACCTAAGACCCATAAAAAGTACTAAAAACATAAAATACCTCAAAACCCATAAAACCAAAAAAACCAAATAAATACTCAAAAAAACCCTTGAAACCCCAAAAACATTAAAAATTCCTAAACACCCTTAAAAAACTAAAAACTTATAAAACAACAGAAAACCAAACAAAATCAAGAAAAACCTAAAAACACCTAAAATCCCTCAAACTCACTTAAAACCCTAGAAACAATCTAAATACTAAAAATATTCAAAATCAAAAAAAAATCCCCAAAAATGTAAAAATAGTGAAAACCCCTAAAAACCCCAAAGAAAACCATAAAAACATAAAACCACCAAAAACCTAAAAATATCTAAAAACCCCTAAAAAAATTAAAATTAGTAAAAATCCTCATAATCTAAACAACCAGTAAAAACTCTAAAAGCCAAAAAAATCCATTAAATCCCAAAACACAAAAAACACTAATAACCCTGAAAACCCATAACAAAACCTTAACACTATAAAACCCCATAAAATCCCAAAAAATATAAAACTTTATAAAAACCCTAAAAGACCCTAAAAACCTAAAAACTCCTAATAACTATTAAACCCCTAAAAAGTATAAAAACACATAAAAACACTAAAAACTCGAAAAACCCTTTAAACCATGAAAAACAATAAAAAAACTTAAAATCTATAAGAAACCTCAAAACCTAAAAACCGTAAAATTGAAAAATCAAATAAAACATTAGGCCTCATCAAAACCCTCAAAATATCATAAAACATTAAAAATGTTAAAATTCCTAAAAAGTCTTTAAAAATCCATAAAAATTAAAAATACTCTAGAAACACTAAAAATACAAAAAAACCATACAAACCTAAAGACACATTAAACCCCTAACAATATACAAAACACTAAAAACACTGAAACATTAAAACCCGTAGAAAACCTAAAATCCCATAAAATCCCTAAGAATTATAAAAGTCCTAAAAATCCCTTATAATACCTAAAAATTTTAAATACCCAAAAAACACCTAATAAAAACATAAAAACTAAAAACACTTAAAACCCCTAGAAAACCTAAAAAATCTAAAAACCCTAAAGGATTCTAACAACTCTAAAAATAACTAGAAACCATAAAAACCATAAAACCTTAAATATCCAAAAATCTCATACAAACCCTACAAAAGTAATAAAATCTATAAAAACGATTTTACCCCTAAAAACATTTAAATACAGTAAACTGCTTTAAAATCCTTAAACCCTAGAAATCCTTAAAATCCTAGAAAACCATAGGGCCCTCAAAATCCCTAAAAAAATCCATAAGAATCCCAGGGAAAATAAAAAGAAAACTAAAATGTTGAAAAAAATCTCTTTGAAAACCACAAATACCAAAAAAACATTTAAACCACTAAAAACATAAAAAAACCTAAAAACCATTAAAATCCTTAAAATCCTTAAAAACCCTCAATATCCCTAAAATCAAAAATTTCCATAAAAATCCATAACAAGAAAAAAATACCTAAAAAATAAATAACCTTAAAACCCTAAATATTACTAAGAAAACATTAAAAAATACACTTATAATGATTGAAAAAATATAAAATGATAAAAACCATAAACACCTCAAAAACCATAAAAACCATATAACCCCTAAAACACGAAAAAATCCTAAAAATACTAAAAACCATATAAATTATAAATCACATTAAACCCCTAAAATGTTAAATACACTAAAGAACCAAAAAACCCCTAAAATATCATAAAAACCATAAAACCCAAAAAAATTAATATCAAACCTAAAAAGTAGAGAAAAAACATAAACCTTCAAAATACATAAAACATATAAAAACCATAAAAATCTTTAAAAAATCATAAAAATCATTTATAAGATAAAAACACTAAAACATTTTGAAAACCATAAGAACCTAACATCACTTACACCCACTAAAACCCTAAAAACATTTAAAAACCCTAAAAACCCTTAAACCCCCTAAATTCTAAAAAAAACCATAAAAACCCTAAAAACCCATTAAAAACCTAGAAATAGTAAAAACCCTAAATACCATCAAATTCATTAAAACCCCTTAAAACCGTAAAAAATTAAAATACTAAAAACCCATAATATCACTAAAAATCAAATCCCATTGAATCCCTTAGAAAACCATAAAACATAAAAACACATAAAACCCCTAAAAACCTAAAAACCCTGAGAAAACCTTGAAAAACATAAAAACACTAACACCCACAAAATCCCAGAAATGACATAAACACCAATAAAAATACTATAAAATCACTAAAAATCCTAAAAATGTAAAAAAAACAAAAACCCCGTAAAATTATTAGAAAACCATAAAAACAAAAACCTAAAAAATATGATAACCTAAAAACAATTAAAACCAATAATAACCAAAAAAATTCTAAAAATCCTTAAATACCTTAAAAACCCCCAAACCCCAAAAAACCAAAAAACCACAAAATTAACCTATAAAATTTCAAAAACACCATAAAACCCTAAAACCCCACTAAATACTATAAAAACCGCTAAATCCCCTAAACACATTAAAATAAATCTAACACCCATAAAAACCCTAAAAATTCAAAAATCACCAAAAACCTAAAAATCCACAAAAAAACCTAAAAACCATGAAACAATAAAAATAATCAAAATAAATAAAAAAACCCCTGGAAATCCTAAGAGAAATTTATAAAACTAAAAGAACATAAAACCCCCAAAAAATCAAAAAATCGTTGAAACCCTAAAAGCCTATAACAACTTAAAAGAAAAAAATAATAAAAGCCTTGAAAATCAATAAAAATTGTAGAAAACCCTTAAAACCATAAAATCCCATAGGTAAAATTTAAAAACCAAGAAACACATAAACCCACGAAAATCTATGGAATGTTGAAAACACAAAAAAAACACTAAAACCATAAAATACCCTCTAAATCGCTAAAAATCGTAAAAATACCAAAAAATTATCTAGAATTAACTCTAAAAATAACTAACCATGAAACACACAAAAACCCAATGAAAACCTTAAAAACCTAAAAAAGTTAAATCCTCTAAAAACCTAAAGAAAACTAAATACCATAAAATACCATAAAACCAATAATTACCTTAAAATATCTAAAAACAATAGAACCCCTAAAGACCTAAAAACAATACAACCCCTAAAACCCTAAAACCCACTAAAAATAAAAAACCCTTTTAATCCGCTATATAATTTAAAAAATTATCGAAAAATTTAAACTCTAAAAAAACAAAAAAAAATCCATAATTCTCCTATAAAAACAAAAAAACATAAAAATCCCTTAAAAATTTAAGAACTATAAAAATACTTCAAAATATAAAAAACCTGAAAACCCCAAATTATTCCTTAAAAAACAAAAAACACTTAAAACTACTAGGAAAACAAAAAAATGCTAAAACCCAAAAAATACTATAAAACCTCTAAAAATGTAAGAACCTGCTAAAACCACAAAAACAGTAAATACAGTAAAAACCCAAAAAATCCCACAAACCCCAATAAAATCATTTAATACACTAAAAACATTTAAAAACTATAAAATCCCATAAAAACAGAAAAATTCAAACAACCATAAAACCCTTAAAAACTCCCAAAATCCCAAAAAATCGTAAAACACTATAAAAATCCTAAAACCTCTAAAAAATACCTAAAAACATAAATAAACTGAAAAACACTAAAAACCAAAAGAAAAACATAAAACCAAAAAACACTTAAATCCCCTAAAAACATAAAAAACTAAAAACCCTAAAAAACCATAAAACCCCTCAAAATCCCTAAAAACACATAAAAACATTAAAACCCTAAAATATCCTTAAAAATCCCTAAAAACAAAAAAACACTAAAAACCATGAAAACGACTATAGAAATATTAAAAACATAAATTATTAAAACAACTAAAAACCTTAAAAACACAAAAAAAAAATTTAAAACCCATAAAACCCCATAAAAATCCTAAAAACCATAAAAATATTTAAAAACCCTTTAAACCCACAAAAATGTTAAAAACTATAAAAATTTAAAATAATAAAAAACTCAAAAAATAACCCTATATCCCTCAAAAACTATGAAAAAACTACAAACTATAAAAGCCGTAATAACCCTCAGAATACCTACAAACCCTAAAAACCATAAAAATCATAGAAATTCCCTAAAAATATCTAAAAGTTTAAAATACCCTAAAACCCTTATAATTGCTATGAAAACCTTAAATCCTAAAAAACTTAAAACCCATGAAATCCTAAATGGATAAAACTTTAAACCCCTAAAAATCCATAAAATTACAAAGAGCCATAAAAATTTCTAAAAATCTCTAAAAATCTATAAAAACATAAGAGACCCCAGAAACCCTGAAATCCGATAATAAATCCATAAAATTTTAAAATGAATTATCCCTTAAAAAACATAAAAATGATTAAAACCCAAAAAAATCTTTAAAATCCTTAATACCAACAAAATCCTAAAACTATAAAAAAGCCTAAAACCAGAAAATCCATAAAAAATGTAAAAATCTCAAAAAACATAGAAAAACATTAAGAAAACCTTAAAAACCAAATATCACTTAGAACCCCTAAAAATAATAAATACCTAAATCCCTAAAAGCACTAAGAAAAATAAAAACCCTCAACCCCCTCAAACTCATTAAAATCTTTAAAAATCTATAAAAACCTAGATTATCCCTAAAATCCCTAAAAATTTAAAAACTATGAAAACCCCTAAGAAAATGTTAAAAACCTAAATATGATAAAAACTATAAAAGGCCTTAAAAAACCTAAAACCCCTAAAAGAAAGAAAACCCCTAAAAATATTATAAAACCTAAAATCCAATACAAAACATAAAAACCACTAAAAACTATTAAAACACTATACATCCCAAAAAACGTAGAAAACTATAAAAAACAATTAAATCCCTAAAAACTCTAAAAACCCATAAAAATAGAAGAATTAAATAAAAACCCTAAGAACACTCAAAATCCATAAAAACAATAAAATACCTAAAAAATACCTAAAATCCCTTAAAAAATAAAAAACCCCAAAACCCTAAGAAAACATTAAAAACCAAAAAAAAAATAAAACCCCTAAAAACCCTATAAATTACTAAAGTCCCTAAGAAACCCTAAAAACATTAATCACCTTAAAATACCCTAAGAACCATAAAAATTATAAAATCCCACAAAACCATAAAAACCCACTAAAAACCCTAACAACCCTCTAAACACCTAAAAACTTTTGAAAAACTCAAATTCTTTAATCCTTATAAAGCTAAAAAACCACAAAAAAACAAAAATTCCCTAAAAATTATAAACCCCTCAAAATCCCCGAGAACCATAAAACCTTAAAATTTTCAAAATAAAACACAATAAAACCCAAAAAACAAAAAACAAACCCATGAAAACCCCTAAGAAAACAACAAAGACCTAAAAACACATAAAACCACTAAAACCTAAAACCCACTAAAAAATCAAAAAACACTAAAAAAACACAATGAACCTTAAAATCTCTAAAATCCCTCAAAATCCCCAAAAACCATAAAATCATCAAAATCCAAAGAAATCCAAAAAAATCCAAAAAACATTAGAAACCATAAAATCTAAGAAAACCCTAAGAAAACCATCAAAACCTAAAAAGAGTTAAAACCCATAAAAACTAAAAATGATAAAAAAAATTTAAAACCCATAAAAACACATAACAACCAACTAAACCTCTAGAAACCCTTCAAAACCCTAAAAATATTAAAAAATATAAAAAACCTGAAATCCCCAAAGAAACTCAAAAACCCAAAAAAACTAAAAAGCAATAAAACCATAAACAATTCTTAAAACACTTAAAACCCTAAAAATTTGAAAAAAAAACTCTAAATTCCAAAAAAACATAAATATTCCCTAAAAATCCCTAAAAACATAAAATACCCAAAAAACACTGAAAACCCCTATGAAAAAAATTCAAAAATGAAAATAACCTAAAACCTAAAAATACCTAAAATGCTAAAAAACCATAAAACCCTTTGAAAACCAAAAAAACCTGAAAATATCTGAATCCCTAAAACCCCTAAAAATAAAAACTCAATAATAACATAAAACATAAAAAAGTTAAAACCATAAAAATCCCTAAGAAAACCATAAAAACCTAAATAGAGTAAAAACCCATTAGAAACCTAAAATCCTGAACCCCCCTAAAATTCCCTAAAAACATAAAAACCCCTAAAAACCATATAAACACCTAAAAACCTTAAAAACCCACAAAAACATAAAAAATAATAAACCCACTAAAAACTCTAAAAATTCAATAAACACCTAAAAAGTTAAAAAATTATAAAAACTATAAAAACCCATAAAAACTCAAAAAACCCCTAAAACCCCAAAAAACCTATTAAAAACCTAAACACCATAAATAATATCTAAAAAACCCCTAAAAATAGAAATATCCATATAAATCACTAAAAAACTCTAAAATGAAAAGACCCTAAAAACCATGAAACACCCAAAGAAAACCATAAAAATATAAAAAACAATTAAAATCCCTAAAAACCCATTAAAACCACAGGAAACCCTAAAAACCGTAAAATTCCACAAAATCCCCAAAAAAACATAAAAAATACTAAAAAATAAGAAATACCCTAAAAATGTAAAAAACTATAAAAACCCTGAAAACCCTTCCAAAAACCTAAAATACTAAAAGACTATAAAACCTTATAAAAAATATAAAAACCAAACCCCCCAAAAAAGATAAAAACATTAAAACTTCTAAGAACATTTAAAACTATAAAAATGTTAAATAAAACCCTTAAAACCCCAAAAATATAATATAAACCCTAAAAACCTCAAAATCCATTAAATCCAAAAAACCCATAAAAATCCTAAAAACCCTAAAATTCCCTATAAATGTAAAATTCCATATAAACTCAAGAAAACACTTAGACAATCATAAAAAACATCATACACTAAAATCCTTAAAAATCATAAAACCTAAAAACCATAAAAAACAATAAAACCCCTAAAACCCAAAAAAAACAATAAAACCTATAAAAACCATAAAACCACTAAAAACCAATAAAAAAATAAAACCACTAAAATATCTAAACCCATTTCAATCCATAAAAAACTCTAAACTTCTTAAAAACCATAATGAACTCAAAATACCCTAAAAACCTAAAATATTCATAAAAACCCAAAATGCCCTAAAAATCCAAAAATACGCCAAAACAAAATAAAAATACTTCAAAAATCACAAAACCCCTAAAAGCATAAAAACCATAAAACCCCTAAAATACACTATGAAAACCATAAAACCTAAAAACACTTATAATTCCTAAAAAATGATAAAACCACTAAAAATCCCTAAAAACCTAAAGAACCTGAAAAACCCTCAAAATACCTAAATTACCGAAAAAACATAAAAATATTAAAAATAACCTAAAAATAGCTATAAACATTAAAACCACTAAATACCCTATGAAAAAATTAAAAAGATAAAAATACATAAAAACCACTAAAACCATAAAAAATTTTAAAAACACTAAAACCCATAAAAAGGCCAAAATTTGTAAAAAAAATCCTAAAAAACAACATAAATCATAAAAATCTAAAAAAATCCCAAAAAAACAATAAAAAACATAATAAACCATAAAAAACATTAAAAACATTAAAAAACAAAAAACACCAAAAAATCCTAAAACACAAAAAACCCAAAAATACCCTAAAAACCCCAAAATGCCTAAAAACAACTAAAACCCATAAAAAACCTAAAAACCCACAAAACCCCTAAAAAATAAAAATTATAAAAAACTTTTTATCCTGTAAAATTTTGAAAAAAATATAAAAAAATTTAAACTCTTAAAAACAAAAAAAAAACATAAGAACACCAAAAAACCATAAAAACCCTCAATATCCTTAAAAACCCCAACAAGCCATAAAAAATGAAAATACCTAAAAATACTCAAAAACATAAAAACCCTTAAAATTACTAAAATCCCATAAGAAATCCATAAAAAATAAAAATACTTTAACCCCCAACAAAACCTATAAAATGCAAAAAACACTAAAAGACCCTAAAAACCCAAAAAACTATAAAAATGCCAAAAAACCCAAAAAATTGATAAAAACCATAAAAGAACACTAAATGATCTAAAAAACCATTAATCCAATAAAAATGTTTAAAAAATATAAAAAAACATAAAAACCAAACAATCATAAAAAACCCCAAACCCCAACAAACCATAAAAATCCTAAAACCCCTAAAAAACCTAAAACCCCATAAAAATCATACAAAATCTGTAAAAATTAAAAAAAAAGTGAACACTAGAAACCCTAAAAAAACCTAAGAATTTATTAAGAACCTAAAAACACTTAAAATATGAAAATCTAAAAAAACCATAAAACTCTAAAAACTCTTAACCCCCTTTAAAATCACTAAAACACTATAATAATAAAAATCCTAAAACCCCAAAAAAATTACTACAAACATAAAAACCCCTAAAAACACAAAGAACCCTAAAAAAACTAAAAAAACATTTCAAATCCCTAAAAAAATAAAAAACACTAAACCCTAAAAGACTCTAAAATCCATAAAAACACAAAAAAAATCATTAAAAAAACCCTGAAATAACTAAAAACACTAAAAACAACTAAAAATTATAAAATCCCTTTAGACCCCTAAATAAGTTTAAAAACTCTAAAAAATTAGAACCATTAAATACAAAAAAGAAACCATAAAAACCCCAAAAAACCCATAAAAACCCTATAACACTAAAAATCTTTAAAAACCCTCAAAATCCCTAAAAACCCTAAAACCCCATAAAAAACAAAACAAATCCCAACAAATATCTAAAAAGTCTGTAAAAATGATAAAATACATAAAACCCAGGAAAATATATAAAAACTCTAAAAAAAACTAAAAATTTTAAAAAACCTTTAAACCCATAAAAATGTTTAAAAAATATACAAAACCAGGAAACCCTAAAAAAACTCAAAAAAAATCTCAAACCCCTAATAACCATAAAAACCCTAAATCCCAAATCCCCTAAAAACCCCTAAAAACCCTAAAAACATAAAAAAACCTAAAAATCATTTAATATCACTAAAAAAATAAAATAAAAAAAAAATCTAAAAACCCCTAAAACACTCAATATCCCTAAAAATGAAAAAAAACCCATTAAAATGTTTTAAAATATCTAAAAATGTTAAAAAAATATTTAAAATCGTGAAAACGCCTATGAGTACCTTTAAACCCTAAATTTTTTTAAAATAACTAAAAACAAAAAAATGATAAAAACCCAAAAGATCCTAAAAACCGTAATCCCATGAAAAAACCCTAAAAACAATAAAACCCTGAGAGCCATAAAACCACTAAAAACTCTAAAAACATTAAAATCCTAAAAAATATTTAAAAACCCCAAAACCCTACAAAAACCAGAACAAAAAAACTGAAAACCCAAAAAACCTTTGACCTAAAAAAACACTAAAATCCTTAAAACCCCTCAAAATCCTTAAAACCTTAAAAAAACATTAAAATACTAAAAAATCCATAAAAATTCCCTAAAAACATAATAAGCCCTTAAAACCCCAAAAACCCCTAAGAAAACCTTAAAAACCAAAACACAATTAAAACTCCAATAAAAATAAGAAACTCTAATAATCATAAAAACATAAAAACACTAAAATCCCCTAAATACTAAAAATCCTTAAAACCGCTAAAATCCAAAAAATTACTAAAAAATCATAAAAACAAAGGAAACATAAAAAACATAAAAACAATGAAAAACACTATAAAAAACTTAAAACCCTAAAAACACCTTAAACCCTCAAATACCTAATAATCGCTAAAAAACCTAATAATACATAAAAACCCTAAAAACATAAAACCCTCAAAATACGTAAAAACCCTAAGAACCATAAAAATCCTAAAAAATACCAAAAAATACCTAAAAATAAAAAACCCCAAAACCTTGAAAACCCAATTTAAAACATTAAAACCCATAAAAACTAGAAAACCAAAAAAAATGAAAAACATAAAAAACCCTTATAACCCTCAAAACACTCAAAACCATAAAACCCTAAAAATCATAAAAATCTAAGAAAAGCCATAAAAATCTCAAAAAAATTTAAACCCCCTAAAAACCCAGAAAACCACTATGAAATCCATAATAACCTAAAAATAATTAAACCCCCTATAAATATAAAAAACATAAAAATATTAAAACCCTTAATAACGAAAATACCTCAAGAATCCAAAGCCCCCAAAACACGTTAAAATTTTAAAAAAATCCATAAAACCCCATAAAAATGTAAAAAACCTCAAAACCCCTAATACTGCATAATAAAACCTTAGAAACCTAAAAACCCTTAAACCCCTAAAAACCTTAAAACACTAAAAACATAAAATACCATAAAACTCCCAAAACCCATAAAATCCCCAAAACCCATAAAAAATAAAAACCAATAAAACCCCTAAGACAACTAAAAATTAAAAAAAATTAAACCCAATAAAAATTTATAAACTCCCCAAAACCACTAGAAACCTAAAAAATCTAAAAAACCATAGAAACAAAAAACACCTCAAATACATAAAAAACTTTAAAACCTCTAAATCCTTAAAACCCCTCAAAACATATAGAAATCCTTAAAATCCCAAAAAAAATACTAGAAACTACAAACCCTAGAAACCATAAAACCCCTAAATAAAACCATAAAAATTAAATTCAATTAAAACCCCTAAAAAACTTAAAAAATATCAAAACCCTAAAATAACCTAAAAATTAAAGAAACCCAAATAACAAAAAAACCCAAAAAAATCATTAAACCTCTTAAATATCATATAAATTCTAAAATCCCTCAAAATCCATAAAAACATTAAAACCCCAATACACTAAAAAACATAAGAAAACCATAAATATAGAAAAATTCTCAAATCCCTTAAAATATTAGGAAAACTCTAAAACCCCCCAAAACCATAAAACCCCTAAAAACGTTAAAACCCCTAAAACCCCATAAAAATAATAAAACCCAAATAAAAACTATGAGGGCCCTTAAAACCCCTAAAAAATATATAAGACTATATAATTACCCATAAAACACTAAAAACCCATGAAATCCCTAAAATCCAAAAAAATATAAAAACTCTATAAATCATAAAACCTTCAAAATCCCTTAGAACCCTAAAACCCATAAAAATCCTAAAAAATCAATAAAAATAAAAAACATATTTAAAATGTGATCATGTATAACAAAATAATAGAAAAACATAGAATTCATAAAAAACCAAAAACACAAAAAAAAACCCTAAAAACCCTAAAACCCCTAAAAACCCTAAATCACATCAAAATAACAATGAAACCTAAAAAACCAAAAACCCAAAAGAACCATAAAGATCAATAAAAATAGAAAAACCCAAAATTCCAAAAAAATTACCCAAGAAACAAAATTCAAAAATAAAGATATATAAAACCCATAAAAATCTAAAAAAGGGGGGAAAACCCCTAAAAACACTGAAAAACCTAAAATCAATAAAAAACCCTAAAAACCTAAAAACCATTAAAATAAAAAAATCACTAAAAATATTAAAATAGTAAAAAATCATAAAACCCGATTAAAACATTAAAACCCTAATTACACTTAAAACCCCTAAAAATCTAAAAACACTAAAAACTCTAAAATTCCTAAAAACCAGAAAACCCCTAAACACTGTCAAAATTCTTAAAAACCCAAATAACCATTGAAACCCTAAAAATTATTTAAAATCAATAAAAACATAAAAAAACCTAAAAACCCTGAAAACCATAAGAAAACATTGAAATTTTGAAAACACCTCAAAACTCTAAATATAAAAAAAATCAAAAAACCCTAAAAACACAAAAACCCAAAAATATAGAAAACACTTAAAACCATCAAAATCATGAAAAAAACCAATAAAACATAAAAATACTAAAAACCCTAAAATTATAAAATATGAAATAAAAAACTATGTTTTTTATGTTTCTAGATTTTTTATATATATTTAGGGGGTTAAATGGTTTTTTTAGTTTGTAGTTGTTTTAGGGTTTTTATGATTCTTATAGTTTGTAGTATTTTTTAAGTAAATAGGGGTTTTAAGTGTTTTTAGGTTTTTAAGATTTTCATAGCGTTTATCATGGTTTTAGTGTTTTTTATTATTTAAGAGATTTTTGTTTTATTTTTATTTTTATTGGGTTTTAGGGTTTCTAGCAGTTTTTTGTGATTTTAGTGTTTTTTGCTTTTTGGGGTTATAGGGTTTTTTAGTTTTGATGAGGTTTTAGGTTATTAGATTGCTTAATGTTTTTTGGGTTGATGGATTTTTTTAATATTTTATTTTTTAGGGATTTTTTGGGTTTTTAGAGGTTTTAGCATTTTTTTATTTTTTTAACTGTTTTAGGTTTTCAATGATTTTTAAGAGATTTTTAGGGTTTAGGGTTATTATTTTTTAGTGATTTTTTTAAAATAGTACATTTATGTTTTTAGTGTTTTTAGGTATTTTGTGGGTTTTTGGGGGGGTGAGAGTTTATATTTTTTAGGGTTTTTTGGGTTGTTTGGTTGTTAGGATTTTTAAAATGATTTTAGGGTTTTTATGTTTTTTCAGTTTTTTATTTTTTCATAGGAATAAGATATTTTTTGAGTTTTTAGTGGTATAGGGTTTTTATGATGTTTTAGGTATTTTAATGGTTTTTTGGGATTTATGGTTCTAAGGGGTTTTAGGGTTTATTGGGATTTTTAGCATTCCTTATGCTTTTATGGGTTTAAAGTATTTCTTGTTTTTAAGAATTTCTGATGGTATTTCCTAGTTTTTAGGTTTTTTATGTTTTTTTTATTTTTAAGGGTTGATTAGGATTTGTATTATTGTATTGTTTTTAGGGATTTGGTGATTTTTTGGGTTATTTAATGTTTTAGGGGTTTTTTGGGTTTTTTGGGTTTTTTGGGTTTTTTAGTTTTTTGTGCTATTTGAAGGTTTTCTAGTGTTTTTAATGGTTTAATGGATTAAGTGGGTTTTACAGTATTTAGTGGTTTATAGGGTTTTTATGGGTTTTAGGGTTTTTATAGTTTTAGAGTTTTTATGATTATTATGGGTTATTATGGTTTTTATAATTTTTTAGTATTTTTATGATTTTAGAGTGTTTATATTTTAAGGGTTTCTTTGGGTTTTTCACGTTTTTTAGGTTTTTTATTTTTTAGGGAATTTTATGGATTTTTTAGGATATTTATGGGTTTTCATGGTTTTTAGGGAGTTCTGGGGGTTTATGGGCTTATATGTTTTTATGGTTTATAATGGTTTATTTTAGATTTATAGTGTTTTGTGAATTTTTTAGATATTTTCAAGTAGTTTAGACTCTTTCAAGTGTTTTAGACTTTCTTACATTTTTAGTGTTTTAAAAGGTTTTTACATTTTAATTGTATTTTTAAGGGTTTTATTAGCTTTATTATATTTTATGGTTTTAGGGGTTTTATGGTTTTTAGAAGATTTTATAGTTTTTAGCATCTTTTTGTGTTTTTAGCGTTTTTAGGCTGTTTAATGGTTGTAAGTGTTTTAAGGTTTTTAAGGATTTATTGTTGTTTTTGTTGGGTTTTTTTTGTTTCTTAGATTTTTAGGGATATTTAGCGGTTTTTATTATTTTTATGGTTTTTAGAGGTTTAAAGGATTTTTATGTTTATATATTTTTTAGGGGTTTTATGGGGTTTTTTGAGTTTTTAGTTTTTTAGGGGTTTTAATATTTTTTTGGGTTTTAAGGTTTTATTAGGGGTTTTATGGGTTTTTATGGTTTTTTATGTATTTAGGGTTTTTTTGGAGTTTTAGAATGTTTATGGTTTTAGATTGTTTTATTTATTTTTAGGGTTTTTCGGGTTCATATGTTTTTTTTGGGTTTTTTTGGGTTTTTTGACTTTTTAGCTATTTTATGGATTTTAATGGTTTTTAATATTTTTTGGGGTTTATAGGGTTTTAGTGTTTTTAGTGGTTTATTTGGTTTTTATGGGTTTTATGGTTTTTAGGGGTTTTATTTTTTAGAGTATTTAGGTTTTTTTTTAATTTTATAGGGATTTTAAGGTTTATAAATTTTTTATATTTTTGGGTTTTTTTTAGATTTTTTTTATTTTTATTGTTTCTATGGATTTTGAGTGTTTTATCCATTTTAGTGAATTTATGGTTTTTAGGTTCTTATAGTTTTTATAATTTTTTGGGTTCTTAATTATTATTATAGTTTTCATCATTTTTACATATTTAAAGGGTCTTTAGAATTTTTTTTCATTTTTTATTGTTTTTATGGATTTTTTAGGTTGTTTTTGTGTGTTGAGGTTTTTTCATTTTTAAGTTTTCTATAGTTTTAATTATTTTTAGTATTTTAAATTCATATTAGGTTTAATCAAGGTTTTTATTATTTTTTAAATTTTTAGGTATTATAGGGAATTTTAGAATTTTTATTGGGTTTTTGGTTTTTAGGGTCTTTGTGGGGGACTTTGGGTTTTTTAGGTTTTTTTTTGGTATTTTAGTTTTTTTAGTTTTTATGGGTACTAACTTTTTTATAGTTTTTTAATGTTTTTAGTGGTTTAATGGGGTTTTATAGTTTTTACTGGCCTTATATGGGTTTTATGTATTTTTAGGGTTCTTATGTTTTTAGGGGTTTTTATTATTTTTTTGTTTTTATTATTTTTTTCATTTTTAGAGGATTTATGATTTTAATGGTTTTAATCATGTTTTGATTTTTTTAAGGTTTTCATAATTTTTAGTGGTTTTTATGGATTTATAGGGATTTTTAGTATTTTAATTTTTTGGGATTTCAATGGGTTTTAGGGTTTTTATGGGTTTTAGTTTTTTTATGGATTTTTAAGTTTTTTATGGTTTCCTTGGATTCTTAGTGATTTTGAGGGTTTTTAGAGTTTTAAAAAAATTGGATTTTATGTTTTTTTGAGTTTTTTATGTTTTTTATGGTTTTTATGGTTTTTTAGAGTTTTTTAAAAAAAATTAGGGTTTGAAATGGTTTTTATAGTTTTATGTGGGTTTATGGGGTTTTATGGGTTTTAATGGTTTTTACAGGTTTTATGGTTTTTAGAAATTTTCATGTTTTTAGGTTCTTTAGGGTTGTTATGTGTTTTTAGGTTTTTATGGTTTTCTTTGGTGTTTTCAGGTGTTTTTGTATTTTTTATGTTTTCAGGGATTGTTTCCGCTATTGAGCCTTTTTTTAGTTTTTTTACTATTTTTTAGGGTTTTAGGGTTTTTATGGTTTTGACGCTTTATATTTTTTGGTGTTTTAGGTTTTCTTGTTTTTAGAGTTTTAAGGTAGTTTAGAATTTTTTTTATTTCTTTAGGGGTTTATAGGGTTTTTATATTTTTTAGTGGTTTTAGGGTCTTTAATGGTTTTTAGTGTTCTTTATGGTTTTGGGGGGTTTTATGGTTTTTAGTTATTATAGTTATTTTAGTGTTTGTATATTCATTTAGGTTTTATAGAATTTTTAGTTTTTTAGTGGTTTTAAGTATTTTTAGGCTTTTAAGGTATTCATGGGGGTTTTCATGGTTTTTAGGGTTTTATACATTTTAATATCTTTCTAGGGAATTTTGTAATTTTGTGTTTTTTAGGGATTTGGATGGCTTTTAGGGAGTTTACATTTTTATTATTATTTTTATATTTTTTTGGTTTTTATGGGGTTAAGTGTTTTTAAGTTTTTATAGTTTTCTTTGGGATTTTCATGGTTTTTAGTGTTTTTATGTGTTGATGTATTTTTTTATATTTTTAGTATTTTTCTGATTTTCCATTGTTTTATAGGTTTTAGGGTTTTAGGTTAATTATGGTTTTTTTGTTTTTAAGGTTTTTATGATTTTTTGGGTTTTGAGGGTTTTTATGTTTTTTAGTGTTTTAGGGTTTTTTATAGTATCTTAACATTTTTTGGGATTTGAAGGGGTTTTATAGTTTTAAATTAATTTAGGGGATTTATTGGATTTTAAGGGTTGTATAGTTTTATGGTTTTTAGTGTTTTAATATTTTTATAATCTTTTAGGTTTGTTACAGTTTAATTTTTTTTAGGGTTTTGATGTTTTCTTAAGGTTTTTATGATTTTAAATTATTTAGGCATGCTAGTGATTTTATTGATTATTTGGGTTTTTAGGGTTTTAAGATTTTTTATGTTTACTAGGATTTTTATTTTATTTTTGTTTTTATAGGTTTTAATTTGAATTTTCATGTTTTTTAGGATTTTTTATGATTTTGGTGATATTTAGTGCTTGTTTATAATTTATATGCGTTTTTATGATTTTTAGTGATTTCGAGGGATTTTGGGGTTTTATGGTGTTTAGGGTTTTATTATTTTATAGGATTTTATGTATTTTTTTGAATTTTGGTGGTTTAAAGGTTATTTTATTGTTTTATAACGTTTTTTGTGGTTTTAATGTTTTTATATTCTATGTAGTTTTTAGTGTTTTTATGGGTTTTACAATTTTTAATGTTTTGGGGTTTTTTTATTTTTTAGGGGTTGTATAGGGTTTTAGGTTTTTAAATACATTTATTGTTTTTAAGGTTTTTAGGTTTTCTTAGGTGTTTTTAGTAATTTTAGAGTTCTTTATGTTTTTTTGTATTTTTTTGGGTTTGTTAGAATTTTTAGGGATTTTAGGGATTTTAAGAACATTAGGTATTTTGTGGTTTTTAGAGGTTTTTTGGGTTTTAAGGGGTTTTTTTGGTATTTTGGGATTTTTTGTGTTTTTCTGGTTTAAATGGTTTTTTATAGATTTTAATGTTTTTAGGGGTTTAAATGGTTTATATATTTTTTGGAATTTTATATTTTTAGGTTTTTTAAGGTTTTTAGTGGTTTTATGGGTTTTTATGGATTTTAGAGGTTATTAGGTTTTTAGGTTTTATATGAGTTATAGTTTTTTAATGTTTTCATAGGGGTTTTTAAGGTTTTTAAGGTTTTCAACAATTTTAGTTACTTTTTTGGATTTTTTGGATTTTTACGGTTTTTATGTTTTTAGTGATTTTTAGGGATTTTTATGGTTTTGGGTGTTTTTTGGTTTTTTGGGGTTTGGGGGTTTTTTCTACATTTTATTTTATTTAATTTTTTTATTATTTTTAATCATTTGTAAGGGTTTAAAGGGTTTTTGGAGCTTTTAGTGTGTTTTTTTGGTTTTGTGGGTATTTATGATTTTTTGGGGTATTCAATGGGTTTTTTATGTTTTTATAATTTGAGGGTCTTTTAGGGGTTTTCATGGTTTTAGTGATTTTTATGGTTTTTAGGATTTTTAAGAGATTTGAGTTTTTCAATCAAAGATCCTCTCTAATTTTTCTTCACAAAACCTTGGAAATCATTGGATTTACTAATACTCCCATAGGATTATTGAACTCACAACATGTTCTTTTTTAATTTTCTTCGGAACATGAGTTTTATAGATTATAGACACGAGGATACTAGTCTTTCGAGGGTTGCAACATGAATGTCTTAAAATGGTCTCCAGACTATTGTTTTGATGATGAAGCCCCGTTGTTCCAATATGGTTTGGGTTCCCAAAATTGCCTCTTCATCTTTTCAAATAGAATCCCTTAACTACCATTGTAAGTTTATTTAGACAACCCATCAAGCTTTAAACAGCCGCATTGAAATTATCACGACCCTCAGTTTCTAGGATTTATACTGAAATTGATATCTCAGACGACTTGCCTTCAGGATTCTGGATTCAAAGTGGGGATCATGGTTTCTTACAAGATGTGGTCTTTGAAAATGTTCCAACTTTCTACAAAATATGTTTAAGAGTTGGTCACTCTTTGAATGAATGTGAGAATAAATGAAATTCTCCTCATCCACACCCCCTCATCACTCCAAATCAATTTGGGGATAAAAGGAAACATCTAAATTTCCCTTGTTGCCAGACGAATAAGCCTACTGTTTGCTCTAATCTCACAAACTCTTTAGGCCCCACTAAGACCTCCAATATCTATTATGCTAAAATCTCTCAAAATCCCAGACCTTTATAAGAATAAAATTTGGATATCCCCATTACTGAACCACCTAACCTTGAGGATAATATAACTATACAAATAGGAAAAGAGACTATGCAACCTGAATTTGAAGAATCTTTGAAAGTTGTGCTTGATAAATAATTCCAATTGGTATATGATTTTTTTAAGTCGAGTGCTAGAAAAGGGAAAATAAGCAACGATTGACTCTGATGGTTTCATTACTCCAAGTACCAAAAACACTTGGAAATGTAGGGAAAAAACAAATATTGAGAGAACAATTGTTACGAGTTCCCTAGATGTCAGCATGAAGGAACAAAACACACTACCCCCACAGTCTGCAACTAATTTTAATTTACCCGCTATCTCGGATGCATTCTCAAACTCTTCTTTTATCGATTCAAAAGAATCATCTGGTGAGGATAGTGAAAATGACCCTACTTATAGGGATGCTTATAAAATAGAGGAGAATCTGAATTTTCCAAATGATCTTGACTTATGGATAGAAGAGATGGATAATATTGTATTTTGATAGTATAAAAATGGTGACATAATAGCTGATACCTACCTTGATATTAGAATGAGGATGTTCATCAATATTTATGAAGAATTTAAAAAGGAACCAAACTTCAACATCATTGATATCCCATGGTAATGAATTTTTAATTTACCCATGGTTTGATGGAGACCCCTCTATTTTGCGTGCTTCATTACATCTCTGATTTTATGCTGACTCTCTCTTCATTTTTTGGGATGTCACTAAAGTATCCTCTTGATGAGACTATTTTTCAGGAGGAAATTATTTGGTTTTTTGGAGCGGAACCATGAATTCAGGCTGGAATTATGGTTCATCAGAATGGATTATTCATATTGAGATGATTCACAAAAAATCATGCTACTATCAATGGGTTTTTGGGTTGTGATGAAGGATCTGTTTTTGGTGGAATTAATACTGGATGCCACTGTGGACTTGTGACTTCTCTAAATGTGGTTGTTTCCTAAATCATTTTCATTTCTTGGAGTTGAGGTGATGAATTTAGTGATAATCATTACTGCAAAACATAAGGATTTATTTTTATCTTGAGGGATACTCTGTGATTAGCAATGAAGAGTTGTCTGGATAGAAGATGATTTGATGTCCCTCTTTTGTTCTCTATAGATTGAAACACTACTTCAATTTCCCTTGGGACGTATTGGATTTTCAATGAAGAACTGTAGAAAAGAAAATTGAAGGCCATGAACCTGTTGTTGTGCTATGAAGCTAGCTGCAACAGCTATTTCATGAGAGTTTTTCTCTCCCTACAACTTCTACGACTACTCACCGAGCTGCTCTTCTACTTGTTTCTTTTAATTGAATTTTTTTCTTTTCTTCTTCTAAATCCCTATTGGTGTAAGCTATTTATGCCTTGTATATGTACTATTTCTCTTGATTTTAATAAATTCATTTTGGGGCATGAATTGGGACACCAATTCATGTGAAAGCTTTTATTAAAAAAAAATTAGTAAATTTTAGTGATATTTATGGGTTTTTATAGTTTTTTTGGGAATTTTGAGGGGTTTAGGGGTTTTAGGGTTTTTATGGTTTTTAGGTTTTTTAAATGTATTATGTATTTTTTTGGTTTTTATGGTTTTATTAACGGATTTTAGGGTTTTAATTGTTTTTTACTCTCTTAGGGGTTTTGCAGATGTTTTTTTAATTTTTTTTTGTTTTTAAGGTTTTTTTAAGGATTTTGAGGGTTTTTCGTTTTTCTTGGGATTTTACAGTTTTTATGGTTTAAAGGTTTTTTCGGTTATTAGGGGGATTTTTTTAATTGTTTACATTTTTTTAATTCATTTTAGATTTTTTTGTTTTAGGGGTTTAAATGGTTTTAGAGTTTTTATTTGTTTTAGGGTGTTTACGAGATTTATGGGTTTTAAGTGTTTTTATGCTTTCTATGGTTTTTATGGTTTTTATGGGATTTTAGAATTTTTATCATTTTTAGGTTTTAGGGGTTTTAGGTGTTTTGGGTTTTTAAGATTTTCATTAGGATTTTTAGGGTTTGAGGGTATTTTACATGTTTAGATATTTTAAGGGTTTTTGGGATTGTTATTGATTTTTATGGGTTTTAGTAAATTTTATGGTTTTAAGAGTTTTTAGGGTTTTGAGAATTTTTCAGGTTTGGGGGGGGGGGTTAAACGATTTTTTGTTTTTATATCTCCTTTGTGTTTTTAAATTATATTAAGGTTTTTTATGTATTATGTCTTTTTAGAGATTTTTTTTAGATTTTAATGGGTTTTTAGGTTTGTAGGGATTCTGAGGGGTATTTTATTTATCGATTTTTTTTTACCATTTTTTACATTATTTATATTTTTAGGTGTTTTATGTGGTTTTAGTTTTTAATTGTTTTTTGGGGGGGTATTCTATAATTTTATTCTTTTTTTGTTTTTATGGATATTAGGGATTTTTTATTTTAATGGTTTTAATGGTTTTTAAGGTTTTTATGTATATTGAAGGGTTTTTAGGGTATTTTTTGTTTTTTGGATTATAAGGGTTTTTTAGTTTCTTCAGGTTTTAAGGTTATTTAGAATTTGTTAAATTCGTAGGGGTTTAATTTATTTTTATTTTATTTTTTTATTTTTATGGTTTTTTAGGATTTTTTATTTCCTTAGTGGTTTTAGGGGTTCTAGGTCGTTTTTAGGGTATTTTATGGCATTTAAGGATTTTACCATTTCTTTTGTTTTTAACAGTTTTATGTTTTTTAGGGGATTCAGGTTTTCTTATAATTTTCGTGGTTTTTAGTGTTTTGTCATTTTTAGGAATTTTTATTGATCTTTTTAGGTTTTTTATGTTTTTATGTTTTTTTTGAGAATCTTTACAGGTTTAAGGGTTTTTAGGGTTATTTTTGTTTTTATAGCTTTTATATTTTCTGGGATTTTAAGTGTTTTAATAGTTTTGAGTTTTTATGGTTTTCATAGGGGTTTCATGGGTTTTTAGTGTTTTTAAGGTTTTTTTTGTGGTTTTAGTGGTTTTTTTAGTCCTTAAGGGTTTTAGGTTTTTTTAATGTTCGTTAAGATTTTTAGTTGTTTAAAGTGTATTTAGAATTTTTGGGGGGTTTTAGATTTTGTAGGGGGATTTAATGTATTTTAATTTTTTTTTTCATTTTTATGGATTTTAGTGGTTTTATGAGTTTTTATGGCCTTTGTATATATTTTAGGAATTTTAGTGTTTTTAGGTTTTTTAGGGGATTTAAGTGTTGTTAATATTTTTATGTTTTTCATAGGGTCTTTTACGGTTTTTAGAGTTTTTAAAATTTTAGTTATTTTTAGTGAATTTTAAGATTTTTTGGGTTTTCATCATTTTTATGTATTTTTGGTGTTTTAGGTGTTTTTAGAGTTATTATGGTTTTTATGTTTTTATATTTTGAGAGGATTTTAGCTTTTTTATTTTTCTTATGATTTTATTATGGGTTTTTAGGGTATTAAAAGTTCTTCATATTATTTTTTGTTATTTATATGGATTTTGAGGATTTTCTTGAGGTTTTTATGGTTTTAAGTGATTTTGAGGGTTTTAAGTGATTTTAAGGTTTTTTTGGGTTTTTTGGTTTTTTGGAATTTTTTGGTTTTTAGGATTTTTTCCTCACATTTTCAGGGTTTAAATATTTTTTAAATTATTTAATGTTTTAGGGGTTTAAAGGGGTTTTATATTTTTGAGTGGGTTTCATGTATTTTGGGAGGGTTTAGGGGACTTTAATGTTTTTATGGGTTTTAATCATTTTAGGGATCCTATGGGTTTTTAGGTTATTAGGGTTTTTAGTTATTTTAGGGGTTTTAATTATTTTTAGGTATTTTATGGTCTAAATATGGTCTTTCAGGTTTTTATGATTTTTTATGTTTTTTTTGGATTTTTAGTGTTTTTTGGATTTTTGATGTTTTTTAGTGTTTTTGGGATTTTAAGGGGTTTTAATGTTTTTATGGGTTTTAGTGTTGTTAGGTTTTTTTCTGGTTTAAAGTGTTATTAGGTTTATAAGGTTTCAAAGGTGTTTTAGTGAATTTTGTGTTTTTTATTTTTTTATATATTTATAGGTTTTTAGGGGATTTAGGGTTTTAGGGGTTTTTTTGGGTTTTTTTGGGTTTTTTGGGTTTTATGTGGGTTTTTTTAGTTTATTAGGGTTTTTAATGTTTTTTAGAGTTTTTAATGTTTTAGGGGTTGAAAGGGAATTTAATATTTTTTGTGTATTTTTAATGTCATAGGGTTTTTATGATTTTTAGGGGTTTTAGTGTATTTTAACTGGTTTTTAGGCATTTTATTGTTTTCTTGGTTTTTGGTTAATTAAGTGTTTTTATATTTTTAATTTTTTCTTAGCTTTTTAATGTTTTTAGGGATTTTAAAGGATTTTATGGTGGTTTGGGGTTTTATATATTTTGATGGTTTTTAGGGACTTTTAGTGTTTATTTGGGTTTTTATGGTTTTTAGCATTTTTTATGGTTTTAATGGGTTTAGTTGTTTTTTAGGTTTTTTGATATTTCATTGGGGTTTCAGGGTTTTCATGTTCTTAGGGATTTTAAAATATTCTTTTAAGATTTTTTTGGATTTTTTTGGTATTTAGGGGTTTTTGGGATTATATGGTATTTAGGGGTCTTAGGGTTTTTATGATTTTTATGGATTTGTTGGGTTTTAGGTGTTTTATTGAGTTTTTTATGGTTTATGTATTTTTAGATTTTTTAATGATTTTGGTGTGCAATGTGTTTTTAGAGTTTATATTGATATTTTGGGATTTTTGGGATTTTTAGGGTTTAAAGGTTTTTAGAAATTGTTATGGGTTTTAGGGTTATTTGGTAATAAAGGGATTTTTGGGTTTTTAGAGTTTCTTAGGTTTTAGGGGTTTTAAGTTTATTTAGATTTTTAAGGATTTATCACGAATTTTAAGGGTCATTAGGGGTTTTATGTTTTTATGGATGTTTATTGGTTTTTTATGATTTTATGGGTTGTATGGTTTTTAGGGATTTTTCAGGTTTTAGGGGTTTCAGGATTTTATGGATTTACCATATTAAAGGTTTTAGGTGTTTTAAGTAATTTTTAGCGTGTTAAGGTTTTCATAGGGTTTTCAAGGTGTTTAGGATTTATTATGTTTTTTGGGTGGTATTTTTTACCATATTTATGGGATTTGGGGGTTTTAGGGATTTTGATTGTGTTTTGTTGGTTTTTAGTATTTCTATGGTTTTTTAGGTTATCCGTTTTTTTTGAGTTTTTATGGATTTTATTGTCTTTTATAGTATTTTAACATTTCCTGGTGTGAAGGTTTTTTATATTTTTTAGATTTTTTATGTTTTTTCTAGTTATTAGGGTTTTTTTGTTTTTCATGGGTTTTAGGGGTTAAATGGTTTTAGTTATTTTAGGGTTTTTAGCATTTCTTAGGTTTTAGGGGTTTAAAGTGTTTTTTATTTTTTAAGGGTTTCTATGATTTTTTATGGATTTTAGTGTTCTTAAATTTTTTAGGATTATTAGAGATTGTGTAGAATTTTTTATCGTTTCTTTATCTTAGGAATTCTTAGGGTTTTTATGAAATTTTAGGGTTTTTAGTGTTTTTTGGGTTTTTTAGGCTTTTTTGTGTATTTAGTGGTTTTAATGTTTTAAGAGTTTTTTAATGTTTTTGGGTGATTAATGGGTTTTTATTGATTTAATTGGTATTAGTATTTTTATGGGGGTTTAGGTTTTTTATGGTTTTCAAGGGGTTTTAAGTGTTTTAGGGGTTTTTAATGTTTTTTAGGTTTTTTTCATGTTTTTAGGGGTTTTAAGGTTATTATAGATCTTTCGTTATTTTAATAATTTTTATGGTTTTACTGTGTTTATTTATGTTTAGGGTCTTAGGGTTTTAGTGTTTGGGGGGGGGGGGGTTAGGGGTTATTTAATATTGGGGGGGGGGTTAAGGGTTTTTAGTGTTTTTTTATGTTTTTAGGGGTTTAAACAATTTTTACATTTTAATTTTTTCATGGTTTAATGTGTTTCTAGATTTTTTATGGTTTTTATGAGTTTATGTGGTTTTATATTTTTTAGGGATTTTTAGGGGTTTTAGATATTTTCAATTTTTAAGGGTATAAGTGATTTTAAGTTTTTAATGTTTTCTTAGGGTCTTTAGGGTTTTTAATATTTTTTATTTTTTATATTTATTTTAGGGATTATTTTGTATTTTATGGTCTTATGGTTTTTATGGATTTCAAAGGTTTTTTGGTTTTTTGGTTTTTTATGTTTTGTATAATTTTTAAGTTTTTCAAGGATATTATGTATTTTATGGGTTTCTTATAGGTTTTTAGGGGTTTTAGAGATTTTATGTTTTTAGGGATTTTTAGTGATTTTTAGGTACTTATGGGGTTTAATGGTTTTATTGGTTCTATGGGTTTTTTGGGTTTTTAAAGTTTTTGTAGAGTTTCTTCGATTATTATGGTTTTAAGAGTTTTTTAATGTTTTTAGGGGTTCACAGGGGATTTAATGTTTTTAGGGTTTTAGGTGTTTTAGGGGTTTTTAGGGGTTTTAAATAATTTTTGGTGGTTTTATGGGATTTAGGAGATTTAGGTTCCTTTTAGAGGTTTTAGCATTTTTAGTTTTTTAGGTGTTTTAATTTTTTTTAGTTTTTTATGTTTTATTATTATTTCTTAGGGTTTGTAGGGTATTTTCTATTTTTAGTGATATTTTTTAGATTTATTATTTTTATGGTTTTTTGAAATTTTTGGGATTTTGTGGGTTTTGATGTTTTTATGGTTTTTGTGGTTTTCTAGAGTTTTTACATTTTTACGTTTTTGTGTTTTTTGTGTTTTTTCTAAGTAGTAGGTTATTCTATTTATGGTTTTGATTAAATTCTATCATCCACTATTCATACCCATTATCAGCTACAATTCCCCAAACTACATACTTCATCTGCAAACCTACAACGTGAAGATCGAGCCACCATGAATATCTCAAATTAGATTGTATCAAATATTCAATTTACACATTAGGAACATATCACCCCTTTTATATCACATATATCCATTACCCTTTTTATCTTTCCATATTATCCACTCATTAAAAAAACAAAACATTTTTTTTTCAAACCTCCATTTTCCTATTTTGTTCTATATTAAAATATATTACATCAATCCAAATATTCATCCATCTTCATTTCACATTCAATTCTTTATATGTAATTTTTATCTGAAAAAAATTTAATTTCTCCCACTTCATCATTTTTTACTTTTCAAAACTAAGAACACCCTTTCTTTGAGAGATTTCAAAACAAATCATCTTACTCTCTATTCATCATCTTGTGATTTAATACACTAAGAACAAATATTTTTGGTGGATTTGAAAAATAAACAATAATAAAAAAAGATATAATTTCTTCTTCTTTGAGATTTATGTTATTAGCACTTTCCATTTCCATATATCACTTTCTCCATCATTTTACATCATCAAAATATCATATTGACACATAATGTTTTTAATTTTTCGTATCTTTTACAATTAGTAAAAACATTTTAATTACATCAATCCTCCATTTTCAACCATTTACCTATATTTTAATCCATGTTTCCACCCTCTATAATTTTGTAACGCTTTAACACTCAAATAGGCTATGTTCAACCATCCACCAACACAGTCCTGATTTGGGATGGATTGTTGGATGGTGATTGCCCCAAACAAGGTATATAATTTCATTAGATATTTTATTTTGAATTGAGTGTTGAGAGTGGATAAAAATAAGAAAAAATCTTATGAGTATATATCCTTATGTATGAGAGTGTGTCTATATTGTGTACCTCAGTGTGTATATCTTTAATGGGTGAGTGTATTTCCTTTTGTACATGAGTGTGTATATTTTGAATGCCTGAGTCTGTATCATTATGTTCCTGAGTGTGTACATATTGTCTGTGTGAGTTTTCACATCTTATGTTTTTGTATATATTTGTGTGTTTGAGTGTGTGTATTTCTCCCCATGTGTGTTTTTGTATTATTATATATCATAGTAGAAGATCATGGGTAGATAATTTCTCATTATAGTGATGAAGTCAAAGTATATCTCTCTCACCATAAGTTACACCACTTCAAATGATTTCCATGGTGAGACAATTTTTTTTAAATTACTGTTAGAAAGTTGGAGGTTCTATATTATAGGATTGATTACTTGTAGAATTGACCAACCCCAAGGACGATCCATGATAACCCATTATGTGCTCCATCTCCACACCAACCCCCATAATGAAGTAGGAGAAGAAGAGTTTTTATGATGCTTTTGAGAATGCACCACAAAGGAGGAGGAAGTTCCAACAACCTATGGGAGTCCATATAAGACCACATGATGATAACCTCATTTGAGGTATTAAGGTAAAGGTTCCCCCTTCTCATGGAAAATTTGATCCAAAATCATATTTGGAGTGAAACATACTGATTGAGAAAGTGTTTTCATGCCATGCATATTAAAATGGAAAAAGGTCAATCTTTCTTCCCTTGATTTTTTTGAATTTTCTTTAATGTTGTGGGATCAAATGAAAAAGGAGAGGTCTAGATATGGAGGAAGTCCAATTAGTAATTGGGAGGAAATGTATTTTTTTATGTAGAAGTAGTTTTTTACTCACATTCCCAAAGATATATCCACAAAAAAACATAAATTCCTCTCCCAATTTTATTAATAGTTTTTAAAATTATTATAAGGAGATTAAAATTTCTAAGATTAGAGTAAACATAAGGAGGATTTTGAGGCAATAATGTGGTAGGTCTTAAAATGGATCAATCGGGATATTACTGATCAATTGGAGATGAACCACCATGTGTCGATACAAGAGATAATTCATCAATCCACCATGATATAGAAACAAATAAAAATCAGGATAAAAATTTAGAAACCCCATAACCATTTCTCCCTATGGAGAAATTCAATGAAGGAGACTGGATAACCATCAAATGAAAAATAAGCAATTGATTTCAAGAGTGTCACGGTAAATATTTCACCTAAGAAACCTACTCTTGAGACTAACCGTATAATGAATAATTATATATGATGTATCAAATATCAATTAATGGTTAACATTGATAATTAATTCCCAAACTGATGCACCATGACCATAAAAAAATATAGAGAATGGGAGACTAGTGGAGGGAGATCAGGGGCGAAGAGAAAAAAACCCCCTAAATTGACAATGGATAATTTGTAGAAGATGGTGCGATTATTGTCACTATGATATTTCTAAGTCCAAAAATGACCATTTGAAAGAAGTAACAGTTATAGAACCTTTATATAAATGGTATATAATCCATTGGATATAATTTAGTGTTATTATTGATAAATGAATTATAGTAGCATAGTGAGAACCAAGTTGCTGTAGAAGATGGGAATTCCATCTTTGAAGAATCAAAATACATATTAGCTTCAGTGGTTAAATTAATGTGGAGAACTGAAGGTCACCAAATAGGTTAAGGTATTTTTTTAAATTAGTAAATAAAATTATTATTTATTTTACGAAGTTATTCATATGAAGGCATTAAAAATATTATTGGATTGATCATGATAATATGATCACCGTGTTACCCATTTTGGGTTCATAAACCATAACTCTTTTTTACTATGAGGGGAACCAATAAACCTCAAACTTATGCCCTCTATAAAAATTGATATTGAAAAATGAAAAATCAAAAAGTAAAGAATGAGGGGAAAATATAGAATGAGTGAAGAAGAAAGATATAGAAAAATGAAAAATTAAGAGGGAAAAAGATTTGATATGAGATAAATGTTTTATGTTGAAAAAAAGTGACGTTAAGGTAGATTTTATTTTTTTAAAAACATTTTAGTACTTATGTACAAAGAGGTGATGTGTAACACTAATGACATAACATGTCCTTTTACACATGTTTTTTATTCTATATTTTAGGAATTTTATGGTGGATTTCATATAGAGGTGACACCTGTTTTTCCACCCATTAGAGGTATTGATCATAAAATTTAACTAATACCCAGAGCATCACAAAAACATATATCGATATGTCGCACCAACTCGTAAAGAACATAAAGAATGTTTATTGGCTATAAAAACATCAATAACATCAATATCAGGTGTCATCATACTATCTATAGTTTATATGAAATGGTAGATGAGTCAAATGGCACAAATATTTTCTCAAAAATTGACAAAAGAAGTAGATACTGTCAGATTCAGATGAAGTAAGGAGGTGAATGAAAAATTGTATTTAAGAAAAAAAAGGACTTTATATATCATTATCCATGACCTTTGGTCTCACCAAATCACCTAAAACATTTATGAATTTAATGAATTATATATTACGTGCATATATTAAAAAACTTGTGTTAGTTTACTTAGATGATATTTAGTTGTATAGTATGATATTATAATAACATTTATATCACGTAAGAATAGTATTATAGGTATTACCAAAGGAAAATATTTTTTCATATATAAAAAAGTGTGAATTTTGTCTTGATAAAATTAGTTGACTTTGATTTTTAGTAAGAGGTGATAAAATTCTAGTAGATATTGAGAATATTAGGTCCATTCAAGAGTGGATGAATCCCACATTCATCAGAAAGGTAAGAAGTTTCCATGGGATTACTACCTTTTAAAGAAGATTTTTTAAGGACCCCACCACACTTTTTGCATCTTACAATGAGTTGAAAAAGAATAACATTCCTTCAAAATGGGAGATAACTCAAGAAAAGCAATTCCAAGAACTGAAAGATAGAATAACTCTTCAATCCTTTCTCACTCTCCCAAAATTCATAAATTAATTATACATTTAATGTGTTTCTAGAGGAATTAGAATAAGAGGATTACTAATGAAATAATATATTCAAATTACTTTCTTTAATGATATTATAGATTGATCAACTCTAAACTATAGTACATATGATAATTATTTTATTCCCTTTTTAGAGTATTATAAACATGATAGAATTACATTTGGAAAAAATAATTTGTGATCTATCCTAATAATGAGGTTCTTATACACAATAGGATATAACATAAACAAAATAGCAGACATTCTCGATGGTAGTAATTCATTGAATCATTTCCCTATGACATCAATCATAAAAAGACTAATGAAAAAATTTGGCTGATGAAATTCCATATAGATATTAATTTTTCTAATTTTTGGATTCTAAATCCTTGGTTTAGAATAAATTAAGGATTTATATTCTACTAATAGTGATTTTCTTGAACCTTATAGTAATTTTAATCCTGGAGTTAGTTGGGAATATTTTTATTTACATGACAAATTCCTATTCCAGAATGAGAATATTTATATTAAAAAATTATCAATACATTTACTTTTAATAAAGGAGTGATATTTTTGTGGATTAATGGGATATTTTGGTGTTGTATAAAATTTCTATGTTCTTAGTGATCATTTTTATTAGCCAAGGATGTCTAGAGATGTTAAAAAAGTTATTAGAAAGTGCATTGTTTTCTGTAAACACAAATATAAAATGATCCCAAATTGACTATATCTTCTTCTCCTAATCTTAAAAACCCCTTGGGAGGACATATAAATGGACTTTATTTTGGTATTACAAAGGATCGTGAGGGGGATATATTCTATTTTTGTTGTGGTGGATCGATTTCACAAAATGCATTATTTTTTTCATTTTCAAATAACAGATGGTGCCACTAACATTGCAACACCTTTTTTCAAGAAGTAGTCAAACAATATGTAATACTAAGGATGATTATGTTTGATAGAGAAACAAATTCCACAGTTGTATTTGGATGATTTTATGAATAAAACATGACTCAAAGTTACTATTCTCTGCTAGTTTCATCCATAAAATGATGGGAAAACAGAGGCGGTGAATCAAATACTTTCATCCATTTTGTCGAAAATTTTTAAGAAGAATCTCAAGAATAATGAAAAGTGATTTCCATATATGGAATTAAAATATAATGAGTCCAATAATTTTCATTTGAAATTTTTTATGGATTTTACCCCATTCCCTTATAGATCTAGTAAATATACCTTTTTTTGAACCAAATAATATGAATGTGCAATGGTGTCCATAATTCATCAAGAAACTCCATGAAAAGTCAAGGAAAAATATCAAGTTAATTCCATAGATGTACATTAATTTCACATTCAAGGGTAAAAAGAATGTAGTTTTTGAGAATAGTGAAATAGTATGGATTTATATCTAAAAGGAATGATTTTAGAACAAGGGAAATCAAAATTAATGACATGAGGAGAAGGAAATTTCTAATTTCTTGAGAAGATTATAAAAAATGATAACAAGATTGATTTTTTAGGTGATTATATTGAAGGTACCACTTTAAGTGATTCTAATCATTATCTTTTTTTGGGTGTATTGGGTGAAGAGTCAAGGATGATTGCTTTTGAAGATGGGGAGGATGATGACAACCATGTTTAAGGCACTAAGTAAATTTCCTATGGGGTGGAGTTTTATTTTCTAGGATTGATGAAGTGAGGGAGATTAGAGAGATTGAATGTTATAATGGGTGCTCATCTCACTTCCTTAAATACCCATTTAATCTCACATTGCATGTATGGAGAAAATGAGCCTATTATCATAGTTATTCAAGGCCAAAATATATGTTTTAATCTTTTCCAACATGGTGTCATGAATTTAGGATGACTTTAGCACATGGAGATTCTATAATGTAATCTTTGGACACCAAAGTAAAATCTAGTGGGTTAGGTACTGAATGTCAAATCTGATGGGCTAAATGTGGAAAGACATGTGCTAATTTTCTAAAAAGGACTTTGTTAGTCTTTATATGTTTGTATTTTGGAGTAAAAGGTATGATTTGACTTTATTAATTTAGGGTATCATAACTTTGACTATTGTGTCACTCCTTGGATATAAATATCCACCCTCTAGGCACTTGTAAGGAATCCAAGATTGTAATAGAGAGTTTATTCTCGGTTTCTCTCCATTTTGTAAGGATTGTTCCAGATTATTCACCATGCTTAGGTGAATTGTTTCTTTTCCAATATAAAAGATTGATTGGTGATCAAAGATAACCAATACCCTAATTATTTTCCTCAACCCAAGTGCATTTTTGTGTTGATTAGCCATCACATCCCACCCTTGGGTGTGTTTTAATGTAGAAACTCACTCTCTTTATAGTATTGATTGTCTATTGGTATCCACTATCTATACCCATAATCTACTACATAGTTCTAAACCACATAATTCATCGATAACCATATTCCATTAAATATAGGACACCTAGATCACTTCGCGTCAACATTTTAGGGTTTTTAGGGTCTTTTAGAATTTTTATGATTTTTTGGTTTTATGGGTTTTACATATTTTTAGGTTTTTATTTTTTTCCTTAATTTTTTTAGGGATTTTGTGTTTTTACAGTTTTAGGTATTTTTAATAATTATTAGGTATTTTTATGATTTTTGGGTTTTTAGATATTTTTATGGTTTTTATGGTTTTAGGGAGTTTACCATTATTTTGGTTTTATAGATGATTTATTTGTTTTAGGTTTTTATATTTTCTTATGGGTTTTCATGTTTTTAGGAGTTTTTTATGCTTTTAGTTATTTTTATGGATTTTCTAATTTTTTGTTTTTTAGGGTTTTTATGGATTTTCAGGGGTTTTTTTGGTTTTTATGTTTTTTAGTGTTTTTAGGGGTTTTATCATTTTATATATTTTTAGGGGATTCATGTGTTTTTATTTACATAAGGTCTTCTTATGGGTTTTAATGGTTTTTAGGGGATTTTAAATCTTCATGGATTTTAGGTATTTTGTAGAAGTTTTATTGTTTTTTGGGTTTTTTTGGATTTTGAGGGTTCGTATTTTTTTTTACGATTTAGGGTATTTTGGGTTTTTGGGTGTTTTATTTGAAGTTTTGAGGTATATAAATGTTATTTATAGTTTTTTTACATTTTTATGAATTTAAAGGGTTTATATAAGTTTTATGAGGTTTTAGTGTTCTTATAGGTTATAGGGGTTTTGTGGTTTTTAGTGGTATTAATTATTTTTTAGTTTTTATGGTTTTCTTAGAGGGTTTTTAGGATTTTTAGGATTTTTTGGATTTTTAGGTTTTTGGGTATTTTTCGTGATTTTGAAGATTATAATGGTTATTTTGGTTATTAATAGGTTTTCAGTGTTTTAAGGGTTTTCATATTTTTTAGGGTTTAATGTTTTTCTTAGGGATTTTTATTTTTTTATGTTTAACAAATTTTTAATGCTTTTTATGGGTTTTTAGGGATTTTTTAGGGTTTTTCGGTTTTTTTGGGGTATATAGTTTTTTTAGGGTTTTAGGGTTTATTTGAGTTTTTGGTAGTTTTTAAGGTGTTTAATGTTTTTAAACATTTTAGGGTTTTTAATGGTTTTGAGAGTTTTAGTGGTTTTAAAGATTTTCATTATTTTTTTTTGGGTTTTTAAGGTTTTTAGAGGTTTTATGGGTTTAAAGGGGTTTTATGGTTTTTATGGGCTTTAGGGTTTTTAGGTTTTTTAGGGGTTTTTTAGGTTTTTAGGGGTTTAATTTTTTTTAAAATTTTAAGGTTTTCATTGGAGTTTTTAGGGGTTTTAGGGTTTTTATGTTTTTAGGGAATTTTACTTTTTTTATGAATTTTTTGGTTTTTATGGAATTTACAGTTGTTAGGGTTTTTAGGTATTTTTTGGTTTTTTAGGTGTTTTATCATTTTTTAAATTTTTAATTAATTTATGTGTTTTTAGGGTTTTATGGATTTCTTTGGGGGATATTAGGTGTTTTAGGGACATTTATGAATTCAAGTATTTTATAGATTTTTAGGTTTTTATGGTTCTTTGGATTTTTAAGTACTTTTTGTATATTAAGTGGTTTTAGGGGTTTTTTGGTCTTCTTTGTTTATTTAGTATATTTTTAGTTTTTTCAGTTTTTATAGTTTTTTAAAAAATTTAGGGACTTTAATGGTTTTTAGTGTTTTACTAAGTCTTTATGGTTTTATGTTTTATATGGGTTTTATGGTTTTTATGAGTTTTTAGGGGTTTTAGGTGCTTTTTAGGTGTTTTATAATTTGTTATGCTTTTTCTGGGTTTAAATATTTTTTATGATTTCAATGTTTTCTAGGGTTTTTCAATTTATTATGGGTTTTTACATTTTTTTTGGATTTTTACGGATTTTTTATATTTTTTATTATTTTTTTGGGTTTTTAATGTTTAATAGGGATTTTTATTGTTTTTAGGGTTCTTATGGATTTTTAGGGTGTTTAGGGTTTTTAGGGGCTTAGGGTTTTTATTTTTTGGGTTTCATGGGTTATTTTTAGTTTTTTAGGGTTTTGATGGTTTCTCTAGTGTTTAACGTTTTTGGGGGATTAAAGGGATTTTAGATTTTTTAGGGTTATTTGGGGTTTTAGTTATTTTTTTAATTTATTGTGGTTTTATGAATTTAGGTTTGGGGGGGGGGGATTTGGTGATTTTATCATTTTTTGGGTTTTAGGGATTTTTAGTGTTTTTAGGTTTTTATGCTTTTCTTAGGGGTTTTGAGGTTTTATAAGGATTTTTACACATTTTGGTATTTTTAGGGATTTTACGATTTTATGGGTTTTTAGGGTATTTTATAAATTTTTGTGAATTTATGGGCTTTTATGGATTTTATGTTTTTTTGGGGTTTTCAGTTTTTTTATTTTTCAGGGTTTTAAGGTTTTTTAGAATTTATTTACGTTTTTAGAGGTATAAAGTATTTTTAAAGAATTTTGTATTTCTTTGGGGTTTATTGGTTATATATTTTCTATGTTTATAATTTTTTTTTGGTTTTTAGGGGTTTAATGGGTTTTTAGATTATTTATTTTTTTGATTTTTCTTAAAATAGAGGTTTTCAGTTTTTTGGGTTTTAATGTTTTCCTATGGGTTTTAAGAGCTGTTAGGGTTTTTATATTTTTATGTAGGTTTTTTGGTATTTTTATGGTATTTGTTTTTTTTAAAGATTTTAAGGTTTTTAGGGTTTTTACGGTTTTAGGGGTTTTTAATTTTTGATGATTTTTAAGTGGTTTTACTGTTTTTAGGTTTAAAAAATTTTTCCTAATGGTTTTTGGACTTTTAAATTTCAATGTATTGTTAGGTATTTTTAGGGTTTTTTGTTTTTTAATGGTTTTTATAGATTTCTTTGGTCTTTATTTTTTTAGGTTTTTAAGGTTTTTATGTTTTTTTGGATATTTCGGGGGGGGTTTTGAGTTTTAGTGGTTTTATAGTTTTTTTAGTTTCTGAACGTTTTTAGGGGTTTAAATGGATTTTAGAGTTTTTAATGCGATTTATGAGTTTTATGGATTTTAGGGAATTTCTATTTTAATTGTTTTTTTATATTTTAGGTATTTATCAGACTTTTTGGCTGTTTTAGGGTTTTTTATGGTTTTTATAAATTTAAGGTTTTAGGGGATTTATGTGTGTTTTGGGTTTTAATACTTTTTTACGGGTTTTCAGGTTTTTCATGGATTTTTATGGTTTTTTTGGTTTTGTTTGATTTTAGATGTTTTTTGGGGTTTTAATGTTTTTTGGGTTTTTAAGGGTTCTACCATTTTTAATGTTTTAGGGGGTTTTATGTATTTTTAGGTTTTTAAGGTTTTCATAGATATTTTCATGATTTTAGGGGTTTTTTGTGTTATGTATATTTAGGGATTTGAAGTATTTTTCGAGTTTTTAGAGTCTTTATGGGTTTCAGGGGATTGAAGGGTTTTTACGGTTTTTTTTGTTATTTTTTTGGGTTTTTAGTGTTTTATATGTTTTGTAGGGTTTTAATGATTTTTTGAGATTTTTAAATTTGTATATATTTAAGTGGATTTAATGTTTTTAGTGTGTTTTTGGTTTTTATACGTTTTATGATTTTATAGGTTGTTATTATTTTTAGGGTTTTTTGGGATTTTAGATTCGTTTAGTGGTTTTTATAATATTTATCATTTTTCAGGTTTTTATGGTTTTTATATATTTTAGATTTTTATGATTTTCTTAGGGGGTTTCAGTGTGTGTCATATTTTTTATGTGTTTATGAATATGTAGAATTTTTATAGTTTTTAGGGTTTTCAGTAATTTCGATGGTCTTTAGGGAGTTTTTGGTTTTTAGGTTTTTCATAGGGGTGTTCATAATTTTTTATATTTTTATTCATTTTAGGTATTTTTTTAGGATTTTTATGCGCTATTATGGTTTTTAATGATTTTGAGGGGTTTTTTTTTTGATTTTTAATGTTTTTATGGTTTGGGGGGTTTAGGTTTTTTTTGGATTTTTAATGTTTGAAGTGTTTTTTAATGTTTTTAGGAGTTTAAATTGTTTTCAGTGTATTTAGTGGTTTTTAGGGTTTTTAGGGTTTTTAGGATTTTTATTTGTTTTTTTTTTGTTTTTTGAATTTTCTATCATTTTAGGGTTGTATTTTTTTTGGATATTAATATTTTCATATGATTTTGAGGGTTTAATGTTTTTTTTATGTTTTAGGTATTTCTAGGTATTTTGTAGGATTTCTATGGTTTTTAGCATTTGTTGGTATTTTGGGGATTTTTATTATTTTAGGGGGTTATATGTTTTTTAGTATTTCCATAGTTGTTTTGGGGTTTTATGTTTTTTAATATTTTCACAACTGTTAGGGGTTAAATTTTTTTATTACTCTAATTTTTTCTTTTTATATTCTTGGTTTTTATGGTTCTTTACATTATTAGGGATTTTTAGTCTTGATTAAGATTTTTATGATTTTTAGGGTGTTTTTTGATTTTGAGGGTCTTTCTGGTTATTTGATTTTTATGGATTTTTCTGTTTTTTGAGATTTGTTGATGTGTTTTATGGTTTTTATTTTTTTTTAGAGTTTGAAATTTCTTAGGGGTTTAAAGATATTTTAGTAATTTAGTAATTTTAAGGGTATTTAGGAGTTTTTAGTGTTTTTATCATTTTTTGGGGTATTTATGGTATTTATGTTTATTATGAATTTTTAGGGTTTCTAGTTTTTCTAGGTTTTATATATTTTATGTTTTTTTGGGTTTTGAGGTTTTATTAGAAATTTTAAAGGTTTTAGGGTTTTTTATGTTTTTTGAGATGTTTGGAGTATTTTTTATTTTTTTATGGTTTTTAGTTTTTTTAGGGGTTTTGAGGGTTTTTATAGGTTTTAGGTTTTTAGTTTTCACTAAGTATTTAGGTTTTTAGGGTTTTAAAGTGTTTTTAGGTTTTAAAGGTTTTCATAAGGGATTTAAGGGTTCTAAATATTTTTTATATTTTTTGTGATTTTTAGGAATTTTTAATAATTTTTTGTGTTTTTATGGTTTTTTGGTGTTTTGGGGGTTTTATGTTTTTTTGGTATTTTGGGGGGTTTTATGGGGTTTTAATATTTTTTTGGGCTTTTAAATTTTTTAATTTCTATCGAATTTATGGGTATTAACGTGTTTTAACATTTTTAGGGGTTTAAAGGGTTTTTAGAGTTTCAGTGGTTTTTACAGTTATTATGGGTTTCTTGATTTTTATTATTCTTATAGGTTTTAGGAATTTTTTTCATTTTCTATGATTTACAGGAGTTTTATGTGTTTTTTGTTTTTTATGGTTTTCGTAGGGATTTTCATGAATTTTTATATTTTCATGGATTTTTAGGTATTTTTTGGATTTTTTAGTGTTTTTTGGGTTTTTAGGGTTTTGGGGATTTGGTGTTTTTTAGGTTTTTTTACTGTTATTAGGATTTCTGGGGTTTTAATTGTTTTTGTACCTTAAGGAGTTCATAGGTGTTTTCAGGTTATATTGGGTTTTTAATTTTTAAGTGTTTTTAGCTAATTTTTAGGATTTTTAGAGATCTTTAGGTTTTTAGGGATTTTGAGGGGTTTTATGGTTCTTTATATTTTTAGGATGTTTTAAAAGTTTTAGGGTTTGTTAGGGTTTTATTTTTTTTTAGGGGTTTAAGTTTTTTTAGTAATTTTCATGTTTTTTAAAATTTTATTGTATTTTTTGGGGTTTTTTATATTTATAATTTTTACAGTTTTTAGTATTTTGAGGGTTTTTAGTTTTTTATAATTTATTTATGCTTTTAAGGTTTTTTTAGTCTCTTACTATATTATAGTATTTAAGGTTTTAATGGTTTTTATAGTTTTTAGTGGATTATAGGCATTAATGATTTTTTATGATTTTTAATGATTTTAGGGTTTTTTGGTTTTATGTGTTTTTAAGGGTTTTAGGGTATTATTAGGGTTTTTATGCATTTTTTATGTTTTTTAATTTTTTAGTATTTTTAGTTTTTTAATGTTTTCTAAATTATTTTCAAGATCTTTTGTTTTTTTGGTATTTTTAGGGAATTTTTAGTATTTTGGGGGCTTTTATAGTTTTTAGGGATTTTGAGAGGTTTTTTTAGAGTTTTAGAATTTTTTAGTGATATTATCAATTTTTGTTTTTTTGGGGAATTATGTGTTTTTAGGTTTTTATGGATTTCTAAGGACATATTAGGGTTTTATGGTTTTTTACATTTTTAGGTATTTTTAGGGGTTTTTATGATTTTATGGGTTTTTAGGGGTTTAGGAATTTTGAGGGTTTTAGGGTATTTTAGAGTTTTTATGTTTTAAGGGTTTTGAGGTTTTTGGGTTGTTAGGGGACTAAAATAATTTTTATAATTTTTATCATTTAATGGATTCAATCGGGTTTTATAGTTTTTATTTAGTGTTTGGGGCTTTTTTTAGGGGTTTTTAAGATCATAGGGGTTTTAGGGTCTTTTAGTGTTTTTAAGGGTTTCTAAAAAAACAAGTATTTTTATGTTTTT
This sequence comes from Viscum album, assembly GCA_963277665.1. Classification (NCBI taxonomy): domain Eukaryota; kingdom Viridiplantae; phylum Streptophyta; class Magnoliopsida; order Santalales; family Viscaceae; genus Viscum; species Viscum album. Next base: position 1,964,777,611 of record OY728163.1, on the reverse strand, counting down.
AGAGTTTTTTTGGGATTTTAAAATATTTTTATGGGTTTTAGGGTTTTATGGATATTGATGGTTTTAAAGGCTTTATAGGGTTTTTAGGATTAGTTTATGTTTTTAAAGGGTTTAATTTTTTTATATTTTATGGTATTATTTTATTTTTTTTGGGGTTTTAAGATTTTTAACATTATTAGGGGTATTTTTAATTTTCCTTTTTTATGGGTTTTTATGGGTTTTTAGGGGTTTTAAAATATTTTGAAGTGTATTATGGGTTTTTTGGGTTTTGATGGTTTTATGTTTTATTAAATTTTTAGTGTTTTTGAGAGTATTTTACGGTTTTTAGAGAGTGTTAACATTTTAGGGGTTTTAATGGTCTTAATGTTTTTTATGGGGTTGTAACGTTTTTTATTTGTTTTTATTGTTTTTATAGGTTTTATAATTTTAGGGGTGTTTATCATTTTTAGGGTTTTTTAGGGGTTATAGTTATTTTTAGTGGTTTTCATGATTTTTAGGGGTTTTAATTATATTTATATTTATAATGTTTTTTTAGTGTTTTTAGGAATTTTTTGGATTTTTATGGGGTTGTAGAGTTTTTATGGATTTTCAGGTTTCTTGGTATTTAGGGATTTTAAAGGGTTTTAGGGTTTTAGGTTTTTATGGGGTTTAAGTGTTTTTAAATTTTTATTCTTTTCAAAGGGTTTTTAAGTGTTTTTGGTGTTTTTAGATGTTTAGGGATTTTTATGGATTTTTTCATTTTTTTGTGTTTTTATTGTTTTTAGGGATTTTTTAGGTTTTTACAGTTTTTACGCTGTAAATTGTTTTTAAGAAATTTGAAAACTTTTGGGGTTTTTTTAAGGGTTTTAAGGGTTTTAATAGTTTTTTAAAATTTTAATGGGTTTAAAGACAATTTACATTTTTTAGTTATTTTTGGGGTTTTTTTTGGTTATAATGTTTTTATGGGTTTTTTGAGGTTTCATGGTTTAGGGCAAGGAAGATGCGAGGGTCGGGTTATCCCCGACCCCCTGAAATTTATTAGAAGGAAAAAAGTAACATAGCAGACAAGGGAGGGGAGGGGTCAAACGACCCACACCCAAAACCCTTAACGACCCAAGACAAAAGACCCCAAAAAAAGAAAAAACAAGAATGAAAAAAGAAAACACACAAAGAAAAGTATCCACCACCATCATCCAGCATCAACCAGCATCTAGTAGCTCATAGCTAACCAACGACTAGCATCCATACTCAAACAGCATACAACATCCAGTAGCAGCACGACCATAAACTGCAACTTTAGCACCTCCCATCCAAAAAGCAACCAACATCTAGAACCACCAGCATCTAACATCAGAGATCCACCAGCATCCAACATCACAGAACCACCAGCATCAAAATCACAAGCCTCACCATCACCAGCATTCAGTAGCTCCCCACCAAGTAGCAACCAGAATCCAATCTCAAAAAGACCATAATCCAACACCTTCACACTAAAACAAGCTACCATCAATAGCACATAACCATCATCACCAAAAGTACACACCCCCCAGTAACCAAGGCTCACATCCATACAACATTCATCATCCTGTTTCACAAAATCCAGTAGCCAGCCCCCCTACCAAGAAAGTCTACTACAACAGATCATCTAAGCACTATGCATCAACACTACCACCAGCATCCAGAGAAGGTACCATCACACAGCTCAAACAAACCTTCTAGCAACCCAGAAGTCGTAACACATAACCAAAACACAACACCTCAAAAAATCCCAGTGAACAACACCAACATGAGCCCATAGCAGAAGAATCCACCACCATAAACAGATCCATAACAAGAGGATCCAACCATATAGTATAGTAGTAAATACGAGGCCAAAAAAAACTGATTTTTCACCATTGGAAAGAAAGGACCAAAACTATAACGCCGAAAAACATAAACATGCTAGTGTAAGGAGCATGAAACAAATATCAAGCAGAGGAACAGACCTGGAGCTTAACCGCGGATCGAAAAAAAGCAAATCTGAAAACCCCAAAAACTGGATCAATCATGTCACCACCAACCATCCACGCCTTCTTCATCCAACGAGAAATGACGCAACACCAGCGGAACCGCCGAAATTCAGCCAGGCATAGCTCTTCAAGAAGATGGGAAGTATGTAGCATCGAAAACCGAGAAAGCCAGACCCCCACAAATCATCGTGGAAGAGGCCAGGAACCACGCCACTGATAAAATCCCATTCACCATTGATAGCTTCGAAGCCGATCACCCATCCATAGAGGTATCATCTCAGCAACTGCAATAGGGATCTTCTGCGCAGACCAATCACCAGCAGATCTGGAAAAAATGAGATCCAGCGCATCCCCAACAGGTCGGCACCACGCCTTCCGCATCAACCAAAAGACATCGCAGCACCATAGAAGCCACATCAATCTTTCCAAGCTTAGATCCGCAGCACCACGCACTCTATATGAACCTTTAACCACCTGAGACAATGGGGAAAATCCCCCGCCATCCCAAACCAAGAGCCGAAACACTGCATCCCGTAGCCATCATGCACCATCACCGAACCCATATGGCGAGCCAAAGCTAAAGATACACACTGTCATCGAAGCTCCACATCTCGCCAGATCTCCATTCAAGCCACATATATCTGAGACAGAAAATCCCGAAACCAACAACAGCCTCCAGATCTATCAATCCAATGGAAGAAAGCCCATCCCCATGGAATAAATCACCACCAAAGTCTGACGGCGTCGAGAACCGCCTAAGGCCACCGAAGACCAACACCACCGGGAAGAGCCAAAGCAATCTGAAACCACAATGGGGAAAAGAACCTCGATCCAGTAGAGCTGAATCTCCAAGACCTGGAGAGCGCCGCGATGCGAGAAAGCCACCGAGAGATGTTTTATAATATTTAGGTTTTTTAGGAGATTTATATTTTTTTAGGTTTTTAATTATTCATTAAGTGTTTTTAAATTTTTTAGGGTTTTTTATGTGTTTAGGGTTTCTATGGGATTTTTGGTTTTTATAATTTTTATTGTTTTTTGGGATATTTATGGGTTTTTTGGATTTTTGGATTTTTATAGGGTTTTTTATGGGTTTTAAGGTTTCGTTGTGATTTTTAATGTTTTTATGGGCTTAATGAATTTTTAGGGTTTTTACTGCTTATTAGAGTTTTTAGGGGTTTTAGGGTAATTATTATTATCTTTAGGGGTTTTATGGTCTTTAGTGGGTATTAGGGTTTTATGGCCTTTTTATGGGTTTCAGAATTTTTTTTTCATTTTTATGTCTTTTATGGATTTTAAGTGTTTTTAGTTTTTTTTTAAATTTTATAAGGATTTTACATGGTTTTTGGCATTTTTTTAATAATTTAGGTATTTTTAGGGTGTTTTTATGTTTTTTTGTTATTTTTTAGGGTTATTAGGGATTTTGAGATAATTTAGGGTTTTTTAGGTTTGTTGTGGTTTTTAATGTTTGGGGGGGGGGGGGTTACGTGATTTTTGTTTCTATGATTTTATTAGTGTTTTCAGTATTTTATGGGTGTTCTACATTATTAAATATCATTAGGTTTATTAATAATTTTTATTGTTTTTAGTGTTTTTATGGATTTTGAGGGGTTTTACGGTTTTTAGGGTTTGGGGGTTAGGGTTTTAGGGTTTATTTGAAATTTTAGGGTTTTGAGGGTTTTTAAGAGTTTTTTAACCTTTTAGGGTTTTATAGATTTTTTATAGTTTTTTGGGTTTTTTGGATTTTATGGATTGTTAGGGGAATTAATGTTTTTACGAGTTTTTTGGTTTTTATGGGTTTTAGGGTTTTTAGGGTTTTAAGGTTATAAGAATTTTTAGCATTTATTAGTTTTTAGGGGTTATATGTGTTTTGATGTTTCAATGATTTTATTAGGACTTTTCAATGTTTTTACTTATATAAATGTTTTTAGGAATTTTTGGGTTTTTAGGAATTTTATGGTTTATTGGGTTTTTACAGATTTTGAGGGGTTTTAGGGGGATTAGGGTTTTTAGGGGTTTTTATGATTTTTATCATTTATAGAGTTTTAGAGGATTAAATTTTTTAGGATTTATGGTTTTTATGGGTTTTTAGGGTTTTTAGGGTTTTTTACATTTTATGTACTTTTAGGCATTTTTTGTAATTTATATGGGTTTTTATGGATTTTAAGGATTTTGAGGGGTTTTAGAGTTTTATAGTTTTTTAGTTATTATTATTATTTCATTTTTTGGGTTTTTAATGTTTTTTATTGTTTCTAACATTAATAGGAAATTAAATGGTTATTGATATTTTAGTGGGATTCTATGGTTTTATGTTATTTTTTGGTTCTTTATGCTTGGGGGGGGGGTTACGGATTTTATTGGGGTTTAGGGGTTTTGTGATGTTTTTATAGATTTTTAGGATTTTTAGTTTTTTTTTGTTTTTACTGATTCTAATATATTTTAGGTTTTTAATGTTATCAAAGGGGTTTTCAAGGATTATAGTCATTTTATGTATTCAAGGATTTTAAGGATAATTTATTTTTTATGGGGTTTCAGGGTTTTTATGGATTTTTAGGGTTTTAGAATTTTAAGTGCCTTTTAAGGTCTTCTTAAAAGTCTTCAGGGGGTTTTAAGGGTTTTTATATTTTTTTTGGGATTTTTAGGACTTTTATATTTTTATGGGTTTTACGGATTTTATGGATTTTGAGGGGTTTTATGGGTTTTTGAGTTTTTAGAGGTTTTATGGGTTTTTAGTTTTTAGGTTTTATAGTTTTTTATATTTATCAACTTTTTTGGGGATTTAATGTTTTTTATACTTTTTAGTGGTTTTTTGGGTTTTCATTGGTTTTTGGGGTTTTGTGGTCTTTAATAGTTTTTATGGTTTTTAAGTGTTTTAGGGTTTTAGGGTTACTAGGGATTTTAGCATTTTTAAGTTTTCTGGGTTTTATGTTTTTTTTGGATTAAACGGTTTTCTTAGGGGTTTTCAGGATTTTCAAGGGTTTTTACTTTTTAAGGGATTTTTAGGTTTTTAATGAATTTTTTGCATTTTCATGGTTTAAGGGATTTATATGATTTTTTGTATTTTTAGTGGTTTTCAGAGTTTTTAGCAGTTCATTGGTTTTGTGGTGTTTAAAGTGTTCTTTAATATTTAATCATTTCATAAGGGGTTTTTAGGGTTTTTAGGAATTTTAGGTGTTTTTTGAGTTTTTAGAGGTTATTAGTTTTTGAGTTGATTTAAGTGTGCTTGGATTTTTAATGATTACTCAGGGTTTATTCAAGGGGTTTAGCAGTTTTTATGTTTTTGGTATTTTTATGACATTTCAAGATTGTTATAATTTTTAGTGATTATAAATATTTTGAGTAGTTTTTTGTGTTTTATGGTTGTTATGAATTTTTGGGGGTTTTAGAGTTTGTAATGCTTTTAAAGACATTAAGGGTTTTTAGTGTTTTAAACATTTTTAGGGGTTTAAAGGGTTTTTGTGGATTTTTAATGTTTTCTGGGTTTTTATGGTTTTTATGGTTTTTGTAGTTTATACTCTTATTAGAGATTTTGGTTTTTAGGGTCTTTTTAGCATTTTAGGGTGTTTAGGGTGTTTTTGGATTTTGGGGGGTTTTAGGTTTTTTATGGTATTAAGGTTTTCTTAGGAAATTTAACTATTTTTAGAGTTTTTATATTTTGTGGGATTTTTATGCTTTTTTGGGTTTTTATGATTTTTTAAGTATTTTTGTTTTTGATGGGTTTTAACATTTTTTAGTTTCTTAGGGTTCTAAATACTTTTAGGGTTTTATGGGATTCATAGTGGTTTTTATGATTTTTTTATATTTTTATAGATGTTAGAGATTTTTTGGATTTTATATGGATTTTTGATGATTTTTAAGAATTTAAGGGTTTTTAGTGTATTTATGATTTTTAAGGTTTTTAGCGATTTTATTATTATTATTATTTTTTAGGGTTTTTTATTTTTTTATTTTTTTTAACGTTTTAAGTGTATAAAAGGGTTTTTAGAGGTTTTAGCTGTTTTTCTGTTTTTATGATTTTTTGGGTATTTAAAGGGTTTTAGGGGCATTATGAATTTTAGGGGTTTTTAACTTTTTTAGTTCTAGTGGAGTTTAAATATTTTTATGTTCTTATAGTTTTTCAAGGGGACTTTTTGGTTTTAGAGTTTTTTGTCCTTAGGGATTTTTTGGGCTTTCTTTAGATTTCTAGGCCTTTTAATGTTTTAGGGATTTTGAGGATGTTTTGGGGTTTGGGGGTTTTTAGGGTTTTGAGTGATTCTTAGGATTATATATTTTTTAAGTGTTATTAGGTTTTTATATTTTTCTTAGGTTTTCTCATAGTTTTTAGAATATTTTAAATTTCTGGTAATTTTTAGTTACTTTTTTGGATTTTTATGGGTTTTAGGGATTTATGGATTTTGAGTGTTATTATGATTTTTAGGTTTTTAATGTATTTATGGTTTATTATTATTTTATTTTGATTTTGATTTTTTTAGTTTTTTTAAGGTTTATTATCTTTTTTACATTTTTATGGTTTTAAAGGATTTTTAGAGTTTTTAGTTGTTCTATAGGGTTTTATGGGTTTTTAGGGTTTTAAGGGTTTTTATGGTTCTGAATGTTTCTATGTTATTAGGTATTTTATGTATATTACAGGATTTATAGGTTTATTTTGGAATTTTAAGGGTTTTTTACATTTTTGTAATTTTTATGTCTTTTTTATAATTTTTTGGTTTTTAGGGATTTGAAGATTTTGATCGTTTTTAGGAGTTTTAGGGTTTTAGGGTTTTTAGTGTTTTTAGCATTTTTTGGGTTTTATGGGTTTTATGTGTTCTTTGTTTTTATGTTATTCATAGGATTTTTCATGTTTTTTTATTGTTTTTATGTTTTGAGGGGGTTTTAGGAATTTTATAGTTTTATGGTATTTTTATGGTTTTTAGGGATATTTGGTGTTTTAGCGGTTTTTGGGAATTATACTTTTGTTGGGTTTTTGGGTTTTTTGAGTTTTTTGGGGTTTCAATGGGTTTCATGGTTTTTTAAAAATTTATATATTTCAAGGGTTTCAAGAGTTTTTACTGGGATTTAATGTATTTGTGGGAATTTAAGATTTTTATTTGGTTTTTGAGGGTTTTAATGGGTTTTAGTGGGTCTGGGGTTTTAGGGTATTTTTAGGGGTTTTAAGGGTGTTGTATTTTTTATTTTTTAGGTGTTTTATGCATTTTTAAGTTATTATGGTTTTTCTTATGAATTTTTGGTTATTTAGGTTTTTTTATGTTTTTAAGGTTTTTAGGGATATTTTTGGTTTTTTATTATTTTTAGGGGTTTTATGGATTTTTATAATTTTTAGGGTTTTATGTTTTTTTAGTTTGTTAAGATTTTGTTGGTGGTTTTCAGGGTTTTTTAGGGTTTTACCTATTTATGGATTTTTAGGGATTTCATTGTATTTTTATTGGTTGTAGGGATTTTGATGGTTTTGCGTATTTTTTCGGTATTTAGGGGTTTCAGGGTTTTCTTGGGTATTTAGTGTTTTTTGAACCTTTATGGTTTTCTAGGATATTTATAATTTTGTAACATTTTTAGTAATTTAATTGGTATTCTGATTTTTTAGTGGTTTTAAGGTCTTTTCTTGGTTTTTAATGGTTTTAAATTTTGTTAGGTATTTTAATGTTTTTTTATATTTTTAAGAGGTTTAAAAGTTTTTAGAGTTTTTCTGATTTTAGGGGTTTTAAGTGTTTAATGGTTTTTTAGACTTTTTGTGGTTTTATAGGTTTTTATGGGATTTTAGGATTTTTAAGGGTTTTAGAGTGAGATGGGGTTTTTTAGTTTTTAGGTTCAATTTAGGTATTTTCTTAGTTTTTTGTGTTTTATATATTTTTTGTGGTTTCAAGCCTTTTTAGGTTTCTAAGGTTTTATTTGGGTTTTTCTGGTTTTTTTTTGTTTTATTATGGTTTTAGGGATTTTTAGGGATTTATTGGGGTTTTTATTATGTTTTAGGGTTTTTTATAGATTTTGAGTTGTTTTAGGGTTTTTATGATTTTTAGGGTTTGTATAGTTTTTATAGTTTTTTATGTTTTTATATAGGTTTTGTATATTTTTTGGTTTTTAGGCTTTCTTTGGCGTTTTCATGTTTTTTATGTTCTTCTATGTTTTTATGGATTTTTATAGTTTTTTATGAATTTTATGGGTTTTAGGAAATTGAGGGAATTTAATAATTTTATGGATTTGGCGGTATTTTGGTTTTTTCGGATTTTAGGTTTTTTTGACTTTTTTAGATTTTTTAGGTCCTTTTAGTTTTTAAATATTTTTAGTGTTTTAAAGGATTATTATAGTTTTAGTGGGTTTCTATGGGTATTATGGGGTTTTAGGGTTTCTTACGGTTTTTTTGGGGTTTTATAGTTTTTTGGGTTTCTAGGGTTTTTTAGGTTTTTATGTTTTTATTATGGGTTTTCAAGGTTTTTTGGGTTTTTTAATGTATTTTTTTTATTTTTAGGAATTTCATGGTTTTTAGTGTTTTACCATTTTTTAGGGTTTTTAGGGTCTTTATGTTTTTTATTTTTTCTGGTATTTTAACTATTTTTATGTTTTCAGATTTTATATAGGGGTTTTAGTGTTTTTAGTATTATTTATATTTGTTGGTATTTTAGGGCTTTTTTTGGATCTTTATAGTATTTAAGGTGTTTCAGTTATTTTGAGGGATTTTAGTGTTTTACGAGGTTTTATGTTTTTTTGGGTTTTTAGGGTTACTTTGGATTTTTTTAGTTTTTTATCATTTTTAGAGGTTTTTAAAAAATTTCATGGTTTTAAAGAGGTTATTTATTTATTTTTGGGGTTTTTGGGATTTTAGGGATTTTGAGGTTTTTTTGGGTTTTTAATAGTTTTAGAGTATTTTGTGTTTATATGGTTTTTTTTAATGTTTTATTGTTTTCTTCATATTTTTAATCTTTTTAGGGGTTTAAATAATTTTTTGTGTTTTTAGTGGTTTTTTAAGTGTTTTAGAGTGTTTATACAGTTTTTAGGGGTTTTTAGGGTTTTTAGGGGTTTTTATCGTTTTAAGTAAATTTTTGGGTTTTAATAATATTTAGATTTTTTAGAGGTGTTAAGTGTTTTTAAGTTTTTAAGGTTTTATTAGGGGTGTTTAGGGTTTTTAGGGTTTTTTTGTTTCTATGAATTTTTAGTTATGTTTATTATTTTTTCCCTTTTAGGGTTTTTGGGGATTTTTATTGGTTTTTTGTATTTTTTAGGGTTTGTGTGGTTTTAGGGATTTTAGAAATTTTTAATTTTTTAGGGGATTTTAGTGTTTTTAGGTTTTTAGGGTTTTATTTGGATTGTAAGGTTATTTAATATTTAGAAATTTTTTGTGTTTTTAGGTTTGCTAATGTATTTTAGTGTTTTTTTGGATTTTGAGTGGTTTAATTTTTCTTGAGGATTTTTATGTTTTTATGGGTCTTTTGGGATGTTAGGGAATAAAGATGTTTTCTAGAAGTTTAAAGGGTTTTTAGATTTTGTTGTGGGTTTTTAGGGTTCTATGGGTTTTTTTATGGTTGTAGAGTTTTTTTGGTTTTATAGTTTTTAGATTATTATTTTTTAAGCGTTTTATGTTTTTTTATGTTATTAAGGATTCGTTAGTATTTTTCAAGGTTTTAAAAAAAATAGATTTCATTTATTTTTTATGATTTTTATGGTGTTTAGGTTGTATAGGGGATACGAGGCTTTTTGGGATATTTAGGTTTTTATAGTTTTTATATTTTTTGGTGTTTTATAGATTTTTTACTTTTTTAGTGGTTTTAATGGTTTTTATAGTTTTTTAAAGTTTTAATGGGTTTAAATGGTTTTTATATATTTTAGTGGGTTTTTTTGGTTTTTATGGGTTTTAGGGGTTTTATGTTTTTTGGGGGATTTATGGGTTTTTAGGAATTTTTGGGGTTTAGGGTATTTTAGGGTTTTAAAGATTTTTAGGTTTCTTTGAGATATATATGGGTTTTAAGTGTTTTTGTGTATTAAGTTATTTTTAGGATTTCTTCATGGTTTTTATGGTTTTTTATTTTTTTAGAGATTTTAATGGATTTTTTGGATTATTATAGTTTTTATTGGTTTGTGGAATTTTAGGGTTTTTAGGTTTTTTAGCATTTTTAGTGTTTTTATAATTTTTTATGGTTTATTTATTTTTTAGTGGTTTTAGTGTTTTCGATGTTTTTATCATTTTAGGGGCTTTAATACATTTCATAGTTATTAGTGTTTTTTTGTTTTTTATGCTATTTTAGTGTTTTTATGGTTTTTAGGTGTTTTTTGGGGTTTTTACGTATTTTTATTGTTTTAAGGGTTTTAGAAATTTTTTATTCTTAGGGGTTTTTAGTGTTTTTTGGGTTTTTAAGGTTTTCTTAGGGTATTTTATGGTTTTAGGTTTTTTATTTTTCGTGGGTTTTTTATAATTTTTATGAAATTTTAGATTTTTTATTGATGTTAAGGGTTTTTTGGGAAATTTAGGGTTTCATAGTTTTTTGGCCTTTAAGATTTTTAATTCATTTCTAATTTCTCTTAGATTTTTTTATATTTTAAGTTTTTTATTAGGTTTTAAGAGTTTTTATCCATTTTTATTTCTTTATTGGGTTTTTATGGGGTTTTAATTTCTTCTGTGTTTTATGGTTTTTATGAGTTTTTAGGGGTTTGAGGGTCATTTTAGGGTTATTTTTTTTAGGTTTTATTGAGTTTTAAATGTTTTTAGTTTTTTAAGGTTTTTTTGGTGTTTTCAAAATTTTAGAGATTTTAATTTTTATGTTTTTAGAGTTTTTATGAATTTTTTTAGTGATTAGAGATTTGAGTGTTTTATGGGTTTTTGGAGTATAAGAATTTTTTATGTTTTTTATGTGTTTTAAATATTTTAGGTTTTTATGATTTTCAGGGTTTTGGGGGGTATTACATTTCTTGTTATTTTTAGGGATATTTATGAATTTTATGGTTTTTATGAATTTTTAGAGGTTTTAGGGATGTTATTGCTTTTTTGTTATTCAGGTTTGATGTGTGTTTTTAAAGGTTTTTTATCCTTTTTGGATTTTTTAATTTTTATTTGGTTTTATTAGGTTTTATGGTTTTAATGGTTTTAGGGTTTTTTAATTTTTTGGTTTTTTTGGGTTTTTCATGGTTTTAGTGTTTTTTTTTGTTTTTAGGTTTTTTCAAGATTTTAGTTTTTTATTCTTTTCTTTTGGGTTTCTCATAATTTTAGGGTATTTAAAATTTTTATTGATTTATATGAGTTTCTTGAGGATTTACAGTTTTTACGGGTTTTAGGGATTTGGAGGGTTTTTTGGGTTTTTACGGGTTTTAGGGGTGTTTCGGTTCTTTTGGTTTTTATAGGGTTTTTTTATTTTTGTTGTCATTATTTGTTTTTTAACATTTTAAACTGTTCCAAGGTGTTTTAGAATTTTTAGTGGGATTTAGGGGTTTTTTGGTTTTTTTATACCTTTTAATATTTTAATGGATTTTTATGCATTTTACGGATTTTTGTGTCTTTTTGGGTTTTTATGGGTTTTAGAATATTTCAGGATTTTAAGAGATTTTATGTGTTTTATTTTTTTAAGGTCTTTTATGTGTTTTTAGTAATTTCATGTTTTTTTACATTTTTAGGATTTTTAAGGGATTTTTTTTAATTTTTATAGGTTTTTATGGTTTTTAGGGATTTTTAGGGATTTTAGTTTTTTAGGGTTTTTAACTATTTATAGGATTTTATGTTATTGTTATATTTTTCAAAGTTTTTTGTGTGTTTTACATTTTTTGGGACTTTTCTGTCTTTTAATGTTTTTAGTGTTTTTTGGGTTTAATGGATTTTACTGGTTTTAGGATTTTTTTTTATGTTTTATGGTTTTTGTGGGGGTTTATTTTTTTTTTTTGAGTTTTTAGGGGTTTAATAGTTCTTTTGAGTTTTTGTACCATTTTTAGGGGTTTTGTTGTGTTTTTAGAGTTTTTAGTGGTTATTAGGGTTCGTTGTGATTTTGGGATTTAAATGTTTTTAGTGGGTTTTATTGTTCTATTGTTTTTATGGATTTTATCATTTTTTAGGGTTTTATGGATTTTGAGTGTTTTTAGGTTTTTTTGGTATTCTTAGGGATTTTTTTTTGTATTTTTAGGGTTTTTTATGTTTTTGGGATTATTATGTTTTTTAGTTTTTTGTGGAATTTAGTGATTTTGATGCATTTTATGTGTTTTTAAGGTTTTCAACATTTTTATAATTTTTATGGGTTTTAGGGGATTTAAGTGTATATATTTTAAGTTTTTGTTATGGGATTTCATGTTTTTTAGGGTTTTCAGCATTTTTCATAATTTTTAGCATTTTTAGAAATTTTATGTTTTTTAGGGTTTTTTGGGATCTCGAGGGTTTTTAAGGTTTTATGGTTTTTTTTGGATTTTATGCATTTTTGAGTTATTTACGAGTTTAAAGTATTTTTGGAGTTTTTTAATGTTTTTAGGGCTTTAAATAATTTACAAATTTTAATGGTTTTAATATTTTTATGGGTTTTTGGGTTTTTATGTTTTTAGGGGTTTAGGGTATTTTAGGTTCTTTTAAATGTTTCAATCCTTATTTACGGTTTTAGGGTGTTAAAGTGTTTTTATATTTTTAATGGTTTCCTAGGTTTCTTGAGGGGTTTTATTAGTTTTTACTTTTGTTGGTATTTTAGTTCATTTTTATGATTTTTAGGTTTTTTAGTGTTTTTAGGGATTTTGAGGGATTTTAGGGGGTTTATGGGTTTTTAGGATTTTTAGTTGTTTTAGCATTAATTAAGTTTCTAGGGGATTTAAATTTTTTTAGTTTTTTAATGTTTTCATAGGAGTTTTCATCATTTTAAGTGGTTTTTACATTTTCAATGATTTTTAGGATTTTTTAGGATTTTTTGTTATTTTTAGAAGTATTAGTGTTTTTTAGGGTTTTTTGGGTTTTAATGGTTTTGTTGGGGTTTTATTTTTTTTTGTTTTAGGGGTTTTATAGGTTTTTATTATATTTTATAATTTTTAGTGGTTTTAATCATTTTTAGTGCCTTAAGGATGTCTTAGAGGTTTTATGGGGTTTTAAATGTTTTTAGGGGTTTTATGTTTTTTTGGAGTTTTAGGGGTTTTAGGGTCTTTCTAGCATTTTATGTTTTTTGTCATTATTTAGTTTTTATGGGTTTTAGGTTTTTCATTATTTTTAAGGTTTTCATAGGATATTTTGGGTTTTTTATATTTTTTGTGATTTTAATGATTTATTATTAATTTTTATTGTTTTTGATGTTTTTAGGGTTTTTGAGGGTTTATTGGGATTTTTGGGTTTTTTGGTTTTTTGGGGTTTATGAATTTTTAATGTTTTTATTAGTTTGTAGTTTTTTTATGGATCTTGGGTTTTAATTTTTTTTGGATTTTTATGGTTTTACGAGTTTTTAGGGTTTTAGGTTTTTTTAGTTTTTTATGGGTTTTAAGTGTTTTTAGGGTTTTTATGTATTATTAGGGTTTTTCCTGGAATTTAGGTTTTTTTATGATTTTAGGGATTATTAGGGTTTTTTTTTATTTTTATGGGTTTTGGGGTATTTTGTTAGTTTGAGGGATTTCAGGGCTTCCAAGGGGTTCTTTGGGTTTTATCATTATTTATGGTATTTAGGGGCATTAAATGTTTTTTAAAAGGTTTTCTTAGGAATTTTTGGGGTTTTTATATTTTTATGGATTTTAGTTCATTTTTTAGGATTTTAGGGTTTTGAAGGATATTTTGATTTTTTAGGGTTTTTAGGGTTTCTCGAGAATTTGTCATTTTTTGTTTTTAGTTGTTTTTGAGTTTTTAGGAGTTTTAAGGGGTTTTATTGTTTTTAATGTATTTTGGGGTTTAAATTGTTTTTATAGTTTCTGTGTTTTTTTTGGGTTATAATAGTTTTAATTGTTTTTAATGTTTTTAGTGGATTTTATGGGTTTTAGGGTGTTAATGTTTTTAGTGTCATTAGTTTTTTAGAGTTTCTAAGTGTTTTTAAACATTCCATAGTATTTTTACGGAATTTAATGTTTTCTTAGAATTTTTAGGGATTTTTTAAAAAAATATTGATTTTTATGTGTTTTTAGGTTATTTAGGAATTTTTATGATTTTTAGGGTCTTTAGGGATTTATGTGTTTTAGGGTATCTGTCAGGTATTTTGGATTTTTAAGGTTATTAGAGTTTTTAGTATTTTAGGGTTTTAAAGTGTTTATAGTTTTTTTATAGTTTTTTTTATTTTTTAGATTTTTAGAGTTTTTTATGTTTTAGTGTTTTTTTGTTTTTATGGGTTTTAGTGTTATTTGGTTTTTTGGGGTTTTTAGGCGGTTTAGTTTTTTTATGTTTTTTATTGTTTTTTGTGTTTTTTGTTTTTAATGAATTCATAGGGGTTTTTAGTTTGCTTATGATTTTTTACATTTTTTTGTATTTTTTAGGATATTTATGTGTTTTTAGTGTTTTTTGGGATTTTGAGGGTTTTTGGGACTTTTTTGGATTTTTTTTTAATTTTAGGGTTTTTTGCATATGTAGGATTATCAAGGGTGTTATATGTATTTAATTTTTTCTTAAGGGTATTATGGTATTTTAGGGTTTTTTATATTTTTAGGTATTTTTAATGATATTATAATTTTTATGGTCTTTAGGGTTTTTAGGGATTTTGAGGGATTTTAATATTTTTATGGTATTTTGAGTTTTTATGGGTTTTTAGTTTTCTTTTATAGTATTTGTATTTTTTTGGATTCTTAATTTTCTTAGGAGTTTGTATGGTTTTGGGTGTGTTTGGCTTTTTGAGGATCTTTTTATGGATTTTTAATGTTTTAGGGACTTTTAGGGTTTCACGGGTTTTAGCATTTTTAGGTGTATTGGTTTTCTAGTTATTTTATGGTTTTCTAGGTTTTTTAGGGGGTCTCAAGGTTTTTTAGGACTTTTTACTATGGTAGTTATTTTTAATGGTTTTTTATATTTTTTATTTCTTTTTTCTATATTTTGTTATTTTGAGGGGTTTTAGGGGGTTCTAGGGTTTTTAGTGATGTTACGTTTTTAGGGGATTTAAGCATTTTTTGTCTTTTAAGGTTTTCATAAGGGTTTTCATGGTATTTAATTTTTTTTCATATTTTTAGGGATTCTATATATTTTTAAAAAAATTTTGGATTATTTGGATTTTTAGGGGTTTTGAGGATTTTAGAGTGTTTTAAGGTTTTTAGTGTTTTTATGGATGTTAGGGGTTTTAAAGAGGTTTTTGAGGTTTTCAATGTTTTTGGGTTTTAAATCTGATGAAGTGTTTTAGTTGGATTATAGGGTTTTTATGGGTTTTTATAGTTTTTAGGGGTTTTAGGATTTTAGGATTTTTATGATTTTTACAATTTTTATTTGTTTTAAATGTTTTTATATTTTTAATGTTTTCTTATGGTTTTTTATTCTTTTTATTTTTTTTACAATTTATGGATTCTTTGTGATTTTTATGATTTTTATGGTGTATTGGGTTTGTACAGATTTTGACATTTTTTATGGTTTTTTGGTTTTTGTGGTTTTTTCAGTATTTATGGATTTTAAGGGTATTTAGTTTATTTTAACATTTTTATAGGATTATCCAGTTCTTAGGATATTTTGAGGTTTTTTAGGATTTTTAATGATTTTATGCATTTTTGACATTTTTAGGGGGTTTGGGGTAATTTGGTTTTTTTTAGATTTTTTTATGTTTTTAGAGGGTTTAAATGTTTTCAAATTTCTAATGTATTCTTAGGGTTTTCATGGGTTTTTTGGGTTTTTTACATTTTTAGGGATTTTAGGTATTTTTTAGATTTTTTTGTTCTTAGGGTTTTATAGATATTTTCAGTGGTTTTAGGGTCTTCATGGGGTATATGGTTTTATGGGGTTTTAGTGGTATATTTGTTTTTAAGGATTTATAAATTTTTTGGTGTCTTTAATGTTTTAGGGGTTTAAATGTTTTATTAGATTTTTAAATCATTTTTGGGGTTTTTTGGTTTTTTATTGTTTTTAGGGGTTTTATGGTTCTTAGGGGTTTTATGGTTTTATTATTTTTTTGAGGTTTTTTTAAAAAAATATTTTTAGGGGTTTTAAGTGTTATTAGGTTTTTAATTTTTAGTTTTTTTAGGTGTTTTCATGGTTTTATGTGCTTTTATATTTTTAGGGACTTTTAATGATTTTTTAAGATTTTTAAAAGTTATTTGGGATTTTTGAAATTTTTTGGTTTTTTAGAGGTCTTGATTTTTTTAAGGTTTTGTTTTGGTTTTTCAGGATTTTATGGGTTTTAGGGTTAATTATTGTTTTGTGGGGTTTTATGGTGTTTAAGGGTTTTGGGTGTTTAGGGTCCTTATAGGGGGTTTTAGGGTTTTGGTGTTTTTTAGGTTTAAGGCTTTAATGTTTTTTTAGGTTTTTAGTTTTTATTAGGGGTTTTCAAGGAATTTTTTTAATATTTTAAATTTTTAGGTATATTAAGATACTTTTATGATTTTTATGGTTTTTAATGTTTTTAGGGATTATTGAGAACTTTTAGAGTTTTTTTGGGTTTTGGGTTTTTTAGGGGTTTTAAAATTTTTTAGGTTTTTGGGGGTTATAAGTGATTTTAGGTTTTAAATGTCTTCTTAGGGGTTTTGATTATGTTTAGTGGTTTTTATGTTTAACATTGATTTAAGGGGTATTTTATAAATTTTATGTTTTTTAGGATATTAATTATTTGAGGATTTTTAAGGTTTTTTTATTAATTTTAGGTATTTTAAGGGTTTTTATTGTTTTAATAGGTTTTTTGTTAGGGGTTATAGGGGTTTATGGTTTTTAGGGGTTTAGGGGTTATAATGGTTTTTAGGATATTTTGGTTTTTACAGATTTTTTTGGTTTTTAGTGTTTTAGGTTATTTTTTGTTTTAAAATTTTCTTAGTTTTTATTATTTCTTTGGGTTTATCAAGGTTTTTATGAGTTTTTATGTTTTTGGATATTTTTCGTGATTTTTGAGTATTTTTATAGTTTTTAGGGTTTTAGGGATATTGTGGGTGTTTGGGTTTTTTGGTTTTTTGGTTTTTAGGGTTTTATAGTTTTATGTTTTTAGTATGTTTTTTGGGTTTTGGTCATTTTTAATAGGTTTCATGATTTTAAGGGCTTTGGGGTTTTAGTTTTTTTTGGATTTTAAGGGCTTTTAGGGATTTTTTTGATTTTTTGTTTTCATTGGAGTTTTAGTGTTTTTTTTTGAGATTTTAGGGTTTTAATATATATTTAGTTTGTTGGTGTTTTTTTTGGATTAAATTGATGTTAGATTTTTTTAGTATTTTTTAATTATTTCTATGATTAATTGGGCTTTTAAATGTTTTTTAGGGGGTTTTATAATTTTTACGGTTATTAGTGTTTTGATCATTTTTAGGTTTTTAGGGGTTTTAAGTGTTTTTTGGGTTTTCAAGTTTTCTTATAGTTTCTCATTATTTTTACATTTCTATGGCTTTTTTTGGGTATTTTTTGCGATATTTATGGTTGTTATAGATTTTGAGGGATTTTAAGGGATTTTTGGGTTTTTTGGTTTTTTGGGGTTTTAGGGTTTTAGGGTTTTAGGGTTTTTTTAGTTTTCATTGTTTTTAAGGTTTTTGATTTGGAAATTTTTTTATAGGGGTTTAAAAGGGGTTTATAGTTTTTAATTGTTTTTAGTGTTTTTATGGGGTTTGAGGGTTTTTATGGTTTCTTGGGATCTTATGGTATTTATGGGGTTTTTTTGGTTTTAGTGGTTTTAGTGTTTTTAGTGGTTTTAGGGTTTTTATATCTTTTAGTGTTTTTAGAGTTTGAGGGGTTTTAAGAATTTTTTATTTTTTTAAGGTTTTATTAGGTGGTTCTATGGGTTTTAGTTTTTTTAAAATTTTAAGCTCTTCTGTGGATTTTTTATGATATTTATGATTTTTTAGATTTTTTGGGATTTTGAGGTGTTTTCGGTTTTTATAGTTTTTAGATTTTTTATGTTTTTTAGTTATTTAGGTGTTTTTACATTTTTAATATTTTCTTAGGATTTTTAGGGGGTTTTACACTATTAAGGAATTTTAGTAATTATTATGAATTTTATGGTTTTCTGTGTTTTAATAGATTGTTAAGGTTTTGGGGTTTTTTTTAATATTTTTTTGGGTCTTAGGTTTTTTAGTTTTTAGAGTTTTTTATGGTTTTTAGATTATTTATCATTTTTAGGGGTTCAAAGGGGTTTTAGTGTTTTTAGTGTGTTTCTTGGGAATTTAGGGAATTAATATTTTTATGGGTTTTATGGTTTTCAGGTATTTTTAGGGTCATTTTGGTTTTTTATCATTTTCTTGTTTTTATATAATTTAAATGGTTTTACGATTTTAATGTTTTATGGTTTTTTAGGTTTTAGGGGTTTTCATGTTTTTAGGGATTTTTATTAATTTTTTTCATATTTTTATGGGTTGTAGGGTTTTTATAGATTTTTATGGATTTTTGGTTTTTTACGGTTTTTAGGGTTTTAGGGTTTTTAGTGTCTTATAGATTTTTAGGTTTTTAAGGATTTATTATAGTTTTATGATTTTTTTGGGTTTTTACATTTTTTTGGATTTTTTCGGATTTGTTAGTTTTTTATGGTTTTTAGCGATTTATGATTTTTTTGTATAGTTTTTCTTTGTTTTTATGGTTTTTAAGGGTTTTATAGTTTTTAGATATTTATAGGGTTTAAATGGTTTTTATAATATTTATTACATTTTAGGGTTTTATCGGTTTTATAATTTTAAATGTTTAAAGATATTATTATGGTTATTATTTTTTTAGGTTTTTAATGGGTTTTAAGTGTTCATAGGTTTTTTTGGTATTCTTAGGGTTTTCAAGGTTTTTATGATTTTTATGTTTTTAGGGATTTTTAGGTCCTTTTAAGGTTTTTTATGGTTTTTAGGGTTTGATGGTATTTAATGTGTTTTAGGGTTTTAGGTTTTTATGGTTTTCTAATTTTTTTAGGGGTTTTCTTTGAGTTTTTTGGTTTTTATGGTTTTTTTGAGTTTTTAATGTTTTTAGAGGTTTAGAGGGGTTTTATAGTATTTATTGGTTTTATGGGTTTTTAATGGTTTTATGTTTTTTTAAGGTTGTTGTGTTTGTTAGGTTTTTTAGTGTTTTTTGTGTTTATTAATGTTTTTATTATTTTTAGGTTTTTATGGGATTTTAAGTGTTTTCATGTTTTTTTTACTTAGTTTTTTTTCAGTTTTTTAATGTTTTTAATGTATTTAGGGATTTTTAGGGAGTTTGAGGATTTTTCTTGGATTTTAGTGTTTTTTTGTATATTGATGGTTTTTTGGGGGGGTTTTGGTTTTTTTTCTTTTTTACAGTATTTAATATTTTTAAGAGTTTTTTTTTAACATTTTTAGGGGTTTAAGGGTTTTTAAATTTTTCGTTGTTTTAATGGGGTTTTAGGTTTTTAAATTTTTTAAGGGTTTTTAAGTTTTTAGGGGTTTTAGGGTCATTCTTGTTTTAGGTTTCTCTGTATTTTAAGTCTATTTTGGTCTTCAAGGTTTTCAAGTTTTTTTTTCAGATTTTATAGTATTTAGGGTTTTATATTTTTTCTTGGGTTTTAGGTTTATTTAGTTTTTATGGGTTTTATAGTTTTTATAGTGTTATAATGTTTTTAGTGGTCTAAAGGTATTTTGTATTTTTTTTGGTAGGTTTTATGATTTTATGGGTTTTTAGTGTTTTGAATGGGTTTTAATGTTTCTATGGGTTTTAGGAGTTTTAGGATCTTTTATATTTTATATAGGTTTAATATTTTTTTAGTTTTTAAGGGGTTTTTGTATTTTTTGGTCTTTAAGATATTCATAAGATTTTTAAGGGTTTTTATGGTTTTTACATCTTTATGGATTTTTTTAGATTTTTATGGTTTTTATGGTTTTAGGGATTTTGATGGATTTTATTTATTTTTAGTGTTTTTGTATTTTAAGGGATTTTATCATTTCTAAAAATTTTAGGGGTTTTAATTATTTTCTGGTTTTTAATATTTTCTTAGGGATTTTAGGTTTTTTTTGGTTCTTATGCATTTAGATTATTTAAGGGATTTTTTTGGTATTTTTATGGTTCTTTAGGGTTTTGGAAATATTGAGGGTTTTTTAGGTTTTTTAGTTTTTTTATCTGTTTTTAGAGTTTTTTTATTTTTAGGGTTTGATAGGGTTTTTAGAGTTTTTAACTTTTTATGGTTTAAAGGTTTATGATTTTTTTTTTAATTATTTAATGTTTTTAAATGTTAATGGGTATTTTATGGTTTTTAGGGGTTTAGGGATTTTGGGATTCTTTCCATTTTTATGCTTTCATGGGATTTATGAATTTTTATGTATTTAAGGTTTTATTAGGGGTTTTCATGGTTTTTATGTTTTTATCATTTTTTCAAAATTTTAGGATTTTTTATTTTCTAGTGTTAATGTTTTTTAGTGATTTTGAGGGTCAATATGGTTTTTAAATTGTTTAGGTTTTTTCACATTTTTAATTTTTTTTGGGATTGATGTGTTTTTATCTTTTTTCATTTTTATCATTTTTTCATGGGTTTTATAGTTTTTATGTTTTTATTGCTTTTTAGGGATTTTCAAGGATATTTAATGTTTTTAGGGGACTAAGGTATTTTAGGTTTTTAAGGGTTTTTTACTTTTTGGGGGGTTTATGGTTTTTAATGTTTTTTAATGTTTTTAGGGGTTTACAGTGTTTTTATAGTTTTTAGAGGGTTTTAGGATTGTTTTGGGTATTGTGGTTTTTATGGTATTTAGCATTTTTAGGGTTTTTTGCTATTTAGGGGTTCTAATTCTTTTATTCTTCTAATCTTGTCTTAGAGGTTTTAATGGTTTTAAGATTTTTACATTTTTAGGTTTTTTTATGATTTATAGTGTTTTTTTGAGTTTTTGGGATTCTAGTGATTTTGAGGGTTTTTAGGGTTTTTTATGACTCTTAGGGGTTTTATGGGTTCTTTGGGTTTTAGGGGTTTTTTAGTTTTTCTGGGGTTTGATGGGTTTTTAGAGTTTGTAATGTTTTTAGGGGTTTAAAGGGAACCCAATGGTGAATCACGATTGGTAGTTTCCTTTGAGGCTCTCAGCGAGGTCTCAAGTTCGAGTCTCACTAATTTCATCCCTATACTACATGTTTCATGAATTTCTTTATACTGTAGCCCTTTTCTTAAATAAACTGAGGGTTTAAAAGGGATTTTAGAGTTTTAGTGGGTTTTTAGCTATTTATGGGGTTTTATTATTTTTAATTTTGTAGGGGTTTTATGGTTTTTTATATTTTTTTGGTGTTTAGATGTTTTTTAGTTTTTTATGTTTTATGGGATTTTAAGTGTTTTTATATTTTTAAATTTTTCTTAGGGTTTTTGAGGGTTTTATGGTTTTCTTTTTTTAGTTATTTTTAGGTATTTTTTTTTGTTTTTTATGGGTTTATGATTTTTATGGATTTGGCATGAATTTTGGGGTTTTTATGGTTTTTTGGGTTTTTCTGGGTTTTGCTCGTTTTTGGTTTTTTTTAGTATTTTTGGGTTTTAAAAGATTTTAGAGATTTTTCTAAAAATAGGGGTTTGAAGTGATTTTGAGTTTTTAGAATATTTTTAGGGCTTTTATGGGATTTTAGTGTTTTCAAGTTATTTAGGGGTTTTTAATATATTCTGGGGTTTTAGGGTTTGAGGTCCTTTTTGGATGTTTTTAGCATTTTTAGCGTTTTCATGTTTTTTTTGGTTTTAAGTATTTTACTTTTTTATGGGTTCCTTAGGGTTTTGTAGGGGAATTAAGGGTTTTTATTTTTTTAGGTATTTCTAGTGATTTTTTAGGATTTTTGTGGGTTTTATAGTTTTTAGGGATTTTGAGGGATTGTAGTGTTTTTTAGAGGTTTTTTTATTTTTTGGGGGATTTAGGGGTTTTATGTAATTTTTTAGGGTTTCTATTTCTTTGCGCTTTTAGAATTTTTAATCGTTTAAAGGGGTTTTAGAATATTTATTTTTCTTTTAGGGTTTTTTGGATTTCAATGGGTTCCTATGGATTTTGGGGTTCTATGGTTTGGGGGTTAGGGTTTTAGGGTTTTTAGCATTTTTATGTATTTTCATTTTTTAGGTTTTTTAGGTTTTTATAGTTTTCTTAGGATTATTCATGGTAATTGTGTTTTTTTTCATTTTTAGTAATTCATATATATTTTTTAGGATTTTTATGGCTTTAATCTGTTTTTAGGGATTCTTAGGGTTTCTTGGGTTTTTAGGGTTTTTGGCGTTCTTAGTTTTTTTGGGGTTTTTGTTTATATGGTTCTCTTACAAGATTTCATGGCTTTTTACATTTTAGGGATTTTTAGGTATTTTTTATGATTTTTAATATTTTTAAGTATTTTTGGTATTTTGACGGGTTTGGGGGGTTTTATTGTTTTAGGGGTTTATGGTTTTTTTGATTTTATGGATTTTTTTGAGTTTTTAAGGTATTTATGGTTTTCTAGAGTTTTATAATGTTTTTAGGGATTCATATGGGTTTTAAAATTTTTAGTTGTTTTTAGTTATTTTATTTGGTTTTTGATTTTTTAAGGTTTTTTGGGGTTTTCAAGGTTTTATTGGTTTTTAGAGGTTTTTATGGTTTTATTGTTTTTAGGGTTTTTAGTATTTTTCCATTTAACATTTTTTTGTGTTCTAACTGTTTTTAAAATTTTATGATTTTCTTAGGGGTTTTAGGTTTTTTATGGTATTTTACATTTTTATAGATTTTAAGGCTATTTTTTGGATTTAATGATATTTTATAATTTTTAGGGATTTGAGAGGTTTTATGGGGTTTTAGGGTTTTTATAGTATTTTTATGTTTTTATGGTTTTATGAGTTTTTTTACATATTATAATGGTTTTTGGATTTTGTTAACATTTTAATATTTAACGTGTTTTTATAGTTTTTGTGGGTTTTTTGGGTTTTATAGATTTTATAGTTTTTTATGGGTTCTAGGTGGTTATTTTGTTTTTCTTATTTTTTGGGGAGTTTTGGATTTTTAGTGTTTTTAGCGGTTTTTATGTTTTTCGGGGTCTTAAGTGTTTTTATGCTTTTAATTTTTTTTTCATGGTTTTTAGAATTATTTATGTTTTTTTATTTTTAGGGTTTTCTAGGATTTTAGAATTTTTATTTTTTAGGTGTTTTATATATTTTTATGTTTTTAAGTATTTATTAGTATTTTTCATTGATTTTAGGGATTTTACGTTTTAATAGATTTTTAGGAGTTATTTAGGGTTTTTATGATTCATTAGGGTTTTTAGGGATTCTAAGGGGTTTTAGGGATGTTTAGAAGTTTTAGGGGTTTTTTAGGATTTTGGGTTTTTTTAGTTCTTTATAGTTTTCATGGTTTTTAAAAGTCATTATTCATTTCTAGGGGTTTTAAATGGTTCATATAGATTTTAGTCATTTTAAGGTTTTTATGGTTTTTAAATATTTTTAGGGGGTCTTGTATTTTTTATGGGTTTTATGGTTTTAGTTACTTTTTAGGGTTTTCATTCTTTTTAAACATATTTAGGTTTTTTGGGGTTTTATGTGTTTTTATGTTTTTATGATTTCTTTGGATTTTTTAGGATTTTGAGGGGTGTTTTCAATTTAGGTATTTTTAGCCTTTTTTATCAATTTTATATAGATTTTCATCGATTTTATATATTTGGAGGAGTTTTAGGGTTTTTAGGGTTTTTTTAGGGTTTTATCATTTTAAGAATTTTCTAGGTTTCTAGGGGTTTTATGTTTATTTAGTTTGTAAGGATTTCTTAGGGTGGTTTCTGGGTTTTAGGGTTATTTATTTTTTTTGGATTTGAAGGGATTTTTAGGATTTTTATGGTTTTTAGGGTTTTAGGGTATTTGGGGTTTTATTTTATTTTATGGTATTCGTTATTTTTTGGAGTCTTTTTGGGGTAATAAGGTTCTTAAAAAATTTAACAATTTTTAGGGTTTAAAATGGTTTAGATTTTTTAGTTGGATTTAGGGTTTTTATGTTTTATGGGTTTTATGTTATTTATGTTTTCTTTGGGATTTTAGGGTTTTAGCCTATCTAGGTTTTTTATGGGATTTATGTTTTTTGTTTTTAATGGTTTTTAAGACTTTTTTCAAGGTTTCCTGGGGATTTTTTTAGGGATTCTGGGGGGGGGGGGGTTAAAATTTTATTTGGGGGGGGGGGGTTAAGTATTTTTATGGTTTTTGGGGTTTTTGGGGGGTTTAAAGGCTTATATTTGTTGGGTTTTGGGGTTTTTTATGAGTTTTTAGGGGTTTTAAAATTTTAATGTTTTTAACGTTTCTAGGGGTATAAATGGATTTCAATTGTTTTTTTGGGGTTTTATGCATTTTTTTTCTTAAGGTTTTTATAGGTTTTCATGGTTTTTAGTGGTTTTTTGGTTTTTTTACCTTTTGATGGTGTTTAAATCTTTTGAGTGATTTTATTTTTTAGTGGTTTTATTTGTTTTAATGTTTATTATAATATTTGGGAGGGTTTAAATGTTTTTACGGGTTTTTATATTTTTATGGGTTTTTATAAATCTTGGGGATTTTTATGGGTTTTAAAGGTTCTTAGGTATTTTTAGGGTTTTTGGGTTTTATGGGTTTTTGGGTTTTTTCGGATTTTTACGGGTTTTTTAAATATTTTTTGGGTTTTTATGTTTTTATATTGTTTTTTTGATATTGTTGGGGTTATGAAGGGTTTATAGAGTTTTTTGTGGGTTTTTAGGTTTTTATGGGTTTTAGGATTACTATAGTTTTTAATACCTTTACGGGTTGTTAAGGTTTTTAGAATTTTTAGATTTTTTAGGGGTTTTATGGGTTTTATGGTTTTCTTAAGGGTTCGCCGATTTTTTTACATTTTTAGTGATTTTTAGGATATTATGGTTCTTAGTGATTTTGTGGATTTTTTGGGTTTAAGATTTTTTTTACGGTTTCAATTGTTATAAAAGTTTAATGTTTTGTTAGTGTTTTTTAATGATTTCATTATTTCTCATGTGTACTCTGATCCGGCTCGAAGCCGTGTGCTGGTCGTGCCCGGGCAACACACATGGTGTGTCGGGGTGACGTGGAGGCCGATTTTGGTGGGGTACGGAAAGCACCCACTACACACTGTGTACTCTATAAGTACACACCGTGTACTTTCATTTTTTTTCATTAAATAGACCACTGTCGCGCCTAACCCCTGATTTCATCTTCTTCTCCAGTTTCCGTCCGTCAGAGCAACCCGTACGACCAAATATTCCCTGAGCTCTCGCCTCGCCGTCCGTTCTCCGATTCGAGCACGGTCGATTGCGTTGGAAGCGTAACGGTGAGTTATTCCTTCTACTTGATCCTTGTTTCTTGATTCCTCCGTGTTTTCAAGATAACATAGGTTGATCATTTTCTACGTTTTCTCAGATCTACGTCGTTCTAAGGGGAATCTGTCATCGTGGTTCACATATATCGATCTCCTAGGATCGAGGTAGGTGTTTTGTGCCTTTCTATAAAAATTTGATGAATATTTTGTGCAAATTCCACCAATACCCTTGAATGGGGTATTGCGTGTTCCTGTTTTTCCCTTATTGTATTGCCTGCTTTACTTGATTTCTAGAGTAGATGTTTTGCCTGTGATTATGGTAGATTTACTATACCTTGAATGATTGCTATTCTTGTTCTGCCTATTTGGCATTTTTCCAATTGCCATGCCTAGTTGTAGGATTGTTGACTGCTGCCATGTTTTTCTACTGAGCCTTAGTTTATAGCCAAGTAGTTTTTGAGGTTACTTGGACGATGTACACACACGCTGAGCATGTTTAGTTTCACTCAGGACTATGAGAACCTATAGTAGTAGACCAAAAGGATAATTGATGGAAGGTCTTATCCACAGTGTCTTTTAATTATGATACGAGACCGTAGGGGGAATTGACGTTGAGTGCCTCCTCAGAGAGTATTTAGTTCCTCGACGCAGGCCAAAGGGGGAATAGACGTTGAGTGCTTCCCCAGAGAGACTTTAGCACAATACGAGACTATAGGGGGAATTGACGGTGAGTACTTCCCCATAGAGTCTATTTATTTTCAGAGCTGAATCAGAGGGGTGAGACTATGTGTGCCTCCTAGAGGGTTGCTAGTGCTTATAGGTTGAACCATAGGGGTTAGGTTGTGAGAGCTACCAAGAGAATTACCTGTTTTCTTCTTGTTGCTGGCTGCTTACTTGTGTTCTTTATTTGTTAGAACTATGGATTGTAGCTTCTTATGCTTTCCTGTTTACTGCTTCTTCTTTTATTACTTGACTTGTATTAATTGATTGTTAGGCACAAATATTTTGGTGATTTCCTACTGAGATTGTATCTCACACCCTGTTTGGGCCATGATTTTGGGCCCAAGCAGACTATGTTGCTGCAGGTATAGATAAGGTCAAGTTCCCTTCTACTTCAGGATCATGATTGCGCTAGAGCTGGAGAGCATGGGACCGAGCCTGGGCTCGCGATGCTGAGGAGTTTATTTTGTTTTTATTTTGTACATGTTTTCAGCTGTATTCTAGCACGTTGTTGTGTTTCTGATTTCCATAGAGACTTATACCTGTTGTATCATTGTTATCATTTCTATATATTCATTGCTTCCGCTGGTTGGTTTCTGTTGTTATGCATTTTGTTACTGCTTCCACATTTGACTATTGTTTTTCACTGTATACCTTACCGAATGAGGGAATAGTTTCTCCACTGACTCACCAAGGACCTCTCTGCTAGTCGGCAGCCTCTGGCGTTCGTGGAAACGTGCTTGAGGTCATGTGTCGAACCGGGTACGGGGCACCAGTGGAGGGGCTCTGGATTCGGGTCGTTACAAAGTGGTATTAGAGGAGTTATTTTCTCTTGATTTACTGTTTGGAGACTATATCCAGGGATAGGACGGATTCGGTACTTGGTATTAAACTGTGCTCGGGAGTAGCTAACCCATGTACAGGGAAAGGCCATACTACATCATTAATTGCAGTTTACTGGTTTTGCGTTTTTATGGTTGATATGTTTTCACCTAGAGTGATTCGCATGAATTGGGCGGTTATTGTTTTGATATTTTGGTTCTATTTCTTTTGCAACCCAATGAGATGAGGGTATGCCATCTCATGCATCATATATACACTTTTAGAAATCACATTCCATGCATTCTTTTCATGCCATCTAAGGTACAGTGGCGATTGCATGCTGTTGTGATAGGCTTTGTGTAGATTATGCATACTTTTGTGATAGATTCTTGATAGAATCCCTGATGTTATGTTAGAGAGCTGTTGTTTTCACTTGTATGTGACTACAGGAGATTCCGAGCTTTGATTCGCGGGGAGTATGGGCCCTCACGAATTTAAATTTGGAACCTCTTTCCCTTGTTTTTTGTGGTTCTGGGAGTCTGAGTAGTTTCTGAGATACTGCCCAGAAAAACCCAGAATACACGGCGGGTACATTTTTGATACACGTCGTGTAGCTTTCAGGCCATGTCATTGACCATGTGAGCAGAACACGGTGTTGTGGGAGCAACTTCGGGAACATGCCATGTACGATTGGTAAACGCCGTGTAGGTTCGGAGCCATGTACCCAGCTGTGTCACTAACAACACGGGCTGGGGAAGCTCGGTAGAACATGTCGTGTCGTTAGGGAACACGTCGTGTAGTCATGTCCAGGTACCCAGCCATGTCACGAACAACACGGACCGGCATTAACTTCTTTTTCACACACCTTGTTTTTTCGGAACATGCCGTGTAGTCTTGGCCAGGTACCCGGCCATGTCACGAACTACACGGGACGAGGTCACCTTGCCTATGCACGCTGTGCTTTTTCGGAGCACTCCGTGTAAGGTTTAGCCATGTAGACGGCCATGTGTTTCACAAAAACGGGCCGCCGAAGCCTTTTCTAGTACACGCCGTGTGTGTTAAGAACACGCCGTGTAGTCTCGGGTTATGCCAGACCGTGTGGGTTAGCCATGTAAGGAGTCTCAAGCAAGGGAACAATTTTCAAGTACACGCCGTGTGTGGGTGCAACACGCTTTGTAGTTTGAAGTGTGAAAGATTTGTAGTGAAGGAGTACACACCCATGTTAGTGGATTAAGAAGTCACGTCGTGTAGTTTTATACATGTCGTGTAGTCATGTTTTGTAAACATATGTGTTTTTCTTCCCCTTTTTCCATTTGAACTCTTGTGTTCGCTGTCCTTGTTTTCCTAATCTATGGTGTGATTTTGATCTTTTAGAGCTATGCCTCCGAGACATCCTCTGGTCGTATGTCTGTCGCGGGGCAGTGATCAGACGCCAGATAGGGTTGATCAGGGACTTCCTACTGATCCTTCAGTCGGGCCAGCCTTGCCACCAGCTATTATACCAGTTTTAGGTGTGGATGTGAAGTTCAGGGAAGGTTTCATGAGGATGATGCAGGCCTTCCAGGGAGCGCCACCTCTTTCCACGTCTATGGCATATTTGACGTGGGTTTTTAAGCAGCAGCATCCTTCCACGTTCTCGGGGGAAGGAGGACCTCAGGCTGCAGAGTCATGGCTGGAAGCCATACTGACTATCTTCGAGCATCTGGAGACACCTCCAGAGAGGCGGGTCAAGCTCACCACCTACATGCTTCGAGACTCCGCTAAGAGGTGGTGGGACGTGATCTCACAGGAAGGTGAGCAGTAGGCTATGGTTTGGGAGGAGTTCCAGCGCGTGTTCTATGACTACTTCTACCCGGAGACCCTGAGGGCCGACCGAGACCAGGATTTCATGAGCTTAGAGCAGGGTACTCTTTCTGTCATGGAGTATTCCACTCGTTTCACTGAGCTGTAGCACTTCATGCCCCTCCAGGATGGGTGTGGGGTGTTCCTAGCAAGGAAGTTTGAGGATGGTCTCAGGAGGGAGATCCACTCAGAGGTGAACATCTTTCAGCAGACTTCCATTACTTCCATCGTCAACCATGAACTGATTACGGAGCACAATCTGAGAGACTCTGGAGCTGCGAGCCAGGGCAGTTCTGCTTCCAGATCTAGTTTTCCTCCAGAAGACAGCAAGAAGTACCGTAGAGATCCTACACGCGGTGATCTGAGGAAGGGAGATGCATCATCAGGCAGCGAGGTGATATGCTACCAGTGTGGCCGTTCAGGGCACACGAGGCCACTATGACAGAGGGTCCCCATGGAGTGCCGATCTTGTGGCAAGATGGGTCACCTTCAGCGTTTTTGTTAGGTTTTCTCACCAGCAGCTAGTGACCAGGGTTATTCTATGACTCCTCGTTCAGGAGCAGCACTGCCAGTTTCTCACGAGTTGGGGAACTGGAGTTCTTCCGGCCATTCGGGCCGAGGTGGTGGTCGAGGCTGTGGCGGTCAACCACCAGTTCCTCAGCACCAGCAAGGTTTTTCAGCTCAGAGTGGCCAACCAGGGACATAGGGCTACGGTATGGGTCATTTTTTCGCCGTGGATCAGACTTATCAGGAGCAGGATCCTAGACCTTCTACTATTCAAGGTACGATTTTAGTAGCCTCAGTTTTATCTTCAGCCCTTTTCGATACTGGTGTTATGCATAGCTTTATCTCTGTTGTTGTTGTGGAGGGCCTTGGACTCTGCATCTTTTCTTATGTCGACTCATTGACACTAGACACACCTTTGGGGACGAGGAAATCTAGTGTACGCTAGTGTAGAGAGTTCCCTCTCGAGGTTGTAGGGTATCACTTCTTATGGGATCTCTATGTCCAAGAGATGACAGGCTATGATATCATCCTTGGCATGAATTGGATGATTCCATTTCAAGAAGTCATCGACTGCTATCACCGCAGAGTGAGATTCATTTCACCAGAGGGTGAGTCTTTTCTTCATAAAGGCGAGTGGGACGTTCGGCCGAGTCGGGCATGACTCGAGCATCTTGGGATAGGAGGGGTGATAGCCCAGATCACTTGTCTTTATCTGGATGACCAGGGGACTCCACAGTTGGACTTTCCTCTAGTGGTGGATCCCTTCAAGGATGTCTTTCCAGAGGACTTTTCAGGTTTTCCTCCGGAGCATGAGGTAGTCTTCTCTATTGAGCTCGTGCCAGGAGCGGCACCGGTGTCCATTCCTCCCTATTGGATGGCCACACCTGAGTTGCAGGAGCACAAGAAGCAGTTGGAGGAGCTACAACATAAGGGTTTCATCCGACCCAGTACTTCTCCTTGGGGTTCGCCTGTCCTATTTGTATAGAAGGAAGACGTTACCCTTCGGCTTTGTGTGCATTATCAGAAGCTAAACCAGTTGACGGTCAAGAACCAATATCCTTTGCCGAGAATTGACAAACTTTTAGATCTGCTTCGAGGAGGCCGGGTGTTCTCGAACATGGGATTGAGGTCCGTTTATCATCAGTTGCGTGTTAGACCATCAGATATACCTCTGACAGCCTTCAGGAGTAGGTATGGTCTATACGAGTATACATTCATGTTGTTCGGTCTCACGAACGTGCCTATAGTTTTCCTGGGACTGATGAACCGAGTGTTCCATCATTACTTGGACTCATTTTTCGTGGTCTTCATGGAAGATATCATGGTGTACTCTCACACTCGACACGACCATGCCACACATCTTGATATCGTTCTAGTTACACTGAGAGAGCATCGTCTTTATGATAAACTCTCGAAGTGCCACTTCTAGATGGATCACATTCACTTCTTGGGTCACGTCATATCAAAGGCAGGAGTATCAGTGGACCCAGAGAAAGTGAGAGTTGTAGTTTCCTGGGAGCAGCTGAAGAATTCCCTAGAGGTACGGAGCTTCCTAGGGCAGACTGGATACTACAGATGCTTCATTTAGGACTTTTCTCGCCTATCATCACCTTTGACAGGTCTTACCAAGAAGGGGGAGAAGTTCTTCTGGTCAAATTCTTGTGAGTCAGCCTTTCAGGAGCTGAAAGGGAGGTTGACGTCAGCACCGATACTAGTGTTGTCGGGGCCAGTAAAGAAATACACTGTTTACAGTGATTCTTCAGGAATCGGGATGGGAGTTGTGCTTATGCAGGGGGGATGGAGTCATTGAGTACAGGTCTCGGCAGTTGAGGCCACATGAGAGGAACTACCCGATGCAAGATCTAGAGTTGGTAGCTGTTGTTCATGCCTTACACTGTTGGAGACACTCTCTGCTGGGGGAACACTTTGTGGTCTTCACTGGCCACAAGAGTCTCAAGTATATTTTCACTCAGTGTGATCTGAATCTGAGGCAGTGTAGGTGGGTTGAGTATCTATAGTCTTTTTATTTCGATCTTGCCTATACATTGGGGAAAGGAAACGCAGTGGAAAATTCATTGAGCAGGAGAACTCAGATTCAAGCAGTTCAAGAGGCCAGCAGCGAGTAGCAGCTGATGGATCTATTCTCTGAGATGCATCTAGAGGTTCATGACAGACAGTGATAGATCTTCATATCTTCTGTAGCTGTTACCTCTACACTTCTTGATCGAGTATGGATGCGGCAACAATGAGACTCATAAGGCTTAGTCCTGTGGGAGAGTGTGTCAGGAGAGGTCCCTCTTCCTAGATGGACAGTGGGAGAGGATGAGATCTTACGTTTCCATGGATGCGTATGGGTGCCAGCAGACATACGCAAGGAGCTAATGCAGTATTTTCATTCCTCAGTTTGGGAAGTTCATCCTGGCGTCACCAAGATGTACCGGGATCTTCATTTCCAGTACTAGTGGCCAGGTATGAAGAAGGATGTTGCTGGTTTTGTCATGAGATGTTCTACTTGTCAGTAGGTGAAGGCAGAGCATCAATGACTAGTAGGCCTTTTACAGCAGTTACCCATTCTAGAGTGGAAGTGGAACGATGTCACGATGGACTTTGTGACTGGGTTGCCGAGGTCGACTCAAGGGAACAATGTTGTTTGGGTTGTCGTCAACAGGCTTACGAAGGTTGCACACTTATTATTGATTAAGGAGACCTTCAGCGTTGATGATCTGGGATGAATTTACATCCGAGATATCATTCGTATGCATTGGGTTACACACTCCATTGTTTCAGACAGGGATGTGTGCTTTATCTCTCGGTTCTGGAAGGGACTTCCGAAGGCCTTAGGTACACAGGTACTTTTGAGTACAACATACCATCCCCAGACTGATGGCCAGTCCGAGCGCACGATCCAGGTGCTTGAGGATATGATCTGAGCTTGCATCCTAGACTTTGGCGGTTCTTGGGAGAAGCATATCCCTCTGGTGGAGTTTTCCTATAACAACAGTTTCCAGGAAACCATTCAGATGGAACCATACGAGGCTTTGTACGGTAGGCCAACCCGATCACCCTTATGCTGGCTAGAGGCAGGAGAGACATCTTTGTTGGGACCTCGTCTCGTTCATGAGACCTCAGAACAGATATAGTTGATTCGAAAGAGGATGGCTACGACACAGTCTCGACTGAAGTCTTATGCTGATCAGCGGAGACGACCTCTGGAGTTTGAGGTCAGAGATCAGGTTTTCCTACGTGGCGCACTGAGGTTGGGACACAAGAGGATTCAGAGATAGGGTAAGCTTTCACTGCGGTATGTCGGGCCATTTGAGGTCTTAGAGAGAGTGGGACCAATCGCTTATCAGTTGCAGCTACCTCAGAGGTATCGGTCCAGGCACGACATCTTCCACGTCTCTCTGCTCCGACAATACTTTTTAGACCCATCTCATGTCTTTCAACCTGAGGAGGTTGAACTTGAAGATGATGCGTCGTTCGAGGAGCATCCTATCCGGATTGTCGATCACAGTACGAAGGTTCTCTGTGGGCGGTCTGTTCCTCTGGTACGAGTGCTATAGAAACACGGGAAAGTAGAGGAAGAATTTCTTTAAGGTGGGAAGTTTGTAAGAACCCAGATCTTCGTTCGGGTATGTTTTTCCTTTTTTCTGGAGTTTTTAAGAAAAATGAATTTTCTGGAAATTTTCAAAGTACACGCCATGTACTTTCCGAGTACACGTCGGGTACTCAGATCCGGCTCGAAGCCGTGTGCTGGTTGTGCCCGAACCACACACACGGTGTGTAGGGGTGACGTGGAGGCCGATTTTAGCGGAGTACGAAAATGACCCAATACACACCGATTACTCTAAAAGTACACGCTGTTTACTCTCAAAGTACACGCCATGTACTTTTTTTTCATTAAACGGACCGGGGTCCCGCCTAACCCCCAATTTCATCTTCTTCTCCAGTTTCCATCCGTCGGAAGCGACCCGTATGGCCAAATATTCCCTGAGCTCCCACCTCGACGTTCGTTCTCCGATTCGAGCATGATCAATTGTGTTGGAAGCGCAGCGGTGAGTTCTTCCTTCTTCCTGAGCCTTGTTTCTTGATTCCTCCTTGTTTTCAAGATATCATAGGTTGAGCGTTTTGTGCGTTTTCTCAGATCTACGTCATTCTAAGGGGAATCTGTCGTCGTGGTTCACATATATTGATCTCCTAAGATCGAGGTAGGTGATTTGTGCCTTTCGATATAACGTTGATGGATATTTTGTGAAAATTCCACCAATACCCTTGAACAGGGTATTGCGTGTTCCTGTTTTTCCCTTGTTGTATTAACTGCTTTGCTTGATTGGTAGAGTAGATGTTTTTCCTGTGAATATGGTATCTTTACTGTACCTTGAATGTTTGCCATGCTTGTTCTACCTGTTTGATGTTTTTCCAGTTTCCATGCCTAGTTGTAGGATTGTGTACTGCTTCCTTGTTTTTCTACTAAGCCTTAGTTGATAGCCAAGTATTTTTTGAGGTTACATGGATGATGTACATGCGCGCTGAGCATGTTTAGTTTCACTCAGGACTATGCGAACCTATAGTAGTAGACCAAAGGAAGAATTGATGGAAGGGATTCTCCAGAGTGTCTTTTAATTACGATATGAAACCACAGGGGAAATTGACGTTGAGTGCTTCCTCAGAGTGTATGTAGTTCCTCGACGCGGGCCATAGGGGGAATAGACATTAAGTGCTTCCCCAGAGAGACTTTAGCACGATACGAGACTTTAGGGGGAATTGACGGTGAGTGCTTCCCCAAGGAGTCTATTTATTTTCAGAACTAAATCAGAGCAGTGAGACTGTGTGTGCCTCCTAGAGGGTTGCTGGTGCTTATAGGTTGAACCATAGGGGTTAGGCTGTGATAGCTACCTAGAGGGTTACCTGTTTTCTTCTTGTTGTTAGCTGCTTACTTGTGTACTTTATTTGTTAGAACTATGGATTATAGCTGCTTGTGCTTTCCTGTTTACTGCTTCTTGTTTTATTACTTGCCTTGTATTCATTGACTGTTAGGCAAAAATCATTGGGTGATTGTCTACTGGGATTGTATCTCAAACCCTGTTTGGTTCATGATTTTGGGCCCAATCAGACTATGTTACTACAGGTATAGATAAGGAAAAGTGCTCTTCTACTTCAGGATCTTGATTGCGCTGGAGCTAGAGAGCATGGGACCGAGCCAGGGCTCGCGATGCTGAGGAGTTTATTTTGTTTTTCTTTTGCACTTGTTTTCAGTTGTATTCCAGCATGTTGTTGTGTTGCTTCTTTCTATAGATACTTGTACTTGTTGCATCATTGTTATCATTTCTATATATTCATTGCTTCCGCTGGTTGGTTTCTGCTGTTATGAATATTGTTACTACTTCCGCTGTTGACTATTGTTTTTCACTCTATACCTTACCGAATGAGGGAATAGTTTCTCCACCGACTCATCAAGGCCCTCACTGCTAGTCGGCAGCCTCTGGCGTTCGGGGAACCGCGCTTGAGGTCACGTGGTGAACCGGGTACGAGGCACCAGTGGAGGGGCTCCAGATTAGGGTCATTACACATCAACTTTCACGAAGTCTAGAGTTGATGTATCCCTATGTTTTGTCTTGTCAATAGAAACTCAACGCAATAGACGGTGCGTCAATCGGACGACCAGTCTGAGAGATATTAGTTTTTCCGTCCTAGGGGCCCGGTAAGAAATACACTCGTTTCTAACCTGGATGATGTCCAAATTCATCCGAAACTCACTTAGAGTATCGAAAATGTACCATCTCATCTAATGAGTTCTAGTTCTGCAAACGGCGCGTTGATCGGACGCGTGATCTTTAAGTTATTCCCATTTAAGTGACTAACAGGCCCGACCCATTTAGCCTAGTGGGCCAACGGGTCGGGTTAACCCAATTTGACGGGTCCGACCCAACAAGGGTGTCGGACCGGTCTGAAGGAATATGCAACTGGGCCTGGCGGGGCACGGCACGGCTGGCCGAGCGGCTCAGTCGAATGCCGAGTGGGTTGCAGGGGGGGCGCCCCCTGGTTGTCTGCACCGGCGGCGCTAAGCGGTGCCGTCCTTCCCCAAACCGGCCGACTAGATGGGCCGATCATCTGCGCATGCGGCCCGCATGGGCAGGCCACTGGTCTTCAACCACGGAACCCTCCTAGCTCCGCGGTCCAGCTCCACCCGACCAGCTGATGGGCCGACCGATTCCTTAGCACCGTGCCTTCCTGGCACCACAGTTTTCCTTCACCCGACCGGTTCTTCCTCTGAAGCATCACGTGTAGCGGGTCGCAGTTCCTCCCGCACAACCGGTGCGACGATGCAATTTTCCTTTTCCATGCTTTCTGCACGGCGTGACGGAATCGTGCTTCCTCCACCATCAATTTCCAATTCTAAAATAATAAACGATAACAACGGAGGGTTGTTGGGCCGTGTTCGTTCGGACCGCACCCTCCGCGTAAAACGATAGCAATCAGCCATATTTAAACAAATATTTCCAATGAGTATAGGGTACGTAAAAATACACTTTAAAGATTAAACCCCTACCTCAACAAAAGATATTGAACGTCGGGCGTCGCGGAAGACGGCGTCGCGGGGTGAGGTTCCGTAAGCAATGACGGAGTGCGCCCGAGGAGGAAGTGGCGTCTCCCCATTTGTCACCGATAGAATATTATAAGGCGAGACTTCATTGGCATGATCCTGCATTAGATTCTACTCCCTTGTCGCGGAGGAAGAAGTGGATGGAGAATCCAGGGTCGCCAAGTCGATGTTCTTTGTCGGAGAGTTGGCGTTCTTCAACAAAGGAGATGATGTGTTCTTCAAAACTCAAGAGCTCTCTCCCCAAAATATCAACACAACAAGCCAACCCAAATATAAAATAATGTCACCCGTCCTCAGGGCCCATTCCATGACTACCCAAGACTGCCTTCCATAGGCTAGGGGCTGCCGACTATCACCAAAGGCGTAAATCCCGATAAAAAGGGAAGGCATTGCCTTTATATAAATAAATAAACACAATAGAGTATGAAATCTAGAGTAAACACAAAGTAAACTGAGTACAAAAGTAAGTGATGGTAAGTAAATGGGCTAGTATACAAACCCAACTAAAGGTATTGTACAACTGAGAATGAAATTACAACAATTGAAAAGTAAAGAAGCTGCCACCGAGTCGTCCTCTGGAAATCCCACCTGAAGGGTGGGTACAGATCATCTCCTTAGCTCCTCGAGTCTGTTAGTCCGCTCCGTGTACGTCCCTCATGATAGTCCACCTCTGGATACCATCCTGCTCAACGAGCCTCAACCACGATCAGCGTTGTCCGTCATCTGCAACCAACACAACGTAGTGTGGGCATAGCCCGTGCAGGGGTGAGTATACGATACTCAGTAGGGACCCCGAGACCCCCAAAGGTCTCCCAGAATCCATGAAGGATAAACCACAAAGGAAGGATACAATAACGAAGTATCAACTGACTCTACTTAGTTATATTCCCATACATATACCTAAGTCATCAATTACTGTTTCGCTCCAAATCTCGAGCCCAAGTACAAAACAGTCCACACAGGAATGAAGTTAGTCACATCGATGATAATGATTGAAGAACAAGACTCAGCCCACACAGGTATACTACTCACGAAGAGGGGTGGAGATGATAGATGTATCCTTTAAATCATCTCCCCTACCAAACCCATTTAGGATCCAAGTACAGAATTCATAGCTGTCGAACCCACGTAGGATCCAAGTACAGTAATCGTTGCTGCCGAACCCATGTAGGATCCAAGTACAGTCGTCATCACTGCCGAACCCACAGAGGATCCAAGTATAGTCAGCCCTGCTGCCGAACCCACGTAGGATCCAAATACAGTCGTCATCATTGTCACAGTCGCTGCCAGCTCTAAGGTTCCCGCACACAGCACGCTCGATTCCGGGACGGTCCGCTCCAGGAGCCAAGGGGGTCGATACATCAACTATCACGAAGTCTAGATTTGATGTATCCCAAAGTTCTGTCTCATCAATAGTAACTCAACGCAACAGATGGCGCATCAATCGGACGCCCGGTCTGAGAGATATTGGCTTTTCCGTCCCAGGGGCCCTGTTAGAAATACGCTCGTTTCTAACCCATATGATATCCAAATTCATCCAAAACTCACTTAGAGTATCGCAAAAGGATCGTCTCATCGAAAGAGTCCCATTGTAGCAGACGACGCGTTGATCGGACGAGCGGTCATTAAGTTATTCCCGTTTAAGTGATTAACAGGCCCGACCCGTTTATCCTAGTGGGTTGAAAGGTCGGGTTAACCCAGTTTGACGGGTCCGACCCAGAAGGGGTGTCGGACCGGTCTGAAGAAAATACACAACTCGGCCCGAAGGGGCGTGTCCTGGCCCGAAGTGGCGCGGCCCGGCTCCACACGGCCGGCTCAGCCGGCTGGCCGAGCGAGTTCCAAGGTGTGGGGTGGGGGGGGGGGGGGGGTTGGGCCGGGTCGGGCCAGCCGTAGTCCGCATGGGTCGGGCCGACCGCACGGGTCGGGCCGGCCTCGCCCTACCGGGCTGGGCCGGGCTGGACCCGGACCCGAGTCGAGTCGACCCGGTTCGGGCCGACCCAGGGGGTGATGGGCCAGGTCGGACGGGGCCCGGACCCCCTATTTTCGGATCATTTCGATTAAACAGATATATCTTGAGATACAGACCTCCGATCGATGCACCATTAGTTGTGTATAATTCCTTGGAATGACACGGTCGTTTCAGTATATTACTCTTGATGTTTTGGCGATGTTTGGTTATGGCAGGGTTGGTTCGAACCCGAAACCAACCGGGCCCTTGGAGCGGAAACACTTATAACTTAAGGATCGGACGTCCGAATGATGTTCCATCAACTACGTTGAATTCCTCTTGGTGAGATGGTTCTTCTGTATTACTCAACATGAGGTTTGGATGCATATGGAGTACAATTGGGTTGGTTTTACCTTAAAAACCAATCGGGCCCCTAGAACAGAAAAGCCAATAACTCTCAGACCGGGCGTCTGATTGACGCGTCGTCTGTCGCATTGAGTTCCTATTGAAGAGAAGGAACTTCGAAATACATCAACTCTAGAATTCATGATAGTTGATGTATCTACCCCCTTGGCTCGTGGAGCGGACCCTCCCGGAATCGAGCGTGCTGTGTGCGGGAACCCTAGAGCTGGCTGAGACTGCGACGACTGTACTTGGATCCTCCGTGGGTTCGACAACGATGAAGACTGTACATGGATCCTACGTGGGTTCGATAGAGATGGTTACTGTACTTGAATCCTATGTGGGTTCGTCAGCGATGGTTATTGTACTTGGATCCTACGTGGGTTCGGCAGCAAAGACTTCTATACTTGGATGCTACGTGGGTTCGGTAGGGGAGATGATTCAGAGGCTACATATATCATCTCTACCCCTCTTCGTGAGTAGTATACCTATGTGATCTGAGTCTTGACTTTCAATCATTATCATCGAAGTGATTGAATTGCTTTCATGTGTAGACAGGGTTGTGATTTCCTGTGTGGACTAGGTTGTGCTTTCCTATGTGGACTGGGTTGTACTTGGGCTCGTGAGTTGGTGTCGAACTGGAATTGATGACTTAGGTATATGTATGGGCATATACCTAAGTATAGTTGGATGATACTTCGTGTTTCTATCTTTACATTGTGGTTTATACTCTTTGGATTCTGGGAGACCTTCGGGGTCTCGGGGTCCCTACTGAGTATCGTATACTCACCCTGGACGGGCAATGCCCGCACTACGTTTTTTTGCTTGTAGACGATGGAAAGCACTGATCATGGTCAAGGCTTGTGGAGATGGATGATATCTGGAGGTGGATCACCTGGTGGGACGTACACGGAGTGGACGATCGGACCTGAGGTACTGAAGAGACTATCTGTACCCACCCTTCAGGTGGGATTCCCGGAGGATGACTTGGTGGTTGCTTCTTTACTTTTCAGTTGTTGTACTTTCTTTCTCAGTCGTACTATACTTTCAGTTGGGTTTGTATACTGGCCCATTTACTTTCCAACACTTAATTTTGTACTCCGTTTACTTTGTGTTTACTTTAGCTTGCGTACTCTGTTGTGTTTGATTACTTATATAAAGGAAATGCCTTCCCTTTTTATCTGGATTTACACCTTTGGTGCTAGTTGCCAGCTCCTGACCTATGGAAGGCGGGCTTGGGGTAGTCACGACATGGGCCCCGAGGACGGGTCGTGACAAATTGGTATCAAAGGTAAGTCTAGCAGACTCTTGAGTGATCTACTGCACTCTATTATGCATTATTCCATCATTTTCTTCCTGGGATTTCCTTTTCTCTGACGAAGGAAAAGCACATCTCGACGTTGTAGATAAACCACAACCTTTTTGCCTAATACCGCCATTCTTTGTATGAACTGTGGTTGCCCAGTCCATACCCAAACTAATGTCGAAAGGCCTCGATAGTGCCACCAAGAGGTTCCAACCGAAACTCTCGCCTCAAGGGTCAGATTACACCGTCGGTGTAAGTGTGATTATCGAGTCTCCTCCCAAAGGTATCTCCAGACGTGAGGGTCAAGTCAACGGTTTAACCGGAAACTCTAGGTCTGGAACAAGATTCGTGGAAGGTAGGAATGATTGGTATGTATGTCTATTGGTACGAAAGCTAGTAGTAGACACAAACCGTACCTCGAATCATTACTAGAGCCCTTGGGTCACACTCTTTGACCGCATGCAGCTATTCTCTTCACCTGCCCTCCAGCTCCCTGAGCCTAGCAGGGACTACAAGGTGGGTGGTTGTAACATGTCGAAATGTTCACCACCTCTTGATGCTCTCCTAGCTCTACTTCCACGTCTACTACCCTGAAGATTCATCTTTCCATAAAACTTCCTATTCTTGTAACATTCTACACGCTCAAGTCTCTAAGACTAGCGTCAGCTTCATGATTTACAACTGCTAACAATCACTGGCTATATCCGCTCATCCAATGAACATTCAACCACAAAAGTTCTCTCTAGCACTCTAACATAAGTATGAATTCATAGAGGATGAGAAATTGTAGCATGGATATCCTTAAACACACCTCACTCAGAGGTCCGAGCTCTAAAGCACTGATTGAATCATATTCATCGAGTACCAGGAATGATCGGTATGCCTCGATGAATACTCAGCTACCGACATGTCATCCTGTCGAAGCTGTATAAGCTCTAGAAAACTCTCATCCACCACCTCAATCCAGTCCTTAGCCTCTTGTGGGTTAGGCTCACCTTGGAACTTGAGGGATATCTGGTGCTGAATGAAATGTAAGGCTCTAAGCCTACAACTGTCCTCTACCGGTACCGCCAGTAGTGTCTGCTGACCAACGAGCAGTGATATAGTTGGCACACTTCCCAAAGGTTCCATCTTGGAAAAATGTCCAAGTACTGAAACCTCATCACTATGCGGACCATCCTCATGGTCACTCACTGGAAAAAAAATTAGTATCTTAGATCAACATCTGTTCTACTAGTGTCTCAACAAGGTGGAAAAATCCAGTAATCGCCTCCATCCGGTCCTGTGATGCCTGGGAATCTGTCTCTCCACAAAATCTCGGAGGCCTCTGCTGCTGGAACTCATGCAACGTGCTCAGTCGGCGTGCACCGTCCACCAAAGCGGCTGGTAGAATTTGCTTCCCAATGGGTGGTGGTGATGTGGTACACCACCCGAAGGTGCCAACATAGTAAAAGGGCCCTGTACAGGAGCTTCATCGCTCGGTGGGCCATCATCGTTTACTCTCTCTCGGGAACCCTAGCTGGCTGTCTACACAGCGACATCCAGATAAAAAATTGGTGCGCCATGATTAATACAATATACCTGGTGAGCTGACACAAAGTAGTAACAAAGAAAACTCTTGAAACACACATGCAATCAATGTTTTCGAGCACTGAGTCGGAAATCATAAGTCAAGGTCCTGGTGTATGGATACGTTGGTCTCCTCACGAATTTTTCAAGACCCATCCTCGGGGCCTGTGCCCTGACTATCCCAAGCCCGCCTTCCATTGTCCAGGGGCTGGCGACTAGCACCAAAGGCGAAAATCCTGATAAAAGGGAAGGCAATGCATTTATATAAGTAAACAAACACAACAGAGTACGCAAGCTAAAGTAAAAACTAAGTAAACTGAGTACAAATGTATGTTCTGGAAAGTAAATGGGCCACAATATAAACCCGACTGAAAGTATAGTACAATAGAAATGAAAGAACAGCTGCAGTAAAGTAAACCAGCAACCACTGAATTTCCCTCCGGATATCCCACCTAAAGGGTTGGTACGAATGATCTCCTCAGCTCCTCACGTCCGGTCGTCCGCTCCGTGTATGTCCCACCAAGTGGTCCACCTCCAGGTATCGTCCCGCTCAACAGGACTCCACCGCGATCAGTGTTGTCTGTCATCTGCATCCAACACAATGTAGTGTGGTCATAGCCCGTGCAGGGGTGAGTATACAATACTCAGTAGGGACCTCGAGACCCCCGAAGGTCTCCCAGAATCCACAAAGTATAAACCACAAACGAAAGATACAAACAAAATGTATGAACCAAATATACTTAGGTATCTTCCCATACATATACCTAAGTCATCAATTCCAGTTCGGCTCCAACTCACCAGCCCAAGTACAACCCATTACACACAGGAAAGAACAACCCAGTCCACACGGCAAAGAAAGTCAAACACATTGATGATAATGACTGAAAGTCAAGACTCAACTCACACAGGTATAATACTCACGAAGAGGGGTGGAGATGATTAAATGTAGCCTATGAATCATCTCCTCTATCGAACCCACATAGGATCCAAGTACAGAAGTCGTTGTTGCCGAACCCACATAGGATCCAAGTACAGTCATATTCACTGCCGAACACATGAAGGATCCATGTACAGTTGTCATCGTTGCCAAACCCAAGGAGGATCCAAGTACAGTCGTCATCCCTGCCGAACCTAGGGAGGATCCATGTACAGTCCTTATCACTATCGAACCCACGGAGGATCCAAGTACAGTCGTCATCGCTGCCGAACCCACGGAGGATCCAAGTATAGTTTTCATTGCTGCCAAACCCACGGAGGATCCAAGTACAGTCATCGTCGTCGTCGTCGCAGCCAGCTCTAGGGTTCCCGCACACAGCACGCTAGATTCCAGGAGGGTCCACTTCACAAGCCAAGGGGTCGATACATCAAATATCACAATGTCCAGAGATGATGAATCTCAATTTTCCGTCTCGTCAATAAAAACTCGATGCGACAGACGGCGTGTCAATCAGACGCCTGGTCTGAGAGTTATTGGCTTTTCCTTCCCAGGGGCTCGGTTGGTTTTTAAGCTAAAACCATCCCGACCATACTCAAGCTACGTCCAAAACTAAATTGGAGTAAGCCAAAAGAACTGTCTCACCAAGAGGAATTCAACGTAGTTGACGGTACGCCATTCAGACATCTATTCCTTAAGTTATAAGAGTTTCCGCTCCAAGGGCCCGGTTGGTTTCGGGTTCAAACCAACCCGACCATACCCAAACTTCGCCGAAACCTCTAGTGTAATATACCAAATAGACCAAATCATTCCAAGGAATCATACACAACTTAAGGTGCATCTATCGGAGGTCTGTAGCTCAAGATATATCGGTTTAACCGAAACGTTTTGAAAATAGGGCACCGATGAACCCACGGTAGGCGGGCTTGGGGTAGTCATGACGTCGTCGCGCCGAGCTGGGAATGTGGCGAAGGGAACCGGCACCGTTGCACCGGTTGTGCGGGAATAACCGCGGCCCTCTACATGGGCCGCTTCGGCGGAGGAACCGGCCGTCACATCGGTCGGTCGGGCGGAGCTGGACCGCGGCGCCGGGAGGGCGCCGCGCTGGAAGACCAGCGGCCCGCCCATGCGGGCCGCGTGCACAGAAGACCGGCCCGTCTAGCTAGCCAGTTTGGTGAAGGGCGGTGCAGACAGTGCGGAAAACAGGGGGGGCCTTGGAACCCGCTCGGCCGGCCGGGCCAAGCCGGGCCGCTCTCAGTCGGGTCGTCCCCCCTTCGGGATTAGTTGTGAATTTTTTCGGACCGGTCCGACACACCTGTTGGGTCGGACCCGTCAAAATGGGTCAACCCGACCCGTCGACCCACTAGGCTAAATGGGTCGGGCCCGTTATTCACTTAAACGTGAATAACTTAAGGATTGCACGTCTGATCGACGCGCCGTCTGTGGCACTGGGACTCTTTCGATGAGACGGTACATTTTCTATACTCTATGTGAGTTTCAGATGAATTTGGATATCAGTCGGGTTAGAAACGAGCATATTTCTAACCAGGCCCTTGGGACGGAAAAGCCTTTATCTCTCAGACCGGGCGTCCGATTGACGCGCCATCTATTGCGTTGAGTTCCTTTTGACGAGACGAAACTTCGGGATACATCAACTCTAGACTTCGTGACAGTTCATGTATCGACCACCCATGGCTCGAGGAGTGGACCCTCCCAGAATCGAGCGTGCTGTGTGCCGGAACCCTAGATCTGGCTGCGACTGCGACGTCGATGACGACTGTACTTGGATCCTACGTTTGTTCAGTAGCGATGGTTACTGTACTTGGATCCTACGTGGGTTCGACATCAAAGAATTCTGTACTTAGATCCTACGTGGATTCAGTAGGGAAGATGATTTAGAGGCTATATCTATCATCGCCACCCCTCTTCGTGAGTAGTATACATGTGTAAGCT
Source organism: Viscum album (assembly GCA_963277665.1). Taxonomy (NCBI): domain Eukaryota; kingdom Viridiplantae; phylum Streptophyta; class Magnoliopsida; order Santalales; family Viscaceae; genus Viscum; species Viscum album. Next base: position 1,964,733,829 of record OY728163.1, on the reverse strand, counting down.
GAGTCTTGATTTTCAATCATTATCATCGATGTGATTGACTTGATTTCCTGTGTTGACTGGGGTGTGATTTCTTTTGTGGACTGGGTTGTACTTGGGCTCGTGAGTTGGAGCCAAACTGGAATTGATGACTTAGGTATATGTATGGGCATATACCTAAGTAGAGTTGGTTGATACTTCGTGTTTGTATCTTTCCTTTGTGGTTTATCCTTTGTGGATTCTGGGAGACCATCGGGGGTCTCAGGGTCCCTACTATGTATCGTATACTCACCCATGCATGGACTATGCCCGCACTATGTTATGTTGGATGCAGACGAAAGACAGCACTGATCTAGGTGGAGTCTTGTAGAGCGGGACGGTACCTGGAGGTGGACCACTTGGAAGGACATAAACGGTGCAGACGGCCAGACCAGAGGAGATGAGGAGACCATCTGTACCCTCCCTTCAGGTGGGATATCCGGAGGACGACTCAGTGGTTGCTGGTTTACTTTAATACAGCTGTTCTTTCTTTACTGTTGTACTTTACTTTCAGTTGGGTTTGTATTCTGGCCCATTTACTTTCCAACACTAACTTTTTTACTCATTTACTTAGTGTTTACTTCATCTTGCATACTCTGTTGTGTTTGTTTACTTATATAAAGGCAATGCCTTCCCTTTTTTTTGGGATTTTCGCCTTTGGTGCTAGTTGCTAGCCCCTGACCTATGGAAGGCGGTCTTGGGGTAGTCATGAAATGGGAACCCTAGAGTTGGCTGCGACTGCGATGACTACCGTGCTATGTATCTTCCTCGGAATTGAAATCCGAGGGCACTGATGAACTCGCAGTATCGGTAATTGCTTAAGAGAACTTTTACCATAGATGCGTTTGCTCGGGAGGTAAAATTAAAATTTGTAGATTAAATGAGAAGTGAATAAAATTGTGGGACAATTTTATTTTATTATATTAATTTGTTATATCCAACATGGGGGAGTTCGGATGGGACCCACAAGCTTCGAACTACCCATGTAAAAATATTTGTGAGGTGGGGTCCACACGAGCCCCAACCTTTCACATTCCCATAACTCTCTCTTAACTCTCATAAAACTCCCCCTTTAAAATTGACAACTTCCATAATTTAATGTGGACCATTCCTCTCTACCTCTAACATCATTAAAACTTTCCAACACACACACCTTAATTAATTAATTAAAACTCTTTCATTAATTAATTAAGTGTTTGATTTTGTATTTTGAAATGCTTGGCTTTTTTAATTAAAATAAGGCGTGACATTATTTTATTTTTTGGTTGGCTTTATGTGTTGAGATTTTGGGGAGAGAGCTCTTGAGTTTCAAAGAATGCTTTATCTCCTTTTTTGAAGAATGCCAACTCTCTGACGAAGAACATCGACTCAGTGACCCCAGATTCTCCATCCACTTCTTCCTCCATGACAATGGAGGAGACACTGACACATGATCTCACCAATGACGTCTCGCCTTATAATCTACTCTCTGTGAAAAATTGGTATCAGAGGAGTCGGTTCTACCACAAAATTTAGGACTCTGATATTTTATTTCAGTGAAGAAAAAGTGTTAAAGCGTATTGAGTGTGGTTATCAGTCTAGGGAGTCCAATGTTGGTGCGGTGACCGAGGTATCCATACACCAGGACCCTGACTTCTGATTTCTGACTCAGTGCACAAAAAAATTGATTGCATGTGTGTTTAAAATTTTTTCTTTGTGATTAATTTTTTTCATCTCACCAGGTATACTGTTTGACCGTGGCGCACCTGTTTCATTTTAGGATGGCCCATGAAGGCAGCCAGCTAGGGTTCCGAGCTTTGGGCGAGATGGCAGTCCACCGAGCGACGAGGCCTTGGTGTAGGGCTCCATTATAGCGGAGGCACCAGCGGTACCTCTACCTATTGGGCCACTAATATCGCTGGCCCTAGCAGCGGTGGGTGCATGCTGCCTTAGTGCGCTGCACAAGTTTCTGCGACAGAGGCCGCCCCAGTTCCATGGAGAGACGGACCCTCAAGCAGCCAAGGATTGTATGGAGGATATCGTCCGAGTCTTAAGATGGTTATGGGTTTATTATTGAATGTGTATGTTTACATACCTCGTTCTCATTAAAAATCGTTGTTAAATATGGTCGATTGATATCGTTTTACACGGATGGTGCATGCCGAATGAACACGGCCCGACAACTCTCCGTTGTTCTCATTTGTTAATTTAGAATTGGAAATTGATGGCAGAGGAAGCATGACGATGTCACTCTGTGTCGGGAACGTGCCAAAGGGAACCGGCGCCATCACACTGGTTGTGCCGGAAGAACCGCGACCCGCTACATGGGCCGCTATGGCGGAGGAACCGGACAGCCCGTCGGCCGGCCGGGTTGAGTTGGACCACGATGCCGGGAGGGTGCCATGCTGGAATACCGGCAGCCCACCCAGGCGGTCCGCGTGCACAGATGACCGGTCGGTCAAGCCGGACGGTTTCGGGAAGGGAGACGCCGGGCCGGGATGACGACTGTATTTGGATCCTATGTGGGTTCGTCAGCGAGGACGACTGTACTTGGATACTCCATGGGTTAGGCAGTGATGACGACTGTAATTGGATCCTACATGGGTTCGGCAGCGATGGTTACTGTACTTGGATCCTACGTGGGTTTGATAATGACCTCTTCAGTACTTGGATCCTACGTGGGTTCGGCAGGGAATATGATTCATAGGCTACGTCTATCATCTCCACCCCTCTTTGTGAGTAGTATACATGTGTGGGATGAGTCTTGATTTTAAATCATTATCATCGTTTTGATTGACTTGATTTCCCATGTGGACTAGGTTGTGCTTTCATGTGTGGACTGGGTTGTACTTGTGCTCATGAGTTGGAGCCGAATTGAAATTGATGACTTAGGTATATGTATGGGAATATATCTAAGTAGAGTTGTTTGATACTTCGTGTTTGTATCTTTCCTATGTGGTTTATCATTTGTGTATTCTGGGTGACCTTTGGGGGTCTTGGGGTCCCTACTGAGTATCGTATACTCACCCCTTCACGGGAAATGCTCGCACTACATTGTGTTGGTTGCAGACAACGGACATCACTGATCGTGGTCGAGGCTTGTGGAGCTGGAGGGTATCCGGAGGTGGATCACCTGGCGGGACATACATAGAGCGGACGGATGGTCCCGAGGTACCGACGAGACTATCTATACCCACCCTTCAGGTGGGATTCCCGGAGGATGACTTGGTGGTTGCTGCTTTACTTTTTAGTTGATGTTCTTTCTTTCTCAGTTGTACTGTACTTTCAGTTGTGTTTGTATACTGGCCCATTTAAGTTCCATCACTTACTTTTTTACTCAGTTTACTTTGTGTTTACTTCAGCTTGCATACTCTATTATGGTTTTTAGTTATTTTATGGGTTTTAGGGTATTAATGGGTTTTGAGGAATTTATCAATTTTTTTTATGTTTTTTGTGTAATTATTTTTTTTAGACTTTTACAGTTTTATTTGTGATTTTAAAGGGTTTTATGGGTATTTATGTTTTTAAGGATTTTTAGGTATTTTAGTTTTTTATTGTTTTTAGAGTCTAGAGATTTTTATGTGTTTTTTGGTTTTTTGGGATTTTAGTGTTTTTTGGGGATTCCAATGTTTTTTGTTTTTTATGGTTTTCAATGGGGTGTTCAAGTTTTTTTGGTTTTTGATCATTTTCAGGTAATTTATGGGTTTTTATAATTTTTATGGCTTTTGGGGTGTTTAGTGATTTTTATATTTTTATGTTTTTAGGGTTTTGTAGGGGTTTTATTTTTAGTTAATGTTTTTTACAGTTTTTTGTGTTTTAGTGTTTTAAAGGATCTTTATATTTTTTAAAATTTTAATAAGATTAACGGGTTTTTAGAGTTTTAGTGAGTTTTTATGTGTTTTTTGGGGATTTAGGGTATTTAATGGTTTTTAGAGGTTTTAGGGTTTTTAGGGGGTTATGTGATTTTATGGGGTTTAACTTTATTGGGTTATTTAGGGGTTTTAATTTATATTATGGTTTTATGGTTTTATTATGGTTTTTCAGGGTTTTTAGGGTTTTTTACGCAATATATATTTTTAGGGATTTTTACAATTTTTAGGGGTTTTTAGGGTTTTCAGGTATTCTGATGGGTTTTTTAGTTTTTAGGTCCTAAAAGTTGTTTAAGATTCATTCAAATAAAATTAGGGGATTAAAGGGTTTCTAATGTTTTTAGTAGGACTTATGAGTTTTTATGGTCTTTAAGTGGTTTTAAAGTTTGTAGGGGGTTTATGTGTTTTAGGGTATTATAGTTTTGAAGATTTTTAGTGGTTTTTTTATGTTTTTATTGTTTTCTAATTAATTTTCATGGGATTTATATTATTTTTTGTTTGTAGGTATTTTATGTAATTTTTTTAGTTATTTATTTATTTTTAGGGTTTTATATAAATTGATTGGATTTTGGGATTTTTTGGTTTTTTAGACTTTTATGGGTTGTTTGCGTTTTTAGAGAATTTTGTAGTTTTTTAGGGTTTTATGATTTTTTTTGTTTTTTAAGGTTTTTAGGGTTTTAAAGTGTTTTTATTTTTTAGTGTATTTTTAGGGTTTTGTGGCTTTTTAGGGTTTTTATGGTTTTTATGGTTTTTTGGGGTTTTTATTGTTTTTAGGGATTTGGTTTTTAGAGTCATTATCGGGGTTTTTATGATTTTTAATGTTTTTTATGTTTTTAATAGTTATATGTGCTTTTAATGTTTTCTAGTTTTCATTGGGGTTTTCTATATTTTTATGGTTTTTTACATTTTTAGGGTTATTAGGACTTTTTAGGGGGTTTTATGTTTTTTGGGGTTTCTTGGATTTTGACGGTTGTAGAGTTTTTATGGATTTGGGGGTTTAGGGTTTCTAGAAATTTAGGTTAATTAATTGTTTTTTTAATGTTTTATAGGGGTTTTCAATATTTGTAGGGTTTTTATGCTTTTAGGGATATTTAGTTATAGTTTTGTATTTTAATGGTTTCATAGGAATTTAGGTATTTTAAGGGTTTTGATGGATTTTTGAGTCTTTTGGGTTATTGTATTTTTTTTGAGGGATTTAAGGTTTTTTAAAAAATTTAAAATTTATCGCTATTTAATGAGTTTTTAGATTTTTTGGTGGGTTTTAGGTGTTTTATTATTTAAGATTTTTTTTATTTTTAGGTTGTTTTATGGTTTTATAGTTTTAAGATAATTTTAGGGTGTTTTAGGGGTTTTAGTATTTTTAGGAATTTTAGGGGTTTAAGTTGTTTTTATGCTTTTACGGTTATCTAGGGTTTTTGGTTTTTTTATCTTTTTATGGGATTATAGAGCTTTTTAAGAATTTTTATGGTTTATATGGTATTTATGGATTATGATATTTTTTAGGGTTTTAGGGGATTTTAGTTCTTTTAGTTTTTTAGGTATTTCATGACTTTTTAGGGTTTTAAGGTCTTCATAGGTATTTTCATGATTTTTAGGTTTTTTACAACTTTATTAATTTTTAGGTAATTTTTTGATTTTATTTTGCATTTTATGTGTTTTAGGGATTTTGAGAGTTTTTAGGGTTTTAAGGGATTTTATGGGTTTTTAGGGTTTTTTTAGTATTTATGGGTTTTATGATTTTTTGAGCATTCTAACATTTTAGAGGATTAAATGTTTTTTATTTTTAGTGGGTTTTAGTGTTTTTATTGGATTTTAGGGGGTTTTAAGTTATTTAGTGGGTTTTATTATTTTTAGGGGTTTCAGGATTTTGTATAGTTTTTAGGGTTTTTTTTCATTTTTTAGGATTTTTTGGGGTTTAATGTGTTTTTAGGAATTTATGGTCTTCTTATGGTTTTTTAGGGTTTTAATGTTTTTTTACTCCATTAGGTATTTTTAGTGGATTTTTTAGGATTTTTTTGGTTTTTAGGGATTTTAGGAATTTTGTGGGTTATTAAAGGGTTTCAGGGTTTTTTGGAGTTCTTATAGTTTTTTAATGTTTTAAGGGTTTTAGAGTTTTTTTAATTTTTTTGGGTTTATATGGGTTTTCAGGATTTAGATGTTTTTTGGAGGTTTTAGGGTTATTAAAGGGTTTTAAGGGTTTTCATGGGTTTTAGTGGTTTTATGGTCTTTTATAGTTTTTGGCTTTTTATGTTTTTAGGGGTTTTATGTGTTTTTAGAATTTTTAATGTTTCCATGTGGTTTTCATGGTTATTAGGGTTTTTATGTTTATAAAGTTTTTTTGTGTTTTTTTGAAAATTTTTATGGTTATGATGGTTTTTTGGTATTCTGAGGTGTTGTAGGGATTTTAGATTGATTCATTTTTTATGTTTTTTGGGGATTTAGGTTTTTAGGATTTTAGGTATTATTATTATTTTTTTGATTTTTCAAGTTTTTTTATTTTTAGGAATATTTGTGGTTTTTTGATATTTTTATTGTTTTTTGGGTTTTTGATATGTTGATGAATTTTTGGGGTTTTAGGGGTTTTAGGGTTTTATGTTTGCTGGGGTTGTTGAAACTCCTTATCAAGATAAAAAGATTATGAATAAGTCATCCAGATAATTCAGAGTCTTCAGATGAAGCTAAAGGAAGTAAGTGACATAAAAGTGAAAGGGACCTAAGCGGAGGAGATACACTGGGAACTTATGTGGCACCTTAATATCCATAAAATCAGCACATGTTATTCTTATACAGACCAATGGAAATCCCTTACATGACATAGCTACACAGAGAAGATATGAAGAAGAGTGACACAAAAAAATGATTTCTGTACCCCTACGCGGAGTAGCTACGCAGAAGAGCTATGCATCCGACCAATGCCGACAAACACATTCCAACCAACCACACTCCTTGACTATAAATAGGACCCTTGGGCTCCTCATTTGAGCACTGAGAAAGTTTTAAGAACTCTTGAATCTCCCTTTTCATAGCTCTTTCTCCCAGGTTCTCGAAATTTTCATAGGTAGCTATCTAAAACACGAGAGAAGTGGGAATTAGATGGGATAAGCACATTTTAAATCCTTTCAGAGTTTGAAACACTAAAAATCTTATTAATAATCCTTATTCTTTAAAGAAGAAGTTTCCCATGCAAGGCCTATTCTTTAAATGACCTTTGCAGGGCTCTTCCGAAGACACCAAAGGAGACTTGAGGTGTTTAGGTTTACATCTCACCCAAGTATTGTCTTCTTGGTAGTCCTTTTTAAAGATTTAATAGGATTGGTTCTCCTATGTGAAGAAATTTTTTTAGTCATCACTAGGACCTGCACGATACAATTATGCAACATATCTACATGGTGTACATACAAAACATACCTACATGGTTTATCAATGTTGCATTTCTACGCTCAGGGCCTACACATGTCACCATGTAACCCCTCTTCAAAGCCACACATGGTAGGGTATCTCCTTCCTTAGTTCCCTTATCTAAAGGGGTCTAAGTTGAAGCCTCCACCAAAACCTCTTGACTTGTCAAACCTTTGGTAAGGTCACACTAATGTTTCTCCTATTTGGGTTTGTATTTCTACAACTATAGGTTTCCCACATTTGTTTTCTAATGGAGTCATAATACTTGGAATTTTTTTAGGTTTTTATATCTACAGTCACATAGATCCTTACAATAGAGATAGTGTTCGAAAGTTCTTGGTCTTGGATTTTGGGAATGGAACTCTAAGCTCCCCATTTCTTCTCTAAGACCCGGAGCCTCTAGTTCCTAGTAGAAAGAGTGAGGGTCACACATGATTTTCCATTCAACAATGGAAAATTCTACCTCTCCTAGGATCTACATAGGGAATTCCTCCTGTAGTAAGTCCTTAGTATTTCTGCCCAGACATAATAACCATCATTTTCATTTCACATTGAACGGTTCACTAATCCACACACTCGCTGACCATCACCCTAGCTTCTTTTTCCAAAGGCCCTCCCTCTTCCATCAGTGGAAGAGAAAGTGTGTGGTTTGTTTAATCTTTCACATCCTATTTTTTCTATCAACGAGCATGACTCACATTGGATTAGAGAATTATGATAATCACCACATACACTCAATCCACTGCTCTTGAACTATGAGAAATCTGATTCCCAACATAATTGGGATACGTAAGAAGCCTTCATCAGGGCCTGATCTCATTGGATATCCTCTTCAAGAATCCAACCTCAATTCCCTTAATTAGAGAATAATCATAGTATTAAGCTCTGAAATAATCCCCCTAAATATCTTGAACGATGAAAAATATGATTCCCATTATAATTAGGATACATATGAAGCCTTAATCAGGGCCTGAGCTCATTGGGTATCCTCTTCAAGAATCCAACCTCAATTCCCTTATTCTAGGCATCCTCCTTAGAAATAATCCATTAATTGAGCCCCCCTAAATTTATTAAACTAGGATAAATCTAATTCCCACCATAATTAGTATATGTAGGAATCCCTCATCAGGTCCTGAGCTCATTAGATATCCCCTTCCAGAATCTAACCACAATTCCCACCATATGGGTTTTAAGGATTTTAATGATTTTTTTGGGTCATTATAGTTTTTATTATTTTTTGTTTTTTTTGGTTTTTTGAATTTATTTTATATATTTTAAGGTTTTTTAGAGTTTTTAATGTTTTTAGGGGATTAAAGGGTTTTTGGTCTTTGTTGTGTTTTTATGGGATTTCAATGATTTTTATGTTTTTCAGGAGGTTTTATAGTTTTTAAAGGTTTTATGCGTTTCTACAGTTTTTAACATCTTTTACTTTTTTAGGGGTTGAAAGAGATTTAAGTTTTTTTGGATTATTTAGGGTATTAAGGGTTTTTACATTTTATAGTATGTTATGGACTTATAAAGTTTTATGATGTTTAGGGGTTGTAAGGAATTTGATAGTTTTTATGATTTATAGACAATTTGAATTTTTGTAGGGTTTTTAGGAAATTTGAGTGTTTTTAGGGGGTTTAGGGATTCTTTTCAGGTTTTTAGTGTTTGTTTTTGCATTTTTGGTTTTAAGGGTTTTTAGTGTTTTTTAACGTTTTTAGTGTTTGAAAGAAATTTTAGAGGACTTAGTAGTTATTTAGGGTATTTATGGATTTTATGGTTTTTATGGTTTTTAATTTTTTAGGGTTTTAGGGTTTTTAGTGTCCTTTTGGGTTTGTTTGTATTTTTATCATTTTAATGGGGTTGATGTGTTTTAAGTATATTTTGGTTTTTATGGTTTTCTTAGAAGTTTTCTTGGACTTTATGTTTTTTATATTTTTAGGGATTTTAGTGATTTTTTAGGATTTCTATGGGTTCATTAGGTTCTTAGAAATTTTGAGGATTTTTGGTTTTTTGGTTTTTGATTGTGTTTAGATTTTGTAGGGTTTTAAGGGGGTTTAAGTGTTTTTTGGATTTTTTAATAAATTTAAAGGGGTTTAAAGGTTTTTTTTTGGGTATGAAAATTTTATGTATTTTATGGATATTTATGTATTTTAAGGGGTTTTATGGATGATTAAGGGTTTTAAAGTTTTAAGATTTTATTTTTTAATGGTTTTTTTCTGGGTTTTTGAGTTTTTTTTGTTTTAATGTTTTTAGAGTATTTTAGTGTTTTTAGGGTTTAAAGGGTGTTTGGAGATTCTAGTGGGGGATTATGGATTTTATGGTTTTTTTCTCATTTTTAGTGTTTTTTGGGATTTTTTAGTGATTTTTTGGTATTTTTATGATTTTTTTGGGTTTTAAACATTTTAAGGTTTTTTGGGGGGTTTTAGTGTTTTTTTGGTTTTATGGATTTCATTGTAGGTTTCATGGTTTTATAATATTTTTTTAAATTTTTAGGTTTTTAGGGAATTTTAGTATTTTCATCAATTTTTTGGGTTTTAAAGGATTTTGAGGGTTTTAGGGTTTTTATATTTTTTAAGGCTATTATCAATTTTTTTGGTTTTTAATGGTTCTATGTGTTTTTTTTTGTTTTTTTGGTTTACTTAGTGATTTTTAGGATATTTATGGTTTTATGTTTTTATAGATTTATAGGGATATTTATGGATATTTATGTTTTTTATAATATTTCATTATTTTGATAGTTTTTTGGTGTTTTAGATGTTTTATGGGTTTTTTGGGATTTTAGGAGGGTTTTTTAGTTTATTGGGTTTTTAATGTTTTTTATATATTTTTTTATTTTATACGGTGTTTAAAAGGTTTTTAGAGATATTTTGTGTTTTTCTAGGGGTTTTATATATTTCTATCAAATCTTAAGGTGTTTATGGGTATCTTTGGTTTTTAATGTTTTTAGGGATTTTTACTATTTTTATATTTTTTAGCATATTTAGGTTTTTAGGGGTTTTAAGCATTTTTATGTTTTTAGGTTTTTTATAGGTTTTCAAGGGTTTAGGGTTTTTTTTTCAATTTTAGTATTTCTAGGATTTTTTAGGATTTTATGGTTTTAGGATTTTTATGGTTTTAGGATTTTTATTTATTTTGACGGTTTTTAGGTATTTAGGGGTTTTATTGTTTTATTGTTTTTTGAGTTTTCTTTTGAGGTTTTAGGGTTTTTATGATTTTAGTGTATTTTAACTTTTTTAAGGGTTTAATGGGATTTTATAGTATTTAGTAGGATATTGGGTTTTTATTTTTTTATTCCATTTATGTTTTTAGTTGTGTTTATGGACATTAATGGTTATTCGACGTTTTAGGGTGTTTTTAATGATTTTTTTGGGTGTTTTCATTTTTATGATTTTTAGGTGTTTTATATATTTTTGGAAATGTTATGTTTTCTTAGAGGTTTTCTGTGATTTTAGGGATTTTAAAATTTTAAGGTGGTTTTAAGGATATTTAGGAAATTTATGGTTTTTAGGGTTTTGGGGATTTTGAGGTTTTTTCGGGTTTTTTGGGTTTTATATATTTTATTGGGTTTTAAGTGGTTCTATATATTTTATAGGTTTCTGATAATTTGTTTGGGTTTTAGATTTTTTAATCATTTTTATTGAATTTTAAGGATTTTTTTTAGATTTTTATGTTTGTAGGGATTTTAAGGGATTTCTAATTTTTCTGGGTTTTTATGGAATTTGTTTTTTTTTTGTATTTTCGTGTTTCTTTTGTGTCTTTAGGGTTTTAAAGGTTTTGAAGATACTTTTAACATTTTTATGGGTTTACAAGGTTTTAAAGTTTTTAGTGATTTTTTTGGAATCTTATGGTTTTTTTGGGTTTTGTAAGGTTTTTAAGGGTTTTTATGGTTATAGGGTTTTAAAGTTTTTTTGGGTTTTTAAGGTTTTCTTTTGGGTTTTACTATTTTTTATTATTTTAGGGGTTTTATAGGGGTTTTTTATTTTTTATTACTTTTTATTGTTTTTAGGGATGCTGATGATATTTTAGGGTTTTTTGGATTTTTATAGTTTTTGGGGGGTTTTAGTGTTTTTTGAGATTTTTATTGGTTTTAAAGTCTGTAATAGTTTTTAACATTTTATAGTGTTTTGAAATATTTCTATATTTTTTAGTGTTTTTTTGTATTTTATGGATTTTCCAATATTTTATAGTTTTTCATGTTTTTTTTCGGATTTTAGAATATTTAGTGGTATTTGGGTTTTTAGGGTCTGTAGCATTTTTAGAGTTTTTAGGGTTTTCAAGTGAATTTTTTTTAAGGAATTCATTGGGGTTTTAGGGTTTTTATGTTTTTACGTAATTTAAATATTTATAGGATTTTTATTTCGTTTAGGGTATTTTAGATTTTTTTGGATTTTGAGGGTTTTAAATTTTTTTAGTATTTTTTGTGTTTCTATTGTTTTTATGTTTTTTCATTTTCTGGTGGTTTTAATGTTTTTTTGAGTTTTTAATGTATTTATGGGTTTAAAGGGGTTTTAGAGTTTTTAGTGGTGTTTTAGGTTCTTATGGGGTTTGGGGGTTTTTATGTTTTTTACTTGGTTTTATGGTTTTTAGGTGTTTCTACAGGTTTTAGGTTATTTTAGGGTTTAGGGTTTTTAGTTTTTTAAGGGATTTGAATAATATTAGGTTTTTAATGTTTTCTTATTATTTTTCAAAGTTTTAAGTGTTTTTATGTTTTTTGGTATTTTTAGGGAATTTTATAATTTTTATGGGGTTGTATGCTATTTGAGGGTTTTAGAGTTTTTAGGAATTTTTAATTTTTTTAGGTTATTATTGGATTTATGTTTTTAGGTTTATAATGTTTTATTTGGGGTTTTTAGGGATTTTAGGGTTTAGGGTTTTTTTTAGGTTTTTTATGGGATTTATGATTTTTAGGTTTTTATGGATTTTGAGGATTTTTATTGTATTTTAGGGTTTTTTTGGGTTTTTAAGGATTTTTTTTCATGTTTTAACAATTTTTTTGTTTTAGGTGTTTAAATATTATTTAGGGGTTTTTAAGGTTTTAGGGGTTTAAAGTGTTTTTAGGGGTTTTAATGGATTTAGTGTTTTTATCGGTATTTTGGGGTTTTATGGTTTTTAGTTATTTTGTTGGTTTTTATGGGTTTTTGGGTTTTTTGGGTTTTTGGGTGATTTTTTAGATTTCTAGGGTCTATAATGTTTTTAGGATTTTATGGGTATTCAATGTTTTTAGATTTTTATTGGTTTCTTCAGGTTTTTCAGGATTTTCAGGGGTTTTATGTTTTTATAGTTTTTATAAATTTTATGATTTTTTGGTTTTTTATGGATTTAGGGACTTTGAAGTGTTTTGGGGTTTTTTGGAATTTTTAAGCTTTTTATTGTTTTTTGGATTTATAGGGAATTTTTTAGTTTGTAAGGGTTCTGTGGCTTTTTAGAGTTTTTTAACATTTTAGGGGACTAAAGGGTTCTTAGAGTTTAATTATGGATTTGGGAATTTTATGGGTTTTTAGGGATTTTATGTTTTTACGTGTTTTTAGGTTTTTGGGGTTTTTAGGGTTTTTCTAGTTTTTAGTGTTGTTAAGGTTTTCAATGGTTTAATTTTTTTTTGTTTTAAAGGTTTTCATAGGGGTTTAATGGTCTTAATGGATTTGGATTTTTTGGAATATTTATGAGTTTTTAGGATTTATTTTTTTTGGTTTTATTTTTTGGATTTTAGGGGGTTTGAGGTTTTTTATTATTTTTAGAGTTTTTATGGTTTTTATAGGTTGTTTTTTTTGTGTTTTTAGTTTTTAGTGCATTTTTATTTTCTTAACATTTTTATGGATTTATAGGGTTTTAGTGATTTTAGTGGGGTTTTTTTGGGATTTATGGGGGTTTATGTTTTTTTATGATTTTAAGGTTTTTATTGTTTTTTTGGTTTTTGAGGATTTTTAAGGTTCTTAACATTTTTTTGGCATTTAAGAGTTTTATGAGTTTTTAGGTTTTTAAAATTTTCATAAGGATTTTCAGGGTTTTTGGGTTTTTTACATTTTACTTATTTTTTGGTATTTGTTAGGATTGTTTTTATTCTTTTAGTTGTTTAAAGGATTTCTTGGGTTTTAGTGTTTGAAGGGTATTTAGATCATATATGAGTTTTGGGGTTTTAGGTTGTTTTAGAGTTTTTAGGGTTTTTTAGTTTTTAATGATTTTAGGGTTTTAAAAGGTATTTGGAGTATTTTTTTTATCTTTTAGCGGGTTAGGGTTTTCTATGTTTTCCTTTTTAAGGGTTTTATTGGTTTTAGGGTTTTAGGTTTTTTTGTGTTTTTTGGTTGTTAGTTGATTGAGTTTTTTAGGTTTTTATGTTTTTCTTAGGGGTGTTCAGGGATTTTTTGATTTTTTTTGGTTTTTTGCAAATTTTAGGCCTTTATGTATTTTAAAGTTTATATTTTCTTTAATTTTATGGTTTTCACAGTTTATAGGTTTTTACGGATTTATTTTTTAGGGTTTTAGGGTTATTTGGAGTATTTTAGTGTTTTAATGGTTTTTAGAGGTTTTTAATGCTTTTACATATTTAAAGGGATTTTATAATTTTTAATTGTTGTTTAGGGTGTTTATTTTTTTAAGGATTTTATGGGGTTTTTATGTTTTATGGGTTTTTGGTCCATTTTAGGGTTTTAGGGGTTTTAAAATCTTTTAAGGTTTTTAGGGATTTTATATATATATATTTTTTAATGTTTTTATGGGTTTTCAGATTTTTTAATGTTTTATGTTTTAAGGGATTTTATGGATTTTGGTTTTTTTATGGTTTTAGGGGGTTTATGAATTTTGTGGGTTTTAATATTTTGAGTGTTTTAGGGATCATTGGGATTTTTTTTCATTTTTATATTTTTAGGGGTTTTAAGTGTTTTTAGGGTTTTATGGTTTTCCAATAGATTTTCATTATTTTTGGATTTTTGATGTTTTTATGTATTTTTAAGGGTTTTTATATTTTTCATAGGGTTTTAGATTTTTTAGTATTTTGAGAATTTATAAGGGTTATAAATGTTTTTTTGTTTTTATGTTTTTTTTGGGTTTTAGATATTTTTTTAATTTTTTAGGGATTTATTGGTTTTTTTAATTTTTTATCATTTTTAGTGGTTTAAAGTATTTTAACATTTTTATTGGGTTTTATGGGTTTGTATGATTTTTTAGGGTTTTAGGGGTATTTTGGGGGTTTAAGGGGTTTTATAGTTTTAGTTTGGTTTTAGGGTTTTCATCAATTTTTAGGGTTTTAGGGGTTTTTAGGTTTTTTTTAATTTTCAATGTTTTTTGGGGTTTTTAGGGTTCTTCTGGTTTTTACATTTTTAGAGATGTTTAGGGATTTTAGAATTTTTTTGGTTTAAAGGGTGTTTTATGTTTTTTGAGATAATGAGGTATTTTAGGGGTTGTGGTAGTTTTTTGGGTTTTTAGCATTTTTAGGATTGTAATGATTTTAAGTGTTTCTTTTGTTTTTATGGTTTTCATAGATGTTTTTCGAGTTATAGGTTTTTTACATTTTTAGTTATTTTTAGAGTTTTTATGAATTTTATGGGTTATTAGAAATTTGGGGGGTTTATTGGGTTTTTCAGGGTTTTATGTTTTTTTGATTTTCAGGTTTTTTTTTGAGTTTTCAGAGATTTAATAAAGATTCAAGGTTTTTAATCTTTTTAGGGGTTTAGAGTGTTTTTTGAGTTTTTAGTGGATTTTTATGGGTTTAATGGTTTTTAGTGTTTTTTAAGTTTATAGGGTTTTATGGTTTTTATGGTTTTTATTTTTTTTATGGGGTTTTAGTGTTTTTTTCAATTATAGGGATTTAATGTCTTTTAGGTTTGTAAGGATTAATTAGGGGGTTTTAGTGTTTTTTTTGGTTCTTATGTTTTATGGCTTTTAGTTTTTTTTGGATTTTTATGGTTTTTAGGAAATTTGATGGGTCTTAGGATTTTTAGGGTTTTTGAGGTTTTTCATAATGTTTTGGCGTTTCTAGGGTTTTATAGAGTTTTTTGGTGTTTATAACGGTTCTTATAGTGTATTAATGTTTTTATGGGTTTAATGAATTTATAGTGTTTATAGTAGGTTTTATTCTTTTTTTGGGGTTTTAGTGGTTTTTAATTTTTAAGGGTTTTTAAGCGTTTTAGGTGTTTTTACGATCGTTTTTATGTCATTTTGGGTATTTAAGAATTTTTATGATTTTTGGGGTTTATGTGTTTTAGTAATTTTAAGACATTCTAAGGGGTATTTAAAGATATAATGGTTTTTATATTTTAGCGAGTTTTAGGGATGTTTTAGGATTTTTATGGGTTTTTCTGGATTTTTAAGGGTATTTATGGTTTTCATCATTTTTAGGTATTTTAGGTTTTTTGTGTATTTCTTATTTTTAAGGGTTCTAAGTATTTTTAGGTTATTATGGTTTTTAGAGGGGTTTTAAGGGTTTTTTATTTTTTTGCAATTTTAGGGCTTTTTGGATTCTTATGGGGTTTTAGGTGTTTTATGATTTTGAAGGGATGTATTTTTTTTACAGTTTTTAGGCTTTTGTGGGTATTTTTTGGTTTTTAGGTTTTTTGAGTATTTTAGGGTTTTTATGGTTTTTATTGTTTTTAAAATTATTTTGGGATTAAATGATCTGTACAGGTTTTAGTGGTTCATTTGGATTTGTATTTGTTTTTAGGGGTTCTGTGGTTTTTATGGTTTTTAATGGGTATTATGGTTTTTGGGGGTGTACTGGTTTTTGTGGTTTTCAAGGTATTTAGCGTTTGATTGGGTATTATGGGTTTTATGTGTTTTTAGGTTTTGAAGGTTTTATTATAGGTTTTCGGGGTTTTTATAGCGTATTTGGTGTTTAGGATTTAGAGTGTTATTTATTGTTACTGGTTTTTAGGATTTTAAGGTTTTTTATGGATTTAGTGGTTTAAGTGTTCTTATGGTTTTTTGAGATTTTAGGTTTGTTTAGTTTTTAGGATTTTATGATTTCTTGAGTTTTTTTTATAGTTTTATAGGTTTAAAGGGATTTTGTTTTTTAGTATTTTTTGTGTCTTCAGAGTTTTATTGGATTTAGGTATTTATGGTTTTAGGTGTTTTTATAGTTTTTTTGCCTTTCTATGGGTTTAGGGTTTTATTATATTATTTTTTTGGGTTTTTCTAATTTTTAGGGTCTTATAGTTTTTATAGTTTCTTATTGTTTTTAGGGGTTTAAATGGTTTTTTATTTTTTTGAGTTTTATGTTTTTAGGATTTTTATGGGTTTTATTATTTTAGTGGTTTTATGCTGTTTCAGGATTTTTTGTGTATTTTACGATTTTAGGGTATTTAGAGGGTTTTATGTTTTTTAGGTATTTTAAGAGTATTTAGGGTTTTAAGGGTTTCCTATGGCCATTCAGGGTTTTTAGTGTTTTTAAATTTTTTAATAATCTTAGGGTTTTTATGAGTAAATATTGTTTTTGGGCTTTTTGGGCTTTGTAGGGTTTTAGGGTTTTTAAAATATTTTTCATTTTCTGGTTATTTTGTTGTTTTTTTATTCTTTTGGGTTTTAAGGTTTTCTTAGGTGTTTTCAAGGTCTTCATTAATTTTTTACACTTTAGGTGGTTTTTAGTTAATTTTAAGGATTTTTCTAGTTATTAACGTTTTTAGTGATTTTGAGAGTTTCTATGGTTATTTTGGGTTTTATGGTTATTTTGTGTTTTTTTGGTCTTTTTTTTTGATTTTTACGATTTTTAAGGATTTATGGATTTTTTTAACATTTTAGGGGTTTTAAGGGTTTTTAGAGTTTTCAATGGTTTCGTATGGTTTATACGGTATTTTACGTTTTTAAAGGTTTTTAGAGGTTTTATGGATTTTAGGGGTTGTTATGGTTATAGTTTCAATTTAGAGATTTTTAGGGGTTTTAATTTTTATAGGATTTTTAGGGATTTATAGTGTTTTATGTTTTTATTGTTTTCCTATGGGATTCAAGGATTTTAGGTATTTTTACATGTATTGGGTTTTTAGGGTATTTATATCATTTTTATGGTTTTTATGTTTATTAGTGATTTTAAGGGGTTTTAGGGTTTGTTATGGTCTTCATGGACTTTTAGAGTTTTTTTCTTTTTTTAGGATTTTAGAAGTTTTAAGTTTTTTAAATTTTTAATGTTTTGTTATGTTTTTAAGGGTTTATATATTTTTATGGATTTTTAGGGATTCTTTTTGTTTTTATGTCTTTATGGATTTTTTCAGGTTTTACAATTTTTATGGTTTTTATGGATTTTAGATTTTTTGGTTTTTATGGGTTTTTTGGGTTTTTAGTTTTTTAAGGTTTTATTATGTTCTTTTAGGGTATTCTGGGTTTTTTTTTTATGGAATTTTCAGTCTTTTTTTGGATTTTATCAATTTTAAGGGGTTTTAGGATTTTTTTACGTTTTTAGGGTGTGTAGGGGTTTTTGGGGTTTTTGATTTTTAGGTTTTTATTATTTTTTAGTGTGATTAAGTTTTTTTGGGGTTGAAAGGGTTTTTAGTGTTTTTAGTGGTTTTATGGTTTATATGGGTTTTTATGGTTTTTAAGGATTTTATAATTTTTTTGATTTTAGGGTTATTTGGGGCTTTTTTGTAGTTTTTAGGGGGTTTAGCATTTTTATGTTTTTAGGGGTTTTAAATTTTTAATGAATTTTAGGGTTTTCATAGAGGTTTTTTTGGTTATCTTTGGATTTTAGGATTTTAGGGTTTTTAAGATTTATATTGTTTTTTAGCATTCTTATAAATTTTGAGGGTTTTTTGGGTTTTGTTATGGGTTTGATCATTTTTAGGTTTGTTGGGATTTTAGTTTTTTTAGTATTTAATGTTTTTCTTATAGGTATTTAGGGTTTTTAGGTTTTTTTGTTTTTATATTATTTGTGGTTTTTCAGTATCTTTTGTGTTTTTATGGTTTTTAAGGTGTTTATAGTCTTTTAATATTTTAGGGATTTAAAGGGTTTTTCAAAAAATTGTAGTATTTATTGATTTTATGGTTTTTGTGTGTTTTTTTTTTGTTTTTTTGTGGTTTTATGGATTTTAGGTTTTTTTTGTTTTTACATGTTTTTTAACTGATTTTATGTTTTTAGGGATTTAAAGGGTTTTTCAAAAAATTGTAGTATTTATTGATTTTACGGTTTTTGTGTGGTTTTTTTTTGTTTTTTTGTGGTTTTATGGATTTTAGGTTTTTTTTGTTTTTACATGTTTTTTAACTGATTTTATGTTTTAAGGGGTTTATTTATTTTTCGGGTTTTAAGGTTTTTTAGTGGCTTTTAAGATTTTTATAAGTTTTTACCATTTTACCAATTTTTGTGATTTTTTAGGATTATTATGGGTTTTTTTGGTATTTTAGGGTTTTTAGGGTTTTTAGGGGTTTATGGTTTTTCAAAATTTTAGTTATTTTTATTTTTTAGGGTTATAAGGTTTTTTAGAGTTTATTAACATTTTTCTATGTTTAAATGGTTTTATATATTTTAGTGGGTTTTATGGTTTTTAAGGGTTCTATGATTTTTAGGGGTTTTATGATTTGTAGCGGGTTTACGGTTTTTCACGTATTTACCAATTTTTAGATTTTTAGTTTAGTTTATTATTTTCTGGTTTTCAGATGTTTTTTTGGGGTTATAGTTTCTTTATTCCTTTAAATATTTTATGTTATTATTTATGATTTTTAGGTTTTTAGGGTTTTTAGGGATTTTTAGGGGTTTTATGAATTTTTAATGTTTTTAGGATTTCTAAGAGTTTTAAGTGTTTTCAGATTTCTAAGGGTTTCTTTGGGGCTTTATTTTTTATGTTTTTTATGTTTCAAGGTATTTTTTCAGATTTTTATCATTATTATGGGTTTTTAGGGGTTTAGGTATTTATATTACTTTTAGAGTTTTCAGGGTTTTTTGAATTTTTGGGTTTTTCATTTTTTTGTTTTTATGACTTTTTAATGGTTTTAATGGATTTTATAGTTTTTTATTTTTTAGGGGGTTAAATGGTTTTTAGTGTTTTAATTAGACATTATGGGGTTTTAGGGTGTTTTATGGGGTTTTAGGGAATTTTTATTTTTTTAGGGGTTTGATGTGTTTTTGGGTTTTTATTATTTTCTAAGGGGTGTTTAGAGTTTTAAGGTTTTTTTAAAATTTTAATGAATTTTAAGGAATTTTATAATTGTTTTTTAGGTTTTAGGGGATGTGAGTGTATTTAGGGGTTTTTACATTTTTTTTTTATATTTGGTTTTTAGTGTTTTTTTATTTTTTAGGGCTTTATAGTTTTTTATAGTTTTTTACCATTTTAGGGGTTTAATGTCTTTATGGTTTTTAGGGTCTTTTAGGTATTTTAAGGATTTTTAGGGTTTTTTGGTTTTTTAATGTTTTATGTTTGTTCATGTTCTTATGGTCTTAGGGGGGTTTCAGGGTGTTTAGGGTTTTTTACATATTTATGTAATTTTAGCATTTTTTTATTTAATAGGTTTTTAGGGTTTTATGGATGTTGTGGGGTTTATGGGTTTTTGGGATTTAGGGTTTTAGGGTATTTAGTGTTTTTATGTTTTTTGGGGATTTAAGTGTTTTTAGGTTTTAAGGTTTTTATACGATTTTTAGGATTTATATGGTTTTTAAGTATTTATGGATTGTTAAGGATTTATATTTATATATTATGGATTTTTATGTTTTTATTGATATTGGGGATTTTTATGGATTTTTAGGGGTTTTAGGGTTTTTATGGTTCTTTTGGGTTTGTGCAATTTTTTGAGTTTTTAGGGGCTTAAATGTTTTTTATTGTTTTTTAAAGTTATTAATATTTTAATGTGTTTTAAATTTTTTAGTGTTTTTTGGGATTTGTATGGGTATTTATTGTACTTTATGGTTTTTAGGGGTTCTTATATTTTTAGGGGTCTTACCATATTTTATGTTTTGTTATATTTTTTTTCATTTTTTAGGTTTTTATGTGCTTTTATGTATTTATAGTTTTTTTAGGGGTTTTCAGGGTTTATATATTTTTATTATATTAGGTTTTTTTTGGTTTTTTAATTTTTTATGGTTTTTTGGGTTTTAGGGATTTTGAGGGAATTTAGGGTTTTAAGGGTTTTTAGTGTTTTTAGGGTCTTAGGATTTTTATGTTTTCTTAGGGATTTATGGTATTACTAGGAATTTTCAAGGTTTTTTAGGATTTTTAATTTTTTAGTGATTTTAGAGCATTTTTATAGTTTTAGGTTTTTAAAAGATTTTGAGGGTTTTTAGGGTTTTTTAAGTTTTAGGGTGAGTTTGTTTTTTGCGTATTGAGGGGATTTTTTGAGTTTTTAGATATTTTATGATTTTTTTGTGGGTTTTAACTTTTTTTAGGGTTTTAAATTGTTTTCATATTTTTAGTGTAGTTTAAAGGGTTTTATGTGTTTTTATGGTTTTTAGTGGATTATGGTTTTTAGGGGTTTTTGGTTTTCTAGGAATTTTTTATGTTTTATAGTTATTTAGGTTTTTAGTTATTTTATATGATTTTAGGTTTTCATGGTTTTCATAGGTTTTTTAGTGTTAGTAGGGTTTTTTGGGGTTTTAGGGATATTTAAATATTTTTTGCTAATTTATTGGTTTTGGGATTTTGAGGGTTTTAGGGGTTTTAAAGATTTCCAGGATTTTTAGATTTTTTCGGTTCTTAGGGGGTTTTAAATGTTTATGAATTTATGGTTTTCTTAGGGGGATTTATCGTTTTAGTGTATTTTTACATTTTTTGGGATATTTTGGGATTTTTGAATGTTTTATAAGTTTTCATGGTTTTTAGGTATGTTTATTTTTTTGTGTTTTTTGAATTTTAGGGTTATTATGGTATTTTGGGTTTCCAAGGGTTAATTTTTTTGGGGGGATTTTTGGGTTATTAATTTTTTAGGGATTTTATGATTTTTAATAGTTTTTATTGTTTTTAGGGGTTTAAATTGTTTTCATAGTTTTTAGTGGGTTTTGGGTTTTTAGGGGTTTTTAGGTTTTTAGAGTGTTTATGGAATTTTAGGGGTACTTTGGTTTTCAGGGTTATTTAATTTTTTTAGAGTTATTAGAAGTTTTTAGTGTTTTTAAAATTTTATGATTTTATAAAGAGTTATCAAGATTTTTTATGTTTATAAGATTTTAGGGATTTTTTGTATTTTATAGTCATTAGGGTTTTCTGGGATTTCGAATTTATTTTGGGTTTTTTGGTGTTTTAAGTGTTTTTATGTTTTTATTGTTTTTAGGGGTTTTTAGATTATTTAGTGTTTTAATGTTTTGAGTATTTTTTTGGATTTTTAGGATAATTATGGTTGTTAGGGTTTTTAGGGTTTTTATTATTTTTTAGGTTTTTAGTTTTTTGTTTTTGGTTTTTAGGATTTTTTATTGTTTTTTAGAGTTTTGAACGTTTTTGGGGTTAAAAGTGTTTTTATTGTTTTTAGTGGTTTCAGGGTTTTTTGGATTTTTGCAATTTTTTGGTTTTTGGAGTTTTATTTTATTTAGTGGCTTTAGGTTTTATGGTGTATTTTTAGAGGTTTTCCGGGTTTTTAGTATTTTAGGGATTTTTTGGTTTTATGTGATTTAAGGTTTTGATTATTTTATTAGGGGTTTACTTTTCTTTTATGGTTTTTTAATTTTGTAGGGATTTTTATAAATTTTTAGAATTTTTATGGATTTTCGGGTCCTTAGGGGTTTTGAGTGTTTTTGGTGTTTTAGGGGTTTTAGTGTTTTTATCTCTTTTAGGTATTTTAGGGGGTTTTGTGCTTTTTGGGTTTTAAGATTTTATTTGAATTGTTTTTTGGGATTTTAAAAAATTAAAACAATTTTTAGGGTTTATTTAGTGTCATAATTTATTTTAAGGTCTTTATTGTTTTTAGGGTATTTAATGTTTTTTGGGTTTTCGGTTTTTTTTGATTTTTTATGTGTTTTAAGGTTTTTAGTGTTTTTTTTACCATTTTTAGGGTTTAAATGGGTTTTCAATTTTTTAGTAGATTCTTAGGGTATCTATGGGTTTCAGGGTGTTTTGGATTTTTAGGGGTTGTTATGGTTATTTGGGGTTTTTTATATTTTCAGGGGTTTTAGTGTAAATTAGGTTTTTATGGGTTTTATGGGTTTTATGTGATTTTATGTTTTATTTTATTTCTTAGTGTTTTTATGGTTTTTCAATTTTGTTCCAATTTTAGAGTATTTTTTATGATTTTTTGAATTTTTGGGATTTTTAGGGATTTTTTGGGGTTTTAGGGTTTTTTATGTTTTTTCATATTTTTAGAGATTTAATTTGGTTCGGATTTTTAGGGTTTACTATTATCTTAGGGCTTTAATGTTTTGTTAGTTTTTTTGGGTTTTATGTTTTTTACATTTTTAGGGATTTTTAGAAAATTTTAAGGATTTTTTAGGATTTTTTATAATTTTTAGGGTTTTTGTGATTTTAATGGGTTTTAGGGTTTTATGGGTTATAGGGTTTTTAAGATATTTGGGGTTTTAGGTTTTTTTTTTTTTTTTAATTTTGTAATGGTTTTATATTTTTTAGCATTTTAGGGGATTAAAGGGGTTTTAGAGAATTTAGTGGGTTTTAAGGGTTTTTATTGTTGTTTAAAAGATTTTAAGGGTTTTTGGGTTTTTTTATTATGTATGGGTTTTAAAATTCTGTAGAATGTGTAGGGTTTTTAGAATTTTAAGAGTTTGGGGGGAGGGTATTAAGTGTTTTTATGTTTTTATTATTTCATAGATTTTTTCTTGGTAAATAGAGATTTTTAGGGATTTATAGGTAATTTTTATGTTTTTTGTATTTTTTATGGTTTTTTGGATTTCAATGGTTTTTTGGATTTTATGGGCTTTTTGGTGTTTTATGGTTTTTAAAGTTTTAATTTTTTTTATGGGTTTAATGGGTTTTTAGTATTTTTAGTGTCTTTTTTGGTGTTTTTATGTTCTTAGGGGGTTTTATTATTTTTTAGTTTTTTTGGATTTCTAGGGATTTTTAAGGGTTTTAGTTTTTTTAACTGTTTTACATGTTTTTAGGTTGTTAATGTTTTCGTGGGGGGGGGGATCGTGATGTTTAGGTTTTTTATGTTTTTAGGTAACTTTTGGGATTTTTTATTATTTTTATAGGATTTTAAAGTTTTTTAGGGTTTTTATGGTTTTGAGGTTTTTTTGGATTTAGGATAATAAGGTGATTTTAGTTTTTTTAGATTCTTAAGTCTCTCATATGTGTTTATTGGGTTTTTTGGGGTTTTACGTTTTTACCGATTTTTAGATATTTCTTTATTTTATTCCTTTAGGGGTTTTATAGATTTTGAGGGTTTTAAGTGTTTTTAGAGATATTGTGTTTTTTTGGGGTTTTTAGTTCTATTATTAGTTTTTAAGGTTATTATGTATTTCTAAAATTTTAAGGGGTTCAAAGGGGTTTTAGTGTTTTTAGAGGGTTTTATGGTTTTATAGGTATTTAGGATTTTAGGGAATTTTGGATTTTTTTTTGGATTTTTAGCATTTTTTTGGGTTTAATAATTTTATTTGTTTTTAGTTGTTAAGGTTTTTTTTAATTTTGAAGGATTTTTACATTTTTTTGGATTTTTATGGATTTTTTTTGTATTTATGGGTCTATGGGTTTTATGGATTTTTAGTGGTTTTGGGTTTTTGGGTTTTTTTATTTTTAGAGGTATAAAGGTTTTTTAGGATTTTAAGGTTTTATTAGGGTTATCATGGTTTTTTGGTTTTCTACCCTTTTATGGTTTTTTAAATATTTTTTTAGTATTTTTATGATTTTGAGTTGCTTTATGGAATTTTAAGTGTTTCTATGGTTTTTTGTGCCAATTTTTTCTATGGGTTTTTAGGGTTTTTTGTGATTTTTAGGGTTTTAAGGGTTTTTAGAGTTTTTAGAGTTTTTAGGTGTTTAAAGGGGTTTTAGGTATTTTAGTGATTTGTTTTTTTTTGGTTTTTATGATTTTTATTGGTATGTACGATTTTTAATGTTTTTTTGGGGTTTTATGTTCTTATGGTATTTATTTTTTTAGGGTTTTTATAATTTTTAGGTTTTAGTGATTTTAAGTGTTTTATTTTTTTAATGTTTTCTTAGGGGCTTTCAGTTTTTTTAGTTTGTTATGTTTTTAGGGGAATTTAGTAATTTTTATTATTTTTATGGTTTTTATGGGATTTAGAGATTTTGATGTTCCTTAGGATTTTTAGGGGTTTAGGGTTATTTGTGGTTGGTATCAATTTTTACATTTTTTTCATTTGAATTGTTTTTAGGTTTTTAGTGTTTTCCTCGGTTTTTTCAGGCTTTTTGGGTTTTTAATTGTTTTAGGGATTCCTACAGATTTTTTATGGTATTTTTATTTTTTATGGGGTTCAATTCATTTTATAGGTTTTATGGTTTTTTGGGGTTTTAGTGTTTTTTTTTGTGGTTTAGGGTATTTAGAGTTTACAACATTTTTCAAGGTTTGAAGGCATTTAGACTTTTTAATTATTTTTTTGGATTTTTATGGGGTTTTAGGGTTTTTAAGGATTTTATGGGTATATGGTTTTTAGGATATTTAGAATTTTTTAGATTTCTTATTGGTTTTAAGTGATTTTAGGATTTTAATTTCCTCTTAGGGTTTCTAGAGTTTTTAGTTGTTTTTATGTTTTTTGGTATTTTTTGATATTTTTTACAATTTTTATGGTATTTAGTGTATTTAGGGATTTTGGGTGTTGTAATATTTTTTTGGGGTTTTGATGCGTTTTTGGGGTGTTAGGGTTTTATTATTTTTATAAAAATTTAAATTTTATTTATATAATTTTTAATGTTATTTAGTCTTTTTAATGATTTCATGGGTTTAAATGAATTTTAACATTTTAAATATTTTTTCTGTTTTTATGGATTTTTTATAGTTATTAGGGTTTTATGGGTGTTATTGGTTTTAGGGTTTCTAGAGTATTTTTTTTGGGATTTTGGGCGTTTTAAGTGTTATTTGGATTTTATTATTTCATTTGGAATCTTTATCATTTTAAGCGTTTTTACATTTTTTTGGATTTCTTGGGATTTCATAGGATTTCTATGGGTTTTAGTGTTTTTTTGGATTTGTAGGGTTTTTGTGTTGTTATGGTTTTTAAGGGTTTTAATGTTTTTAGGGTTTTATGGGTTTTAGGTATATTTAGGATTTTACGGTTTTCTTATGTTTTTTCACGGTTTTTTGTGTTTTTTCCGTTTTTATGATTTCAATGATTTTTAGAATTTTTATTGTGTTTTGGTATTTTAGGGATTTTGAGGGTTTTAGAGGTTTTAGTGATTTAAGGGTTTTATGGGTTTTTAGATTTTAGGGTTTTTTAGATTTCAGGGGTTTTGATGTTTACATTAGTTTTTTAATTTTTTTAGTGGTTTAAAAGGTGTTTGGTGTTTTTATTGGGTTTTTATGATTTTTATGTTTTTTTTTTGAGTTTTTATGGTTTATCGGCATTTTAATGGTTTTTACGAGTCATTAGAGGTTTCAGGGTCTCTAATGGATTTTTATCATTTTTTAGTTTTTTTGTGGATTTTAGTGTTTTAAGGTTTTCATGGTATTCTTTGGGTTTTTTTGTTTCTCTAGGATTCTTTATGTTTTTAGGGATTTTTAGGGCTTTTGGGATAATTAAGGGGTTTTATGGTTTTTAAGTATTTTAATAGTCATAGATATTTTTGGGTTGTTTAGGGTTATAGATTTTTCTGGTTTTTGGGGTTTTAAGTGCTTTTAGGTTTTTGATGTATTCTTAAGGGATTTTATAATTTTTTACATGTTTATGGTTTTTAGGGATTTTGTAGGATTTTTATTGTTTTTAGATTTTTTATGGATTTTGGAGGGTTTTAGGGTTATTTATGGTTTTTAGGGTTTCAAGGGGTTTTTTAGGGCTTTTAGGTTATTTATTGGTTATATATTTTTTTAATGATTTTATGTGAATAATGTATTTTTTTTGGTTCAGGGTTTTATGTGCTTTTACGGTTTTTAAATGCTTTTGGGGTTTTTTTATTTATAGGTGATTGGGGGGTTTAGGGACTTTTTAAGATTTTTATGGGTTTTAGTGTTTTTTAGGTTGTTTAGGGGTTATATGTATTTTTAGATTTTAATGTTTTTCTTAAGGTGTTTCATTGTTTTTTTATTTTCTAGGAATTTTTGGATTTAAAAGGATATTTTAGGATTTTTATAGATTTTTTGGTTTTTTTAGATTTTATGGTTTTTAAGGTTTTTATAGGTATTTTCAATAATTTCACATTTTCTGGGATTTTTAGGGATTCTTAATGTTTTTATGGGTTTTTGCAATTTTTTGGATGTTCATGGATTTTTGTGTTTTATGGGTTTTATGGTTTTTGGGGTTTATATAGTTTTTTTGTATTTATGGATGTAATGGTTTTTTGTGTTTTTTTTTTGTGTTTTTAAGGGTTTAAAAGGTTTTTAGGTTTTTGGTAGTTTGTATTGTTTTTATTTTTTTAATGGTTTATATATTTTTTGTGGTTTTTAGAGGTTTATAACGAGTTTTCAAAAGATTTTAGCATTTTTTGGGAGATTTTTACGATTTTTTTGTTTTTAGTTTTTTTGAGGTTTTAATTGTTTCCGGGTTTTATGGTTTTTGTGCGATGTTTCAGGGAGTTTAGGGTTTATAAATTTCTAGGTATTTTTATTGATTTTTAGGATTCCTTTGGTTTTTTGGGTTTTTAGGGATTTTTACGGGTTTTAGGGTTTTATTCATCTTTTTAGGTTTTTATGGTTTTAATAATTTTCTAGTGTCTTATGGTTTTTTATAATTTTTTACATTATTATGGGTATAATTGGTTTTTAGAGTTTTTAGCGATTTTTAGGGTATTAGTAGTTTTTAAATTTTTAGAGGTTTTCATGTTTTCAGTGTTTATGGGATTTTATGGATTTATGTTTTTTAGGGGTTTAAGGATTTATTAAGGCTTTTAAAGGTTTATTAAGGTTTTAAGGTTTTAAGGTATTTTAAGGGATTTAAGGGTTTTCATGATTTCTATGGTTTTAATAGTTTTTTGGGGGCTTTATGGTTTTTAGTGGTTTTATGGGTTTTTGATATTTTTTTTAAAATTTTTAGGGTATTAAGTGATTTGTTTTTATTTTTTAGTGGTTTTAATGATATTTTGGGTTTTTAGGATTTTAAATGTTTTATGGGTTTTTATTTTTTAGGGTTTTCTAGGCTATTTAGGGTATTTTTGAAAATTTTATCGGTTTTCCAATTTTTTAATTTTATTAGGGGTTTTAGGTGTTTTTAGGTTTTTATGGTTTTTGGTTTCTATTTCATTTTATGGATTTTTTGGGGATTTAAAATATTTTATGGATCTTTAGGTTTTTTAAGGACATTGAGGCATTTTAAAGTTTTAGTGTGTTTAGGGTTTTTAGGGTTCTTATAGTATCTTAGGTTTTTATGGTTTTATGTGTTGTAAGGTTTTATGGTTTTTAATGATTTTCATTTTGTTTAGGGGTTTTATGTTTTAGGGGGTTTTAGGTATTTTTTGGATTTTTATGGTTTTTAGGGTGTTAAAGGATTTTAGGGTTCTTTTATTTTTACGGTTTTTTAGAATTTTTTAACGTTATAAAGGGTTTAATAGTTTTTTTGATATTTATATGTTTTTAGAGTTATTATGGGTTTTAGGGTTTTATGGTTTTTAGAAATTTTATGATATTAATTTTTTTAGGTGTATTAATATTTTAGGTATTTTTAGTATTTTTTAGGGTTTTTAGTAATTTTAGGATATTTAAGGGTTTTGAGATTTTTTTAGAGTTATACGGTGTTTTAAGGGGATTTCTTGGTTTTTACAGTTTCTTACGTGTGTAGATATATTTAGGTATTTGTATGATATTTATGGTCTTTTGTGTTTTTAGTGATTTATAGGGGGTTTAGGATTTTAATTCTCACTTGGGTTTTAGCGTCTATTAGTTTTCTTAGCAGTTTTAAGTGTATTTAGGGTTTTTAAGTTTGGTTTAGGTTTTTTAGGTTTTTTTTTATTTTATTTTTTGGGATTTTAGTTGATTTAATATTTTCAGGTTTTTTGGGTTTCTACAGATCTTTTGGTTTATAGGGTTTTTATGTTTATTTACTTTTTTAGTGTTTAAGGTATTTTATTTCCATTTAACATTTTTCTACGTTTAAATGATTTTTTAAATTTTAGTGGGTTTTTAGGGTTTTCGGTTTTATAATGTTATGGTTTTTATGGGTCTTTATGTTTTGAAAAGGATTTAGGGTAATAGGGGTTTTATAGTATTTAATATGTTTTTAGGGTTATTTATGTTTTTAGTTTTTTCACAGTTTTTGAATGTTTTATGGATTTTAATGTTTTCTTAAGGGAGTTTATGTTTTTTAGGGTTTTACATTTTTATGTACTTTTAGTGCATTTTTGGATTTTTATGGTTTCTACGATTTTGAGTCTTTTTATAGTTTTTAGGGTCTTCAAGAGTTTAATTTTTTAATTGTTTAAATGGTTTTATGTTTTCATGTTTTTTTTGGTTTTTTACATTTTAATGGATTTATATATATTTTTTAGTATTTTAATGGTTTTACATAGGGTTTTTAGGAACCTTCAGACAATGCTCAATTTGGGGGAATTATAGAAGAGGTTTTGGTACTAAGGGGGTGACAAAGGCCAAATCCCTAGCACCATCTGGCAGATATCCCGACCCCACAGGCAGAAGAGAAAGAGATACAATGACTGACAGCATCAAGGCATTATGGGGGGAATTATTTTAGGCTTTTTTCTTCCTTGGGTTTATTAGGGTTTTAGTGGTTTTATGGTTTTTTAGGGGTTTAAGGGTTTTTGGATTTTTAGGGTTTTAATGGATTTCTATAGTTTCTAACATATTTAGTGGTGTAATGGGTTTTTGTAGTTTGTAGTTGTTTTATGATTTTTATGGTTTCTAGGGGTTTTATGGATTTTAGGGTTTTAGTTTTTTAGGGAATTTTTATAATTTTTATGTTTTTTGGGGTTTTATATACTTTCATATTTTTACATTTTCTTAGTTTTTTCAGGGTTTTCCCGGATTTTTAGGGTTTTGGGGGTTTTTAGAGTTTTTTGTGTTTTTATCATTTTTAGGATTTAGGTGTTTTGACTATTTTTTATTTTTTTAATATTTTATTTGGTGGTTTTTATGTTTGTTTTTGAATTTTTAAGACTTTGATATGATTTTATGGGATTTGGAGTATATAGGGATTTTGACATCTTTTAATATTTCATACATCTTTTTATATTTTTATGGGTTTTGGCGGATTTAATGGGTTTTTGAGTTTTCAATCTTTTTACTATATTTTATAAGTTTTTAAAAGTTTTTGTTGAATATAAAGGGTGTTTAGAGTTTGAAGTGGGTTTTTGGATCTTTTTTGTGATTATGTGTTTTTAAAATTTTTAATGGGATTTAGGGTTTTTAGGGGTTGAGGGTTTTCAGGGTCTCTTATGGGTTTTTGTGTTTTAGGGGTTTTTATTTTTTTGGGGTTTTATGTGTTTTACGTTTTTAATTTGTTCTTACATGGTTTTCATGGTTTTTAGATGAATTTTACGTTTTTAGAGTTTTTAGGTCTTTTATGATATTTAATAGTTTAAAAAAATTTAATAATTGTAAGGGTTTTTGGGTTATTAAAGAGTTTTTTGTTCTTTTTTGGGTTTGTTTCAATTTTTTAGGTTTTTAAGGGTTTTAAGTGTTTTTAGGTTTTAAGGGTTTCTTTGTGTTTTTTTAGGTTTTTAGGGTATTTGATGTTTTTTTGGATTTTTAGTGTATTTTTAAGATTTCATGGATTTTTTGCATTTTTATTATTTTTTATGGATTATTAGGGGTTTTTTTGGTTTTTTGGGTTTTTATAGATTTTTGGTTTTTTTAGGGGTATTTTATTTTTTAGGGTTTTTAGGGTTTTTATAGTTTGTTAATGTATTCACGGGTTTAAAGGGAAATATTATCTTTTAGGGTTTTTAGGGTTTTTATGAGTTGCAAGTGTTTTTATGGTTTTATGGGTCTTTATGGTTTTTTGGGTTTTGGGATCTTTCTAATGTTTTCAGGGGGTTTTAGTGTTTTTGGATTTTTAAGGGATTTAAGGGTTTTTAGGTTTTTCATGTTTTCTTTGGGGTTTTCAGGGTTTTTAGTGTTTTTATGTTTTTGAGTAATTTTATGTCATTTTAATGATTATTATAGTATTTATGGATTTTGATCATTTTGGGGTTTTAAGGTGTTTCAGGTATTTATGGTCTTATATTTTTAAGGGTTTAAATAGTTTTAGGCATAAATGGTTTTCTTCAGGATTTTAGGATTGTTACTTTTTTTCATTTTATGCATTTTCTGGAATTTTTTAGATTTTGTACGATTTATAGGGTTTTTATTGATTTGGAGGTTTTTTTGCTTCTTAGGTTTTTTAGTGTTTTTACATATTTTGAAAATTTTATGGCTTTTATAGTGGTTTTTTGGGTTTTTAGGTTCGTTTTTTTTGTTTTTGGGGGTTCTAGTGTTTTTTATGGTATTTGGGTTTTTTTTGTATTTTTGTTTTCATGGTTTTCATTGGGATTTTCAATGTTTTATTGTTAATATGTTTTTAAGGATATTTGGGTTTTGTTTTGGATTTTTATGTTTTTAGGAGTTGTTATTTTATTTTGGAATTTTTGCGATTTTTATGTTTTTTGGGATTTTATTCATTTTTTGGTTCTAAGGTTTTTATAGGGGTTTTCAGGGTTTTTAGGTTTTTTGACAATTTCTAGATTTTTTAGATATTTTTTAGGATTTTTATATTAATATAGGGTTTTTTGGGTTTTTGAGGCTTTTAGGGTTTTAGGGATTTTAATGTTTGTTTTTTGAGTTTTTATGTTTTTTATTGTTTTATGATTTTTTTAACATTTTTAAAGGTTCAATGGGGTTCCTGATATTTAATTTATTTTAGGATTTTTTAAAATTTTGGGGGTTTTTATGGATTTTAGGGGTTTTAGGGGTTTTAGGGTCTTTTCGAGGTTTTTAGTGTTTATATCAATTTTTGGATTTTTAGTGGGCTTAATTTCTTTTAGGTTTTTAATTTTTTTATATGTTTTTTTGGGACGTTTAGATTTTATAGTGTCATGGTTTTTTGAGTTTTTAGTGGTTTTTGGTTTTATAGTTTTTAATGTATTTATGGGTTTAATGTTTTTGTAGCGTTTTTAGTTGTTTTTTAGGTTTTTATGGTTTTTATGATATTTATGGTTTTTATTGGTTTTTATGGTTTTTAGGTTTTTAATGGTTTTTAGGGTTTTTAGGGTTTTTTATTAATTTTTTATTTTTTAGTGTTTTTATGTGTTTTTAAGTTTTTAAAGTGTTATTAGGGATTTTCAAGGTTTTAAGGGTTTTTATGTGTTTATATATTATGGCGTTTTAATGGTTTTTAGGTTCTTTGGAGATTTTTTGGGGTTTATGATTTTTAGGCCTTTTAGGATTTTATGGTTTTTTGGGGTTTTTATGTTTTTTTGAGACTTTTAACATTTTTATGGGTTTCAAGGGTTTTTAGAGTTTTATTTTTTATGGTTTTTATGGGGGGGGGTGTTCTGGGAGTTTATGGTTTTATGGGGTTTTATTGTTTTTATAGTTTTTATCATTTTGTTGGGTTTATAGATTTATTTTAGATTTTTATTTTTTATGGGTTTCATAATGTTTTTCATGATTTTTAGTGATTTTTGTTGTTTTTAGGGGTTTTATGTATTTTGTGGCATTTTTATGGTTTTCATGGATTTTACGGATTTTGAGGGGTTTTAGGGAATTTTTTTGGTTTTTGGGGGGCTTATGGTTTTTTTTGTAATTTTTTAGTGTTTTAATTTTTTTTTGTTTTTTACATTTTTATGGATTCATAGGGTTTTTATAGTTTTTAGGGATTTTTTTCGGTTTTTATGGGTTTTGAGGGTTTTTAAGGCTTTAGGGATTTTATGGGTTTAATGTATTTTTTAAGGGGTTAGGGGGGGGGGTAGGTTTCTATCATTTTTAGGATTTATGGGTTTGAATTGTTTTTAGATTTTTATGGTTTTATTTGGGGTTTTATAGGGTTTTCTAGTTTTTATGTTTGTATAGATTTTTAGGGCCTTTTAGGATATTTATGGGTTTTGGGATTTTAAGGGTTCTTTAAGGTTTTAAAGTGTTTTATTATTTTTATGGGTTTTAGAATATTTTAGGTTTTTGGGGATTGATGTGGTTTTATATTTTTATGGTATTATTAGGATTTTTTTCTTGTTTTTTATAAATTCTTACATATTTAGGGATTTTTAGAGAGTTTTTACAATTTTTTTTAGTTTTTTGGTGTTTTCCTGGGTTTTAGTGTTTTTATGGTTTGTATGTTTTTTTGGGTGTTTTGTTTTTCTTATGAATATTTTTATATTGTTAAGGTTTTTATGATTTTTAGAGTTTTTTAAGGTTTATGATTTTAAAAGGTTTTTATATTTTTTAGTTGATTTTTAGGGTTTTAAGGATTTTAAGAGTTTTAGTGGTTTTTTTATGGTTTTTATGGGATTTATGATTTTTATGGGTTTTAGGTGTTTTTATGGGTTTTAATAGTTTTTAAGGGTTTTAGGGTACTTTTGGTGTTCTAGAATTTTTTTTATTTTAGTGTTTTAAGTGTTTTTCTATTTTATGGTTTTATTTGGTAATTTTCAAGGTTTTTTGGGTTTATTTTCATCTTTAGGTATTTTTCAAACTTTTGGATTTTTATGGTTTTTAGTGTTTTGTGGGATTTTAAGGGTTTTTGGGATCTTACCATTTTCATGGGGGTTATATTTTTCTTCGATTTTAGGTGTTTTAAGTGTTTTAGGTTTGTAAGTTTTTCTTAGGTGTTTTCATCATTTTAGGGGTTTTATATTTTTTGTATTTTAAGATTTTTATGGTTTTTAGGGTATTTAGGTATATTGAGTATTTTTATTGTTCTTTAGGGTATTTATGATTTTTTATGGTTTAATGGGATTTATTATTTTTTATTTTTTATTGGTTAGATGATTTTTTGAGTTTTTGGACATTTTTAAGGGGTTTTAATGGTTTTTAGAGTTTTTAGAGATTACATAGTAGTTTTTTGGGACTTTACTAGTTTTATAGTTTTTAGGGGTTTTATGTTGTTTAGGATTTTGGGGGGTTTTTCAGATTTGTTTTTGTGTTTTTAGGTTTCTAGGGGTTTTAAGTGTTTAAGGTTTTTAAGGTTTTCTTAAATATTTTTCTATTTTTAGGAATTTTACCTTTTTATGGAATTTTTTGAATTCTTATGTGGTTTATGGTTTTTAAGGATTTTTTAGGTTTTAGGTGTTTTTAAGGTTTTTAGAGTTTTACTGGTTTTTTGGATTTTATGATTTTCAATGTTTATAGGGTTTTTCGGGATTTTAGTTTATTGATTTTTAGGTTGTTTTATGGTTTTTTGAGTTTTTATGTTTTAAGGTATTTATGGGTTTTTTGGGGTTTTTTGGTTTTTAGAATTTTTAAGTGTTTTAGGATATTAATATTTTTAGTGTTTTGTCAGTTTTTAGGATTTTAGGGTTTTAACGTGTTTTTAGGTTTATACGGTTTTCTTAATGTGTACAAGATTTTTTGGATATTTTATTTCTTTTGAATTTTGTTTCTTTTATAGTATTTTTATGGTATTTAGGGTTTCTAGGTATATTTACGGTTTTAAAGGATTCTAGGGGGTTTAGGGTTTTTATGGTTTCGTTGGGTTTTATGGGGAATTTGGATTATTTTAGTGTTTTTAATGATTATTTAGAGTTTTTAACTTTTTAAGGGTTTAATGTATTTTTCGAGTTTTTAATTGTGTTTTGGGTTTTTATGGGTTTTTTTAGTTTTTAACGTTTTATAGTTATTTGGTGTTTTTATATTATTTTCGGGTTTTAGTTTTTTTTATTTTTCTTAGACTTTTTAGGATTTTTTATTTTTTAATGATTATTAGTTATTTTTTATGATTTTTATAGTTTTTAGGGATTTTATGGATTTTGAGGGATTTAGCGGTTCTTGGGTTTTTTGGGTTTTTGGGTTTTTTGTGTTTTTAGGTGTTTTAGTTGATTTATTGTATTTTATATTTTCTTAATGTTTTTTTCATATTTTTGTGGTTTTTTCTTTTTTATACTATTTTTAGTGATTTTTATGATTTTTTCTATTATTTTAGGCTTTTTTAGGATTTCAAGGGTTTTTATTTTTTGGGGGGTTTTTACTATTTTTGTGTATTTGGGTTATTTTGTGAGTTTTTAAGGGTCCTAATGTATTTTTAATGTTTTTAACGATTTTACCAGTTTAAAGGGTTTTATGGGTTTTAGTGGTTTTAAAGGTTTTTATGTATTTTTATGATTTTCAATGTATATAGAGTTTTTTTATAGTTTTTGGGGTTTTTAGGGATTTTCTCTTTTTATGTTTTTTGTGCTTTTAAGTGTTATTTTGGTATTCTATGGATTTTTAGGGTTATTAGGGTTTTATAGATATTTATGTTAATAGTGATTTTTAGGGATTTTTAAGGATTTTTTTATGTTTTTAGTGGTTTTTAGGGTTTTTATGAATTTTATGGTTGGGAGGGGTATGGTTCATTTTGAGTATTAAGGTGTTCTGATTTTTCTAGATTTTTTAATGTTTTTATGGGTTTTAATGGATTTTAGTGTATTTAGTGGTTTTAGGGTTCTTATGGGGTTTTATTATTATTTAAGATTTTAAGGGGGTGTTATGGTTTTTGGGGTTTTAGGGTTTTAGGGTCTTTTATTTTTTTTATATATTTTTTGGTTTTTACGCGTTTTTAGTGTTTTCAGGTTTTTATGATTTTCTTAGAGTATTTTGGGTTTTTAGGGTTTTTTTAAATGAGTTATTTTAAATAATTTTATAAATTTTTATTGTTTTTAGAGTTTTAAAAGAATTTTATGGGTTTTTGAGTTTTTAGGTTTTATACGAGTCTTCTGTATTTTTAGGTTTTTTGAAATTTTCCAGGTTTTTGGGTTTTCTTAAATGTTTTTGTATTTTTATGGTGTTTTATTATTTTTTTGTAATGGATTTGGTCGGTTTTTGGGTTTTTTTTGGTTTTATGTTTTTTCTAGTGATTCCTTATATTTTTAGTTTTTAAAGGATTTAATGTTTTTTAGAGTTTTTTATCATTTTTAGTTATTTAAAATGTTTTTATTGTTTTTTATTTCTTTTTATGATTTTCCTTTTTAGGTTTTTAGATTTTTTATAGTTTTTAATTGTTTTAATAGATGTTAGTGTTTTTTTATTAGTATTATATTAGGTTTTTATAATTTTTAAGAGTTTAGTGGTATTTAGTGTTTTTATTTTTTAAGGTTTTCTTACCGTTTTCAATGTTTTATGGTTTTATATGTTTCTAGGGATTTTTAGGTGTTTTAGGAATTTTGTTTGTTTTTTTTGGAATTATAAGGTCTTTAAGTTTTTAGGGGTATTAGTGTGTTATTGTTCATTTTTTTTCCCAGGTTTTGTTTTGTTTTTAAGGTTTTATGGTTTTAAATGTTATCTAGAGTTTTTATTGGGTTTTAAGGTTTTTAATGGTTTTTGGAGTTTTTCTAGTTTTTAATGGTTTTATGGTTTTTAGTGGTTTTTGGGTCTTTTAGGGAATTTAGGGTTTTTAGTGTTATCTAGCTTTTTAAGGGGTATTAATTTATTTTAGTTTTAAAGGAATTAATCATATTTTTTATTATTTATGGTATTTTTTGTTTTAAGGTACCATTTTTTATTTTTTATGATTTTCCTGGAATTTTTGGATTTTTTAGGGTTTTTTGGGTTGTTATCGTTTTTTTTGGTTTTAAAGGTTTTTATGATTATTTATGAGTTTTTATGGTTTTATGGTATTTTATATTTTTTTAATAATTTAGGGATTGAAATGGGTTTTAGAATTATTAGTATTTTTAGGGTTTTATGGGTTTTTAGTGTTTTACAAGGTTTTCATAATTTTTAAGGTTTTTAGGTGTTTTTAGGGTTCTTATGGTTATTAATCATTTTAGTATGTTATCGGTTTTTACAAGATTTATCTGTTTATCTTTTTATGGTTTTATTCTGGTTTTGAGGATTTTTAGGTAGGTTTTACGTTTTAAAGAATTTTAGGTATTTTTTATGATTTTTATGATTTTTTACATTTTTATGGATTTTGAGGGTTTTTAGGGGTTTTAGTTATTTTTTAGAATTTTTATCTGTTTTTATGCTTTTTAAATAGTTTTAAGGGTTTTTTGTTTTTTTAGATTTTTAATGTCTTTTACATTGTTAGGGATTTTTTGGTATTTCTATGGGTTTTTATGGTTTTTTGGGAAGTTTTGGGTTTTTCTATGTTTTATGATTTTTATTATTTTTATGTTTTTTTTGTATTTAATGGTTTTTAGAGTTTCTTCATAGTTATGGAATTTTTTAACATTTTCATGGGTTGAAATCAGTATTAGATTTTTTAGCGGTTTTTTTAATTTTTTTTAGGTTTTTTAGGATTTTAGGGTTTATTATGGTTTTTAGGGTTTTAGAGTTTTGGGGTTTTAGGATTCTTACCATTTTTATGTTTTTAGGGGATTTATGTGCTTTTATTTTTTTAAGGTTTTCTATGGGTTTTTCTATGTTTTTAGGTTTTTTTATATTTTATGGATTTTTTGGGGTATATGTAGGATATTTATATTTTTTTATCTTTTTTTTTATTTTTAGGGGTTTATCATTTTTTGGGTTTTTATGGTTCGTATGGTTTTTTTGGGTTTTTGGATTTTTTTAGTTTTTAGGGTTTTTATGTTTTTTAAAATTTTTAGTGCTTCAAAGTGTTTTTAAGAGTTTTATTATTTTTAGTGTTTTGGGGAGGTTTTAGGGTTTTAATGATTTTCAGGAATTTTATGGTATTTAATTTTTTTTTGGGGTTTTTATGGTCTTTTAGGTTTTTAGGGTTGTAGGTTTTTAAGGGGTATTATTTTTTAAAGTTTTATGGTTTTATTATGTTTTTTTGGGGCATTTATTGTTTTTTTATGTTTTATGGATTTGTATGAATTATTTAGAATAGTTAATTTTTAGGGGTTCTTTTGATTTTGAGGGGATTTAGGGTTTTCAGGGTTTTTTGTCTTTTATGGTTTTTTGGGTTTTTTTATTTTTTATGGATTTTAATATTCTATTAGGTATTTTAAGGGTTTTTAGGATTTTTTTAGATTTTTAGGATATTTATAGATTTTTAGTATTTTTATGTATTTTATGGATTTTTTAGATTAGGAATTTTTGGGGGTATTATAGTATTTTTTTATTTTATGTTTTTTTGCTTTTTTTGGGTTTTTGTTGTTTTTTTATTTTTAGGTTTCTAGGGGTTTAAATGGGTTTTAGATCTTGTAGTGGTTTCAAAGGTTTTTATGAGTTTTAGGGGTTTTAATTATTTGATGGGTTTTATGGTTATTAGGGTTTTGGTACGGTTTTTAGAATTTTTTCGTTTTTAAGGGTGTAAAGTGTTTTATGGTTTTTTATTATTTCATAGGGGTTTTCGTGTTTTCGTGTTTTTTAAATGATTTTTTAATTTGTTGGTTTTTTGGGGTTTTTAGGATTTTTAGTGTTTTTAGGGTTTATTGTATTTTATGATTTTTTTTAATTTTTTAGTGATTTTTGGATTTTGATAGTTTTTAAGGTTTTTATAGTTTTTAATGATTTTAAGTGTTTAAGTGTTTTTATATTTTCTAGTGGGTTTTAGGGTTTTAATTTTGTTTTAGGGATTTCAATTTATATTTTAGATTTTATGGGATTTTGGGTTTTTAGGGTTCCTAATGGTTTTTTAGTATTTTTAGGTATTTAAGGGTTTTATGTGTTTTAGGTTTTTAATGTTTTATTATTTATTTTCATGATTTTTAGGGGTTTATAAATTTTTATGGATTTCAAGGGTTTTTTATGATTTTATGGTTTTTAGGGTTTTAGGGATTTTGAGGATTTTGTGGGGGGGGTTTATGAATATTTTTTGTTTTTTGGGATTTGAGGGTTTATTATTTTTAAGGTTTTTTATAGTTTTTAATTTTTTAGGTTTTTAATGGGTTTCGGTGTTTTTAGTAGATTTTAGGGTTTTTAATTTTTTTAGGGGTTTTTTTTATTTTAGGGGTTTTGTTGTTTTTATTGTTATTTTTTTAATGTCTTTAGGGGTTTTAATAATTTATATGTTTTTATGGGTTTGGTAATATTTTATAAGGGTTTCAGGTTTTTTTTTCATTTTATAGAATTTTTGGGATTTATCTTCATTTTTATCAATTTTATGGTTCTTAGGGAATTTTATGGTTTTTCATTTTTTTTGGGATTTTTTGGATTTTATGGTTTTTGGGGTTTTAAGAGTTGTTGTGTTTGTAAGGCGTTTTTAATGTTTTTTAGAGTTATTAAATTTTTTTTCAAGATCAAATGAATTTTATATTTTTAGCAATTTTTCTGGGTTTTATGGGTTTTTATGCTTTTTAATGGTTTTTAGTGGTTTTTAGGGTTATTTGGGTTTTTAGGTTTTTAGGGGGTTAATAATTTTTCGGTTATTACTGGTTTTATGTCTTTTAACATTTCTATGGGTTTTTTATAGTTTTCTTGGTTTTGGGTTTCTTATATTTTTAGGGCTCTTTTAATATTTTTATGTTATTTTATATTTTTTTTGATTTTGATGTGTTTTCAGAGCTTTTATTGTTTTTATGTGTTTTTTTGGGTTTATAGGGTTTTTTGGGTTTTTTTTAAGTTTTTAGGGTTTTATATTTTTTTAATGTTTCTTGGGGATGAAATGGTTCTTAGATTTTTATTGGTTTTTTTGTTATTTTAATTTTTAGCTATTTGGGTTTTTTGGGTTTTTATGGGTTTGTAAAGGGTTTCCCCTTTTTAATTTTGTATAGGGGTTTTTATATACTTTTTGGGTTTTTATCATGTTTTATGTTTTTCATGTTTTTAGGGTCCTTTCTTTTTTTTGGGATTTTTTGGATTTTCATGGTTTTTAGGGGTTTAGGGATATTGAGGGTTTTAAGGTATTTATGTTCAATAGGGTTTTCATGGTTTTAGTATTTTTAGGCCTTTTTATTATTTTTTGGTTTCTTAAATTTTCTTATTATCTTTTGGGATTTTTATGAACTTTTATGTATATGAGGATTTTTTGAGATTTTTGTAAGATTCTTCATTTTTTTTGGTTTTTTAATGATTTTGAGGGTTTTTTGAGTTTTAATGTTTTTTGGGTTTTTACTGTTTTAGTGTTTTTTGGGATTTTATGTGTTTTTTGTTTTTTATGGTATTCTTATGAGTTATTAGGGGTTTTAGGGTTTTAATTTTTCTAGGTATTTTTAGGTAAGTTTTTTGATTTTTACTATTTTATAAGGTTTCTACAGATTTTGAGGGGTTTTAGTGTTTTTGGGATTTTGGGATTTCACTTTTTTTAGGTTTTTGAGGGAAATTTGGTTTTTAATGTATTGTCTGTATATTTCATGGTTTTATTTTCTTTACATTTATACGATTTTTGAGATTTTTTATGATTGTTAAGACTCTTATGGTTTTGATTTTAGGGATTTTTAGGGTTTTAGGGGTATTATGCTTATGTTGGTTTTAGGTATTTCTTGAGTTTTTAGGGTTTTTATGTATTTAGTGTTTTTTAATGTTTTTTGAGGTTTAAAATGTTTTCATAGTTTTAATTGGGTTTTTTAGATTTTTAGGGATTTTAATGTTTCATATGGATTTTAGGGGTTATTTTTGTTTTTAGGGGTTCTAAGGCCATTAAGTGTGTTTTAAAATATTTTTTATTTTTTTGGTTTTTAGGTGTTTTTAGGGTTTTTAGATTTTTAATATTTTGTTAGGATTTTATTTTTGATTTTTAGCAATTTTTTTGGTTTTTTCGGTTCTTTATGGATTTTTTTTAGATTTTTATGGTTTTTTTGTGGTTTGTAGGGTTTTTTTTATGGTTTATGGTTCTTATGGTATTTAGCGTTTTTGTTTTCTTTTAGGGGTTTTACATGTTTTTAGGTTTTTATGGTTTTCCTAGGGGTTTTCAGGGTTTCTAGGGGTTTCTAGATTTTAGATAATTGTAGGAGGTTTTATGATTTTAATATTGAATTGTGGTTTTTTTTGTAATTTTAATGTTTTTCGATTTTGTTAGAGTTTTTTGAGCCTTTATGATTTTTTGGGATTTTAGGGTTTCTTTTGAGTTTTATGGGTTTTATGTTTTTTATTTTTTTTAACATCGTAATGGTTTAAAGGGATTTTAGTGATTTTTTAAAGTTTTGTGGTGTTTTATTTTTTGGGTTTTTCTGGGTTTTAGTGGTTCAATGTTTATTAGTTACATTTTAGGGTTTTTTAGGTTTCTAGCATTTTTAAGGTTTTTAGGGGTTCCAAATGTTTTTAAGTTATGAATATTTTCTTAGGGGTTTTCACGTTTTGTAATGTTTTTATAAGAATTTTCATCATTTGTTTTTATTTTAGGGATATTGGGGGTTTAGGAATTACAAGGTATTTTTGGGTTTTTTGGATTTTTTGGATTTTATTTTATTTAGATTTTTTATGAATTTTTTAGTGTTTAAAGTTTTTCTAGAGTTTATAGAATTTTTTGGGGTTTTATGGGTATTTATAGGACTTTAAGGTTTTCGGGGGTTTCTTTGGTTTTGATGGATTTTTGAGTTTTAGGGTCTTTTATGATATTTAGGGTTTTTAGTGTTTTTTGGTTTTGGGGGGTTTTAAGGGGTTTTCGATTTTTATGATTTTCAAATGATTTTCCATGGGTTTTAGGGTTATCTAAATTTTTAGGGATTTTTAGTTTTTTAGTTTTTTTATTTTGATGGGTTTTTAGCATTGTTAGAATTTTTTGGTTTTTAGGGGATTTATTTTTTTTTACTCTTTTATGGTTTCCTTTGTTTTTTTAGCATTTTAGGGTTTTTATGTTTTTATATATTTTTATAAAATCTATAGGGTTTTTATGGATTTCTTAGGGTTTTATGGATATTGATGGTTTTAGTTTTTTTTATATTTTATAGGATTTTTATGCTATTATGGGGTTTTATGGGTTTTCTGTCTTTTTTAGGGATTATTTTCTTTTATAGATTTTTAAACATTCACAGGAATTTAATGTTTTTTTAGATTTTTATTAATTTTTATGGGTTTTTGGGTTTTTAAGGTTTTTAGTGGTTTTACTATTTTTATGGATTTTAGGGTTTTAGGGTATTTTATATATTTTTAGAGTTTTAGTGTTTTCAGGATTTTAGGGGTGTTAAGTGCTATTATGATTTTAAGGTTTTCTAAGGGTTTGTCAGGATTTTTTGGTTTTTTAATATTTTTTTGTATTTTAAAGTATTTTTAATATTTTTAATATTTTATGGGTTTTATAGATTTAAGGGATTTTGGGGGTTTTAGGGTTTTTATGGTTATTTTGAGTTTTTTTAGATTTAGGGGGTTTAAGGGTTTCAATTTTTTTATGTTTTTCAAAGGATTTTTCTTGTTTTTTTGTGGTTTTTACATTTTTATGTATT
This sequence comes from Viscum album, assembly GCA_963277665.1. Taxonomy (NCBI): domain Eukaryota; kingdom Viridiplantae; phylum Streptophyta; class Magnoliopsida; order Santalales; family Viscaceae; genus Viscum; species Viscum album. Next base: position 1,964,692,296 of record OY728163.1, on the reverse strand, counting down.
TTTACGGCCATTTAAGGATTTTTATAGTTTTTTTTGATTTTTTTGTATTTTGAGGATTTTTAGGGTTTTGGGTTTTTTAGGGGTTTTATGTTTTTTTGGTGTTTTGGTGTTTTTTCAATTTTTAAGGGTTTTCAAATGTTTTAACAATTTTTAACATTTTTGGGTTTTGAAGCGGTTTTAGAGTTTATAGTTTCTTTTGAATTTTTTTTATTTGTTTGAAGGGGTTTTATGGGTTTTATTGAATTTTTTTGGGTTTTAGGTATTTTTGATTTTTAAAGGTTTTTAGGGTTTTTATGGATTTTTTTATTTTTTTTATTTTTATGGGCATATGCGTTTTAAGATTTTTAAGGTTTTTTCATAGGTTCTAGTGTTTTTAATGATTTTAATTATTATTTTTAGGTTATAATTTTTTTTATGGATTTTGTGGGTTTTCAGGGGTTTTAGAGTTTATAGTGTTTTTTATGATTTTATGGGGTTATAATTGTTTTTTTGTTTTGAAGTAATTTTTCATGGTTTTCAAGATATTTATTGATTTTTACATTTTTAAGGATTTTTAAAAATATTATGGTTTTTTAGGTATTTGGGATTTTGAGGGTTTTTAATTTTCTAATGGTTTTGGGGTTTTGGGAAATATTTTAAGAGTTTTTAGAGTTTTATAAGTTTTTTGATTTTTGAATGTTTCTAGGGGTTTAAAATAGTTTTATAGCTTTACGGATTTTTTAGGGGGGTTTTTTTGGTATAGGGTTTTAGGGGTCGTTATAGTTTTAAGGGGGTTTGAGGGTTTTACTGTCTTTTAGGGTTTTTAGAATTTTTACATATTCTTAGTTTTTTTATTTTTTATACATTTTTCCATTGTTTTTAGAGTGTTGTACATTTCTAGGAATTTTGAGAATTTTTTAGGATTCTTTTTCCATTAGGGTTTTTATCAATTTTAATCATTTTTATAGTTTTACTGTTTTTGTGGGGTTTTAGGGGTTTTCTTAATTTTTTATTGTTTTTAAGGTTTATTGTGTTTTTAAGGATTTTTGGGTTTTAAAATGTATTTATAGTTACCCCGATTTTATGTTTTTGTGGTTTTTATGGTTTTTAAAACGATTAAGATATTTTTATGTTTTTTAGGGGTTTTAGGTTATTTTTAGGGGTTTTTAGATTTTTAACATTTTTAGGTTTTTAGGGGTGCTAAGTTTTTTTAGTTTTTTATGATTACCTTAGGTTTTTAGGTTTTTAGGTTTTTTACATATTTAAGTATTTTTTGATATTTTTAGGATTTTGATGTGTTTTTAGGATTTTTAAGTATTTTGAGGGTATTTTGGGTTTTAGGGTATTTAGAATTTTGAAATTTTTAGTAGTTTAAAGCATTTTATGATTTTATGTTTTTCTTAGGGGATTTCAATTTTTTAGGGTTTTTAATGTTTTTATATATTCTTAGGTATTTTTAAGTAATTTTATGGGTTTTTATTATTTTTGGTGTTTTTGAGGGGTTTAGGGTTTTTAGTGTTTTTAGGGTTTTTATGGCTCTTTTAGGGTATCTTGGGTTTTTTTAGTTATTAAGGTATTTATATATTTTAGAATTTTTATGGGTTTAAATGGTTTTTATAGTTTATATTTGGTTTTATGTTTTTATGTGTTTTTATGAGGTTTTAAAAGTTCTTTATTTTTTAGTGTTATTTTGGGTTTTAAGGGTCTTTTGGGTTTTGTAGCATTTCTTAGATTCTTAGTGGTTTTAACTGTTTTTATTTCTTTAAGTTTTACTTAGAGTTTTTAGGGTTTTTACATTTTTAATAACTTTTAGTGATTTTTTTAAATTTATTTTTGGTGTTTTATGAATTCTGAGGGTTTTATGAATGTTTTGTGTTTAGGGGTTTTTTTTTGGGTTTTTTGGGTTTGAAGGGATAAAAGTGTTTTTAATGATGATTAAACTATTAAGGGTTTACATTATTTTTATAGTTTTTAATCATTTATTGGGATTTATGGGGTTTTATGGTATTTTAATGTTTTTAGAGGTTTTATGGTTTTCAGTGGCTTTAGGGGTTTTAGGGATTATAATCAATTTTCAGGTTCTATAAGTTTTAAGTGTTTTGGAGTTTTAAGGTTTTCATCGATTTTTATGTGTTTTTATGTTTTTAGTGATTTTATGGGTATTTTGATTTTTATAGTTTTAGGGTTTTAGTAATTTTAAGTATTTATGGTTTTTTTTGTTTTTAAGGTTATTAGGTTTTTAATGTTTCTTAGGTTTTTATGGGTTTAATGTGTTTTTATGTTTTTATTTTTTTCTTAAGGGTTTTTATGGGTTTTAGGATTTTTTTACATTTTTAAGGATTTGTAGGATTTTTATAGGTTTTTAACGTTTTTGGGAATTTTTTGGGGCTTTACTATTTTTTAAGATTTTTATGGTTTTTTGGTTTTGGGATTTATTTAGTTTTGAAGAGATTTTAATTTTTTTAGTTTTTTACCTTTTAGGGGTTTAAAAGGTCATTTGAGATATGTGTGAGTTTTAAAAAATTTATGTGTATTTTTTGTTTTTTATTATTTTGAGGTTTTTTTATGGTTTTACAGTTTTTTGGATTTATTTACTTCCTTTGGTATTTAGAGTTTTTTGGGGATTTTAGGGGTCTTAAAATTTTTTGGTTTTTAGGGATTTCTCAGGGTTTTTACAGTTTTTAGGGGATTTTATGTTTTTTTTGGAATTTTTAGGAATTGAATGGTTTTTAGGGTTTTTAGGGTTTGTATGGATTTTTTTAGGATTTATGGTCTCTTTGTTTTTTAGGGTATGTTATTATTTTTATCATTTATAGAATTTTTAGGGGTTTTCGGTTTTTTTCTGTTTTTAAGGCTTACTTGGAGTTTTATAAGTTTTTCGTGTTTTTACATTTTTATATAATATTTCTTGTTTTTATAGTTTTTAGTTTTTAATGGATTTTGATGGTTTTATGGTTTGAGTGTTTTTATGGTGTTTTAAAATTTTAATGTGTTTTTATTGTTTTTAAGTTTTATAGTGTTTTTTAATGAATGTAGTTATTTAAATGGGTTTTTTAGATTTTTTTAGTTTTTAGGGGATTATTAATTTTTGCTGTTTTTAAGGGTTTTGTGGTTTTTAGGGGTTTTAAGGTCATTTAGGGTTTTAGCGTTATCTAGGTTTTTGGGTATTTAAGTGTGTTAAGGTTTTAAGGTATTATATTGTTTTTTCATTTTGTTTTTGGGTTTACCTTTTTTCAGGTATTTTTGGATTTTTATGGTTTCTATGTTTTTTTGGATTTTGATGGTTTTTAGGATTTTTATGTACTTAGGGTTTTTATGGAATTTATCATTTTTTAGTTTTTAGCAGTTTTATGTCTTTTTATGTTTTTAATGTTTTATTTGTTCATAGTGTTTTCTATATATTATTAGTTATTTTTTGGGGGTTTTTTATTATTTTTATTGTTTTTATGATTTTTTTTACAAATTTTATGTTTTTTAGGGTTTTAGAGATTCATGGTTTTCAGGGTATTAGGGTTTTATGATTTTTCAAGTTTTTAAGGGGTTTTAAGGGTTTTAGTTGTTTTTAGGTTTTTAATGGGTTTTTAGTGTTTTTATTGGAATATGTTTTTTTATTTTTAGGGGTTTTATTGTATTTATTGTGTTTTATTGATTTTAGGTTTTTAGGTTTTTTATGTTTTTAGGTTTTTAGCGGTTTTACATTTTTTTATGTTTCTAAGCTTTTCATTGGGGTTTTAGGGTTTTATGGGTTTTTACATTTTTAGGGTTTTTTGTATTTTTAGAAATTTTATAGGTTTTTTAGTATTTAGGGAATTTTAGGGGTTTGTGGGATTTTAAGGTTTTCATCATTTTTAGGATTTTGGGGGTTTTATGTGTTATTAGTTTTTTAACGTTTTCTTAGGGGTTTTTAGGATTTTTTTAGTTTTATATATAGTTATGTATTTTTTTTATAATTTTTTGGTTTTATAGTGTTTATATGTATTTTTGGGGTTTTTATAGCTTTATGGGTTTTATGTTTTTTGATAACTAGGGTGGTCATATTTTCAATGTCTTTAAGGGTTTTCATATATATTATATTTTTAGAGTTATAAATGGTTTTAAGAGTCTTTGTGGGTTTAATGGGTTATTATTATTATTATGGTTTTTAGGGGATTAACAATTGTTTTTGAATTTTTATGATATTTTATGGTTTTTTTGTTATTTATGTTTTTAGGGGTTTATATTTTTTTAGGTTATTACATTTTTCATTGGGTTTTTATGAGTTTTATGATTTTTTATGTTTTTATGTATTTTAGGGATTTTTTCGTATTTTTATTGTTTTTAAGGGTTTGGAGGAATTTGATGTGTTTTAGGGTTTTTTAGGTTGCTGAGTTTTTTATAATTTTTTATTTGTTTTTAGGTGTATTTAGTTTTTAAGGTTTTCTTAGTGTTTTTGGGTTTTTTATTCTTTTTTATATTTTTATTTATTTTTTTTGTTTTTTTTTGAATTTTTATAGTTTTTAGGGTTTTTAGGGTTTTTAGAGGTTTTAGGGATTTTGAGGGTTCTGGGGGATTTAGGGTTTCTTAAGGTTTTAACAATAATTTTTTTTTGTAAAATTAAGGGTATTTAGAGTTTTAAGTAGATTTTAAGGGTTGTATGTGGGTTTAATGTTTTTATGGGTTTTTATGGTTTTTATGGGATTTTGGGATTTTAATGTTTTTTATATTTTTAGGTGTTTTATATTTCTTTAGGTTTTTATAGTTTTCTTATGGGGTTTTAGGTTATTTTACATTTTTAGGGTATTTTGGGATTTTTTCGATTATTATGATTTTTGGGTTTCTAGGGATTTTGAGGAATTTTTTGTTTTTTTGTTTTTTGGGTTTTTTTAGAATTTTTTGGTTTTTTTGGTTTTTACGTGTTTTTAGTTTTTTATGGTTTTCTTACATTTTTCAATTTTTTTGGGTTTTTAACATTTTGGGGATTTTTAAGGTTTTTATTGATTTTTATAGTTTTTAGGCTTTTGGGATTTTGATGGATTACATGGTTTTATGGTTTTTTGGGATTTTAGTATGTTTTGATTTTTTAGAGAATTATATTTTAGATTTTTATATCATTTTTAGGTGTTAAAGTGGATATATATTTTATAATGAGTTTTTAGGGTTTTTTGGGTTTTATGGTTTTTAAAGGTTTTTACGGTTTTAATTTTTTTAGTTGTTTTAGGAAACTTTTAGGGTTTTTTCAGTATTTAGTGATTTTGAGTTTTTAGGGGTTTCATGTGTTTTTAGGGTTTTATGGTTTTATGTGGGGGTTTTCAGGGCTTTAGGTTTTTTTATGTTTTTTGGGATATTTAGTGATTCTTTAGGATTTGAATGGATATTAAGGATTTTTAGGTATTTTGAGATTTTTATGGTTATTAGGGTTTTTATGTATTTTAGTGTTTTTTTATTTTTTTAGAGGATTTGTTTACATTCGGGTTTTAAAGAATTTCTTAATGTTTTTCATGGTTTTAGGGGTTTTATGTTTTTTTTTTGATATTTTGTTATTTTTTTCATTTATTTATTATTTTAATGGATTTGAGGTTTTTTTTGGGTTTTTAGAATTATTACGGTTTTTTTGGATTTTAGGGGGGTTTGTTTTTTTAGTTTTTAGGGGTTTTTTTGTTAGTGTTTTTAAAATTTTTAGGGGGTTAAATGGTTTATAAAGTATTTAGTGGGATTGGATTGGTTTTATGGGATTTAAGGATATTTATGATTTAGGTATTTTTATGGGTTTTAGGATTTTTTGTGTCTTTTTAGGGGGTTTTAGAGTTTTTGATTGTTTTTTTGGTTTTTAGGGGTTTTATGCGTTTTTAGGTTTTTAAGGATTCCAGATAGGTTTTTAGGGTTTTTTTGGTTTTTTACTTTTTTAGGTATTTGTTAAGATTTTTATTTTTTGTAGGTTATTTATGGACTTTGATGGTTTTTGGTTTTTTGGGGGTTTTGGAGTTTTAATATTTTAATGTATTTTTTGGGGTTTTAAGTGTTTTTATGTTTTTATGTTTTTCTTTTGTTTTTTGAGAGTTTTCAGGGATTTTTAAGATTTTATGTGTTTTTAGGGGTTCTTTAGGTATTTTATGGTTTTTGAGGGTTTTTAGGAACTTTGAAAGGTTTTATTGTTTTTTAGGGTTTTTACATTTTGTTTTCATTTTTTGGGTTTTTTAGTTTTCTAGTGTATCTAAGGTTTTATGCAGTTTTTAGCATTTTTAGTTGTTTAAAGGCTTTAGTATTTTAGTGATTTTTTATTAATTTTAATATTTTTTATTAATTTTAAGATTTTTTATTAATTTTATGGATTTTAAGGGTTTTATCATATCATGGGGTTTTATGATTTTTAGGGTTTTAGTGTATTTTCAGGGATTTTAATGTTTTTAGACTTTTTATGATATCATGGGTTTTAAGTGTTTAGGGGTTTTGATGGGTTTCTTAGTGATTTTTTTTTTGTATTAATTGTTTTTTACATTTTCAGGACATTTATGGATTTTTAGGATTTATGGGGACATTATGGACATTTATGGATTTTTAGGAATTTTATGGAATTTTATTATTTTTATAGATTTTAGGGATTTTTAGGATTTTTTAGGAATTTTATAGTTTTTTTGGTGTTTAATTATTCTTTAAGTTTATTTGGGGTTTTATATTATTTAAATGGTTTTAATGTTTTAAGGGGTTTAAAGGAATTTTAGATTTTTTAGCGGTTTTTAGAGTTTTATGTGTTTTATGTTTTTTATGGGTTTTTATTGTTCTTTTAGTTTCATGGTTATTTAGGTTTTTAGTGTTTTAGGAGTTTTAATGGGTTTTAGAACATTTTAAGATTTTAGGTGTTTTAATTTTTTTTTATGTTTTTAATTTTTTTCTTAGGGGTTTTTCGTTGTTTTAAGAGTTTTTTTGGGAATTTTATGGTTATTTTAGTTTTTAATGATTTTAGGAATTCTTAGGGTTTTAGGGTTTTTATGGGTTTTCATAATTTATGTTTTTTGGGTGTTTAAAGTGTTTTTTGGTTTTTATAACTTTTAATGGTTTTTTTGGGAATTTATGGTTTTTTATGTTTTTAGTATTTATTATTTTTTTATTATTTTAATTGTTTTTTAGGGATTCCGATTGTTTTTTGTTTTTTATGGGGCTTTTTTCATTTTGATTTTTTTAGTTTTTAGGGTTTTAAGTTTTTTTGAGTTTTCTTAAATATTTTAGGGGTTTGAAGTTTTTTAATATTTTTTTCGTGGTTTTTTTGATTTTTATGTGTTTTTTTGGGTTTTTTTCTATTTTTAGGGGTTTTAAGTGTTTTCGGGGTTTTAAGGGGATTTTATATTTTGATTGATTTTTAAAGTATTTATGGACATTTATGGGTTTCTAAGGGTTTTAGGGACTTTGAGAGGTTTTTGGTTTTTATGGTTTTGAGGGATTTTTATGGTTTTTTGTGTTTCTTAGGTTTTTAGGGAGTTTATGAGTTTTTATGTTTTTATGGTTTTGATAGGATATGTTTGGGTTTTTAGTTTATTTTGGTATTATTAAGGTTTTTTATGATTTTTATTATTTTTAGTTTCATTAATGATTTTTGGGATTTAGTGTTTTAGGGATTTATGGGTCTAATGTTATTTTTGTTTTTAGTTGTTTTGTGGAGTTTCAAGGTGTTTCAGAGTTTTTAAATATTTTTATTGATTTAATGGGTTTTAGAGATTAAATGGGGTTATATGGTTTTTAGGGATTTGTATGGTTTTTAACAGTTTTAGGGAATTCGATGGTCGTCGGGACGGTCCCTCCCCCACCGGAGGGGGAGGGACCTATGCCGCCTCAAGACACATCGAGAACCTTCACACCATTATCCAATCAAGAGTACCTCCGTCATTTTCCTCAAATCTCGCTCAGCCCAAATGTTCCAGATCTTTTTGAAGGATTTCATAACCTTACGATCTTTGATGCGGAGTTTTCTGAAGCCTCGTCTCTTTTAAACCTTACTCTCATCGCTCGGTTTTTCCAGCTTCGACCTTCAGTGGATAGTTTCGATATGCATGTGTTAAAATCTTGGGGATTACAGGATCACGTAACGGTGGGTTTATTTGATAACAAGCACATCATGGTTTTTTTTGCAATGGAGGTTGACCTTATCCGAGTGTGTTCCAGTGCTCCACGCTCTTGTAATGGTTACCGGTTCTCTCTTTTCAGATGGTCCTTTGATTTCCATATGAAGTGTGACTCCCTGTCAGTGGCTATTTGGGTAAATTTTTCAGAACATCTAATGCCGTTTCGAAATCCCTCAATTTTACAAATGGTGGAGAATATGGTGGAAAGATTCTTGTGTCCTGACAATATAACCAGTTCTGTTTGTCATCTTGTATCCCCTCGAATTTTCGTAGAGATAGATTTATCTAGAAGGCTGGTTGATCTTGTTTGGATTATTTTTGGGACGGAATTTCATTGGAAGTAACATGTCATCTTTGAGTCTTGGAATGACTTCTGTTCGTCATGCAAGAAACTAGGTCACGATCTTTCATCCTATAGGCATAGGAGGGAGATATGCGTAGGTCCTTGAGGCAGTGGCAATAACCAGGATGCTGGTTATGGTGATGGGCTGATTGAGAATCCACCCCTGGGTACCTTCAAGGAGCATTCCAAGGAAGAGAGGGTTCAGGGAAAAGTATAGAGGGTAACCCGACAGTGGCAGATGTTTTTAAGTGACTGAGGCAGGACTTGGGAGGTCCTCAGTCTAATGAAAATGCTCTGATTGAAGCTGGTGTTTCCAATGATAAGGATGTTGTTTGCACATATGCGATGGCAGTGTGAGGAGGAAGCGGAAACAAACTTGAAAGTGTGCTTCAGACAGATAGGGAGGGAAGTTCTAAGGATTGTTAGAAGTGGGAGGAGCCAAGGCAAGGAGGCAACAGTCATAGGGAGAAAAGGGTTTTTTCATGTCTCATCCTTAACAACCGTTTTGACAGCCTATGTAATGATGAAGGGGTAGACAACACTAGTTTCCATCCAGAATCAGAATGTGATGGAGATCCAGGAGGTTATGGTAAAGGCTTGCAAAACCCAAGGAGGAAGAAGGGGAACAAAGAAAATAAGGACCCAAGGAATTACTGTATACCCAAGAAGCATATTTTGATCGGACGAAAGGACTACTCATATCTGCTGAGCCCAATGGAGACTCGGTCATCCAAAAAAGGTGGAAATTCTAAGGAACATGAGCTTCAGACAGAGGAAGATGGTAAGGAGGTGTATCCTCTAGGAGATATCGGGTCACCATTGATTATCAAGGCATCAGATGCTGAGGATACATCGGGTGATTTGGCAAGGCCTCGAGGGGATGATGACGAGATGTCCCAGGATCAGCATGGGGAGGGATTACTTCAATTAGAGAGTTTGCAGCTGGAGGAGGCTACACATCTTCCTGCACTTCAGCGTGAGAAAGGCTCTCCTTCAGGCCCACAACAACAAGATGCTTTTGTTATGGGAAATACGGTGTTTCTCATGCATTTGGGTGAAGAAATGGTGGAGGAAACCCTGACAATTAAGGCAACGAAGGAAGAGGTTGAACAAATGATGGGAATATTGATGTGGGTAGACACCACTAAAAAACAAGTCGACTAGATTGACAAGCAAGATCTCATTTTAGTTAGAGGTTTCAACAAGGGGAAGATTAGCAAGGAGGAATACATTAAATCATGGGACTACCTAGTGAATCACTATGAAGACGTCTTAAAGGATGATCCTGACACTCAGGTAAATTCTTTCCCCTGGAATTTTTTTAGAGATATTGATTCCAATCAACTCATACTTCTCCTTAACAAGTCAATTGTCTCTTTTGGTTTTTCAACTATTTATCTTTTTGGGTTCTCACATGTCCCTTAAAAGTGTTTGAAAATAAAAAAGTTACATTGGATGAAGAGTTTTAGGGTATTTTTGGTGGGGTTTTTAGTTTTTTAGCATTTTTATAATTTTAGGGGGTTTAAATGATATTAGGTTATAAGGTTTTCTATTGGGTTTTTAGTAATTTAGTGGTTTTTATATTTTTAGGGATTTTAGGGATTTTTAGTATTTTTATATTTTTTACGGATATTGAGGTTTATTGGGTTTTTGGAGGTTATATATTGTTTTTTTTTCATTTTTTAGTTTGTTATGGATTTTAAGTGTTTTTCTTATTTTAAGGGTTTCCTAGTGGTTTTTAGTTTTTAATGGTTTTTTTTTACGTTTTATAGATTTTTTTATTTTTTGGATTTTTTTATTTTTTGGATTTTTTGGTTTTATAGTTATTTGTGATTTGGAATATTTTTAGTGTTTTTAGGGTCTAGGATTTTTATGGTTTTTGTGGTTTTTTTATGTTTTTTTAATTGTTTTTTCTGTTTTTTAATATTCTATTAATGTTTTTGGGGTTTAAATGGTTTTTAGAGTTTTTAGTGTTTTAGGGTTTTTTGGGTTTTAATGGGGTTTTAGGGTTTTAGGGTTTTTTATGGTTTTAGGTGTTTTAAGTGTATTTTTGGTGATTTTTTAGGTTTTCTTTGGATTTTCTTTTCTTTTTAGGTGTTTTATTTATATTTAGGTTTTTAAGGTTTTCTAAGGGTTTTCACAGAGTTTAGGGTTTCTTACATTTTCAAGGATTTTTTGGGGATTTTTCATATTTTTTATGTTCTATTAGGATTTTATTACTTTTCAAGGCTTTTAGGGGTTTTAAGATTTTAGTATTTTTAGGGGTTTTAGTATTTTTTTGGTTTTTTATGGCTTATAAGATCTTTTTGGTTTCTAAGATCTTATTTGGGGATTTCAGAGAATCAAGAGTTTTTTAATTTTTTTTAGGGATTTTATGGATTTATTATAGTTTTTATGGTTGTTAGGGTTTAGGGATTTCGAGGGTTTTTGGGTTTTTAGGGGTTTTAGAGTTTATTATGGATTCTTGGGGTTTAAAGGGTTTTTAGAGTTTTTAGTGGTTTATTATGATTTTATGGGTTTAAGGGTTTTTAATTTTTTAGGGGTTTTATGGTTTTTAGATTTGTTTTTTATTTTTTGGGGTTTTATATTTTTTTATGTTTTGTAGGTTTTCAAAGGTATTTTAATTATTTTTATGGTTTTCTGTTTTTATGGATTTTTTATTTTTTTAGATTTTTTGGGTATTATTTTCATTTTTTGTATTTTAATTGGTTTTAGGGGTTTTTAAGTTTTTCGGTTTTTATTTGTATTAATTATTTTTTTGGTTTTTATGATTTTCTTAGGGGTTTTAATATTTTTTTAGTTTTTTTTACATTTTTATGGATGTATGGGTTTTTTTTGAATTTTTTTTTGATTTTAAGGGTTTTTAGGGATTTTTTATGGTTTTTAAGTGCTTTTAGGATTTTTAGTATTTTATGGGTTTTTGGTTTTTATAATATTTTTTGTTACATTGTGTTTTTTCGTTTTTAGAGGTTTTAAGGTGTTTTAGAGATTTTAACATTTTTTGGGTTTTAAACGGTATATTAATTTTTTGAGTGAATTTTAATGAGTTTATGGGGTTTTAGGGTTTTAAGGTTTTATGGGTATTGTGGTTGTTTTAGTGGTTTTAACTGTGTATTAGTTTTTGTTATTTTCATAGGGGTTTTCAGGGTTTTTAAATTTTTAATATTTTCAAATATATTTTATGATTTTTTTGTATTTATTATTTTTAGTAGTTTTTTGGATTTGAGGGGTTTTTTAATTTTTTGGGGTTATATTTTTTATTTTATTTTTAGTATTTAGGGGTTTTAATGTTTTTTATTTTTAATTTTTTTTATACTTTTTAGTATTTTTATGTGTTTAAAGGGTTTTATAGTTTTTAGTGTATTTTAGGGGGTTTTAGGGTTTTAGGGTTTTTATGTTTTATGGGTTATTTTATGGTTTTTAGGGGGTTTCTGGGTTTAGGGTATTTTTAGGGTTTTTATAATGTTTTATTTTTAGGGGTTTTAATCATTTTTAGGTTTTTATAGCTTTCTGATGGATTTTCAAGGTTTTCAGCATTATTTACATCTTTGGTAATTTAAAACATTTATTATCTTTATGGGGTTTTAGGGGTTTTAAATATTTTTATGAGTTTTTGGGGTTTTTGGGTTTTTGGGTGTTTTAGGGTTTTACGGGGTTTAAGGTTTTTAGGCATTTTAATTGATTTTATGTTTTTATGGTTCTCTTAAGAGTTTTTAGTGTTTTTAGGGTATTTACAGTTTTTATGAATTTATAATTTTTTTATGTTTTTTTCATATTTAGGAATTTGGGGGGTTTTAGAGATTTTTTTTTGTGTTTTTAGAGGTTTTATTTTTTTTACTTTTTTGTGTTTTTTTAGTATTTTTGGGTTTCTACATTTTTAGAGTTTTTTTTACTTTTCCAGGGGTTTAAAAGTTTTTGGGAATTTTATGGGGTTTTTAGCATTTTTATGGGTTTTAGGGTTTTTATGGTTTTAGGGGTTTTATGAGTTTTAATGGTTTTTTGTGGGTTTAGGGTCTTTTAGGGTTTTTAATGTTTTTAGCGTTTTGGTTTTTGGTTTTTAGGGGTTTTAATTAATCTTGGTTTTTTATGGTTTTCTTTGGGGTTTTTAGGTTTTTAGGTGTTTTAAAATTTTAAGGATTTTATGGAATTTTTGGTTTTTTGGTTTTATTGTTATCAGTGATTTTAAAAGGTTTTAGGTTTTTTTTGGTTTTTAGGGTTTTAGAATTTTTTTTTTAGGGTTTTAATTATTTTTATGATTTTAATGTTTTCTTATGGTTTTCATGGTTTTCAAGGTTTTTACATTTTTTGATATTTTGATGGGTTTTTAGGATTTTTATAGTTTGTTATTTGTTTGGAATTTCTAGGTATTTAGGGTTATTTATGGTTTATTTCAGAGTTAGTGTATTTATATTTCTTTGTTTTTTAGTTTTTTTTGAGTATTTTGGTTTTTATGTTGTTTTATAAATTTTTATATTTTTTAAAGATTTAAAGGGTTTTCTATAGATTCAAGTGGGTTTTTAGGTTTTTATGAGATTTCAGGGGTTTTTAATGTTTTAGGGGTTTTATGGTTTTTATGGTCTTTAGTGTTCTTATATTTTTTAGGTTTTTAGGGGGTTTTAGTGATTTTATGTTTTTAGGGTTTCTATGAGGGTTTTAGGGTTTTTAAGGACTTTGTATCATCAATTTTATGTATTTTTGGGAGTATTATTTTCTAGGGTTTTGGGGAATTTATGAGTTTTTAGTGTTTCTTGGGTTTTGAGGTATTTTGGAAGATTTTTTCAATTTTCAGTTTTTACGTGTTTTCAGGGTTTTGGTGGTTTTAATATTTTCTTATCGGTTTTCTAGTTTTTAGTGGTTTTTTCATTATAGTAATATGTCGGTATTTTTACTATTTTTAGTTTTTTTAGGGATTTTTTTTTATTTTTTGGGTTTTTGGGTTTGCTAGGTTATTTTGGCTTTCTATGGGGGTTTTAGGGTTTTTTGCGTATTTAGAGGATTTATGGTTTTTAAATTGCATGATCTTTTTTAGTTATTTAATGGAGTTTTTATATTTTTAGTGTTTCTTTTTATTTTTATGGGGTTTTAGGGGTTTTAAGGATTTTAAGGGGTTTTGTGGGGTTTATGGTTTTTAGGGTCGTTTTTGGTCTTTAGGTTATTATAATTTTTTTCATTAAATTGGTTTTAAGTGTTTTATGATTTTTAAGATTTTCTTAATGATTTTAGGAATTTAGAGGATTTTTTGTGTATTTGTAATTTTTTGGGATGTTTTAGGATTTTTTGGGGGTTTTAGGATTTATACAGATTTTGAATGGTTGATGGGGTTTTAAGGGGTTTATAGTTTTATTTACCGTTTTTAGTAATTGGTTTGTTTTTAGGGTCTTTTAGCCAAATTATCGATGTTATAGTTTTCTTATGTGTTTTAGGGGTTTCACGGGTTTTAAATTTTTTAGATATTATGGATTTTTAATTATTAATTTTTGTATTGGTTTTAAGGATTTTTAAGGTTTTTATCTTTTTTCCGTGGTTTAGGGGTTTTTAGTTTTTTTATATTTGTATGGTTATATTAGAAGTTATAGGGGTTTTAGGTTTTTTTTTGGTTTCTAGTGAAATTTTAGTATTTTAATGTTTTTAATTATTTTAATGGGTTTTTAGGGTTTTAGAGTTTTTAGAATTTATAGTTTTTTTTGTGGTTTTTGAGTTTTTAAAATTGAACTTTTAGTGAATATCAGAGTATTCTTGCTTAAAATTAGATTCATTCATATTTTAAGACCCTAACTTTTATTGGATATTTATAAAAGCATTTAACAAACATATATAATCATATTTTTGTTAGTTCTATTCATTTTTACCTATACAACGACTAGGCATTAAATACCATTTAAAATAATAATATTATATTATTATTTTGCAACGTAAGATTTCGAAGAAACATGTTGTTGCATATCAGGTATGCCATCGAACATAGCGTCCCCTTTAATGTAAAATTAATATTAAATTCACAAATATTAATAAATATGAAAATTGACTTATTCTTTATTTATCTGCGATGTTATATCCTTCCACCCTTTTGGGAATTGCGTCCTCGCAATTTTAAAATAGGTCTTTGAAACTTCATTAAAAGTCCCACATTAGAAAAGAGTCAGTAAAAATTGTCACTTTAAAAGAAAGAAAGAGAAGTACAATGGTCACTCGATATAATCCATACTAGGATTACATATAGGAAATCATGAATATGGATGAGAGAAAAAACGGCCATGTTCTGATAGAGAGTGATAGCAAACTTGATTAGGAGAATGTTAACCACCAGAAAATTACAAACTTGTGATGTGTTAAACGGTCATTGATTACTTAGTAGGAAATGTAAACCAACAATGTTTTTTTAAGTTTCTTTTCATAATTTTGAGGAATTCATTTACTATATAGAATAAAAACATAATGTAATATACTTTCCATCAAGTAGAGTTTCATCATTCAATAAGTTTCTACCAAAAACTAATCATCTCTCCATGAAATGGTTTTTTAGCTCTTTTAGTATATATATATTTTTGGTTTTAGGAGTTTTACATATTTTAAGGTTTTAAGGATTTGCTACGGATTTTGGGGTCGTTAGGGTTGTGTAAATTTTTTATTTATTTTTTTGGGATTTTTTTTATCTCTTTTTAACATTTTTAGGGAATTTTATGATTTTTCATATTTTTTAGTTTTGTACGGTATTTATGTTTTTGGTGATTTTATGGGTCTTTTGATATCATATAGTTTTTACAGATTTTTTAGTTTTTTTATCCTCAATAGAATTTAAAAGCGGTTTTAGATTAAATATTGGTTTTTATGGTACTATGGGTTATTTATATTTTTAGGATTCTAGGGTTTTATGATTTTTAGGGGTTTTAGGAGGCTTTAGGATTTTTATTATTTTCCGTGTTTTTAGGGGTTTTAAAATTTTAGGGTTTTAATTGTTTCTCAGGGTTTCTCAAGGTTTTGAGATATTTTTAGGTTTGTATTGTTTTTGATAATTTTCTAGATTATTATGGTTATTATTGTATTTATGTATTTTTAGAAGGTTTAGTGTTTTTATAGATTTATTAGTGTTTTTTGATTTTTAGATTTCCATTTAGTTTTTAAAAGTTTTAATTTTTTTAATATTTTCAAGTGTTTTTAGTGGATTAAAGATATTTTAGAGTATTGAGAGGGTGTTATGGGGTTTATGGGGTTTTAGTGTATATTATGTTTTTAGGGGATTTTATGGTCTTAGTATTTTTTGTATTATTATGTTTTTAGTGGTTTTTTGGACATTTTCTGGTTTTTAGGGGGTTTATGTGTTTTTTGTTTTTTAAGGTTATCTTAGTATTTGTTCATATTTTTGTAGATTTTATTTGTTTCCAGGGATCCTTATGGATTTTTTAGAATTTTATAGTTTTTATTGCTTTAAGGATTCTAAGGGTTTTATAGATTGTAGGGCTTTTATTTTTTCTAGGGTTTTAGTGATTTTCTTATTTTTTGGGGTTTTTAATATTTTTTAGATTTTATTAATGTTTTTTGGGGTTTAATGTTTTTAGTGTTTGTAGCAGGTTTTAGGGTTTTTATGGTTTTTTGTGAGTTTTATGGTTTTTTGGAGTTTTAATATTTTTAGGGATATATTAAGATTTTATCATTTTTTAGTGTTTATAGTATTTTTATGAGTCTCTAGGATTTTAAGGTTTTCTTATGATTTTTAAGGATTTTAAGATTTTAGGGGTTTTTTGTTTTTAGGTATTTTTTATGAATTTGCTGGATTTCTAGGATTTTTATAGACATTAGGGGGTTTGTGGTTTTTTGGGGTTTTAATGTCTTATGAGTTTTTAAGGATTTTAATATATTGTTTTTTTAGTGTATTCAAGGGTTTAAATAGTTGTTAAAATTTTAGTGGTTTTTATAGTTTTTATCAGTTCTTTAGGTTTTTTAGGATTTTAGTTGTTTTATGGTTTTTAGGGTTTTTATGGGGTTTTAGAGTTTTTAATGGTCTTGTCATTTTTTATGTTTTAGGGGTTTTAAGAGATTTTAGTTTTTTAAGGGTTTTTATGGTTACCAGGGATTTTTAAGGGTTTTATATTTTTAGATACCTTTTTGTATTTTTTAGGTTTTTTATGACTGTTTAGGGTTTCGTGGATTTTCAAGGGTTTAAAGGGTTTTTATATTTTATATGGTTTTTTCGGGTTTCTATGTTTTTTTAGGTTTTATGGTTTTTCATAATTTTTCAATGTTTTTAAGGATTTTATAGTTCATATTAATTTAATTGGGTTTTTGGTTTTTATGGGTTTTATTGTTTTTTAGATTTAAGGGGGTTCTAGGGTTTTGTAGTTTTTAGGTTTTTTAGGGATTTTATCGTTTTTAGGGATTTTAGGTATTTTTATTGTTTTTTGGGTTTTTAATGTTTTCTTATGGGTTTTCAGGGGTATTTAAATTTTTTTACATTTATAGTTATTAGTGACTTTTAAGGATTTTTGTTGTTATTTTTGGGTTCTTGGGGATGTTGAATTTTTATCGGTTTTATATTTTTTTGGATTTTAGGGGTTTTTTAATTTTTTTAGTGTTTTAAGGTTCTTTACAGTTTTTTAACACATTTATGGTTTTAAAAGGTTTTTAAAGATTCTTTTTTTTCTTAGGGTATTTATTGAGATTAATGGGTTTTAAGGGTTTTATGAGTTCATATGGTTTTTTGTAGTTTTATGGTTTTTTCGTTTTTAGGTTTTTAGGGGTTTTAAGTGTTTTTAGGTTTTTTACGTTTTCATTGGGTTTTTAGTGTTTTTAGTTTTTAGGGATTTAGGGATTTTTATGAATTTTATAGGCTTTTTGGATTTTTTATGATTTATATTGGTTTTTTTGGGTTATATGTTTTTTTTTGGTTTTTAGGATTTATTTTTTTTTTTGAACGTTTTAAAGTTTTTAATATTTTTTTTAATTTTTTTAGAGGATTAAATGGTTCTGGAGTTTTTTTATGGTTTTTATGGTTTTATGGGTTTGTATTGTTTGTAAGGGTTTTAGGAGTTTTTATGTTAATTATGGGTATTTTGGTTTTATAATTTAATAGGTGTTTTATCATTTTCTAGGTTTTTAGGGGTTTTATGTGTTTTTAGTATATTAATGTTTTATTAGGTATTATCAGGGTTTTGGTTTTTTTTTTCAAAATATTTCACGTTTTAAGGAATTTTATTGGTTTTTAGGGTTTTTAGGAATTTGTAATGTTTTTAGTGTGTTTTTTGGGTTTTTTGGTTTTGGGGGGTATTTTTTGATTTTTAGTTTTTTATTATTTTTAAAATTTATAGATTTTTTAACATATTTTTGGTTTTATCATGTTTTTAGTGTTTATAGTCATTTTTATGTTTTTATTGGTTTTTATAATTTTTATGGTTTTATGGTTTTATGGTTTTTAGGGTTTTATTGTTTTTAATGTTTTTTTTCCAGTTTATTGGTTTTAAGGGTGTTAGGGTTCAAGGTTTTTTTACGTTTATTCACGTTTTTATGAGTTTTTACGTTTTAAGGATTTTTGTGTTTTTATGGATGTTTTTTATTTTTATAGTTTTTTACAGATTACAATGCTTTTTAGGGTTTTTGGGTATTTATCGATTGTTGGGTTTTTATGTTTTTTATTGATTTTTAGCGGTTTAAACTTTTTTGGAGATTTATTATGTATTTAGGGGAATATATCATTTCTAGTGTTTTTAGTGTGATTTTACTTTTTTATTGTGTTTTAATATTTTTAGGGATGCTTGTTGTTTTTATGGATTTTAGGTTATTTTAAGGTTTTCTAAGGTTTTTATATTTTTTTATGTTTTGAGTGGTTTTAAGAGTTTTTAGGTTTTTTATTTTTTCTTTGGGTTTTTAGGGGTTTTACGGTTTTGTACGTTTTTAGGGATTTGTAGGGGTTTTTAAGGATTTTTAAGGGTTTTAGGGGTTTTTTTTAATTTCTTACGGTTTTAATGTTTTTAAAGTTTTTTAATGATTGTCGATGTGTAAAGGGTTTTTGAGTTTTTATTTGGTTTTATCATATTTATGGTGTTTTATGGTTTTATGATTTTTATAATTATTTATAGTTTTTTGGTTTTTTTATAGTTTTAAATATTTTTATATTTTTAGGATTTTAATAGGGTTTTAAGGGGTTTCAACATTTTTTATGCTTTTATGGGTTTTTGAATATTTTTTAATTTATATGCTTTTTATGGTGTTGAGATAATTTTTAGGTTTTGTAATATTTTAGTGTTTTTTGGGTTTTTTTAGGTTTTCTAGGTTATTTTATTTTAAAAAAAAGCTTTGGTTTTTTAGGGTTTTAGAGTTTTTAAATGTTTTTAAGGTTTTAATGGATTCTGTGAGTTTTATGTGGGATTTTTGGGTTTTTTGGGTTTTTAGGGGTTTTTATGATTTTTAGGGGTTTCTGGATTTTTGTGTTTTTAGAGGTGTTATGGTTTTTTAGGTTTTTATGTTATTTTATGTTTTTTATGTATTTTGGTAATAAATTATTTTTATGTTTTTAAGATTTTCTTAAGTGTTTTCTTTATTTCTAGGAGTTATTTACATTTTTAGAGGTTTATATGGATTTTTTAGGATTTTATTGGGTTTTATGGTTTTTAGGGATTTTTATGATTTTTAGGGATTTTTGTGTTTTTTGTTGTTTTAGAGTTGTTATCATTTTTATGGGTTTATAGGAATTTTATTGTTGTTTATTGTTTTTATTGGGTTTTAGGTTTTTTAAAGGGTTTTAGATGCTTTTATAGTATTTATGTTTTTTAGTATTTTTTATGGTTTGAAGGGTTTTTAACATTTTTATTTTTTTAAGCATTTAAGTGTTTTTATCATTTTAGGGGCTTCGTAGGGGTTTTTTTGGGTTTTAGGTTTTTTATATATTATGGATTTTTATGGAAATATTTTTTATTTTTATGGGTTTTTAGGGTTTTTAGGGACTCTGATAATTTTTAGGATTTCTTGGGTTTTTAGGTTTTTTATGGTTATTTTGGGTCATTAAAGTTATTTTCAAATTTTTAGGGTTTAAAGGGTTTTAGAGGTTTTTTATGTTTTTAGGGCAAAGAAGGCGCGGGGCCAAGCAGAAGGCTTGGTCCCTCAAGTGTATAAATGAAATCATAGACCAGTATTGACTCATAACCAAACCATCCACCACCACAGCAGATCCATAAAAGAATAATCCAACCAAAACTTTCAAAAAGATACGTGGGACTAAGAAGATTTCTTTGGCACCACATGAAATCATAGACCATGTCCAGATCGTAGGAAAAAAAAATAGACCAGGAACACCAGTAATAATCAAATACAGGGCTGAGGAAAAAACATGGAGCTTTTGTTCAGACCGATAATAATAAGATCTGACAACCCAAAAAACCGGATCAAGCACTTCACCATCTAGCTAGAACCACACCTTCCACATCCACCAAAAATGTCACAATGCCAAAGAATCCACTGTAATCCTCCCAAGATCAGCTCTATAAGCGGATGGGAAGATTTCATCATCGAAAACCAAGAATACCAGTCCATCATGCAACATCTCCAGAGAAGCCGATGAAGAAAGGAACATCACACAAATTCAGGGTCGTCACTATTGTAGATAAAAACCACTATCGATCTTTGAAGAAACAACGAAGAAGCCTCCACTAAATAGAACTGAGGCCAAAAAAATAGAAAAGGTGTGAGACCATCAATGAGTCCAGAACCCATGCCGACATTGAAGACCCCACCACTTCTGAAAACATTGAAGTCATTGCCCTAACCGTAGAGGCCCCATCTCGGCCAACGCAATCTGGATCCACGTTCGATGTCCATTAGGGTTCTCAGTCTCTAATGTTTCATCTGATTCATCTCTGTCCATAATGATCTGATCTGAAACCACAACGATCCTCCCAACCTCTCTAATAGTTGATTCCTGAGCACATGGGAAAAGAATCAAAGATCAGCATCAATCTTAAGCCGAAGGCCCACGAAAAGACTTTCCTTGGAAAGTCAATTCCACCAAAAGAAAAAACCATCTCCACCTTGAACCATAGGGCACATCCATAGCACATCACCTCCATGAACAAGGAATGGGTGAAGATCCATGATCGATAACCCATGAATAATCCAAAGGAAATCCTCAAAGTTGCGTTAAGTGGGAGAGAGAGATGGGGGAGTGCACCACCATCCTCTTCTATGGTATTTTAGGGGTTTTTAGTGTTTTTAGGGGTTTTGTATTTTTTAGGCTTATTTTAGGTTTTAAGAGTTTTTAGATCGTTGTGTTTTTTATTAGGGATTCTCAAGGGTTTTTGGGTTTGTTACATTTTAAGGATATTTTGGGTCTTTTATTATTTTTATGTTTTCATTGTGTTTTGAGGGATTTTTTGGATTTTTAGGTTTTTTAGGTTTTTTTTTGTGTTTTAAGGGGTGTTTTTATTTATTTTATATGTTTTTAAGATATTTCTGTGTTATTACCATTTTTGGGGTTTATCGGATTTTTAGAGTATTTAGTGGGGTTTTAGCAATTTTATTGGTTTTTTGTGTTTTTATGGTTTTAGAGGTTTTTATGGTTTATAGGGGTTTTAGTGGATTTGTTTCTTTTTAGGGTTTATAATTTTCATTTTTTTATTGTTTTTAGTGGAGTTAATCAATATTTTGTTTTTTAAGGGTTCTATATTGGTTTTAAGGGTATTTAGATTTTTTTAGATTTTCTGTATTTTTTTAATATTATTATGCTTTAGGGGTTTTATTTATTTTCAGGGTTTTAGTATTTTTTAGGGTTTTAATAGTTTTTTGGTTTTTTTATAGATATATTTTTTTTATAGTTTTTATGTTTTTCCATGAATTTTAAATTTTTTAATGGTTTTGGTGGTTTAATGTGTTTTAAGTGGTTTTATTGGTATTAATGTTTTATGGTTTTCAAGTGTTTTTTTGGTTTTAGGGGTTTTTGGTTATTTAGAGAGTTTAAACCTTTTTTTAATTTTTTTTGTGTTTTATGATATTTTATGTTTTTAATATTTTCTGTGTTTTTTTAGTTTTTAAGGTGTTTTACATAATTTGTGATGTTTAGGGATTTTTTGTATTTTTATACAATTTTAGGGGTTTTTGGAATATTTATGATTTTTAGTGGGGTTTAATAGTCTCTAGGTTTTCCAGGTTTTAGGTATTTTAAGTGTTTTTAGATTTTTAATGTTCCCAATGTATTTTTAGAGGCTTTTGGATTTTTATAGGTTTAATAGTTTTTCTAGGATTTTATTGGTTTTTATTTTTTATGGTTTTTGTGGTTTTTAGTTTTTATGGTTTTTCTGGATTTTTAGGTGATTTTCAGTTTTTTAGAATTTTTAATATTTTTAATATTTTTTATCATTTTTATCGGTTTAAAAGGATTTAGAAGTTTTTATTTTTTTAGGTTTTTATGGGTTTTGGGGTATTGAATTTTGAGCATTTTTTAGGTTTCTAATGGTTTTAATTTTTTTAGGTTTTTAATGTATTATTATGGGGTTTCTATGTTTTTTTGGGTTTTAACGTTTTTATGGATTTTTATTGATTTTTACGGTTTTTTTGGTCTTTTAGTATTTTTATGGATTTGAGAGTTTAAGTGTTTTAAGGGTTAATAGGTTTTTTATAGTTTTATTGGGTATTTTCGGGTTTTCTTATGAGTTTTTAAGATTTTACTAATTATTCTCATTTTTAAGGGTTTAAATGGTTTTTAGAGGTTTGAGTGGTCTTTATGGATTTTAGAGTTTTTGTGATTTTAAAGCTTTTTAGGCATTTTTATGGTTTTTTGGGTTTTTTGTGATTTTTACTAGTTTTTTGTGTTTTTTAATGGGTTTAGGTGTTTTTATTTTGTTAATGTTATCTTAGTGTTTTTAGGAGTTTTAGGTTTATATTTATTTTTATGGATTTTTAGGATCTTTATTGTTTTTAGGATTTTAAGGATTTTCTTGGTTTTAGGGGTTTTTAGTGTTTTTAGGGGTTTTAAATTTTCATTGGGGTTTCTTGGGGTTTTTTAGTTTTTTAGGGATTTAAATATTTTTTAGTGTTTTTTGAAAATTCTGCGGTGTAAATGTTTTTTACAATTTTGAGTGTCTTTTAGGGTTTTTATGGGTTTCTAGGGTTTCTTAAAATTTTAGGGGTTTTGTGGGTTTTATAGTTTTTGGGGTTTTGACTTTATTTTTTGGGTTTTATGTATATTCAGTATTTTAATTTTGTTTCTAAAATTCTCTGTGGGGGTTTCTATGTTTTTATATGTTTTTCAATTTTTCATAATGTTTTTTGATTTTTTAGGATTTTTAAGTTTCTTAGTGTTTTTTGAGATATTAATGGTTTTAGGGGTTTTCTGTGTTTCTATGGATCTAGGGTTATTTTTTGTTTTTGGGGTTTTTTACATTTGTTATGGTTTTTAAGGGATTTCATATTTTTTAATTTTTTATGAATTAATGGGGTTTTTTAGTTTTTAGTCATTTTAATGTTTTTATCATTTTTTAGGGTTTTTAATGTTTTTAGGGTTTTTAGTGTTTTTTGGGTTTTTAGGGTTTTCAACATATTTAGGTTTTTATGGGGTTTAAGTGTCTTTATGTTTTTAAGGTGCTCTTTGGGTTTTTATTTTTTTTAGGTTTTTTTATGTTTTTAGAGTTATTTTTGGATTTCATACAATTTTTATGGTTTTTGAGATTTTTTTAGAGATTTTGTGGGTTTTAGGTTTTTAATTTTTTTAAACGTTCTTATGGATTTGAATTTTTTTAGACTTTTTACGTTAGGAATTTTTCATTTTTTGAGTGTTTAGGGTTTTCAATGGTTTTTAGGGGTTTTATGATTTTTAGGGTTTTAGGTCTTTTAGAGTTTCTAAGGGTTTCAATGTTTTTAGGTTTTTAGGGGTATCAAGTGTTTTTATGTTTTTAAGATTTTCATTGGGTTTTTCTGTGTTTTTAGAGAATTTTATGTTTCTAGGGATATTTAAAAAAATAGTAATTTTATAGTTTCTTAGGATTTCTATATTTTTTTTGTTTTTATAGTTTTTACTGTTTTTTTGGTTTTTATGTTTTTTTGGTTTTATGGATTTTTCATTTTTTGGGGGGTTTATGATTTTTACAGTTTTCTATCATTTTAGGGGGGTTAATGGGATTTTATAGTTTTTCTGTATTTTTTGGTTTTATATCCATTAATAATTTTTAATGGTTTTAGGGGATTTAGGGTTTCGGGATTTTTATGGCCTTTTGGGGTATTTATAATTTTTTAGGTTTTTATGGGTTTTAGGTGTTTTTTAGTTATTAGTGCTTTCATATGGTTTTTGAGGATTTTTAGGTGTTCTTTTTAACATTTTATGGATTTTTAGTTATTCTTAGGATTGATAGGGTTTTTATAGATTTTGATGTTTTTGGGGTATTTTTGGTTTTTGGGGTTTTTAGCAGTTTTTAGGTTTTTAAGGGTTTTAAATGTTTTTATGTTTTTAAGGTTTTTTAGGGATTTTCAAGGTTTTAGTGTTTTTTAGTTTTTAGGAATTTTTAGTTGGTTTTTTGGAATTTTATTGGTTTTTAGGGTTTCTAATGATTTTCAAGGGCTGTATTCTTTTTGGGGGGTTTTTGGTATTAAGGTATTTTTGAGTTGTTTAGGGGTTTTAAGGGGTTTAGTGGTTTTTAACATTAGGAGAGTTTTTCTGGGATTTAAGTAATTTTAGTGTTTTTTTAGTTTTTATGTATTTTAGGTTTTTATAAAGATTTTAGGGGTTTTATTATTTTATATATTTTAGGGAATTTTTTTTATTAATTTCAACAATTTTTTGGTATTTAGGGGTTTTTGGGGTTTTTAGGTTTTTAAGCTTTTTTTATTTATAAGTGTTTTTAACAGATTTTATATATTAATTATTTATTGTATTTTTTATGGTTTTTATATTTTTTATGGATTTTGTGGGGTTTTAGGGTACTTATGGGTTTTTTGTGGTGTGTGGTTTTTAGGGGTTTTAAATATTTTTAGTTTTTTAATGTTGTTAAGGATTTAAATTATTTTTAGTTGTTTTTTTTGCACGGTTATTTTTTAATTGAAATTATTTGTTTTATGGTTTTTGATGTTTTAAGAGTTTTTTGTTTATGTTTTTTATGGATTGATGGACTTTTGGGTTTTTATCACTTTTATGTTTTTAGGATTTTTAGTGTTTTTAATTTATGTTTTGGTTTTCATTAGGTTTTTTAAGGATTTTATGGTTTTTTAAATTTAAAAGGATTTTAGTGATTTTTTAGGATATCTAGGGGTTTTAGTGTTTTTATGTATTTTTTTCACTTTTTAGGCTTTCAGTGGTTTTAATTAATTTTAGGTTATTAAGGTTTTCATAGGGGTTTTCAGGATTTTGCGGGGTTTTAACATTTTTATAAATTTAGATATTTTTATGATTTTTAATGTTTTAAGAGTATTTTTGGTTTTTGATGGA
This sequence comes from Viscum album, assembly GCA_963277665.1. Taxonomy (NCBI): domain Eukaryota; kingdom Viridiplantae; phylum Streptophyta; class Magnoliopsida; order Santalales; family Viscaceae; genus Viscum; species Viscum album. The sequence goes on along the minus strand of OY728163.1, from coordinate 1,964,667,485 downwards.
ATTTAGGGTTTCTATTGATTTTATGTTCTTATTGTATTTTTTTGTTTTTTGAGTTTTTATGGTTTGTAAGGTATTTAGAGTTTTTTACATTTTGGGGGTTTAATGGCTATTTAGAGTTTTATTTTCTTTTATGGGTTTTCAATGGTTTTAATGTGTTTGGGGATTTCATGGTTTGTAGAGTGTTTTAGTTTTTGTTGATTATTTAGGATTTTTTGCACTATTTTGGGTTTTTAGGGGTTCTGAGTGTTTTTTTGATTTTAATTTTCTTCTTTGTTGTTCTCAGTTTTTATGGTTTGTTACATTTTTAAGGACAGGTTTGTATTTTTTAATATTTTTATTTGTTTTTAGTGTTTTAGGTATTTTGAGGGTTTTTTGCATATTTGGTTTTCTGTGATTTTGTGTTTTTTTAGTTTTTTAGGGTTATAATGTTTTTATAGTTTTTTATGTTTTAAGGGATTAAAGGGATTTTAGTGTGTTTTATGGGTTTTCATTTTTTTTAAGGTTTTTAGGGGTTGAAAAGTATTTTTAGGGTTTTTAGGAATCTAGGGTATTTTTAGGGTTTTTAATGTTTTAAATTTTTAAGGTTTTAGCGGTTTTAAGTGTTTTTATGTTTTATGGTTTTTAGAAGGATATTCAGGGTTTTGGGTTTTTTTTATAATTTTATGGATTTTAGGTATTTTTATGATTTTAATAGGTTTTTTTGGTTTTTATGTATGTTTAAGTTTTTTAAGGTGTTATAGGGGTTTTTTTGGATTTTACGTTTTTTGGGTTCTTATGTTTTTTAATATTTTTAGTTTTTTAAGGGATTTTAATTTTTTTAATATTTATATGGTTTTAACGGGTTTTTAAATAATTTAATAGGTTTTTGGGATTATATGGATTTTTAAGTATTTTATGATTTTTATAGGTTTTATAGATTTTAGGCGTTTTAAGGGTTTTTATGGACATTTAGCAATTTGTGAATTTTTATCGTTTTAGGAGTTTATTGTTTTTTAGGATTTTTAGGTTTTCTTTTAGAGTTTCAGCAATTTTACAGTTTTTACATTTTTAGGGATTTTTAGGGATTTTTTATGATATTAAGCTTTTTTAGGGTTTTTTGAGATTTTGAGGATTTCCAGGGGTTCTATGGTTTTTAATGTTTTTAAGGTTTTAGGGGATTATTATCAATTTTATGATTTTTTGGGTTTTTACATGTTTTTAGGATTTTATGGTTTTTTATGGGATTTCATGTTTTAGGGGTTTTTATGTTTTTATGGATTTTTAGGTATTTTAAATAAATTTATTAGTTTTTCTGGGTTTTAGGTATATTCAGGGATTTAGGGGTTTTAGAGGATTTTTTTATGTTTTTAGGGGTGTTTTGTTATTATGGTTTTACGGTTCATTAGTGGTTTTTTACATTTTTTTGGTTTTAAGGTTTTTAAATTTTTTTAGTTGTTATTTATGGTTTTATGGGTTTTTGGGTTATTTATGGATTTTAAGGATTTTTATGGGTTTGAGGGGTTTTTGGGTTTTTTAGGATTTTTTGGAATATTGCAGTTTTTATGTTTTTAATATTTTCTTATATGTTTTTAGGGATTTTAGGGATTTTTACATTTCAATTTAATTTAGGGGTTTTAAGGATTTTTTGTGTTTTTAGATTTTTTGTGGATTTTGAGGGGTTTTAATTATTTTTAGATTTTTATAATGTTTATGTGTTTTTAGGTGTTTGTGATTTTTTTCAGTTTTTAGGGGTTCTAATGTTTTTTAGATATTTTGATATTTTTAGGTGTTTATAGAGGTTTTTTTTAGTTTTCTGATGTTTTAAGGGGTTTTATAAATTTTTATGGTTTAAAAATGTTTTCTGGAATTTACCTGTGTTTTAGTGGTATTTTTGGCTTTTTAGTGTCTTATAGGGTTTTTAGCATTTTTAGGGTTTTAGGGATTTTATGTGTTTAGGGTTTTTACGTTCTTTTTAGGTGTTTACATTTTATTTAGTGGGTTTTTATGTTTTTATGGATATTTAGATCTTTTTTAGGATTTCTATTATTTTTTAGCATTTTAGGGATTTTGAGTGGATTTTTTAGGTCTTTTATATTTTTTTCACTTTTTAAGATTTTAAGCATTCTTTTGTTTTTTAGGGGTTTATGTTTTTTAATTTTTTTTATTTTTTTAGTGTATTTCATATTTTTTACATATTTAGGAATTTTTATGGTTTTTTATGATTTTTATAGATTCTTAAAATTTCTATGCATTTTGAGGGTTTTTAGGGTATTTAGCGTTATTATTTATTTTAGTTTTTATGTTTTTTTTGAGATTTTTATATTTCTATGGTTTTATAGATTTTTTAGTGGTTTATATGTGTTTTATTGGGTTTTAGGGTTTTAGGGTTTTAGGGGTCTCTATTAATTTCTGGGATTTTAAGGGTTTTAGGGTCTTTTAGGTTTTTAAACATTTTTAGGTTATAGGGGTTTTAATTATTTTTGGATTTTAAGGTTTTATTTGGGTATTTCAAGGGTTTTTTGGGTTTTTATGTTTTATGTTGTTTTTACATCTTTCTTAGGATTATAATGGGTTTTAGTGATTCTAAGGATTTATGATATTTTATGGGTTTTTATGTTTTTTAATGTTTTAGGTTTTCTAGGGGTTCTAAGTGTTTTAAGTTTTTTAATACTTTCTAAGGTTTTTTGACGATTTTTTTAATTTTTATGAATTTTTTGTATTTTTATCATTTTTATAGTTTAATGGGTTTTCAAGGATTTTATAAATTTTAGGGTTGTATGAATTTTTTAGTTTTTATAGTTTTTTATGTGTTTACGTTTTTATATTTTTTAGTGATTTTCATCCTTTAATGGGGTCTAGAGAGATTTATAGTCAGTAGAGGGTTTTAGGGTTTTAATGGGGTTTTAGGGTTTGTCATGGTTTTAGGGGTTTTAATTTTTTATGGTTTTTAGGGTTTATTATGGTTTTATTATTTTTAGTGGGTTTAAATATTTTTTAGGTTATTAAAATTTTCAAATATGTTTTATAGTTTTTAAATTTTTTTTTTCAAATATTTAGATTTTAGGGATTCTTAAAGATTTTATGTTTTCAGGGTTGTTGTGGGTTTTAGATATTTTATGGTTTTTAGGGATTTAAAACTTTTAGAGTTTTTAATGTTTTTATGGGTTTAAAATGTTTTTAATTTTCTTATCAGGGTTATATTGTTGTATGGTTTTAATGGGTTTTAATGGTTTTTACGGATTTTATGGGTTTTATGGTTTTTAGGGGTTTATGTGTTTTTTGGTTTAATGGTTTTCTAAGGATTTTTCAGTGTTTTATGGTTTTTTACATTTTTATGGTTTTATGGTATTTTATTAGGATTTTATTTTTTATGGTTTTTCTATGATTTTAGGGTATTTAGTTATTTAGGGTCCTTATAGTTTTTATGGTTTTATTTTTTTTGGGATTCTTAATGTTTTTTCATATTTTTAACTAAATTTAGAGGTTTTTTTCATTTTAAGGGTTTAAACAGTTTTTAAATACAATTTGGGTTCTATGATTTTCTAGGGTTTTAGGGTTTTTAGAATTTCTAATGTTTTTAGGGGTTTGAAGTGTTCTAGGGTTTTAAGGTTTTATTAGGGGTTTTTCGGGATTTTAAGGTGTTTATATTTTTAGTAAATTTTAGGGATTCTTAGGATTTTTATGGTTTTTAGTGGTTTTAAGTATTTTTAGGTGTTTTAGGGGTTTTTAGGGGTTTCTTAGGGGTTTCAAGTATTTTTAGGTTTTTAAGTGGCATTTAGGGTTTTTTTGGTTGTGTGAATTTTTAAAAAATTTTAGGAAATTTTTATGGTTTTTACGGTTTTTATGTATTTTCAAGGTTTCAGAGTTTTTAGGGTTTTAGGGTTTTTAGGGTTCTAAAGTTTTTTGGGGTTTTACTATTTTTTGTGTTTTTTGTGGATTTATGGTTTTTAGTGTTTTTAACATTTTTAGTGCTTTAAAGGAATTTTAGTGATTTTAGTGGAGTTTTAGGGTTTTTATAGGTTTTAGAGTTTTTATATTTTTCTATGGGTTTTATGATTTTTATGATTTTTGGGTTTTTTATGTTTTATATGGAATTTATTATTTTTCAGATTTTTAAGGAGTTTAAATAATTTGAGAGCATTTAGGGATTTTAGGGTTTTATAAATTTCTATGAATTTTTATGGAATTTTATTATTTTGATTGGTTTTTATGGGTTTTTAATGTTGATAGGAATTTTGAGGGTTTTAGAGTTTTTAGGGTTTTAGGGTTTTTTAGGTGCATTAGGGTTTTTTTGTTTTTTTTGTTTTTTTTTTGTTTTTATAGAGTTATTCTGGGGTTTTAAATATTTTTAGATATTTTTATGCTTTAGGTATTTTAGAGAGATTTTCATATTTTTATGGTATTTAGAGGTTTTAGGGATTTTGTGAGTTTATAAGTTTTTTTTTGTATTTTTTGGTTTGATTTTATTTTATTTTTGTTAAAGATATTAATATTTTTATGTTTTTTTAAATATTTGTAGGGGTTTAATGGGTTTTTATAGTTTTTATAGATTTTAAGTGTTAGTATGGTTTTTATGGTTTTTAGTGTTTCTAGAGGTTTTTAGGGATTTTGGATTTTTTTAGTTTTTTTGGGTTTTATGTTTTTAGGGGTTTTCCCTATTTATGGTTTTCTTAGTGTTTTCCTAGTTTTGTGGTTTTTTACAATTTTTAGGATTTTAAGGGTTTCTAAGATATTTATGGGTTTTTGTGGTTTTTACTGATTTTAAGGATTTTAGGGTTTTTTAGGGTTTTTTTTTGGTTTTTATGGTTTTTATGGTTTTTTAGTTTGTTTTAGTTTTCTGAGTTTTAAAGATTTTTTAATGTTTTACTGTTTTTAGGGTTTTAAAATGTTTTTAGTGGGATTTTAATGTTTATAGGGTCATTAATGGTTTTAACTTGTTAATCATTTTTTCGGTATTCAGGGGTTTTAAGTGTTTTTCGGTGTCTAGAGTTCTAGTAGAGTTTTTTAGGGGTTCTTGGTTTTTTTATTTTTAGATATTATTAATTAATTTTCCATACTTCTATGGATTTTTATATTTTTAGGTATTTTGAGGGTTCTTTTGGATTTTTTAGGGTTTTATGATTTTTTGGTGGTTTTGATTTTTTATGTGTTTTTAAGGGTTTTATTTTTTTTTATATTTTTAAAATTTTAGGGGTTTAGATGGTTTACATAGTTTTTATTGTGTTTTTATGATTTTATGGGGTTTTATGGATTTAATGTATTTAAGGGTTTTTAGGGTTTTAATGGTATTTTAGGGGTTATTGAAATATTTAGGTTTTTTGGGGTTTTTGTATTTAGTTTTTTGATTGGTGTTTTGAAGGTTTTTTTATTTTTAAATTTGAATGGATTTTTATGATTTTTTAGGATTTTTTTTAGTTTTCAGGGTTTTTAGAGATTTTTATGGTTTTTAGGTCTTTTCAGGGTTTTAAGGGAATGCGTCCCTTGATGGATCGTGGTTCGAGATCTTGCTAGTAGAGGTAATTAGTTGGTGTTGGGATTGATGTGTGTTTTTTTAATTTTGATCCCATGATTTTAGTAAATGATCGTTTGAATTTGAATATAAATTTTGAAATGTTGGGTTATAGTACTTGGGTTTTGGATTTGGTCACCACTTAACCTTAAAGTGGATATTTGCAAATATAAAAAATGGATATGGATTTTTAATGATTACTTTTATTTTTAATTTTTGTGGTCATTTTGGTAGATCATTTCGGTTATATGTTTTTTGGTTTCTACAAATCATGTTTTTTGGTTTCTGGATGTGTGGGAAATGATCAATGGAGAAGTTTATTCGAGTTTTGGAAGGTTTTGGCAGTGTTTTAGTTGATGATTGTTCATTTTGTCTTCCATGATGAAAATAAAGTATTGTTGGTATTCTTGTCTTATTTGTTGTTTACATCACTATAGTTGTTGCTTTCCTGGCGGTGGTTCTGATGTCATGGTTTGGTGGTCATGGAGATGGTCAGAGCTTGGTATTGTGGCCATAGTTTTCTCCATACATGATTCTTTCTCTAGGATTCCAACATTCTTCTCGCAACCAGACTTATTTAGTGGATTTAAATGTGTATTGTTATCTAAATTTTGAGCCTTCATTCTCATTATATGAGGAATCTATCATGTTGTATTCATCTATATTATTGGGTCCCCACTAAACTTTCTATCTGTGATTGTTTTGTAGCTTCTTTAAATGGTAGTTTTTTGTGGTTCAGATTTTTATTGATGTTATTTTATAGTGTATAAATACTGATGATTATGATGAAGTGGATAATAGCGAGGAGATGACATTGATGGTGAGGAGTTTCATTTTTTTTGTGGTGGGATGATGGTTAGTGAGTCGTCATTAGTGAATCAGAGAAGATTTTGATGTGATCTGGTCGATTTTCATGAATTTTGTTGGGATTGGTGGTGGATTCTCACTAGAAAATTGGACATGTTTATTGTCTAGTTTTATAGAATATAGATCAAGGTGTATAACAGATTAGGATATCAGGGCCCTAGGTGATTATGTTGTGTTGTGATTTATGTGTGCTTCCAATTTTCAACCTAAGGTGTCAGTTGATGATAATTTTAATTTACATTTAAATTTTGAAATTTGGGGTTGTAGTATTTGAATTATGGAATATATGGTTACCACTTAACCATAAAGTGGTATTAATAAAATAAAAAAATATTTGGCTTAGGGTTTTTATTATTTTTATAATTTTAGGGGTATTATGTGTTTTTAGATTTTAAATTTTTCTTTTGGATTTTTAGGTTTTTAAAGGATTTTATGTTTTTATTGGGTTTTACCATTTTTATTGTATTTTTATTATTTTAAAGGTTTTAGTTATTTTGATGGTTTTTAGTTTTTTAGGTTTTTTAGGGTTTTATGGATTTTTATTGATTTTATGGTTTTTATGTTTTTTGTATTTTTATTTTTTTGTAGTTTTTAATGTCATATGGGTTTATTGGTATTTTATAATATTTAGTGTATTTTTAAGGTTTAATAGGTTTTTATGGGTTTTTGAGGATTTTTAGGGGTTTTATTGTTTTTTATTTTTTCAGTGTTTTTTATGGTTTTAATGTTTTTTAGGATTTTATTGGATTTAAGTGTTTTTAGTTTTTTAAGGTTATCATAGGGGTTTCTGTTTTTTTAGGGATTAATATATTGTTATGGATTGTTTGCAATTTCTATTATTTAATGTATTTTTATGGTTTTTAGGGATTATGAAGGTTTTTTTGGTTCTCCATGGTTTTTCTAGATTTTTAAGGGGTTGAGTATTTAGGGGTTTAAACAGTTTTTGTAGATTTTATATTTTTTGGGATATATAGGGTTTTTAGTGGTTATTTTTTATTTTTATTGGGTTTTAAGGGTTTTTACTATTTTTATAAGTTTTTATTTATCAGATATTTTTAGGTTTTTTGTGATTGTTTATGGTTTTTGGCAGTTTATTGGTTTTTAAGGGTTTTAAGTGTTTATAGGATTTTAAGGTTTTCTTAAGGGATTTCAGTGTTTTATGGGTTTTTTACATATTTAGGTAGTTTTTTGTAAATTTTTATGATTTTTATTGGTTTTTAGGGTTTTTTTATTTTGAGAGTTCTAGGGTTTTTATTGTTTTTTTGTCTTCTTAGGGATTTCAATTTTTGTAGGTTTTATGGTTTACTTTGGGTATATCAGGGTTTTAGGTGTTTTTATATTTTTTGTTATTTTTATGACCATTTTTTGGTTTTTAGGATTTTTTTGGATTATCAAGGTTTTTAGTGGTTTTATGGGATATTTAGTTTTTAGGTTATTTTGATATTTTTTGGGTTTTTATGGTTTTTTAGAGATTTTTAAATTTTTATGGTTTTAAAGGGATTTTATATTTTTTAGTAGTTTTTAGAGGTTTTATGGGTTTTATAGGGGTTTTAGGGGTTTTATGGTGTTTATTCCTTTTATGTTCTTAGGATTTTTTGGTTCATTTAGGGGTTTTAGTATTTTATGGGCTTTAGGGGGATTACCTCTTTTTTTGATTTTAAGGGTCTATCTAGGGTTTTCATGTTTTTTTGGGTATTTTACATTTTAGGGATCCTTTTATATTTTAATATTTTTAAAGAATTCAAAGATTTTGTGTTTGGGGGGGGGGTCAGTGTTTTAGGGGTTTTTAAGATTTTTGGTGTTTTTTGGGTTTTATGGTTTATATGTGTTTTTAGGATTTTTACGTTTTCATAGGGTTTTTTGGGGTTTTAGGGTTTTTATGTTATAATAATTTTTATGGTTTTTAATATATTAAATGTGTTTTAGTGTTTTTTTAGGTTTTTTTAGTTTTTATGGACTTTAGAGTTTTTATGGATTTTTTGGGGATTTAAGAATTTTTTGAGTTTTAGGTTTTTTAAGAATTTTTCATGTTTTTTAATGTTTTTAAGGGTATGAATTTTTTTATTGATTTTAATGGTTTTTAGGATTTTTAATGGTTTAAGGGGTTTTATAGTTATTATGGTTTTAGTGTTTTTAGTGGTTTTAGGGGTTTTTAGGGTTTTAAGTTTTTTAGAAGTTTGGTGATTTTTAAGTGTATATAGTATTTTTTAGTTTTATTAGTATATTTAAGGGGTTTTTAAATTTTTACATTTTAGGGATTGATAGGGATGTTTTTTTGGATTGTTATTGTTTTTAGGGTTTTATAGGGTTTTTATGTTGTAGAGTATTTCCTGTTTTATATGGTTTTTTAATTTTTGAACATTTTTTTATGTTTAATTTTTCTTATATTATTTAGTTGTTTTTAGGGGTTTTTTTAATTTTTATGGATTTTATGGTTTTTAGAGGTTTTATGGTTTCTATGGTTTTTAGTGTTTTTTGGGTTTTTAGAATTTTTTTTATTTTGGGGTTTTAAGGTTTCTTTTGTTTTTATGATATTCCTAGAGTTTTGTGGGTTTTTATGTTATTATGGTTTATATATATATTTTATATTTTTTTGAGTTTTTTGGTATTTTAGGAATTCTTAGGGTGTTGATAGTATTTTAGGGTTTGAGAGTTTTATAGTTTTTTTGGGATTTATTTTTCTAGTTTTTAGGGGTTTTATGAGTTTCTATATATTTTTATCATTATTGTGGGTTTAATGTATTTTATATTTTTTATTGGTTTTAATTTTTTAAAATATGTTTAGTGAATTAATGTATTTAAGGCATTATTGTTTTATGGGTTTTAGTATTTTTTAGTGTTTTTAGCCTTTTTAGGGTTTTAGGAGTTTTAACAGTTTTTATGTTTTTATGGTTTTTATTTTAGATTTAATGGATTTTTATGGATTTTTATGTTTTTAGGGATTTTTAGGTTCTCTTTAGGATTATGTTTAGGGTTTTAGGGGTTTTAGATATTTTCAGGGGTTTTAGGGTAATCACGTTGTTTTGGGATTTTTGGGTGTTTTTGAGATTTTTGGGGTTGTTACGATTTATTATAGTATTTTTAAAATGGGGGTTTAAATTGTTTTTAAATTTCTAGGATTTTATGGTTTATATGGATTTCAGGGTTTTTAGGGTTTTGTGGCAAGGAAGGTGCAAGGCCAGGCTATTCCTGGCCTCAAAAAATTTATTAAAGGAAAAGAAAAACAGACAAGGGCAGGGTGGGGCCAAACAGCCCACACCCAAAACGCCCTGAACCCCCCATGACACCAAAACCCAAAAGACCCAAACTCAGAAGAGAAAAAAGAAAGAGTTAAAAATCAAAGTGTCCATCCCCATAAGGGTCCCTATCAGCAACATTACCAGAGGAAGCGTCCAACTCCACAGACTCCCATTCAGATAATTCATATTGCTTTAGGGTTTTAGGGGTTTTTTGGTTTTTAGGATTTTTGGGACTTTTTAGAGGTTTTAGCATTTTTTATTTTTAAGGGGTTTTAAGTGTTTTTATGTTTTCATTGGTTTTTTTGGCTTTTTCTGGCTTCTTAAGGGTTTTTACATTTTTAGATATTTTGAGATACTTTTTATAATTTTATGTTTTTAGTGTTTTTAGGGTTTTGCGGGTTTTTAATGTTTTTAGGAATTTAAGTTTTGTATATTTTTTACGATTTAAGGGGTTTTATGTGTATTTATGATTTTAAGGGTTTTTAATGGGTTTTATTGTTTTTCTGGGATCTTTAAGGATTTTTATGTTTTTAGAAATTTTTAGTGATTTTTAGTATTTTTTTGAGTTTTAGGGATTTAAGGAAATTTGTTGTATCCTAGGGTTTTTAGGGTTTTAGGGGTTTTATGGTATTCATTTCGTTATAGGGTTCTTTTTGTTTCTTTTGTTTTTAAGGATTTTTTTTTCAGTTTTTAGTGTTTTTAGGTGTTGAAATTGGTGTTAGTGTTTTTAGTTGGTTTTTTGGGTTTTTTGGGAGTTTTAGGTTTTTTGTGGTTTTTAATAGTTTTTATGGTTTTATGGGGTTCTGGGGTATTTTTTGGGTTCTGAGTTCTTTTAGGTTTTTAAAGGATTTATGTTTTTTTGGTTTTAATGTTTTTTCTTAAGGTTTTTCTAGGTTTTAGGGTTTTTATGTCATTAAGTATTTTTAGTACTTTTTTTGGTTTTTAGATGATTTTCTGATTTTTAATGTTTTAAAGGTTTTATTATTGTTTTTATGGTTTTGATGGTTTTTAACATTTTTATGTTTTTAAGGGGATTTATGTGTTTTATTTTAATAAGTTCTTCTTAGGGGTTTTTAGGGTTTTGAATATTTTTTACTTTTTTAGGAATTTTATGGCTTTTATAGGTTTTTTATTTTTTTAGGGATTTTAGGGATTTTGAGGATTTATATGATTTTTAGGTTTTTCTCATTTTATTAGATTTAATGGGTTTTTTTAATTTTTCAGTGTTTTTAATTGTTTTTATATTTTTATATGTTTTATAGGGTATACTGGCTTTTTATATTTTAAGGGGTTTGTTTAGATTTTAGGGTTTTTTTAAAATTTTTATATGGTTTATGGTTTTTTGGCGATTTAGGGTTTTTTTAGTCTTTTAGGCCTTTAGTGATGTTATAATTTTTAGGTCATTAAGGTATTTATGTGTTTTTAGGGTTTTTATATCATTTTTGTATTTTTTGGTATTTTTTAGTATTTCTATGGTTTTTAGGGTTTCAGTGAATTTTATGATTTTTAGGGTTTTTAGGGGGTTTAGGATTTTATTGTATCCTAGGTTTTTTAGAGTTTCAAGTTTTTTAGGGTTATAAGTTTTTCTTATGGATTTTTATAATATTTAAGGTTTTTTACGTTTTTGGTGATTGTTAATGTGATTTTATGATTTTAAGTTTTTTTAATTATTTTTTGGTTTTTTTATTTTTTCAGGGATTTAATGGTTTTTAATTTTTTTAATGTTTTAAGGGTGTAGAGGGGTTTTATAGTTTTTACTGGGATTTTCATATTTTTATGGGGGGTTGAGGTTTCTTTAAGGTTTTTATGGATTTTCTGTTTTTGGGTGTTTTAGGGTTTTTATGGAATTTTAGGGTATTTAAAGGTTTTATAATTTTATAGGTTTTTGGGGTTTTTTGGTTTTTTGGGTTTTTGAGTTTTTCTTCAGGGTTTTTAAGGGTTTTAGGGATTTTTACCTTCGAATGGATTTTTATTTGTTTTTTTAATATTTTTTTCATTTTTATGTTTTTTAGTGATTTTGATGTTTTTAAAGGATTTTTAGGGTGTTTACTGATTTTAGGGTTCTGCCATTTTTTATATATTTATGGGTTTTAAGTATTGTTAAGTTTTTAAAATTTTCTTAGGGTTTTTATGGTTTTTAGGGTTTTACATTTTTAGTATGTTTTATTATTTTTATTCTTTTATAGGGATTTCACGTGTTTTGAGGGTTTTTATGTTTTTTATATTTTTTAGGGTTTTTATGGTTTTATTGGTTTTTTAGGATTTCATATTTTTTGAGTTTATTTGTTATTTAAGGCTTTTAGAGTTTTAATTATTTTATGAGTTTAAAGGGTTTCTAATTTTTTATTGGGTTTAATGGTTTTTATGAATTTTTTAGCATTATTAAGGTTTTTATGGGTTTTTATTGTTTTTTGGGGGGTTTTTGATTTTTGTTTTTCTTTCAAGTTTTTTTATGTTTTTTACAATTTTTGGGGACTTAATAATTTTTATTCTTTTAATGTTTTCACAATGTTTTTCGATTTTTATGTTTTTTTATATTATTAGGTATTTTTTGGGATTTTTAGGGTTTTTAAAGATTTTTAGTTATTTTGACAGTTTAGAGATTTTATGGTTATTTGTTTTTTTATGGTTTTGTTGAGGTTTTGGGGGATTTATTGTTTTTTATAGTTTTTAATGTTTTTAGTGGTTTAATGGGTTTGTAGAGTTTTTATTGAGGTTTAAGGGTTTATATGGATTTTTATGGGGGTTTAGGGTTTTCTAGTTTTTAAGGATTTTATGTGTTTTTAGGTTTCTATGTCTTTCTTATTTTTTTAATGGTTTCTTGTGTATTTATGTTTTATGTTTTATGTATATAAATGTTTTATGGTTTTTAGTTCATTTTGGGTTTTTAGGTGTTTTATGTTTTTTTAGTTTTTTATGATTTTTTATGGCTTTTCTGGGTTTATAGGGGGTTTTTCTTTTTTATGGATTTTAGGGATTTTTTGGATTTTTATAGGTTTTGGGGGTTTTAGGGTTTTTTAGAGTTTGGGGTGTGGTTATGGTTTTTATGTTTTTTTGGGGGTTTTAGGGATATTTTCAGTTTTTCCTGTTTTATAAGGGTTTTTCAAAGTGTTTGTGGTTTTTAACTGATTAAATGGTTTTTAGATTTTTTATTTGGTTTTACAGTATTAAATAATTTTAGGGTTTTAAATGGTTTTTGTGGGTTTTAAGGTCTTTTTAGGGGATTTTATGGGATTTATCATTTTCAGGGGTTTATGGGTTTTAAATGTTTTTTGGATATTCATGATTGATTAGGTATTTTCAGAGTTTTATAGGTATTTATATTATTATGGATTTTTAGGATATTTATGTTTTTACGGGTTTTAGGGTATGAATATTTTTCATCATTTTGTGGAGTATTTTGGGGTTTTATGTGATTTTCAGTTTTGAAGGTTTTCACATTTTTTTTTGGAATTTTGGGTTTTTATAAAAGTTTATGGTTTTTTAATTTTTTTAGAGTATTCAAATTTTTTAGTAATATAAATAATTTTTTTTTGTATTTTTCATTTTAGGTATTTTTATGGTTTTTACAAGTTCTTATGGGTTTTAGGGGTGTTTTAAGGTTTTTATTGATTTTTTGTTTTTTAGGGGTTTTATCTGTTTTTAGGTTTTTATGTTTTTCTTATATTTTTTAGGGGTTTTATTGATTTTTATGTATTTAGATATTTTAATATAATTTTTAGAATTTTCATGGGTTTTTAAAGGTTTTAGGGATTTTGAATATTTTTAATCGTTTTAGGGCTTTGTGGGTTCTAATCTCTAGCATTTTTAGGTATTTTGGGGTTTAATGTGACTTTCAGTTTTTTTTCTAAAGGAGTTTTCTGAGTTATGGGGTTTTATATGTTTTTAGGATTTTTAGGATTTTTGAGAAATTTTATATATTTTTTGGTATTTTAGGGGTTTTGAATGTGTTTAGGGGTTCATAGGGGGTTTTTTTGGTGTTTTAGGATTTTTTATGTTTGTAAGGTTTTTATAGTTTTAAAAAGTTTTTAGGGATTTCAAGGGTATTTATATGTTTAAGTGGGATTGTAGGTTTTTATTGGGGTTTAGGTTTTTTATGGTTTTTAGGGGTTTAGTGTTTTTAGGGATTTTTAAGGGTTTTAGGGCTTTCTAGTTTTTTAACTGTTTAAAGTGTTATTAGGATTTTAAGATTTTATTATGGTTTTTAGGATTTTAGTTGTCTTTATGCTTTTATAATTTTTTTTGGTATTTTTGGATTTTTAAGAGTTTTTAGGGTTTTAGAGATTTTGAGGCTTTTAGTGTTATTAATGTTTTTTTGATCTTGTTTACATTTTAAGGGGATTATTGACTTTTTAGAGGCTTTAAATTTTTACGTTTTCAATGTTTTTAGGGGGTTTTTAATTTTTCTGTGAATTTTATGTTTCTTAGGGGTTTTGGATCCTTTTAGAATGTATAGGGTTTTTAGTGTTTTAATGTATTTTATGATTCTTAATTTTTTCTAGGATTTTAATGTTTCGTTACATAATTTATGGGTTTCTAGTGTTTTTACATTTTTAAAAATTTATGTTTTTTTTACAATTTTTATGATATATATGAAGGTTTTATGGGTTTTAGAGACTTTGATGATTTTTTTTTCATTTTTATGTTTTTATGGGTTCTAATTATTATTTGGTTTTTTAGTTTTTCTTATAGTTTTTATGGTATTAAGTTTTTTTACATCTTATTATTTTTAGTGATTTTATTATTTTTATAGGATTTTAGTGTTTTTAGGGATTTTTGATTTTTAGGGTTTTTGGGGGTATTAGATTTCTATAGTTATTTTTGATTTTATTATTGTCTTAAGGATTTTTAAAGTATTTTAATGTTTTTAGGGGTTTAACGGATTTTCTATTTTTAGTGTTTTTATAGTTTTATGGGATTTATGGTTTTTAATGTTTTATGTGGTTTTTATGATATTTAGGTTTTTTAGGGATTTTAGTGTTTTTATTGTTTTTATAAAATAATGTATAGTTTTTTTGGGTTTTATGTGTTTTTGGGGATTTATGGTTTTCTTAGGATTTATAGGGTTTTTTATACATTTTGTTTTTGAAATTTTTATGGTTTGGTAGAATTTTTATGGTCTTTAAGGATTTTTCACAGTTATTATGTTTTTTCGAGTTTTATGGTTATTTTGATCGTTTAAGATTTTTTTGAGTTTTGTGGGGACATTAATTTTGTTTAGACATTTTTGAACATTTATAGAGGTTCAAATTTTTTTTAGTGTATTTAGTGGGGTTTACTGGGTTTATCATTTTTTAGTATTTTTTTGGTTTTTAGGCGTTTTGAGGGTTTATGGCATTCTTGTTTTCTTTTAGTGTTTTTAGGGTTTTAATAATTTTTTAGGTTTTTAGGGGTTTTAAGTGTTTTTAGGTTTTTTTATTTTCTTTAGGGATTTCAGGTATTTTACGGTTTTTTACATTATATGGATTTTTTTGGCATTTCTTAGGAATTTAATGTGTTTTTTTTTTCATTTTTAGGGATTTTGAGGGTTTTAGAGTTTTTTACGTCATTTAGGTTTTCTAGGTGTTTAATGTTCTCAGGTTCATAGGTATATTATGTTTTTTTTATTTTTAAGTATTTCTTATGGGTATTTAGTGTTTTTGTGGTCTTTGATGTTTTTTTGGTATTTTTATGTTTTTTTGAAGTTTTAGTCTTTTTTCATTTTTTTCCAGGATTTTGAGGGATTTTAGTGTTTTTATGATTTTTAGGGTTATTTTGTGGATTTCGAGTTTCAGGGTTTGTTGAGATTTTTAGGGTTTTAATGGGTTTTTAGGGTTCATTAACATTGTTAAGGGTTTAAAGTTATTGAGTGTTTTTTTGTTTTAATGGTTTTAATGGGTTTTTATAGGTTTGTAAGGTTTTTTGGGGTTTTGGGGTTTTGGGGGAGTTTTAGTGTTTTTAGCATTTTATAGATTTTTTGTTAGTTGAATTATTTTTATGTTCTTATATTTTTATGTTTCTTTAGGGATTTTTGAATCTTTTATGGTTTTAGGTACTTTTAGGTATTTTTTTAGGATTTTTAGGGGGGTTTAGAAGTTTTTAATAGTTATTAGAGTTTATAGGGGTTTAATTGTTTTTTGAGCTTTAGATTTTTTTTTAACTTTTAAGGGTTTTAATTTCTCTAAGGATTTTATGGTTTTTATGGGTTTTAGGGTTTTTATGTTTTTAGAGATTTTTATGTATTTTTTAAGTTTTTATGAATTTTTAGGGTCCTTAGGGATTTTGAGGTGTTTTTTTGGTTTTTGGGGTATGTTTCTAGTTTTCAGGTTTTTTAAGGAATTTTAGAGTATTTTAAAATTTTTAGTGTTTTAATGGGTTTTTGAGTTTTTTTTTGTTTTAAGGGTTTTTATGGATTTTTAGGGTTCTAAGTGTTTTTTATTTTTTAGGGGGTTTAAAAAAATGTAGGCTTTCAAGGGTTTCATAAGGGTTTTCAGGGGTTTTTATTAGTTTTTTAAGTTATTATGGATTTTAGGGACTTTTTTTTATTGTTTTCTATGTTTTTAGGGATTTTGATGGATTTTATGCGTTTGTATGGATTTTATTTCCTTTGGGATATTTATTTATTTATTTTTTTAGGGGTTTTAAGTGTTTTTATGATTTTAATGTTTTCTTTTGGTTTAAATTTTTTATAATTTTTTATGTTTTTTGGGGTTCTATGGATTTTTAGGTTTTTTATGTGTTTTTGAGTTTTTATGTGATTTAGGGTGTTTAAGGATTTTTAGAAGTTTTATGGTTTTTATTTTTTTGTGAGTTTTAAAGATTTTTTTGGGAATTTTTGTTTTTTTTATTTTTTTTGGTGTTTTTATGGATTCATTGAGTTTTTATTGTTTTTATGGGTTTAAAGTATTTTTATATTTCTAGTATTTTTTAGGATATTAATGTATTTTTAGGGTTTTATAATATTTTAGTGGTTTACGGTTTTTTGGTTTCTCGGGTTTTTTCATTATTTTAGTGTTTATGGTGTTTCAGTGTTCTTTTGTAAGGTTTTGTTAAATTTTTTTGAGTTTTTTTTATGATTTTAGGTATATTTTTGGAATTTTTTTGGGAATTTTTATTTTATGGGTGTTTTTAGGGTTTTAAGTGTTTTTATAGTTTTTAGGGTTTTCATTTTTTGGGGTTTTAGGGGTATTTTCGTATTTTTAGTTTTTTTATGATTTTTAGAGTTTCTTATCATTTTTAGGGGTTTAATAAGTTTTTTAATTTTTTGTTGGTTTATAGGATTTATTATTTTTAACTTTTTTTTGTGTTTTTATGGTTTCTAAAGGATTTTAAAGGTATGTGGTTATTTTTAAGGATATTTTGTATTTTTCGTGTGTTTAATTTTTTTTTTGAGGTTTTATATTTTTTAATGTTTTTTAGTTTTTAGGGGTTTTTTGGGATTATATTATGTTTTTTTGTTAGGGATTTTGAGGGATATTTATAAATTTTAAGGGTTTTTAGGCTTTATAGCAATTTTGAGGGATTTTAGGGTTTTTTGGGTTAATAGGGTTGTTTTTATCATTTTTTTGGTTTTCTGGGGTTAAAAGTATTACTTGGATTTTAATGACTTTTTAGGGTATTTCATAGTTTTTATTGTTTTTTATGTTTTATAAATCTTCTAGGATTTTTTTATTTTTAACGTTTTCTAGGTTTTTTATGTATTTTGAACATTTTTAGAGTTTTTATGGTGTTTTTACGTTTTTGGGGAATTTTTTACTTTTTATGTTTTTAACATTTTAGGGTTTTAAAGGATTATTAGAGTTATTAATGTTTTAGAAGTTAAAATGGTTGTTAGATTTTTTTAAGGATTTAGTGTTTTTATGGGGTATTAAGCTGTTTTAATTCTTTTAGGTGGTTTAATATATTTTAGGGTTTTTAGAGTTTTTAGCATTTTTAGGTTTATTAGGGGCTTTACTATTTTATAGGTTTTATGGTTTTCTTCCGATTTTCTATAATTTTTCGGGGGATTTATGATTTTAGGGATTTTTAGGGATTTAAATATTTATATGGATTTTTAAGGGATTTATGGATTTTGAGTGTGCTTATGGGTTTTAGGGGTTTTATTGTTGATAGGTTTTTGAGTTTTTTATTTGTTTCTTAGGGTTTTAAGAAGTTATTAATGTTTTTAGAGTTTAGGTTTTAGGGTTTTTTATGTTTTTATATGTTTTTATTAATTTTTTGTATTTTTTTGTGATTTTTAGTTTTTAGGTATTTTTAGGGTTTATAGGGTATTTTAGGGTTTTAGGATTTTTTAGGGTTTTGGTGTTTTATGTTTTTTTATTTCCTTTTTTGGGGAATTTTTTTTAGTTTTTCAGTGTTTATGGATTTTTTTTTGTTTTTATCATTTTTAGTGGTATAAATCATTTTTATTTTCTTTGGTGTATTTATGGTTTTTTATTAATTTATTTAGTGATTTTTTGTGTTTTTTGGGGATTTTAGAATTTTATGGGGTTTTTACATGGTTTAAGTATTTTTAGTTTTTATGGGTTTCAAATGTGTTTTAAGGGGGTTTACTATTTTTTATATTTTTAGGGATATAATTAGTATTTTGTATTATTATGGTTCTTGAGAGATTATATGGATTTTGAGGGGTTTTGAGGGTTTTGGGGTATTTAGGGTTTTTGAATTTTCAGGGTTTTGGTAGTTTTAATAGTTTTGAGGTTTTTTAGATTTCTTAGGGGTTTTCAAGGTTTTCACAGTGTTTTACGTTTGGTGTATTTTTATTGGTTTTATGGTTTTTGAGGTGTTTTAGGGTTTATTAGATTATTTATGGTTTTTTGGGTTTTGTGGGGTTATTTTTGGTTTTTTATGGGTTTTCATGGTTTTTAATGTCTTTATGATTTTTGGGATTTTAAATATTTTTAGAGTTTTCAGGGTTTTTATGGGTTTTGATGGGTGTTAGGGGTTTTTTAGGGTTTAAGGGGTTTTCATGTTTTTTTTGTGTTTTTTGGATTATAAGATTTTTATTGTTTTTTAACATTTTTGGGGGATTAATGTGTATTCATAGATTTAATAATGTTTTTATTGTTTTATTATTTTAAGGTTTTTGAGAGGATTTTAATTTTTTAGAGGTTTATTTGGTTTTTGGGTTCTTTTAGGGTTTTTAGCATTTTTTTATTTTAAGGGGGTTTACTTGTTTTTATGTTTTAAATATTTTATTAATTGTTTTCATGGTTATTATGTTTATTTTTATAATTTTAGGAATCATTATTTTTTTAGTGTTTTTGTTGGGTTTTTGGATTTTTTTGTAAGGTTTTAGGGGGTTAAAGTGTTTTTTGGTTTTTAAGGTTTTATTATGTGTGTTCACGGTTTTTAAGATTTTTACGTGTTTAGGGATATTAGAAATTTCATGAATTTTATATTCTTTAGGGGATGTAGGGATTTTTGAGGCATTAGGGGATTTTATGGATTTTAGGGTTTTTATTGTTTTTTGGATATTTAAATTTTTTTATGTTTTTAGGGATTTAAGGTATATTTTAGTTTTTATCATTTTTATGTTTTTAAAATGTTTTTATAAATTTTTAATGGAATTTTATGTTTCTAGTGTGTTTATTGGGGGTTTTAACGTTTTTAGTATTTTTAAGGGATTTTAGGGTCTTCTATGGTTTTTTTTGATCTTTTTATGATTTTTAGGGTTTTAGTATTTTTATGGGATTTAAGTGAATTTTCGTTTTTATAGTGTTCATAGAGTTTTTATTGGTTTTTTGTATTTTTTCATTTTAGGGATTTTAAAAGTTTTTTTTACAAATTTTACTGGATTTAGGGATTTTTAGGGTTTTTAGGGTTGTATGGTTTTAGTGTTTTTACGATTTTTAGGTTTTTAAGTTTTTTAGGGGTTTCATATGTATTTACTTTTTTATGGTTTTCTTTGGGGTTTCCATATTTTTATATATATTTTTAATATATTTTTCAGTATTAGTTTTTTTTGGGAATTTGGTGGGTATTAGGGGTTTTTAATGTTTCTATGGTTTTTGTGGGTTTTTATGTTTTTTTTACTTTTTTAGGGGTTTTAATGGTTTATATATTTTTTTTTATGTTTTTAGGGTTTTAAATAATCTTTATTATTTTTAGCGTAATTTATTATTTTTTGGGTTTTTACTATTTTTTACAGTTTTTATGGTTTTTGTGGGGTTTTTTTTTGGCTTTTTCATTTTTTAGCATTTAAGTTGTTTTAAGTGTTTTTAGGTTTTTATGGATTTATTAGTTTATTTCATGGTTTTATGTGGTTTTAAATTTTTTGTGAATTTTGGTATTTTTAATTATATTTATGGGGTTTTTTGTTAGGGATTTTGAGGGTTTTTGGGTTTCTAGGGGTTTGTTTGGGGTTTAATTACTTTTTGCGATTTTGTGATTTTTTTTCGAGTTTTTAGGGTTTTTATGGTTTTAGGAGTTAATTTAACCTTTTTAGTTATCTAAATTGTTTTTATATTTTTAGTGGTTTTATGTTTTTATGGGTTTTTAGTGTTTTTTATGATTTTAAGGGATTTTTTTTGGATTTTCTTGGGTTTTGGTATTTTTAGGGTATTTTTTATGGTTGTTAGAGTTTTTAGATTTTTAGGGGTTTAATTTATTTTTAGGTTTTCATGTTTTTCTTATAGTTTTATAGGGTTTTATGTATTTATTTTTTTATTTTTAAGGGGTTTTTTAGTTTTAGGGTTTTTATGGACATTTAGGGTTTTAAGGTTGTAAGAATTTCATAGGGGATTTCATGGTTTTTAGTATTTTTTACTTTTGTTGGTATTTTGATGTAATTTTTATTAATTTTTTGGTTTTCTAGGTTTTTTGGGATTCTAATGGGAATTATGGGTTTTAGGGATTTGGGGTTTTTAGGTTTTTCTAGGTTTTAGGAATTATTTTTAATTGTTTTGGATCATGATGGTTTTAGAGTTTTTAAAATATTTTAGTGGGTTATATGATTTTTAGAGTGTCAATTAATATTTTAGGGTTTTAATGGGTTTTTTGGGTTTTTTGGTTTTTATGGGTTTAATTGTTTTTAGTTTTGTAGGGTCTTCTTTTGGGTTTTAATGGCTTTTAGGGTTTTATTTTTTTAATCATTTTTCGGTCCTTTTTAGTAATTTTATATATTTTTAGGTTTTTATGCATTTGGAGTGATTTTATGGTTTTTAGGCCTTCAGGTTTTTTATGGGTTTCAATTTTTTGGGTTTTTTTGTGTTTATAGGGTTTCTTAGTTGTTTTATAGTTTTTATCATTTATAAGGATTTCAAGGGATTTTAAATTTTTAGTGAGTTTTTATTTTTTTTTGTATTTTTATGTTTTTTATGGTCTTTTGGAATTTTCATGTGTTTTATATGGTATTGTAGTATTTGAATGTGTTTTATAGTTTTTAGTGTTTTAATGATTTTAGTGGTTTTAAGTGTTTTATGTTTTATGGTTTTCAAGGGTTTTTTAGGGTTTTAGGGTTCATTTATATTAGGTATTTTTTTTGAAATTTTTATTATATATATGATTTTTATTATTTATAGGGATTTTGAAGGATCTTATGGTTTTTATCATTATTTGGGGTTTATATGTGAAGGGGTTTTTTAGGGTTTTAGGGTTTTATTAGGGTTTGTTTTGGTTTTAGGGTTTTTTATGTTTTTAAATTTTTTAATGTTTTTTTTATGATTTGTAAACAAAATTATGGGAATTTAGGGAATTCTTTATCATTTAGGGTTTTAGTGTTTTAAATGTTTTTGAGGTTTAGGGGGGGTTGGGTTGTACGGTTTTATATAGTATTTAATATTTTAAGGATTAAATGGGTTTTAAACATTTAGTGGTTTTTGGATTTTGTATGGATTTATAGATTTTTTCTTGTCTTTATAGGGTTTTATGGTTTTTAATTTGTTTTCATGGTTTTTACGATTTTTCCAGTTTTTAGGGGTTTAAGTGTTTTTATGTTATTAAGGATTTATTAGCATTTTAAAGGTTTTTTTGGGTATTTTTATATTTTTTGGGATTTCTATGGATTTTTATGAATTTTTATGGTTTTAAGGTATTTATATATTTTTAGGGTTTTGGGGTTTTCACGATTGTTAGGGATTTTAGGAAATTTGTTTTCTTATGTTTTTGGGGGGTTTTAAGTGTTCTAATTTTTTAAGGGTTTTATAGGGTTTCTATGTTCTTAGGGCCTGCATATATTTATAGATTTTTAGTGCCTTTTATGAAATTTATGGTTTATTGGGTTTTTTGGGCATTTGGAGGTTTTGTAGAGTTTTTAGTGTTATATGGATTTTAGGGATTTTTTATGTTTTTTGGGGGTTTATGGTTTTTTATAGTTTTTAACAATAATTTGTGTTTAATGTTTTTTATATTTAGTAGTACTTATTCAGAGTTTTATTTATTTTTAAAGGTTTTAAATCTTTTAGGGGTATTTATGGTTTTTAAGGTTTTTTAGGGGTTTTTAAGTTTTTTTGCATTTTTTTTTGTTTTTATGGGTTCTAATTGTTTTTATTTTTTTAATGGGTTTCTATAGTTTTTAATGATTTTAGGGTTTTTTACAATTTTAGGGATGTTAACATATTTTTTTGGATTCTTATGATTTTTAAGGTTTTTTTGTATTTAGAATGTTTTTAGGGTTTTTTAGTGTTTTACAGTTTTTATGGTTGGGGTGGGGGAGTAAGTTTATTAATGGTTTAATGATTTTTAGTGTTTTTAACATTTTTGGTATTTTAAAGGGTTTTATCATTTTTTTAGGTTTTTATTAGTTTTTATGTTTTTAAGGTTTTTATGTGCTTTTACAACTTTTAGAGTTTTTATGATTTTTTGGGTGTTTAGGGTATTTAGGTTTTTATATTGTTTTAGTGTTTTTATGTTTATAAGGTTTTCTAAGGGGTTTTCTAGGTTTTACAGTTTTTATAATGTTTTCTGTAATTTTAGGTATTTTTTTAGTTATTTATGGTTTTTAGGTATACAAATAATTTTTAGGGATTATTTGTGTTTTTATGGTATTTTTTTTTGTTTTTGGTTATTTTTGTTTTTTAGGTGTCTTAAGGGTTTTTAGTGTTTTTAAAAATTTTATGGGTTTTAAGTATTTTTAGTGTTTTTATTTGGTTTGAGTTTTTATGTCTGTTTCAGGTTTCTTAAGGTTTTTCTAGGTTTTGTGGTTTTAGTATTTTTCGGAGTTTTAGGGCATTATAATGTTGTTTTCATTTTTTTTGGTTTTTTGGGGGTTCATATTTTTTTAGGTTATTAAGGTTTTCTTAGGGTTCCATTATAGTTTTAATAGTGTTTTTAAATTTTATAGGATTTGTATTATTTTTTTATTATTTTTATGGTTATTAGGTATTTAAGAATTTTGAGGGTTTGGGTGTTTTTTGGGGTTTTAGTGGTTTTAGGGTTTTTATGGGGTTTTTGGGTATTATGGTTCTTTGAGTTTTATAGTTTCTTAAATGAATTCAGAGTTTTTTAAATTTTTAGGGATTTTAGTGTATTCTTTGTTTTTTAGTGTTTTATGCGTTTTAGGGGTTCCAAGGTTTTTAGGGGTGGGGTGTAGGTTTAAGGGGTTTTTGTGTTTTTTTGGTATTTTCTAGGTTTTTACCTTCTATAGGTTTTTCATGGGATTTAAGTGTCTTGATGTTTTTATGATTTTCTTAGGGTTATTAAGGTTATTTATGGTTTTCTATGTTTTAAGGAATTTAAAGGGATTTTTTATTAGTTTTATGGGATTTTAGGGTTGTAGGGATTTTGACTATTTTTACGGATTTTAAGGGGTTTTTGGTTTTTATAGTTTTTTGGAATTTTTTATGTTTATTAGTATTTTCTAGTTTTCGTAGTGGTTTTCATAGTTTTTAGGGGTTTTTTAAAACTTATGGATTTGGGTTTTTTTTGGTATTTTTAGAGTTTTTATGGTTTTAGGGATTTTGAAGTGTTTTAGGGTTATTTAGGGTTTCATGGTTATTACGCTTTTTGGTATTTTATATTATGTTTTTATGGATTTTCTAGACATTTTATTTTTTTAATGTTTTTGGTTGTTTAAAAGGTTTTTAGTGTTTTTAGTGGTTTTAGGGTTTTATAGGTTTTAGTATTTTTAATGTTTTTAGGGGTTTAATGTTCTTTCATGAATTAGTGTTTTTACTGTCTTTTTAGGGTTTTAGTGTTTTTCCGTTTTTAGGGGATTTAGGGTTTTAGGTTTTAAGTTTTTCCTATAGTTTTTAAGTATTTATGGTTTCTTATATTCATAGGGATTTTTATTTCATTTATATGATTTTATTTTTTAGTATTGTTGGGGATTTTGCAGGGTTTATATTGTTTTTAGGGATTTTTAGTGTTTTTAGAGTTTTTGTGGTTTTAGGTATTTTATATGTTTTTATGTTTTTAATGAATTCTTAGAAGTCATCCAGATTTTTTATATTTCTAGGGATTTTTAGTCTATTTACATATTTTTATGGTTGTAATTGGTTTAAAGTATTTTGATGGATTTTAAGTGTTTTTTTGAGTTTCTTGGTATGTGTTTTTTGTGTTTTGATATTTTCTTATGGGTTTTCATGGTTGTTATGTGTTTTTAGGTTTAGGTATTTTTAGGTATTGGTTAGTAATTTTTAGTATTTTTATGGTTTTTAAGAGGTTTTAGTGATTTTGAAGGAGTTTATGAGCTTTTAGTGTTTTTATAGTTTTTACAGTTTTTTTATTTTTAGGATTATTTTTAGATTTTAGGGGTTTTAAGGTTTTTTTAATGTTTTTATGGGATTAAATGATTTGTATAGTTTTAGGTGGTTTTATGGTTTTATAGGTTTTTAAGGTTGTTAAGGTTTTTTATGGTCTTATGGGATTTAAGGATTTTAGGGTTTTAACAGTTTTTATGTTTTCAGGGATTTTAAGTTTTTTAGGATTTAAAGATTTTCTTAGTGGTTATCAGTGTTTTTAGGGAGTTTTTTTTACCATTTTATAGGTTTTTAAGGATTTTAATGTTTTTATGGTTTTATGGGTCTTAAAATATTTTTTTTGTTTTTTAGGTTTTTTATGATTTCTTGGTTTTTAAGGGTTTTTGGGGTTTTTATAGATTTTGTTTTGATTTTTTGGATTTTCAGATTATTTAAAATTTTTAATGGTTTTCAGTGTATAAAGGGTTTTTGTAGTTTTTAGTAGGTTTTTTGGGGTATTCATGATTTTTAGGGGATTAATGGTTTTCAGGGATTTTTATGGTGTTTAGGAAATTAAGGGTGTTTAATTTTTTAGGTTTTTTTGTTTTTTACAATTTTAGGGGTTTTAGGTGTTTTTATATTTTTAATTTTTTTCAAAGGTCTAATATTTTCTAATATTTTTAATTTTTTTTAGGTTTTTTTGTTTTTTAGCATTTTAATGATTCTATATTTAAAAAAAAACTATTTTTGGTTTATAAGGTTTTTATATTTTTTTAGTTATTTAAGGGTATTTATGTGTTTTTTGCGTTTATTATGGTTTTCTGGAATTTTTATTATTCTTAAGGGATTTTAGGGTTTTAGGGTACTTCTAGGGTTGTTATAATTTTTATTTTATTTAGGGTTTTTTTAGTTTCTAAGGTTTTTAGGATTTTTAGGGTTTTTAGGGTTTTTTATTTTTTTGGATTTTTAGGGAACTTTAATGATTTCTATGATGATTTAGGGTTTTTAGGATTTTGAATGGTTTTAGGGTTTTTAGGTTTTTAGATATTTTATGTATATTTTATGATTTTATGGTTTTGAGTTTTTATGTATTTTGAGTGGTTTTTGTGGGTTGTTTAGAATTTAAATTGTTTTTATGTTTTGTTTTGTTTTTAGCGTTTTTTGATTGAGTTTTTTAGTTTTTTTAAGGATTTTTATAATTTTTATACTTTTTTGGAATTTATAGGGTTATTAAAGACTGTGTTATTTGTTAAGGTTTTCTAGGTTTTTAGTTTTTAAAATTAATTTACGATTTTTATGGTTTTTAAAGGCTTTTAGGATTTTCAGGGTATTTTTAGGTTTTTCCATTTTTAGCCCTTTTTAGGTGTTGTAGAAATTTTTGGCTTTTACTATTTTCTATGGGTTTTTAGGCATTTATGGGATTTTACATTTTTAGGTATTTTAGGGAATTTTTAGAATTTTTATGGGTTTTAGCGATTTTTGGGATTTTCATGGTTATTTAGGGTTTTTAGGGATTTAAGGATTTGTTTGGGTAATTAGGGGTTTCTTGAGTATTTACAGTTTTATTATTTTGGAAGTTTTTTGACATTATATTAGATTTAATGGGTTTTTGGGGTCTTCGGTGGTATTTTAGAGTTTTTATATAGGTTTTTAGGTATTTTATGTGTTTAAGGGGTTAATGTTTTGTAGAATTTTTTTTGGATTTTAGTGTATTTTTAGGTGGTTTTAGTGTTTTTAGAATTTTTATGTTTTCTTTGGTTTTTATTTTTTAGGTATTTAGGAGTTATTAAATTTTTTGGGGATGGTAGGTATTTTTACAGATTTTATTAAGGTTTTAGGGACATTATGGTTCTTAGAGTTTTATCATTTTAGGGGTTTTATGTGATTTTAAGTGTTTATGGTTTTATTAGGTTTTTTTTTCATGGATTTTAGAGGTTTCTAAATTTTTATATATTATTAGGGAGTTTTATGTATTATTATTGTTTTTAGGGTTTTTAAGGATTTTGACGGTTTTAGGGGTTTTTTTTGGATTTTTGGTGTTTTATTGTATTTTGAAAACATTTTCTAGGTTTTTAGGGTTTTATTGGGTTTCTAGAGTATGTAACGTTTTTTGGATTTTAAGGGTTTTTATAATTTTACTGGTTTTTTTGTTTTTTTTTGTGTTTTAGTGAGTTTAACGGTTTTACTTTGTTAAAGGTTTTTATTGATTAAATTTTTCAGTGTTTTTAACATTTTTTACAGTTTTTTTGGATTTTTAGGTGTTTTTTGGTTTAAATGTTTTCTTATTTTTTCAGTTTTATAGGTTTTTTATATATTTAGGGATTTTATAGGGTTTTAGGATTTTTATGGTTTTATAATATTTATGGTTGTTCGAGGTTTTTAGGGTTTTAGGGAATTTATAGATTTTTTTAGCTTTTTAAGGTTGTTTTTGTTTTTAGGGATTATATTTTTTTAGAGTTTTTATTGGTCTAAAAGGTGTTCTGAGTTTTTAATGTCTGTTTAGATTTTTTTGAGGTTTTAAGGGATTTTAGGTGATTAAGTGATTTTATGGGTTTTGGGGTATTAGGTTTCTTTGTGTTTTTAAGGATTTTTTGTATTTTTAGTGTTTCTAGGTTTTGTGGTGGTTTTAATTGTATTTAGGTTTTTTTGGTTTTCTTTTGAGTTTTCAGTGTTTTTAGGGATTTTATTTTATTAGGTATTTATAGTTATTTGTATCATTTTTATATGTTTTTAGGGATTCTAGTGATATTGAGATTTTGTGGCTTTTGGGTTACTTAGATTTTTTATATTTTTTGTTTTTTTTAAGATTTTATGATTTTTTTGGTTTTTAATGCTTTCATAAATTTTTTAGGGTTTTTAGGGTATTCATGATTTTAGGTAATTTTGGATTATTTTTTTATTTTTAGGGGTTTTAGAGCTATGGATGGGTTTTAGGGGTTTTTAGTGTTTTTATGTTTTTGGGGGTTTTACGGGTATTTTGAGGTTTTTATTGGTTTTAATGGTTTTATAGTTTTTTTAATGTTTGGAGGTGTTTAAAGGAGTTATATCGTTTTTAGTGCATCTTAGGGGTTTTATGGGGTTTTATGGATTCTTGGTTTTTAGGTGTTCTATGGTTTTGGGGTTTTAGGGTTCTTAGGTATTTTTAGAGCTTTAGGGTTTTTTATGTGTTTTTAGGTATCTTAAGGTTTTGTTAGGGGTTTTCAGTGGTTTTTTGGGTTTTTTTATTTTATAGATTTTTTGATATTTTTAGGATTATTATGAGTTTTGGGGTTTTTAGGAATTTTTAGGGTTTTTTAGGTTTTTATGGTTATATGATTTTTTAAGGATTTTTAGCTTTTTTTAGGTTTTGTAGGTTTTATGTGTTTTGGGTTTTTAAGATATAATTGTTGGTTTTTATGGATTTTAGGGGTTTTTAGGATTTTATGGATTTATAAGGCATGTTTAAGATTTTTATATCTTTTAGGGGTTTTAGGTATTTTGAGGGGTTTTAGAGTTTTATCATTTTTTGGGTTTTAAGTTTTTTGATTATTTAGTTTTTTTGGGGTTTTTATAGTTTCTAATATTTGAGAGGTTTAAATGGATTTTAGAGTTTTCAGTATATTTTTATGGGTTCTATGGGTTTTATAGTGGTTTTAGGGTTTTTAGGAGTTTTTATGGGTTTTAAGGGTTTTAACGCCTTTCATGGTTTTTAGTGTTTTTAGAATATTTAGGCTTTGGGGGTTTTAAATTATTTTAGGATTTAATATTTTCATAGGATTTTTCAATATTTATAGTGTTTTTATATTTTAATGATATTTATGGTTTCTTTAAAATGTTGATGGTTTGTAGAAATTTTCAGGGTTCATAGGGATTTTAGGGGTATTATGTTATTTTAATCTTTTATGGTTTCATAGGGTTTTTATAGGTTTAATGTGTTTTTAGGTTTTTCATATTTTCAAAGGTCCTATCAAGGTTTTAGTGTTATTTACGTTATTTGGGATATTTAGAGGTATTTATTAATTTATGGGTTTTTTAGTTTTTAGGGTTTTAATGAATTTTTAAGGGAATTTTCTTTTTAGTGTTTTCTAAAATTCATAGCTGATTAAAGGGGTTTTAGTTTTTTGTGTTTTTATGTGTTTTAATGGGTTTCATGGGTTTTTAGGGCTTTAGGTTTCTTAGTGTCTACTATGGTTTTTAGAGTTTTATCATTTTTTAGATTTTTAATGGTTTTATGTTTTTTAGGTTTTCAATGTTTTCTTAGGGGTTTTTTTGGGTTTTTCTGGTTTTTAAAATTATTTAGTATTTTTAGAGATTCATTATGATTTTTATATATTATATGGTTTTTAGGGATTTTGAAGGTTTTTTAGGCCTTTTAGGGTTATATTCTTATTAGGGTTTTTATCAAATTTGAGGTTTTTCAATGGTTTTTGGGTTTTTAAGATTTTAAGGTTATCTTATGAATCCATAGGGATTTTTTTATTTTTACTATTTTAGGTATATTTTGGTAATTTCTAGTGATTTTATGGTTATTAATGTTTTTAGGGATTTTGAGGGTTTTTAGCGTTTTACAGTTTTATAATTTGTTTTGAAATTTTAATCATATTTCAGTTTTAAAGGGTTTTTAGTGTTTTTAACATTTATTGGGTTTTAATATGTTTTTGGGTTTTTATATGGTTTTATGGTTTTTAATGGTTATTATGGGTTTTATGGTTTTATGGTCTTAGGGTTTTATTGTATTTTTAGTTTTTTGGGGTTTTAACTGTTTTTAGGTTTTTCAGGTTTTTTATGGTTTTTGAGGTTTTAGGGTTATTTATGTTTTCAAGGATTTTTTTTCCTTTTTATGAATTTTATGGTTTTTATGGTTTTTATGATTTTTAAGGATTTTCAGTGTTTTTATTCTTTATTATTATTTTATGGGTTTTATGATTTTTAGTGGATTTAATTGGTTTTTGGATTTTAATGATTTCCTTTTTTTTCAAGGTTTTTATGATTTTTTACATTGAAATGATTTTTTCGGATTTTATTTTTATTTTTGGAGTTTATAGGGATTTATAGGTTTTAAAAGATTTTTATGGGTTTTAGGGTTTTTATGGAGTTTTTATATTTGTTTTTAGGGATTGTATTTTCTTTTTAAAGGGTTTTATGATTTTTTATTTTTTATTTTAAATTTTTAGGGGTTAAAGGGTTTTTAGAGTTTTTATTGGGTTTTTTGTATTTTTATGGGTTTTAGAGTTTTTAAAAGTTTTTATAAATTTTTATTGTTTTAATGGTTTTTAGGTGTTTTAGGGTGTTTGGGGACTTTTTGGGTTATTTATTGATTTTATTCTTTTTCGGATTTTTAAGGGTTTTATGCGTCTTCATGTTTTTAAGGTTTTCTAACAAGTTTTTAGGGTTTTTACCATTTCTAATTTTTGGGGTTTTAGGTCTTTTTTTATGATTTTATGGTATTTTAGGGTATTTTAGGTTCCTTAACATATTATAGGTTTTTAGAGATTTTATTTTCATTTGGTGTTTATGGTTTTTATAGTGGTTTTCATGATTTTGAGGGTTATTTTGTTTTTAGTGTTTTTTGGCCTTTTAGAATTTTTATGTGTTTTTATGGTTTTTAAGAATTTTGATGGATTTTTGGATTTTTATTTTTTTATGGTATTTTTTTTTGTGTTTTTATAGTTTTTTTGAGTTTCTTTGTTTTTTGATGGGTTTCAGATTTTTTTAACGATTTTGGTGTTTAAATAGTCTTTAGATTTTTTTCAAGGGAATATAATGAAATATATAAAATAAGTAATTGAAGTACCGTGTGATCACCCAAGGAGTGAAAAAAATGTCCTGAAGGCCCCCGAAAATTGAAAAAAATGAAAAATAGACCTGGGAACCCTCACAATGCCCCATAATACAAACTATAGAAAATGGACTCGAGAATCATCGTGAATCCAATCCCATTCATTTCATGGAAAAGTTCTTGAGAAACTTCACCAAGCCCATAAAACCCACTACCTATAAGACAACCTTATAACCTCAAGATTCCCATCCAAAACAATGCATGAAAAAGTCCCATGAAACCTCATGAAACTCGACAAACCCAACACCCATATCACAACACCAAACTACCTACTCCATCACCAGGTCAAGAAGAAAACCCCAATGCAAACAAGACTCATCCAACACCTAGTCCCCAACACCGATAACCAACTCCAGCATAAAAAAACTCCAACTCCCAACTCCCATAAAATTATGCTAAAATCATTAGCTCCCAACACCCCACAAATATGCCAACAACACCCAACACCCTACAATATCTAACAGAACCCTGCACAAATATCCTAGCACTATAATCTCCCAGAAACTTTCAGAACCCCTATTCAATTCTAGCACAACATTTAGAAATTTCAATAAATCCAGTAACATATAAAATATCTTGGCATACTACCAACAGTCTCAAGACAAGAATCAATAGGAAACAACATCACAATAAACACCACAACCATCCAGCCCCATCAACCAGCATCCAACACCCAAAATGAAGCCCATTATAAAATGACTCCCGTCTCCTTACACAAATATATCTCCCATAATACAATGCTCCAACCCCTATACCATCAAAACCCCACATCCCCCAATTATCATTTCACACCAACATCCTAAAACAAAGAGTCTAATAACAAAACTCCTCATAACCACATCCACAACAACCATCTCCCAACAAGAAGTATCCAGACTCCACCAAACATACAGTATAACCTACAAAACACAATAATAGAACATGAAATAACCTTACTTACACCCAAACATGAAGAGAAAACACCCACCCACATGGAAAACAAACACAAAAGAACCTCCCTATAGTAGTTGAAGCACCCTAAGACTCCCCATACAAATCCAACATTCTCAACGAAAATTAACATGACTCCCCCCAAAGTTAGAAACCACAAAATAAAAAATCTTTAAACAAAGGATATCAGTAATATCCCCTACGAGTGACGCTTTTGAAGATGGTGAAAGGTATAACAACAGAAAAAATTATTCTTGCAGATGAACCATCTACTAGTGGAAATCAGAGTGTCAATGAAAAGAAAATCCCACACTGAGAGAAGGGAGAAATCAAATTGACCAGCCAAGATCAACCAAACTGATGAAACATGGGTTCAACAAATAAATCACATCTCTATCCATGAAAGATATCTTTACCCAGCGAGGGATGAAACATTGCTGGATTGAGAACCCAATTCCAACAACTGGAAGAACCCAAAACCAACACTACTATCAAAGAGAGCACTAAAAGCGATGAAACTCCTAATAACAAAGATGTCAATGAGACACACAAACCAAAAACACAACCAAACACTTGAGACCAGCTACCAATTCATCTAAATCCCTCATAAACCAAGACCACGAAACCATCAAATATGATTGATGACCGACCCCAGTTATTTAAAACCATAGAGACATCTTGATCAATGCGACATTAAACCAAGAAACCTCGATAAGAAAGAAATCAGTTATTATGTGGAAGAAGCCAGAACCTACACCAAACATACACACCAATCAAGATCTAATGCGCAATCAAGGAACACTAACCATGAATCCCCCTATTAAGTAAGAAGACCAAAATAGAAAAATTTGTTATCGATGATGATGATCGTACCCATCTCGGAACAAATATCAATGACTATTTACACATCAATGACAAAGGATGGAACCCCAAGTGAAAGCATAAGGAAGATACCACCTCCACCAACCCACCACTAGAAGAAATAAATAATCCCGTATCGCAAGTACCCACCCACCCAACACTGTGAATAAGTACTCACACCACCCAATGAATGGTTTCCTAAGAAATGTGAATAAAACCCCTCCACCGCAAAATAGAAGACCAATGTACTTAACTCTAACAGAATGGAATAGACCATTACTAGACATGATAACACTAAAGCAGGACCAGAACATCCTTTAGAACAATAAGTATACACTCTAATGATTTTATCCACACACATTATGGAAGAGATCTCCAGCACTATCAATAATCAAAACAGACAAAAAACCACTAGAAACCTCCAACAAAGATAATAGAACATACTTGGAGAACTTATTTCAAAGACTCTTTAGGAAATCCATTGTGATAAAGGATCACCTAAGATATTAATTAACTCAATCGAGTCTTCAATAAACATTCCTTGGAGTTTTTTTTATTTTTATGGTATTTTTAGTTTTTTATTGGTCTTTAGGTTTTTTTTGGTTTTTATGGTGTTTTAGGGTTTGTCATGTCATTATGGTCTTTAGGGGTTTTAAGTGATTTAGTGTTTAAGGGTTTTATTATTGTTTTTCAATGGTTTTAGGGTTTTTTATGTGGTTATTTATTTTTCAGTGTTTTAAAATTTTTTATTTGTTTTTCTCTATTTTTTAGGGATTTTGGAGGATTTAAAGAGTATTGATACTTTTAAGAATTATTTATATTTTTAGGTACTTTAACTGTTTTTATGTTTTTAGGGTCTTATTATGTGTTTTTAGGATTTTAGGGTTTTTCTGTTTTCAGGTATTTTTATGAACTTTTTAGAATTTTTATGATTTTTAGGGGTTTTTGGGATTTGTTTTTGGGTTTTAGGGGTTTTATGGGTTTTATAGTTTTTTTGGGGTTTAGGGGGAATTTTTGAGATTTTTGGTGTTTTAATGGTTTTTTTTAGATTTTCTAATTTTTTTGGGGTTAATTGGGTTTTTAATATTTTTAGTGGGTTTTGGGTTTTTATTGGATTTAGGGATTTTTTTATTTTAAGGGGTTTCTTGATTTTTTGTTTTTTTTTTGTTGATTTTAGGGTTTTATAGATTTTAAGGATTTTAGTGGTTTAAAATGATTTTATTTTTTTGGTTTTTATATTTTTTTATAAATTTAGGGTTTATTGTGATTAAATGTAATTTAGGGATTTGTTTTAGTTTTTTAGTGTTTTTTTTATTTTGGTGATTATTTTATTTTTAGGGTTTTATGTGTTTTATCATTCAAGGGGTTTTAATTTTTTTTAGATTTCATTTGGGTTTTTCAGTTTTTTTATGGTTTTTTAATTATTTTCGAATTTTGGGGATTTTTAAATATTTTTATGGTTTTAATGTATTGTAGGGTTTTAAGAGGTTTTTGGGGTTTTAGGAATTTGTATTGTTTTTCTGGGTTATATGGGTTTTTTTATATTTTTAATGTTTTAATGTTATTTAGAGTTTTTTTTTAAAAAATTAGTTTTTAAAGGGGTTTTATAATTTTTATTAGGATTTTTGTGTTTTTTTGTTCTTGAGGGGTTTTATGGATTTTATAGGATTTATGGTTTTATGGGGTTTTTATGGGGTTTTATATGTTTTTAGTGTTTTTTATGATTTGTACGGTTTTATAGGTTTTGGATTTTTTTACGTTTTTAAGGGTATATTTAATTCTTGTGTTTTGGTTTTTTTAGTTATTAGTGTTTTAATGTTTGTATGTCATTTTTACTATTTTTAGGGGTTTAAATAGTTTTTAGAGTTTTTAGTAGTATATTAGGGTTTTTTGGGTTTTTTGGGTTTTTATGGTTTTAAAGTTTTTCGTAGATTTTAGTGTATTTCAAGTGTTTTTTATGATTTTAGGGGTTTTAAGTGTTTTCATCCTTTTATTTTTTTCATAAATATTTTCACGGGTTTTAGGGTATATCAAATTTTAATTTTTTTTTTTGGAAAGTGGCGACATGAATTGGTTTCCCAATTCATGCCCCAAAGAAATGTATTAAAAAAAATTGATATTACAAACACGACGTGCAAAGTGCTTGCACCAGCAAGGAAAAATAAGGGGGGATACAAAGAAAGCATATATACATCCCACCTCAAACTGAAAGGTTGAAAAAGAGAGAAAAAAGCTGAACCTTCCATGATGTTGAGTAATCCAGCCAAATAACCCATCAAATCCGGAGTCAAAAGAACAAATTGACATAATCTCTTATGCAGAATCATCCCCAGAAGCAGACAGAAACAAGGATCAGGTAGCAAAACAGCAATTGATAACCCAAGAAACAAAAGCAAAAACCAAGCAGAATCAAGTAAATGAGGAAACCCCTCAACCAGAAATAAACAGAGCCTCCAAGCGAATCAAATCCAGGTAAACAACATAGATAAACATGCAATCAGAACAAGCAGACCGCCCAACTAAAAGAAAAAGAAGAGAAAAACAGTGACTTGGAGCTGGACAGAAGACATAATCAGCACAGTCTAATACAATTCCAGTGCAGAACCTCCAAACAGATCACCAAGCCATCCAGAAAAGATTGTTAATGCAGGACTCCATAAAGTAAAGATTCCAGTAGAACAAAAAGATGTTCAAGACTGAATAATTGTATCAGAGTGAGTTAATAAGTTCATCCAAAAATATATATCAGAAATCCAGTAGAAATTTGAAACCGGTTTATAAAAAAATCATGCCAAACTGGGAACACAAGGACCAGCCAAACTGATGAGGAAAAACCCAAAGAAACAATGTAGAATCACACATAATTCATGTACAAGATCTATGCAGCCATGTTGAGTCTTTCCAAATTCATAACAGAAGCATCAAGCATTCATGATATCATATAAAGGTGGAGGACCCAAGGCTGAAGATTGCATCTAGCCAAATAAAAGCCTTCCAGTCCAAGACTTCAACAGCAAAAAACAAGAGTATATCACTCAAACAGAACTAGTGCATTAATTAAGAGATACCAGGACAGAGATCATCAAGCCCATCAGTCAGTAAAACACCCAATGTTCCATCAGAAAACTATTTTTGCATGCTGGGAGCAATCACAAACAAACAGAAAAGCCCCTAAAACCTACCATCATAGTTCATAAATACATTCTTTGATGGTGTTGTGCAATCAATCCAATTCAATCCAGAGTCAACAAGACAAAAGATCATGGAAAGAGTGAACCAGATCCAAAACGTATTGCCATGGGATACTCATGAAATCAAAGTTTGTATCCTTATTGAATTCCTCAGAAACATTGATAAACATCCTCTTTCTGATATCCAGGTAAACCTGAGCAGTTATCTCACCATTTTTATACTTTTGAAATGTAGATGTTTTATTTTCCCCAAACCAGGAGTCAAGCTCATTTGGAAAATCTATATCATAATCATACCGATAGGAATCTCTATATGCAGGGTCATTTTCATCAACTTCACTCGAGAAGGTGTCTACATCAGAACCATCTGAGTTTTGTGGATATTCAGGCAAGGGCTCTATAGGAATTGGATGTGGAGGAACCTCTGGGTTAGGATTTTTGGCCACAACTGATCTTGTGATGATGGTTCTTCCATAATTTATGTTGTCTCTATGTTTCCTAGTTTTCCTGGGTAGTGGAGTGATAAAACCATCTGAGTCTATAATGACTTTTTTTCCTTTTCGATCATTTAGATGAAAATATTCCCCTACTTTAGGTATCTTCTCAACAACAACCTGGAGATATTCCTCTGTAAGCCCGTCTTTGTTAACCACATGACCCTCAGATTGTTCATCTTCCTTCAAGGTTAGGTGGGTGGAATCCCTTTTATCAGCATCAAGATGTTCTTGTTGTTTGGTGATAGTATGAACTTCATTGACAAATTCTGAGAGTGGATCACGAGGTGTTTGAGAATTCAATTGTACATTTACCCCATCATCTCTTTCCTTGGTAACACAATCAGGGGTTTTTTCTTTGTCCTTAACCACCAGATCATCTTTTCTAATGACAGAAGTAAAAGGTCCAGCCATGTTTTCTTGATTATTTTTATACTTTTCTGTCCAAACAGGTTTAAGACTTTTAAAATGAACATTTGCTTTGTCACATTTGTTTGAATTGTGTCCTAATCTGAAGCATTTGGAGTAGTAGTCTGTCAATCTTTCATAAAAAACTTCTTGGGAGAATTCAAGGACTCCACTTTGAATCCAAATACTAGAGGGAAAATGATTGGAAACATCCAACTCAATACAAATCCTAGATATAGAGGGTCTTGAAAGCATTTTTGTTGCAAAATCTAACTTCAAAGGATTCCCAATAAGATTAGAATTGGGGAAGAGGGATGCCTTCTTGAACAGGTGAAGAGGTAAATCTGGGAAGCTAACCCAGATAGGAACAATAGGGGATTCAGAATATGCATCAAACTCGGGAGTCCACTTAAGAATTTTCAATAAACAACCTCCAGAGGACCATGACCTCTTGATCCAAAGCCTATAGTATTCCTCCTCGGATGCAAACTGAAAAAAAGTGTGTGAGGGGTTTAGGAGACCGATTTGAAATCCATTAAATCCTATTACTTCTAGAGATGATCGAAGATACTTCAAAGAAGGCGTTCGATTCATAAATTTTCCAACCAATACAAATTTTAAATCATAAGAAAGAAAGTTTACCTCACATACTGAGAATGAAATCGTGGGTTGCCCACAATGTCGAAAAGATTTCGGGAAAACATAAATTTCTTGTGCTGCATCAGGTTGAGCAGGAAGCGCATATTTTGATTGTCCAGCGACAACATCAGCAAACGATTCAGAATCCAGCTTAGGGTTTCCCTCGCGTGACGGATTCTGTAGGAGCGCTCTGCGGGTCTCTATCAAAGAGTTCATTAGTGATTTTTAGGGTTTTTTTTATCATTTTCAGGGTTTTTAGGATTTTTTGAGAGTTTGAGGTGTTTTAGTGGTTTTTATAGTTATTAAGGTTTTTATGCTTTTTATAGTTTTAATGGTTTTAACGGGTTATAGTTTTTTTTAGTTTTTTATTGGTTTTTATAGGTTTTCATGGTTTCTTGGGTTTTTACTTTTTTATAGTTTTTATTATTTTTTATAATTTTTATGGTTATTTGGTGTATTATGGATTTTTCTGGTTTTAGGGTTTTAGTTGGTTTTGTGGTTTTTAGGGGTTTTTTGACTTTGTTAGAGGTTTTATGTGTTTTTGGTTTTTTAAATTGTTTTTAAGGTATTAAATAGTTTCTTGAGTTTTTTGTGTTTTAGTGGTTTTAGTGTTTTTATGGGGTTTTTGGTCTAAATTTTTTTATGGGTTATTATGGGATTTAGGGTATTTTAGGGGTTTTAAGGTCTTTTAAGAGTGTTTATGGTTTTTATAATTTGCTATTTTTTGGTGGTTTTATGTTTTTCTTGTTTTTTATTGTATTCTTAGGGGATGTCATTATTTTTAAGGGTTTTTATATATTTTTGTATTTTATAGGATTTTTATGGTTTTTTTGGGTTTCTATGGAGTTTCGGGAAATTACGGATTTTTAAGCATTTTATGGTATTTATGGGTTCTATAAATTTTTTGGTTTTTACGGGTTTAAATTGATTTTATGATTTTAATGTTGTGTTAGGGGTTTTTTCATATTTTCATGAGTTTTTACATTTTATGGGATTTTATTTATGCTTTTGAATTTTATGGTTTTTACGGTTTTTAGGCATATTTAAGGTTACTATTGTTTTTAGGGTTTTAGAGTTTTTATTGGTTTTAGGGATTTTTGGGTTTTTTGGGTTTTCTATTTTTTAAGGTTTTTATCATTTTATCACTTTAAAGGGGTTTTAGAGTTTTTTGTTGTATTAGGGGTATTTTAGGGTTTTCATTTGGATCTGAATGGTTTTTTGGGTTTTTTGGGTTATCGGGACATTTTAGGGGTTTTTAGGGTTTTAAACATTTTGTAGTTTTTTAGGGGATTTATTTGTTTTTAGGTTTTAATATTTTTATTATGGGTTTTCAGGGTTTTTTATGTTTTTAAAAAATTTTATTGATATTTTAGGATTTTAATGGGATTTTGGGTTTTTTTGGAATTTTTTGGTTTTTAGGGTTTTTAGGGTTTTTAGGGGTCATTGGTGTTTTTAGGTTTTAAATGTTTTCGTAGATTTTTTATGTGTTTTTTAGGATTTTATGTTTTTTGTGAATTTTTTTATTCTTAATATCTTTACGGTTTTTAGGGGTTTTAATTATTTTTAGGGGTTTAATGATTTTTAGGGGTTTTATATTTTTTTATGTTTTTTTGAGGTTTTTGGATTTATTTTTAGTTTTTGGTTATATTTATGTACATTTAAATTTTTTTACATTTCTTGGGGTTTAAGGTGTTTATATAATTTTTAGTATTTTATGATTTTTATTAGTTTTTA
This sequence comes from Viscum album, assembly GCA_963277665.1. Lineage (NCBI taxonomy): Eukaryota > Viridiplantae > Streptophyta > Magnoliopsida > Santalales > Viscaceae > Viscum > Viscum album. The sequence continues at coordinate 1,964,629,219 of OY728163.1, read as the reverse complement.
TGGTTTTGGGTGTGTTTTATTGTTTTGGATGTTTTTAGGTGGTTTTACGCTCATTTTAGGGATTTTAGGTAATTTAAAAATTCCTAGGTTTTTAAAGGTATTAATTTTTTTTAGATTTTTAAGGTTCCCTAGTCCTTTTTAGGATTTTTTAATGTTTTTATCATTTTTAGAGATTTTGGGGGTTTTTTATTTTTACGTTTTTTTGGGTTTCTAAGGATATTGAGGGTTTTTAGGCCTTTTAGAGTGTTTTAGGGTTTTTAACAAATTCTTAAAAAAATTTAGAGTATTTATAGTTTTAGGTTTTTATGGTTTTCATTGTGTATTACATGTTTTTTATAATTTTTTATCATTTTTAGTTGGATTTCAGGGTTCTATGGGTTTTAAGGACTCTTAGGGTTTTAGGGGTTTTATAGTTTTTAAGGGTTTTTGGATTTTTTAGGGATTTAGTGTACTATTTTGTTTTTAGGATTTTTTTAATTTTTTTGAAATGGAAAAAGGAATATATATAAGTGGAAATGTTTTTTTTTTGGTTTTTATAGTTCTTATTTATTTTTAGACATTTATTTTTTTATTATATTTTTCAGGGTTTTTAGGGTTTTTTACAATTTTAAGAATTTTATGTGATTTTTTGAATTTTTATCGGTTCTTTGTGTTTTTAGGGTTTTATAGATTTTGAGAGTTTTGAGGATTTTTAGGGATTTTTTGTTTTATTTTTTAGTTTTTATGGTTTTAAGGTATTTATTGTTCTTTATCATTTTTATAATTTTAACGGTGTTATGGAGTTTTTAGTAGTTTTTAGGGATTTATGGGTTAAAAGGGTTTTAATGTTTTTAGGGAAAGGAAGGCGCGAGGCCAGGCAAGTATGGCCCCCCCAAAATTAATCAAAAATAATAGGACAAACAGAGTGCTACAAGGGGTAATTATATAACCGAGTGTGCATCTCACCCTTTAAACAGACATGACAAAAGAGGGGCAGGGAGGCGTGGCAACAAAGGACCACAGCGAACACTACTCCACAATAGCCTGGTTGGAAAGAGCATCCGCAACCGCATTGGCCTCCCAGTAGGCATGTGTCACAGTGAGATTCAGTCTTTGGCACATGACAAGGCAGTCCATCCACAGGGAAAGGAGCCTCCAGGGGACGCACCTTGATATAGTTTCAAGAGTACTCACAGCAAGAATCGGATCAGACTCAAGCCACATGAAAAACCACCCAAACATGATAGCATACTCAATCAACTTTATTATTGCCCATAATTCAGCTTCAAGAGCACACCCATAACCAATAAAGTGATGAAAGCATCCCGTGACAAAGCCCCGGTAGGTGCAAAAAATCCCACCACATCCAACAGGGCCTGGGGCACCAAGGGCCACACCGTCCACATTGACCTTAATCCAGGAGGGGAGTGGAATGATCCATCAAATAAACCTGGGCACCATGGGTTTTTTTCCCTAACAGAAACACCAAGCAACCGAATGATGATCAGTTCATGGACGTCATTCTCCATATGTCCTGTCTGAATACAGGAGGCCGCATAAATAGCCCGGTGGATCTCCACAACGCCAGCATGAAAAGAAATTTTTTTCTTATTGAAGGAGACCGTATTCCGGGCAGTCCAAATATAAGAGATAGTGGCTAAAACCGTAACTAGTAGAAGGTTGCGGACTTTCTCACTGTAATCCAAGTTAGACAGGTCCTCCAGGAGCTCAAGAAGGGACCTGTCTAGGCCAGCTGATAACCCAAAAGTCCATTGCAAATAGACCCAAAGATCATCACTGAATCTGCACTGCAGGATGGTGTGATGGACGTTTTCTTCCACACCAAGGCAAAGGAAACACACAGAGGCAAGGTTAAGACCAACTCTCTGCAACTGGATCTTCATGGGAAGATGATTCTTACAGAATTTTCAGATAAAGAGATGGTTAACAGGAGGAAAAAAATTCCTCTTGAATGTAGATATCCAGTCCAGTCGAGGGGATCCCCTGGAGAAATTATACCTACAGTTTTCCTTGGCAGTAATTATCCCAACCATATTGGGTTTCCAAGTCACGATATCAGATTCAATGAAATGGTATCACTAGATTTGGAGTAATGAAACAGACAGGGGCTCGAACTATTCTATCCTCGAGATGAACTCCACAATATACAGTCTCCTTAGGTTATGAGGAGGGCTGGTAAAGTCTTGTAGGGTCCTCTCAAGACAAGACGTAGAACAAGAATTCAAGGCTAAGTGCTTTGAAATAAACCATTTAGAATGAGAGGCAATGGCCTTATACGAGGCCCAAATCGTTAGCCAAACAGAAGAGGGGAAGTACCCTTCATATCCATCACATAGCTTAATCACAAATCTTTCCCGAGTGAAATCCAAACCCTGGTCCCTAGGACTTAGCATCCCCCATGTATATTTAGAAAGGAGGGTATCGTTGTAACATCTGAGGTCTTTGATACCAAGACCACTCAACTCAATTGTCTTGGTGTAGTCCTTCCAGGCCATGGTAAGCAATTTCCTTTGGGTTATACACCCCATCCAGGAAAAGTTTCTGATCTTTTCCTGCAGGTCCATGATGAGATTAATAGGAAACCTGTAAATTAAAAATGCATAAGTGAACATAGAGGTAATCACGGAGTTGATATGGAAGACCCTTCCAGCTTGCAAGAGGGACTCCCCTTTCCATTTCTCCAACTGATGAGTGATTTTGGTGGCAATATTCTTAAGGTATCACTGTTTAACACGACCCCAAAATATGGGAACACCCAGGGAGTCGAAATTTAATGACCCTCTCATAATACCAAGAGACATGGAAATGGATATTCGCCAGGACTGTGGGATCCCCTCCCCAAATACAATCAAATATTTGCTCCAACTGATGGATGGTCCTGCCACATATTCATAGTGTCGGAAGATCTTCTAGATGGAATCCATTGTCCATTTATCAGACTGCCCAAACAGAAGAATATCATCTTCATACAACAGATGATATGGCACATGAAGATCCCTCCATGCCCGAATAGGATTGAAGAGGCCAGCCCGACAAATTTCAATGAGGCACCTTCTTAAGTAGTCCTATACAATTGTAAAGAGGATTCCTGATAGAGTGTCACCCTGTCTAACCCCATGAAAGCAGGGGAATACCCCCTTAGGGGAACCATTTAAAAGAATAAAGACCCACCCACTACTAAGAATTGACATGATGATCCTAAGAAAATTGCTCGAGAAGCCATACGTTGTCAGGACCTCAGAGATAAAGCTCCACTTGATGGTGTCAAAGGACTTATAGATGTCAATATTAATCGCAAATTTTCCCTGCATGGATTGATTTCGCATAACGTTGATGCTCTTTGAAGCCGTGAACGGGCAGTCCTGGATGCTCCTCCCTGGGACAAACCCAAACTGATAAGGAGAGACGATATCCCCCAAGAACTTCCCAAGTCACATGACCAAAATCTTGCTGATAATTTTGGGGATAGTGTTTCTAATGGACACTAGTCCAAAGTCACCAATATCAATGTCATTGTCCCTTTTAGGAATCAGGGCAATGAATTTAGAGTTGACCCCACGTGGGAAAATAGTATTGAGAAAGAATTCCCAAACAGCGCTGATGATGCCCTCATGGAGGATATCCTAGTAAAACATGAAGAATTTGTTGGTGAAGCCATTCGGTCCTGCTGTGATGTCCATGTTCAGAGAAAACAGAGCAGCCCTAACCTCCTCCGCAAGGGGTGGGATCATTAGAGCTCAGTTCTGATGCTCATCAACACGTGGAAGAATGGATTCCATCAAGGGGAGGGTGTACTCACTACCATTATCCCAATAATTCTATTGAAAATTATTAACAATAGCATAAGAAATATCATCCTTCGAAGTGAAGGTAGAACCTGAGATGTGGATAGCATTAAGACAGTTTTTGGCTTTTTTCTCCCTGTGCAGATGATGGAAGAATTTCGAGTTTTGGTCTCCATCCTTGAGCCATCTCACACTGAATTGGTTCTTGGGAAACTTCCCCTTAAGAGACATAAGATCGTCGAGTTTGGAATGAAGTTACAGCTCCTCACGAGAGGGTAGGGGAAGGAGAATATTGGCTTCTTGGTGTAAAACAAGTTGATTCTCATCATCTCGGATGTCATTATCCATACTTGAAAAGCATCCCTTAATCAAGTCTTTAATCAAAGCATTGATTTTTTTATCCTGAGAAGAAAACTATGGTAATGAATGCCCCGAAATTTTGTTAATGTTTTTAGGGATTTAAAGTGGTTTATTTTGTTATCATTTTTATAACGATTTTCTATTGTTTTATGGTTTTTTACTCTTTTAAGGGATTTAGGGTTTTTAGGGTATTTTTTGGTTACTAGGGTTTTTTGTTTTTTAGGGTCTCTAGGTGTTTTAATTGTTTTTGGATTTTAAGTATTTATTAGCCTTTTATGGTTTTTAGGTTTTTAGGGCACTTTATGTTTTTAGTTATTTTTTTGAATCTTTTGGATTTTATTTTTTTTTGATGGATTTTGATGGGTTTTTGGGTTTTTGGTGTTTCTATATTTTTTTTTGTTTTTATGGGTTTTATAGGTTTTTTGTGTTTTTTTGTTTTTATGGTTTTCTTATTGGGGGTTTAGGATATTGAGTGTTTTCTATTTTATTTTGGAATTTAAGGGCTTTTTAATATATATCTTTTGAGTTTCTAGGGTTTTTTGTATTTTAAGGGTTTTAGTGTAATTTGAGTTTTTAGTATTTTTATGATTTTTCTAGGTTTTTTGGGTTTTTTTAAATTTTAATGTTTTTTAGAAATATTTAATATTTTTGGGGTTTAAATTAGTTTTACAGTTTTAGAGGTTTTATATATTCTTTGGTTTTTAGGGTTTCTAAGTATTTTAGGGGTTTTTATTGATTTTAGGTGTTTTACAAATTTTATGGTCTTTTAGGGTTTTTATAATTTTCTTGGTTTTAAGTTGTTTTAAGTGTATTTTCATTTTTATGGGTTTCTTATGGTTTAAGTGTTTTTAGGTTTTTCTACATTTTGGTGGGTTTTAAGGATTTTTTATTATTTTTACATAGTTTTTTGGGTTTTTTGAGACATTGAGGAGTTTTAATATTTTTATGGCCATTTGGGGTTTAAGGGTTTTTTGAGTTTTTAGGGGTTTTAATGTTATTATATTTATCTAAAATTTTTAGGATTTTGATTGTTTTTTAAACTTATTGTTGTTTTGGGTGGTTTTAATGGATTTTTGGGTTTCTTTGGTTTTAACAGTTTTTTATTTTTTTTGAGTTTTTTGGTCTTTTGGGTTTCTAATATATTTACCATTTTTATAGTTGTTAGGTGTAATAAATGTCTTTAGTTTTTTATGGTTTTCTAAGGTTTTTCATGGATTTTAGTGTTTTATCATCTTTAGGGATTCTTAGTAATTTTTTAGTATTTTTATGTTTTTAGGGATTTTAGTAGTTTTGATGGGATATAAAGTTTTTTGGGGTTTAGGGTTTTTTAGTGTTTTTTGCCTTTTTATTTTTATTTTGGAAATTTATGTGTTTTTAGGTTTTTTTTGTTTTGTTATGGATCTTCCTGGTTTTCAGGCTTTTCTACATTTAACATTTTTTAGTAGGTTTTAAGGATTTTTATGGTTTTTTGGGTTTTTAGGGATTTTAGAGTTTTTAGGTTTTTAGGGTTTTATGGATTTTTTTGGATTTTTAGATGTTTTTGAGTATTTTAGGGTTTTAATTGTTTCCAGAGTATTTAAATGTTTTATATTATTAATATATTTTAGATATTTTATTGGGGGTTTTATGGTTTTTATGGTATTTTATGGGGTTTTAATGTTTTTAAAGTTATTTAGGGATTTTAATGGTTTTATGAGGTTTTAGGATATATATGGGTTTTAGTGTTTTATATGTTTTTTTGTGATTTATTTTTTTTAGGTTTTTATTATTTTCTTAGGGGTTTTCAAGGTTTTTTTGGGTTTTTCATGTTTTTATATATTTCTATGTATTTTTTATGATTTTTACGAGTTTATGGTTGTTATGGATTTTGATGGTTGTAGGGGGTTTTAGTGTTTTAGTATTTTTATTATGTCTTATGGTTTTCAAGTGTTTTTAGTTTTTTAAGGTTTTCATAGGGGTTTTTAGAGTTTTTATTGTTTTTTTGTATTTTCATGATATTAATGGTTTTTAGGGTTTGAGGAATTTCGAGGGCTTTTAGGGTTTTAGGGTTTTGAGGGGTTTTAGGCATTTTTTCGTTTTTTAAGTATTTTAATATTTTTGGTGTTTTTAACGTTTTTATGGGTTTAAAGGTAATTAGATATTATGGTTTTTTAGGGGTTTTTGTGGGGGGGGGGGGTTATTTATAAGGAATGGATTTTTAGGTTTTCAAAACTTTTTAGGGTTTCTATGGTTTTAAGGGTTTTAGGATTTTATGGTATTTTAGGTTTTTAGGGGTTTTAACATATTTATCCATTTTTTGGGTGATTGTTTTTTTAGGTTTTCTAGGTTTTCTAAGGGTCTTTTAGGATTTCTTATGTTTTTTTGGTTTTAGGAGTTTTTAGTATTTTTTTATTATAGTATTTTTGAGGTTTTTTGTAATTTTGAGTTTTTTTGCAGTTTTAAGTGTGTTTTGGGTTTTAATGTTTTCTTAAGGGTATTCGAGGTATCTACAGTTTTTTACATTTTAAGAGAATTTATGATATTTTTAGGATTTATATATATTTTTTGTGTTTTTAGGTATTTTTGGGTTTTTATCATTTTTATATTTTTTATGATTCTTTTGGAGGGATATGGGTTTTTAGTATTTTTGAGTTTTTAAGGTGTTTAGAGTATTTTATTGTTTGTAGAAAATTAAAGGATTTCTAATGTTTTTAGTGTTTATTTGGTTTTTATGTTATTTTGAGTAAATATATAGATTTTAGGGCTTTTATGGTTTTTAGGGAGTTTTTGGTTTTTATGATTCATTAGAGGTTTTAGGGGTTTTTGAGTTTGTTATGTTTTAGGGGTTTCAAATGTTTTTATGTTTTAATTTATTCTTATGGTTTTTCAAGAATATTAGGGTTTATATGTTTTTATGGATTTTTATGTCCATTATATGTTTTTAATTTCATTTTAGGTTTTTGAGGTATTTTGATGACTTTGAGGGTTTTATGGATTTTTTTTGGGTTTTTTTGGGGATTTTAGGATTTTTTTTGAGTTTTTAGGGTTATTTATTTTGTTATATTATTTAGGTATTTGAATGGTTTTTATAGTTTTCAATGGCCATTTAAAATTTTATGATGTGTTCGGGTTTTTATGGTTTTAGGGGTTATATTTTTTTAGGGTTTTAGTTTATTTAGCTGTTTTTAGCATTTTTAGTTTTTTTAGTTTTTATGGGATATATGTTTTTTTTAGAATTTAAATGTTTTCTTGGGGTTTTTTATTATTTTAATTTGTGTTTTTATAATTATGAATTTAAGGGCTTATTTATAATTTTTATGGATTTTTAATGTTTTAAATGATTAGAGATTTTCTGTTTTTATTTTTTTCGTTTCTTGGGTTTTTTTATTTTTAGGGTTGTTATTGTTTTTTAGATTTTTTATATATTTTTTGGTTTTTAACCATTTTTAGAGCTTTAGTTTTTAATTAGAGTTTTTATGGATTTTTATGGTTTTTATAGGTTTTATGATTTTTATTGTTTTTAGGGTATATATGGTGTGGGAGGGTTAGGATTTTATGTTATTTTAGAAGTTTTTTGTATTTGTATATTCTTTTTTGTGTGTGTTTTTAAACTGATTTTAGGTTTTTATGGTGTTCTTGAGGTCTTTAGGGTTTTATGGGTTTTTTATGTCTTTAGATATTTTTTTAGGGTTTTCAGGTATTTTTATTATTTTTAGGGGTTTTTATTGTTTCTAAGGTTTTTAACATTATTATGGGTTTTCAGTATTTAAATTATTTTTATTATTTAAGGGATTTTTATGAATACTTATTATTTTTATTGTATCTATGGTTTTTGGTATTTTGAGGGTTGAAAGGTTTTTAGGATTTTAAATTTATTATTTTGTTGGGTGGTTTGAGGGTTTTTCATTTTTGAGGGGTTTGATGGTTTCATAGAGTTTTTGAACATTTTTAGTGGTTTAATGGGTTTTCATAATTTTTAGCGTTTTTATGGATTTTTGGGTTACTAGGGTCTTTTAAGGGTTTTAGGGTTTTTAAAAATATTAGGATCTAAAGAGGTGTTATGTTTTTTTACCTATGTTTTATTTTCTTGGGGTTTTTAGGAATTTTAGGGATTTTGGTTCTCATTTAGGGTTTGATTAGTTTGTTGGGGGTTTAAGGGATTTAGAGGGTTTCATAGTTTTAGGGTTTTTATGGTTTTTAGGGGTTTTATCACTTTTTATGTTTTTAGGGGTTTTTAGTGTTTTTAGTTTTATAAATTTTTCTTTTGATTTTTCATGGGTTTTATGGGTTTTATGTTTTTATAGACTTCCTGTGATTTTTTATTATTTTTATGTTCTGAGGCATTATAGGGATTTTGAGGTGTTTTTTGGGTTTTTATTGTTTTTATGGATTTTGTTTTGATGGTTTTTAGCATTTTTTGAGTTTGTTTTTATGATTTTATGTTTTTATACGTTTTAAACATTTTTTGTTGATTGAAGGCGTTTTTGAGTTTATAGTGTTTTTAGTGATTTAGAGTTTTTAGGGGTTCTTATTTTATTTTATTTTAGGGACTTCATGGTATTTATAATTTTTAGGGTTTTAAGTGTTTTTATGTTTTTGAGGTTTTCTTAGGGGTTTTTAGTTTTTTATGATTTTTTATAGTTTTTTTTTATTTTAAGGGATTGTTAGGATTTTGATGGGATTTTAGTGTTTTTATGGATTTTTAATGGTTTTAATGGATTTTATGGAATTTCAGGGTTTTTGCACTTAATATGTTTTTAGGGGTTTTATATGTTTTTATGGTTTATGGTTTTTTTATTATCTTTCTAGGGTTTTAGGAGTTTTTAAATTTTTAGGGATTTTTAGGTATTTTTATCATTTTAACAGTTTTTGGGGTTTTATGATTTGTAGCGTTATTTTTCATTTTTTGGTTTTTATAGATTTCATTTTTTTTTTGTATTTAAGGTTTTATTTTGGGTTTTTAGACCTTTAATTATTTTTTGGGTATTTTTATGTGTTTTTATGTCTTTTTCAGGTATTAGGTAATTTATACGGGTTTCATGTTTTTTATATTATTTAAGGGTTTTATGGTATTTATGGTTTTAAGGTTATTATGAGTTTTTAGTTTTTATGGGTTTTTAGATATTTTTAACCATTTTAGGGATTTAAATTTTTTTTCTTTTTTAGTATATTGTTAATTTTATTATGGGCACTAAAAGCTTTTATGGTTTTAGGGGTTTTATATTTTTAGGGGTTTTAAGGTATTTAGTGTTTTTAGGTTTTTAGGGGTTTTTAATGTGTTTAGGGTTTCACAGTTTTATTAATGTTTTTTAGGTGTTTTAGGGGTTCTTTACATTTTACATGATTTTTTATGGGGTTTAAGGAGTTTTATTGGTTTTTAGGGTTTTCAAGAATGTTGATTCGTTTTAGTGGATTTTTAGTTTTTTTTGGTTTTTTGAATTTTTATATTTCTAGGGGTTTTTAGAGTATTTAGGTTTATATGGATTTCATATGGTGTTCCAGGTTTTCTAGGGGTTTTTACATTTTTAAGGATTTTAGGGATTTTAGGGATTTTATAGAATTTTTATGTTTTTTTTTGTTTTTTGGGATTTTGTGGGTTTTTATGGTTTTTTATAGTTTTAGCGGTTTTATAGGTTTTTAGGGCCTTGTTGAGTTTTTAAGAGTTCAATGGTTTTTATAGTTTTTTTAACATTTTTAGGCGTTTAATTGTTTTTATAGTTTTTAGTTTTTGTTAGCAATTTCGGGGTTATTAATATTCTTTATGGTTTTTAGGGGTTTTCATGGTTTTAAGGGATATTTAGGGTCTTTTATTGATTTATTGATTTTACCATTTTTATGTTTCTTATCGGTTGTAAATGAATTTGGTTTTTATGGTTTTCTTTGGGTTTTTGGGGTTTTTAGGTTTTTTATTTTTTTAGTGGTTTTCTATGATGTTTTGGGTTTTTGTGAATTTTTTATATTTTAGGGTTTTTTGGTTTTTGGGGTTTTAGCATTTTTTGGGTTTTCAGTGATTTTTACATTTTTAAGGATTTTAAGTGTTTTTAGGGTTTTAAGGTTTTTATTTGATTTTTGGGTTTTTTATGTTTTAGGGATTGTTATGTACATTTTAGTATTTTTATGATGTTTAGGGTTTTTAGTGATTTAAAGGGATTTTAGGGTTTCGTCATTTTTATGGTTTTTGGGGGGTTTTAAGGAATTTTTTGAGTTTTTTTGTCATTATGGTTTTTAAAGTTTTTTAAACATTTTTAGGGGTTCTAAGGGGTTTTAAAGTTTTTGGGGAACTTTTTGATTTTAATGGGGGTTTTTGTGTTTCTTAATGTCTTAGGAGTCTTATGGTTTTTAGGGGGTTTCATATTCTTTTTAGGGTTTGTAGTGTTTTTAGTGTTTTTATGTCTTTTTGATGTTTTATGTTTTTATATTTATAATATTTTTTGATTTTTGAGGGTTTTTTACATGTTTTGGAATTTTTGTGGCTTTTTTATGTTTTTTATTTATTTATGATTTTTAGGGATTTTGAGGTTTTTTAATGATTCTTATAGGATTTAGGGTTTTTATAATTTTATTTATGTTTTTTAGGGTTTTAATATTTTTTTTTGTTTTTATGGTTTTATTATTGTTTTTAGGGTTTTTTTGGGTTCCTTAAATTTTTATGTATTTTTGGGCCTTATAGGATTTTTATGGGGTTTTTGTGATTTTTTGATATTTCATGGTTTTAAGGTTTTTTTGGATTTTTCTTTTTGGAGTTTTTAGGTTTTTTTGAGTTTTAGAGTTTATTAGGTTTTTAGTGGTTTTTATCATTTTTAGGGGTTTTCAATGGTTATAGGGTTTTATGGGTTTTAGTGTATTTCAAGGGATTTATATAGTTTTAGAGTTCTTAGGGGTTTTAGGGGATATAAGTCTTTTTATATTTTTATAATTTCTAATGTATTTTCAAGTTTTTATGCTATTTAATGTTTTTAGGTATTTTAATATATTTGTATACATTTTTTGGTTTTTAGGGATTTTTTGGTTTTTTGGGATTTTGATGGTTTTTGTTGTTTTTAGGGTATTATGGTTTTGATGTTTTTTTTAACAATTTTTTGTTTTTATGGGTTTTATGTGATTTTGGGTTTTTTATGTTATCTTGTTGGTTTTTAGTGTATTTAGTGGTTTTTTACATTTTTGTATTTTTAGTTTTTTTAGGATTTTATGGTGTTTTATAATTTTTATAGATTTTGATTTTTTATATTTTTCAGTGATTTTATGGATTTTATGGTTTTTTGGAGGTTTTGGTTAGATTTTTTTATGTTTCTATTTTTTATGATTTTCTAAAGTTTTTATATCTTATTGAGGTTTTAATTTTTTTTAACGTTTTACAGTTATTTATGTTTGCAGGTGTCTTTTTGGTTTTCAATATTTTTAGGGGTTTTTAGAGTTTTAGATATTTTTAGGGTTTTTAGGGTTTTTAGCATTTATGTGGTCTTTATGGGTTTTTTTGTTATAGGTTTTTAATATTTTCCTAGGGGTGTTTAGTGTTTTAGGGTATTTTACATTTTTATGGAATTTATGGATTTTTTTGGATATTTTTTGTTTTCATGGGTTTTAGGATTTTGAGCGTTCTAATGTTTTTTTGTGGTTTTAGCTGTTTTTGGTTTTGTAGGGGTTGTATGTTTTTTAATGTTTTTATGGATTTCTTTGGGTACTTCTTGGTTTTTAGGTTATTTTAATAATTTTTAAGGCTTTTGATTATTTGTATTTTTCGGTGGGGGTAGGTATTTTGAGGGGTTTGGAGGTTTTAGGGTTTTGAGGGTATTTAATTTTTGGGCGATTTAATGGTTTTTTTAGTTTTTAGAGTTTTAATGTTTTTTTTGCGTTTTTAATATTTTTAGGGGTTTAATGTGTGTTTAGATACTTCTAAATTTTTATGGTTTTTTAGTTTTTAGTTTTTTTATGGTTTTTAAAGGCTTATAAGTTTTTTAGAATATTTTTATGGGTTTTATGGTTTTTAGTTTTATATTTATTTTTGTAAGTGTTTATGTTTATTTAGGTTTTTAATGTTTTCTAATTATCTTTCAATATTTTTATGGTTTTTATGTATTTAGATATTTTCAGTGATTTTTAGGTTTATTTTGGTATTTTAGGGGTTTAGATATTTTGAAGGGGGTGTTTTTGGAGGGGGTGTTGGAATTTTAAGGTATTTTAGAATTTTTAGATTTTTAGTGGTTTTATGTGTTTTTTGGTTTTATGGGTTTATGAGGTATAGTTAGGTTTTTTAGTTTTTTCATGTTTTTAGTGATTTTTATGTTTTTTATTTTTATAGTTTTTAGGGTAATATGTATTTTGAGGGTTTTTAGGTTATTTTATTGTTTTTAGGGTTTTTGTGGTATTTTGAGTTTATTAAGGTTTATGGTTTTTTGAGTTTTTAATGTTTTGACAGAATTAAACGTTTTTTATATTTTTTAGTGTATTTTAGGGTTTTTATGGGGTTTAATGTTTGAAAGGTTTCAATGGTTTCTTTGGGTTTTAGGTTTTTTATGTTTTTACGGTTTTAATGGTTGTTTTATGGTATTTAGCATTTTTTTATTCTTCTATTGTTCTATGTGTTTTTATATTTTTAATATTTTTAATGTTTTTTAGGTTTTTATGTGTTTACGTATTTTTGAGTTTTTAGTATTTTTAAGTGTTTTAGGATTTTTTGGGATTTTGAGGGTTTTCAATGATTTAAGGTTTGTAAGGTTTTTCAGGGTTTTTTTGTTTTTTTGTGTCTTATTGGTTTTATGTGTTTTTATGTTTTTTATAATTTCTTAGGGTTTTTTTTTCTGATTTTGAGGGGCTTAATTGTTTTAGGGGTTTTAAGGTATTTTTTTATTTTTATGTTTTTTGGGATTTTTATGGGTTCTACGGTTTTTTTAGTTTTATAGAGTTTTACAGTTTTTTTGGGTTTTAAGTGTTTTTCATGATTTTTTAAGGTTTTTCGTTTTAAATGTTTTAAGTATTTAGTGGGTATTTAGAGTTTTTATTGTTTTTCGTGGTATTTAAGGTTTTTTAGTTGTTAATGGGTTTTATAGTCTTTAGGGGGTTCTAGGGTTTGTAGGGACATTATAGGATTTTTAAATAATTTTTGGTTTTTATCATTTTTTTTGGTTTTCAGTGGTTTTAAGTATTTTAGTTTTATAAAATTATCTTAGGGATTTTCGGGTTTTTTAAATTTTTAGCGATTTTTTTATGCTTTTATGAATTTTATGGGGTTTTAGTGTTTTTAACTATTTTGAATAATTTTAGAGTTTTAATGGTTTTTTTTGGTTTTTAGGGGTTTGTAACATTTTTTTGAATTTTATGTATTTTATGTTTTTTTAGGTTTTTTAGGTTCTCTTATATTTTTTCAAGGTAATTAGAATTTTTTAGGTTTTTAGGTATATTAAGTAGTTTTTTAGGATTTTTATATATTTTTGGGTTTTTAGGGAATTTAATGGTTTATAGGGTTTCTTATGATATCTAGGGTTTTAGTTTTTTGGGTTTTCTAGAGTTTTCTAGTATATTTATAGTTTCAATTCCTTTTAAGATTTTTTGGTGTTTTTAGGGTTATTAGTGTTTTTAGGTTTTAGAGGTATTTAGTGTATTAATTTTTACGGTTTTCTTTATCTTTTTCACTGTTTCTAGTGATTTAGGTTTTTTTATGATTTTAATTATTATTAATGATTTTGAGGGTTTATAATGTTTTTAGTGTTCTTATTGATTTTATAGTTGTTTTGGGATTCAGGTTTTATTTTGTTTTTTGGTTTTCAAGGTTTATATAGTTTTTCATGTTTTTAGGGTTTTAATGGGATTTTATAGATTTTAATAGTTATTAGGATTTTTTACGGGGTTTATGATTTTTGAGGTTTTAATTTTATTATTGTTTTTAAGGGTTTTTGGGTCCTTTTGGGTTTTTAGGGGTTTTAGAAGTTTATTTGTTTTTAGGAGTTTCATGGGCTTGTATGTTTTTCAGTTTTTCATAGTGGTTCTCAGGATTTTTTATGTTTTTTACATTTTTGGGATTCTTCATGTTTTTATGGATTTTTATGGTTTCTAATAATTTTTATGATTATTAAGGGTATTATAGTTTTTATGGTTTTTTAGTATTTCATATTTTAAGGGGTGTTTGTGGTTTAAGATTTCCAAGGATTTCTTAGGGGTTTTCTGTTTTTTGGGGTTTTTCCTTTTATTGGGTTTAAGGTGTTTTTTTATGATTTTTATGGTTTTTAGATATTTATTGGGGATTTAGTTTTTTTATGGGTTTTTAGTGTTTTAGGGTTTTAGGGTTTTTAGAGTTGTTTTGGGTTTTGGGTTTTTTATTTTTTTGGGGATTAAGTGTTTTTATATTTTTTTATACTTTTTAAGTTTTTAAATGGTTTTTAGAGTTTTAGTGGCTTTTAGTTTTTTTATGAATTGTTAGGTGTTCTTTATGGTATTGATTGGTTAATATGGTTTTTTGGGATTTTAGTGTTTTTAGGGTTTTTATCATTTTTATGTTTTTATATTGATTTAATTTTTTAAGGTTATTAAGGTTTTTATAGGGGATTTTATTGCTTTTTAAATTTTTTTGGATTTTTAGTAGTTTATGGTTTATAGGGTTTTCAGTAATTTAAAAGGTTTTATGGTTATTTTGTATTTTCACAATTTTATGGTTTTAGGTTTTTTAATGTTTTTAGAGTTTTTAATATTTTTAGTGTTTTAGGTTTTTTGAGGGGTTTCCAATGTTTTATGGATTTTTTAGGATTTTATGATTTTATATGTTTTTATTAATTTTTATGGATTTTAGGATTTTTAGGGGTTTTAGGTTTTTATGTGTTTTTTATGATTTTAGGGTTTTTTGAGTTTTGTATATTTTTATCATTTTTATAGATTTTTTAACATTTTAGGGGTTCAAAGTGTATTTATAATTTTTAGTTTTTTGTAGGGTTTTTAGGGTTTTTAGGGATTTTAAGGGGTTTAAATGTTTTAGGTGTTCAATGATTTTTAGGTGTTTTTTCTGGTTTTAGATATTGTAAATAGTTTTTCGAATTTTTTATGTTCTTAGGGTTTTAAGTGCTTTTAGGTTATTAAGCTTTTCCTAGGGGGTTTTTTGTTTTTTAGGTTTTTAGGGGTTCAATGTTTTTTTATATTTTTACGGTTCTCTTTGAGATTTTCAGAGCTTTAGGGTTTTATATTTCCTTATGTATTTTTAAACATGTTTTCAAATATTTATGTTTCTTAGTTTTTTTGGTGATTTTGATGGATTTTAGGGTTTTAATGATTTTTTGGGTCTTCTTACTATTTTTTATGTATTTACGGGGTTTTGTGCATTTATGTTTGAAAAGTTTTCTTATATTTTTTTCTTAGTTTTTAGTTTTTTTCATTTTTTAGATTTTACGGGTTTTTTTGGATTTTTATCGGTTTTAAAGGTTTTTAGATATTTTTTTTGGGTTTTAGGGTTTATTAGTATTTTAGTGTTATTAGGTTTTTTTGGGGTTTTTTGGGGTTTTTTAGTTTTTATGGATTTTAATTTATTTTTAGAGATTTTAAACATTTTTAGGGGTTTAAAGGGATGTTAATGTTTTTAATGGTTTATGGGTATTTTTTTGTTTTCTATTTTATACAGGTTTTTATGGTTTATTGGTTTTTTATGGTTTTTAGCATATTGTTGTTTTTAGGGATTTTATGTTTTTTTATGTCTTTATGGTTTTCTTAGTGTTTTAGTTTTTTTTTGTTTTTTTACATTTTTGGGGATTTTAGGTCTTTTTTAGGATTTTTATTATTTTTACGGGTTTTAGGGACTTTGAGGGTATTTTGGGTTTTTAGGGGTTTTTGGGGTTTTTTATGGTTTATGAGTTATAAAAGTGTTTTTTTAATATTTTTATGTTTTTTGAAAGATTTTATTGGTTTAGTTGGGTTAATTGTTTTTATGGGTTTTAGGGGTTTCGAATAATTTTAGGGGTTTTATGGTTTTTAAGGGGGTTTGGTATTTTAGTGTTTTTAATTTATTTTAGGTTTTGAATTTTTTTTCATAGGGTTTTTAAGGGTTATAAGGATTTTAATGTTTTTAGGAATTTTATGGATTTTTAAGGATTCTTAGAGTTTTTTGTTTTTATAGATTTTTCAGAAATTTGGTGGGTTTATTCCTTTTAGGGTTTATAGAGTTTTTTAGGATTTTTAATGGTTTAATGTGTTTTTAGGTTTTTCTAAGGATTTATATGTATTTTTTTGTATATTTATATTTTTTAGGGAAAGGAATGTGCAGGGTCGAGGCTATTAGTGTTCCCCCCAAAATTTATTTGAAAAAAAGATACAACAGACAAGGGAGGTGAGGGGTCAATCAACCCACACCCAAAAACCCTTGACAACCCCAAAACCAAAAATAAAAAGAAAAAGAAAAGACCCAAGAGAAAAACAAGTAAGTCAACATCACCATTAACGTCATAAATAGGACTGCCAAGGGGGACACCCTCTGCATTATATCCATAAGTTGCATCATCTCCATATGGATCCCCATCAACACCATACCTAGTGGAAGCATCTGAATCCACCAACTCCCAATCATATTATTCATATTTCTTGAGTAAGCTAGAGTAATACTCCCTAAGATATTGTTGATACAAATTATGCTGCACCATGATAGCCATTCCGCCCCTTCTAGAGGAATTTTCCTTAGCCTTGCAGGAGGCTCTTGTAGTCACAGTCTTCGATAAAGAAGAGTAGTCCTTCCTCGGCTTCCTCCTTCATGAGTCAACATGGAACCCTACAGGATTGTTTTCCTTCACAATAGCCTCCTCATGAACAACACTCTCCTTAAGGACCATATCCATGTCGTGATTTATCCTTATTCCATACTCCTAAACATGGTTACGAATGAAGGACGATTCCCGGTTTATGGAACCCGCAAGAACCCCACAATACAGATTTCTAGGGACAACCTCAGGAACCCCAGGAGCTAGACTATCCTACACCTCCATTTTCCCGGTCTGGTCCACATATGGGCTTCCCTTCTTAGTGACACCTAGGCAGTCCACCAGCACCAACTCGTGCAAGCCCATACAGACAGGCCTGTCAGCAAGAGTCTCCTCATGCACCTCCATGACCGGACCCATCACCTTCACCTATGCAGCGGCATCCCCCTGCACGGGGTCATCCACCATCCCAGATCCCTCCCCCTACCCGCATTCAATCCCTTCCGTCGAAGTCCCCCCATGATCAGCCGCCTCCTACAACATATCTATTATTCCCTGCTCCTCCACCTTATCCTACTCAGCCACATGACAATCACCACCAGCAGTACCCTCAGGCACCGCCCCTGGCGTATATAAATCCATTCCAGAAAGCTTGCGACCGATGACACCCTCAAAACCATCCTCCTCCACCACCACATTGATCACCATTGGGAAGACCTATTCCTATTCTTACAACACCCCCTACTCAGCCATGTCCCCATGTACAGCAACTTCCCCCTCTATCTCAGTACGTAAAAAATTCCCAATACTAGAACTAGCATCAATGCTTGGCAAGGGAACCTGCACACCCGCACCTACGGGATCCTTCTCATTACCAGTGGGTCGAAGTGCAAGTACCTCATCCCATAGAGAAACCAACAAAATGTCACTATAAATGTACTGTAACCTCTTACCCATATCATCACAAGAAGCTCCTTGAATCCCAGAGTTATCATTCTGCCCATCATGTTCATCCAATTCATCGACCAGCTTTGGTTGCACTGCGTGTTTCTCCTACAG
This sequence comes from Viscum album, assembly GCA_963277665.1. Lineage (NCBI taxonomy): Eukaryota > Viridiplantae > Streptophyta > Magnoliopsida > Santalales > Viscaceae > Viscum > Viscum album. Next base: position 1,964,611,371 of record OY728163.1, on the reverse strand, counting down.
ATACTCCTTCGAAACCAAGCCATCAAACCGATTATGAAAAGGGACACCATCATGTCCCTCATGCAATGACAATTGTTTGGAAGAGTATCTAGCACAAACCAGACCTCTAGGAACATGAGACATCCCAGGAAGCCCCATCATCCACAACTTCACCATCCTCAGACTATTGCCTCCCTCCAAGGAATCCATCACCCCCCCTACCAGCCTCAATTTCCAGGTCAAATTTCAGACTATCAAGGAAATCATAGACCATCATGTTAGAAGGGAGTTGTCGTGAAACCATCAGTGGAACATCCCCAACCAATATAACAGCACGATCCTTCGCCATAGGCACATTAGCATGTCCAGAAAGGAATCTCACAACCTGCAATCCAAGGCCCCCTAGGGAGACGCATCTCTTTGAAAACCAAAAGATGGAGCATTTGGCCGTTGAAGTGTAGGCTTGATAGAACTAGCACACAAATAGGAAGAGGCATAGTGGCCCAGTCTATTGAAAAATGAGCAAAAAGGAACCCAATATTGAAAGCTGACTATTTGATGCCATCATGGCTCACCTTCCTTCATAATGTAGACAGAGTTAACTGGATCTTTAGACACGTCCACCTCAACAAAAATCCTCAGTGCAATCGGGTGTCTGGCAGCACTAGTTTATGTGTCCATACAAAGGTATCTACTAATGATATTTCCAATTATGCGGAGGATGGATAGGTTTCGGAAGGGTAGGGCAAGACCAGGAAGGGTAACCCACAAAGCCATGCTCGTGGGACCACGATGCAGGTGAAAGTCAAAATTCCAATGAAAAAGGTGAAACCAAAGGACAAAAAAATATCATGGAGAAAAATACCATAATGAAATTAGATCTTCTTAATTCCTAAACATAATCAGAAAGTGTTGAGCATCCAACAACCCTACAACCGCATATTGAAGAATTTTCCAAGAAGAAGCAAGAAACCTATCAAAAATATACATAGAGGGTCGAGTCATTCCAAAACGAGCCACCAACATAATATCTAAGATATAAGAAGCCATCGAGAACTCCTGAGAGGATATCAGAAGTGATGGCACACCATTATCACAGTTGGAGACATTGGGGCCAACATTTATCTCAGGAAAGAAGGTATGTTGAACAAGAGTAGAAGATAGATTCTATGGAGAAGGCCTATCAACTGCCTCCCCTTACTAGGGCGCAGGGTGGGGCAACATTGATGAATCTATAAGCTACACTGTCATCATCCTCCATGGAAAAGAGGGGAGCATCTATCACGAGAGTTGAATCACCACCATCTTTATGTTTTCTAGGTTATATAGATATTTTTAGTGTTTTTAGGGATTTCAATGGTTTTTATGGTATTGCGGTTTTTTTGAGGTTTTAGGGTCTATTGAGTTTTTAGGGGTTTATGGTTTTTAGGGTTGTTTAATTTTTTTTGGGGTTTAAAGTGGTTTTAGAGTATTTTATGATTTTTTATGTTTTTATTGGGTTCTATTATTTTAATGGGTTTTAGGGTTTTTATGGTTTGGGGGGATTTTTTGGTTTTAGGGGTTTTATTATTTTTAGGTGTTTTTATGAGTTTCATTATTTTTGGGTTTTTTTGGGTTTTACCATTTTTAGTTTTTAGTTGATTTAATTTTTTTTATAGATTTTATGGTTTTATATGGACATTTCATTGTTGTTTAGTGTTTTTAACATTTTTAGTGATTTTTTATGATCTTTTTGTTTTTTTCAGGTTTCTAGGGATTGTGACTATTTGTTGTGTTTTTTTGGGTTTTTAGAGTTTTAATCATTTTTAGTTTTTTTTGTTTTAGTATTTTTAGGTTTTTACGGGTATCTTATGTTTTTTCATGGTTTTATTTTTTTTACATTTTTACTGATTTTAACCCTTTTTTATTATTTTCCATTTTTATGGTTTTAGGTGGTTTTGCGGTGTTTTATGGGTTTTTAGGTTTTTAGTGTTTTTTTTGGTGTTTTGGGGTTTTAGGTATTTTTTTATAGTTTTTAAGGTTTTAGAGTTATTTAACAATTTTAGTGGTTAAAACAGTTTTACAGTTTTTAGTGATTTTTAGTGTTTTTATTTTTCTATAAATGTTTTATGGTTTTAGTGGTTTGATTGGTTTTTAGGGGTTTTAGTGTCTTTTCGTTTTTTAGGGTTATTTGTTTTTGTGGTTTTTATGTGTATTTTGGATTTTATGGTTTTATATGGATTTTAAAATTTATTATACTTTTTTACATTTTTATGGATTTTAGGGATTTTTAGGATTTTTTAGGATTTTTTTGGTTTTTAGGGATTTTGAGGGTTTTCAAGGTATTTTAGAAATTATAATCTTTTATATTTTTTATGAGTTTTAAGTGTTTTTGGGTTCATAATGGGTTTTTAGGTGTTTTAGGGTATTTATGGTTTTTTATTTTTTAGATATTTTAGGGGGGTTTTAGGATTTTTATGGTTTTTAGTTTTTTAGGGTTTTGGGGGGTTTTGGGTCTTCTAGGTTTTGGGATATTTTGGTTATTTAGAATTTGTAGGTATTTAGTGGTATTAAGTGTTTTTAAGATTTTATGGTTTTGTTTGTATTTTTTATTTTTTTTCTAGTTTTTTATGTTTTAGGGACTTTTAGAGGTGTTTTTGGATTTTTATGATTTTTAGGGGTTTTTTGGATTTTGAGGGTTTTTAGTTTTTTTTTGTTTTCATTGGGGTTTATGGGTTTTTTTTGAGTTTTTAGAGGTGTAAATAAACTTTATAGTTTTAAAATTTTTTAATATTTTAGAGGATTTTAGATTATTTAGTGGTTTTTAGATGTTTTAGGGATTTTTAGGGTTTCTATGGTTTTTAGGGGTTATTAAAATGTTTTATATTATCTTGGGATTTATGTTTTTTTTTTGACTTTATGGTTTTCATTTAGGTTCTCATAGTTTTTCAGGTATTTTAAACACTTAGGGATTTTTGGTATTTTATGTATTTTTATGTTTTTAAGGTTTTTATTTATTTTAAGGGTTTTTAATGGTTTTTGGTTTTTGGTTTCTTGGGTTTATAGGGGTTTTTTGAGTCATTTTGTTTTTTAAATATTTTAGAATTTTTTGATGGTGATAAGGGATATCAAGGGTTTTCATAATTTTTTAATGATTTTATAAGGTTTTAATAGGTTTTAAGGCCTTTTAATATTTTGAGGGGTTTTACGGTTATTTTAGTTTTAATTTTTTTTTATTTTTTATATGATTTAAGTGTTATTATTTTTAAGGTTTTCTTGGCGAGTTTTAGGGTTTTCAGGGTTTTTATAGTTTTTATAGGTTTTATGGTTTTGCAGGTTTTACAGATTTTAGGGTTTTTATTGTTTTTCTGGTATTTCGGGGTTTTAATTGTTTTGTTTATTTCTAAAGTTTCCATAATGTTTTTATGGTTTTAAGATATTTTATGTCTTTACAAATTTTTAGGGATTTTTTAGTTTTTTTATGGATTTTAGGGTTTTTGTGATTTTGAGTGTTTTTAGGATTTTTAATGGTTTTATGCTTTTTTGGGGTATTTTTGACTTTTTAGGGGTTTTAAGGGGTTTTCAAAAAATTTAACATTTTTACATTTTTAAAGGGGTTTTAGAGCTTTTTGGTTTTAGGTTTTTTATGTTTTTTAAGTATTTTTGGTGATATTGTGGGTTTTTAGGTTTTTTTATGGTTTTTAGTGTTTTTATCTTTTTTTGTATTTAAGAGTTTTATATTTTTTATGTTTTTAATAGTTTTATTAGGTTTTTATGGGATTTTAGGTTTTTTAATGTATTCAATGATTTTTATATTTTTGATTGGTTTTAGGTTTATTTTTATCATTTTAGATTATCCCAGGTTACATAATTTTTAGGGTTTTTTGGGATTTAATATTTATTAGGTTTTTAGGGGTTTCATTAGTGTTTTTAGGGTTTTAGGGGTTTTTCGGTTTTAGGTATTTCAAGGAATTTTTTTTATTTTTATGATTTCAAGGATTTTTAGGGTTTTACGGTTTTACAGTTTTGGGGTCTTTAGTGTTCTTTGTGTTTTTAGGTTTTTATAGGTTTTATGATTTTTTTGTTTTTAGGGTTATATTAGGGGTTTTAGTTGTTTTAGGGATGTTTCAATTTTTTTTGGATTTTAATTAGTTTTTAGTGTATTTTATGTTTTTATGGGTTTATGGATTTGAGTGTTTTTTTCATTTTAGGGTTATAAGTGTTTTAGGGTTTAGAGATTTTTTAGTTTTTTAGTGGTTTTATGTTGTTTGATATTTCTATGTTTTTATTTGGGTTTTTATGATTTTTATGTTTTTCTGGATTTTAGGGAATATTTAGGATTTTTATTGGATTTTAGGGTTTTTAGGGATATGAGGGTTTTTAGGGATTTGTAGGTGTTGAGGGTTTTATGGTTTTTTCATTTTATATATTTATTTTTAGTTTTTAAGGGTTTTTATATTTTTAATACATTTTAATTTTTTTTTGTGTTTAATTGGTTTGTAGGGTTTTATGTGTTTTTTATTATTTTATTGGTTGTTCGGGTTTATAAATGTTTTTGGGGTTTTTATGGGTTTTAGGTGATTTTAGGATTTTGAAAGATTTTTTAGTGTTTTTAGAGTTATTTTGGTCTTTATGATTTTTATTTTTTTACGTTTATTTGGATTTTTTTGGGTTCTTCAATGTTTTATTGGTTCTTATGTTTTTTGGGATTTTAATTATTTTTTATAATTTTTATGATATTTTTGGTTAAATGGGTTTTTGATGGTTTTATGGTTTTTAGGGGTTTTACGTTTTTAAGACATTCTTAGGGGTTTTTAGGGTTTTATGGGGAGTTTAGTTTATAGTTATTTTTTGGATTCTTATAATATTTATAGGGTTTTATGTTGACTATGTATTTTTAGGGTTTATCGTGATTTTTAGGTGTTTTTAGGGTTTTTTGATTTTTTGGGTTTTTACGCTTAATGAGATTTTTTTGGTTTTATGGATTTTTTGACAGGGTTGTTAGGTTTTTAGGGTATTTGTCATTTTAGGGATTTTAGGGTTTTTATGTGTTTTCATGTTTTTAAGGTTCTCTTAGATTTTTTAGGTATTTTATGTTTTTATGGATATTGAGATATTTTTTATGATTTTAAGGGTTTTTAGTGGTTTTAGGAAATTTTTGAGTATTTAGAGTTTTATGGGTTTTTTGTGTTTTTAATGATTTTTTGAGTTTTTAGGGGTTTTAAGTTATTATATATTTTTAAAACATTTTTGGAGTTTAAATGGTTTTTAGAGTTTTTAGTGGGGATATATACGTTTTTTTGTTTTCTATGGTTTTAAATATATTTCTCGTATTTTCAGTTTTTATGTTTTTTAGGGTTATTATCAATTTTTGGGGTTTCATGTGTTTTCAAGTTTTATGTTTTTTATAGGGGATTGAATAAATTTAATTTTTTTAATTATTTACAAATATTTTTCATATTTTGAAAGACTTTATGGTTATTTATTTTTTAGTAATTTTTATGGGTTTTATCATTTTTATGGTATTATGTTTTTTATGTGTTAGAGACTTTTTAATGTTTTCCATTTGTTTTAAAGTTTTTAGATTTTTTAACATTTTTAGGGGCATAAAATTTATTTTGATATTTTAGTGGTTTTTAGAGTATTTTGGGTTTTATGTATTTTAGTTTTTTTAGGTTTTATAGGTCGTTATGGTCTGTAAGTTTTTTAGGGTTTTTAGATCTTTTAGGTCTTTTTAGATTTTTAGGGGTTTTAAGTGATTTTTGTTTTTATGGTTTTCTAAGGATTTTTCATGGTTATTAGAATTTTCTATGCTATTATATATTTTTTGCGATTTTTTTGTTTTTAGGGGTTTTTATGGATTTTAGGGTTTTTTAGGGTTTTAGGGTTTTAGGTTTTATATGGTTTTTTTTGTTTTTAGGGGTCTTTTAGTTTTTATGGGCTTTTAGGTTTTTATGATTTTTATAAAAATTTTAAGGTTTAATGGGATTTTAGAGTTTTTGTGTTTTTTAGGTTTTTATGGTTTTTTTTATGGTTTTAGGGTTTTATGGTTTTCATGGATTTTAGGGGTTTTAGGGGTTTTTAGGGTTGTTATGATTTTTAGTTTTTAGGGGTTTTATGTCTTTTCTTGTTTTTAAGGTTTTCTTACGAGTTTTCTTATTTTTTAGTGTTTTTATGTTCTTATGGATTTTTAGTTCCTTATAGTATTTTCATTGTTTTTATGGTTTTTAGGAATTTTAAGTGTTTTATGGTATTTTAAGGATTTATTATTTTTTTGGGTTTTCGTTTTTTCTGGGTTTTTAGTTTTATTATTGGTTTGTATAGTTTTTAATGCCTTTAGATTATAAAAGGGTTTTATTATTTTTAGTATTTCAAAGGGTTTTATGGTGTAATAGAAAATTTTAATGTTTTCAGTGTTTTTTTGTTTTTATTGTGTTTCAGATTATTTAGGTTTTCTAAAGGTTATATGTTTTTTAGGTTTTTGAGGTTTTTTAAGGGGTTTAGGTGGTTTTACAGAAATTTATGTTTTTTAGTATTTTTCAGAAATTTTGTGGATTTTTATTAGTTTTTACGGTTTTTAAGGATTTTGAGAATTTTTAGGGTTTTTATTGTTTCTATGTGTTTTAGAAGTTTTTTTTAGGTTTTAATACTTTTTTGAGTTTCTAGAGTTTTTATGTTCTATAGTGTTTTTTGGTATTTAAAGTGTTTTTAGTATTTTTGTAATTTTTTGGATTTTAAAGGATTTTAATGGGATTTAATGTTTTTCATGTTTTTATTGTTTTTAGGGTTCTTTAATTTTTAAGATTTTTAGGGTTTTAAATATTTTTATGTTTTAAGAATTTCATAGGGGTTTTCGTGAATTCTTTGTTTTTTTTATTTTATGTATTTTTAAGGGTTTTAAGAATTCTGATTGTGTGAGGTTTGAAGGGTTTTTATAGTTATTTGAGGTTTAGGGGGTTTTATTTATATTTTTTAGGATTTTAATCATTTATATACATTTTATGAATTTTTATGTGTTTAAATGGGTTTTGTAGTTTTTACTGCTTTTAGGGTCTTTGTTTTTTTAGTTTTTTGGGGTTTTATGGTTTTAAGGGGTTTTATGGTTTTTATAATTTTATATGTTTTTGTGGTTTATGTTCTTTTATGTTTTTTAGGTTTTTATAAGTGTCATTCAAGGATTTTATTATATTATTTTTTATGTATTTTAAAGATTTTTATGGAATTTGTAATTTTTCGGGTTTATAGTGATTGTTAGAGTGACAAGTGTTTTCTGTTTTTTCTTTTTAGTTTTTTTTTATTTTTTTTACAATTTTTATAGTTTTATAAAATTTTTAGGGGTATAAAGTTTTTATAATGTTTCTAGTGGGTTTTAGGGTTTTACATGTTTTAGGTTTTTTCGATGATTAGTGTTTTTAACATTTTATGTCTTTTATGTGTTTTTTGTGTTTTTAGAGTTTTTTTACTTTTTTATGTATTTAACTATTTTTATGTGTTTTAGGGTTTTAATGTTTTCAAAGAAGTTTTCAAAATTTTTAGGGTTTTATATATTTTTAGGGATTTTAAGGTTTTTTGGATATTTAAGGGTTTTAGGGTTTTTTGGGATATTTAGGTCTTTTGGGGTTTAATGGATTTTTTATGGATTTTTAGGTGTTTTTTATTTTATGGTTTTTATGGGTTTTTAGAGTTTTCAACGATTTTAAGGGATTAAACGGTTTTCATAATTTTTTTTATGTTTTTTAAGTATTTTTATTAAATTTAGAGTTTTTTTGGATTTTATCTTGTGTTTTGGGTTTTTAAGGGTTTTAGGGGATTTTAGGGTTTTAACATTTTTATTTTTTTTGTGGTTGATGTGTTTTTATGTTTATAAGGTTTTCATAGGATGTTTTAGAGTTTATATATTTTTTCCTGTTTTTAGGGATTTTTATGGTTTTTATGTACATTTATAGATTTTTATATTTTTAAGGATTTTTTGTGTTTTATGGGTTTTAGGGGTTTTATGGTTTTATATGGGGTTTTGAGTTTTTTATTTTTTATATGTTTTAATTGTTTTTAGGTTTTCATGTGTTTTTTATGGGTTTTCATGGTTTTAGGGTTTTTTATGTCTTGATGGATTTTTATTGATTTCATAAAAATTTTAATGTTATTTTTTAGGTTTTAGGGGTTTTGATCGATTTTAGAGTTTTTAGGGTTTTTATAGTTTTCTATATTTATTTAAAAAATTTATGGATTTAAAGGGCTTTTATAGATTTAGTCGGTTATAAAAGTTTTATAGGTTTTCAAGGTTTTTAAGATTTTTTGGGGTACTTATGGTTTTTAGTGGTTTTGGTATTTCTAGGGTTTTAGAAAAATTTATGGTTTTAGGGGTTTCAAGTGTTTTTAGGTTTTTTAGGTTTTCATAGTGTTATTTTTGGTATTAGGGTTTTTTATTTTTTATGTATTTAAATGATTTTATATGTTTTTTTGGGTTTTCAAAGGTTATATGGATTTCAGGGGTTTTGAGAGTTCTTAGGGTTTAACTATTTTTTGGTTTTTAGGGGTATTTTCTTATTTTTTGGGATTTTAAATGTTATTTAGAGTTTTATAATTTTTTAGTGTTTTAAAGGGTTTCTAGACATTTTAGTGGGTTCTAGGTTATTAAGGATTTTATATTTTTATATTATTTGAGGGTTTTAGAGTTTTAGTGATTTTTGGATTTTTAGGGGTTTATGTGCTCTTAGTTTTTTTATCATTTCTTTGGATATTTCGTGTTTTTTAGGGTTTCATACACATTAATGTTTTGGGGGGGGGGGGGGGGGTTTAAATATAATGGGGTTTTTGGTTATTTTTTGATTTTGAGTGTTTTTAGGGATTTTTAGTTATTTGGAGATTTAATGTATTTTTAGTGTTTTTAAGGTTTTATCATGTTTTTAATGGTTTTATGGGTTGAAAGTGTTTTAGTGTTTTTACTAATTTTTTGGGTCTTATGTGTTTTTTGGGATTTATAATTTTTTTAGGAGTTTTTTTTGTTTTTAGGGTTTTAATGATTTAATGGATTTTTTAGATTACAGAGATTTTAAGTGTTTTTATGGTTTTAATATTTCCTTAGAGTCCTTAAGTGTTTCTTGGGGTTTTTAGGGATTTTTTTTGGATTTATATGATTTTATTGGTTGTTATGAATTTTAGAGATTTTGATGGGTTTTAGGGTTTTAGTGTTTTTTAGGGTTTTTTGAGTTTTTAGGGGTATTATGTTTTTTCGAGTTCTTTAAATTTTTATGTGTTTAAATGGGTTTTAGATTTTTTTTAGTTGGTTTTTAGGGTTTTTTTGGGGTTTTTTTTGTTTTTTTGTTTTTATAGGTTTTAGAGGGTTTATGGGTTTTAAGGGTTTTAAGGGTTTTTTGTATTTTTAGGCTTTTAGGGGTTCTATGTGTTTTTAGGGTTTTAAGGTTTTAAATGGGTTTTTATGGGTTCTAGGGTATTTTTATCTTTACGGATGTTTTCAGGTTTTCATTTATTTATTTGGGATTTTAGGTTTTTAGGGTTATTTTATGGTTTTTATTGTGAAATTTATAGGGGTGTAAAGGTTTTTGGAGTTTTAAAGGTTTTTAGGGATTTATAATGTTTTTAGTGTTTTTATTCATTTGATGGGTTTTAAATATTTTTTGGGTTTTATGGTATTTTTGTATGTTGGGTTTCTATGTGTTTTTATCATTTTTTAGATTTTTTTTTGTTTTAATGTTTTAGGGTTTTCAGGCTTTCTTATAGGTTTTCTATATTTTCAGGGTTTTTTATTCTTTAAGGGAATTTTAGGTATTTTTTAGGTTTTTTATAGTTTTTTTGGTTTTTAGAGATCTTGATGGATTTTTGGGATGTTAGGGGTTTTGGGAGTTTTCTGTTTTTAAATATTTTTTCAGTATTTATGGGATTTAATTATTTCATAGTTTTTTATCCTTTTAGGGGTTTAATGTTTTTAGGGGTTTTAGTGGGGTCTTATTATTTTAAAATGTTTTTAAGGGTTTTTAATTTTCCAGGGGTTTTTATGTTTTATATTTTTTATGGGTTTTTAGGGTTGTTTAGAGTTTTTACCATTTTTATGTTTTTATTGGTTTTAAGTGTTTTATATTTTTAAGGATTTCGTCGGGATTTTCAGTTTTTTATTAGTTTTTTTATATTTTTGTTTTTCTTTGTATATTTTTTATGATTTTATAGTTTTGATTGTTTTAGGGATTTTTTGGGTTTTTAGGGTTTTAATGGTTTCTTGGGTTTGTGAGGCATTTAATACTCTTTAGGGGTTTTTAAGGGTTTTAGAGTATTGTAACATTTGTATGGGGTTTAAGGGTTTTTTGAATTTTTATGGAAATTTATGTTTTTTTTATATTTTTATGGTTTTAAAGGTTTTTATAGGGTTTTTTAACTTATTCTGGGTTTGAATTTTTTAGAGTTTCTAGTGTTTTTACGGTTTTTTGGGATTTTTAAGGTTATTTATGGTTTTAATCTTTTTTATTATTTCCATGGTTTTTACTATTTTTATAGGTTTTAGCATTTTTTATGTTTTTAGGGTTTTTTAGTGTTTTAAGTTTTCTAGGGTTTTCTTCGAGGTTTTTAAGATTTTTAGGGTTTTTATGTTTTTATGTATTTTTAGGATTTTTTTTTATCTTTTTTAATATATTTTTTACTTGTTTTTTTGGATTTTGTTGGTTTTTTTCATTTTTTAGTATTTCTTGGGGTATTTATAATTTTTTTAGGTTTTATGGATTTTAATTGATTTTAGGGTTTTATGGTTTCTTATGGTTATTTCAACGTTTATAGGTTTTTATGTTTCTAGAGATTTAATGTATTCTAGGATTTTTATGGGTTTTTTGTTTTGGGGGGATTTTGATTCTTTTTAGGGTTCTCATGTTTTTTATTGTTTTTGGGTGTTTTAGAGTTTTTTTAGGTTTTTAAATAATTTTTCAGTTTTTTATCATTTTTAGGTGTTTCAAGTGTTTTTTATTTTTTAGTTGGTTTTAGGTTTTTTAGGGTTTTTAGGTTTTTTATGGTTATTTGGTTTTTTAGGGGTTTCAGTGTTTATAGATATTTTTTTGGATTTTAGGTTTTTTATGGTTTATAGGGGTTATTAATGTTTTATAGGTTTTTAATATTTTCATTGTTTTAGATATTTTTGGGTTTAGCGTTTTAATGTATTTTCAAGGGTTTTAATCATTTTAGGGGTTTAATGTATTTTTATATTTTTCATTGTGTTTTAGGTATTATTAACGTTTTTTTGTTTTTGTGTTTCTATAATTTTTAAGGTTTTTAGGTGTTTAAGTGTTTATAGGTTTTTGTGGTTTTCTTAGGATTTTCATAATTTTTTTTGCGTTTTTATGTTTTTGGGATTTTCAATGATTTTTTAGGATTTTTATTCATTTTTAGTTTTTTTGGATACGTTGAGGGATTTATGGTTTTTTTTATTTTTTTGGTTTTTTGGTTTTCTGACGTGTTTAGGTAATTTTAGTTATTTATGGTTTTAAAGAATTTTTAGTGTTTTACATGTTTAAAGGGTTTTTTGTTTTTTTAGTGATTTATTGGGTATTTATGGGTTTTGTGGGTTTTTAGGTTTTTGGGGTTTTTATGTGTTTTTGGGGTTTTAGAGGTCCTTTTAATGTGGTTTAGGGTTTTTTTATTCTTATTTGGTGTTTTTGGATTTTAAGTGTTTTTTAGTTTTTATGGTTTTCTTAGGGACTTTCTGGGTTTCTATGGGTTTCTAGGTTTTTAAGGATTTTTTTTGGAATTTTTTATGATTTTTATGTATTTATATTTAATTTAGTGATTTTTATGGGTTTCAGGGTTTTTTTTGGGGGTTTTGGGTTTTTGGGGTTTTATATTTTTTTCGGAGTTTTTTTTTCAATTTTAAGGGTTTTTAGAGTTTTTAATTTTTTTAATGTATTAATAGTATTTTATAGTTTTTAGTGAAATATAGGTTTTTTGTGGTTTTTATGGTTTTTTCGATTTGTTGGAGTTTATATATTTTTATTGGTTTGGGGATTTTTTGGGCCTTTTAGGGCAAGGAAGATTCGAGGGTTGGGCTATTCCCGACCCCCCCCCCCCCAAAAAAAATTTATTAGAAAGAAAAAAGAGACACAACAGACATGGGAGGGAAGGGGTCAAACAACCCACACCCAAAACTCCCTTACAACCGATGCCAAAAAAGAAGAAAAACAAAAAGGAAATGGAAAACGACACAGAGTGCAGAAGAGAGAGTGGTAGGGACAACAATTCAGAGGTCAAAAGTCTCCATCCCCATATGGGTCCCCATCAACACCATAGCCAATGGAAGCATCTGACTCCACCAACTCCCATTCAGATGATTCATATTGTTTAAGGAAGGTGGTGTAGTAATCATTGAAGCATTGCTGCTTCACATCAAGCTGCACCTGCTCTACATTCAGCTACTTCTTAGCAGGCCTCCCTACCTTTCCAGAGGACTTCTTCAAATATTTGCTAGAATCCCTCGTAGAAACCGTTCTCGGAACGGAGGAATAATCCTTCCTTGGTCTCCTCACTTTCTGTATTGTAGTATCAACATCACCATGTTCATTTTGGACAGGAATAACCGTGTCCTCTTGATTGAGAAAACAAGAGATGGGAGGCGGAGACCTCTCCTTGAACAGCCCCCCTACAAGGTTATCCTCCCCAAAAGAGGGAAAATATCCAAGTAGGTCATTTTCCTTCAAAATCTGGGCCACGTTGGATTTCATCCTTGAATCATCATCAGAGCTACTCCCCCAAAACGTCAAACACTGGGGATTCATTCCTTCTTGCAGAAGAGGTATCTGCACAGGTACCCTAATCACATTAGGGCCCACCAAAGCCAGGTTAATCAGAGCTAAAAATTTGGTGTTTCCACTCTCACTGCCACTAGTCATCCCATCTTCAACACAATTAACATCATGTTATCCAAATAGGACAAGTTCCCCTGAAGCATCCACTACGATCGGAACTGGTTCATGGGGGTCAGGAGCATGCACCAAAGACCCGGTGAGAACCTTCATAAAAGGCTCCAACCCCTCCCCCTTTGCAGCAGTGGCCCCTTGCCCATGGTCATCCCCCGTCCTTGCGCCATCCACTTGCCCACACCCCTTCCCAGACACTTCCTCTAGCTGATTCACTGATACCTGCCCCCCCACCTCCCCCTGCTCAGTCACGTGGCAGGAAGTATCACTGGCATCCCCTTCCACCATCACCTCTGATGGAACCAAAACCAGTCCTGTGGACCAGCAACCAGCCACACCTGCAGATACATCCTCCGCAACTACCCCCCTTGGTGCAACTTCCCCTTCCGTCTCAGCATGCCTAGAATGGTCAAAACTGTCACTAGAAGCATAGTTAAGAGAGGTGTCATGTACATCAATACCTGTAGATGACTTCTCAATACAAGAAAGTGGAGCCACCACCTGAAACCCCTTCCCATATCCTCACAAGTATCCCCCTGAAGTCCAAGGAAGGTATACTGTCTGTCTCATTCATCAAATTAGTCAGCCAACTTCACATGCACGCCATGATGCTTCTGAGACAACTCCTCCAAAACCATGCAATAAAAATTATTCTATAAGGGGACCCCAACATCGCCATCATGCACTGACATTGGTTTACCAGAAACTTCATCCACCTCCAGAACTCTAGGAACGGGAGAAGGCCCAGGCAACACCATGACTCCTTCCACAGGTTTCACCACACCCATATTGTCCACAATCCATAGATCACATTTTAGCTTATCAAAGACATCACAGACCGTTGGGTTAGAGTGGAGCTATCGATCCACCTGCAAGAAAACATCCCCGACCATGATATCCTCATGTTCCTCAACCAGAGGCGAATTAACCATTCCAGTAGGGAGACCTTCATTGTGTATTCCATATTCCCCCCGAGGAGGCACAACTTCTAGCATACCATCAGATAAAGCATACTTGAAAGGGAAGAAACTCCTACAAGCAGAGGTATAATGACCTAGCCTGTGGCAGGATGAGCAAAAAAACACCTAGGATTCAAAGCAAACATCTTGGTGCCACCTGAGCTTACCTTCGATCTCAACACAGACAATATTAATTGGAACTTTGGACACATCCACCTCAACATAAATCGTGGGCGTAGCTGGGTGGCAAGAAGCACGTGTCTGATCATCCATACATAAGAATCTGCAAATGATTTTTAATATTTTATGGTTATTTATGATTTTTTGGAATTTTTAGGTTTTTAGTGTTTTTAGGGGTTTTGGTTTTTTATGATTCTTTGGGTTTTTAGTATTTTTTTGGTTTTTGGGTTTTAAATGTTTTTTATATATTTTTATCTTTTTAGGGGTTTAAATTGTTATTTTAGTTTTTAGTCTATTTTTTTTGGTTATCTTGGGTTTTCAAATTTTTTAGGTTTTTTGGGTCTTAGGTGTTTTCAAGAATTTAAGAGTTTCAAAGAATTTTTCAGCATTTTCCACGTTTTTAAAATTTAAGGAATTTTTAGATATTTTTATGATAATTATTGTTTGTTGGTTTTTAGAGATTTTGTGTATTTTTTGGATTTTATAGTGTTTTTGTGTTTTTATTATTTTTTGGGTATTTATGGTTTTTTATTTCATTATTGTTTTAAGGACATTATATTTTTTTCACATTTTTAGGGGTTTAAAGGGTTTTAGAGTTTTATGTGGGTTTTTGGGTTTTTAGGGCGGGTTTAAGGTTTCTATTTTTTTTATTCATAAGGGGTTTTTGTTATTTTATGTTTTTAAGAATTTTTTTTAGTTTTTAGGTGTTTTATGTTTCTAAGGTTTTTAAGGTTTTTGTAGTTCGTTTTAGGTTTTTTAGGTTTCGTTATGATTTTTAGTATTTTTTTATATTTGAGGAATTTTTTGGCCTTTTGTGTTTTTTTGGATTTTGAGGGTTTTTTGTTGGTTTCAATTTGTTATAATATTTTGGGTTTTTATGGGTTTTAATTATTATTAGGATTTTTAAGTTTTCTTTTTTTAGGGGTTTTAGGATTTTTTTAATGTTTGTATATTTTCTAGGTATTTTTATAATATTTATGATTTTATAGGTGTTAATGAATTTTAGGGTTTTAAGGGGTTTTTGGGATTTCATAGTTTTTACAGTATTGTTTCAGTTTAATTATTTTTCAGGGTTTTAAAGTAATTATTTTTTAGCATTTTTAGAGGTTTAAACGTTTTTTCTGGTTTTACAGTTTTTAGGATTTTTAGGGGTTTTAATGGGTTTTAATGGTTTTTAGGGGTTTTATTGTCTTGTAGAGATTTTAAATTTTTTTAATTTTTTTAATTTTTTAAAATTTGTAGAGGTTTTTAAGGTTTTATAAGAGGTTTACGGTTTTTTTTGAGTTTTTACATTTTTAGGAATTTTTTGGATTTTGATAATTTTTATTGTTTTTTGGTATTTTTAGTATTTTTAGGTTTTTTGAGGATTTCTATAATTTTTTGGTTTTAGGGATTTTTTGTTTATGGTTTTTTAGGTTTTTATGGGTTTTTAGGTGTTCTTATTTATATGGATATTTAGGAGTTATTTATGATTTTTATAGTGTTATGGGTTTTTTTATTTTTTTGGGTTTTATGGTTTTTCATTATTTTTTTGTGTTGTTTTTTAGGTTTTTTGGTGTTTTAAGAGTTTTTAAGGGAATAAATGTTTTTTTTAATTTTTTAACATTTTTATATGTTTAAATGGTTTTTCGAGTTTCTAGGGGTTTTATGGATTTAGGGTTTTAAAGTATTTAGGTGTTTTATAGTTTTTTGGAATTTTAAGTGTTTTATGGTATTTTAAGGATTGATTATTTTTTTGGGTTTTCATTATTTCTGGGTTTTTAGTTTTATTATTGGTTTGTATAGTTTTTCATGCCTTTAGATTATAAAAGGGTTTTATTATTTTTAGTATTTCTAAGGGTTTTATGGTGTAATAGAAAATTATAATGTTTTCAGTGTTTTTTTTGTTTTTATTGTGTTTCGGATTATTTAGGTTTTCTAAAGGTTATATGTTTTTTTAGGTTTTTGAGGTTTTTTAAGGGTTTAGGTGGTTTTAGATAATTTTATGTTTTTTAGTATTTTTCAGAAATTTTGTGGATTTTTATTAGATTTTACGGTTTTTAAGGATTTTGAGAATTTTTAGGGTTTTTATTGTTTTTATGTGTTTTAGAAGTTTTTTTTGGGTTTTAATACTTTTTTGAGTTTCTAGAGTTTTTATGTTCTATAGTGTTTTTGGGTATTTTATGGGTTTTTAGTATTTTTGTTATTTTTTGGATTTTAAAGGATTTTAATGGGATTTAATGTTTTTCATGTTTTTATTGTTTTTAGGGTTCTTTAATTTTTAGGATTTTTAGGGTTTTAAATATTTTTATGTTTTAAGAATTTCATAAGGGTTTTCGTGAATTCTTTGTTTTTTTGATTTTATGTATTTTTAAGGGTTTTAAGAATTCTGATTGTGTGAGGTTTGAAGGTTTTTTATAGTTATTTCAGGTTTAGGGGGTTTTATTTATATTTTTTAGGATTTTAATCATTTATATACATTTTATGAATTTTTATGTGTTTAAATGGGTTTTGTAGTTTTTACTGCTTTTAGGGTCTTTGTTTGTTTTTAGTTTTTTGGGGTTTTATGGTTTTAAGGGGTTTTATGGTTTTTATCATTTTATATGTTTTTGTGGTTTATGTTCTTTTATGTTTTTTAGGTTTTTATAAGTGTCATTCAAGGATTTTATTATATTATTTTTTATGTATTTTAAATATTTTTATGGATTTTGTAATTTTTCGGGTTTATAGTGATTGTTAGGGTGACGAGTGTTTTCTGTTTTTTCTTTTTAGTTTTTTTTAGTTTTTTTACAATTTTTATAGTTTTATAAAATTTTTAGGTGTATAAAGTTTTTATAATGTTTCTAGTGGTTTTTAGGGTTTTACATGTTTTAGGTTTTTTCGATGATTAGTGTTTTTAACATTTTATGTCTTTTATGTGTTTTTTGTGTTTTTTGTGTTTTTTTACTTTTTTATGTATTTAACTATTTTTATGTGTTTTAGGGTTTTAATGTTTTCAAAGAAGTTTTCAAAAATTTTAGTGTTTTATATATTTTTAGGGATTTTAAGGTTTTTTGGATATTTAAGGGTTTTAGGGGTTTTTGGGATATTTAGGTCTTTTGGGGTTTAATGGATTTTTTATGGCTTTTTAAGTTTTTTTATTTTATGGGTTTTATGGGTTTTTATAGTTTTCAATGATTTTAAGGGATTAAATGTTTTTCATAATTTTTTATGTTTTTTAAGTATTTTTATTAAATTTAGAGTTTTTTTTGGATTTTATCTGGTTTTTTGGGATTTTAAGGGTTTTAAGGGATTTTAGGGTTTTAACATTTTTAGTTTTTTAGTGGTTGATGTGTTTTTATGTTTATAAGGTTTTCATAGGATGTTTTAGGGTTTATATATTTTTTTCCTGTTTTTAGGGTTTTTTATGGTTTTTATGTACATTTATAGATTTTTGTATTTTTAAGGATTTTTTGTGTTTTATGGTTTTTAGGGGTTTTATGGTTTTATATGGGGTTTTGAGTTTTTTATTTTTTATATGTTTTAATTGTTTTTAGGTTTTCATGTGTTTTTTATGGGTTTTCATGGTTTTAGGGTTTTTTATGTCTTGAAGGATTTTTATTGATTTCTTAAAAATTTTAATGTTATTTTTTAGGTTTTAGGGGTTTTGATCGATTTTAGGGTTTTTAGGGTTTTTATAGTTTTCTATATTTATTTAAAAAATTTATGGATTTAAAGGGATTTTATAGATTTAGTCGGTTATAAATGTTTTATAGGTTTTCAAGGATTTTAAATTTTTTTGGGGTACTTATGGTTTTTAGTGGTTTTGGTATTTCTAGGGTTTTAGAAAAATTTATGGTTTTAGGGGTTTCAAGTGTTTTTATGTTTTTTAGGTTTTCATAGTGTTATTTTTGACTTTAGGGTTATTTATTTTTTTATGTATTTAAATGATTTTATATGTTTTTTTGGGTTTTCAAAGGTTATAGGGATTTCAAGGGTTTTGAGAGTTCTTAGGGTTTTAACTATTTTTTGCTTTTTAGGGGTATTTTCTTATTTTTTGGGATTTTAAATGTTATTTAGAGTTTTATAATTTTTTATTGTTTTAAAGGGTTTATAGACATTTTAGTGGGTTCTAGGTTATTAAGGATTTTATATTTTTATATTATTTGAGGGTTTTAGAGTTTTAGTGATTTTAGTATTTTTAGGGGTTTATGTTCTCTTAGTTCATTTATCATTTCTTTGGATATTTCGTGTTTTGTAGGGTTTCATACACATTAAATTTTTTTGGGGGGGGGGTTAAATTTAATGGGGTTTTTGGTTATTTTTTGATTTTGAGTGTTTTTAGGGATTTGTGGTTATTTGGAGTTTTAATGTATTTTTAGTGTTTTTAAGGTTTTATCATGTTTTTAATGGTTTTATGGGTTGAAAGTGTTTTAGTGTTTTTACTAATTTTTTGGGTCTTATGTGTTTTTTGGGATTTAAAATGTTTTTAGGAGTTTTTTTGTTTTTAGGGTTTTAATGATTTTATGGATTTTTTAGATTACAGAGATTTTAAGTGTTTTTATGGTTTTAATATTTCCTTAATGTCCTTAAGTGTTTCTTGGGGTTTTCGGGATTTTTTTTGGATTTATATGATTTTATTGGTTGTTATGAATTTTAGAGATTTTGATGGGTTTTAGGGTTTTAGAGTTTTTTTAGGGTTTTTTGAGTTTTTAGGGGTATTATGTTTTTTCGAGATCTTTAAATTTTTATGTGTTTAAATGGGGTTTAGATTTTTTTAGTTGGTTTTTAGGGGGTTTTTGGGGTTTTTTTGTTTTTTTGTTTTTATAGGTTTTAAGGGTTTTAGGGGTTTTTTGTATTTTTAGGCTTTTAGGGGTTCTATGTGTTTTTAGGGTTTTAAGGATTTAAATGGGTTTTTATGGGTTCTAGGGTATTTTTATCTTTAGGGATGTCTTCAGGTTTTCAATTATTTATTTGGGATTTTAGGGTTTTAGGGTTATTTTATGGTTTTTATTGTGAAATTTATAGGGGTGTAAAGGTTTTTGGAGTTTTAAAGGTTTTTAGGGATTTAAAATGTTTTTAGTGTTTTTATTCATTTGATGGGTTTTAAGTATTTTTTGGGTTTTATGGTATTTTTGTATGTTGGGTTTTTATGTGTTTTTATCACTTTTTAGATTTTTTTTGTTTTAATGTTTTAGAGTTTTCAAGCTTTCTTATTGGTTTTCTATATTTTAAGGGTTTTTTATTCTTTAAGGGAATTTTAGGTATTTTTTAGGTTTTTTATAGTTTTTTTGGTTTTTACAGATCTTGATGGATTTTTGGGATGTTAGGGGTTTTGGGAGTTTTCTGTTTTTAAAGATTTTTTCAGTCTTTATGGGATTTAAGGATTTCATAGTTTTTTATCCTTTTAGGGGTTAATGTTTTTAGGGGTTTTAGTGGGGTCTTATTATTTTAAAATGTTTTTAAGGGTTTTTAATTTTCCCGGGGTTTTTATGTTTTATATTTTTATGGGTTTTTAGGGTTTTTTAGAGTTTTTACCATTTTTATGTTTTTATTGGTTTTAAGTGTTTTATATTTTTAAGGTTTTCATAGGGATTTTCAGTTTTTTATTAGTTTTTTTATATTTTTGTTTTTCTTTGTATATTTTTTATGATTTTATAGTTTTTATTGTTTTAAGGATTTTGTGGGTTTTTAGGGTTTTAATGGTTTCTTGGGTTTGTGAGGCATTTAATACTCTTTAGGGGTTTTAGGGGTTTTAGAGTTTTGTAACATTTGTATGGGGTTTAAGGGTTTTTTGAATTTTTATGGAAATTTATGTTTTTTTATATTTTTATGGTTTTAAAGGTTTTTATAGGGTTTTTAACATTTTCTGGGTTTAAATTTTTTAGAGATTCTAGTGTTTTTACGGTTTTTTGGGATTTTTAAGTTTCTTTATGGTTTTAATCTTTTTTATTATTTCCATGGATTTTACTATTTTTATAGGTTTTAGCATTTTTTATGTTTTTAGGGTTTTTTAGTGTTTTAAGTTTTCTAGGGTTTTCTTCTAGGTTTTTAATATTTTTAGGGTTTTTATGTTTTTATGTAATTTTAGGATTTTTTTCTCTTTTTTAATATATTTTTTACTTGTTTTTTTTTGAATTTTTTTGGTTTTTTTCATTTTTTAGTATTTCTTGGGGTATTTATAATTTTTTTAGCTTTGATGGATTTTAATTGATTTTAGGGTTTTATGGTTTCTTATGGTTATTTCAAGGTTTATAGGTTTTTATGTTTCTAGAGATTTTAGTGTATTCTAGGATTTTTATGGGTTTTTGGTTTTGGGGGGATTTTGATTCTTTTTAGGGTTCTCATGTTTTTTATTGTTTTTGGGTGTTTTAGAGTTTTTTTAGGTTTTTAAATAATTTTTCAGTTTTTTATCATTTTTAGGGGTATCAAGTGTTTTTTCTTTTTAAGTGGGTTTTACGGTTTTTAGGGTTTTTAGGTTTTTTATGGTTATTTGGTTTTTTAGGGGTTTTAGTGTTTATAGATATTTTTTTGGATTTTAGGGTTTTTATGGTTTAGAGGGGTTATTAATGTTTTATAGTTTTTTAATATTTTCATTGTTTTAGATATTTTTGGGTTTAGCGTTTTAATGTATTTTCAGGGGTTTTAATCATTTTAGGGGTTTAATGTATTTTTATATTTTTCATTGTGTTTTAGGTATTATTAACGTTTTATTGTTTTTGAGTTTTTATAATTTTTTAGGTTTTTAGGTGTTTAAGTGTTTATAGGTTTTTGTTGTTTTCTTAGGATTTTCGTAGTTTTTTTTGCGTTTTTATGTTTTTGGGATTTTCAATGATTTTTTAGGATTTTTATGCATTTTTAGTTTTCTTGGATACGTTGAGGGATTTGTGGTTTTTTTGATTTTTTTTGGTTTTTTGGTTTTCTGACGTGTTTAGGTTTTTTTAGTTATTTATGGTTTTAAAGATTTTTTAGTGTTTTTAATGTTTTACATGTTTAAATGGTTTTTTTGTGTTTTAGTGATTTATTGGGTATTTATGGGATTTGTGGGTTTTTAGTTTTTTTGGGTTTTATGT
The DNA here is from genome assembly GCA_963277665.1 of Viscum album. NCBI lineage: Eukaryota > Viridiplantae > Streptophyta > Magnoliopsida > Santalales > Viscaceae > Viscum > Viscum album. The sequence continues at coordinate 1,964,590,335 of OY728163.1, read as the reverse complement.
GTTTTTGGGGTTTTAGAGGTCCTTTTAATGTGGTTTAGGGTTTTTTTATTCTTATTTGGTGTTTTTGGATTTTAAGTGTTTTTTAGTTTTTATGGTTTTTATAGGGACTTTCTGGGTTTCTAAGGGTTTCTAGGATTTTAAGGATTATTTTTGGAATTTTTTATGATTTTTATGTATTTATATTTTATTTAGTGATTTTTATGGGTTTCAGGGTTTTTTTTGGGGTTTTTGGGTTTTTGGGGTTTTATATTTTTTCGGAGTTTTTTTTTCAGTTTTAAGGGTTTTTAGAGTTTTTAATTTTTTTAATGTATTAATAGTATTTTATATTTTTTAGTGAAATATAGGTTTTTTGTGGTTTTTATGGTTTTTTAGGTTTGTTGGAGTTTATATATTTTTAATGGTTTGGGGATTTTTGGGCCTTTTAGGGCAAGGAAGATGCGAGGTTCGGGCTATTCCTGACCCCCCCCCCCCCCCCCAAATTTATTAGAAAGAAAAAAGAGACACAACAGACAAGGGAGGGGAGGGGTCAAACAACCCACACCCCAAAATCCCTTACAACCCATGCCAAAAAAGAAGAAAAAAAAAGGAAATGGAAAACGACACAGAGTGCAGAAGAGAGAGTGGTAGGGACAACAATTCAGAGGTCAAAAGGCTCCATCCCCATATGGGTCCCCATCAACACCATAGCCAATGGAAGCATCTGACTCCACCGACTCCCATTCAGATGATTCATATTGTTTAAGGAAGGTGGTGTAGTAATCATTGAAGCATTGCTGCTTCACATCAAGCTGCACCTACTCTACATTCAGCTACTTCTTAGCAGGCCGCCCTACCTTGCCAGAGGAGTTCTTCAAAGATTTGCTGGAAGTCCTCGTAGAAACCGTTCTCGGAAAGGAGGAATAATCCTTCCTTGGTCTCCTCACTTTCAGTATTGTAATATCAACATCACCATGTTCGTTTTGGACAGGAATAACCGTGTCCTCTTGATTGAGAAAACAAGAGATGGGAGGCGGAGACCTCTCCTTGAACAGGCCCCCTACAAGGTTATCCTCTCCAAAAGAGGGAAAATATCCAAGTAGGTCATTTTCCTTCAAAATCTAGGCCACGTTGGATTTCATCCTTGAATCATCATCAGAGATACTCCCCCAAAACGTCAAACACTGGGGATTCATTCCCTCTTGCAGAAGAGGTATCTGCACAGGTACCCTAATCACATTAGGGCCCACCAAAGCCAGGTCAATCAGAGCTAAAAATTTGGTGTTTCCACTCTCACTGCCACTAGTCATCCCATCTTCAACACAATTAACATCATGTGATCCAAATAGGACAAGTGCCCCTGAAGCATCCACTATGATCGGAACTGGTTCATGGGGGTCAGGAGCATGCACCAAAGACCCGGTGAGAACCCCCATAAAAGTCTCCAACCCCTCCCCCTGTGCAGCAGCGGCCCCTTTCCCATGGTCATCCCCTGTCCTTGCGCCATCCACTTGACCACACCCCTTCCCAGCCACTTCCTCCAGCTGATTCACTAATACCTGCCCCCACCTCCCCCTTCTCAGTCACGTGGCAGGAAGTATCACTGGCAGCCCCTTCCACCACCACCTCTGATGGAACCAAAACCAGTCCTGTGGACCAGCAACCAGCCACACCTGCAGATACATCCTCCGCAGCTACCCCCCGTGGTGCAACTTCCCCTTCCATCTCAGCATGCCTAGAATGGTCAAAACTGTCACTAGAAGCATAGTTAAGAGAGGTTTCATGTACATCAATTCCTGTAGATGACTTCTCAATACAAGAAAGTGGAGCCACCACCTGCAACCCCTTCCCATATCCTCACAAGTATCCCCCTGAAGTCCAAGGCAGGTATAATGTCTGTCTCGTTCATCAAATTAGTCAGCCAACTTCACATGCATGCCATGATCCTTCTGAGACAACTCCTCCAAAACCATGCAATAAAAATTATTCTATAAGGGGACCCCAACATCGCCATCATGCACTAACATTGGTTTACCAGAAACGTCATCCACCTCCAGAACTCTAGGAAAGGGAGAAGGCCCAGTCAGCACCATGACTCCTTCCACAGGTTTCACCACACCCATATTGTCCACAATCCATAGATCACATTTCAGCTTATCAAATACATCACATACCCTTGGGTTAGAGTGGAGCTATCTATCCACCTGCAAGAAAACATCCCCGACCATGATATCCTCTTGTTCCTCAACGAGAGGCGAATTAACCATTCCAGTAGGGAGACCTTCATTGTGTATTCCATATTCCCCCCGAGGAGGCACAACTTCTAGCATACCATCAGATGAAGCATACTTGAAAGGGAAGAAACTCCTAAAGCAGAGGTATAATGACCTAGAATGTGGCAGGACGAGCAAAAAAACAACTAGGATTCAAAGCAACCATCTTGGTGCCACCAGAGCTTACCTTCTATCTCAACACAGATAATATTAATTGTAACTTTGGACACATCCACCTCAACATAAATCATGGGCGTAGATGGGTGGCAAGAAGCACGTGTCTAATCATCCATACATAAGAATCTGCAAATGATTTTTAATATTTTATGGTTATTTATGATTTTTTGGAATTTTTAGGTTTTTAGTGTTTTTAGGGGTTTTGGTTTTTTATGATTCTTTGGGTTTTTAGTATTTTTTTGGTTTTTGGGTTTTAAATGTTTTTTATATATTTTTATCCTTTTAGGGGTTTAAATTGTTATTTTAGTTTTTAGTCTATTTTTTGGTTATCTTGGGTTTTCAAATTTTTTAGGTTTTTTGGGTCTTAGGTGTTTTCAAGATTTTAAGAGTTTCAAATAATTTTTCAGCATTTTCCACGTTTTTACAATTTAAGGAATATTTAGATATTTTTATGATAATTATTGTTTGTTGGTTTTTAGAGATTTTGTGTATTTTTTGGATTTTATAGTGTTTTTGTGTTTTTATTATTTTTTGGGTATTTAGGGTTTTTTATTTCATTATTTTTTTAAGGACATTATAGTTTTTTCACCTTTTTAGGGGTTTAAAGGGTTTTAGAGTTTTATGTGGGTTTTTGGGTTTTTAGGGCGGGTTTAAGGTTTCTATTTTTTTATTCATAAGGGGTTTTTGTTATTTTATGGTTTTAACAATTTTTTTTAGTTTTTAGGTGTTTTAAGTTTCTAAGGTTTTTAAGGTTTTCGTAGGTCGTTTTAGGTTTTTTAGGTTTCGTTATGATTTTTAGTATTTTTTTATATTTGAGGATTTTTTGGCCTTTTGTGTTTTTTTTGGATTTTGAGGGTTTTTTGTTGGTTTCAATTTGTTATAATATTTTGGGTTTTTAGGGGTTTTAATTATTATTAGGATTTTTAGGTTTTCTTTTTTTAGGGGTTTTAGGATTTATTTAATGTTTGTATATTTTCTAGGTATTTTTATAATATTTATGATTTTATAGGTTTTAATGAATTTTTGGGTTTTAAATGGTTTTTGGGATTTCATAGTTTTTACAGTATTGTTTCAGTATAATTATTTTTCAGGGTTTTAAAGTAATTATTTTTTAGCATTTTTATAGGTTTAAAAGTTTTTTTTGGTTTTACAGTTTTTAGGTTTTTTAGGGGTTTCAATGGGTTTTAATGGTTTTTAGGGGTTTTATTGTCTTGTAGAGATTTTAATTTTTTTTAAATTTTTACTGTTTCAAAATTTGTACAGGTTTTTAAGGTTTTGTAAGAGGTTTACAGTTTTTTTTGAGTTTTTACATTTTTAGGAATTTTCTGGATTTTGATAATTTTTATGGTTTTTTGGTATTTTTAGTATTTCTAGGTTTTTTTAGGATTTCTATAATTTTTTGGTTTTAGGGGTTTTTTGTTTATGGTTTTTTAGGTTTTTATGGTTTTTTAGGTTTTCTTATTTATATGGATATTTAGGAGTAATTTATGATTTTTATAGTGTTATGGGTTTTTTTTTATTTTTGTGGGTTTTATGGTTTTTCATTTTTTTGTGTTGTTTTTTAGGTTTTTTGGTGTTTTAAGAGTTTTTAAGGGCATATTTTTTTTTTAACATTTTTATATGTTTAAATGGTTTTTAGAGTTTCTAGGGGTTTTATGGATTTAGGGTTTTAAAGTCTTTAGGTGTTTTATGGTTTTTAGGGGTTTATAGGGTTTTATGGTGTTTTGGGGGTTTTTAGTGCTTCTATGTTTTTTTGGTTTTTAAGTGTACTTATGGTTTTATGGTTCCCTTTTTAATTTTATGGGCGTTTAGAGTTTTTATTAATTTTTTGGGTTTTTAAGACTTTCAGAATATATTTTGGGGTTTTATGGATTTTTAGGGGGTTTAAGGATTTTTAGGGTTTTTAGGGTTCTTAGAATTTTAGTGTTTTTAGAGTTTTTTGGTTTTTTTGTTTTTAATGATTCTCAGGGGTTTTAGTGTTCTTTTTGTTTTTAGTAAATTTTATGGTTTTTACGATTTTCATATTTTTTAGGATTTTTAGTTATTTTGAAGTTTTTTAGGTTTTTAGGTTTTTTGTTGTTTTTAGGAGTTTTAAGGGATTTAGAATTTTTTTAGCATTTTTAGAGGTTTAAATAGGTTTTTTTAATTTTAATAGTTTTTATAGTTTTTATGGGTTTTTTGTTTTTTATAATTTTTTAGGTTTAGGATATTTTATGGTTTTTAAGAGGTTATAGGGTTTCTCAGGGTTTTTAGATACTTTTGGATTATTATGGATTTTAATTATTTTTTTGTTTTTAATGTTTTATGAGGGTGTTTAAGATTTTTTATGTTTTTAGGGATTTTATTGGTTTTATTGGGTTTTTTTTATTTTTAGGGATTTTGAGGGTTTCAGGCTCTTAGGGTTTTATGGTTTTAATGGTTTTTGGGAGTTTCAGTGTTTTTTTAGTTTTTCCGGTTTTAATGGTTTTTAGAGTTTTTTAATGTTTTTCAGTTGTTAATAAGGGTTTTATATTTTTTCTTAGTTTTTAAGGGTTTGAGGGTTTGAAGGGGTTTTCAAGGTTTTTAAGGGATTTATGGTTTTTAGGGTATTTTGGGTTTTTGGGACTTTTAGTATTTATAATATTTTTTAGGTTTTTAGTAGTTTTAAGTGTTTTTATGTTTTTTTAGGTTTTTTAGGTTTTTTCTAGGTTTTTAGGGTTTCTTTTAAATTTTTTGGGATTCTATGGATTTTAAAATATTTTTATGGGTTTTAGGGTTTGGGGGGATATTGAGGTTTTTAATGGATTTTATGGTTTTTTTGGTTTTAGTATTATTTAGGTTTTTAGGGGTTTCAAGTGTTTTGAGTGTGCTAACATTTTATTAGTTTTTTATGGTCCCTAGGGTTTTTATGTTAATAATATTTTTGGTATATTTATGAATTTTTTGATTTTAGTAAATTTGAAGATTTTTGGGTTTTAGGGTTTTTAGCATTTCTTATGATTTTATTGGTTTTATGGTTTTTCAGTTTATAATGTTTTCTAATGTGTTTTGGGTTATTTTAGGGATTATGAAGGATTGTAGGGGTTTGGGGGGGTTTTAGGGGTTTTTTATTTTTATTGGATAAATGGTTTTGATTTTTTTAATGATTTTTTTGTTTTAAGGGTTTTTAGAGGTTTTGTGGTTTTGGGGGTTTTTTTGCATTTTTTTAATTTTATGTTTTTTGGGTTTTTTATTTTATTAGTTTTTTTAGGATTTTTAAATTTTTTTGGATTTTTTGGGGTTTTATATGTTTTTAGGTTTTTATGTATTTCTTTTGGATTTTCTTGTATTTTTACATTTTAAGGGATTTTAGTGGATTTATTGGATATTTATGGTTATTATGTTTTTTAGGGATTTAGAGGCATTTTAGGGTTTTATGGGTTTTATAGTTTTTATGGGTTTTAGATTTTTTTTTTGATATTTTTAGGGGTTTTACGGTATTTAGATTTTTTTAGGTTTTTTGGTTCTTAAAGGGGTTTTAGAGTGTTTTGGTCAATTTTAGGGCTTTTATGGGTTTTTTGGGTTTTGTGGTTTTTATGGGTTTTAAGGGTTTGAATTGTTTTTCTCATTTTTAGGTTTTATGGGTTTTAAGTGTTTTTATGTTTTTAATGATTTCTTAATGGTTTTAATTTTTTATATTTTTTATGTTTTTATGGATTATTAGAGATATTATTGGATTTTTAGGGGGTTTTATAGTTTTTAAGAATTTTGATGGTTTTTATAGTTTTTAGTTGTTTTAGAATTTTTTTGGGTTTTCAGTTATTTAGGAATTTAGTTGTCTTATGTTTTATTAGTTTTTTAAGTTGTTTTTCTCTGTCTTTAGGGGTTTTAGGGATTTTTGTGATTTTTTTAATTTTTATGGGTTATTAAATTTTTTGGGGATTTTTATGGTTTTTAGGGGTTTTAATTATTTTAGGGTCCTTTTGGTTTTTTGGGTTTCTAGGTTTTATTTAGTTTTTAGGGTTTTTAGTATTGTTAACATTGTTGTGGTTTAATGGGGTTTTAGAGTTTATGTATTTTTTTAGATTTTAATGGTTTTTTATTTTTTAAATTTGTTTTCCTTTTTTAAGGTTTTAGGGTTTTTAGTTTCTTTTTAGGGTCTATAACTTTTTTAGAATTTTTAGGTGTCTAATTTGTTTTTATTTTTTTTAGGATTTCATAGGGTGTTTCCACGGTTTTATGGTTTTCGATTTTTTTAGGTGTTTTAAAGAATATTATGATTTATTATTATATATAGGTTTCTTAGATATTTTAAGGGTTTTTTGTTTTTTTATGGTTTTTACGGTTTTTAGTGTTTTTAGGTTTTCAGTAGGTTTATGTGTTTTTAGGGTTGTATGGTTTTTTTATAGTTTTTAGGGTTGTATGTATTTTAACATTTTTTTGGTTTTTGGGGATTTTTAGGGGTTTCATGGGTTTAAGGGACATAAGGATTTAGAGGGTTTTTTAGGTTTCAAAGGTTTTTTTTGGGTTTTTTGTGTTTTTAGTGTTTTTGAGTTTTTAAGGGTTGTTATGTTTTTAGAGTTTTTACTATTTTTACGTGTTTAATGGGTTTTTAGAGTTCTTAGTGGTTTTTGGGTTTTCATGTGTTTTAGGGTTTTTTTAGGTTTTAGGGGTTTTGGTATCTTTATAGATTATTAAGGATTTCAAGATTTTGTTGTGATTATTGGGGGTTTTAATTATTTTTGGTTTTTTGGTTTTATTTTATGTTTTAGGGGTTTTAAGGGATTATATGTTTTACTGATTTTTCATGCATTTGAGTTTTTTTATTATTTTTATGGTTTTTAGGTATTTTGATGGGTTTCATGATTTTAACCATTTTAAATGTTTTTTTATTTTTATGTTTTTATGGTTTTTAAGGGTTTTATGTTTCTATAGGGTTTAATGGATTTCCTATGATTTTAAAGGTTTTTTGGGTTTTTATGTGTTTAACGTTTTTAGGTATTTTTTAGGAATTTTATAGGTTTTTTGGTTTTTTGGGATTTTGAGGGTTTTTAAGGTATTTTTGAGTTTTTTATGATTTTTTTGGACATCTGTTATTTTTGAGTTTTTTTGGGTTTTTTAATTTATTTAAAATATTTTTAATGAATTTTTTAGGATTGATGAGTTTTTAATGTTTTCAATGGTTTTAGGTTTTTTATGGGATTTAGGCAATTTTTTATTTTTTGGGGTTTTATGGTTCTTATGGGTTTTTGTATTATTTTGGATATTTTTAGGGTTTTATAATTTTTAGGGTTTTTTAGGTTTTTATGGATTTTTAGTGTTTTTATATTTTAATGTTTTCTTTTGTTTTTAAGAGTTTATAGGGTTTACTTACATTTTAAGGTATTTTTAGCAGTTCTTTATTATTTTGATGGTTTTTAGGGGTTTTAAGGATTTTGAGGGTTTTATGGATTTAGGGTCCTTTGGGGTTTTAGGGCTTTATGGTTTTTTTGGTAATGAAATGTTTTTTTATTTTTTATATATTTGTTTGTTTTTCAAGTATTTTTAGGTTTTTTCATGTTTGGGGGAGTTTTTAGGATTTCTATGATTTTTAGAGATTTTGGGATGTTGTGGGTTTTATGTATTTTGAAAATTATTATGGTTTTTTGGTTTTTTGGGGTTTTTAGTGTTTTACAATTTTATGGTTTTAAGAGTTTTTTAATGTTTTATGGGGTTTAAATGGGTTTTTAAGTAATTAGTGTGTATGATGTTTTTTTTGGGTTTTTAGTGGTTTTTATTATTTTAGGGATATTTATGTTATATATGTTTTTTTATATATTAAAGGGTCTTTTAAGGGTTTTCATCGTTTTTTAGGTTTGTAGGGGTTTTTATGGTTGTATGATTTTATTACAAATTATCAAAGTTTTAAGGGGTTTTTACATTTTTAGGGATTTTCATCTGTTTAGTATAATTATTTTTTATGGTTTTTAGATATTTTGATGTTTTTAGGGTTTTTAATGATTTTAGGGTTTTAGAAATATTAGGTTTTTAGGGGTTTTATGTTTTTTTGTATGTTTTGTGTTTCTAGGGTACTTTATTATGTTTTTCAGGGATTTAAAGGTGTTTTAGGGGGTTTTAATGCTCCTAAAAGTATAATGAAATTTTTAGAGTTTTTAGTAGTTTAGATTTTTAATGGTGTTTTAGGGATTTTTTTGGATTTTAGAGGTTTTTGTAGTATTTTGGGTTTTTAGTGTAGTTAAGATCATTCTAGGGTTTCAGGTTTCATATTTTCTTTGTTTTTATGCGGTTTTATGTATTTTTATGTTTCTAAAAATGTATTATAGGTTTTCTGAATTATTTTTGTACGTTTTTAAGGATTTTTATGGATTTTTAACTTTTAGTTTTTTACAATTTTTAGGTTTTAAGGGGATTTTTAATGGTTTATGGTTTTTTCCTTTTTTTAGGTTTTTATGGGTATTAAGTGTCCTTATATTTTTTATGATTTTCTTATAATTTTTTATTATTGTTATGGTTTTTTATATTTTTAGGGATTTTAAGGGCTTTTTAGGATTTTGATGGTTTATATGGTTTTTAGAGTTATTATGTGTTTAAAGGGGTTTTAGGGATTTTATATTTTTTTGGGGTTTTATGGGGTTTTTTTATTTTTTTAGGGTTTTATCCTTGTTTATTGTTTTGTTTATAATTTTAGGGGGGTAATATGTTTTTATATTCTTAGTTGGTTTTTATGTTTAATATGGGGTTTTCAGGTTTTTATGGTTTTTTATTATTTTTATATTTTTTAGTGATTTTAGGTGTTTTTATATAATATTTTTTTCTTTGGGTTGTTCCGATTTTATTATCTTTTTAGGGATTTTAAGGGGTTTTTAAAATTTTCATTGATTTTTAAATATTTTGAGGTTTTAGGGTTTTAGGATTATAATTTTTTAGCGTTTTTTAGTTTTTTAGAGGTTTTAAGTGTTTTTAGGCTTGTTATGTTTTCTTTGGGGTTTTAGGGTTTTTATGGTTTTAATGTTATTTTGGATTTACTGTATTTTTATTGTTTTTAGGGTTTTTGGGTATTCCATGAATTTTTATTGATTTTTTGGGATCTAAGGGGTTTCATTGTTTTTTGGGTTTTAATGTTTTTTTGAGTTTTTTATGGTTTATATGTTTTTAATGTTTTTAATGTTTTTAGGGGTTTAATGTGGGTATTTACGTTTTAGTGGGGTTTAGTTTTTAAGGATTTTAGGGTTTGGTATGGTTTTAGGTTTTTTATAATTTTTAGGGTGTTTTATAGTTTTTAGGATTTTTAACTTTTTAGGGATTTTATATTTTTTAGGTTTTTAATATTTTCTTATGGGTATTCAAGATTTATATGATTTTAACGATTTTATGGGGTTTTAGGGTTTTTCCATTTTTTTGGTTTTTTGAAAATTTTAAGGTCTTTTTTTTTACAGTTTTAAATGTCTTTAGAGGATCAAAGGGTTTTTAGTTATTTTAGTGGATTTATTTTTTTATGGTTTTTCTATGGTTCAAAAGTTTTTGGGGTTTTATGTGTTTTTATGAAATTTTGGTGTTTTCATATTTTTTAGGTTTTTTGGTGTATCAAGTGTTTTTGGGTTTTTATTGGTTTCTTAGGGTTTATCTGGGTTTTTAGGGTTTTTTACGTTTTAGGTATTTTTTAGGATTTTTTTTGAATTTTATGGTTTTTAGGGTTTTTATGGTTTTTGAGGATTTTTTTGGGTTTTTAAGATTCATGTTTTTTTTTCATTTTAAACATTTCTTTGGTTTTTATGGGTTTGATTTTTTTAGGTTTTTAATGTTTCATAGAGTTTTTATAGGGTTTTTGGGATTTTTTCTTTTTAATGTATTTTAGAAATTTTTGAAATTTTTATGGTTTAAATGGGATTTTGGGATTTTGAGTATTTTAAGGGAAATATTTTGTTTTAGGGTTTTTAAGGTTTTTTACAGTTTTTAATTACTTTTAGTTTTAAGTGTTTTTAAAATTTTTAGGGGTTTAAAGGGTTTTTATATATTTCTGCATTTTTTTGTTTTTATGGGGTTTTAGTTATTTTAATGTTTTGGGGTATTAATTTTTTTAGGGGTTTTAGGGTTATTTTGTATTTTAGGGTTTTAGGGTTTTTAGTAGTTTCATTATTTTAGGAATTTTACATTTTTTATGTTTTTTGGGTTTTATTAGATTCTTTCATTGTTTTTAGGGTTTTTAAGTTTTTAGGTAGCTTTTCTGATTTTTATTGTTTTTAGGAATTTTAGGAATTTTATGGGGTTATGAATTCTTATGGTTTTCTGTTTATTTTTGGTCGTAGGGGTTTTTTACGGGTTTATGGATTTTTTATAATTTTTTTCTAGGTCAACGGTTATTTATAGTTTTAATTGGTTTTAAGAGTTTTAGGTTTTTTAAATTTTTTATTTGTATTTATGTTTTTAGGGTGTTAAAGGGATTTTAGAATTTTTTGGTTTTTATGGATTTTATGTGCTGTATTGGTTCTAGTGTTTTTATGGGATTTAAGGGTTTTTTTCGTTTTATCATTTTCTTGGGGGTTTCGGTTTTTTTAGTATTTTAGGTATTGGATGGGTTTTTGGAGTTTTTAAATGTTTTTAAGAGTTTATAGGGTTTTTAATGTTTTTAGTGGCTTTATGGTTTTTATGTGTTTATTATCTTTTATGGTTTTTATCTGTTTTTATTTGTTTTTTAGTGTATTTAGGGTTTTTATGGGAATTAAGTTTTTTTAGGTTTTTAATGTTTTTATTTGTGGGTTTCGGGGTTTTTATTGATTTTACAATTTTAGTGTTTTGTTGGGATTTTTTAGTTTTTTATGTGTTTTCTTTATTTATATGGATTTTTAGGGGTTTGGGAGCTTTAGTGTTTTTTATAGTTTTTATTTGGATTTTAAGGGTTTTTAGTTTATTATGCTTTTATGGGTTTTTACTGTCTTTTAACATATTTGAAGAATTCATGGCTTTCTAGAATTATCAGTGGTTTTAGGGGTTCTTTTGGGTTTTTATGGTTTTTTGGAGTTTTATGGTTTTTATGGTTTTTAGAATTTTTAGGTTTTTTTTCTTTTAAGTATTTTTAGTTTTTTAATGATTCCAGAGGATTTTCATCTTTTTTAGGGGTTTTTATGTTATTTGGGATTTTGGGGATTTTGAATGGTTTGTATGGGTTTTTATGTATTATAACGGATTTTTTGGTTTATGTGGGTTTAAAGAGGATTCATTATGTTTTTAGGAATTTTAATTCTTTTTTATTTTATTAATATTTTAGGGGTTTTAGAGTTTTTAGTGTATTTTTAGTGTTTTATAGGTATTTATGAGTTTATGGTTTTTAGATGTTTATGGGATTTATCATTTTTAGGGGTTTTAGGAGTTTTATGGGTTTTTATCATTTTTGTTTGTTTATGTGTTTTAAGTTTTTTAGGTTTTTATAGTGTTATAAGGTTTTGTTAGCTTTTTTAAGGGTTTTTTAAATTTTTTAATATTTTTATGGAATTTTATAGAATTTTATAGGTTTTAGTGTTTTCATGGATTTAGAAAGATCTTGTGGGTTTTTAGGGTTGTATCGTTTTTTATGATTTTTTATTTTTATGGGTATAAAGGTTTTTTAGTGTTTTTTAACATTTTAGGCTTTTAATATGTTTTTTGAATTTTTATGGGTTTTATTGTTTCTATGGGTTTTAGGGTTTTTTATGGATTTTTGGGGTTTTAGGGTTTTAGATATTATAGGATTTTTAGTCAGTTTAAGAATATTTAGGGGTTTTAGTGTTTTTATGTTTTAAAGGTTTTCTTAGGGGTTTTCTAGGTTATAAGGGGGTTTTGAGTTTATAATTTTTTTTGCAATTGTTTAGTTTTTTTGGGTTTTAGGCAGTTTAATGGTTTTATAAATTTAATAGGGGTTTTCATGGTTTTTAGGTTTCTTTATGTTTTTAGAGATTCGTAGGGATTTTTAGATATTTTATTTGTTTTTATGGGTTTTTATTGGTTATAGGGATTTGGAGTGATTTATTGGTTTTTAGGTTTTTAGGGTTCTTAGGGTTAGTAATGTATTTCAGGTGTTTAGGGATTTTTTTATGTTTTTATCTTTTTATTGGTCACGGATGCCCCTGCCTACTTTCATCCCCTTTTCTAATCCTGAATTCTTGCCCTCGTTCCCGCGGATTACAATTTTCCCTAAAGTTCCAGATTTGTTTCGTGGAGCGCCTCAACTCTGTTTAGCGCTTTCAAAACTCAACTCTTCCACAGATCATTTTAAGCTGACTCTGGTGGCTCGATTTCATCAAAGTCGTCCCTCAGTTGACGCTTTTGATCGGTTTGTCTTTGAAGCCTGGAACCTGCAAGATCGGGCGGTGATTGGTCTTCTCGGTCGACGACACATAATGATTCGATTTGGGTCTATGGATGATCTCATCATGGCGTGGTCTAAGGCTCCTCGACGGTGTGGAGGTATTCCTTTCTTTCTTCTTCGGTGGAATTTTCAATTCCATATGCAGCGGGATAATCCGAGTATAGCGATTTGGGTACATTTCACGGGCCTTCCTCTCCCGTTCAAGAACCCTTCCATTCTATCTATGCTTGGGAACATGTTCGGTCGCTACCTGTGCTCAGACATCAAAACTGAAACTGTGTGTCATCCCATCTGCCCTCGCATATGTGTGGAGATTGATGTCTCCAAGACGCCGGTGGACTGGGTGTGGATTACTGATGGGAAAGAATTCCGATGGAAGCAGGATGTTAAGTTTGAATCGTGCACTGATTATTGCAGCGTGTGCCATCGGCTGGGTCATGGTGCCTCTGCCTGCAAGAAATGGATATCTGAACAGGAGGGTGTGCAGGCGAGTGAGGGATGGTTTGGTTTCTCATGAAGCTGCTACTGTGGGGAGTTTGAGGACACATGGGCAAGATTCGGTTGATGGTGGGGTGAACGAAGAACAATCCATGCTTCCTTGACATGAGATGGTCAACTTAGTGGACAGTGGGGCTCTGGGCACTGGGGCTGAAATGATGAAGCCAGGTGTGGAGCCTCCTGGACCGAAGGTCAGTGATATATTTAACAGGTTGAAGCGGGACATGGGTAAGGTTGATCTCCTGAAAGATAGTGGTGAGCCTTCTTCTGCTGTTAAGGATGCAGGAGGCATTGCTGGAACTCCAATGATTGAGGTTTCATCCTTGATGGCAAGCCCCCGAAGGGAAGTGGGTGATAGTGCTGAGAGGGATGTTTCTGTTGAATGAAGTTGTGATGCTGTGGAATAAGATGTGGACCTGGGTGGGAAAAAATGGTGGTGTGGACTCTCTCTACTGGGAAACTGTGAGTGCACCTGCAGCAGTGGTCGCTATCCATGATGAGCAAGTCGCTACTGCAGATCCTAATTCCCCAAATCAAGAGGGGATTGAGAGGCCCTATCAACACATGGAGATTGGGATAGTGAAGCTGACTAGGAATCAAGAAACCCCTGTCAAGGAAACTGCTAATGATATTGGTGCCTTGATGACAGCAGATGGGATGCAAGCACCACCTGGGAGGCAGGAAACCAATTTTGAGCATGGCAATCAGTTTTCATGCCTGGTGGCTGCTGATTTGGTCCTGGATCATGAGCAGGATGCTGAAAGGACTCATGAGGATCAAAATTCTGTTTCTTTAGGTGTTGATGTTGAGTCAAGGGTGCTAGTGTTGGCACTTGTGATCAACATTTGGGGGCTGTGAGGACATATATTGCTGAGAAGGGATCTGGAGAAAATATGGACAATGGTTCAATAATGGACTTCTTAGTTGGAGGTAGCAATGTGAAAAAAGTAATGCATGGTGGTTGTGATTCTGTTGACAACCCCCCTACCTTAATTTGATGGATGTCAACAGTCAATCTCAACAGGATCAAGGTGTGAGGGGCGGGTATAGGGTGGTGCACATTTCTGGTAAATGGGGGGACTGTTCTGATAGTGAGAAAGAAAATTATGGTGGTATGGTTCATCCCTCCTATAGTGATATGGTTCAGGGTTGCAAAAATAGAGTGTCTGTGGAGGAGAAAGTGAAGACTGACCCACCACAAAGAAGGCCGCAGAAGGACTATTCTCAGTTGCCAATGCCTATGACTATGAGAGCTTCTAGTGGGAAGGTTGGACGGATTTCTTCTAAGGAGATCCTTTCTTTGGAGAAGCTCAATCTTAGAAGAAAGTATTCCAAGATTCTGAAACATTATGAAAGTTTGGAGTGGGAATCGGCTACTGTGGAGGAAATGGTGTATCAGGGATGTGGCTATGGGTCTGACTTTTATGATATGTAATTGTTGTTCTCAACTTGTTGTGCCCGTCTGATGTACTTTTCATTTTTTTATTTTAAATAAATGGTCGGAGGTTTTCCTCTGACTAAACCATATGGTATTAGTGTTTCATAATGTTTTTTGGGGATTAAAGGGTTTTTTTAGTTTGAAGTGGTTTTTTTTGGTTTTTTATGGGTTTTAGGGGGTTTATAGGTTTTAGTGATTATATGATTTTAGTTTTTTTAGGGGGTTTAAAATATTTTTGGGGTTTTAGGATAATTAGGATCCTCATGATTTTATGGGTTTTAAGTTTTTTTTATGTTTTTTATGGTTTTCATAGGGGTTTTAATGGATTAGAGGTTTTTACATAATTATGAATTTTTAGGGATTTTTTATGATTTTATTGTTTTTTAGGGTTTTAGAGACCTTGAGGGATTTTAGGTTCTTAAGTGTTTAGAGATTTTAAGGTTTTTATCATTTTTAGGTTTTATGGGTTTTAAGTGTTTTTATATTTTTAGGTGTTTCTTTTAGTTTTTCCTGGTTTTTCGAGCTTTTTTTGTTTTTAATGATTTTTAGGGATTCTTTATAATTTTTATGGGTTTTATGGTTTTTCTATATTTGAGGATTAGGTTTTTAGGTTTTTTCGATTTTAGGGTTTTTCAGGAATTTTTAGGGGTTTCATAGTTTTTAGAGTTTTTTAATATTTTTAGTTGTTTAAATGGTTTTTGGAGTTTTTACTGGTTCTTAGGTGTTTATGGATATTTCGTTTTTTGAACAGTTTTTAGTGGTTTTTTTCTAGGGGTTTTGCGGTCTTATGATTTTTAGTATTTTTTAGATTCATAGCAATTTAAATTGATTTTAGGTTTTTTTGGTTTTTCTTGGGTTTTAGTTTATTATGGTTTTAAGTGGGTTTTATATTTTTACGGGATTTTAGGGTTTTTAGTTCTTTTTGTTTTTTTGGAGTTTTTAGGTTTTAGGGGTTTTAAGTGTTTTTAGGTTTTTATATATATTTATGATATTTAAGGGGTTTAGTGTATTAATCATTTTAAGGGAATTATTTTAGCTTTTTAGCTTTTTTTGGATTTTTATGGTTTTAAGGGTGTTTGAGTTTTTTAGGGTTTTAATAGTTTTTATGGTTTTATTGGTTTTCTTGGGGATTTAAGTGTCTTTAAGTTTTTACGATTACCATAGGGGTTTGGAGGCATTTTAGGGTATTATCATTTTCCATGTTTTTTAGTAATTTTATAATTTTTTATGGTTTTTATTTGTTTTATGTTTTTTTAGTTTTTGGGGTTTTTTGGTTATTTAATATTTTTAATATATTTCTTTGATTATTTTGGAGTTTTCTATGGTATTTAATGTTAATAAGGTTTTTTAGTCGTTTTTATAGTTTTAAAGGGTTTTTAATATATTTTGTTTCCTTTAAAAGTATTTTCGGGTTTTAATATATTTTGAAGTTATTAAGGGTTTTTTGGGTTTTTGGATTGTTTATAGTTTTTATCGTCATTTTAGGGAGTTGTAGGTTCTTAGTGTTTTTAGAATTTTAGGGTTTTTATAGGTATTAAGTTTTTTAGGTTTCTATGGTTTTTATATTTTGTTCCATTGTTTTTATGGATTTTTACATTTTTAGGTAATTTTAGGGTTTTTAATAATTTTTTTGGGTTTTGGGGGATTTAAGGATTTGAGGGTTTTATGATTTTTAGGGTTTTAGGGTTTTTTAGGGGTTTTAGATTTTTTAGTGTATTAGAGGTTTTATTATTTTTGTTTTTTATAGTTTTATTATTTTTTTAGGTGCTTTTACTTTTTTACCTTTTTATGGAATTTTAGGATTTTTTTGGATTTATAGGGTTTTTTGGGGTTTTAATATTTTTATTGGATTTTTGGTTTTTTAGAGTTTTTAATTTCATAGTGTTTTTATCAATTTTAGTGAATTAATGGGGTTTTTATAGTTCTAGTGGCTTCTTAGGGTTTGTAGGGTCTTGAATATTCCGCAAGGGGGAAATCCAATTGCCGCAAGAGTTGGAAAAGGACCGAACCTCTCCGCGCACCGGCTCCCAGCAACAACACGTGGATGGTTCGGTAGACTGCCCTCCCGCAATTCCGCGGGCCAGCGTCATCCGCAAAATAGAGGTGGGGACCCTCTACCGGCATGAAGCAGGATGGGTGCCACGCCAGACCACCGCCGCGAGGCACCCCTTTCGTGGACTATGGTCGTTCGTGGGATATAGGCGGAGTGGTGCACGTCCACAGAGCAATTACACAGATCTCAGTTCCAAAAATCCCCAATTGACCGAGTTATCCACGGGAGAGGATTCCTTCATGGGCTTCTGTAGAAAGTGGCATGGGCCCATCCATACAACCTTCTTCGTGACTCTATAAATAGTCACTGAGGAGCACCAAAAAGAAGACAGAGGAATGATTGGTGAAAACCCATGGGGAGACGTTGGAGAAATCGCTCCTAGCGGTAATGTTCGACGACCATCCGCGGACCCCATGTCTTCTGCGGACGCACTATTCCACATAGAGGAGAAACCAAATTGCGAAACACATGCGACCACCTCCTTCGCAGACGGCCATCTCCTTCGCGGATGGACCTCTCCTCCGTGGACCAGTGTTGTTCGCAAAATGGAGTCGGAAACCTCTCCGTAGGCGCGAAATAGGACGAACGACATCCCCTTTGCAGATGACCATCCTTCGCGGACCGCACCCTTCGCGGACGACCACCCTTCTAGGACGACCACCCTTCGCGGACAACCATCCATCACGGACAGCCTCCTTCGTGGCCTGCTCCCTCACGGCCAGCTCCTCCGTGGACACCCTTCGTGAACAACCAAACCGCGAACCAGATGCGGCCAGCCCTACGCGGTCGGCCCCTTCGCTACCATCACTGACCTCCATGAAAAATAGAGAGTGCACCACAAACTTTTTGGGCCAGGTCAATAGTATTTTACATTGCAACCTTATGCCGCTCCAACATCCATCCTACAAATGCCATGAGTCTAACTACTCCTCATGACTCTCCTAAAATAACATTACCTAGATCCCATGCTAGGTTCATCCAGAAAGTGACGCTCTTGCGTAATTCCCACACCAACCATTTCTAGGTCTCTCCTACCTAGTCGTCCAGACCACATGGTGTTAAATTGTATCGCCCTATTCCTATCCATATGACGTTAAACTATATAGAAACAATCCTCTCTACATGACTATAAACTGTATCATTCCCTATCATTCAATAACCGTATTCCTCTTTCTCCATGTAAGATATGACTTATGCTATGTTTACAGTGGCATAACATCAAGAGCGCTGGAATCCATTCAAACATTCCATCACTCCACCCCATGATTTGCGTGTCCTTCATTTGAATCTTCATTTTTTTTGCATGCTTGAAGGGACCCCCTAACTTCCTGGTCCCATGACGCCTCGTCACACCTACCGTCTTGGGCCAACGCCCCTGAAAGTCTTCAGGAAACATATCGATTCAGGTCCTGTGTTTCGAATACGGTCAACAGTCGACCCTCACTTGTCTTCCCCCATTCCTGGATAATTTGATATGGATGCTGTGTTTCGAATACAGTAAATAGTTATCCTCCATCTCCATGCCACCCTCATTGTGGTCCAAATGTTGGGAATGTGATTAACACTTTTCATCTCCATTTGTTCGTACTGATTCCAAGGCCTTTGGCGTTATCCCGCTTGTGCACTTGCACATAGTAATTGGACCCCATTATATTCCTCAACCAACCGATGGGTTGGGTTGCCCTCATGTCCAGCCATGAGGAATACACCATGGGCGTCCAACTCGAAGTATGCCTGGACCTTATGGGCCGCCCTATGCGTAATCCCCACTCCACTTCTCTCGGACGCAACTTTCGTTACATGATCGTCTGGTCCCTGCTGTCTCTTGTTTTTCACACCGAGCATGACTCATGTGGGCTTAGAGTGGGAATCGACCATGACATAATCTTATGGGCCTCCTCAGAGTGTAAGCCCCAATCCACACCTTGGGCCTCCCCAGAGTGTAAGACCTAATCCACACCTTGGGCCCCCTTAGAGTCTAAGCCCCAATCCACACCACAAGCCTCCTCAGAGTGTAAGACCCAATCCATCACCATGGGCCTCCTCAGAGTGTATGCCCCAATCTATTACCATGGGCCTCTTTAGAGTGTAAGCCCCAATCCATCACCTTAGGCCTCCTTAGAGTGTAATCCCCAATCCATTACC
Source organism: Viscum album (assembly GCA_963277665.1). NCBI lineage: Eukaryota > Viridiplantae > Streptophyta > Magnoliopsida > Santalales > Viscaceae > Viscum > Viscum album. Next base: position 1,964,571,475 of record OY728163.1, on the reverse strand, counting down.
ATGGGCTACCTCAGAGCATATGTCCCAATCCATTCAAACTACATGGACATTGATCCATGTCCGCTAGGTAGGGTATGTAGGAAGCCTCCCCGAGGTTCAAGCCCGATCACAATCAGACCCACGGGTCCACCTTCACGTCGCTTTTCGGCGCTCCCATTCAAACTATATAGACTTTGTTCCTTGTCCCCTAGGCAGGGTACGTAAGAAGCCTCCATGATGTTCAATCCCAACAACTGTTCTATTTGACTATCTTCACATCGATTCACCATGCCACTCATAGAACCGTCTCAATGAGTTCCGACTCCTCGGTGTCATTAATCCAATGAGGTATGGTAAACCTCTGGCCTAAATGATTATGAACCCCTGCGTCCAGATGACCTTTGGAAACCAGGAGTAATCCATGGATACTATGCTTGGGTATAAATCAAAGATTAAAAAACATATGAATACATCTTAAATCTATAAGAGAGTGTCAGAACACAAAGGGTGCGATGAGCCCGACTTCCCATCATCTCGACCAAAGTGAGTTCTTAAGTGTCGTTGGCCAAATCGCCCGTCGAACGCCTACCTTTGGAAATCAGGTCCACGCATCGTCGGATATGGAACCTTTGGGCATTTTGAGACCGAAACCCGAAACATGGTTTTAATGTGGTTTATTGGTTTGTATAGGTTTAGGGGTATTTATAGTTTTTAGGGGCTTTACGGTTTTTTTGTTTTTTGGCGGTTTTAGTGTTTTAAGGTTTTCTAGAGGTTTTATTATTTTAATGTCTCCAATATTTTCTTGAGTAATTTTGGTTTTTTAGGTGTCTAATGTTTTTTTGGTATTTTTAGGATTTTTTTTATAATTTTTATGGGTTTTTAAAGATTTTAGGGTATTTGTGGGTTTCTAGGTTTTTAGTGTTTTAAGGGTTTTATGTGTTTTATGTTTAAAGCTATTATTAGGGTTTTTCTCTAGTTTCTTATATTTTTTGTGATTTTATGGATTGTTTTTGGATGTTTATGGGGTTTTTTTTTGATTTTTTGGGAATTTGAGGGGTTTTAGGGGTTTTTTAGAGTTTTTATGTTTTTTTTGGATTTTAGATTTTTCTTTGACTTTTTATGGGTTCAAAGGTTTTTATATTTTTTTACCATTTTTTGTATTTAAAGGGTTTTATTAAAAATTTATTCGTTTTTTAGGATTTCAATGAGTTTTAGGGCTTCATAAGGCTTTTCGGGTTTTTATGGTTTTATGGGTTTTAGGGTCTTTAGGGTTTGTTTTGGGTTTTTAGATTTTTTTACTTGTTTAGGGATTTTAATATATTTTAGGTTTTTAAAGTTTTATTATGGGTTTCCAAATTTTTAGATATTTTTTTCATTTTAGGGGGTTTAGAGGTGATTCAATATTTTTTAGGGTTTTTTAGGATTTTTTATGGTTTTTCCTATTTTTAAGGATTTTTCTAGTTTTTTGTTTTTTATGGTTTTCCATTTTTTGTCTTTTTTAGGTACGTTATGGGTTTTAGCTATATTTTTGTTTTTCATATGATTTACGGGGTTTCTAGGTTTTTTGGGTTTTATGTTATTAGGGATGTTTAAGGATATTTATGGAATTTAAGATTTTTATGTTTTTTAAGGTTTTGGAGGCGTTTTAAGGGATTTCGAATTTTAAAGATATTAATGGTTTTAGAGTTATTTTTATTTTTTATGGTTTTTTTGGATTTTAGAGTTTTTAATATTTTTACTGGTTTAATATTTTTATATTTTAAAGGGTTTTAGTGTTTATTTAGGATTAAGGGTTTATTAATGTTATTAGGGATTTTATTTTTTTAAGGGTTTTATGTGATTTTATTATCTATTAGGGTTTATCATAGTTTAATCATTTTTTTATGATTTAAGGCATTTTAATTGTTTTTAGGTATTAAGGATTATTTTTTTAGGTTTTTATGGATTTTTATGTATTTATATATTTTTAGGGGTTTTAAGGATATTTATGGTTTTTAAGGTTTTTAGGGATTTTGAGGGTTTTAGGGGTTTTAGGGTTTTTATGGTTTTGAAATTTTAAGGATTGTTGGGGTTTTAAGTGTTTTGAGGTTTTTAGTGGTTTCTTAAGGTATTTCATTATTTTTAGTTATTTTAATATTTTTAAGTATTTTTAGGTATTTTTAGGATTTTTATGGGTCTGTAGATATTTTCAAGGTTTTTGGATATTTTAGATTTTTACGGTTTTTTAGTGTTTTAATTTTTTTAGGGGTTCTAGGGGTATTTATGTTTTTTAAGTATTTTTAAGGGTTTTTAGGGATTTTTGTGTTTATTACATTTATTGGTATTCTTCATGTTTTTTTAGGATTTTAGGGTTTTTTGTGGTTTTATGATTTTTTTGGTTTTTTTTGTCTTTGGTGTTTTAGTGTTTTTTTGTTATTTTTGTTTTTTGGGTTTTTTTGGAGTTTTTATGTTTTTTAAAGTTTTTATCCTTTTGGGAGTTTAAATTGGTTTTAGATATTTTAGTGGTTTTTAGGATTTTTAGTAGTTTTAAACATTTTTGAAGGTGTTTTGGTGTTTTAGAATCTTTTACAATTTTTAGCCCGTTTTATGTTTGTATGATTTTATTAAGGTTTTCAAGGTTTTAGAGTTTTTTATCTTTTTATTGATTTTAATTTTTTTCTATGTTTTTAGGGATTTTATGGTTTTTTCTGATTTTGAGTGTTTTTTCGGATTTTTGGGTTCTGGCCATTTTTAGATTTTTAGTTTTTTATGTGTTTTTATTTTTTTAAGGGTTTCTAAGGGTTCTTTCAAGGTTTTAGTTTTTTTAAAATTTTATAGATTTTGATGGATTTTTCTGGATTTTATGATTTTTAGGGCTTTTTAGTGATTTTCAGGGGTTTAGGATTTATTATTAGTTTTATAGTTTTATGGTTTTTTGGGTTTTAGGTTTTATTGAGTTTTTATGGGTTTAAATATTTTTATCATTTTTCAATAGTTTTTAGTTTTTTAAAGTGTTTTTATTATTTTTGGTGATATCTTGGGTTTTTATGCGGTTTTTGTGTTATTATGGTTTTTAGGGTGTTTTTTTTATTTTTAGGAGTTTTATTGTTCTTTAAATTTATTTGTTTTTTTATCATTTTTTAGGTTATTAGGGATTTTATGTGTTTTTAGGTTTTTAAGGTATTCTTAGTGGTTTTCAATGGTTTTAAGGATTTTTTATGGGGGGGTTAGGATTTTTATGGGTGTTTAGGGTAATAAGGATTTTGATGAAATTATGGTTTTTGAGGTTTTTGAATAATTATTATGGTCTTTGGTGTTTTTAGGTTTTTAGGGGACTTATGAGTTTTTATGTTTTTATAATTTTATTGTGTTTTTCATGGGATTTAGGGTTTTTTACGATTCTTGATAATTTGTGGATTTTTTTGGATTTTTATAGATATAGGGGTTTTTTGGATTTTGAGGGTTTGAGGGTTTTTTGTCTGTTTGTAAGAGTTTTAGGGATTTTACCATTTTTAGGTTTTTAAGGGGTTTGAATTATATTTGGTTTTAACAACATTCATTGGGGTTTTGGGGGTTTTGGGGGGTTTTATGTTATTTGTAATTTTAGTGCATTTTTTTATTATTTTTATGGTTTTTAGGGAATTTGAGCTGTTTTTAGGGTTTTTAGGATTTTTAACAGTTCTCTTTATTTTTAATTATGAGGGGTTTTAATTTTTTTTTCAGTATTTAATGTTCTCTTAGGGGTTTTCAGGGTTTTTTGGATTTTTTACTTTTCATGGGTTTTTAGTTTTTTTGGGAATTTTATGGATTTTAAAATATTTTGATGTGTTTTAGGGTTTTTATCTTTTTTGTGTTTTAGGGTTTTTTAATTTTTTTGGGTGTTTATTGTTTTTATAGTAGTTAGGATTTATAGTTTTCAAAATTCTACATATAGTTTTTGTGATTTTAGGGTTTTTATGGGTTTTTTGAGGTTTTATGGGTTTTTTAGGGGTTTTTAGTGGGCTTTGGTTTTTTAATCATTTTTTGATTTTTTTTATGTGTTTTGGTGTTTATGTTTTTTTAATATTTCTAGGTTTTCATAGGTGGGTTAGGGGTTTTAGAGTGATTTAGGGATTTTATTGTTTTTTGGTTTTTATGGTTTGTAGGGTTTTTATGGTTTTAGTGTCTTTTAGGGTTTTTAGGGTTTTAAGGATTTTATGGGTTTTATGTTTTTTTTTTCAGATTTATGGTTTCCTTAGAAGTTTTAATGTATTTTAGGCGTTTTTTTACATTTTTAGGTATTTTAGATATTTTATAGTATTTTATGGTGTTGTGATGTTTTTAGGGACTTTGAGGGTATTAATGGGTTCTTTTTGGTTTTTAGGGATTACTAGGTTTTCTAGGGTTATTAAGTGTTTTTAGGTTTTTATGGTTATCTTAGGGGTTTTGAAGGGTTTTTTGTGTTTCTACATTTCATAGATTTTTAGTTCTTTTTAGATTTTTTATGATTTTTAGGTTTTCAAGGACTTTTTAGGTTTTTATGATTTTTATGTTTTTTTTTTGTTTTTAGTGTTTTTTAGGATTATAGAGTTTTTATGGATTTTTAGTGTTTTCAATGTTTTTAGGTTTTTAAATGGTTTTTAGGTCATTTAGTGGCAATATTTTTTTATGGTTTTATAGGGGTTTTAAGGTTGTTAGGAATTTTTATGGTTATTGGGTTTTAGGGTTTTTAGGGGTTTTAGGGTCATCATCACTTTTTATGTTTCTTATTAGTAGTAATTATTTTTTGGATTAAAGGGGTTTTAGTGGTTTTTAAGGATTTTAGTGGTTTTTACAATTTTAATTAATTTTTTGGATATTATAGAATTTTGTATGATTTAATGGTCTTTTTGGGTTTTTACCGATTATGATGGTGTTTTGTGATTTTTAGTATTTTTTTAGTGTTTTGAGCATTTGTAGGTTTTCTAGGGATTAAAGTGTTTTATGTTTTTGAGGTTTTTTATTTTTTATGGCTTTTATCGGTTTTTTATTTTTATGTATTTTTTGGGCTTTTATAGAAGTTTTATAATTTTTGGGGTTTTTAGGGGTTTTACGTTCTTTAGAGTTTAAGGGTTTTCTAGGATTTTTTTGAGTTTTTAGGGTCTTTAATGTTTTTTCAAATTTTTTACATTTTTAGGGGTTTAAAGGGTTTTCAGAGTTTCAGTGGTTTTCAGGGGTTTTATGGGTTTTAAACGTTTTTTATGATTTTTGGTAGTTTAAGGGATTTTAGTGACTTTTATGGGGGTTTAGTTTTTATCATTTTTTAGGTTTTTAAGTGATTTTTGGTTTTAAGGTTTTCTTAGTGGTTTTAAGGTTTTATAGTTTTTTATTTGTTTAGGTATTTTTTGTTTTTTATAATTTTTATTGGTATTTATGTCTTTAGGTATTTTGAGGGGTTTTATGATTTTCTTTACTATTCTGAGTGTTTTTAATGTTTATAAGTGTTTTAAGTGTTTTTAGATTTTAAGATTTTATTTGGGTTCTTAGTGTTTTTTGAGGAATTTGAGATTTTAGGGAATTTTTATGTCATCTATGGTTTTTTTGTATTTTGATGGTTTCTAGGGTTTGCTCAGGTTTTTATGTTTTTTAGGATTTTACGGGTTTTTAATGATTTCTAGTGTTTTAATGGTTTTTATAAATTTTTTGAAATTTTTTGGGCTTGAAGGATTTTTAGAGTATTTAGTGAATTTATGATATTTATATGTTTTAAGGTTTTTTTGGAGATTTATGGTTTTTGGTTTTTTTTACTGTTATTAGGGTCTTTTAAGAGTTTTTAGGGATTGAAGTGTTTATTGGATTTTTAATGTGTTCTTCGGGGTTTTCAGGGTTTTTTACCTTTTTACTATTTTTTCATCATTTTTTATAATTTTCTGGTTTTTGTGGATGTTGTGATTTTGATTGTATTTTGGTTTTTTATGGTTTTTATGGTTTTTCAAATTTTAGGGATTTCAGTGGTTTTGAATTTTTTTAGGGTTTTAGGGATTTCTTAGGGGTTTTGGGGGGTTTGGGGGGGTTTTATGTTTTTATGGGGTTTTAGTTATTTTTTAGGTTTTTATAGTTTTTTATATTTTAGGGATTTTGAGAGTTATAGAGGATATTTGGGTTTTAAGAGATTTTTTGTTTTTAAGGAATTATTCTTTTTTTTATATTTTTGAAGGATTTTAGAGTTTTTTTGACATTCTTTGGGGTTTAAAAGGGTTTAGAGTTTCTAATGAGTTTTTTGGTATTTATGAGTTATAGGTTTTTAATTTATTTGGTGGATTTCCTGTGTTTTAGTGGGTTTTAGTGTTTTTTGGGTAGTTTTGGGTTTTTTGGGGTTTTTAGTTTGCAGTAATTTTATTTTTTTCTAGATTTTTAAGCGTTTTTAACTATTTTTATAGTTTTTTTGTTTTTATGTGTTTAATGATTTTTAGGGTTTTTAGGATATTTTTTTGTTTTATGAATTTGGGTATTTTCTAGTTATTTTGTGTTTTTTCTTTTTGAATGGTTTTTTGGGGTTTTATCTTTTATATGTTTTTTTGGGGTTTTATGTGTTTTTAGGTTTTTAAAGTTTTATTAATATTTTTCATACTTTTTTAGGAAAATTTCATTTTTGGGTATTTTTAAGGCAAGGAAGATGTGAGGGTCGGGTTATTCCCGGCCCCCCAAATTTGTTAAAAGAAAAAGGAGACACAACAGACAAGGGAGGGGAGGGGTCGAACGACCCACACCCAAAAAGCCCTTACAACCCACGCCAAAGAAAGAAAAAACAAAGAAAAAAAGGACTCAAAAACAGACACAACAACAAGATCATCACGTCACATCCATCCAGTACCAGCATCCAGCAACACTACATCCAGCATTAACCAGCATCCAGCAGCTCACAGCTAACCAATGACCAGCATTCAAACTGCAGCAGTAAACGACATCCAGCAGCAGCAGCCAGCCAACCAGCATCTGTAACCTACTAGCAACTAGCATCCTCATTTTCAAACAACCAACACCTCTTTAACAGCTTACCCAAACAGCCAAGTCCAGTGCATCAAAAAAATAAAAGTCCCCAACAGCACCTCCGAGCCAATCATCAGCTCATATCCATTAGCACCAAATCCCGCATTCATCAGCACCAAAGCCAGCAGCACCAAAACCATCACCAGCAATTTCATCAGCCCATCATCAACTCCACGCATCCCAGTCCAGTAACAAACATGATCCATCCCCAAATTTTCATCCAGCCAACACTTCCTTCTATGCCTCGAGAACAAGCAGCAACACAACTCATTTCTCCCAGATGAAGAAACCAACTCGCGAACCAGTCCACCAGCCACCCATTCCATAACAACAGATCAATCGTGCACTAAAAAAGAAGTATTGCACTGAATCCTCAAGCCACCAGAACACCAGTAGAAGAAAAAAATGCAGGGACAACACTGCACCAAAGATGACATACCTGATTTTCCGAAGAAACGGAAGAGCATCTGCAAACGTGAGTCTGAGGAACACCACTAAGGCCCATCGCCACAAACTGTAACACCAAAATCTTTCCCACTTATCCCTGGATCTGTGGTGGTGCATATTGTATGTTCCAGACATAATAAGCTCCACCATGGATCTACAATTCCATATGAAATCGCCACGACCATATCCAGCACCATGCAAAGAGAGGAGAGCAAATCGCGGCCATTCATCCATGGATCTGCAACACCGAGCAAAGGGAAGACCAACGCTAGCCGTAAAAACTAAATAGAAGCACCTTCGTGAGCTGGAGGGTCCAGATCTGCTCCAGAAAAAAAGTCGCACGCTGGTAAAACTAAATCCGACCACCGCCTCCATGGAATTAGAAGAAAAACCAGATCGGGTCCACCCCAGGAAAGCTCCACAACGCCAAATGTCAGAAAGTCCATAGCATGCCTGATTATCCATGGATGAAGCCGTCCTCCGAATATTCTTCCATAGAGGACCTACGAGGGTCCCATCGATCCAGAGAAAACTGACCTCATGAGGAGATAACAGCAACGCTAAGCTAGCAGGTGCCTGAGAAACCACCTTTGTTCTGGAGAAGCACCACGCGGGGAAGGGTTGACGCCGAGGGAAGACCCAAACTCGAGAGAATCCAGGAGAATTGGGCGCCATCTCAAGATCTTGTCCTGGGTATTTTTAAGGATTTTGTATGTTTTTTATGATTTTTGGGGTCTTTAGGGATTTTATGAGTTTTGGTGACTTTTAGTTTTTTATTTTTTTTAGGTTTTAATGTTTTTATTTTTTTAGAGGTTCTAAATGTTTTTATGATTTTATGGATTTATTAATGGTTTTAGGAATTTTTTTTCAGTTTGTATAGGGTTTTATATAATTTTTTTAGTTTTTAGGGTTTTCTATAGTTTTTTTAATTTTTAATTTTTTTTTGTGTTTTTCAGGTTTTTATCTTTTTTGGGGGGGTTTATGGTTTTTTAACATTTTGATAAATACCAATAATTTTTATATTTTGATATTTTTTTGAAGTTTCTAATGTTTTTTAAGTGTATTGATAGTTTTTTGGGGTCAAAAGGTTTTTAGTGTCTTTTTACAGGGCTTATAAATTTTTAGGTATTTTTTCAATGTGTTTTTTATAGTTTTTAGATTTTTTTTATTTTTAGAGATTTTTCCATATTTTTATTATTTTAATGTTTTTTATGGTTTTTAGGTATTTTAGGGTCATTAGGGGTTTTAGGGTTTCAGGGGTTTTAGCATTTTTTAGGGTTTTAGAGTTTTTAGGTTTTAAATTTTTGCAAAGGGGGTTTCAAGGATTTTAGTGTTTTTATATTTTGGGATAATTTTTAGGATTTTTATGGATTTTTATTCTTTTTATGAATTTTTTTGGTTTTAGTGTTTATTAGGGTTTTAAAGGTATTTATATTTTTTCAGTTTTAAGTGTTTTTTGAGTTTTTCATTATTTATTGTTTTATATCATTTTTAGGGGTTTCAAGGGTTTTTTGTGTTTTTGTGGGTTTTTATATTTTTTTTGTATTTTTAGTGTGTCTTAGTGTTTTATATATATATATATATTTTATTTTTAGGGGTTTTTAGGGGTTTTAGTGCCTTTTATATTTTTTAGGGGTTCAGGTTTTTTAAGTTTTTTTGTGTTTTAAGTGCATTTAGTATTTTATGGATTTATTAGTTGTTTTCAGGGTTTTAGTTATTTTTGGGGGTATTTTAGGATTTTTAATGTGTTTAGGAATTATGAGGGTTTTTAGGATTTTATTATTTTTAGGGTTTTTTTTATTTTTTAGGTTTTTAAAGAGATTTAATAATTTTTTGGATAGTAAGGTTTTCTTGGTTTTCTTGGTTTTTAGTGATTCTTAGATTTTTAGGGAATTTGAGGTATTTTTTATGAATTTTATGGGGATTTTTGTTTTTAGTAATTTTGTGGGTTGTATAGATTTTTAGGGGTTTTATCAATTTTTTCAGTTTTTAAGTGGATTTCAGTGTTTTTTTGTGTTTTAAGGTTTTCGAAGGAGTTTTTATGGATTTTATGGTTATTTATGTCATTAAACGTTTTAGGAATTTTTTAGGGTTTCATGGTTTTTATGAGTTTTAGGGAAATTGAGGGGTTTTAGGTCTTTTAATGGTTTTTAAGGTTTGTAAGATTTTTAAGTTTCTTAGGGGTTTATATTGTTTCATGGTTTTTTATGTTTTATTAAGGGTATTTGTGGTTTTTGGGTTTTTTTATGATTTTATAGATTTTTTTTTTTCTTTCTTAGTTTAGTGTTTCTATTTATTTTTATCTTTTTAGGTTTTTTATGGTTTTTTCATTTATAGGGTTTTAATTGATATTTTATCGGTTAAAATATTTTTTATTGGATTTTAATGTTTTTAGGGTTTTAAAAGGGTTTTAGATATTTTAGTGAAATTTTAGAGTTTTTATAGTTTTACATTTTTTATGGTTTTAGGGGTTTAAAGGTTTTTTTGGGTGGGGTTAGGGTTTTTAGGGTTTTTAAAATTTTTCAGGTTTTTAGGGATTTTAGGAGTTTTTAGATTTTTATGGTGTTTTAGGGTTTAATGTTTTTCTAAACTTTTATCTATATTTATGGACATTCAATTTTATATTATTTTTTATATTTTTTAGGGAATTTAGAAATGTTTATATTATTTTAGTGTTATAGGGTTTTTATGGGATTTTAGAGATTTTTGGGGTTTTTAGGTTTTTTTGGGGGTTTTATAGTTTTTTGTATTTTTTAACTTTTTTAGTGTTTAAAAGGGGATGTTTATATATTTTAGTATATTTTAGTGGTTTTATGGGGTTCTAGGAGGTATAAGGTGTTTTAGGGATTTATAAAGATTTATAGGTTTTTGTGTTTTTAGGGGTTTTATGGGTTTTGATGGTTTCCAAGCTTTTTATAGTTTTTTATCTTTTTTTGGTTTAAAGGGTTTTAATAGTTATTATTTGTTTTAGTATTTTTATGGGTTTTTAGAGTTTTTATGTTTGTAGTGTTTTTAGGTTTTTAGGTGTTTTTTATGTTTTCTTGTTCTTTTATGATTTTTAGCATTTTATATTTTCTCTGTGGTTTTAAGGGTTTTTAGGTTTTTAATGTCTTCATTATGGGTTTCATTGTATTTGGGGTCTTTATTATTTTTAGGGATTTTTAGATATTTTTTAAGATTTTATTAAATATTTAGTGTCTTTATGGTTTTTAGTGGGTTTAGGGTTTTTATTTAACTTTTTGGGTTTTTAGGGGTTCTAACATTTTTTATGTTTTTATGGGTTTTAAATGCTACTATGTATTTATGGTTTTATTTTGGAATTTTATGTTTTTCAATTTTATTAGGTTTTAATGTATTTTTATGGATTTTTAAGACATTTATTGTTTTCTAGTGTTTTAGGTATTTTATGTTATTTTAGGATTTTTATAGATTTTTGGTCTTTTGGGTTTTTCTATTTTTTAGGATTTTTTATCACTTTTGATTTTTTTAGGTTTTACATATTTTAGTATTCATAATGGTTCTAAATGGTTTTTATAGTTTTTTTGGTTTTTACGGTTTTTATATGTTTGTAGGGTTTGAAATGTGTTAGGGGTTTTTTTACTGTTTTAGGGTTTTTATCAAATTTATGTTTGCTTGGGGATTTAGGTGTTTTTAGTGTTTTATGGTTTTCATTGGGGTTTTCAAGAATTTATGGTTTCTAATTTTTTTTATTTTAGTGGATCTTAATGATTTTTAGGTTTTTATGGATTTTATTGATTTTAGGAATTTTGAGGGATATTTGGGTTTTTTGGGGGTTTCCAAGTTTTTTGTTTTTTGGATTTTTCATGTTTTTTTATTTTTAATGTTTTGAAATGTTTTTCAGATTTTTTAAATGTTTTTGGAGTTTAATGGTTTTTAGGCTTTTTAATGGAATTTTTTTTGGGTTTTATGGGTTTTCCAAGTTTATATTTTCTGATGCATTTTATGGATTTTAGTATTATCAAGGTTTTAGGTGTTTTAGTATTTTTAGATTTTCAGGTTTTTAAGTAATTTTTTGTTTTTATTATTTTAATAGCATTTATCTAGTTTTTTTTTATTTTTAAATTTTATAGATTTTTAGGGTTTTTATCATTTTTATGGATTTTAGCGTTTTAAATGGGTTTTTTGAGTTTTTATGGTAGTTTTTTGTTTTAGGATTTTATTTGAGGTTTTAGGGTTTTTTTGGTTTTTAGAGTATAACATTTTTTTCAAATTTTTTTTTGGGTTTTATTGTTTTTATGGGGTTTTTATGATTTTTAGGGGATTTTGGGTTTTTAGGATCTTTTATATTTTTTAATATTTTTTAGGTTTTTAGGGGTTTTTAGTTTCATTAGGTTTTAATGGTTTTTAATAATTTTTTGTGGTTTTAAAAGTTTTTACATTTTTATGTATTTTTTGGCCATTAATGATATGTATGGTTTTAAAGGGTTTTAGGGATTAGGGGGGGGGGGGGTTGGGTGGTTTTTAGGATTTTTATGGTATTTTATGTTTTTAGTTTTTGAGTGGTTTTAAGTGTTTTTTGTATCTAAAGAATTCTTAGGGGTTTTCAGTGTTTTTTTTTGTTTTTACATTTTTTGGTATTTTTGTTGATTTTTAGGTTTTTTATGATTTATTATTGGTTTTAGGTATTATGTGGGGGTTTTATGGTTTTAATGTTTTTTTTTGGTTTTACTGGGTTTTGGGATTAAAAGGATTTTGAGATTTTTTAACTTTTTAGTAGATTAAGAGTTTTTAGTGTTTTTAGTTGTTTTAGGGTTTTTAGGATGTTTTATTATATTTTAATATTTTAGGGGTTTTTATAGGGATTAGAGTTTTATAAGTTTTTTTAGGATTTTCATATATTTTTATGGTTTTTAAGGATATAAATTGATTTTAGTTTTCAAAGGTTTTATTATGTTTTTTATTTATTTTAGGGTTTATTATATTTCTAGATATTTTCATGGTTTTTTGGGATTTAATTTTTTTATTCGGGTTTTTAGGGGTTTTAGGGTTTTTATGATGTTTATGGGTTTTAGGGTTTTTTCGGTTTTTTTTGTTTTCTTGTTGAGTTTATAGGGGTTTTTAGAGTTGTTAGAGATATTTTTAAATTTTTAGGGGTTTGAAGTGTTTTTAAAGATTTTATAGCACCTTAGTATTAATAGTATTTTTATGTTATTTTTATGGATTTTTAAATTTTTTATAGTTTTTAGGTGTTTTATGCGTTTTTAGGTTTTTATCGTTTTGTAATGGATTTTTAAGGTTTTTATGGTTTTTTAAATTTTTATGTATTTTTTTTCATTTTAGGATATTTATTGATTTTATTGGTTTTAGGGATATTTTTGGGTTTTTTGTGTTCTTAGGGTTGTAGATTATTTATAGTTTCTTAGTGTTTTTAGGGGTTTATGTTTTTTTAGTGTTTTTAAATGTTATAGGGTTTAAAAGGGTTTGTAGAGTTTTTAGTGGGACTTAGGATTTTTAAGGTTTTAGGGTTTTTGTGTTTTTTATGGATTTTAATGGGTGTTGATGTTTTTAGGGTTTTAATAATTTTTAGGGTATTAGGGTTTTCTAGGTTTTGGGGGGTTTTATATGTTTTTAGGTTTTTCAGATTTTAATGTGGGTTCTCATGGTTATTATGTTTTTTTATATTTTTAGGTATTTTAGCAATTTTTAGGATTTTCATTGCTTTTAAGATTATTAGTTATTTGATGGGTTTGGGGTTTTTAATGTGTTTATTGTTTTTTTGGAGTTTTAGGTGTTTTTTAATTTTTTTGGGTTTTTGTTGTTTTAATAATTTTTTAAAAAAATTTTGTGTTTAATGTGTTTTTAGTGTTTTTAGTGATTTTATAGAGTTTTGAGGGGTATTTGAGATTTTTTTAGGTTTTTAGGGGTTTTATGGATTCTGGGGTATTTTTTATTTTTAGGGATTTTAAATTTTTTTATTTTCTTAGGGATTTTAATTTTTTAATACATTTTTATGTTCTTTGGATTTTTCAAGGATTTTAACAACTTTAGAGTATTTAGTTATTATTAGGATTTTTATTGGGTTTTTTGGGTTTTATGAGTTTTAAGGGGTTTTTACGGTTTTAACATTTTTATGTTTTTATGGTATTTTAATGTTTTATGGTATTTAAGGTTTTCATAAGGTTTTTTCAGTATTTTATTTGTTTTTATATATTAATGAATTTATAGGGGGTTTCATGATATTTATGATTTTTCATGGTTTTATAGATATTTTGAGTGTTTTAGGGGGGCTTGAGTTTTTTATGGTGTTAAGGATTTTTTGAGTTTTTTTATATTATTAGAAGCTTAATGGTTTTTTGGTCTTTGGTGATTTTTCTGGGTTTTATAGATTATATAATTTATTAATGTTCTTAGGGGTTTTATGGTTTTCATGGGTTATTATGGAGTTTTGTAACTTTTAACATTTTTAATATTTTATGTTTTTAGGTTTTCAAAGCATTTTTTGTTTTTGAATATTTTTTCTATAATTCAGGGATTTAGGGTTTTTTATTTTTTTATGGGTTTTTATGACTTTTTTTGTATTTTTATAGATTACAGGGGTTTTAGGTACTTTTAAGGTTTATAAGGTTTTAGGGATTTTAGGATTATTTATTATTTTTAGTGGGTTTTAGTTGATTAGGTGTTTGATGTGTTTTTTGGTTTTTATGTTTTTCTTTGGAATTTTAATGGTATTTTTATTTTTTAAAAAAACTGGATTTCTAAATATTTTTAATGAATTTTATGATTTTTTTTATTTTTAGGGATATTCAGGGTACTCGGGTTTTATATTTTTAGAGTCTTTATGGTTTTATTGTTTTTTGGGTATTTATTTCTTCCTTGAGTTTTTAGGGGTTATGGTTTTTTAGATTTCTTAGCATTTTAAGAAGATTAATGTGTTTTTTGAGTTTTTAATATGTTTTTTTGGGTTGTTGTGGGTTTTATGGTTTTAATCCTTTTAGAGGTTTTATGGTTTTGAGGTGTTTTTGGGTGTTTTTGGGTTTTTTGGGTTTAATAAATTATTTTCTTTTTATGGATTTTAAGTGTTTTTTGGGATTTAAAAATATCTTAAGGTTTTTTTATGTTTTTAAAGTTTTTTATGATTCTAGGTTATTAAGGTATCTTAGTAATTAATTTAGTTTTTATGATTTTTTGGTTTTTAGGGATTTGGAGGTTTTTAGGATTTTTAGGGGGTTTAGTGTTTTCAGGGTTTTTTTCCATTTTTAGTTGTTTTCAGGGGGTTTTTTTCATTTTTAGGTTTTATAGAGGCTTAGGGTCTTCAGTTTTTTTTTTCATTTTTTGGTTATTTGGTATTTTACATTTTTTAGGATTTTAAGGTTTTATTAAGATTTTTCTAGGTTTTCTTGGTTTTTTGAGATTTTCTTGGATTTTTCGTGTTTTTATGGTTTTTATTATTTTTAGGGTTATTGTTGGTTTTAGGGATTTTTTGGATTTTATAATTTTCTTGAAGTTTTTATATTTTTTAAGGTTTTTAGAGTTTTATAACATTTTAGGGGTTTAAATTATTTTTAGAATTTTCAATGGGTTTTATATTTTATGGGTATTAGGGTTCTTTAATGTTTTTGTTGTTTTTATTGTTGTGGGGGGTTTTTAGTGTTTTAGGGTCTTTTATGGTTTTTAGTGTCTTTTGTGTTCTTAGGTATTTATCCATTTTAAGTGTTTTTAGATTTTTATGGTTCTCTTAGGGTCTTCAGGGTTTCTATCATTTTTATGATTTTTAGGATTTTCTAGGGGTTTTAATATATTAATGGTTGTGTAGGGTTTTTAGTAATTTCAAGGGTTTTAAGGGTTTTTAGTGTTTTTAGGTTTTCAATGTTTTCATATGGTTTTTCATAGTTGTAGGTATTTTTAAATTTTTAAATATTTTTAGAGAATTTTTAGGATTTATATGGGTTTTAGGGTTTAAGATGTTTTTGAGTGTTTTTTGGGTTTTTAGTTTTTATGGTCTTTAGGGTTTTATTGTTTCTTAGGCTTATTATGAGATCTATTTTTTTTTGTTTTTAGGATTTATTCGGGGTTCTCAAGGTTTTTTGGGGTTTTTATATTTTCATGGTTTTTATAGATTGTTATGTTTTTGAATAGTTTTTGGGGTTTCTATATTTTTTATCATTTTAATGGGTTTGAAGGGTTTTTAGAGAATTTAGTGGGTTTTAAGAATTTTTTGGGGGATTATGCTTTTTTAAGGTTTTAGGGGTTTTAAGGTTTTATGGACTTTTTTCTATTTTTAGTGATGTTTTTTGTTTTTATGGTTTGGTTGGGGTTTTTAGGGTTTTAGGTGTATTTACATTTTTATGGGTTTTAGGTGTATTTACATTTTTAGGGTTTATTAATGTTTTCTATAGTTTTTAGGGGTTTAAAGGGTATTATATATTTTTTATTGATTTTTATGGTTTTTATAGGGTTTTAGTTTTTTTATGGTTTAATGGGTTTCTTTTATTTTTGGGGGTTTAGGGGCTTAATTTTTTTTGGGTTTTAAGTATTTTTTAGGTTTTTAGTGGTATTGAGTATTTTTATGTTTTTATGGTTTCTTGTCATTTTTCAGTGTTTTTATTGAATTTAGGAATTTTTTTGGAAGTTATGGGTTTTAGGGTTTTTGAAAGTTATAGGTGTTTTAAGGTTTTTTGGGGTTTTTAGGATTTTTAGGTTTTTAATTTTTAGAGGGTTTAATAGTTTTTTGGTATTAATGGTTTTCTCATGGTTTTTAATAGATTTTAGGGTTTTTAAAATTTTTAGTTAATTTGAGGGATTTTTAAGGATTTTTATTGGTTTTTATGATTTTTAGTGATTTTTGAGTGTTTTTGGGGTTTTTATGGATTTTTAGGATTTTAGTATTTTTAGGTTTTAAGGGATTTAAATTTTTTAGGATTTTATGGTTTTATTTGGTGTTTCAAGTGGTTTTATATATTCTACATTATTATATATTTTAGAGATTCGTATTTGTTTTGTGTTTTTTTGGTGTTTTAGTAAATTTGAGGGGTCTTTAGTGTTATTTGGGGTTTAAATGTTTTTAGTGTTTTATGGTTTTTAGGGGTTTTAAGTGTTTTTATGTATTTAATTTTTTCATAGTTTTTTAGAGATTCCATGTTTTTTTCAGGTTTTTAGAGATTTTTAGTGCTTCTTTAGGAATTTTATAAATTTTTAGGATTTTCAGGGATTTTGAGTGTTTTGGAGTTTTTATTTTTTTTATGGTTTTTAGGAATTTAGAATTTTTTTATGGCTTTTTGTGGTTTTTATATATTTTAACGTTTTTAGGGTTTTTTCAGTATTTTATTGGTTTTTATATATTAATGAATTTATAGGGGGTTTCATGATATTTATGAGTTTTCATGGTTTTATAGATATTTTGAGGGTTTTGGGGGGGGGGGGCTTGAGTTTTTTATGGTGTTAAGGATTTTTTGAGTTTTTTTATATTATTAGAAGCTTAATGGTTTTTTGGCCTTTGGTGATTTTTTTGGGTTTTATAGATTATAGAATTTATTAATGTTTTTAGGGGTTTTATGGTTTTCATGGGTTATTATAGAGTTTTGTAACTTTTAAAATTTTTAATATTTTATGTTTTTAGGTTTTAAAAGAATTTTTTGTTTTTGAATATTTTTTCTGTAATTCAGGGATTTAGGGTTTTTTATTTTTTTATGGGTTTTTATGACTTTTTTGGATTTTTATAAATTTCAGGGGTTTTAGGTACTTTTAAGGTTTATAAGGTTTTAGGGATTTTAGGAATATTTATTATTTTTAGTGGTTTTGAGTTGATTAGGTGTTTGATGTGTTTTTTGGTTTTTATGTTTTTCTTTGGAATCTTAATGGTAATTTTATTTTTTTTAAAAACAGGATTTCTAAATATTTTTAATGAATTTTATGATTTTTTATGATTTCTAGGGATATTCAGGGTACTCGGGTTTTATGTTTTTAGAGTCCTTATGGTTTTATTGTTTTTTGGGTATTTATTTCTTCCTTGAGTTTTTAGGGGTTATGGTTTTTTAGATTTCTTAGAATTTTAAGAATTTTAATGTGTTTTTAGAGTTTTTAATATGTTTTTTTGGGTTGTTGTGGGTTTTATAGTTTTAATCCTTTTAGAGGTTTTAGGTTTTTGAGGTGTTTTTAGGGTGTTTTTGGGTTTTTTGGTTTTAATAAATTATTTTCTTTTTAGGGATTTTAAGTGTTTTTTGGGATTTAAAAATTTCTTAAGGTTTTTTTATGTTTTTAAAGTTTTTTATGATTCTAGGTTATTAAGGTATCTTAGTAATTAATTTAGTTTTTATGATTTTTTGGTTTTTAGGGATTTAGAGGTTTTTAGGATTTTTATGGGGTTTAGTGTTTTCAGGGTTTTTTTCCATTTTTAGTTGTTTTCGGGGGGTTTTTTCATTTTTAGGTTTTATAGAGGCTTAGGGTCTTCAGTTTGTTTTTCATTTTTTGGTTATTAGGTATTTTACGTTTTTTAGGATTTTAAGGTTTTATTAAGATTTTTCTAGGTTTTCTTGGTTTTTTGATATTTTCTTGGATCATTCGTGTTTTTATGGTTTTTATGATTTTAAGGGTTATTGTTGGTTTTAGGGATTTTTTGGATTTTATAATTTTCTTGAATTTTTTATAGTTTTTAAGGTTTTTAGAGTTTTTTAACGTGTTAGGGGTTTAAAGTATTTTTAGAATTTTCAATGGGTTTTATATTTTTATGGGTATTAGGGTTCTTTAATGTTTTTTGTTGTTTTTATTGTTGTGGGGGGTTTTTAGTGGTTTAGGGTCTTTTATGGTTTTTAGTGTCTTTTGTGTTCTTAGGTATTTATCCATTTTAAGTGTTTTTAGATTTTTATGGTTCTCTTAGGGTCTTCAGGATTTCTAGCATTTTTATGATTTTAAGGATTTTCTAGGGGTTTTATTATATTAATGGTTGTGTAGGAAGGATGCACCTTTTGATTTGTTTTGACTTGGTGAAGGGTGATTTGGCTCTTATTTCTGCGAATTGCTGGGGATTTTGTGGTTTAATTTTTGTGTGTTTTTTGTGGCACTGCGACCTTGGTCTGAGACATTGTATCCCATTTATTTTCAAGGGACTGTTCCAGAATATGTTCAGAGCAGGAAGCATTTCCATTTTCATCGCGGTTCAGATTTGGATGTTTTGAGAGGGTATGGCGTTTTCCATCGGTACCCGGCCCGTGCATTCTTGCACAGGACAGCTAGCCGAGCAGTGATGGGAAGGTGGAAGCTAATCATATTGTTTTTGTTGCTAGGGTGGTCCTTTTCCTTGATTTTTAATTGGATTGTATTTGGTCTGGATGATCTTGGTCGTGGAGGCATGGTTGTGTTTTAAGTCTCTGATGTCATTCTGGTTTCCCACTTTCTCCTCAAAAGTGCTTTTGAAATAAAAAATTTAATTTTCAGTCTATTGAATTTAGGAATTTTTTTTGGAAGTTATGGGTTTTAGGGTTTTTGAAAGTTATAGGTGTTTTATGGTTTTTTGGGGTTTTTAGGATTTTTAGGTTTTTAATTTTTAGAGGGTTTAATAGATTTTTGGTATTAATGGTTTTCTCATGGTTTTTAATAGATTTTAGAGTTTTTAAAATTTTTAGTTAATTTGAGGGATTTTTAAGGATTTTTATTGGTTTTTATGATTTTTAGTGATTTTGAGTGTTTTTGGGGTTTTTATGGATTTTTAGGATTTTAGTATTTTTAGGTTTTAAGGGATTTAAATTTTTTAGGATTTTATGGTTTTATTTGGTGTTTCAAGTGGTTTTATATATTTTACATTATTATATATTTTAGAGATTCGTTTTTGTTTTGTGTTTTTTTGGTGTTTTAGTAAATTTGAGGGGTCTTTAGTGTTTTTTGGGGTTTAAATGTTTTTAGTGTTTTATGGTTTTTAGGGGTTTTAAGTTTTTTTATGTATTTAATTTTTTCATAGTTTTTTAGAGATTCCATGTTTTTTTCAGGTTTTTAGATATTTTTAGTGCTTTTTTAGGAATTTTATCATTTTTTTTTTGGATTTTCAGGGATTTTGAGTGTTTTGGTGTTTTTAGTTTTTTATGGTTTTTAGGGATTTAGAATTTTTTTTATTTTTCTGGCTTTTTGTGGTTTTTATATATTTTAACGTTTTTAGGTGTTGAAATGGTACTTTGAATTTTTTGTTTTTTAGGGGTTTTCATGATTCTTAAGGTGTTTAGCTATTTTATGATTTTTAGGGATTACAGGGGTTTTTAATTCTTTATAGGGTTTCTATGAATTTTTATGTTTTCAGGTGTTTTATGTGTATTTAGGTTTTCTTTAGTTTTTTTGGGTTTTTATTATTTTTAGGGGTCTCATGGTTTTTATAGGTTTTTAGGATTTTTAAGGACTTTAGGGTATTTAGAGGTTTTTATGTTTTTAGGGGTCTTAAGTGTTTATAGTTTTTTAAGGTTCACTGAGGATTTTGAATGTTTTTTAGTGTTTTTGACATTTTTTCATTTTTATGGATTTTAGGGATTTTATGGTGTTTTATGGTTTTTATGAATTTTATGGTTCTTAGTGTTTTGGGTTTTTAGGGGTCTTAGGGTTTTATAGGGTTTCTATGGGTTATAAGTGTTTTTAATTTTTATGGTTTTATTGGAATTTCTTAGTTTTTTTTTTGGTTTTACATTTTTATAAATTTTTTGTGCTTTTTTAGGATTCGTGTGCTTTTTTGAGTTTTTAGAAATTTTTATGATTTTAAGGTTTTTTATGTTTTTTCAAGGTTTTTTGCATTTTTTTAGGTTTTTTGAGATTTTTAGTGTTTTATTGTTTCTCTGAGATTTCAATATTTTAAGGGGAATAATGAAGTTTTATATTATTTATTAGTTTTCTAATTTTTATAAGTTCTTATGGTTTTTTAAGGTTGTTATGGATTTTTATGGTTTTAGTGTTTTTTGGTTCTTAGGGTCTTTTAGGGGGTTTTAATGTTTTTATCATTTTTAGGTGTGTTATGTATTTTTAGGTTTTATGGTTTAATTTTGTGTTTTTATTCTTTTTAGGGTTCTTTACAATTTTTAAAAATTTATGAATTTTTTAGGCTTTTATAGTTTTTTGGTTTTTAAATGTTTTATGTCTTTTATGGTTTTCAAAATTTTTTAGGTTTTTAGGAATTAATGTGTTATTATGTTTTTATGTTTGTATGGTTTTCTTAGTGTTTTTTAAGGATTAATGGTTTCTTATATTATTTGGGATTTTAATGGCTTTTCTTATATTTTTATGGTTTTTTGTGTTTTTAAGGGTTTAGGGTTTTGTGGGTTTTTAGGATTTTTAGGATTTTTGAGTTTTTTGGGGGGGTTTTAATGTTTTTATGAGTTTTTTTTGACATTTTTAGGTCTTTAAAGTGATTAAGTGGTTTAGTGGTTTTGAGGGTATTTATTGTTTTTATTGGTGTTATAGATTTTGGATGTTTCTATTGTGTTTTTAGTGGTTTTTATATTTCTAGAATATGTTATGTTTTCTATGGGTTTTATGTTATTTTAGGATTTTAATGATTTCTTATAAATTTTTAGGATTTTAGGATTTTTATATTTTTATGTATTTTTGGGGGTTTTATATTTTTTATGGGTTTTTAGGGTTCTTAGGGATTTTGTGGGTTTTTAGGATTTTGGGTTTTTTAATGTTATAGAAATTTTATATTTTTAAGGATTTAAATTGTTTTCTTAATTTTTAGATTTCTCTATTTTTTTAATGGATTTTCGGGTTTTTTATTTTTTTGGTGATTATTTGGGAATTTTTATGATTTTTATGGTTTTTTGGGACATTGAGGGTTTTTTTGATATTTAGGGTTTTTTAGATTTAAGGGTATCCTTTATTTTTTTCAGGTCTAAATGATTTTTTAAAAAAAATTAGGGTTAAAATGGTTTTATATTTCTTATTGTTTTTAGGGATTTTAGGGGTTTTTTTCTTTTTTTGTTTTATCATTTTAGGGTGTTTTAGGGTTTTATGGACCTTTTAGTGTTTTTATCTTTTTTTTTATTTTTATAGAGATTTTAGTATTTTTATTGTTTTTAACATTTTCTTATGGGTTTTCAGGTTTGTTGGGATTTTTATATTTTTAGGGGATTTAAGGTTTTTTAAAGATTTTTAATGGTTTTTAGGGTTTTTGTGTTTTTAATTGTTTTTAGGGTTTATAGATTTATTATGATTTTTTTTTGATTTTTTGGGGTTTTTACATTTTAATGGATTTTTCCTTTTTTTGGATTTTTATATTTTTTATGGGTTTTTGAGATTTTGAGAACATTAAGGTTATAATGTTTTTTTGATATTTCATAGTTTTTTCTTTTCTAGGGGTTTTTGAGTTTATTTTTGTGTATTAAGTTTCCTAGAGTTTTTAACGTGTTTATGTGTTTGAAGGTTTTTTATAGTTTTTTACTATTTTAGTGTTTTTAAGTGCCTTATGGTTTTTTATATTTATTTGGGTTTTTTTGGTTTTTAGGGAATTGATTATTTTTGGATCTTTTAGGTTTTTATGTTTATATTTTCATTTTTTAGGATTTTTAGGCATTTAATGTGTTTCTAGAGTTTTATGGTTTTTTAGTGTTTTCATTTTTATTAGGGTTTTTATGTTTTTATGGATTTTTTTGGTTTTTTAAGATATTAATATTGTTTTTTGGGATTTTAATGTGTCGTAGGTTTTTTTTGGGTTTTTAACACTTTTAGGTTATTTAGGGGTTTAAATTGTTTCAATGTTTTAAATTTTTTCGGATTGTTTTTTCAGGTTTTTTGGGTTTTTTTATTTTTAGGGGATTTTAGGGATTTTTAGGATTTTTATGGATTTTAGGGTATTTATTGATTTTTAGGGTTTTTAGGGTTTTTAATTTTTTTATAATGTTTTGTGTTATGATGTTCTTTAGTTTTTTAGGGTTTCTAAGTGATTTTTTGTTTTTCATAATTTCTTATAGTTCGTTCGGGTTTTTTAGTTTTATTATGTTTTTTTAGGGTTTTAAGAATTTCACTAGATTTTTAGTTTTTTAGGGTATTTAGGAAATTTTGGAATTCAACGGGATTTTTAAGGTTTTTAAGGTTATATTGTTTTATTTTGTGTTTTTCAGTTTTTTTCATGGTTTTTATGGTTTTTAAAATGATTATGGGTATAAACGTTTTCTAAAATTTTAATGGTTTTTAGGGTCATTATTGATTTTTTCAGTTTTGTAAAGATTTTAAGGGTTCATACGGTTTTAGGGACTTTTTATGAGTTTTTTTTTGTTTTTTATAGTTTTCAAAGGGTTTATTATGGTTTCTACATTTTTATGTATTATTTTATGGATTTTGAGGGGTTTTAGGGTATTAGGGTTTTATTGTTTTTTTTGTTTTAAGGGGTTTTAAGTATTTTTAGGTTTTTATTATTTTATTAATGGGTTTTAGGGTTTTTATTGTTTTTTCTTTTCCTAGATTTTAGCTATTATTTTGGATTTTAATGGATTTTATGGATTTTGATGGATTTTAGGGTTTATTAGGGTTTTTAGGTTTTTATGATTTTTTGGGTTTTAAGGGGGTCTTTGAGTTGTTAAGATTTTTTAGTGTTTTCTATAATTTGACGAGTTTAATGGGGTTTTTGTGTTCTTATTGGGTTTTTTTTGTTTTTATCGGTTTAGAGTGTTTTTAATATTTTTAGGTGTTCTTTAGAGTTCTTATGGGTTTTAGGTTCCGTTAGATTTTTAGGGGTTTTTGAATTTTTTAGGATTTTAGAGAATTAATTTTTTTAGGTTTTTAAGGATTTATTTGTGTTTTTAGGGGTTTTAGGGATTTCTAGTGCCATTTTAGATTTTTATGATTTTTAAGGGTTTTTTTAGGGATTTTATGTTTTTTAGGGTTTTTTACAACATTTAGTATTTTAGGGTTTTTTACAACATTTAGTCTTTTAGGTTTTTGTACTTTTTAGGCTTTTAGGGGATTTAAGAGTTTTCATGTTTTGAAGGTTATCTTAGGGTTTTCATGGTCTTTATGAATTTTTACATTTTTAGTGAATCTGACAGATTTTTTATTATTTTTAGGGATATTCAGGGTTTTAGGAATTTTGAAGAATTTAGGGGTTTTTAGGGGTTTTAGTGTTTTTTAGTTTTTTTTTTGAGGTTTTAATTTTTTAAGGTTTTAATGTTTTCTAATGAGTTTTTAAGGTTTTTAGGGGTTTTATGTTATTCTTAATTAGAGGTCTTTTATGTTTTTATTATTTTTAAGGTTTTTTAGGTATTTTTTTCTTGATTTATAATTTTTTTGGTTTTTATGGTTTATAGAATTTTTAGGTTTTTAAGAGTTTTAAGTGTTTCAATTTTTTAAGGTTTTCTTAGGGTTTTATGGTTTTTAAGGGTTTTTACGTTTCTAGAGAATGTAGTTCTTTTTGAGTATTTTTATGAATTTTTTAGAGGTTTGGGGGATTTTCATGGTTTTAAGGTGATATAGGCATATTAAGAATTTTTTGTTTTTTTTGTCCTTTAAATCTTTTATTTTTTTAGATAATTTAAGGTTTTTAGTGGTTTTTAAAAAATTTAAGGTCTAAAAGGGTATTTTTTTTTAGTTTTTATGGTTTTATGTTTATAGAGTTTTTAGGGGTTTTTATAGTTTTTTAGGGTTTTTAGGGTTGTTTATATATTTAGGCGTTTTAAGTGATTTTAGGTTTTTATAGTTTTGTTAGGTTTTTTCTAGGTTTTACATTTTTTACGTCCATTGGTATTTTAAGGCCTTTTAGGTTTTTAGGGTTTTTTTGACTATTTTGGTTTTTTAGGTTTTATTAAGTTTTAAATTTTTTAGGGTGTTTAAATGGTTTTTAAATATTTTAGTCGATTTTAAGGGTTTATGGGTCTTTATGGTTTTTAATGGTTATTTAGGGATTATGGTTTTCGTGTTTTTTGGGTTTTTCTTGTTTAGGGGTCTTATATATTTTTACACTCATTCGAATTTATAGGGCTATAATGGTTTTAATTGTTATTAGTGATTTTTTTTGTTTGTTTTGTGTTTTTAGGGTTTTTTGTGTTTTTATGGGGTTTTATGTCATTTAAAGATATTTTGGGTTTTTAGGTTATTTTAGGGATTTTAGGATATTTTTCTTCTGAATGGGTTTTAAGATTTCTTTTATGTCTTTTTATGAGTTTTTTGGGTTTTATGATTTTTAACATTTTTAGGATTATCAAGAAATTTTATGTTTTTAGTGTTTTTATGGATTTTGATGGGTTTTTGGGGTTTTTGGATTTTTGGGGTTTTTAAGGTTCAATAATTTTTAGGTTTTTAGGGGTTATATTATTTTTTAGGTTTTTAGGGTTTTTAAATATATTATGTTTTTAATGATTTAATGGGGTTTTAGGGGTTTCACAATTTCTTACCTTTTAGGTTTTTTTAGGAATTTCAAGGATTTTATGGTTTTCTAGGGTTTTAGGAATTTTAAGTGATTTTAGGGGGTTTTGGAATTTAGGGTTTTTATGTGTTTTTAGGATTTTTAAGGTTTTTAGTGGGGTTTTATTGATTTTAGGGTTTATATAATTTTTATGGTATTTTAGGGGTTTTATGTGTGTTTAGGGTTTTAAAATTTCTTATGGTTTTTAGGTATTTTTAAAATTTTAGGGATTTTTAAGGCGTCGTAGGTATTTTTATGGTTTTTATGATTTTTAGAGATTTTGAGGGATTTTAGGGATTTTTGTGTTTTTTTGGGCATTTAGGTATTTTTGACGTTTTTGGGTTTTAATTGTTTCAGAGTTATTTTAATGTTTTATGGATTTCAAGGTTTTTTGATGTTTTTATGGGTTTTAGGGTTTTTTTGGATTTTTTTAGGTTTCTTAGGTTTTTAGGGGTTTTATTTTTTTAGTGTTATTAGTGATTTCTTATGGGTTTTATCATTTTTTTTGTTTTTAGGTATTTTAAGTGTTTTTAGGTTTTGATGGTTTTACTTTGGTTTTTCACGAATTTTAGGGTTTGTTACGTTTTTATGGATTTTTATTGATTTTTAGGTTTCTAATGGGTTTTTAGATGGTCGATGTATTTTAAGGGTTTTAGGGTTTATTGATTTTTTTGGGTTTTAGGGGTTTTTTAATGTTTTATGGTTTTTAGTTCTCTTAGTGGCATTTTTACAGTTGTTATGGGTTTTATGGTTTTTAAGGATTTATGGGTTTTTGAGTTTTTAGTTTTTAATGGTTTTTCAGGGTCTTAGGGTCTTAGAAATATTTGTGTTTCTTATTTTTTGGGGATTAATTTTTTTTTATTTTTTTGTGGTTTTCTTTGGGTTTTCCAAGTTTTTATATTTTTTTATGTTTTTAGTGTTTTTACAGATTTTAGAGATTTTCATGGTATTTGAAAGTGTTAGATATTCTGGGGTGTCTATGGTTTTCTATAGTTTTAGTGTATTTATCATCTCTGTGTTTTTAGCGGTTTTTGTGTTTTTAGGATACTAACATGTTCTTAGGAGTTTCTTTAGGTATTTTTTGATTTTTTTTGGTTTTTATAGTCTTTTAGTATTTTTGAGGATTTTGAGGGGTTTTAGGGTTCTAATTGTTTTTGGGTTTTATGGTTTCATTGAGTTTCTAGGGTTCTTAAGTTTTTTTATAGTTTTTTAACATTTTATGGGTGTAGAGGGTTTATTGATTTTTTAGTGGGTTTTAAGGTTTTTATGGGTATTTAGCTTTTTTAAATGTTTTGATGGGTTTTATGATTTTAGATTTTTGGTTTCTTTTAGGGTTTTTTTTTTCAATTTTAGGGGTTTAATGTGCTTTTCTGTTTTAAAGGTTTTTTGGGGTTTTCATCATTTTTAGGTTTTTTAGATTTTTAGGTATTTTTAGATATTTTTTATGAATTTTTTCATTTTTTTGGGATTTTGAAAATTTTTAGGTATTTATGGATTTTTTGTTAAGTTTGTAGGTTTTTAAAATGTTTATGGTTTTTAGGGTTTTTAGAATTTTTAAGCTTTTAGTCGTTTTATGTGTTTTTTGGTTTTTAAGGATTTCTTGGGGGTGTACAGGGTTTTTTTAGTTTCATAAATTTTTATTTATTTTATGGGGTTTTTATATTTAAATCATTTTTATAGTTTTCAATGATATTGAAGGGGTGTAGGGTATTTTTAACAATATATGATTTTTATGGGGTTTTCATGTTTTAGGTGATTTTTTATTTTTTTATAGTTAATAAGGATTTTTAAACTTTTTTATAGATTTTAGATGATTAAAATGTTTTTATAGTTTTTAGTTTTTTTAGTGTTTTATTGGGGTTCAGGATTTTTATACGTTATATCAGTTTTAATTCTTGTTTTGGTTTTAGGGTTTTTACTATTTTTTGGGATTTTTTGTGTGTTTAGGTTTTTATATTATTTCAGTGTTTTTCAAGTTTGTATGATTTTCTAAGGGAATTTCAGGGTTCTTAATTTTTTATGTTTGTATGGATTTTAGGTATTTTTAGAGTTTTTATGAGATTTTAGTGTTTTTAGTAATTTTCGGGGTTTTATGGGTTTTCATTATTTTTATGTTTTTTTGGTTTTTAATATTTTTTATGTTTATTTGGATTTTATAAATTTTAGGGATTTTAACTTTTTTTTTATATTTTTAATGGGTTATTAGTGTTTTTACTCTTTTTTAGAATATTTATGGGATTTTAGTATTTTTAATGTTTTTAGGGGTTTTATGGATTTGATGGGTTTTCAGATTTTAGTATATTTTAGGGTTCTTGATATTTCTTAGGATTGTTTAGGTTTTTACTGTTTTTTGGTTTTGAATTTTTTTTGGGTTTAGTGGGTTTTTTATGTTTTTAGTAATTTTTATGATACTTATGTATTTTTATTGATTTTATAGATTTTTAGGTGTCTTAAGGATTTTTAGGATATTTAGGGTTTTTAGAATTTTTTTTGTTTGGTAGGGGTTTTATGTGTTTTTTTTTTGTTTTTATGGTTTTCTTAGAGTTGCCCTAATTTTTAGGGTTCCTTACATTTTTAGGGATTTTTTTGGTTGTTTGGATTATTTTATAGTTTTTCATGTTTTTTGGGGATTTTTGGGGGTTTTATGGTTATTGTGATTTTTTCTATAGTTTAAAGGTTTTTTGAGTTTTCAAAAATTTTAAGGGTTTAAATGGTTTTTTAGTTTTTAGTGGCTTTCTAGGGTTTTATGGAATTTATATTTTTTAATTATTTTAGGAGTTTTACTATTTTTGGGGTTTTTATGATTTTTAAGGTCTTTTAGGTTTTTACTATTTTTAGGGTTTTTGGGACTTAATGTTTTTATTATTTTTATAGTTTTCTTTGTGTATTTCAATGATTTAAGGGTTTTTATGTTTATAATTATTTTTAAATTTCATTTTTATTTTAATATTTTTTTTAGGTTTTTAAGGACATTGAAGGTTTTTATGGTTTTTTGACTTATTTAATGTTTTTTTTTTGTTTTTTATGTTTTTAATGTTTTCTAATGGATTTTTAATGATTTTAGGTTCTTGAAAATTTTTATGGATTTCTAGGGATTTTATTAGACTATAATGTTTTTAGGGTTTTTAGGGATATTGAAGGGTGTTATGGTTTTCTTAGGTTTTTATTGATTTTAGAGTATTTATGGTTTTGGGGGGTTTTATGGTTATCTTGAGTTTTATCGGGTTTTATGGTTTTTTATAGATTTTTTAAACATTTTTTGGGATCTATTTTTTTCATAATTTTTGGTGGGTTTGAAGGTTTTTATGGGTATTATGAGTATTATGGGTTTTTATTGTTTTTGGAGGTTTATAAGGTTTTTAAGGATTATATGGTCTTTCGGGTTTTTAGTGTTTTTCAGTTTAAGTAGTTTAAATTGACTTTTAGTTGTTATTGTTTTCTTAGGGGTTTTAGGCTTTGTTATATTTTTAAAAATTTTATGGTTTTTATAATTTAATTATTTTGTCAGTTTCAATTGTTTTTATAGATTTCAGGTTTTTTAGTTTTCTTACTATTAATTTTTTTTTATTTTATTTTAGGGGTTTTATGAATTTTTTAGGATATTAAGAGATTTATAATTTTTTTAACATTTTTAGTGTTTTAAATAATTTTTATACATTTTTGTAGTTTTTATGGGTTTTTATTGTTTTATGGTTTCAGGTATTTAGTTTTTTAGGTTCTTTTTAGAGGTTTTTAGGGTTTTAAGAGTTTTTTGGCATTTTAGGAATTTTAATTGTTTTATCTTTTTATGGTTTTCTTAAAGATGTTTAGTGTTTTTAAGGTTTTATTTAAGTTTTTAGGTATTTTTTATTATTTTTAGGATTTTTATGCATTTTAAATATTTTTAGGTATTTTAGGGTTTTTAGGTGGGTTGGGATTTTGGGTTTTTTATGGATTTTTTAGTTTTTTGTGTTTTTTAGATTTATTGAGTTTTTTAATATTTTTAGGTGTTTGAAGGGGTTTATTGTTTTAACTGGATTTTAGGGTTTTTATGGTTTTTAGGGTTTTTTTTATTATTTTCAAGGTTTTAAGCGTTTTAGATTTTTTTGGATTTTTTAGGGTTTTTATCATTTTATTTAGGGTTTTATGTGTTTTTAGGTTCTTCAGGTGTTCATAGGGGGTTTCATAGTTTTTATGGGTTTTTACACGTTCATGTTTTATGGTTTATGTTGGATATTTATGGTTTTGGGGTTTTATAGATTTTAATTCCTTTTATGGTTTTGTTGGGTTTTTGGGGGTGTTGGGGCTTTTTGGAGTTTTTAGGGTTTTTAGGGTTTTTACTGTTTTTAACATCTTTAGGGATTTGAAGGGTGTTCAGAGTTTTTAGTTGTTTAGGGTTTTAATGGTGTTTTAATTGGTTTTTATGAGTTTTTATGGTATTTACGGAGTGCTATAGATGTTAGTGGTTTTAGGGTATTATGGTCGTTTAAGACATTTAACATTTTTTTGGTATTTAGGTGTTTTGAGTGTTTTTAGACATTTAATGTTTTCTTTGGGGTTTTCAAGGTTTTTATGGGTTTGTTATGTTTTAAGGTATCTTTATGGTTTTTTAAAAATTTTATGGTAATTTAGTGTTTTGGGTATTTGGATGGTTTTTATGGTTTTAGGGGTTTTAGCAATGTTAGCACTTTTAGGTTTTATGGGTTTGAAGTGTTATTAATTATTTAAGGATTTTATAGAGGTTTTCTTGGTTTTTAGTTTTTTTAAATTCATAGGGATTATTGGTGCCTTTATGGATTTTTTGTGTATTCAATGTTTTTAAGGATTTTGTGGGGTTTTGGTTATTTTAGGTTTATAGGGTTTTGTATGGTTTTTTTGTGTTTTTTGAGTTTTTTTTGTGTTTTAATGTTTATTATAGTTTTTAACAATTTTATGGTTTTAAATGATTTTTAGAGTTTTTAGTGGGTTTTTAGTGTTTTTTTGGTTATTAGTGTTTTCTTAAGTTTTTAATGAGTTTTATGTTTTTTAGTTTTTTAGGGTTATTTTGGGGTTTTCGTGATTTCTATCATTTGAGGTTTTTATGGGTTTTAAATGTTTTTTATTTCCAAGGTGTTCTTAGGGTTTATCATGGTTTTTATTGGTTTTTAAATTTTTAGGGATTTTTAGGGATCTTTTTAGATTTTTATGGTTTTATGTTTTTTATGTATTTTTAAGGTTTTTGGGGTTTTCTTTGGTTTTTTGAGTTTTTCTGGGTTTTTTTTGGAATATAAGGGTTTTTTGAGTTTTTTAGGGTTTGATGGTTTTTTATAGTTTTTTAATTTTTTCATGGGTTTAATGGTTTTTTATAATATTTAATGAATTTTATGGATTTTGTGTGTATTTGGGGTTTTTTATTGTTTCTAGGGGTTTTTATTGTTTTTGTGGGTTTACGTTTTTTTTCTTTTTAGGGATCTTATGTGTTTTTTGGTTGTTATGGTTTACTTATGGATTTTCAAGGATTTTAAGGGTTTTTATGTATTTAGGGTTTTTATAGATTTTTATTTTTTTATTATTATATTTAGATGTTTTGAAGTTTTTTTCATTTTTTAGGGTTTTTTGTGATTCGATGGTTTTTCTAGAGTGTTGGGGTTTTTAGTATTTTATGGTTTTTAATGGGTTTAGAGTTTTTAATTATTTATGTGTTTAAAGGGTGTTAATATTTTTAGGGGTTTATAGTTTTAGGGTTATTAAAGAAATTTATGGGTTTTATTGTTTTAGGGGTTTTAGTGGTTGAAAGCTTTTTATAATTTTTTACATTTTTAGTGATTTTAAGTGGGTTTAGGTTTTTTTGTTTTATTATAATTTTTAGGATTATTAGGGATTTTTATGTTTTTATGGAATTTTGAGATTTCTTAGGATTTTTATAGTTTTTTTGGATTTTTAAGTATTTTATGGATTTGTAGTTTTTTATGATTTTTTAGGGTTTCTATTTTTTCTGTTTTTAAGGTATTTTAATTTTTATTGTGGCTTTTAAGGGTTTGATTTTTTTTAAAGAATTTAGGGGTTTAAAGAGTTTTTATATTTTTAATGACTTTTAGTGTTTTTATGGGTGTTTAGGGTTTTTAAGGTTTTAGAGGTTTTTTGTTTTTTTGGGTTTATAGTAATTTTTAGGGTTTTTTTACCTTTTTAGGTTATTTAGGTTTTCAAATATTTTTTGGTTTTTAAGGTTAATGAAGTTATTTTCAGTGTTTTTATAGTCTTTTATGTATTTAGGGATTTTTACAATTTTTTGGGGTTTTTTGGGGTTATGGATTTTTATTATTTTTAGGGTTTTAAAGGGTTTAATTATTTTTTTGGGCTTTTTATGATCATTTCAACATTTAAATATTTTTTCAGGTTTAAAGGAGTTTTAGAGTTTATGGAGGAGTTTTAGGGTTCTAATAGGTTTTTTGGGGTTCTATCTGGTTATTAGGGGATTTTATGGTTTTTAGGAGTTTTAGGGTAATTTTAGGGGTTTTAGCAATTTATAGTTATCTAGGAGTTTAAGTGTTTTTAGGTTTTTGATGTTTTCTTTGGGGTTTTTCGAGGTTTTTGGGTTTTTTACATTTTTAAGTATTTTTTTTGGGATTTTTTAGGATTAGTATGGCCTTAGGGGTTTAGTGATTTTAAGAATATTAGGGGTTTTAGGGTTTTCTGAGATTTTTGGGTTTTCTTAGTTTGGGGTTTTTAGATCTTTTTACATTTCTAGGGGTATAATGGATTTTTAGAGTTTTTAATTTGTTCTTAGGGGTTTTCCGGGTTTAGTGTTTTTTAGTATTTTAATGGTTGTTTGGTTTTTTGCTGTTTTAAGGGTTATATGGTATTTTGGGTTTTTTAGTGTTTTTTTTATTTTTGTGTTTTTAGATAATTTTACGTATTTAAGGAATTATTAGACATTTTAATGGTTTCTATGGGTTTTTAAGTTTTAATTTATTTCTACGTCCTTTTATGATTTTTATTCATTTTTAGGTTTTATAGGTATTTTTATGATTTTGGGGATTTTGTTGGTATTTAGGTTTTTAAGATATTTTTTATTTTTTTAGTTTTTAAGGGTATTAAATATTTTTATATTTTATGGTTTTTTGGGTTTTCAAAGTATTTATGGGTTTTTACATTTTTTGGGATTTTTTAGGATCTTTATAGTTTTAAAGTAATTTTGATGGTTTTTAGGTTTTTTAGGGTTTTGGTGTTTTTTTGGTTTTGGGGTTCTCTCAAATTTTGTCGTTTTCATTACTTTTACACATTTTTTTGGGTTCATTACCATTTTTAGGGGTTTAATATATTTTTAGAGTTTTTAGTGGGGTTTTAGTTTTTATATGTGTTTTAAGGTATTTTAAGGTTTTTAGGGGTTTTAAAGCTTTAGGGGTTGTTAGTTTTTCAGCGTCTTTTAATATTTTCTACATTTTTTAGGTTTTTATAAGATTTAATTGTTTTTTTATTTTTAAGGTATTCTTAGGGGTTCACATAGTTTTTAGGGTTTTTAAAATTTTAGGTATTTTTGAGGTTTTTTTTGGGATTTTATGGTTTTATGGTTTTTGGTATTTTTAGGGGGTTTAGGGTTTTAGGGTCTTTAGGGTTCTTATTGATTTAGTTTATTTTAGGGTTTTTATGTGTTCTCTGTGTTTTTAGTTTTATATTTTTTTTCTTGGGGTTTTTTAGTCTGTTTATGTTTTTTGAGATTTTTCGATATTTTATAGGGGTTTTAGGGTTTTTTTATTTTTAGTGATTTTGAGGGTTTTTGGGTCACTTTGGATATGTAGTGTTTTGACGGTTTTTTGTGTGTGGTTTTTTTGGGTTTTTTTAGGGTATTTTGAGGTTTTGATATGTTTTAAATAATTTAGTATTTTTAGGTTTTTAGTGTTTTTATTTCATTATTAGGTTTAATTGATATTTAGTGTTTTTAATGTCTTTGGGATTATTATGGTTTGTATCGTTATTATGGTTTTTAGGGTTTTTAGGGTTTTATCAATTCTTAGGTTTTTAGGGGTATTATTGTTTGTAAATTTTATAATATTATATTACAGTTTATTAGGGTTTTTTACAGGATTTTTATGGATTTTATAAGATTTTTATTGTATTTCCAACTTTCATGATTTTGCGCGGTTTAGGGTTTTAATTTTTTTTTGTTTTTATGGGTTATTTGGGTTATTACTATTATTTTGACCTTTTTTATGGTTTTTACGGATATTTGGGCGTTTTATCCTTTTAAGAGGTTTCAATCGTTTTTTGAGTTTTTAGTGGTTTTTAGGGTTTTTATGAGTTTAAAGGGTTTTTAGGGTTCTTAAGGATTTATGTTTTTTTATAGTTTTCTAAAGATTATATGTTCTTTTTAGGGATTTAAGGGTTTTATATGTTTTTGGTCTTTTAGGCTTTTTTGGTAGTTTTTTGGGTTTTAGCGATTTTTTTTGTTTTTTGGGGTTTTAAGTGTTTTTATGTTTTTACATTATTTTTTCAATATTTTAGTGGTTTTTACTTTTTATGGATTGTTATGTATTTTTTTGGAATTTTATTTTATTTTTTAGTTTATGTGTTTTTAGGGTTTTAGGATTTTTATAAGGATTCCATGGTTTTTAGTTTTTCTAGTTTTTTATAGGTTTTAAATGATTTTATGATTTTATGGTTTTATTTGGGGTTTTTAGAGTTTTGAATTTTTTATGAATTTCAAGTTCATTTTTAATGATTTTTTGGTTTTTTAATGATTTATACAGATTTTAATGTTTTGAGGCATTTTATGGTTTTTATGAGTTTTAGGGATTTAATGTTTTTTTTGGGTTTTGTTATGTTTTTACAGTTTTTTACATTTTATGTGGTTTGAAGTGTTTTTATAGTTAATAGTGGTTTTTAGGAATTTTATGTGTTTTTATTATTTTTAATGGTTTTAATGGTTATTTATGTTTTTAGGGGTTTTAAGTGTTTAAAGTTTAAAATGTATTCTTTGTGTTTCTCAGGTTATTTGGTTTTCTATGTTTTTATGGATTTTTAGGAATTTTAATAGTTTTTATTATTTTTTTTGTTTTTATGTAGTTAATGGGTGTTAGGGGGTTTATATTTTTTGGGGTTTTCAGGTATTAATGAATTTTGGGGTTTTAAGTATTTTTAGGTTTTTATGGTTTTTTTGGGTTCTTCAGGTTCTTTCTGTATTTCTTTGGCATTTTTAAATTTTTAGGGAATTTAGGATATTTTTAGAACTTTTGTTTGTTTTTTGGTTGTTTTTTTATTTTTATGTTTTGTAATATTTTTAATAGATTTTATCTTTTTTATGTGTTTAATTATTTTTATAGATTTAATTTTGTTTGATGGGTTTTTATGGATTTATGGTTTTCTTAGGATTTTAGTGGTTTTATAATATCTCAGGGGTTTGGGGTTTTAAAGGACTTATTGCTTTTATGGTTTTCAGTGTTTTTTAGGGTTTTAGAGATTTTATGTGTTTTTAGGTTTTTAAGGTTTTCTTACGGTTTTTGGGGGTTTTATGTTTTCATGTATTTTTATGGATTTAGTTGGATTTTTATCGTTTTTAGTGGTTTTAATGGTTTTTATGATTGTTATGGTTGATAGGGTTTTTTATTTTTATTTTTATTTTGAATGTTTCTATTTTTTAGGGTTTAAAATGTTTTGAGATTTTTTTTCATCTTTACAGTTTTTAAGGGTTGTTAGAGTTTTTAGTGGTTCATTGGGGTTTTACAAGGTTTTAGGGTATTTTAAAGCCGTATGGGTTTTTATTTATTTTAAGGTTATATGTTTATTTATGTTTTTAGCATTTTTAGGTTTTTTAATGTTTTAATGTGTTTTTATATTTTTATGGTTTTCTTAGGGTACATCATGGTTTTTAGGGTGTTTTACATATTTACCATTTTTAGTATGTTTTAGGATTTTTATTGTGGTTTAGGTATTTTGGATATTTTAATAATATTTTAGGTTTTTATGGTTTTTTGGGTTTTTAGGGTATTTTAAACTTTTTAGGGATTAAGGTTTTTCATGCTTTTTTAATGTTTTAGGGGTTTGAATTGTTTTTGGAGTTTTATATGTTTTTAGGGGTTTTATGGGTTGTTAGATAGTTTTAATGTTTTTACGAATTGTTATGGTTTTATGGGTTTTTCTTATTTTTAGGGGTTTTAGGGTTTTAGGGTCATTTAAGGTTTTAAGAATTTTTTAGTTTTCTATAGGTCTAATTTGTATTTTGTTTTTTATAGTTTTTATAGAGGGGTTAAAGATTTATTAGTTTTTTATGTTTTTATGATCTGTAGTTATTTTTAGGATTTTTATGGTTTTTAGAGGTTTTGAGGGATTTTTTTTGTTTTTTTGGGTTTTAATGACTTATTGGTATTTTAGGGTTTTTTTAATTTTTTGGGTTTTTAAGGTTTTTAGAGTTTCTTCAAGTTTTATGGGTTTAAATGGGTTTTAGTGTCTTTTGTAGTTTTTTGGTTTTATGTTTTTATAGTGTTTTTGTGGTTTTTAGAGGTTTTAATTGTATTTAGGGTTTTTGATTTTTGTCGTCTTTTAGGATTTTTGGAGCTTTTTTGTTTATAGGGATTTTAAGTGTGTATTGGTTTTTAGGGTTTTTTTTGGTTTTTTTGGGATTGAGTTTTTTTACAATTTAAAGGATTTTTATGGGTTTTTTTATGGTTTTTAGAGGTTGGGGAATTTTTAGGGTTTCTTTGGTAATTTAAGTTTTTTGTTTTTTTAGGTTTTTAAGGGTATTATGTTTTTTTATTTATTTTTCTTATATTTTTCCAATCATTCTATGTTTTTAAGGGAATTAATTGTTTTTATTTTTAAATGTTTTTTATGGTTTTTATGGTTTTTAGGTTTTTTATGTTTTTAGGAATATTTAGGGATATTTGTGATTTTTTTGGTTTTTTATGGTTTTTATTGAATTAGGGGTGTTTTATGGTTTTTTCTGTATTTTATTATTTTCTAGGTTTTAAGTGGGGTTTTCAATGTTTTGGATATTTTTATGTTTTTAACAATTCTATGGGTTTAAAGGCTTCTTCTAGTTTTACTCGTTTTTTGGATTTTATTGGTTTGTATGGTTTTGAGTGTCATTTTTTTAGCATTTTCAAGAAATTTTTGGGGTATATGAGTTTTTAAGTTTTTACGGGTTTTTAGTGGTTTTCAAGGATTTTTATAGTTATATTCATTTTTAGGGATTTTTGGGAGTATTACCATATATATGGATTTTTAAGGGTTTTAGGGATTTTTTGGGGTTTTAGGGTTTTTAGTTTTTTCGAGTTTATACCAATTTTGGATTTAGGGATTTTAAGTGTTAATAGGATTTAAATGTTTTATTAGGGTTTCCATGGTTTTTCGGATTTTTACATTTTTATGTATTTCTGTTCTTTTTAGGATATTTACGGTTTTAATGATTTTTAGGAATTTTGAGGGAATTTAGTGGTTTTTAGGTTTTTTTTTTGTTTTTTTTGGGTTTGACGGGGTTTTTGTAGTATTTTAGTGTTTTTTTGGTTTTAGTGTTTTTTAGTTTTTTAGGTGTTTGAAGGATTTTTATTATTATTAGTGTTTTTTAGTTTTTTTGGGGGTTTTAGGTTTTTATGTTTTTAAGGGTTATTATGGTTTTTCTGGTTTTTTGTGTTTTTACCTTATTTTGGACCTTTTAGGGTTTTTAGAGATTTTAGTTTCTAGGGGGGTTTTAGGGTTTAAGGTTTTATTAGGGTCTTCTAGGATTTTAAGGGGGTTTTTACATTTTTATGTAATATTGGGGATTTTTAGCATTTTATTGGTTTTTAGGGTTTTTAGGGATTTGGATTGGTTTTAGAGGTTATTTAGGTTTTTAGGGGTTTTACCATTTTCAGTGTTAAGGGGTTTTAAGTGTGTTTAGGAATTTATGGTTTTCTTAGTAATTTTCTAGGTTTTAGGGTTTTTAAAATTTTCAAGTATTTGTAGTGATTTTTTATGATTTTTATAGTTTTTAGGGTTTTTTGGGAATTTTAGGATATTTAGGGTACTTAGGGTTTTTGTTATTTTGTGGTTTTTGGGGATTTTTAGTCTTGTAGGTGTTTTATGGTTTTTTATATTATTTTAATTTTTTTAATGGTTTTAAATGGATTTTGAGTTTTTAATTGTTTTTTAGGATTTTTGGGGGGGGGTTTGGGTTTTTAATGTTTTTACAGGTTTTTGGGGGTTTTGGGTTTTTGGGTGCATTTATGTGCTATTAGGGCTTTTAGTGTTTTTATGGATTTTAGAGGTTTTATGTTTTTTAGGTTTTTAATGTTTTTTATGGGTTTTCAGGGTTTTGTGTGTGTTTTATGTTTTAAAAGGGTTTTTAGAGCTCATTTATGTTTTTATTGTTTTTGGAGTATCTTAGATTTTAAGGAGTTTTATGGTTTTTTAGTTTTTTAAGGTAATTAATTTTTGTAGGTTTTTAGGAGGTTTAATTATTTTGCAGTTTGTAAGTTTTTCTTAGGGGGTTTTAGGGATTTATTTGTGTTTTTACATTTTTAGGAATATTTAGGGACTGAAGATATTTATGTGGTTTTTGGGTTTTAGGGTTTTAATGATTTTTTACATATTTTTGGGAATTTAATGGGTTTTTAGAGTTTTTAGTGTGTTTTTGGGTTTTAATGGGTTTTAGGGTTTTTATGGTTTTGGTGAATTTTTAAGGATTTTTAGTGTTTTTAGGGCACTTTAGAGTTTTTTTATGGATTTTAGCATTTTTTTGTTTTTTAGGTGTTTATGTGTTTTTAGATTTTATGGATTTTGTTAGGTTTTTATTGTTTTTATATTTTTAGTGTTTTTTGAGATTTATAATATTTTTTCAGTGTTTTCTGATTTTGATGGTCTAAGGATTTTTAGGAGTTTTATGTTTTTTAGGATATTTTGTGTTCATAGGTTTTAAGTATTTTTTGGTTTTCTTCTTATTTTAAGGGATTTTAAGGATTTTTATGTTTTTAGGGATTTTTAGTTTTTTTATGGTTTCTATGTGTTTTTATTGTTTTATGGATTTTGAAGTTTTTTGGGATATTTAGGGGTTTTAGGGTTTATTTAAGTGTTTACAAATTTAGGAATTTTTTGGGGTTTAAGGGGTTTGGAGTATATTTAGGTTCTTAAGGTTTTCTTTTGGTTTTTAAGGGTTTTAAGTGGTTTTCACATGTATAGGTCTTTTTATTTCATTTTTAGTTTTCTTTTCATTTTTGTGGGTTTTTTGGATTTTAACATTTTTTTTTGGTTTCTAGGGTTTTTTGGTTCTTTGGCCTTTTACTTTTTTAGTATTTTAATGGTTTTAATGGTTTTTAGATTTTTTTAAAAAAAATATTGGGTTAAAGTGCTTTTAGAGTTTTTAGTGATTTCATGGTTTTTATTTGTTTTAAATTTCTTTAAGGTTTTTAGGTGTTTTATGGTTTTTGGTGGTTTTAGGGTTTTTTTAGGATTTTTAGGGTTTTTTAAATTATTTAGGATTTTGTGGTTTTCTTAGGATTTATAGGGGTTTTATGTTTTCAATGTATTTTTGGGTTTTTAGGTTTTTAGGGTTTTTAGGGTTTTATGGGATTTTATGATTTTTTTTATTGTTTTTAGTGTTTTTTTAGATTTGAAGGTGTTTAAGAGTATACTGTGGGTTTTATCATTCTTATGGGTTTTCATATTTTTATGGGTTTTAAGGGTTTTTATTGTTTTTAGGTTTTTCTAGGCGTTTTAAGGTATTTTAAGGATATTTAGGGGTTATTGAATATTTTAGTATTTTTTATGTTTTATGTTTTTTATTTTTATAATGTTTTATTATGCTTTTTTCGTTTTTTTAGAGTTTCTTACATTTCTACTATTTTTTTGGTTTTTTATTGTTTTTATGGTTTTCGGGGTTTTTGGGATTTTTAGGTGTTTTAATTGTTTATATGTTTTTAAGGATTTATTTATTTTTAGTGTTTTATGATTTTATGAATTCTTAGGGAGTTTTTAGGAATGTTTGGGATTTTATGGTTTTTGGGATTTTATGGGGTTTTTTTGGGTTTATGGGTTTTTAGGATTTTTGGTTTTTTTTTGTTTTTACGGGTTTTAGGGGTTTTTAGATTTTTAATCATTTTAAGTTGTTTAATGGGGCTTTTGGGAATTAGTGGTTTTATGGGTTTTTAGGAGTTTTATGTTTTTATGGGTTTTATGATTTTATGGTTTTATTTTATTTTTATGTTTTTAGGGTTTTTAACCTAGTTTGGTTATTTAGGGGTTTTATGTGATTGGACCATTTTATGATTTTCATATAGTTTTTAGGGTTTTTAGGGGGGTTTTAAAATTTTAGGCTTTTAGCACCCTTTTATGATTTTTATGGATTTTATGGTTATTAGGGTTTTTGGATTTTTTGGGTTTTCATGGTATGTAGGATTTTTTAGGGTTATTAATATTTTGTATGTTTTTAGTGTTTTTATTTGTTTTCATATTTATATTATTTACTTAGGTATTTTTAAGGTTTTAGTTGTTTTAACATTTTTAATGATTTTGAAAGATTTTTAAGGATTTTATGCTTTTTTCAGATTATAGGGATTTTTATGGGTTTCATGGTTTTTAGGATTTTAAGCATTTTATGGTTCTTAGGGTATGGGTATTTTTTTATTCTTTACATATTTTATTTTTTTGTGATTTTAATATTATTTTAACATATTTAGGGGTTAAAATAGTTTTAGAGTTTTTTTTTTTGGTTTTTCGGGATTTTTAGGGTTTTATGATTTTTTTAATGTTTTAAGGGGTTTTTAGAATTTTTAAGATTCTTATGGGGTTATCATTTTTAATTATTTTAAGTTTTTAAGTGTTTTTAGGTTCATAAGGTTTTCTTATTGGTTTTCAAGATATTTAGGGTTTTTTATGTTCTTAGGGATTTTATTTATTTTTTTTGTATTTTTATGGGTTTTTATCATTTTAGGGGTTTTTAGAGACTTCAAGGTATTTAGGGGATTTAGTGTTTTTAAGGTTTGTTTTGGTTTTTTGGTTTTTTAAGTCTTTTGTGTTATTAATTTTTTTATAGTTTTTAACAATTTTAGGGGTTTAATGGGGTTTTAGAGTTTTTAGTTGGTTTTTAGTGATTTTAAGGTTTTAATGGTCTTTAAGGATTTTATGGGGCTTATGGGTTTTAGGGTAATTAGGGTATTTTTGGGTATTAATTTTTTTTAGTTTTTTAGGTATTTTAAGTGTTTTTATATTTTTAAGGTTTTCTAAGGGTTTATTAAGGTTTTTATATTTTTAGTAATTTGTAGGAATTTTTAGTATTTTTATAGTTTTTTATAGATGTTAATATCATTTTGGGTTTTTAGGGGTTTTAGTGTTTCTTAGTGTTTTTAGTGTTTTTTTGTTTTTGGGGTTTTTAAGTGTTTTAGTTTTTTATGGTTTTCTTTAGTTTTTTAGGGATTTTAGGAAAAGCAGGTTTGGGGCCGGGCGGATCCCAGCCCCACAAAATATAATATCATAAAATAAAGTTACAAGGCATTACAAGGAGGGTTTGCACAGCCGAGTGTGCAATTCACCCTTCATGTCTGAGTCCACAAGGGGAGTGCAGAAATCTGGTGCAATAAATGACCACATCGAACATCCATCCTCAATTGCTTTCTTAGAGAGTATGTCTGCCACCTTGTTCGCTTCCCTGTATATATGTGTGACCATAATGTTCATACCCTAAGTGATTCTCAGACAGTCAACCCATTGTGGGAGGAGCCTCCATGGGATTGTCCTTGTTTTGCTTTTGAGGGATTCCACCGCCAACATTGAGTCAGATTCAATCCATACCTACGTCCACCTGAAGTGGACCGCAAACTGTACAGCCCTAATCATGGACCATAGCTCCGCTTCATAAGCACATCCATTCCAATGTAATGATAAAAGAATCCTTTAAAAAAGCCTCTATACGTCCAGAAAACACCACCACACCCGGAGGGACCAGGCGCGCCTAGGGCTGCACCATCCACATTATCTTTTATCCATTCTGGGATTGGTGGAATCCCCCGAATGAATTTAAAGTCCTTCTGTTTCCTGCATCTTCCAGAAATTTCGAGTGTTCTCAACACAATAAGGTCCTTAATATCATTAGCCATCGTACCATCCTGGATATGAGCCGCCGCATGGACTGCTTGATGAATTCCACCACACCATTTCGGATGCAGCATGAATCATTATCGAAAACCACTTTGTTTCGAGCTACCCACACAAAAGCAGTAAGAGCCGCAGTGGAAGCAAGAAATAGATTGGCAATTTGCTGACTGCATTGCACGCCTACAAAACTGCTGAAAATATCAGACAGCGTGCTGTCCGTGCAGATTTTCAGCTGGAATATGCCTTGTAAATGATCCCGAAGACCTGCAGCCAACCTGCACTTCAGAAAAATGTGCTGCAGATTTTCCTCATCCTGAAGACAGATCGGACAAGCAGAGGCCAAACACCACCCACCTCTTTTCAATTGCTCTTGAACTGGCAATCTATTTCTCCAAATTTTCCACAGCAGTAGGTAGCTAGAGGGGGGAATGAAGGGCCTCCGAAATTTAGAGGGCCAAGCAGGGGGCTGAATTCCCTGCTCACATTCAGACTGGTAATAATCCTTCACATTCAACAGCCCAACAATATTTGGCTTCCAAATGAGACAATCCATTTCCATAAAACTGTAGTTTTGTATTTGTGTGACAATATTCTGCGGTAGGATACCTTCAATCTCGTTCATATTTTCCTTGAGATCATCAATGGACCAGTGCTTGAAAACCTGAGGTGGCTGGACAAATTCACTGATGGGCCGATCCAGCAAGGTGGTCTTCCAACAATTCAAGGTCGAGTACCTTGAGACCACCCATTTCGAATTGAAAATAATGCGCCTATATGAGGACCTGATTTTGGTCCAAACTGAAGAGGGGATGAATCCCGGGAAGTCCTCACATAGCATAGAGTTGAATCATTCCCTCAAGAAGTCAGGACTCATGTCAGTCGGGTTGAAAATATTCCATGTGAATTTTCCAATTAAGGCATCGTTGAATTTCATGAGGTCCTTGATGCCCAGCCCACCCATCTCGATGGGCTTTGTGCATTCTTTCCATGCCACAGAAACAAGCTTCTTCTTGGTTATGCATCTTTTCCATGCGAAATTTCTGATTTTTTCCTGTAGGCTCTGGATGAGACTTGTCGACCATCTGTAAATGGATAACGCATGCACAAACATGGATGTAATGACAGAGTTGATCAGGCAAATTCTTCTTGCTTGAGATAATCATTTTCCTTTCTAGTTCACAAGATGCTAAGTAATTTTGAGTGAAATTCCCTCCAGGTAACTACCTTTCACCCTCCCCCAGAACAAGGGGACCCCCAGGTACATGAGGGGGAGGGAGCCCCTCATGTAACCAAGATTTCTGACAATTCTGCGTTGTTTGGGGACTAAAATCCCATTGCCAAAAATGATAGAGGACTTTTTCCAACTAATTGATTGCCCTGCAACCTCCTCATAATGTTGTAGAAGTGACTTAATTGAAGATATTGTACACCAATCGGCCTTCCCAAAAAGGAGAATATCATCCGCATATAGAAGATGAGTTGGCATGTAAAGATCTTTCCCAGCTTTAATCGGAGCATAGAAACCATCCTGTACTAGTTCAATTATACATCTGCTCAGGTAATCCTCAACCATAGCGAAGAGATGTCCAGAAATTGGGTCACCTTGCCCGACACCGCGAGAGCATTGAAATAACCCCTTAGGAGATCCATTAATAAGAACAGAAATCCTGACACTAGATAGGATAATATGGACCAACTTTATAAAAGAGGCGGAGAAGCCATACCTACTGAGAACAGTAAAGATAAAGCTCCATTTGATTGTATCGAATGCCATTGAGATGTCCAGCTTCATAGCAACGCTTCCATGTTTAGAGTCTTTACTCATGATGTTAATACCCTCCGATGCAGAGTAAAGGCAACTCTGAATATTGCGTCCTGGGACAAACCCGAATTGGTTTGTCGCGATTATCCCACCAACAATCTTCCCCAATCTGATCACCAGAATTTTACTTATTATCTTAGGAATGGTATTGCCAATCGCCACAGGACAAAATTCCCCAATGTCCATGGCATTCTCTCTCTTTGGCAGCAGAGAAAAGAATTTGGAGTTCGTTCCATGAGGAATGGAGTAGAAGATAAAAAATTCCCTGACAGCATTAGTGATCTCCACATGAAGAATATCCTAATAGAACATAAAGAACTTTTTAGTATTTTTATGAATTTTTCACAGTTTTATTTTTTTTAGGTTTTTATGTTTTTCATAGGATTTTTCATGGCTTCTATTTTTTTTGTTTTTAGGTATTTTTTGTGATTTTTACTGATATTTATAGTTTTTATCATTTTATATATTTATTGGGTACTTAGTGATTTTGTGGTTTTTAGGGATTTATGGTTTTCATGGGGTTTTAGGATTTTTTTAATTTTTTTTGGGGATTGTGGGTTTTTAGAGTTTTTATAACAGTTTTATGGGTATAAAGGGTTTTTTGAGTTTTAGTGGGCCTTTTTTGAGTTTTTATTAGGTTTTGGATTTTTATGATTTTTTTGGGGTTTGAGTTTTTTTGGGTTTTTTTGTTTTTTAAGGTCTTTGTAAGGCTATTAGGTTTTTAAGGGTTTTCAAGATTTGTTAGGGGTTTTTAATATTTTTAATGTATTTAGGGGTTTATGTTATATTTAGGGTTTTTTTAAATTATTAGAAATTTTTATAGATTTTTGTGAATTTTAATATTTTTTAGGGTTTTGGGATTTTGGTGTGTTTTTAGGGTTTTTTATTCTGTTTGGGTTTTATGGATTTTGGGATTTAGGGTTTTTTTGAGTGTTTTAGGTTTTTAATAGGTTTTTAGAGTTTTTTTAACATTTTTAGGGGCAAGGACGATGCGAGGATCCGCCTATTCATGATCCCCCAAATTTTATTATGAAAAAAGGACACAACTGACAAGGGAGGGGAGGGGACAAACGAACTCCACATAAAAACCCTTTATAATCCAATGATGCAAAAGACCCCAAAAAAAGAAAGATCAAAAAACTAAAAACACACAAGTCCAAGGAAGAATGATCCAACAGCAGTCACAACCATGCAGCAACCAACATCCAGCAGTATCAGCACTATCACCATACGCAGCAACTTCATCACCTCCAAAGCATCACCAAAATCACATCTCAGCCAAGCAGCCAACGTCCGTCCCATCAGAAAAAGAAAATTCCCCAACAGCTCCTCCCAGCCAATCATCATCTCACATCCATCAGCACCAAATCCAGCATTCATCAGCACCAAATCCAACAACACCAAATCCATCACCACCAATTTCATCACCCCATCATCAACCACCCACCGCATCCGCTCCACGCATCCCAGTCCAGCAACAAACATCATCCAGCACCAAAGTTTCATCCAGCCAACACTTCCTTCTACACCTCGAGAACTAGCTGCAGCACAACTTCTATCTCCCTCATCATCACACACCAAAAGCCACAGCAGCATCAACAATTTCGAACAAGCCTGAACCACCTCAGCCATAAACTGAAACAGAGTATCTCCTACAAGTTGAAGAAATCAACTAGAGAACCAGTCCAAAAACCAAACATTCCATAAAATTAGATCATTCACGCACCCAAAAAGCAGTAATGCACTGAATCTGTGATCAACTTGATCACCAGGAGAAGAAAAAAAACGTAGGAACAACACCACACCAAAGAATATATAAGTGATTTTTTGAAGAAACAGAAGAGCACATATAACTGTGGGTATGAGAAACACCACTGAGGCCCATGACCATGAACCGTAACACCAAAATCTGGCCCACTTATCCCTAGATCTGTAGCGGTGAATACCTAAAAATCCA
Organism: Viscum album; assembly: GCA_963277665.1. Taxonomy (NCBI): domain Eukaryota; kingdom Viridiplantae; phylum Streptophyta; class Magnoliopsida; order Santalales; family Viscaceae; genus Viscum; species Viscum album. The sequence continues at coordinate 1,964,526,946 of OY728163.1, read as the reverse complement.
TACTTAATTAGCTCCACGGATCTGCAATGCTGTGTGAAGTTTCCATGACCAGATCCAGCACCATGAAAAGAGCGTAGAGCAGATCGTGACCACTCTTCCATGGATCTACAACACCGATCGAAGGGAAGACCAACGCCAGTCGTAACCTCTAAAGAACTGCAAATTCACACACCAGAGGGTCCAGATGTTCCCCAAAAAACTAGTCGCACATCAGGATTTATATTTTTTAAGGGTTATAGAGATTTTATAGTTTTTTTGGTTTTTTATCATTTTTTATGTTCTTTATGTTTTTAAGTTATTTAGAGTTTTTTAATGGTTTTTTGGAGTACAAATGGTTTTAGGGTTTTTAGTTTTTTTTATTTTTTTTATGTGTTTCTAATGTTTTACGAGTTTTTATAGTTTTTAGGGGTATCTACGGTTTTATATTTTTTATGGGGTTTATATTTTTTATGTTCATAAATGTTTTTAGTGTTTTTAGTCATTCTATGTTTTCATATGGTTTCTCTATTTTTTAGGTTTTTTTTTATATTTTGGGTATTTTTAGTGGTTTTTAGGATTTTTAAGACTTTTTAGAGTTTTTAGGGATTGTGAGGGTTTTATGGATTTAAGGTTTTTCTATGTTTTCATGTTTTTTGGTTTTATGGTGTATTAAGTGTTTTTAGTGTTTACTTCTATATATTAGGGTTTTAGGGGTTTTTAGGTTTATAGTTTTTTGGGGTTTTTCTGATTTTTATGGTTTTTAGGGTTTTTTGGGATTTTTGGGGGGTTTAGAGATTTTTTTAAAATTTTTGGGGTTTTAGGGTTTTATGGGTTTTTGGTGTTTTTAGAGATTTTGAGTTTTTTTTGTTTTAATACCGTTTAAAAAAATTTATCAATTTAAGGAGTTTAATGGGTTTTTAGAGTTTGTACTGTACTTTTAGGGTTTTAAAGTGTTTTAGAGTTGTTTAAGGATTTATGAATTTTTTAGGGGTTTTCAGGGTCCTTTAGGTTTTTATTTGGGATTTTAGTATTATTTGGGTTTTAAGGTATTTATGTGTTTCTATATTTTAATGTTTTATTATGGCTTTTTGGGGTTTTTCTATTTTTTCATTTATAGGTGTCTTATGGTTTTATGGGTTCTTAGGTATTTTTGGATTTTTTAGGTTTTTAAAATTCTTTATGGTTTTGTGATTTTATTAGTATTTTTAGGGTTTTTGTGTTTTTGGGATTTTTAGAGATTCTTTTATGATTTATATGGGTTTTTAGGATTTTTATGGTTTTAGAGGGTTGTAGGGATTTTATGGTTTTTAGGGTTTTTATGGTATTATGTCATTGTAGGAATTTTTTGGTTTTTAGAGTTTTTTAGTGGTTTAAAGGGGTTTTATATTTTTAAGTTGTTTTTAGGGTTTTATAGGATTTTAGTATTTATTTTGGGTAATTATTGGTTTTTTTTTTGTTTTTAGGGTTTTTTAGTTTTTAAGAGGTCTTTAGGGTTATTTTGTGTTTTTATTGTTTTTTAGTTTTACTATGAGTTTTATGTGTTTTTATGTTAATAAATTTTTTATGGTTTTTAGTTATTTTAGTTTTTTTACATTTCTTGGAATATTTTTTGATTTTTACGATTTACATGGGTTCTGGGTTTTTAGGGATATTGATGGTTTTGAGGGTTTTAAGGGTATTATAATTTTTCTTATATTTTTATGATTTTAGGGGTTTTAATTATTTTTAGGTATTTAGGGATTTTATTGGGTTTTTTGTGATTTTTATTTTTTTATGAATTTTTTGGGATTTCTTATGAATTTTATGGTTTCTATGGTTTTAGGTATTTTTATGGTTTTAAGGGTTTTAAAGGTTTTTATGGGTGTTTAGTGGGATTTATGGGTTTTTATGAGTTTTATGTTTTTTGGGGTTTTACATTTTTATAGTTTTATATTATTTTTACGGTTTTTAACATTTTTAGAATATTTAGGGATTTTATGTTTTTTTCCATTTTTTTGATTTTCTTACGATTTTCAGGGTTTTTAGGCATTTTTAAATTTTTAGTAATTTTAGGGCCTTTTATTATTTTTATGGGTTTTAGGGTTCTAGGGTTTTTAATGGTTTTTTAGGTTTTTCAATTTTTTATGGTTTTTAGGTTTTTTATTATTTTTAGTATTTTATAGGGGATTTTGGGGTTTTATATGATTTTATGTTTATCTGGTTTACATAGGGATTTTCATTGTTATTTTGGGTTTTAACATTTTTAGGGATTTTTTAGGATTTTAAGGATTTTATTGTTTTTTAGGGTTATAGGAATTTTTATGGTGTTATTGTTTTTAGGATATTGATCCATTTTATAGTTTTTAGGGTTTTAATATTTTCTTGATTCTTTTGATTTTTTATTTTCTAAAATGTTTTATATTATTTTAAAATATTTCTGGGTTTGAATAGTTTTATAATTTTTTCTGGTATTTATGGAATTTTATGTTTTCTAGGATTTTTAGGTTTTAGGTGGTTTTTAGAATTTTATACTATTTTTGGGGTTTTATCATTTTTAGTTATTTTAGGAGTTTTAATTGTTTTAGGTTGTCACGTTTTTTTAGTGGTTTTAAATATTTTCAGGGGGGTTTGGTTTTTTATGGATTTTTATGGTTTTTTATTGTCATTATGGGTTTTGAGGGACTTAAGGATTTTTAGGGGTTTTAGGGTTTTCATGGTTTCTTTTGATTTTTGGGGGGTTTTTGTGTGTTTTAGTGTTATTAGGGGTGTTTTGATATTTTAAAAAATTTAGGGGATAAATGGCCTTTTAGTGTTTTTAATGGGATTTTAGTGCTTTTATTATTTTAATGATTTTTAAGAATTTTATGGTCATTATGGGTTTTAGGGGTTTTAGGTCATTTTAGTGTTTTAATTGTTTCTATTTTTTAGGTAGTTTAATTGTTTTTAGGTATTTATGTTTTTCTTAGCGGTTTCATGGGTTTTTTATATTTTTAGATATTTTTATGGATTTTTTTTTGGATTTTTATGGTTTTTATAGTTGTTAATATCATTTAGGGTCTTAATGTTTTTAGCGTTTTTTAGGGTATGTGGGTTTTTATGTTTTAGGGGTTTTGAGTGTTTTAGTTTTTAATGTTTTCCTTGGTTTTTAGTGTTTTTATGTTTTTCTGGGTTTTTAGTGATTTTGGGGAAATTTTAGGATTATTATTAATTTTAGGGATTTTGAGGGTTCATTTTGTTTTTAGGAATTTTAAATTTTTTAGTATTTTTACAATTTTTTAGGGTTTTTATGTTTTTTTAGTTTTTCAATTTTTCATAGGATTTTTCTAGGTTACTATATTGTTTTGTTTTATGTTATTTGTTTTGTTTTTTTTTTTCATTTTTATGTTTTTAAGGGTTTTATGGATATTTTGTATAATTTTTGATTTTTAGGTATATTTGGGATTTATGGTTTTTTTTGGATTTTTTGTTTTTCTAATTTTTAGGGTGTTATGGGTTTTTAGATTTTTATAATAGTTTTAGGGGTTTTATTCGTGTTTTTAGTGAGATTTTTGGGTTTTTATTTTTTTATGTTTTTAATGGTTTTTTGGGGTTTTGCGGTTTTTTCGGATTTTTATGGTTTTCAATATTATTTAGTGTTTTTTAGGATTTTTAGTGTATTTGGGGTTTTTAGGTGTTTTAGAATTTTTCATTATTAGTGATTTTTATGGATTTGTTATGATATTTATGTTTTTTTAGGGTTAAGGGAATTTAGGTTTTTCAGAGTTTTTTATTTTTATTATTGGTTATTTATAGATTTGGGTTTTTTGGGATTTTTTTGTTTTTATGTTTTTAAAGGTATTTTAAAGTTTTTAACATTTTTATGGTTTTGAAGGGTTTTTTATATTTTTATTGGTATTCAGTGTTTTTATTTGTTTTGGGGTTTTTTAATGTTTATAAGACTATTACATTTTTAGGGTTTTGTAGTTTGTAGCATTTTTAGGTTTTAGGGTTTTTAAGTGTTTGTTGTTTGTATGGGTTTCTTATGGTTAATCAATCTTTTTTTTAGATTTTATTCATTTTGTGTATTTTTTTAATTTTTATGATTTTTAGGGATTTTTTGGGTGTTTAAGGATGTTGAGGGGTTTGGGGGCTTAAGGTTGTATGTTTTTTTTTTAATTTTAGGGATTTTTTGTGTTTTTTTGGGTTTTTGATGATTTTAGAGTTTACTAACATTTATAAGGTTTTACAGGTTTTTAAATTTTTTATATGTCTTTATGGTTTTTATGGGTTTTTGGATTTTTTAATGTTTTAAGGTTCTTTTTGTGTTTTAAGGTTTTTATAGTCTTTTTCTTGTTTTTAAGGTATTTAGCAATTTTTAGGTTTTTATGGATTTAATTATTTTAGTTGTGTATGTTTATCTTAGAGTTCTTCATGGTTTTGTGGTTTTTTTACATTTCTAGGATTTTTAGCATTTTTTTGGATTTTTATGGTTTTTAGGGATTCTGAGGGGTTTTTAGTTTTTTAGGGGTTTTACGGATTTTGTGGTTGTTTTGGGTTTTCAACATTTTTTCAGGTCTTTATGTTTCTTATATTTTTAGAGTTTTTTAAATTTTTTAGAGCTTAATGATTTTTAGGGTTGTTAGTGTTTTTATTATTTTTAGGGTTTTTAAATTTTTAGGAGTCTTCTATGGTTTTTAGGGGTTTCTAGGGTTTTAGGGTCTTTGGGGGGTTTTAGAATTTTTTATGTTTTTAAGGGTTATATGTGTTTTTAATCACTGTTGGTTTTCTTTGTGTTTCTCAGGATGTAGGTTTTTTTATATTTCTTTTGGTAATTTTACGTTTTTTATGATTTTTAAGGTTTTTTGTGTTTTAAGGGAATGTATGGGTTTTTGGGGTATGTGGGTTTTCTATATTTTTTAGTTTTTTAGGTTTTTTTGGGTTTTAAGTGTTTTTAGATTTTAATGGTTTTCTTAGGTTTTAAAGAGGGTTTATTGGTTTTTATGTTTTTTGGGATTTCTAAAGTTTTTTTTTTATGATTTTTATGTCTTTCATTTTTTTTTTGATTTTGAGTGTTTTTGTGATTTTTGTGATTTTCTTTCTTTTTGGGTCTTTTAGGGTTTTATATGGTTTTTATCATTCTTTGGATTTTTTTGGATTTTAAAAGTTTTTATTAATTTATGTTTTTCAATGTGTTTTTCCTGTAATTTAAGAATTTTTTATGTTTTTTTTGGGATTTTATGAATTTTGTGGATTTTTATATTTTGTTAGGGTTTTTAGTGATTTAGAGGTGTTTTAAGGATTTAACGATTTTATTGTTTTTATGGATTTTATTGTTATCTTGGATTTTTCTGATTTCTAGGGTTTTAATGTTTCTTTATTTTATTTTTTGATTTTTTTGTGGATTTAAAGAGTTTATAGGGTTTTGTGTGATTTTTAGGGGTATTTTTTGGTTTTTATGCCTTTTAGGGTACTTATGGTATGTATGGGTTTTTAGGTATTTTAGTGTCACTAAAGATTATTATCATTTTTCATCTTTCTATGGGTTTTAAGTGCTTCAGGTTTGTAGAGTTTTCTTATGCTTCTTTCAGGTATTTTAGAATTTTTATATTTTTTTATGAAATTTTAGAGACCTTTTTTTATTTTTATGTGTTTAGGTGTTTATGGATTCAGAGGGGTTTTAGAGTTTTTAGGGACTTTTAAGGTTTTTTAGAATTATATCGTATTTTGGATTTTTGGTTTTTAATGTTTTTTTAGAGTTTTTACGATTGTTGAAGTTATTTTTTGTGCTTCTTACCATTTTGGATATTTTTTGGGAAATTTTAGTATTTTTATGGGTTTTAGGGGTTTTAGGTTTGGTATTGTTTTATAGTTTTCGTTGGTATTTTTGGTGTTCTTTTGTTTTTAGTATTTTTATAGTTTTAAAACATTTTTATGTGTTTAAATGATTTTAGAGTATTTTCTTGATTTTTAGGGGTTTTATGGGTTTTTATGGTTTTTTGCAATTTTTAAGAATTTTAGTGGTTTTATGGTGTTTTTAGTCATTTAGGGTTGTGGTATTTTTTGCTTGTTGATATTATATGTTTTTTTAGTTTTTATGGTTTTCATAGGGGTTTTTTAGGTTTTTATGCTTCTTTAACGTTTTTAGGGTTTTGAGGCTTTTTTTTTATTTTTATGGTTTTTTAGATTGTTTAGGTATTTTGAGGGTTTTTATAATTTTTACTATATTTGTAGGATTTTTAGTGTTTTTTATATTTTTAAGGGTTTTAATTTTATTTATATTTTCATGATTTTCTTTTTTTTTCAAAGTATTTTATGGTTTTTAGTTTTTTTTACATTTTTAGGGATTTTGCTGGTTTTTATGAATTTTATGGATTTTTAGCGTATTTGGGATTTTGAGGGTATTTATGTTTTTATGATTTTTTTGGGGGGTTTTGGGTTTTTGAGGGTTTTTGGTTTTTAAGGTTTTTTGAGTTTATTATATTTTTTATGGTATTTTAGTGTTTTTTATATTTTTAGGTGTTTGAAGGGTTTTTAGAGTTTTAGTGTTTGTTTTTTTTGGCGTTTTAATGATTTTTATGGGGTTTTATGGGTTTTAATCGGTTTAGGGTATTAGGCGCTTTTATGGTTTTTTCTATTTTTATGTTTTTTGTGTTTTTAAGTTTATTTCTGTTTTAAATGTTTTCATAGGGGTTTTAGGGTTTTAATTTTTTTAGGGATTTTATGGATTTTTATTATTTTTTATTGTTTTAAGGGATTTAGGTATTTTAAGGGTTTTTTTGGGTTTTTAGAGTCTTTATGGTTTTTTCGGGTTTTTAGTGTTTTTTATATATTGTGGGATTTCATGGTATTTAGTGATTTTTACATTTTTAATGATTTTTTTTTAAATTTTTATCATTTTTAGGTTTTTGGGGATTTGAGTGGTTTTAGGGTATTTTATGGATTTTAGGGTTTTTAGGGTTTTTAAGGGTTTTAGGGTACTTTTGAGTTTTATCCTTATTTAGGATTTTAGGGTTTTTTTGTGTTTTATGTTCTAAGGGGTTTATGTGTTTTTAGGTTATTAATTTATTCATAGGGGTTTTTAGGTTTTTAAGGGTTTTTTGTGCTTTTTGGTACTTTTAGAAATATTTTTGGATTTTTTTTCTGGTTTTCAAATGTTTTTTGGTATTTTGATGGTTTTTAGGGGTTTTAGGGGTTTTTTGGTTTCTATCAATTTTTTGGATTTTTAGTGTTCTTTAGTTTTTTGGGGTTTTAATGGTGTTTTTAGTGTTCTATGGTTTTAAATGTTATTATAGTTTGTATCATTTTTAATGGTTTAAGGGTTATATAATGTTTTTAAGGGGTTTTTATGGTCTTCATTCTTTTTTAATACTTTTTTATTTTTTAGTGTTTTTTATTTTTTTTAGGGTTTTTATGGTTTTTATGTATTTTAGGGGTTGTAGTGTTTTTATGTTTATTATGGGTATATGTGTATTTAGGTTTTGAGGATCTCTTAATAATTTTTATGTATTTTTAATGTTTTTTGGGTTTTAGAGATTTCTAAGTGTTATTTTTTATTTCTAAGATCTTTTAATGATATTAGGGTTTTCTCTAATTTTTAGGTTTTGTAGGGGTTCTAAAAGATTTTATGTTTTTAATTTTTTCATTGGGTTTTTTTTCGGATTTTTGTGTTTTTAGGGTTTTTATGGATTTTTAGTATTCTTATAGTTTTTTAGGGTTTTAGGGATTTTGAGGGTATTTAGGCTTTCTTCGGTTTTTTGGGTATTTATGGGTTTTTCAGTTTTAAAAGGGATTATCGTTTTTATATTTTTTATATTCTTAGGGGTTTATTGGGGTTTTAGATTATTTTGGGGGTTTTCCACATTTTTTCATTTTAGGGTTTTTAGGTTCTTTTTGGTTTTATGGTTTTGAAGGGTTTTAGTATTTTTATGATCTTTTTGTTTTTTTAGGTTTTATGGATGTTTTGAATGTTATTATGTTTTTATAGTTCACTTAGGGTTTTAAGAGTTTTTGCAGTTTGCTATGTTTCTTGGTATTTTCAAAATAAATTAGTGTGGAATGGTTTTTATGTTTTTTTTGTATTTTGAGGGGTTTTATGGTTTATGAGACTTTTAGACGTTTTTAGGGTTTTTATCGGTTTTTATATTTTTTATGGAGTTTATGTGTTTTAAGGTTTTTAATGTTTTCTTAGGATTTTTCATAGTTTTTTGAGATTTTATGTTTTTATGGATTTGTAGAGATTTTTTAGGATTTGTATAGTTTTTAGGTTTTTTAAGTATTGGGAGGGTTTTAGGGCTTTTAAGGGATTTTATGTTTTTTTAGGATATTTAGGGGTTTAAGAGATTTTTTGATTTTTTGAGTTTCTAATGTCTCATAGAGTTTTTTAACAATTTTAAGGGTATAAAGGGTTTTAGGGTTCTTAGTTTTGTTATATTTTTTTATAGATTTTAGGGGTGTTAAGAAATTTAGGGGTTATATGGTTTTATGGGTTTTCGTGTTTTGAGGGTATATTAGGGTTTTTAGCGTTATTAGGGGTTTTTGGGGATTTAAGTTTTTTTATTATTTTAGGATTTTCTTTGTGTTTTTTAATGTTTTTAGGGATTTGTAGGTATTTATAGGAAATTTATGGGTTTTTATGGGTTTTAGGGAATTTTACTAGTTTAAGGGTCTTTAAGGTTTTAGAGGTTTTTGGGTTTTTAGAGTTTCTAAGATTTTTTGTGGGATTTAAGTGTTTCTATGTTTTTTAGGATTTGTTATGGTTTTTTTGGTTTATAGATATTTTTTATGTTTTTAAGTAATTTTTTATAATTTATATGGGTTTTCAGGTTTTTGGTGTATTTTTATGATTTTTAGGGGTATTGGGGTTTTTATGTATTTTTTTGGATTATAAGGTTTTTTGAGTTATTAGGTTTTTAATGTTTTCCAGGTTTTTAATATATTTATAGCTTAAAGTGTTTTTATAATTGTTATTGGTTCATAGAGTTTTGAATAGATTTTGGATGATTTTAGGTTTTTAGAGATTTTTATGGTTTTAAAGGGTTCTATGGGTTTTAAGATCTTTAAAGGTTTTTAACATTATTTAGATTTTTTGGGGTTTTAATTGCTTTTATTTTTTTAATGTTTTCATATGAGTTTTCAGGGGTTATAGGTTTATTTAGGGTTTTAGGGATTTTTCACTATTTTATGGGTTTTAGGGTGTTTAGGAATTTTTAGGGATTTTAGGTTCTTTAATTATTTTTAACGATTTTTACCATTTTTTAGTTTTTAGGGGTTTTAGTGTTTTTAGTTTTTTGTGGTTTTCATATAGGTTTTCTAGATTTTTACATTTATAGGAATTTTTAATATTTTATTGGATTTTTTATGGTTTTAGGGGTTGAATGGATTTTGAGGTTTTTTAGGATTATTTATGGTTATTTAGGTTTTTTTTGTTTTTTTTGTTTTTTTGGGTTTTTTGGGATTTTAGGAATCTTTGTGGCGTTTTTAAAAGTATTTATAGTTTTAATGGTTTTTAATTTTTTAGGGGATTAAATGGTTTTTAGATTTTTAATTACTTTATAGAGTTTTTTTAAATGTTTTTATGGGTTTAAGGGGTTTTTAGAGTATTTAGTGGTTTTTAGGGTTCTTATACGTTTTTAGGGGTTTTTATTGCCTATAAGTATTTTTATGGTTTTTCTAGGGATTTAGGGTTTTTAGGGACTTTAAGGGTATTGATATTTTTCTGAATTTTTATGGGTATTAAGTGGTTTTTTCATAAGACTTTCTTAGGGAATTTTAGGGTTTTTAATCTTTTAAGATTTAGTTATTTTAAGGGATTTTTTTGGCTTTAATGGTTTTTTATGGTTTTAGGGATTTCAATGGATTTAATGGTTTTTGGTATATTAGGGGTATTTTAAGGTTTTAAGAATTTTTTATATTTTTAGTAGATTTAATCATCTTTATGTTTTATATATTTCTTCTGGGTTTTCAAGGATTAAAGGTTTTTTATGTTTTTGAGTTTTTTAGTGTTTTTAAGGTTTTTCAATGTTTTATAAATTTTTTAAAGGTATAAATTGATTTTTGGTTATTTTAGATGGGTTTCGGGGTCTGATTGTTTTTTAATATTTTTAGAGGTTTTAGGGGGTTTTATGATTTTTTGGGTTCCTTTTGGTTTTAAGTTATTTTACTTCATTATTGTTATTTATGTTATTTAGGGGATTCAAGTGTTTTCAGGTTTTAAAGGCTTTATACATTTTTGGAGGGTTTTTAGGGTTTTAATAATATTTTAGGGATATTTGGTCTTTTTAGTATTTTTTTTGGGATTTTAGGATATTTAGTCATTTTGAGGGTTTGGGTACTTTTAGGGTCATTCACTGTCTTAGGGATTTCAAAATTTTTAGGTTATCTAGGGGTTTAAGTGTCTTTAGGATTTTATGTTTTATTATGGATTTTAAATTTTTTTAATGGTTTTTTAAATTTTTAATGAATTTTAAGGATATTTAGGGTTTTTATGGTGTTTTATGTTTTTTAAGGATTTTGATGGTTTTAGGGGTTTTTATGTTTTTTAGTGTTTTAGGTTTTTTTTTGGTTTTAGGGTTTTTTTGTTCTTAGGGTTATAATATTTTTTAGAAATTTTTATCAATTGTAGGGGTTTGAAGGTTTTCTAGATTCCTTCAATGTTTTTATTGTTTTTATATGTTTTTTGGATTTTTATAACTTTTAGGGGTTTTATAGTTTTAGGATATTTGAGGGTCTTTTAGGGTTTTTAGAGTCTTTTATATTTCTTAGGGGTTTCCTTTTTTAATTTTTTTATGGTTTTCATAGAGTTTTTCTAGATTTTTATCGAGTTTTATGTTTTTAGGGATTTTTAGGCAATTTTTAGAATTTTAATGGGTTTTTAGTGGTCTAAGGATTTTGAAGGTTTTTAGTGTTTTAATAGGTTCTAGGGTTTTTAATATATATAGAGTTTTAGGTTTTTTAAGTTGTTAATGTTTTTAGGTTTTTCATGATTTAAAATGGGTTTTTAGTGTTGTTGTGGGTTTTTATTGTTTTTATTTATTTTTAGGGATTTTTTAGAATTTTTAAGGCTATTAAGGTTTTTAGGTATTTTTATGGTTTGTAGGTATTTCAGGGGTTTTGGGTCGTTAGGGTTTATATTTAAGATTTTTTTTGGATTTTACAGGTTTTTATATTATTTTAACATTTTTAGGGGTTTGAAGGGTTTTAGAGTTCTCATTAGTTTTTAATGGTTTTATGGGATTATATTATATTTTATGGTTTTTTTTGGGTTTTTATTGTTTCTACTGATTTTATGATTTTTATGGTTTTATTAGGTTTTTAAGAGAATCTATGAGTTTTTAGGTGTTTTATGTTTTCTTAGGGGTTTTTATATTTTTTAGGTTTATTTGTTTTACGTAATTTTACTATTTTTTGGGATTTTTTTATTTTTCACGTGTCAATAGATTTGGAGGGTTCTTAGGTTTTTCTATGGTTTTAACGGGTTTTAGTGTTTTCATAATTTTTTAGGGGTATTATGTATTTTTAGGTATATATAGTTTCTAGGTTTTGTTAGGGGTTTCTAGGGTTTTTATGAATCTAATGATTTGCGGGATTTTTAATGATTTTGGTATATTTACGGTTTTTTGTGGCATTTTGGGGTTTTGAATTTTAGTTTTTTGGGTTCAAATAGTTTTTAGAGTTGTTAAATGTTTTTAGGGTTTTAAAGATATTTTATTATTTTAAGATGTTTGTAGGAATATTATGGGGTTTTATGGGTTTTTAGGTTTTTGTGGATATTTATGTTTTTTAGAGTTTTTGTTTTTAGGATTTTATCATTTTTAGGGATTTGGTGGAGGTAGTGTTTTTAGGGATTTTCTATTTTATTTGGTTTTTTCAATTATTTTATTATTTTGTGTTTTTTTTAGGTTTTTTAAGATTTTATTATTTTTAGGGATTTTAGGGATTTTTATGGGTTTTGGTGTTTTATGGTTTGTTAATATTTTACTATTTTTATGATTTTTATCATTTATTGGTTTTTAAGGGTTTTAAGTATTTTAGATTTTTAGGGTTCTCTTATGGTTTTTCATTATCTGAGGTTTTTTACATCTGTAAGGATTTGTATAAATTTTTCAATATTTTTTTGGGTTTTTAGTGTTTTTAGGGTTTTGTGGGTTTTATGGTTTATTATGTTTTTTATGGTTTTAAAAAAATTTATGTGTTTTAAATGTTTTTTGGTTTTAAAGTTTTTCTTATGGTGTTTCATGTTTTTCAGGGATTTTATAATTTTAGTAATTGTTTTGTATTTTGTAGAATGTTTTTCGGTTTTAGTTTTTTAAGAGACTTTGAGGGGTTATATGGGTTTCTAGGGTTTTTAGTATTTTTATGATTTTTTAGTATTTTCTATTTTATCGTGTATTTTAGGGTTTTAACAGGTGTTTAGATATTTATAACATTTTTATGGATTTAATGGTTTATTAGAGTTTTTAGTGCTTTCATTTTTCCCTATGTTTAATGTTTTTATTCATTTTAAGTGTTTTATATGTTTCTCAGATTTTCTAGGGTTTTAAATGTTTTTTGGGGTTTTATGTTTTTTTATGTTTTTTTGGTTTATTATGGTTTTTAAGGGGTTTATGGTTTTTTAAATTTTAAGGGTTTTTAGAGGTTTTTATGAATTTTATGGGTTTTTATATTTTTTAGGGATTTCGAGAGTTTTTATGAATCATTATGGTTTTTGAATTTTTTGGGGTTTTAGGGATTTTTCTTTGTTTTTTATTTTTAATGTATTTAGATTTTTTAATATTCTTAGTGGTAAAAAATCTTTTTATGTTCATTATTTATTTTTAGGGTTGTTTTGAGTTTTTGGGTTTTTTTAGGGTTTATGGTTTTTATCGGTTTTTCAGGTTTTTAACATATTTTTAGGGTTTTTCTTGTTTTTAGGTTTTTAATTTTTTCTTAGGGTTTTTAAAAGGTTTTAGGGTTTTTAATGTTTTAGAAATTTATATGGTTTTTTTTATAATTTTTATGTATTTGATTGTTTTTAGTTATTTTTAGGGTTTTTAGGGTTTTAAGTGATTTTTGGGTTTTTAGTGTTTATTTATGCTTTTTAGGTTTTTTAATAGTTTTTAGGTTTCTCTGTTTTTCTTTGGTTTTTTCACCGATTTTGTGGTTTTTTGTGTTTTTATGTGTTTTTAGGTCTTTTTATTGTTTTTTTTGTTTTCTATGGTTATTTGGGTTTTTGGGAGATTTTTTATTTTGGTATTTTTAGCAGTTTTAAGTGATTTTAGGATTTTAATGTTTTTAGGGGTTTTTACTCTTTTTAGGGGTTTTTAGATTTTTAGATATTTTTAGGTATTTTTTATGATTTTTTGATTTTTAGGATTTTTAGGGATTTTGATGGGTTTTAGTTTTTTTTTGAGTTTTATGGTTTTTGGGGTTTTTTTTAGGGTTTTAATATTTTTTATATTTCGTAACGTCTTTTAGTGTTTAAAGTGTTTTATAAAGTTTATAGTGGTTATAGGGGTTTTGTGGGGTTTCTGGGTTTTGTAATGTTTTGATAGGTTTTTATGGTTTTTTTGGTTTTTTGTGTTTTGAGGGTCTTTTATTATTTTTAGTGTTTTATGTCATTCGGGGTTTTTAGGGGTTTTAATTTTTTAAGGTTTTTATTATTTTCTTAGGGGTTTCAAAGGTTTTTAGAGTTTTTTACACTATTAAGCATTTTTTGAGAGTGTTTAGTTTTTTATAGTTTTTTTGGATTTTGTAGGTGTTTAATGGTTTTTAGGGTTTATAGTGTTTTTATAGGTTTTATAATTTTTAATGTTTTTAAGGTTTTAAATGATTTTTTGTTTTTACCTTTTTTTAAGGGTTTTTAGGGTTTCTTTGTTTTTTTATATTTCTTGGTATTTTATGGTCTTCTGGGTATTTTTATGTTTTAAGGTTTATAGTGATTTTTAGGGTTTTAGGGTTTTTCGTGTATTTATGGATTTTATGTTTTTTTGGGGTTTTCAGGTTTTTTTGAGTTCTTTAGGGTTTAAGGTTCTTTCTTGTTTTTATCTTGTTTTGTGGCTTAAATTGTTTTTAAGGTTTTTAGTGGTTTGTTGGTTTTTATGTTTTTATGTATTTTAAAATTATTTATGATTTTTAGCATTTCTTTGGATTATTAGAATTTTTAGTATTTTTTCTGTTTTTCGGGATTATAAGTGTTTTCATTATTTTATTTTTTTTCATTTGGGTTTTTGGGGTTTTAGGGTTTATTAAATTTTAGGGTTTTTGGTAATTTTTTTATTATTGTTATGGTTTTATGGGTTCTTATCGGTTTTAATGGTTTGATGGAAATTTTAGTTTTTTATGGTTTAACAATTATATCATTATTTTGATTTTTTAGGTTTTAAGTGTTTTAGATTGTAAAGGGTTTCTTAGGGATTTAAAAGTTTTTTATTATTTTTTATTTTTAGGTAATTCTTGGATATTTTGGGTTTTTAGTAATTTTAGGCCTTTTAATGATTTTTATAGTTTCATTCAGGTTTTTATGTATTTTGATGCATTTTATTTATTTAATAATTTTTTCTATTTTTTTAGGGTTTTGAGAGTATTTAGGTCTTTTTGGGATTTTTGGTGTTTTTAGGTTCTTAAGTTTTTCTTAGGTATTTTAAAGGCATTTTATTTATTTACATTCTAAGATATTGATTGATTTTTTAGTATATTTGTTGTTTTTATAGATTTTAAGGGTTTTTAGGGGTTTTACGTGGGTTTTTGGGTTTTATGGTTTTTCTTATTTTTAGGGTTTTTTGAGTTTTATAGATTTCTTATTATTATAAATTATATATAACATTTTTAGGGGTTTAAATAGGTTTTATAGTTTTATATTATTTTTGGGATTTTTTGGGTTCTATGGTTTTTATGTATTTTAGGGGTTTTATGGTTTTTAATGTGTTTTGGGTTTTTTTGAATTTTTTTTTGATTTTTAAGGGTTTTAAGTGTTTTTATGTTATTATGTTTTCATAAAGGTTTTCAGGGATTTTAAGGTATTACGTTTTTATATATTTTTATGGATTTTTTAGAATTATTATGGTTTTGAGGGCATTAAGGGATTTTTTGGGTTTTTAGAGGTCATTAAGTTTTTACGGTTTTTTGGGTTTTAATAGTTTTTATTGATATTTTAGTGTGGTTATTTTTTAATATTTTTTAATTTTATAATTTTTTAAAAGGTTTTTTAGTTATTTTTTGGTTTTTGGGATTTATGGGAATTTAGGTTCTCAAGGATTTCAGTGGTTTAAGAGGTTTTTAACTTTTTTTGTTTTTACAGTGTTTCTGGTTTTTTGGATGTTTTTAGGGTTTTGATTAGTTTTAATTGAGATTAGCTTTCTTTGTATTTCATAGAATTTTTGGGTGTTTTAGAGCTTTTTATGTTTTTAGGGGTCTTTTGGGATATTTTATCCCTTTTATTCTTTTTTGGGTTCTTAATGATTATGAGGGGTTTTAATGTTTTTATATTTTTTTGGTGTTTTTAAAGTTGTTTAAGGTTTTATGGGTTTTTAGAGTTTTTTTAACTTTTTAGAGGTTTAAATGGGTTTTAGTATTTTTAGTCTTTTTTAACAGTTTTAGTGTTTTATAATATTTTTATGATTTTTAGTGTTTTTCATTTCATTAGGGTTTTTACGGTTTTTTTACATTTAGTAGGTTTTAAAGTAAATTTAACTGTTTTTTGGTTTTATGTTTTTCTTAGGGTGTTTTAGTGTTTAGTGTTTTTTTCATTTTTACAATTTTTTATTTCATCATTTTTTGGATTCTTATTGTTTTTAGGGTTTTTAATGATTTTTGGGGTTTTTGGGGATTTTGGGGGGTTTTAGGGTTTTTTTATGGTTTTAGATTTTTTATTCATTCAATTTGTTCTTAGTGTTTTTATGTTTTTAAGGTTTGTTAGGGACCTTATTCTCTTTTTGGGTATTTTACAATTCTAGGAGTTTTTGGTATTTTTTTGATTATTATGATTTTATGGTTTTTTAGGGTTTTTATTTTTTTTATGGTTTTTTTACGTTTTTATGTATTTCAAGGTTTTTTAGATTTTTATAATGTTTTTAGGGGTTTAATGGGAGTTGTGATTTTTTTGTGGGTTTTTAGGATTTCTATGGCTTTTCATGGATTTTTAATATTTTTACTGGTTTTTTAAGTTTTCATGGGGTTTATGGTTTTAGATTTTTTTGGGGGTTTTAGAGTTTTTTATTTTTTACCGGTTGTTAGTATTGTTAGGTTTTTAGGGTTTATAAGGATTTTTCATCGTTTTTGGGGTTTTATTATGTTTCCATGATTTTATGGATATTTTAGGATTTTTAGGGATTTTTAGGTTTTTTTGGGATTTTTAGGGATATTTTGATTTTAAGGGTTTTAGGGTTTCTTTGGATATTTAGTGTTTTTTGGATTTTTAGTTATTTGAATTGATTTTAAGTTTTTGAGATTTTCTTGGGGATTTTAGGTTATTTTTTTATATTTTTAGTGATTTTTATGGATTTTTTGTATTTTTCAGGTTTTTAAGGGTTTTGGGTATTTTAAGTCAAAGAAGGATCGAGACCAGGTGAACCTGGCCCCACAAAATATATAAAAAAATAGCACCAAGAAGATGTTACATGGGGGATTACTAACACGGCTGTGCATCTCTCCCTTCATATCAGACTCCACAAATCGAAGGCAGCACGATGTGGCCACATGCGACCATATCGAACTCCTCGCCACAATCGCCTGTTTGGATATCGCATCTACAACCGAGTTTTCCGCCTGGTAGGCGTGTGTGACATGAAGGCTGAGCCATTGATATGATGGAAGGAATTCCATTCATTGCGGAAGGATCCTCCAAGGGACGTGCTCTGATTTAGCTTTGAGAACTTCCACTGCATGCATGGAGTCTGATTCAAGCCAGAGGGGATTCCGTCCAAACTGTCCAGCAAACTCAATCGCCTTAATCATGGCCCAAAGTTCATCTTCAAGAGAACACCCATTACCAATGAAGTGATGAAAGCAGCCTTTGATGAAGCCTCGGTGTGTATAGAAGACCCCTCTACACCCCGAGGGCCCCGGTGCACCCAGTGACGCACCATCGACGTTGACCTTGATCCAGGAAGAGATCGGGGGATCCATCGAATGTATTTGAGAATCTTCTGTTTCCTTGTCCTTCCATCCACACCAAGTTACCGAAATAGAATAAGATCACTCACATCATTTTCCATCGGGTCGTGTTAGATATGAGACGTTGCATGCATCTCCATGTGGATGCTGATGACCCCACCATAAAGGGAGAACCGCCCTTTGTTGAAAGAAATCTCATTCCGGGAAGCCCATGTGTAGAAGACTATGGCAGAAATGGCCACATGTAGAAAATTGGAAACCTGCATGCTGCTTGGCCAGTTGACAAGGCTGTCCAGCATCTCAATGAATGGCCTGTCAAGGCAGAGGGGAAATCTGAACAGCCACTGCAGGTACCCCCAGAGTGCTGCTGGAAACCAATACTGGAAGAAGGTGTGGTGGATGGATTCTTCAATTTCAAACCATATAAAGAATACTAAATCCGGGCTGTGTCCAGCCCTCTGATGCTGACCTTGGATCGGCAGCTGATACTTCCAGATTTTCAAGAGCAGGAGGTGACGAGCCAGCAGGATTAAGGGCCTCTTAAAGATTGAGTGCCAGTTCGGAGGGGCAAGGCCCTGTGGAAATTTAGACCAGTAGAAATCATTCACATTCAACAAGAAAACTAGATTGGGATTCCAAATGAGAAGGTCTATTTTAACAAATACATATTCCGTAATTTTCATGTATGTGTCAACAGGAATGAGGGGCTCAAACTATTCCATCTTCCAGATGAAACCAGCAATTGACATATCCCATGCATCGGCGGGGGGGGGGTCACTCTGTCCAACAAGGGCCTATCAACCCATGTGGTAGACCACACGTTCATATTCATCTTCTTGGATACAATCCACATTGAGTGTTCCATGATGGCAGTGTAGGATCCTCGTATCGATGTCCAGAACGAGGAGGAAAAATGTCCCACAAACCCATCACAATGTTTTTGTGCAAACCTTTCACTGAAAAAGTCAATCCCATCAACCATGCAATCAAGTAGGCTCCCGGTGAATTTAGCAAGCATGGAGTCATTGAATCTCTTGAGGTCTTTTATTCCCAGACCACCTTGTTCAGTTTGCTTAATGCATTCCCTCCAAGCCACAATGACCAATTTCCATTCATTGATGCTGCCTGTCCAAGCAAAGTTTATAATCTTCACCTATAGGGATTTTATGTGGTTAATTGGAATCCTATAAAAAGATAAGGCATAAGTGAACATGTATGTAATAACATAATTGATTAGACAAACTCTTCTGGCCTACGAGAGACATTTATCCTTCCATTTAGCAAGTATAGTAAAATTATGCTCACCGTGTTCATAAGATAGGTGCTCTTAACTATTCCCCAAAAGATCGGGACCCCCAGATATTCAAAGGGAAGTGATCCCCTCTTAACACCAAGAGAGAGGGAAATGCTAATTTTCATGGAGGGGGAAACCCTGTCCCCAAAGACGATAGTGGATTTGCTCCAGCTAATAGACTGTCCTGCCACATATTCTCAGTGTTGAAAGATCTTTCAGATTGAGGACAACGTTCTCTTGTCAGCCTGCCCAAATATGAGGATGTCATCAGAAAAAAATAGATGATATGGCACCTGAAGGTTTCTCATTTCCTTGATTGGGATGAAGAGACCATCCTGCATGAGGTCGATGAGGCACTTTCTCAGGTAATCTTCAGCGATTGCAAAAAGAATTCCAGACAAAGGATCTCCCTGCCTTACCCCACGTGAACATGGGAAAACCCCCATGGGGGAACTGTTGATAAGACCTGAGGCTCTAGAAATGTTCAGGATGGAAGCCACCAGCTTTATAAAGCTGTTTGAGAATCCATATTTTGAGAGAACATGGTAAATAATGCTTCATTTGATGGTGTCAAAGTCCTTGGAGATGTCCGGTTTAAGAGAAAAGTTAACATGCTTGGAGAGTTTCCTCATGATGTTGATGCCCTCTGAGGCTGTAAACAAACATCTTTGAATGATCCTCCTAGGAATAAATCTAAATTTATTAGAGGTGATGAGATCTCACATCAATCGCTCCATCCTCTTAACCGGAATCTTGCTGATAATTTTGGGAACAGTATTCCCCATGGGAACTGGCCAGAAATCTCCAATATCAAGTGCATTATCATTCTTTGTTATAATAGAGATGAAGTTGGAATTAGTTCCATGGGGAAAGGATCTTGAGAGAAAAAACTCCCTAACAGCCCTCGTGACCTTTGTGTGCAGAATATCCCAATAAAACATAAATAATTTGTTGCTGAAGCCATCCGGACCCGCTGCACTATCCATGTTGAGGGAGAACATAGAAGATTTTATTTCTTCCTCTTAGGGGGAATCTGTAAGGTCCCTATTTTTCTGTTCATTAACCCACGGTAGAATGAAATCCGTCATGGGGGGAGGGAGAACTCTCCATTATCGCCAGTGTAAAGCTCCCAGAAGTATTTCACCACAACATTGAAGATGTCCACTTCGAAAGTGAAGGTAGTTCCATGAATACGAACAACAGTCATACACTTCTTGGCCTTTTTCTCCTTTTGTAACTGGTGGATGAATTTGGAGTAGCAGTCCCCATCCTCTACCTCATCAGACCAGAAGCTGCCACTGAGAGGGGATAACCTGTTAAAGGGGCATAAAAGAGCAGGGGTAGCCCCTTTTGGGGTCCTTTTTGCTGCCTAATCCAAAGAAAAAAGCAGAAAAGTTTCATCAGATGCAGATAGAATTGGTTCAGCGGCCTTCTCCTCCAGAGGGACCATGATAGGGGTTGGATCCATGGGAACCTCCTCCATAACATGGGACTTAGGAGGGGTGGAGGAAGGCGTCAGCCTCCCATCATCACAGGCGACCTCTGGCCCAATTGGAGGGGGTCGAGGAGGAGGAACGTTGATAGGGATAACCCCAATGGGGTCAGATGCCGATGCCATGGTGACAGCGATGGTCTGAGGCTGGGAAGGCCCTTCTTGGCAGGGTGAAGAGGGGACATGTGTCACTTGGTCCAGCTTGGGAGGCACCTCAGGGGCAACAATGTCACTAATTGAGGCATGCCCGTGCATGTGAGAATGTGATGTGGGAGGATCCAAACCATTCCCAAAATTTGTGCCGCATAACCTTCTGCAGGTTGCGACATCATGCCCCTTCACAGTGTCGAATGAGCAATGGTTCATTTTGCAGCAGTTAGCAGCAAGGTGTTCAAGAAAATTGTAGTGGGAGAAAATCATAGGTCTTCTTTCACTCTGGATTTCTAGCGTAAAGTATTCATTTTTCATGTTGAGGACCACCTTTTCCACCAGTGTGGATTCCAGGTCAACCTCTATAAGGACCCACACATAGTGGCCATATCTTGGGATATCTGTTTCTTTGTCAATACGAATAGGGAAGCCAACGGATGATGCAATGCCTCAGAGAATCTGGGGATGCCAGTAGAGCCATCTCAATTTGAAAATCCGGATCCAGAACTGCACATAAGTATTGTTGAAATTCATTTGATCAAAGTCTCTATCCCCGTCCTAGATCCAGAGGAGGCCCAGTTTTAGGTTGAGAGAGCCAAAACTCCATTCTCTCCTTTGGAAGTCATCTAATGAGAAGACTATGTTATAAAATACCCTCCCCATCATGATCATCTTCTAGTTAGAGAAACCCCAAATAGCCACGATTCTCCTGGTGAGATCATAAAATTTCAAAGCTGCTCTCCCTTCGTAGTCAGCACCCGATCGATAATGGAGGAACGACATAAGTTAATTCTTTCATCAACTGCCTCTCGGTTTTCTAAGACGTGTGTGACCCGTCCTTTCCGGATTATGTAGCCGGGAGAGGGCACACCATAATCAGAGAAAGTAAGCGAAGCCACTGATTTCACCGCTTCCGTAAATGAAACATTCAAACCAGACATCTATGTATCTAATCTCTAATATGGTTTTATGGTATTTTGAGTTTTATGTTTTTTTTGAGTTTTTATGGTTTTAATGTTTTAGATTTTTTCTCTCTATTAGGGATTTAAAATGGTTTAGGTGTATTTAGTGGGTTTTTTGGGTTTTTATGGGTTTTTAGGGGTTTTCATGTTTTTTAGGGGTTTTATGATTTTTAGGAGTCTTTAGGGGTTTTAGGGTCTTTTTTGGGTTTCGATCATTTTTTAGGTTTTTTGGGTTTTAAAGTGTATTTTTAACGTTTTGTTATGGGTTTTAAGGGGTTTTTATCATTTTTATGGATTTATAGGAAGTTTTTAGATTTTATTGGCTTTATAGTTTTAGGGATTATGATGGTATTATGATTTTTTTAGTTGTTTGAGGGTTTTATAGTTATTTAGGTTTTTTGGGGTTTTAATAGTTTTTATTTTTTTAATGTTTTCTTAGGGGGTTTTGGGGGTTTTTAATTTTTAAGGGATTACTTGGCCCTTTTAAGGTTTTTAGTTTTTTAGGGTTTTTTTTAGTTTTTGAGGGTTTTGGTTATTCTTTATAGGTTTTAGGATTATAATGGTTATTTTCATGTTTTAGGGTTTTTTTAATTTTTAGGTGTTTTAAGGTGTTCTTTTGTTTTTTATGTTTCTATATTCTTAAAGGGTTTTATATTTTTTAGTGGCTATTAGGGTTTTATGTGTTTTTAGGGTTTTAATTTTTTTAGTATCTTTTATAGTTTTTATGATTTATAGGGTATTTATGGTTTTAGGTTTTTTAGTATTTTTATGTGTTTTATGGGTTTTAAGTGTTTTTTGTTTTAATGGATATCTTAGGGTTTTTTCATTATTTGGATTTTTTGTGGGTTTTTAGGGTTTTTATGGGTTTTAGGGTATTTTTTGGATTTTTAGGGGTTTTGAGGATTTTTAGGGTTTTTAGATTTTTTATTTTTTATTGGTTTTAGGTGTTTTTGTTTTTAAGGTTTTATTAGGGGTTTTTGGTGTTTAGGGGTTTTTCAGTTTTTAGAAATTTGTAGTGGGTTTTTAATATTTTTAATGGTTTTTAGGGTTTAGGGATTTCGTTGGGTTTTATGATTTTATGTTTTTAGGTTTTCAATGTTTTTGGGTTTTTTAGTTTTTAGGGTTTTTATGGTTTTTGGTAGCTTTAGGGATTTTATGGTTTTAGTATTTTTTTGGTATTTTGGTGGATTTATATTTTTATAGATTTTTATGTTTTTAGGGATTTTCAGTGCTTCATTTTGATTTTTAGGGTTTTTTAGGGATCTTGAGTGTTGCTAGGGTTTTAGGTTTTTAAGGGGTATTTTTGGTATTATGGGTATCTTCAAATTTTTTGGGTTGCTATTGTTTTCTTGAAGTTTTTCATATTTTTTTATTTAAATCGTTTTTAGAGTTTTTAGTTGGTTTTTAGGGTTTCTTGGGTTTTTTGGGTTTTTAAGGATTTAGGGGTTAATATGGTTTTAGTGGTATTAAGGTTTTATGGGGGTTTTAATTATCTTAGCGTTTTTTCGTTTTTTAGGGCTTTTAAATGTTTTCTGTTTTTACGTTTTTCTTTGGGTTTTTTTGGTTTTTTATATTTTTAAGTATTATTATAGATTTTTTAGGATTTTAAGGGCTTCTTAGGGGTTTTTAGGGTTTTGTTGTTTTTTATGTTTTTAGGTATTTTTAATAAATTTATGATTTTATGGTTTCTTATTTTTTAAGGATTTTGAGGGGTTTTTTATTTTTATGATTTTTAGGTTTTTAAGGGTTTTACTGTTTTTTGGGTATTAAGGGTTTTTAAGGTTTTTTAGAGATTTTAATTTTTTTTATGTGTTTATATGGTTTTTAGATTTTTTATTAATTATAGGGTTTTTGGGTTTTTTGTGTTTTTTATGGTTTTTAGGGGTTTTATGATTTTTAGGGGTAAATAGGGTCTTAAACATTTATAGGTTTTAGGGGTTTAAAGTGTTTTTAGGGTTT
Organism: Viscum album; assembly: GCA_963277665.1. Lineage (NCBI taxonomy): Eukaryota > Viridiplantae > Streptophyta > Magnoliopsida > Santalales > Viscaceae > Viscum > Viscum album. The sequence goes on along the minus strand of OY728163.1, from coordinate 1,964,504,064 downwards.
TTTAGTTTTTCTTATATTTCTTTAGTTTTATATTGTTTTTGAAATTATTTTGTATTTTTGGTGATTTTTATGGATTATAGGGGTTTTTGAGATTTTGATGGTTTTATGATTTTCTATTTTTTAGGGTTTTATGGTTTTTTAGGTTTTTCAGGTTTTTTTTAGTTTTTTAGGTTTAATTGTTTTTTTGAGTTTTTTTACATTTTTATGAGTTTAAGAGGTTTTTAGTTTTTTAATGGTTTTAGGGTTTTTATGGGTTTTATTTTTTATAGATATTTTGAGGGGTTTTTGGTTTTTTGTGTTTTTAGTTTCATTAGGGGTTTTAAATGTTTTTAGGTTTTTATGGATTTCATAGTATTTTTCTAGGGTTTTAGGTTTTTTACTTTGTTTGGGATTTTTAGGGTTTTTATACAATATTTTTAGGGTTTTAAGGGATTTTGTGGGTTTTTAGCATTTTTAGGGGTTTTGGGTATTTATGGATTTTAGATTTTTGGTTTTTTAGGATTTTAAGGGTTTTTAGGGTTTTTAGGGTTTTTCAAAAAAAATTAGTGGTTTAAAGGGTTTTGAGAGTTTTATTTGTGTGTTTTTATGGTTTTATAGGTTTTAGGGTTTTTATGGGTTTTATGTTTTTATTGATTTTTAGGGTTTTAGCATTTTTTTAGGTTTTTAGGGATTTTCTAGTGTTTTAGGGGTTAATGTTTTGTTTGGTTTTCTTGTGAATTTTATGATTTTATAAATTGTTATGGTTTTTATAGAATTTTATTTTTTATAGTTTTTAGGTATCTTGAGGGTTTTATGGTTTTTTGATTTTTCAGATTTTTATTTTTTTTCTATGTTTTTTTGGTTTTTAATGTTTTTTGAGTTTTTAATGTTTTTGGATTTTAAAGTGGTTTTATAGTATTTATCATATTTTATCTGGTTTTTTTGGGTTTTTTATGATTTTAGGGGGTTCTTAAGGATTTTAGTGTTTTAGGGTCTTTTGAGGTTTTAGAAATTTTTAATGTTTTTATGGGTTTTAAGTGTTTTAGGTTTTTATGGTTTTCATAGGATTTTGTAGGGTTTTGTTTTTTTTATTATTTTTAGGGATTTTAATTGTTTATTTAGGATTTTAAGGGTTTTTAGCATTTTTATAGATTTTGAGTTTTTTTGGATATTTTGGTTTATTTAGTGGTTTTAGTATTTTTAGTTTTTTAGGGGTTTTAAGTGTTTTTAGTTTTTTATGTTTTTATTAGGGGTTTTCAAGGTTTTTATAACTTTTATATTTTTTTAGGATTTTTAGGATTTTTATGGTTTTTTGGGTTTTTAGGGATTTGGGATGTTTTTATAGTTTTTTACACATTCTAGGTTTTCATAAATTTTGGGTTTTATGGTTTTTTAAGGTTTTATGGTTTTATATATTTTTTAAAAACATTTATTAGTTTAAAGGGTTTTTAGAGTTTTTAATGTTTATTTATTATTTTTATGTTTTTAGGGGTTTTCTCAAGGAAAATAGAATGTAATATATAAAAGAAGGAATTGATGTACAAAAAAAATCACCCAAAGTGTGATGAAATTATACCAAACGACCACATGGACAAAAAATGGAAAACGGTCATGAGAAACCCCATGAAGACTAATAAAACATGATTTAGAAAACATGATTAAAAAACCACACAAATCTGATCCAAGCCATAATCTAAAAAATGGGCCTAAGGAATGTCATGAATCCCAAACAAAAAATTTCCTAGATAGTGTCTCGAAAAACCTAATGAAAAACAACCAAACATCACATGCATCCCTGTAGTCCCAACATACCAACCACATCCCATCCATCGACACAAACCTCCCTCCATCCCTTTCATTACTCCACCAACCCCAACAAAAATCCATCATCCATGTCCCAAAATCCCTAATTCCCCAAAATAGCTTCTCTTTGTTATCGATAACAAAGGAAAATCCCCACATAGTCACATACCTTGAATCTTCTACCACAAATAAATGCCCGCACCATGTTATGGAAACAAAAAAATGCATTTACAACTAAAAAACTTTCAATCCACACACCCCGAGACCAAAAATCCTCCAAAGAACCCACTAAAAATATATCATACAAAAATAGAAATGACATACAATCTAAATGAAGAACTAGTCCTCAAGAAACCTATGAATCCCAACGTCTCATCGCGATGATTGTAATGCAACTTCATAATCCATGAACACCAAAGACACAACTACATCTAAGTGAAATGAGCTGATTATCATAGGATGGAAAACCATCATCTAGAATACAGAAATTAAACACCATACAATGGTAAGAATAAAATGAGAATCCCACCTAGAAAATGTATTTTGAGGTCTCCATTGTCCTCACATAATAGAATGGTTAAGAAACCACTATCGATGGTGAGGGAAACTGATAAAAAACTATGAAAAAACTACAAGCATACCTCTACCAAATACCTAGATGGCACTATCAATCAAAAAAACATTTTTTATAGAAAGTTGATGAAATAGCAGTGACAAAGGTCGATGGGAAAATGAAACTATGTTCACCAAGAAAGCATCAGAAAAAGGTTTCGGCCCATACACACAATGTCGAACAGATGATAAAGAACAAAACACCTCCAGCCAATAAAATCTAGAACAACAACCCAAGGTCCTGAAAGGTAGAGACCGAATCTATGGCATCGATCCAAGCATCAAAAAAATGAATCAAAATCATACAAACCTTCTAGTAACAGGGATCACATGAAACATAATGTGAATCTATCACAAGAAAGGTTTCTAAACCCTGTCACAAATCAACAACCATGAGAAGACATCAAAACTAGGGTTGTTATTGTTTTCTTGGAGATTTTAGGGTGTTTTACATTTTTTAGGTATTTTTATGATTTTTATAGTTTTTTTGTTTTAGGTATTCTGAGGAGTTTTAGAATTTTTTATCTTTTTAGTGGTTTTAGGAATTTTTAGGGTTTTTAGGTTTTCTTAGGGTTATTTTGTGATTTTATGATTTTTAAATTTCTTGTATTTTTTATGTTTTTTATGGTTTTTAGTGATGTTGAGGTGTTTTTGGGGTTTAGGGGTTTTATGTTTGTTTGTTTTTTTTTTGGTTTTTTTATTTTATAAGGGTTAGAAGATTTTTTATAGTTTTAAACATTATGAGGGGTTTAAAGGAAGATTAATGTTTTTAAAGGGTTTTAGAGTTTTTATGGTTTTAAAACGTTTTTAATGGTTTATGGTTTTTAGTGGTATTTGGTTTTTATCCTATTTAGGGGTGTTAGTGTTTTTTAATATTTTAGGTTATTTATGTGTTTTTATGTTTTGATGTTTTTTCTAATGTTTTTTAGTTTTTAGGGTTTTTTATGTTTTAAAATTTTTAGTTATTTTTTAGGTTCTTTATTGTTTTTCGAGTTTTTAGTGATTTTGAGGGTTTTTACGGGTTTTGGGGTTTATGGTTTTTTGGGTTTTTATAGTTTATTTGAGTTTTTCTTGGGAGGGGGGATTAAAATTTATATTGTTTTTCAATTTTTTTAGGTGTTCAGAGGGTTTTTTATTGTATATAGTAATTTTTTGGATTTTGAGGGGATTTAAGGTTTTAGGGGATTTAGAATTATTTCAGTGTTTTGGATATTTAGGGATTGTATAATTATTTAGGTTTTTAGGCTCCTTAAGTATTTATTTTGGGTTTTTTTGTTTTCTTAGGGTTTTTTAGGTTTTTAGAGTTTTTTACATTTTGGGTGTTTTTTTTCATTTTTTTATGATTTTTAGGGTTTTTAGGGTTTTATGGATTTTTAGGGGTTTATGTTTTTTAATGTTTTATGGATTTTTTGGTTTTTTAATGTTTCCAGGTTTTTAATGATTTTTTAGAGAACTTATCTAGGTTTTATTTCTATTATTTTGGTTTTTTGGGGTTTTTAATATTTTTATGATTTTATAAGGTTTTTAGGGGTTTTAATGATTTTTTAGGGTTTTTTGAGTTTTAATAATTTTATATATTTTTGAGTGTTTTATATTTTCAATGTTTTAATGATTTCATAGGGTTTTTAGGGTTCTTAGCTTTTTTACATATTTTCAAATTTTGCTGTATTTTAAAATATTTTCATGATTTTTAGGATTTCTATGGATTTTTACGGATTTTATTTTTATTAGGGTTTTTGAGTTATTTGGATTTTTTTTGGGTTTATATTGTTTTATTTTTTTTAGAGTTATTAAGGTTTTTTAGTGTTTTATATGGTTTTAGAGGGTTTTTATTGTTTTTATGATTGTTTGAATTTTTGGATTTTTAGTAGTTTTATGTTTTTTATGGTGTTTTATATTTGGGGGGGGTAGGATTTTATGGCATTTTATGGTTTTTAGCGTTTTTATGTTTTTAGTTTGTTTATGTGTTTTTTGATTTTTTATGTTTTTCTTAGGGTTTTTCCTGGATGTTTTTTGGTTTTCATATTTTAATGGATTTTTATATATTTTTATGTGTTTTCATGGGTTTAATGATTTCGACGGTTTTAGGGTTTTAGGGGTTTTATTGTTTTTTTGGTCTTTAGGGTTATTTAAGTTTTTTATGGGTTAAAAGATTTATGGGGTTTTAATTAGTTAGGGGTTTAAATTTTATTTAAGGTATTTTGTAGTTTTTATTTTTTATGGGTTATTTCAGTTTGTGGCTTTTAGGGTTTTTTATGTTTTTTTAAATTTTTAGCGTTTTAATCGTTTTTAGGTTTTTAGTTGTTATAAATGTTTTTAGGTTTTTAAGGTTTTCTTAATTTATTTCAGTGTTTTTTTTGTGTTTTTTTGTTTAATATATTTTTATGGATTGTTTATAATTTTAAAGGTTTTTTTATTTTAGGGATTCTTTGGATATTTAGGTTTTTTTATTGTTTAAATGGGATTTTAGGTTTTTTATATTTTAGGGGTTTTTTGTCTTTTTGAGTGTTATTAATAATTTTTATGTCTTTTAACATTTTTAGGGGATTAATGGTTTTTGTATTTTTTGTACTTATTTTTAGTGTTTTTGGGTTTTAGGGGTTTTATGGATCATAGGGGTTTTACGATTTTTACTTTTTTAGCGTTTTTTAATTTTTAGAGGTTTTAAATATTTTTAGGTTTTTATGATTTTATTACGAGATTTCTTGGATTTATGGTTTTTTATGATTCTAAGGAAATTTATTAATTTTTGTAAAAAAAAATTATTTATAGGTTTTTTAGGGATTTTGAGTGATTTTCATGTTTTTAGGGTTCTTATGATTTTTTGGGTTTTTAGGGGTTTTATAGTTTTCAGTGTTTTGATGTTTTTTTATCACTTTATGGTTTTAAAGGGGTTTTAGAGGTTTTTTGGTTTTTGGGGTTTTTAGTATTTTATGGATTTTTGGTGGTTTTAATGGTTCTTAGGAGAATTTATTGGTTTTAGGTTTTTAGGGGTTTTAATGTTTTTAGCTAGTTTTATGTTTTAGGGGTTCTAAGTGTTTTTTTTTTGTTTTTATAGTTTTAATAGAGTTTTTTGTGTTTTTTGTGTTTTTTACATTTTTACATATTTTTAGGTTTTTTAGGATTTTTATGGTTTTTATGGTCTTTAGGGATCTTGATTGTTTTTAGGGATTTTAATGTGTTTTTTGGGTTATTTTGGGTTTTTTATTTTTTAGTTTCTGTGGATTTTTTGTTTTTTTAGAGTTGTGTAATGTTTATAAGGGTTGATAGGGTTTTTAGTGGTTTTTATGGGTATTTAAGATTTTTTTAGTCATTTATGGTTTTGAGGGGTTTATGGTTTTAAGGGTTATTATTGGATTCTATAAATTTTTTAGGTTTTTGGTTGTAGGTTTTTAGGGGTTTTAAGTATATTTTAATTTTTATGGTTTTCTTTGGGTTTCTTGTGTTTTATTATTGCTTGCATTTTTAGGGATTTTATGTATTTTAAAGGATTTTTATGGGTTTTAGGGGTTTTAGGTATTTTGAGGGTTTTATTATTTTTTTTGAATTTTATGTTTTCGTACTTTTTGGGTTTTTTGGGTTTGTATGATTTTTTGGGGTTTTTTATTTTAGTGTTTTTAACATTTATAGGCCTTTATTTTTTTAATTTTTTTAGGGTTTTTAAAGGTTTTTATGGGGTTTTCTGGGTTTTATGTTTTTTATGAATTTTTAATGGGGGTTTGGTTATTTGGCGTTTTAATGTTTTTATGTGTTTTAAGGGTTTCTTGGCTCTAATTTTTTTTAGGTTTTTTAAATTTTTTTGGTTTTTTTATGTTTTTAGGAATTTAAGGTATTTATATGATTTTTTTGGTTTTAATGGTTTTTAGAGATTTCGAGTTTCATTAGGGGTTTTAGGGGGTTTTGGTGTGTTTATCGGTTTTTTGGTTTTTAGGGGGGGTGGGGGGCGGTTCGTTTTTGGGGGGGTTTAGTTTTTAATGTTTTTTAAGAATAATGGGGTTTTAGTGTTTTTTGGTTTTTAGGCGTTTTAAGATTTTTTATGGTTTTTAGGGTTTTATGGTTTTTTGATTTTTTTTCAGCTTTTAGGGGTTCAAATTGTTTTTATATTTTAAATATTTTCTTATGATTTTCATGATTAAAATTGTCTTACATTTTATTGTTTTTTAGTAATTTTTAGGATTTTTAGTGTTTTTATTTGTTTTAGGGATTTGCAGGGTTTTATAGTTTAGGATTTGTTTGTTATCATTATAGATTTTTACGGTTTTTATGAGTTATATGAGAATTTAATGTATTTTTAAAAAATATTATATATTTATGTGTTTAATGGGTTTTTATAAATTTTATTCTGTTTTTAGGGTTTAGGGTTTTATAGGTTTTTAGGGTTTTTAGGGTTTTTATTTTTTTGGGTTTATATGGGTTCTTAGGGTTTTTTAGTTTTTAGTGCTATTGTTTTTTTTGGGGTTTTATGTTTTTTATGTTATTAATGTTTTATTTGGGGGTTTTGGGGTTTTTAAATATTTAGGGGGTCTGGGTTGTTTAGAATTTTTATTTTTTTCTTGCTTCATTATGATTTGAGGGTTTTAAGGGCCTTTTGATTTTTATGGGTTTTTAGGGGATATTGGTTTTTATAGATTTTATGCCTTTTTAAATGTTTTTTAATATTTTTATGGGTTTAATGTGTATTAGTGTGTTTATTAGTTTTAGGGGTTTTATGGGTATTTTTGATTTTTTAGGGTTTATGGGTTTTTTTGGTTGTTAAGGTTTTGGGGTTTTGGGGTTTTTAATAGTTTTTAGTATTTTATGTGTTTTAGTACTTTTTTATGTTTTAAATGTTTTCTTAAGGGGTTTCAAGTGTTTTAGGGTTTATTATATTTTTAGGTATATTAATTATTTTTTAAAAAATTTATAGAGTTTAATTATTTTTATGGATATAGAGTGTTTTTAGGGGTTTTAATGTTGTTATGGTTTTTGGTGGTTTATGTTTTTTTATGTTTTTATGGTTTTTATTGTTTTTTGTGTTTTAACCATTTTTATGTGTTTATTGAAATATAATGTTTTTTAGTTCTTTTTATGTTTTTTTGGGTTTTTGTGAGTATTAATTTTTTAGAGGTTTTTATGGTTTTAGGGTTTTAGGGTTTTCAGGTTTTTGGGGGGTTAAAAATATTTTTTGGGTTCTGTTTTTTCTTAGAGTTTTCAAAAGATTTAGGGTTTTTATGTTTTTAGTGATATTTAGGTATTTTCGGTTTTTAAGTATTTTCTGAATTTTTTAGAATTTTTAGGGTTTCTTGAGTTTTTAGGGTTCTTATGGTTTTTAATGTTTTTAGTGTTTTTAGGGTTTTTATGAGTTTTTAGGTGTTTTTATGTTTTTTTAGAGTTTTTGAAAAAAAAATGGCCATTTAATTTTTTTTGATGTTTTTATATGGTTATTTTGGTTTTATAGGGTTTTATATTTTTTTATGGTTTTAAGTGATTTGGTATTTTAGGGTTTCTAGGCATTTATGGGTTTTTAAGGCTTTTATCATTTTAGTTTTTTTACAGGTTTTAAGTGTTTTGGGGTTTTCAGATTTTCTTATGGGTTTTCTGGGTTTTTAGAGGGTTCTATGTTTTGGGTATTTTTAGATGATTTTATATTTTTTTCTATTTTTTTATGTATTATGAGGGTTTATATGGTATTAGGTATTTATTGATTTTTTTGGGTTTTTCGGGGTTTTTTAGATTTTAGGATTTTCAATGTTTTTTTCTTGGTTTTTCATTTTTTAGGATTTTTTCGGGTTTTAAGTGTTTTTTATATTTTTAATGTTTTCTTAAGGTTTTTAGGGTTTTTAGGGTTTTTATGTTTTTAGGGATTTTAGGGATTATTTAGGATTTTTAGGGATTCTTTAAGATTTTCTGGGTTTTCAGGTATTAATGGATGTTGGTGGATTTTAGGATTTTTTAGTGGTTTTACAGTTTTTCTGGGTTTTTATGGGTTTTGTTGAGTTTTTATGAATTTTGAGTGTTGTAGAGTTTTCAATGTTTTTTTTGGTTTAAGGGGATTTTATATGTTGTAGTGGGGTTTTGGGTTTTTACGGTGTTTTATATTTTTATTATTTTAGTGTTTTTTATAGTTTTTTGGGGATTATGTGTTTTAAGGGTTTTTAGCATTTTTATTATTTTTAGGAATTTTAAATTTTATTAGGTTTTTACGGTTTTCTTAAGATTTTTAGTTATTTGGGTTTTCTTGTTTTTAGTGTATAAAGGACTTTTTGGGGATTTTTATATTTTTTCATGATTTTGAAGGTTTTTAAAGATTTTAATGTTTTTAGTGTTTTTAATGTTTTTACAGGTTTAATGGGGTTTTAGATTCGGTAGTCGGTTTTTAGGGTTTTCATTAGTTATTAGGATTTTTATTTTTAATGGTTTTTTTTGGTTTTGGTGGTTTTCAACATTTTTATGTTTTTAGTGGTTTTTAATTGTTTTTTGGGTTTATGTTTTTCTTAGCAGTTTTCTTGTTTTTTTGCATTTTTTATATTTTTACAAATTTTTATAGATTTTTACGATTTTTATGGGTTTTAGTTATTTTATTAGTTTTAGTAGTTTTTATTAATCTTATGGTATTTTAGGTTTTTTATTTTTTAGGGATATAATTATTTTTAGAGTTATTAATGTTTTTAAGGGTTTTATGGGTTTTATATTTTTTTTTAAAAAAATGGGTTTTTTTGGGTTTTAGGGTTTCTTAGGTTTTTTTGGTGTTTTAGGGGGTTTTAGTGTCTTTAGAGTCATTTAGAGCTTCAATATTTTTTTGGATTTTTAGGGGTTTTATGTGTTATTAGGTTTTAATGTTTTTTCTTTGGGGGTTTTATGATTTTTTTTTTTTTTTACATTTTAAGGGGTTATAAGGGCATTTTATGATTTTTTTTTATTTTATAGGGTTTTTATTTTTTTATGGTTTTTATGTTTTTTATGGTTTTTATGGATTTTTAGGTTTTTATTAGACTTTTGTATTTTTATGTTTTTAATTTTATCATTGGGAATTTAATGGTTTTTAGTGGTTTTTTGTATTTAGGGATATATAACGATTTTAAATATTTAAATGTTTTTTAGGATTTTTGTGGATATTGCAGGTTTTTTGGTTTTTTGGTTTTTTAGGTTTTTGGGTTTTTATGATTTTTTAGTTTTTTAGGTGTTTAATGGTATTTATATTTTTTAGTGTTTTTAAGGGTTATAACGGTTTTTATAGTTTTTAGTGGGGTTTAGGGTTTATATTGGTTTATAGAGTTTTTAAGGTATTATGTGTTTTTAATTTTTTAGGGTTTTAACCATTTTTTAGGTTTTTATGTGTTTTAAGTGTTTTTAGGTTTTTATGCTTTTCTAAGGGTTTTTTGGGTTTTCTAATTTTTAGGTATTTTTAGTTATTTTTTACAATTTTTATAGTTTTAGGGGTTTTAGTTATTTTAAGTGTTTCAAGGTATTTAGGGTCTTTATTTTTTTTTGGGTTTTAGTGTTATTTTATTTTTTTAGTTTTTAATGGTTTTTATTGTTTTTTATATTTTTATAGGTTTAAAGTGTTTTAATATTTTTATTGGTTTTTGGGTTTTGATGAGTATTTTATGGTTTTTAAGGGCCTTAGGGGTTTTTATGGATGTTAGGGATTTTTAGTTTTTTTAGTGATTTTTTTTATTTTTAATAGTTATTAATAGTTTTTAGTGGTTTTTAGGGTTTTTGGGTTTTTATGATTTCTGTGGTTTTTTGGTTTTTAAGGTTTTTAAGTGTTTATAGAGATTTACTATTTTTAATGGTTTTAAGGGTTTAAGGGTTTTTATGTTTTTTTTTTGGTTTTTAGGATTTTTTTGGTTTTTTGTGTTTTTAGGGGTTTTATGTTTTTTATGGTTTTTAGTAATTTTTATGTTTTTAGTGTTTTTATGTGAATATAGGTTTTTATTTTTTTTCTTTTTATATACAAGTTTTTTAGAATTTCTTATATTTTTAGGTAATTTTTTTGTCTTTTTAGTATTTTTTTTTGTTTTTTTTTGTTATTAGGGATTCTGAGGGGTTTTTATATTTTTCGGGTTTTATTTTTTTTTTGTTTTTAGTACTTCTTTTATTTTTTAGTTAGTTTAAGTTTTTTTATATTTTTTTAACAATTCAAGGGGTTTAAAGGGTATTTAGAGTATATATTGGTTTTATGGGATTTTTGGATGGTTTGGATTTTTAAAATTTTAAGTGTTTTTTATGGTTTACGGGGTATTAGTGTTTTTAGCATTTTTTTATTTTTATGGTTTTTATTGTTTTTAGGTTTTTATGGATTTAATAATTTTTTTCGATGTCTTTAGGGTTTTTTACATTTTGATTTATTTTTAGGGATTTTTTATGATTTTCAATATTTTCCCATGTTTTTAGGAATTTTGAGTTTCATTAGGGATTTTATGGTATTGGAGGTTTAGGGTTTTCATTGAGATTTTAAGGTTTTTAGGGTTTTTAGATTTGTTAATAAAAATTAGGAGATAATGGGTTTTTAGAGTTTATTGTGGTTTACGGTTTTTATTGGTTTGGGATTTTTAGGGTTTTATGGGTTTTATGTATTTAGAGGTTTTAATTTTTTTAGTGTTTTAATTTTTTTTGGTGTTTTAATATTTTTTATGTTTTTATTGACTTCGTAGGTTTTTTATGGTTTTAATAGTTTTTATATTTTTTTGGGATTTTTTGAATTTTTTTTTGTTTTTATGGTTTATTAAGGTTTTTTTTTGGATATTGCTGGTTTTTAGGGTTTTTATTGTTTTTGGCTTTTTGACGGGTATTTTCAGAATTTTTGAGGTTTTAAGGGTTTTTTTATTTTTTTTTAAATTGTGTTTGGTGTTTAAATGGTTTTCAAATTATTTAGTGGGGTTTTTATGGGTTTTGGGTTATTTAAAGATTTTATGGGTTTTTATGTTTTTATGGGTTTAGTGTCTTCTTGGGGTTATCAGTATTTTTAGGTGTTTAAGGATTTTAATTGTTTTTAGGTTTTAATGTTTTCTTATGGGTTTTCAGAGTTGTAAATTTTTATTTGGTATTTTTATGTATTTTTTTTTTGTATTTTTGTAGTTTTTTCGGGGTTTGGGGATTTTTAGAGTTTAATGGTTATTTTTGGGTTTAGGGTTTTTTAAAGAAATATTTATTGTTCTTTTGTTTCTATAATGTTTTTTAACATTTTTAGGGGTTCAAATGATTTTTATAGTTTTTATTGGGTTTTAGGGGGCTTATGGGGTTTTTAGGGATTGTAAAGGTCTTAGGTGTTTTTACAGTTTTTAAGATTCTTGCGGTTATTAAGTTTTTTTAGGGTTTTAAATTTTTTATTATCCTTATAAGTTTAAACTATTTAATGTTTTTATGGTTTTCTTATGGTTTTTATTGTTTTTTATGTTTTAGGGTTTTTTAGAGAAACGTTTGGGATTTTAATGTTTTTAGGGTTTTTAGGGATTTGGATAGTTTTTAGTGTTTTATAGTTTTTAAGGATTTTATTAATTTTATTAATTTTGGTGATTTTAGTTGATTTTATTTTTTTTTAAGTGTTTTATCTTTTTTATATATTTTAATGATTTTTAGGGATTAAATAGATTTTAGAGTTTTTAGTTGTTTTTAGAATTTTTTAGGGTTTTAGGTTTTTAAAATTTTTTAGGGGTTTTATACTATTTAATTTTTTAGTTATCTTTACAATTTTTATCATTTTTAGTGTTTTAAAAGTTTTAATTATTTTATGTTTCTTTAGGTTTTTATGGATTTATTTGGTCCTTTTATGGTTTTTTATGTTTTTTACATTTTTTAATGATTTTTATGTCTTTATAGATTTTTATGGTTTTTAGGAATTTTAAGACATTTTAGGGTTTTTAGGGTTTTTATTGTTTTTATGGTTTTTTTCTTTTAGGGTTTTTTTATTTTTTATGGGTTTCAATGTTTTGTAGATATTGTTTAACATTTTTATTGGTTTAAGGGGTTGTTATAGTTTTTAGTTGATATTAGGGGTTTTTTTGTGTTTTCGAGTTTCGTAATGCAGTTAACGATTTTTATGGTTTTTAGGGTATTTATGGTTTTTTATGCGATTTAATGTTTTTTTGGTTTTTTAATGTTTTATTATGGTTTTTATGGGTTTTGATGATTTTAGGAAATTTTAGAGAATTTTAAGGATTTTTATTGTGTTTTAGGTTTTTTGTTTTTTAGAGATATTGAGTATTTTTATGTGTTTAAGGTTTTAGGGTTTTTCAAATTTTTTGGTTTTTAGAGTTTTTTTTTGTTTTTATGTGGATTTAAGGGTTTTATAGTTTTCTATTTTTTTAATGGTATAAACTCTTTTTATAGTTTTTATTGGTTTTAAGGTTTTTATGGGATTTTACGGTTTTTTGAGGTTTTAATGGTTTTCTAGTTTTAGGGTTGTTTTGGTTTTATCATTTTTTGGTTTTTTAGATTTTAAGTATTGATATTTTTCTAAGAGTTTATTATGGATTTTTTTGGATTTTTTGAATTTTTATATTTTTATGGATTTTTCTAGATTTTCTTATTTTTAGGGTTTTTAGTAATTTTGAGGGCTTTAGGGGATTTTAGGTTTTTATTGTCTTTATGTTTTTTTTAGGGTTTTCTAAAAAATTTAATGGTTTTTTGGGTGTTTATGAGTTTTATGGTTTTTATGGTTTTTAGGGCATTTTATGATTTTTAAGGTATTTAGGGGTTTTTAGGTTTTTAGTGTTTCAAGTCATTTAGAGGTTTTAATTGATTTTATGTTTTTACGTTTTTCATTTTGGTTTCAAGGGTTTTTAGGGGATTTTACAATTTTTAGGTTTTTTAGATCTCTTTTTTGAATTTTAATGGTTTTAGGGGTTTACAGATTTTGAGGGTTTTATGGTTCCTATTTTTTTTGAGTTTCAAGTGTTTTTTTATTATTTTGGGGATTTTAAGGTTTCTAAATGTTTTTAATCACTTAAGGGTTTAAATGGTTTGTAGAGTTTTTATTGGGTTTTTTGGGTTTTTTCATTTTTAGGGGTTTCAAGGGTTTTAGGGGTCTTAAAATTTTAGGGGTATTTCTATTTTTAGTGTCTTTTAGGGTCTCCAAAATTTGTAGAGGTCTTAATTATTTTTTTATTTTTAAGATTTTCTCAGGGTTTTTTCAGGATTTTAAGTTTTTTTATGTTCATAGGTATTTTTTTTGGATTTTTCATGATATTTATGGTTTTTAGGGTTTTAGTGATTGTAAAATTTTTAGGATTTTAGGGTTTTAGTATTTTTTACAGATTATTTCATGTTTTTTGTTTAGATGATTTAATTTTTTTTAGTATTATATGTTTTATAAGGGTTTTAAAGGATTTTTTGGTTTATTTACATTTTTATGGATTTTAAGAGATTTGTTAGTATTTTACGGCTTTGAGGGTTTTTTGAGATTTTGAGGGATTTTATGGTTTTTAGGGTTTTAAAGTTTTTAAGGGTTTTTTTTGGATTTTTGAGTTTTTATGGTTTTCATATATTCTTAACGTATTTAGGGTTTTAAAGGTATTTTATATTTTTAGTGGGTTTTTACATTTTTAGGGTTTTGTGGTTTTTTTTAGGTTTTATGGTTTAATGTAGTTTTTAGTGTTTTTTATTATCATTTCTTATCTTTTTAGGGGATTAAAATGTTTTTTGGTTTTTAAGATTTTTATTGGGGTTTTAGGGGTTTTAGTGGATTTACATTTTTATGTATTTTTTTTGGCATTTTAATGATTTTTATTATTTCATGGGTTTTTAGGTATTTTGAGGTGTTTTTAGGTTTTTAGGGGTTTTAGGGTATTTATAATTTTTTCCAGTTTTAGTGACTTTTGAGTTGTTAGGGTTTTAATGGTTTTTTAGAGTTTTTTTAGTTTTTACTGTTTTAATGGGTTCTTAGAATTTTTTTTGGTTTCTAGGTGGGATTGGGTTTTTTGGTTTTTAACGGTTTTTGGGGTATATGGTTTTTATTGTTTTAGGGTTTTTAGGGGTTTTAGGGATTCTTGTATTTTTACGATTTTAGGGGTTTTAAGTGTGTTTAGGTTTTTTAGGTTTTTATAAGAGTTTTTATGGTTTTTAGGGTACTTTATGTTTTTAGGTATTATTATAGTTTTTTAGAATTTTTAGGGTTGTTATGGATTTTGCAGATTTTTAGGTGTTTTTAGAGTTTTTATGGGTTTTTGGTGTTTTAGGGGATTTTAGTGTTTTGAATTGGTTTTTATGGTTTTTTATACGTTATTAGAGTTTTTTAAAGTTTTTGTGGTTTTTTATATTTTTTTAAGGTTTTTATTGATTTTTAGGGGTCTTAACATTTTTAGGTTTTTAGGGTTTTAAATATTTTAAGGATTTAATGGTTTTCGTAGGGATATTGTATGTTTTTAGAGTTTTTTAATTTTTTAGGAATTTTTGGGGATTTTATGATCTTTATGTTTTTGATTTTATTTATGGGTTTTGAGGCTTTTATGGTTTTATGGTTTTCATGGTCTTTTGAATTTTTAGAGAAATCGAATTTTATGGACTATTGGTCTAATTTTATTTAAGATATTTTAATTGTTTAAGGTTTTTTAAGGTATTTAGTGGTTTCTATGGTCCTTTAGGGTTTTGTAAATTTTTTAGGATTTTTAGAGTTTTTAACTATTTTTATGTTTTTAATGTTTTCCTGTGGGTTTTGAAGAATTTTATGGTTTTTTTATAGATTTTTAGGGATTTAAAAAAATTATGGTCTTTTAGTATTTTTTGTGACTGGATTTTTTTTCGACTTTAGGGTACTTATACTATTATTTGGTCTATGGTTTTTTTTAGCATTTTAGGGGTTTTATGGTCTTTTAAGGTTTTTTGAAAAATTTGGGGATTTAAGTGTTTTTAGAGTTTTATTAGACTTTGAGGTGTTTTATGGTGTTTTATAATTTTTTATGGGTTCTAGGGGATTGTTATTTTTTTGGGTTTAGTAGAGATTTTATTGTGTTTTGGGTTTTTTTGGATTTTAGCAATTTTTTTGGGTTTTAATTATTTTTATGTTTTTTATGTTTTGTTATGTTTTTCGGGGTTTTTAAATTTTTTTGGATTTTATAGTTTTTTTTTATGATTTTTATAGTTTTTATGGATTTTGACATGTTATTCTTGGGTTTTTGGGGTTTTATGGGTTTTTAGGGATTTTGAGAGGTTTTATTTTTTTTTCTGGGATTAAAGGTTTTTTATAATTTTTATTAAATTTTAAGGGGTTAAATGGGTATTTAATATTTGTAGTGGTTTTTAGGATATTTATTGGTTGGTCGGTTTTTTAATTTTTTTAGGTGTTTTTGTTTTTAGGGGTTTCTAAGGATTTTTATAGTTTTTAACCCTTTACTTAGGTTTTTAGGGGTTTTAATGGTTTTTAGGGTTTTAAGGTCTTCTTAGTGTTATCCAAGGGTAATAGAGATAGGTATGTTTTTTTTGGGATTTTTTAAATATTTTTTGGACTTTTATGGTTTTTAGGGTCTTTAGAGAATTTGATGCTTTTTGGGTTTTTACGGTTTTTATGTTTTTTTTATTTAGGAATTTTGAGGGGAGGGGTTTAGGGGTTTTATAGTTTTAGAGTTTTTTAATTTTTTTAGGGGTTTAATGCATTTTTCGAGTGTTTGGGTTTATTTTGGATAATTGTATATTTTAACATATTTAGGGGTTATATGGATTTTAGTGTTTTTATAGGTTTTAGGGTTTTTAATATAGTTTATAATTTTTATGGTTTTTATGGTTATTAAGGTTTTTATGGTTTCTTGTGTTTTGAGGTTTTTAGGGATTTCATGTTTTTTAGATTTTTATGATTTTTAGGGTTTTTAGGGTTTTTATGGTTTTCTGGTGTTTTAGAGTTTTTTGAGTTGTTTATGGGTTTTTTAATTGGTTATGTGTTTTGTGAGTTTTTTATTTTTTTTATGGGTAAAAATGATTTTTATTTTTTTATTGGGGTTTTAGTGTTTTCATGTGTTTTTAGAGTTTTTAAGGTTTTTTTGATGTTTTTAGTGCTTTTTTTGGTTTTAATAAGTTTTATAGAGTTTTATGATTTTTAGGGGTTTTTAGTGTTTTTAGGTTTTTAAGGTTTTCTTCAGTTTTTTTTTCAAGAATTTTAGGTAATTTTACACTTTTAGAAATTTTTATGGATATTTTATATTGTTATTTTTTAATGTATAAAGATATTTTGATGTTTTTATAGTTTTTTAGTGTTTTTTTGGTTTTTTTGATCGTTAGAATATGTTTGGAATTTTTAGGATTTTTAACAATGTTTAGAGTTTTTGAAATTTTTAGGGGATTAAAATATTTTTTAGATTTAAGTGGTTTGGGGTTTTTTAAGGGTTATCGGGGGTTTTATTATATTATATTTTTTAGGGTTTTGTAGGGTTTTAAGCATTTTTCTGGATTTTAAAAGATTCTACTATTTTTTGGTTTTTATGTTTTTAGGGGTTTTCATGGATTTAAGAGTTTTATTTTTTTAGGATTTTTTTATGATTTGTATGGTTTTTTATAATTTCTTTGGATTTTGATTGTTTTTTTTTGGATTTTACGGTCTTATGGTATTTGGGGGGTTTTAGTATTTTTTTGTTTTTCAAGGTTTTAGAGGTTTTTTAGAGTTTTTAAAGTTTTTAGGGGATTAAAGGGCTTTTATATTTTTAGTGGGTTTTAGGTGTATATAGGGTTTCTTATTATTTATCAAGGTTTTTATAGTTTTACGGTTTTTTTAGGGTTTTAGCATATTTTACATTTTTATTGGTTTTAAGTGCTCTAATGTTTTAAAGGTTTTCTTAGGGTTTTTTAGTTTTTTACAGGATTTTAAAATTTTTATGGAATTTAGGTATATTTTTAATTTTTTAGGGTTATAATTGTTTTTGACACATTTTTTTGGGTTTTTTGGAGTTTTATGGATTTTTTTGTTCTTAAGGGTTTTTAAGGTTTTTTGGGGTTTAAAGGGGTTTTATAGATTTTTATTAAGTTTTATGGTGTTTAATGTGTCTTTGGTTTTTTTATTGGTTTTTTCGGTCATTTTGGGGTTTTAGGGGTTTTCATACATTTCTAGGGGTACTAATGATTTTAGGGGGTTTTATGGGGTTTTTATGGTTTTTAAAATTTTTAGGTTTTTAGGGGTTTTGAGTGTTTTTAGGGTTTTAATGTTATCTTATATATTTTCAATGGTTTCAGGGTTGTCAAAATTTTAGGTATTTTTACGGGGTTTTTATGATTTTAATGGGTTTTCGGGTTTTTATGGAATTTAGGGTTTTATGGTATTTAATGTTTTAAAGGGTTTTAGATTTTTTTTAACTTTTTTAATGGTTTAAAGAGTTTTTAGAGTTTCTAGGATTTTATGAGATTTTATATTTTCATAACATTTTAGGACATTAATAGAATTTTTAGTGTTTTGGTGGTTTTTTAGGCTTTCAAGGGATAATAGGGGTTTTTAATGTTTTTTGGGTTTTTATGGTTTTGGTATTTTTGAGGATCCCTAGGGGTTTAAAATGTGTTTTGGATTTTATGTTTTCTGGAGGATTTTTCAATATTTTTCGGGTTTTTACACATTTTTTGAATTTTAGAATCTTTTTTAAAATTATTCTGGTTTTTAGGGTTTTTAGGGATTCTGAGGGTTTTTAGGGATTTTTTGTGATTTTTTTGGTTTTTAGGATTTTTACTTTTTTAATATTTTGTCAATGTTTTAGGTGTTGTATGTTTTTTTTGGTTTTCATTGGGGTTTTCTAGGTTTTTCAGTTTTTTGGTTTTTTGGGGATTTATATGTATTTTTTATTATTTTATAATTTTCATGTTTTTGTCGGTATTTCGAATGAGTTTGAGGGTTTTATAGGTTATTTGGGTTTTTTTGGGTTTTTTGGGTTTTTTTAAGTTTTTATGGTCTTTAAGGTTGTTTATATTTTTGAACGTTTTTAGGGGATTAAGGGGTTTTTAGATTATTTTAGTGGTCTTTTTCTTTTTAGAGGATTTTAGAGTTTTTAACGGTTTTTAGGGGTTTATGGTTTTTATGATTTTTATGTTTCTTTATTGAATTTAATTTTATTTAGTATTTTAGGGTTTTAAAGTGTTTTTATGTTTTTAAGGCTTTATTTGGGTTTATAATTTTTTAGGTTTTATAATGTTTTTTGGGATGTTACTGTTTTTTTTAAATTATTTTTATAGTTTTTCAATATTGATGGTTTTTTGGGTTTTTTAGTTTTTTGGGTTTTAGGGTATTTTTTAGTTTTTTTATCTCTTTTAAGGTTTTATAGTTTTTTATTATTTTAATGGGTTTAAAGTTTTTATTGTTTTCAGGGGGTTTTGGGGTTTTGGAAGATTTTTGGTTTTTAATTTTTTAGGGTTGTTTTTGGTTTTTAGGATTTTATGATTTTTAGGGTTTTTTTAGTTTTTTAGTGATTTTAGGTTTTTAGGGGTTTTATGAATTTTGTATGTTTTTAGGGTTTTATTAGTTTTTTTTTTCAGTTTTTATGGTTTTTTATGGTTATTTATGGTTTTTATAATTTTAGTGATTTTTAGGGGGTTTTAAGATTTTATGGTTATTTGATTTTTAGGGATTTGAGGGCTTTTAGGATAACAGATTTTTTTAAGGATTCTTTGGGTTTGGGTCTTTTCAATGTTTTTATAGGATTTTAGGAGTTTTATATTTTTACATTTTAGGGGTTTAATTTTTTTTAGTGTTTGTAGTTTTTATGAGTGGTAAGGGTTTTTATGGTTCTTTATGGTTTTATGATTGTTTAGTGGTTTTAGGGTTTTATGGTATTTATGGGTTTTTATGTTTTGTAGAATTTTTAGTTTTCTAAGGGTTTTAATTTTTTTTATGATTTTACGGTTTTATTTGGGTTTTTCAGGTTCTTTAGTGTTTTTTTTATCATTTTTAGGGATTTTATGGGATTTTTAGGATATTATGGTTTCTAGGATTTTTTAGGATTTTCAGGAATATTAGGGTTTTTATAGTTGTTGGGGTTCTTTGGGTTTTTTGAAATTTTTCAGTATTTATAGAATTTGGGTGTTTTAAATGTTTTTTGGTTTTAATGGGTTTTTATATATTTTAGTGTTTTTAAGGATTTAATGGGTTTTTAGGGTTTTTAGAGGTTTTATGGGGTTTTATGGGATTTTGTGTTTTCAGGGTTTTTAGGTGTTTTAGGGTCTTTAAATTTTTTTAGTTTTTTATAAGGTGTTTTGGGTGTTTTATGTTTTGAAGGATTTCTTATGGGTTTTATGTGTTTTTTTGGTTTTTATGTTTTTTTATTTGGTTTTTATGGATTTTTTAGTATCATTATTGTTTTTATGAATTTTAGGTAATTTTAGGGGTTTTGAGTGTTTTTATGGTTTTTGAAGTTATTTGGGGATTTATGATTTTTTTAGTTTTTATGTTTTTAATGGTTTTAAGGTTTTTTAACATTTTTAGGGATTAAATGGTTTTTAGAGTTTTAAGTTGTTTCTTGTTTTAATTGGTTTTTAGGTTTTCTAATATTTTAGGGGGTTTTACAATGTTTAATTATTTACAGGGTTTTTAGTGTCTTTTTAGAATTTTTTTTAGGTTTTTGGTGGTTTTTATTTTTTATGGAGTTTGAGCTTTTTTTATGTATTTTTAAGTTATTTCTGGGTTTTAGGGGTTTTTTATGTTTTTTGGTTTATTATGGATTTTTAAGGGTTTTAATGATTTTTAGGTTTTTTAAGGATTTTTTAGATTTTGAGGGATTTAAGGATTTTTTAGGGTTCTAGGAATTTATTGTTTCTTTTGGGATTTAATGTTTTTTAATGTTTCTTGGGTTTTATGTATTTTTAGTGTATTAAACAGTTTTTGGTTTTTAAATGGTTTTAGAGTTTTAACGGTCTATTAGGGTTTTTATGGGGTTTTATGTATTTTTTGGGGTTTTTTGGTTTTTAGAGGTTTTAGGATTTTTATGGTTTTTATAGTATTTTATGTTCTTAGAATTTTTAATTATTTTTAAGGTTTCATGGTTTTATTTAGGGATTTAATGGTTTTTAGGGTTCTATAGGTTTTTATGAAATTTTTAGGATATTTAGGATTAATATTTTTTATAGGGGTTTTAGGGGTTTTAGGGATTTTTTGGTTTTCTGGGGGTTTTTATGGTAATTTATTATTTTTAATTGTTTTTAGGGTTCTATAGGTTTTTATGAAATTTTTAGGATATTTAGGATTAATATTTTTTATAGGGGTTTTAGGGGTTTTAGGGATTTTTTGGTTTTCTGGGGGTTTTTATGGTAATTTATTATTTTTAACGTTTTTAGGGTTTAAAATGGTTTTTAGTGTTTTAAGTGAGTATTAATTTATTTTGACTTTTTTTGTTTTTTTGTTTTTATTTGTTTTAGAATTTTTTAAGATTCTAGTTTTTTAGCATTTTTAGAATTATTTAGTTTTTTATGGGTTTTATGTGTATTTAGGTATTTATGGATTTTTAGGGGATTTCAGGTTTTTTAGGGTGTTTTACATTTTGAGGGATTTTTATTTTTTTCTGTAATTTTATGGTTTTAGGGATTTGGAGGGAGTGTTAATGTTTTTCATGTTATTATAGATTTTAAGTTTTTTTGGGTGTTTAGGGGTGTTTTGAATTTTTATGGGATTTAATGTTTTTTAGAGTTTGGTAATGTCTTGTGGGGATTAAAGGTATTAAAGTGTTTTTAGAGGGCTTTTAGGGTATTTATGGTCTTTTACAGTTTTTAGGGGCTTTAGGGGTTTTGATGGTTTTTAGGGATTTTATGGTCTTTATAGTTTTTAAGGTTTTAACATTTTTTATGTTTCGAGGGATTTTAATTTTTTTTGGTTTTTCAGTTTTTCTTTGGGTTTTTCTTGATTTTTTGATTTTTTTATGTTTTTTCAAATTTGTAGGTATTTTTTACATTTTTTATGTTTTTAAGGATTTTTGGGTATTTTATTTTTTTAGTGTTTTCTTTTATTTAGATTATTTTAATTATTATATGAGATTAAAGGGTTTCTATAGTTTTTAGTGGATTTTGATGTTTTTATGGAATTTTAAGATATTTTATGGTTTTTAGAGGTGTTTTGGTATTAAGGGTTTTAGGGTTCATTAGGGTTTTAATAATTTATTGGATTTTTAGGGGCTTGATTTATTTTTTTATGGTTCTCCTAGGGATTTTAATGTTTTTAACATATTATTAGATTTTTTGGGGGTTTTAGAATCTTTATGGTTTTTATGGATTTTGTGGATTTTGTGGTTTTTAGCGGTTTTATTGGTTTTTTAGGTTTTTGGGGATTTTTAAAATTTTAATAGCTTTTATGGTTTTTAGGGTTTTTAACGTTTTTAATCATTTTAAGTAGTTTTTAGATTTTTTTGGTAATTTTAGGGTTTTCATGTATTTTTTAGTTTTTAGGTGTTGTTATGGGTTTTATGGTCTTTAGTTTTTTTATCATTTTGAGGGATTTTATCAATTTTTTGGTATTTAGATGTTCTAAGTGTTTTAGGTTTTTTAGTGATTTTAAGGACTGGTTTTTTTTTTGTGATTTTAATTTTTTTTAGGATTTTAATGGATTTTAGGGGTTTTAATGATTTTAAGGGTTTCATGATTTTTAGGGGTTTTAAGGGGTTTATAATTTTGTGTGTTCTTTATGTTTTTTAATGTTATATTTTTTAACTTTTGTGGTTTAAATGATTTTAGAGTTTTTAGTGTTTTTAGGGGTGTATGGGTTTTTAGCATTTTTTATGTTTTTAGGGGTTTTATAGTTTTAAGGGTTTTTTGTATTTTTTGGTTTTTGGGAGTTTTATGGAATTTTATGTTTTTAATGATAAAATAGAGATTTTCATTTTTTTTTTGTTTTACATTACTAGGGATTCTAGGGGTTTTTTAATATATATTTTTAGGGTTCTTAAAAAAATTTGGTTTTTTAGTTTTCTTGGCCTTTTTATAAGTTTTTGTGTTTTGGGGGGGAATTAAGGTCTTCCTGAGTTTTTTTTAAATTTTAGTGGTTGAAAGGGTTTTTAATTTGTTAATTGTTCTGAGAGATTTTATGCGTTTTTTATATTTTTTAAGGTTGTTAGGGATTTTACCTATTTTGGTTTTTCGTGTTTTTTAGGGTTTTAGCATTTTTAGGATTTTAAGAGTTTTTAAACACTTTAGGGGTTTAAATGGTGTATAAAGTTTTTACTGGGTTTTAGGATTTTTAATTGTTTTTAGGGGTTTGAGGGGTTTTATTGTTTTTTGGTGTTTGGGGTTTTTAGGGTCTTTTAGGGTCTCTAGAGTTTTTATAGGTTTTAATAGTTTTTAGGTTTTTATGTTTTTCCGAAGGGGTTTCTATGTGTTTCTGTGTTTTTTATGTTTCTAGGGATTTTTAGGATTTATTTTTTGATTTTTATGGTTTTTAGGGTTTTAGAGATTGTGATTTATTTTGATTTTATGATCTTTAGGAGTTTTAGGGGTTTTTTTCATGTTTTCAAATTTTTAGTGGTTTTACGTGTTTTTAGTTTTTTTTTGTTTTATTAGGGGTTTTAAGGATTTTTGGGAATTTTATATTTTTACGGATTTTGAAATATTTTTTAGTATTTTATGGTTTTGAGGGTTTTGTGGGATTTTGAGGGATTTTATGGTTTTTTAGTGTTTTATCATTTTATAATGGTTGTTTTTTCAGTTTTTAGGGATTTTAAGGTTTCTAGAGTTTCTTAACTTTTTTAGGGGTTTAAAGGGGTTTACTTTGTTTAGTGGGTTTTTTAGGTTTTTAGGGGTTTTTGGTTTTTTATGTTTTATGGGTTTCTTCAGTTTTTAAAAATTTGTTGTTTTTATGGTTTTTTAATTTTAAGGGGATTAATTTTTTTTGGTTTTTAAGGTTTTCTTAGGGTTTTAAGAGTTTAATGGTTTACACTTTTAGGTTTTTTTATTCAGTTTTAATTTTTTTTTTGGATTTTTAGGTATTTCAGGGGTTTGAATGTTTTTAGGGGTTTTTGTAGATTTTTTTTGATTTTTAGGTTTTTTGAGTTTTTTGGTTTTTAATGATTTTAGTGGGTTTATTGTTTTTAGTGTTTTTAGGGTTTCTATTATTTTTACGGTTTTAGGTGTTTTATGCGTGTTTTGGTCTTTTTTAAGTTTTCTTAGTGATTTTGTGGTTTTTACTTTATTTTATATTTTTAGGGTTAGTTAATCTTTTTAGGATATTTTTGGTCGTTATGGATTTTAGGTATTCTTAGATATTTTTAGGATTTTTATGGGTTTTTGGTGTTTTAGGGATTTTTAGTTTTTTTAATTGGGTTTTACATTTTTATGCCTTATTAGATTTTTTCAATGTTTTAGGGTTTTTAAGATTTTTTGGGGGTTTTATGGATTTTTAGGGTTCTTAATATTTTTAGGTTTTTAGGGTTTTAAGTATTTTTTTGAGTTTTATGGTTTTCGTAGGGATTTTTAGGGTTTCTAATGTTTTTACATTTTAAGGCATTTTTAGGGATTTTATGATCTTTATGTTTTTAGGCTATTTATGTATTTTGAGATTTTTTTGGGTTTTATGGTTTTTTGGGTCTTAGGATTTTTTGACTAATATGATTTTATGGTTTATTACTGTTTTTAATGTTTTTCGGGGTCTAATGTATTTTAAGATATGTTATTGGTTTAGGGTTTTTTTGGTTTTTAGTGGTTTTTATGGTTCTTAAGGGTTTTATGATTTTTTTGGGGGTTTTATTGTTTTTAACTGTTTTTATGTTTTTTATGTTTTCTTAGGGGATTACAATAATTTTAGGGTTTATATTTTTCAGGAATTTTTACAGATTTAAAAAAAATATGGTCTTTTACTGTTTTTTGAGTTTTTAAAGGGTTTTATGGATTTTTAGAGTTTTTTAAAAATAATTAAGGGATTTAAGGATTATTAGTGTTTTATTGGATTTTTAATGATTTTATGGTGTCTTATAATTTTTATTGGTTTTCGGGATTCTTATTGTTTTTAGGATTTATTAGGGATTTTATGCTTTTTAGGGTTTTTAGGGTGTTTAGGGTTTTTAGAATATTTTAGGTTTTTTGGGGTTTTAAGCATTTTAAGGTTTCTAATGTTTTCTAATGGTTTTTATGTGTTTTTACATTTTAAGGGGTTTTATATTTTTTTATTATTTTTATAAATTTTAAGGTTTTAACAAATTTCTAATGGGGTTTTTGGGTTTGGGGGGTTTTTTGGGTTTGGGGGGTTTTTTGCGTTTTTTGGTTTTTTTAGTTTCTTAGGGGATTAATTGTTTTTTATAATTTTATATTACATTTTAAGTGGTTTAATGGGGTTTTTATTGTTTGTAGTGGTTT
This sequence comes from Viscum album, assembly GCA_963277665.1. NCBI lineage: Eukaryota > Viridiplantae > Streptophyta > Magnoliopsida > Santalales > Viscaceae > Viscum > Viscum album. The sequence goes on along the minus strand of OY728163.1, from coordinate 1,964,479,461 downwards.
TTAGGTTTTTTATATTGTAGTGGTTTTAATGTTTTTAGGTGTTTTATAGTTTTAGGGGTATCTGGGAATTTTATGATTTTTTGCTTTTATTAGGTTTTTGGGTGTTTTTAGGTGTTTAGGGTTTTTAATATTTTTTGGTTTTCTTAGTGTTTTCCCAGGGAATTAATGGTTTTTAGAGTTTTAGATATTTTAATTCTTTTTATGTATTTTATAATTTTCTGGGTTTTTAGGGATTTTTAGGGTTTTAGGATTTTTAGGGTATTTATGTTTTTTGAGTATTTATGATATTTTTGGGTTTTTAGGGATTTTACGCTTTTTTGCAGTTTTGTAATATTTTTAGTGTTTTATAGGGTTTTAGAGTGTTTAGGTTTCTTATGTATTGTTCTATTTTTTTAAACTTTTTTAGGGGGTTAAATGGTTTTTAGAGTATTTAGTGGTTAGAGGGGGTTTTAGGGATTTTAAGGGATTTTATGCTTTTGGGGGTTTTAAGGGTTTTTATTGTTTCTAGTGTTTTTGAGGTTTTTAGGGTATTCATGTTTTCTACGCTTATAATATTTTATTAGGGCTTTTAGGTGTTTTATGGTTTTTACTATTTTAGGGTGTTTTTAGTTTTTATGGGTTTTTTGATATTTTTAATTTTTTGAGGGGTATAAATGGTTATTTTTGTTTTAATGGGGATTTAGGGTTATTATGTGTTTTTATTGTTTTTAAAGATGTTATGATTGATTAATTATTTTTTGCGTTTTTATGAGTTGTGGGAGTTTTAGGATTTTAAGTTTTTTTAGGTTTTTAATGTTTTCCTTGGGTTTTTCAATGGATTTTAGTTATTTTTTGCATTTAGATATTTTTACATAATTTTTTTATGTTTTGAATTTATTTAAAGATTTTGACATATTTATTGTTTTTTATTGTTTTTCGTTTTTTTATATTTATCATATTTTTTGAATTTTTAGAAATTTTAAGGGTTTTTAGGGTTTTTAACATTTTTAGGGGTTTAAAATATTTTTTGTGCATTAAGTGGTTTTGATAATTTTTAAGGTATATAAGGGTTTTTATGGTTATTATGGTTTTTTAGTGTTTTTTAGTTTTTTTAACATTTTTATGGATTTTAGATAATTTAAAAAAATTAGTTTTTAAGGTTTTCTTAGGGGTTTTCTAGGATTTATGGGTTTTGTGTTTTAAGGAATTTTTATGATTTTTATGGGTTTTTCTATTTTTTGGTATTTTGATTATTTTTTTCTATATTTTAGGGTTTTATTGTATTTTATGGTTTTTAGTGTTTTTTGTGTTTTTAGGGATTTATAGTTTTTTAGATTTTTTACCATTTGTAGTGGATTAAAGGGTTTTTAGAGTTTCAGTGGGTTTTATGGGGTTTTACGGTTTATTATTATTTTTATGAGTTTTTAAGGGTTTTATCATATTTTATGTTTTTGTGGGTTTTAAGTGCTTTAATGTTTAAATGAATTTCGTAGGGTTTTTTTTGTTTTTTTAGGTTATTAAAATTTTTATGGATTTTAGGTATGTATTTGAATTTTTTAGGGTTTTAATTGATTTTGATTGTTTTTTATTTGTTTTTGGAAGTTTTCTGGATTTTTTGTTGTTAGGGGTTTTTTAGTTTCGTTGGGGTTTAAAGGGTTTTTAGATTTTTTATTAATAATTAAGGTGTTTAATGGGTCTTTTATTTTTTAGTGTTTTTAGTTACATTCTGGGTTTTTAGGGCTTTTTATAGATTTTTAGAGGTATTAATGGTTTTTAGTGGGTTTTAGGGGTTTTTATCGTTTTTAGAAATTTTTAGTTTTTTAGGGGTTTTATGTTTTTTAGGTTTTTAATTTTTTCTAAGGGGTTTTCTATGGTTTTAGGGTTTTCTACATTTTAAGGGATTTTTACGGGTTTTTTAGGATTTTTATGTGCTTTTTGTGTTTTTAGGAATTTGAGGGTTTTTATGGTTTTTAGTTTTTTAAAGGGTTTGAAATGTTTTTTAACATTTTTTAGGGTTTAAAGGTTTTTTATATTTTTACAATTTTTATGGGATTTTATAGTTTTTTAAAAATTTAGGATATTAAAAGAATTTTTAGTGTTTATAGTGGTTTTTAAGGTATTTAGGCTTTTATTGGTTTTTATGTTTCTTTGGTTTTTAGGGTATTTTTAGTTTTTAGGGGATTTAATGTTTTTTATACATTATTAATGATTTAATGTGTTTTTATAAGAATTTTAGGTTTTTATGGTTTTTTGGGGATTTAGGTTATTTTCTTGGCTTTAGTATTTTTTAAGTTTTTGGGGTTTAAAGTATGTATATGTTTTTGAAGATTTATTTGGGGTTTCAGGGTTATTTGGGTTTTTACATTTTAATGAATTTATGGAATTTTTTAGGATTGTAATGGTTTGTAAGTGTTATTATCTATTTTTTGGGGTATTTAAGGTTTTTTTGTTTATTTAGGGGTTTTAAGATTTTTTGGGTTTTAAGGGGTTTTTTTATTTTTTATAGTTTTTATGGTTTTTAGAGTTTTTTATCATTTTGAATGGTTTAAAGGTTCTTCATATTTTTTGTTTTATTAAGGTTAAATATGGTTTATTTTTGGGATTTATTACGATATTTATGGTGTTTAGAGATATTTAGGGTTTTTAGTGTTTTTTATTTTATTGATTTTTTAGTAATTTTTTGGTTTTATGGTTTTTATCGATTTTGAGTGGTATTAGGGATTTTAGAATTTTTAGGCTTCAGGTGTTTATGTTTTTTACTGTTCTAAATACTTCATAGGGTTTTGTGGGGTTTTTATATTTTTTTTAATTTTTTTTGGATTTTTATGGTTTTTTGGATTTTAGGGATTTTGAGGGTTTTTTGGGTTTTTTATGATTCAAAGGTTTTCTGGGTTTTTTTGTTTTTATGGGTTTTCTATGTTTTTTGTGGTTTAATGTTTTATTTTTTTTAGGTTTTTAGGGATTTAAAGGGGTTTTAGTATTTTTAGTGGTTTTTATGGTTTTCTGGGGTTTTATGTTTTTTATGGTTGTAGATCTTTTATGGTTTCTAGTGTTTTTTATGGTTTTTAGCGCTTCTTTGGTTTTTAGGGGTTTTATATGTTATTAGGTGTTTAATGTTTTTCATAAGTGTTTTAGGGGTTTTTTTGGGTTTTTTTATGTTTTGCAGGATTTTATAGATTTTTTTGGATTTTTATTGATTTTAATTATATTTAGTTTTTTTGTTGGGTTTATTGAGTTTTAGGGTATTTAGGGTATTTAGTTGTTTTTAGGTTTTTAGGGTTTTTAATTTTTTTTGGTTTTAAAGATTTCATAGGGGTTTTTAAGGTTTTTATGTTTTTTTATGTTTAAATGGATTTTGAAGGAAGATTTAGATTTTTATGGATTTTAGGGTTTTTAGTGTTTTTAGGGGTTTTAGTGTTTTTTAGGGTTTTTAGGATTTTTTTGTTTTTTTTTTGTTTTTAAAGGGTTTTATTGTTTCTTAGGGTTTTATGGGTTTTTATAATTTTTCATATTTTTAAGAGGATTTATGGTTTTTAGGGTTTTTAGGGTTTAATTAGGGTTTCTGGGTATTTGTGTTTTTTTACCTTCTTAGGGAATTTTAGGGAAAATTTTGTTTGAATTTTATTATCTTTTTGGTTTTAAGAAATATTGAGTGTTTTATAGTGTTTTGGTTTTTAAGGGTTTTTTGGTTTTTTGGGGTTTTTAGGGGCTTTTTAAATTTTTAGGGATATTAGGGTTTTCTTATAAAAAAATAGGAGTTTGAAGGGTTTTTATAGTTTTTAGTGTGTTTTTGGTATTTGGGGGTTTTTAAATTTTTTAAACGTTTTAGGGGGTTTTAATGTTTTTATGTAATTTAGATTTTTTAGTGTTTTTTATGTTTTTAAGGGTTTTAAGTTTATTTAAGAATTATTTTTTTCTCAATGGTTTTTAGGGTTTATAATGTTTTTACATTTTTAAGTATTTTTATGAATTTTTTTGTATTTTTATGGTTTATTAGGGTTGATGGCATTTTGAGTTTTTTAGTGTTTTTAGGGTTTTTTGAATTTTTAGGTTTTCAGGGGTTTAAATTGTTTTTATAGTTATATGGTTTTAATAGGGGTTTTATGTTTATTATGGTTTTATACATTTATAGGTATTTTTTGGGATTTTATGGTTTTAGGTTTTTAGGGTTTTTATCATTTTGTGTCCATTTAGAGATTTTCAATGTTTTTAGGGGATTATTGGGTTTTTAGAGTATGTAGTGGTTTTATGGTTTTTGGGGGGTTTCGCAGTTTTTACGGTTTTAGCGATTTTTTGCATTTTTGATATTTTTTAAGATTTTTGGGATTTTTGGGTTTTTTGGGATTTTATGATTTTTATTTTTTAAAGGGATTTAATAGGTTTAGTTTTTTTAGATTTAATTAACATTTTAAGGTATTTTAGTGTTTTTAGGGTTTTTAGTGGTTTTTAGGGCATTATGGGTATTTATTGTTTTAAATCTTTTTATGGATTTTTTGGTATTTAGGGTGTTTAGGGGTTTTGGTGGTTTTATGGTGTTTTTGGTTTTTTGATTTTTAGGGGTGTAAAGTATTTTTTGGGTTTTAATTTTTTCTTTTCAGTTTTTAGGGTTTTCGGGGTTTTTATATTTTTGTTATTTTTAGGGACTATTTAGAATTTTTTTTTGTTTTAAAGGTTTTTAGGGATTATGATGGTTTTATGGTTTCTTAGGGGTTCTCGTGCTTTTTTGGTCATTTGGTATTTATAGTGTTTTTTGTGTTTTCTATGTTTTTTAGAGTTTTTATTTATTTTTTTTAAGGGTTTAGAGGGTTTTTATATTTTTTGAAGGGGTTTTATGGGCTTTATGGGTTTTATAGTTTTTGGTGTGTTTTTTATTTTAATGTGTTTTATGGTTTTTAGGGTCTCATGGGGGTTTTATTATTTTTTGGCTTCTCAAGGGTTTTATATTTTTTTCTGGTTTTCTTAGAGTTTTATGGATTTTTAGGGGTTTTCAAATTCATAGGGATTTTTAGTAATTTTTTTTATTTAATGGGATTTTAAGGTTTTCAGTGATTTTGAGGGGTTTTAGGGTGTTTAGAGTTATTAGGATTTTTAGGATTTTTAGCGGGTTTAGCATTTTCATAGGGTTTTTATGGTTTTTATGGTTTTAGGTTTTTTTTAGGGTTTTTATGATTTTCTAAGGTTTTTTACTTTTGTAAGTACTTCTAGGGTTTTTTATTATTTTTGGGTTTTTAAGGATTTTGAGTTTTTAAAGGTTCTATGGGATTTAGTGTTTTGAAACTTATATGGGTTTTTGTGTTTTTGGGGTTTTGAATTTTTTTTTTGCATTTTAGGGATATTTAGACTTTTTTAATGTTTTTAGAGGTTTAAAACAGTTTTACTGTTTTTAGTTTGTTTTTTTGGATTTTTATGGGTTTTATGGATTTTACGGTTTTTAGGGTGTTTTATGGTTTTATGGGTTTTTTTGGGATTTTAGTGTCTTTTAGAGTTTTTAGTGATTTTAGGTATTTTATATATTTTATTTTTTTCATTTTTAAGGATTTGTTATTGGGTTTTGGGGGGTTTTTAGTTATTTTACATTTTTATAGTTTTTACGGTATTTTAATGGTTTTTATGATTTCTAGGAATTTTTATGGTTTTAGGGTTTTTAGGTTTTTTAGAGTCTTCTATGTTTTTAGATTTTAATGTTTTCTTAGGGGTTTTCGAGATTTTATGGGATTTTATGTTTTTATTGATTTTTAGATATTTTTTGGACCTTTTTATTTTAATGGATTTTGAGTGGTTTGGGATTTTTAGGGTTTATTTACATTTTTGGTATAGTATGGTTTGTTAATTTGTTTATGTTTTTAGAGGATTAAATAGTTCTAAGAGTTTTTAGTGTTTTGGGGGGTTGTATCAGTCTATAGGGGTTTAAATGTTATTAAGGATTTTTATTGGTTTTTGGGTTTTTTGTATTCTATATTTTTTTAGGGTTTTTAGTTGATTTATGGTTTTATGTTTTTAGGGGATTTTTGGGTTTTAAGGGGTTTTTTATGATTTTAGTGTTTTTGGTATTATTAGGATTTTTGTGGTTTTTTTTGTTCTTCTTGATTTTGAGGTGGGTTATGGTTTCATGGGGTTACGTTTTTTCTTGGGTTTTATAGTTTTCTCAAATTTATATTTGTTTAAAGGGGGTTTAGAGTTTTTTACTCTTTTAGAGATTGAAAGGGTTTTTGATTTTTGTAGTGGGATTTTATTGTTTTTATGTGGTTTTAGGGTTTTTAATGATTTTATGGATTTTAATGTTTTTAGATAACTCGAGAGTTTTTAAGGGCTTTTATCTCTTTAGCGTTTTTTTGGGTTGTAGGGATTTTAAGTCTTTTTAGGTTTTTAGCGGCTTTAAGTATATTTATGTTTTCAATGTTTTCTTAAGGTTTTTTCAACATTTATGGTTATTTTTACATTTCAAGGGATTTTATAGATTTTTTATAATATTTATGGATTTTGGGGGTTTTTGGGTTTTTAGGGATTTTGACAATTTTTAAGGGTATTAGTGTTTTTTTGGTTTTTTTGGTTTTTTATGGTTTTTAGGATTTTTGGGTTTTTAGTGTTTTTTAGTTTTTATAAGGTTTTTATGTTTTTTAATGTTTTTAAGGTTTTCTTATGGGTTTCACAGTTTATTTTATGTTTTTAAGGATTTTAAGGGATTTTTTACATTTTTTATGATTTTTTATGCTTTTTATGTATTTTGAGGGATTTTATTATTTTTTACGGTTTTTTGGGATTTTTGTTTTTTATTTATTTATTGATTTATTGATATTTTTTAATTTTTTTAAAAGTTTTTAATCTTATTATAAGTTTAAATGGATCTTAGAGTTTTAAATAATTTTTAGGTTTTTAAGGGTTTCTTAGTGGTTTTCAGGGTTTCTAGGCTATTTTTATGTTATTAGGGATTTTTAGTTGATTTTTCATATTTTTAGGGGGGGTTGGATTTTACGGACATTGAGGGTCTTCGGGTTTCTTTGGTTTTTTGGGGTTTTTATGGTTTTTACCATTTTAAGGCCTTTAGGGGTTTTAAGCGTTTAATGTTTTTTTGGATTTCATATGGGTTTTCAAGGTTTTTAGGATTTTTTATGTTTTTAGTAATTCTATGGAATTAGTTGTTTTTTTTTGTTTTTAGAGTTTTCAGTGTTTTTGAGGTGTTTTAAGTTTTTTTATTTGGTTTTAAGGTGTTTTTGAGTTTTTTAGCATTTTATGGCTTTTATATTTTCTTATCATTTTTGGATTTTAAATGGGTTTTAGTAGTTTTAGGGATTTCATTGGTGTTCAGATTTTTTAAACAATTTGTAAGGGTTTTATGGTTTTTAGAGTTTTTAGTGTTTTTAGGGTTTTTATTATTTTAGGTTTTTATAGGTTTTAATTGTTATTAGGTTTTCAAGGTTTTACCTAGTTTTTGATTATTTTATGTTTTTATGTTCTTAGGTATTTTTATATATTTTTATGATTTTTATGGTTTTAGGGGTTTTTGGTATTTTTAGGGGGTTTACGGGTGTTTAGGGTTTGGGGGGTTTATTGTTTATTTGGTATTTTAATGTCTTATTTAGTTTTTTAAGCATTTAATGTTTTTAGGGTTTAAAAGGCTATTTAAATTTTTTTTTTGATTATTAGATATTTATTGTTTTTAGGGTTTTGAAATGATTTTATGGGGTTTTGGGGGTTTTAGGGTTTTTAGGGTCTTCTTGGGGTTTTAATATTTTTTGGGTTTTATTAGGCGTTTTACGAATTTTTAGGTTATATTGTTTTTATTGGGGTTGTTTAGGTTCTTTTGGGGTATTAATTTTTTTTGTACTTTTAGAACATTTTTACAAGTTTTATTGTTTTTTATAATTTTATGGGATTTTGATGGTTATGAAGGTTTTGAAATTTTTTTACATTTTTTTATCATTTTTTATTTTTTTTATTTTTTTTGTAATTACTTTTTTAATGTTTTAATATGGGTTTTAATGATTTGTATGGTTATTAAGGGTTTTTTATGTTTTTGTGTATCTTCTTTGGGATTTATTAGGCTTTTAATGGTTTTATTGTTTTTAGGCAATTTGAATTTTTTTTGCAATTTTTATGATTTTTATGGTTTTTTCAGGGTTTCCTGGTTTTTTTAGTTTTTTAAGGGTATTAATATTTTTTAGAGTTTTTATCATTTTCTTGGGATTTAAAGGGAATTTATAGTTTTATTGGTGTTTTAATAGTATTTTTATGGTTTTATGGGTTTTAATAGTTTTTAGGGATTTATGGATTTTAAGGAATTTAGGGGTTTTCGTGTTTTTATTATTTTTTGGGGATTTAAGTGTTTTTAGGTTTTTATTATTTTCTTATAGACTTTCTTGGTTTTTAGGTTTTTATGATATTTTTAAGTTATTTATTGATTTTTTAGGATTTTAATCATTTTTAGGGGTGTTAGGTATTTTGAGGTTTTTAAAGGTTTTTAGGGTTTTTTAGAGATTTTTAGGTTTTTATGGGTTTTTAGTGTTTTTATGGTGTTATGGTTTTGTTATGGGTTTATAGGTTTTTTTCATTTATATATATTTTTAGGGTTTTTTTTTGGATTTTTATGGTTTTTAGGGTTTTTTTTACTTTTTTAGATTTTTAATGTTTTTTGGGTTTTAGTTTTTTATGGTTTTTTTGTTTTTCTGTTTTTTGTGAGTCTATTCGCGTGATTATGAATTTTTAGTCGTTTTCAATGTTTTTGGGGTTTAAAGTGTTTTTAGTGTTTTTAGGTTTTGATGGGTTTTTAGCGTTTTTACGGTTTTAGGGGTTTCAATAGATATTTGGTGTTTTTGGGGTTTTAAATGTTTTTATCATTTTTAGGTATTTTAGAGTTTTTATGTTTTTTTTCATTTAATGGTTTTATAATGGTTTTAAGGGTTTTTCAGTTTTTTACATTTTTTGATTTTAGTGATTTTTTATGATTTTTATAGTTTTTTGGGTTCAATGGATTTTGAGGGTGTTTTGGGGTTTTGGGGTTTTCATGGTTTTTATGGTATTTTGGGAATATTTGGGGTTTTGTTTTTGAATTTTTTAGGATTTTAAATGTTTTTTTGGTTTTTTAACATTTTCTATGGATTTAAAGGGTTCTTAGTGTTTTAGTGGGTTTTTTGATTTTTTGGGGTTTTTGCTTTTTAAAGGATTTGGTGTTTTTCTTAGTTTTTTAGTGTCTTTTGGCTATTTATGAATTTTTAGTATTTTTTAGGTTTTTAGGGGTTTAAAGATATTTTATTATTTTAATGATTTCTGAGGGTTTTTAATGGTTCTCACGATTTTTTACCTTTTTATCGATTTTTAGTGATTTCAAGTATTTTATGGATTTTTATGTGTTTTAAGTGTTTTATGGTTCTTAATGTTTTCTAAGGGTTTTTTGGGGTTCTTGGGGTTTTTTACCTTTTTATCGATTTACATGGATTTCTATGATTTTATAGATTTTTAGGGGTTTAAATGAAATTTTAGATTTTTAGGATTTTTAATATTTTTATGTTTTTATTTTGTTGAGATGTTTTAATAGATTAAATATTTTGTGGTTTTCTTATATTGTTTTAGAGTTTTGTAGTTTTTATGTTATTTGTGATTTTTATGAATTTTTATGATTTTTTTAGATTTTTGGGTTTTTAGGGATTTAGAGGGTTTTGAGAGTTTTTTTGGTTTTTAGGGTTTTATAGTTCGGTGTTTTCTGGGTTTCTTCGATATTTTTGTGTTCTTATGGTTTATTGGTGTTTTTTAACGACATTAGTGGTTTAAATGGTTTATAAAATTTTTAGTGGTTTTTAGGGTGTTTATGGGTTTTTTATGATTTTTAGGGTTTTTAGGGGTTTTATTGTTTTTAGGGTACTTAGGTTTTTAAGGTTTTATAGTTTTTTAGGAATTTTAGCGGTTTTAATTTTTTATAGTTTTTTAACATTTTTTTGTGTTGTTCAGGTTTTAAGGGTTTTTTTACATTTTTAAGGATTTTTAGGGTTTTTTATTTTTTAGAGTTTTTATTAATTTTGAGGGTGTTTATGGTTTTATAATGTTTATATTAGTTTTTAGTGTTTTTAGAGTTTTTAGGATTTTATGATTTCTAAGTGTTTTCATGTTTATAAGGTTTTATTAGGGTTTTTCAGGGTATTATGGTTTTTTATGTTTTATGGATTTTAAGGGAATTTTTAAGACATTTATGGTTTTGAGGGGTTTTATAGTTTTGGGGTTTTTGGGGTTTGGGGTTCTAGGAATTTTCGGGTTTTTATGGTCTTTTGAGGTTTTTTGTGTTTTTTAGGGTTTTAATGTTTTATATAGTTTTTTAACATCTTTAGGAGTTTAAATGGGTTTTTTAGTTCTTATTGGGTTTTTATGGGTTTGTAAGGTTTTTAAGGTTTTTTGAATATTTTATGGTTTTTAGGGTTTTTTTAATTTTATTTTTTGGGTTTTTTTTGTTTTTATGAGTTTTATGTGTTTTTAGGTTTTTAGGTTTTTCATTGCGGTTTTCAAGTTTTTTAGGATGCTTTACATTTTTTTGATTTTTTAGGTAATTTTTTTATTTTTATGTGGTTTTAGGGACTTTGAGGGTTTTAGTTGTTTTAGGTTTTTATGGTTTATCTAGGTTTTATGTGTTTTTTATGTCTTTTGGGTTTTAATGGTTTTTAGAATTTTTTTAACTTTATTTGGGTATTAAAAGGTAAATATAGTTTTTAGTGGTTTTTTTGGATTTTTATGTTTTTTAGAATTTTTATGGTTTATGGGTTTTATGGTTATAGGGGTTTCTGAGATTTCTGGTTAATTTATGGATTTTATTTTTTTTATTTTTTGGGGATTTTAGTATTTTTTAAGTTTTATAAGATTACTTAGGGGTTTTCAAGGTTTTTTATAATTTTTTTATATTTTTAGTTTTTTTTGGAATTTTATGGTTTTTATGGGTTTTAGGGTTTTAAGGGTTTTTAGAGATTTTGTGGGATTTTATATTTTTTAGTGTTTTTAGGGTTCATAGGGTTTTTATTGTTTTTAGTTTTTTATGGGGTTTTAGGTGTTTTTTTCAAGTATTTCATCAGGTTTTAGGGGTTTTTGTGATTATGTAATGTTTTGTCTTTATGATTTTTGGGTTTTTAGAGTTTTTATGGATTTTAGTAGTTTTAGGGCTTTTTAGAGATTTTTAGGGTTTTTAAGGTTATTATGGTTTTTTGGGTTTTATGGTTTTTTATGATTCTTAGGATTTATAATTTTTTTAGCGTCATTTAATGTTTATAGTGTTTTAAACGGTTTTCAATGTTTTTAGTGGTTTGTTTGGTTTTCTATGTGTTTCTTGGGTTTTTTTGTTTTTTAGGGGGTTGTATGGTATTTTTTTTGGAATCTTATGGATTTTAGGGTTTTTATAATTTTTAGGTCTTTATAGTTTTTTGTGTTTTAATGTGTTTAAGGTGTTATATTGGTTTTCTAGGTTTTCAAGTTTTCTTATGTGTTTATATATTTTTATATCATTTTAGGATTTTTTTATAGGTTTTAGGCATTTTAGGGTTGTTGAGGGTTTTTAGTGGTTTTTATTGTTTTAGGGTTTTAATAGTTCTTAGCTTCTTTAAATATTTTATGTGTTTTAGTGTTTTTAGTTTTTTATGATCTTCATATAGTTTTTCATGGTTTTTTCAGTTTTCTATATTATTAGGTATTTTTTTCATTTTTATACTTTTGATGGGTTTTTAGGGTTTTTAGGCTTTTTGAGGGTTTTGAGGGTTTTGAGGTTTTTTATGGTTTTTTCACATTTAGAGTTTTTTTATTTTTTACCGTTTTTAAGGTTTTTTATATTTTTAACATTATTAGGGGTTTAAATTGGTTTTATAGTTCTTAGGAACTACAACAAAATTGTTGTTTAGCGTTGGTTTTGTAAAGGTGGTTCATAGAACTGCCACTAAACCTTTTTTAAAAAAGGATTCACGGCGGTTTATAATAAACCACCGTGAAAAATTTTTTCTAACATCCTCGACCCTCCCCCCCCCCCCCCCCCCACCCCGACCCTCCTCTTTCTCACCCAGCAAACCCGCTTCCCCCGTGACCCCGACCCCCCGCGACACTGGGGACCCTGCGACCCCAGGGACCCCATGACCCCGACGACCCCACGACCCCGACGACCCCATGACCTCGGTGACCCCAGACCCCCGCGACCTCGGTGACCCCGGGACCCCAGAGACCATGCTTCCCCGGTGACCTATACGATCCCTAGGGTTTGATTTCTAATTTTGTTGTTGTTTTGATATTAGTTATTTCTTTATTATTATTGTTTCTTATAATAAATTGTAATGTTTTATTTATTATATTGTATGAAGATGTTTTCGTTTATGATTATTTGTTTTTCTATTTATTGCATGTGATTTTTTATATGTGTTTGTTAGTTTTTAATCTTAAGTTATTATTTTTCTATCTACCTGATTGTTTGTGGTTGTTTGATACTATACTCATGGGTTGTGATGGCTCATGGTTACAATACAGGCTTATATTATGGGTTATAATGGATTAAGGTATAACATGTACACATTTCCCTAGGTTGTGATGTATTTAAGGCTATGTCATGTTTTTGGTTGTGATGGCTCGAGGTTATAACATGTGTCATTGAGGTAATGATGTGGAAATTTAGTGGATGTTGGGATGGTTAACACTGCTTGAGAGTTGTACTTTCTTGTTATGCTGATGTGATGATGATGAGATGATTGGCATAAGTTGAGAGTTGGGATTACCTATTTTCTAGAAAATATGATGACGTGATAGTTATGATTGACCATAGTTATTAATGGCGTGTGCCATGGCATGCCATCGCGCCATGGCATGCACTAGGAAGCCGAGCTCCACACAATGGGTTTGCAATGGCTCATCTGAAAAGGCGCTCATTGGCGCGTGCTATTGTGCGCAATGGCGTGCAGTGGCGTGGCATGCACAACTGTGCCAACTTGTTCGTGATTAAAAAATACCTCAAAAAAACCTCAAATGACGACATCCACCTTTGTGCAACACTATCCTCTTCCCGCGACAGCCGCCACCCAGCCCCTACCAGACTAAGTCGAGTAGTGCGACCTGGTCATCTCCCTCGACAGCTACTTCCATACCGACTGACGACGATGACCCGACCCTTCTTTTCTAGGACAGGCATACGCATGCACACCGTGTGTGCGAACCGAACCCTATGTAGTAATTTTTATCATTTAATTTTATTTATGTTTTCACTTTTTTTTCAGTTAATGTTGTTCGCCTCTTTTCCTGTTCGAGGGGCACTTTACGTTTTTTTCTACATTTTTTTTGTTTACTGTTTTTTTAAATATATGGCTTAAAATATTTAATTGTTTGTTTTGAATATTTTAGGAATTTGTTTTTTTATTGTTTTTTTCTACTACGGTTTTCTATTCTTTCTATGCACCGCCAGTTAATTTTGCCACATGCCTTGCGCCACACAGTGCACTTTTGCACTGGGGGGGCCCTTTCGCCGTTGTGCGCCGTGCACCGTAAATAACTATGTGATTGACACATGTTAAGAGTTGGGTTTTCTGTTTTGTCAAAAATATTGATGGGTTCTATATTATGGATATTTTTGTGAAGTGGCATAATTATTCGATGATGATGTTATAAATATGGAATCTATACATTATTTTTATAATTACATGAAAATTAAAATCCCCATTGGTTACATTCTTTTGATAATCCATTGGTTTAATATTATAATCGTCGTAAATAAATTGATATCCATGGATCGTAAAAACTGTCGCGAAATGAGGAATCTACGATGCTTTCCTTAAACCACCGTGAAACAAAAAAACCACCGTGAATAGATTGGCGACGCCGTATTAGGCGGCGGTTTCTGTTAACCACCGCCAAACCATGCCGTGGCGGTTTAAACCGCCCTGAGATGAAAAAAAACCGCCGCTAAATGGCAATTATATTGTAGTGAGGGTTTTTATTTGTTTTATGTATTTTATTTTGTTTAATGGTTTTTGGGATTTTTTTGTTTTTGGGGTTTTTTAGATTTATTTTACGGTTTTTATCTTTTTATGGTTTTATGGATTTTATGTGTTATTAGATTTTCAATGATTTATAATGCATTTAGGGGATTTGGGTTTTTAAATTTTAAGGGATTTTATGTCTTTTTTAGGGTTTTTATGATTTTTGTAATTTTAGGGACTTTGTTCATTTTTACGGTTTTTTGGGTTTTTAGGTTGGTTATGTTTTTTTGGGGTTTTAGGGTTTCTTTATTTTCTAGGTTTTTATGGTTTTTAGTGGTTTTTAATGTTTTTTAGTTTTCATTGCATTTTTATAGATTTTAGTGGGTTTTAGGGTTATTGGGGGTGTTATGGTATAATGATATTTTGTTGGAATATAATTTTTATTGAATTTTTTTGGTTTTTTGGACCTTTTAAGCTTTCAAATGAATTTATTTCTTTAATGGGTTTTAATTATTTTCTGGTCTTTTAAGATTTTCTTAGGGTTTTCATGGGGTTTAATGGTTCTTTAAATTTTTAGGTAATTTGGGTTTATTATGGTTTTTAGTGTTTTAGGGAATTTAATGTTTTTTAGGGTTTTTAAGGGTTTTAGGGATTTTTCAGGTTTTTAGGGGTTTATATATTTTTGGGTTCTGTGGATTTCTAATTTTTTTCAAGGGATTACGATTTTTTTGTATTTAGGTATTTTTAGGGTTTTTTGGATTTTATTCTTTTAGGTTTTTTAGGTTTTTTACGATTTTTATGGTTTTCTAGGTTTTTAGGGGGTTTTTATGTTTTTTATTGTTTTTAAGGTTTTTGTGTTTTCAATTTTTTAGTGGCATCAAGGGGTTTTAGAGTTTTTAGAGTTTTTAGGGTTTTATGTATTTTAAGGCCTCTTAAGCTTTTAATTTTTCATTATTATTTTTTGGTTTCCTAGTTAATTTAGTGTTTCTCCGGGTTTTAGGGGTTTAAAGTGAATTTAGTTCTTTAATGTTTTATTAGTTTTTTATCATGGATTTTAGGGTTTTTATGTATTTAGGTATTTTTGGTGATTTATTGATTTTTTTTACATTTTTATGGTCTATTGGGATTTTTAGGGTTTTACGGTTTTTAGGGATTTGTGGTTATTTTGGGTTTCAATGCTTTTTTAGTTTTTTAGTGGTTTTAAGGGTTCTTAGAGTTTTTGAATATTTTTTCATGTCTAAATAGGTTTTAAAGTTCTTAGGATTTTTTATTGTTTTATGGGGTTTTATGGTTGTCTTTTTTTTTGTGGGTTTTATGGTTTTTTGGGTTTTTAAAGTATTTTTTGGTTTTTAGCAATTTTAGGGTATTTAGGGGTTTTAAGTGTTTTTAGGGTTTTGTTGATTTATTGGGATTTTATGGATTTTATGGTTTTCATTGTTTTTAGGTAATTTTAGGGCTTTTTAAAATTATTTATAGTTTTTAGGGATTTTAGGTATTTTGAGGGGTTTTATAGTTTTTAGGGGTTTTAGGGTTTTTAGTGTTTTTAGGTTTTTAAGGGGATTTATGTTTTATTAGGTTTTTAATATTTTCTTATTGGTTTTAGGTTTTTATGTTTTTATGAATTTTTGTGTTTTAAGGGGTTATCAGGTTTTTTGGAGTTTTTAACATGTTTAGAGGTTAAAAGGGTATTTATAATTCATAGTGGGTTTATGATATTTATGCATTTTTTGGGTTTTTTACAGTTTAGGGGTTTTTTGTTTTTTAGGGTTTTTAATGTTTTCTTTGTGGTTTAATGGGTGTTAGTGTTTTTTTGGGGTTTTATGTATTTTTTTTGGTTTTTAGGGGGTATTTAGGGGTTTCATAGTTTATAGATTTTATTAAATTATTATGGATTTTTAGGGATTTTTTAGGTTTTTAGGGTTTTTTTGTATTTTGAATGTTTTTAGGGTTTTAGGGTTTTTTGAGTTTTTAAGGATTTTTTGGAAATTTTTAGATTTTCTTAGGGTTTTATGTGTTTTATGTCTTTATAGTTTTCTTATGATGTTATTGATTTTGAGATTTATTTATGTTTTATTGATTTTTATAGATTTTTTAGTGATTTAATTTTTTTAACGGTTTTTAGTGTTTTTCAGATTTTTAAGAATTTTTAGTTATTTTATAAGGTTTTTATGGGTTTTTAGGGTTTTTTATGGTTTTTTTTTGTGTTTTTTGGTGTTTGGGGTTTTTAGGGAAAATAAAGAAGAAGACCAAGCATGCTGGGTCCCCCAAATTATATTAACAAAATGTAAAGATAAATCATTACAAGAAGGGCCTATAATCACAAGTCTGAAGATCAACTTAATATCTAAATCAACGATGGGAATAAGGAAGGTATGGGTGATAGAGAACCACATTGAGCTCTGCTCCACAATTTCATTTTTTAATAATGAATCTTACGCTTTTTTTCCTCCCTATAGGCATGTGTGACTTTAAGAGTGGGATTCTGGGAGAGTTTGATACATTCAATCCATTATTGTAGGATTCTACAAGTAAATTTCTATGATTTGTTCTTGAGATCCTCTACCATAAGCATCAATTTGGATTTATGCCAAAGTAAGTTCCACCTGAATTGAGCTTCAAAATTGACTACCTTCATCATTTCCCATATTTCCCCCTCGCAAGCACATTCAAATCAAATTTATTGATGGAAGAAACCTTTCACAAATCCATTATGTGTACGGAAGACCCCACAACATAATGATTGGATGGGTGCTCCCACAACAGCACCATCAATATAGAATTTTATCCATAATGTAATTGGAGGGATCCATCGAATGGACTTTAGAACTGAAGGCTTTTAAATATTTCCAGAAACACTATGAACATGCATGATAATGATGTCATTGACATCATTATGCATCAAACATGTTTGAATAAAAGACCCAACATGGACATATTTTTTGAATTTCTATGAATATAAAATGGATGAGAATGGTTTTGTTATTAATGGTTTCCACATTGTGAGGCACCCATATGTAACTGACAATTTGCAACAACTACTCCAAGAAGAAGATTATGGACTTGTTCACGGAAATTTAACCCTAAAATGATTCTAAGTTGGTTAAGGAGTAGGTTTTTCATGAAATTTTCAATACCAAAAAGTTTCTGCAGGTATTCCTAGAGACCAGAAGAAATCTTATAATTGAGTAATGTGTGTTATTTAGTCTCCTCATCATGAAGACAAAGACAACAAGATGAGGATAGAAACCATCTATCCTTCTTTAACTATTCCTGAATAGGAAATCTATTCCTCCAATTTCTACACATTAGAATGTGATTTTTAGGTGGAATAAAATATCTCTTGAATTTGGAGAGCCAAGTATGAGGATCAATACCCTATGCCCGTGTATTTGAGTAGAGATTATTTTTGACAAATTGTCAAACAAGGTTTAGTTTCTATATGAACATGTCAGTGTCAATAAACATGTAGCTCTAAATCTTTAGGATGATATAATCTGGAATGATCTCATAAATATATCCAATCCGCTAATTGAGTCTAGTAATAGAAAAGAGCTTTACATTAAGTGAAGGAAGTATAATTTCAAGTCGTGGCCTTTCATGAAATGTTGTGGTCTAATAGTTTAGATTTGATTGCCTCATAATATCCCATTTTGATTGAGATGTAATTTTATTATATGTGCATCATATTATAGGATAGAAGAAGGATGGTTTGTATCATGAGAAACCATTATAGAGTCTATGAGTTAAACCTTCATTGATAAATTCCAGACCCTATCTTATGAGTAAAATAATTTCAAGTGAACATTCCAAGGAGGTATTTATTGAATTTCCTGAGATCCTTAATGCTCAGCCCTCCCATGTTAATGGGTTTTGTGCATTCCTTCCAAGAAACAGAAATTAGTTTCCTTTCACTAATGAATATATTCCAAGAATTCTCCCTAATTTTTTTTATACAATTTTTATAAGACACATAAGTAATATTTATATGGAGAATGCATGGAAATACAAGGAGGTGATAACAAAATTAATCAGGCTTACCTTTCCTGCTTGAAAAAAGAATTTTCATTTCAAGTTGGCCATTTGATGAGTGATTTTTATTGATATAATATGATGGATATAGATTTTATCCCTCCCCCACTATAAAGGTACACCTAGATACATGAATAATGATGAACGACTCTTCACCCCAAGAGACCTGGAGATTCAGAGTTTATTAGAAACCAAAATCTATTTTCCAAATAAAATAGAATATGGGTTCTAGCTGATGGATTTACATTACACTTTTTTAAAAATGTAATAACATTCTTATTGATGATATAATTATCTTATTGTCTTTACTAAACATAATGATGTCTTCAGCAAACAAAATATGAGAGTGCACATGGAGATCTTTGCATAACTTCATTAGAATGTTGACACCATCCTACAAGATATCATTGATGTAGTGGCACAAGTAGACTTCATAAATCGGAAAAAGAATACCTGATTGTGGTTCCCCCTTCTTGAATCCATGGTAACATTTGAAGAACCCTTTTGTGGATCCATTGATAAAGATGGATACTCTAGCACTTGTCAAAATGGTGGTAATAATTTTGATAAAAGTTCTATAGAAACCATAATTTTTAAGAACATTGAAATTAAAGCACTACTTAATACTGTAAAAGGACTTTGAGATATCTAGATTGATGTAAAAACTCATATTCTTTATTTCGATCCTCACGATGTTTAAGACTCCGGAGGCTATATATAAGCTGTTTTGAATACTCATAAGAGAAACCCCAAATTGTTTTTGGGTGATCAGTTCTCACACAATCATTTCTATCTTACTGACCATAATATTGATTCACATTTCTTGAATGGTTTTCCCAATGGAAACTGTTCGAAAATTCCTTATATCAATAGTTTTATCCTTCAATGGGATCAAAGAAATAAAACTGGAATTAGTTTCACATGTGAGTGAATTAGTGAGAAATAATTCTATGATTGCATTGGTAATCTCCACATTCATAATTTCCCATTAAAACATGAAAAACTTGTTGTTAAATCCATCTATACCAGATACACACTCCATATTCAATGAGAACAATGTATATTTGGATTTCACTTCCAATGGGGTATTTGTTGAGGACTCTTTCTAATGATATTCAACACATGACATAATGGATTAAGACAGATGACTATAATTACCATCACAAATATCATTATATATTATTCTAAAATATCCCACCTCAATATTGGAGAAACCATTTTTATATGTGAATGCAGTATCATTGATACATATTTCATTCAAAACCTTCTTTTCCTTTTCACATTTAATATATGGTGGATGAACATGTAGTTCCTGTCCCCATATTTGAGACACATAATTTTAAGTTGATTCATTCCCATCTTCTCCTATAAATCCATAAGGTCATCCAATGTGGAAGGAATTAGGTGCTCCCCCTTGGAAGGCATGTTCTACTACTAATTTCTTATTTCATAGAGGAATAGTTTATATTAAGCAGCTTTAATGTCATCACCCAACCTATAAAAATAGTTCATACTACACTCTATCATAATACCTTAGATTTTATTATATTTTGAAGACATACTTAATTGAGGGATACTATGAAATATATTATTCCATCCATTGATAACCACTTCCCTAAAACCATGGATAGTAATCCAAGAATTATTAAATTTGAATGGAATAAGGTTTGAGATCATGGTAACCTCTCGTAGATCTACAATTATAAGATTGTAATATGAGTTTAATTTTGGAAGAGTAAACATAGTGAATTTTTTTGGGGATCTCTTAGAAATAATCTGAAAGAAAAATATATCAATTTTACATTCCTTATTTACTTTGAAAGTGAACTATACCCATGTGAACTGTTCTCCAGCTATCAGAACTTATGTGATATTGTAATGGTCAATGCAAAAAGAGAATTTATCTGCACCAGTTCTTGGGCTGTTTTGCAAAATATTTTCATCTACTCGGATGAATGTGTTGATGTCTATAATAACAACATAATCATGATGTTTCTTCTCACACAGTTAGATCTGTTTCCTCTAGAGTTCCCTTATCTTGATGTAAATGATGGAGTCATAGACAAAGAAGAGTTAGAGGGTGGTGACTTTAAAGTTAACTAAGAGAGAGATGATTTCGGAGCCCATAACATATGAGAAAACATTAACATAATTTTCATTCAAACCCCATAAGGTTTAAAGGTAATTATCATTAATGTTTTTGTGAGATAAGGGTGTAGTCATGATTTTACTAATTAAATATCTTCCAAATCTAAAAGTTCATATAAGGTTGAGGGATTCCACCTAGCATTGCCTTGTTGGAGGTGATGAAGTGCCTTAGGGCAGTGGTAGTGGCTGGGTTCCCAAGACCTTGAACGTTCTAGAACAATATATTCATTTAAAAAGAGGGTTTTCCCCAATATTGGAGTACTTGATCATTTTCTATCATATTGGAGGGGTTTCTTCCCTTCACTTTACCCTTAATTCCTTTCATTTTGGGCCTTCCAATAGGCTTCTTGGTGGGTTGGGGGTCACAATCATACTTCCTCCAATCACCATCATCATGGGTCTGATTTTCCACATCATCATCAACCTAGTATGTATCAATGAGTGGGGTGAACTTATTTGAAGAGGTTATAACTTATTTAGATTTATCGTCCCCTATATTTTTTTTGGAAACCTTGTCTTATAGTAAAATTATGAAGGAGTTCTCACTGAAATCTGGAAGTGAATTTTCAGGTGTGTCTGCCTTGCACCACAAAATGGGGAAAGCCTTCTATGGTGGATAATGAAACAACTTTATCAAGGATAGAGGGGGTTGTGTAGCACTTAAATTGAAATTATGATTCCTAGAGTTATAATCATGTCCATGGGACTATAACATTCCTCTCAAATGAGTAGGTGTGCCAATCGCTGGATCATAATGGGACATAAGACACTCCCCTCACCCAACTGTACAATAGTTCCAAGAGAATATTCCAAAGTTCCAATCTCCTCCTCCTCATCTGAATCCTAGAGTGGTGATTCTGAGGGAAATTCCATCAGTGGGGTTGACATCTTTGATTTTTCCACACTATTAACATGATGGGACACAAATATCTATTCAGTATTGATAATGGGAATACTTTCCATGATGACTAGATATATAATGGGGTGTGTTTGATCACTGGGAACCACCTCACTAGTCCATCGAGATGCCATATTGAAAATGTCATGTGGTGTGGATCCCCCTTGTTTCTTGTGTAATAAGTGACACCAGGGGATAGAGAAAGAGCCTTCCTCTCAACTTTGAGGTGTTATATCTGATTCAAGTCAGTGGGGAGAGTTGCATCATGCATAAATTGTGCATCAAATCAACCATTTTCCCTTGTTTCTTCAGAATAAGTTGCACCTGGGACTAGGTCCTTCCCTTCATCCTATAAGGTATCTTTCTGATTTAACATGGATAGGTGAACAACATTATGGGAATGAGAAGTAGTCCTATCAGAAATGGAAGCAACTGAATTAGAGCATGGATTGGTAAATCCCACCTCAACCTTATCAGAGGTTTCTTTCCATGGGTACATGTATTCCACCTCAAATGGATAGGGGTAAGCCTCAGGTCCAAAATCATACTGGTTGTTCTGAACATATGGGTTCTTTTATGGTTCATTTTCAACCAAATTAATCTAGGGGTCATTGAGACAGAGTGATCCCTGAATGAGGGATCTGCAGCTGGGGTAACATTGGGGGATCATGAGCCTTCTATTTTCCCTTCCCTTTATTCCTATAGATAGTTCCCTCAACATTACCACAGAGGTTTCAGACACTATAAACATTGAACCTTCTATATTAAGAGAGTGAATGACTAAGAAATTTGCAGTTTCAACTTAACTTGGGTATTCACCTATGTAGAACATTGAGTGTGAGACTATCGTCCAAGGTAGTAAGAACCACATCTTTAACTAGGTTGATTTCCAAATAAACATCAATGAGCACCCTAGAATAGTGCCCAAATCTTGGATTATCCATTTATGGATCAATTCTGACTTGGATTCTGAAAAAAGATATGATTCCCTATAAGATCCATGGGTTCCAATTTAGCCACTTTAATTTATAAATTTGGATACAATCTTTTGAAAATTTTATCTTCACACTATGTCAATAAAAATTTCCATTATATTCATAGTTTTAGAGAAGACCTAGATTGTGTAAAATCGAGAAAAACCCCTAGCCCACCTTTTCTAGTCATATGAGGGGAAAAAAATGTTATAAAAACCCATCCCATTATAACCATATTATATTCATAGAATCCCAAGACTTTATTAATACACTTGGAAAGACCTCCGAACTGCCAAATCCTTTCCCCTTTCGGGATAAGAACCTGTGCTGTGATATGGAACCAGCAATGACTGATTCATTCACCTATAACCTTTCAATTTTCAAATACATTGGAAAAACACCCCTTCTTGATGACTTGACTTAGAAAATGAATTCTTAAATATTATAAGGAAAGTGAGAGAGCCTCTTTGATGACCTCTGTGAAATTAGTCTTCAGTTCAACCAAATCAAGAGTCGCACAACAATTATCCAGATTTGCATTGAGAGGATTGAAGAGGTGGAAGTTCTCTTTGTGACTGACCAAATCTAGTTGATCCTTCTCCAAATAATAAATTGTACCAATTAAAGAATTGAAATATTGGCCTTGTTTATGATCCCCGTAGATGTCTTGGCTCCTTTTTTTCTCTACCATCATAGGGTTATTCATTTTCATTATAGTTTTTAGAGTTTTTATTTATTTTTTCTATTTTTCGGTGTTTTAATTTTTTTTTGTTTTTGAGGGTTTCATAGAGGTATTAATGGATTTTATGGTTCTTTTATGTTTTTAGTGATTTATTTGGATTTATTAATATTTTTTTTGGTTTTTAGTTTTTTTAGGTTTTTTAGGTTTCTAAGGGTTTCTTAGTTTTTTTTATAATTTTATAAGGATTGTAGTGTTTTTTGGTTTTTAAAGGTTTTAAGTGTATTTAGGTTTTTAGGGTTTTCAACAGTTCTTGGGGTTTTTATGTGTTTTTATGTTTTCATAGGATTTAGGGATTTTTTAGGGTCTCTAAAAAAATTTACTGTATTTAGGGTTGTTGGGGGTTTGGTGGGTTTTAGGGTTTTAGGGTTTTCTGGGTTTTTTGTACTTTTATGTTTTTTTTGGTTTTTAAGTGTTTTAAGGTTTCTATAATTTTAACATAATTTGGTGTTTATAGGGTTTATAGATGTTTTAGATACCTTTAGGTTTTTTATGTTTATTTAGGGGTTTAAATGGTTTTTAGGGGTTATGAAACCTTTTGAGGTTGTAAGCATTTTTAGGTTTTTTATATATTTTATGTATTTTTTATTTTTTAAGATTTTCATTGGGGTTTTCATGGTTTTTAGGGGTTTAATGTCTTTAGATAATTTAAAGGATATTTTAGAATTTTTATGGACTTTTATGGTTTCTAGGTATTTTGATGGTTTTTAGGTATTATAGGTTTTTTAGGTTTTTTAGATTTTAGTTTTTTTTTTGAGTTATTTAGGTTTTTATATTTTTTTATTATTTTTAATGCTCATAAGGGTTCAAATGGATTTTCGATTTTTTTGGTAGATTTAGAGTTTTTTATTGTTTTTGTGTTTTTTTACAGTTTAGGGGGTTTTATGGTTTTCAGGTGTTTTAGAGTTTTTACTGTATTTAAGGGTTTTTATCATTTTTTTGTTTTTATGGATTTACGTTTTTTTATGTTTTTAATGTTTTCTTTGGGTTTTTGTTTTTAAGTGTTTTTTATATTTTTTGTGGATTTTTATGTTTTTTATTATTTTTAGGGGTTTTTATTATATTTATGTATTTCGAGGGTTTGAAAGGATTTAGGGATTTTAAGGGCGTTTTTCAGTTTTTATTATTTTCTATGTTTTTAGTGGTTTTAAGAGTTTTTAGAATTTAAAGATTTTGTTTGGGATATTTAGGGTTTTAGCAGTTTTTAGTGTTTTAATAATTTTTTCGGATTTGTAGAATTTTTATGGGCTTTTATGGTTTTAGAGATTTTGAGGGATTTTAGGGTTTTTAGGGTTTTATGATTTTTCGTGTTTTTAGTGATTTTTTGAGTTTTTTATGGATTTTAGGTTTTTTAGAGCTTTTTAAAGATTTTAGGGGTTTAAAAAGTTTTTAGAGTTTTTATTGGGTTTAAGGATTTTATGGGTTTTAGGGTTTTTAACATTTGTAGGGGTTTTATGATTTTTATGATTTTTGGGGTTTTTTACCATTTTAGCATTTTTAGGTTTTTTAATGTTTTAATTTTTTTATGTTTTAAGGTTTTCTTAGGTGTTTTAAGGTTTTATAGGTTATTAATGGTTTTAGGTGTTTTTTTTTGCTTTTTTATCATTTTTATTGGTTTTTAGTGTTTTTAAGGATTTTTGGAATATTTGGGGTTTTATGGATTTTTTTGGTTTTTAGCATTTGTAGGTGTTTCGGGGTTATAATTGGTTTTAAATTTTTATGTTTTCTTAAATTTTTTTAGTTTTTTTTTCTATTTTTAGTAATTTCATGGAATTTTATGTTATTTATGGTTTTTAGTTTTTTATGGGTTTGAGGGGGTTTTGTGTCTTTTAAGCTTTTTAACGTTTTTATGGTATTTTTGGGTTTTATTGTTTTTTATGGTTTTTATGGTTTTATGTTTTTTATTTAATTTTAACATTTTTAGGGGTTTGAAATGTTTTTAGTTTTTCTAGTTTTTTAAAGATTTTAATGGGTTTTTGGTGGGTTTTATGGTTTTCTTGGGTTTCCATGTATTTAGGGATTTTATTATTTTATGGTTTTAGTATTATTATGTTTTTATGGGAGTTAAGAGTTTTTATATTTTTATGGTTTCTTAAGGGTTTTTGGGGTTTTTAGTGTTTTTACATTTTTAGGTATTTTTAGTGCTTTATTAGGATTTTTAATTTTTAGGTTCTTTAGATATTTTGAGGGTTTTATGGGGGTTTTAGGTTTTTAAGGTGGGGGGTTCAAGTTTTAGTATTTTTTAGTTTTTTTGTGAGTTTTATTTATTTTTATAATTTAAAATGTTTTAGGCATTTATATGGTTTTTATAATTTTTATTGGTTTTTAGGGTTTTAATGGTTATTCAAATACGTTTAATGTTTTAAGGGTTTTTATGATTTCTATGGGGTTTTAAAGGATTTAGGATCTAATAGGGTTTTGATCATTTTTTCAGTTTTTAGTGGTATTAAGTGTTTTTTGTTTTTTATTGTTTTCTTATGGGTTTTTCAGTTTTTATGGTTTTGTAGTGTTTTTCTATGATTTATATGGTTTTAGGGTTTTTGATGTTTTAAAGGTACTTTTAGGGTTTTTTGGGTTTTCAGTGTTTTTTAAATTTTTTGGGGATTTAAGTGTTTTTAGGTTTTTATAGTTTTCTTAGGGTTTTTAGGGTATTGTTTTTTGCATATTTTTGTATTTTTTTACAATTTTTATGATTTTGAGGGATTTTTTTTTGGGGGGGGGGGTTTAGGATATTATAGTCTTTTATGGATTTTAATATTTTTAAGGTTTCTTTTAATTTCTTATGGTTTTTAAATTTATTTTAGGTTTTCTTAATGTCTTGAGTGGTTTAAATGGTTTTTAGAGTTTTCAGTGGTTTTGGGTATTTATTGGGTTTTAGGATTTTTATGATTTTTAGTGGGTTTTCGGTTATAATGGCTTATATTGGGTTTTGGGGGGTTTTAGTGTCTTTAGGTTTTATTAGGTTTTATTGTTTTTAGTTTTTAGGGGTTTTATGTGTACCATGGTTTTTAGGGCCTTTTACATTTTTTGGGATAGTTTAGAATGTTTTATTGTTTGTATGGTTTTTATGGATTTTGAGAGGATTTTGGTTTTTTAAGGCTTATGGGTTTTTTTTATGGATTTTAGTGTTTTAGGGATTTTTGTGGCCTTTATTTTGTTTTTTATTTTTAGGATTTTTCATGGTTTTAGGTTTTTTTTACATTTTTGGGGTTTTAGAAGCCTTTTATTTTTTTATGGTTTCTTAGGGTTTATATGGATGTTTAGGATTTCTTATGGTTTTATGATTTTTATGGGATTTTGGGTTTTTGGGGTTCATTGTGGTTTTTTTGGGATTTTGGGATTTTTTGTTTTTTGTTTTTGGGTTTTATAGTTTATTTGAGATTTTAGGGGTTTTTTGGGGGGGTATGGTTTTTAGAGGTTTTAGGGTTTTTATGTTCATTTAGGGTTTTTTGTGTTTTTAATGTTTTCTAGGGGTTTTCAGTGTTTTTAGGTTTTCATGGTTTTTTTACGGTTATTCAATATTTTTAGGGGTTTTCACATTTTTATGGTTTTTTGGATATTATGATTTTTAGGGATTTTGAGGGATTTTAGGGTTTTAGATTTTATTAGGGTTTTTTATCATCTTTAGTTTTTTAGGGGTATATAGTGTTTCTATATTTTTAAGGTATTGTTCGGTTTTGCAAGGGTTTTATGGGTTTTCCTATTTTTAGGTAATTTTATGTATTTTATCGTATTTTTTGGGTTTTTTTAGATTTTGAGGGTTTTTATGGTTCTAATTATTTTATTGTTTTTTAATGTTCTTATTGGTTTAATGAGATATTATATTTTTTGTTGATTTTTAGGGATTTTATATGTTTTTTGGGTTTTTAGGGGCTTTTTGGATTTTTGGCTTTTAAGATTTTTATTTTTAAGGACTTTATGGTTTTTTGATAGTTTATTTCATTTCTACGAGTTTTTAAGGTTTCTTATAGTTTTTAACATTTTTAGGGGTTTTATGAGTATTTTGATTTTTTAGTGGATTTTGGGTTTTTATTGGTTTTAGGTTTTTCTAATATTTTTGTGGGTTCATGGTTTTTAGGGATTTCTGGGTTTTTTAATCATTTAGCTTTTCTAGAATTTTGATGTTTTAAGGGGTTTAAATTATTTTTATGTTTGTAATGAACTTATAGGGTTTTTTAGGTGTTTTCAGATTTTTTATAGTTTTTATAATTTTAAGGGATTTTTTAGGATTTTTATGGGTTTTTAGTGTATTTTAGGCTTCTGTTTTTTTTGTGTTTTTGGGTTTTTAGGGTTTTATATGGTTTTATAATTATTTTTATTTATTTTAAGTGTTTTTTATATATTTAAAGTTTTTTGGGGGGTATTTAAATTTTTTAATTTTTTTATATTCTTTGAGATATTTAGGATTTTTTTTAGATTTTTATGGTTTTTATGTTTTTAGGGTTTTTGTGAATTTTTAGGGTTCTATGTTTTTGTGGGTTTCTTGTTGTTTTTGTAGTTTCTTTAGGTTCTTAAGGTTTTTATATTTTTTTAATGTTTTTAGAATTTTAATGGTTTTTTATAGTTTTTATTGGGTTTTTAGGGTTTTATAGGGTTTTATTATTTTTAATAGTTTAATGATATTTAGGGTTTGAAGGTTTTTATGGGTTTCAGGTTTTTGGAGGTTTTAGTTTTTTTAGGGATTTTGTAATATTTTTTTAGTTTTTTAGGGGTTTTAAATTTTTATGGAATTTTGGCCTTTTGGATTTTATGGTTTTTAGTGTTTTTTTCTATTGTAATGATTTTTGGTAGTTTTGGTTTTTCATGTTTTTGGTGTTTTTATGGTTTTTATAGGTTTATGTGTTTTTAGTTTTTAAAGGATTTTATAGGTTTTCTCTCTTGTTTTAGGGTATTTATGTTCTTAGGGTTTTTTAGGTTTTTTAGGATTTTTATGGTTTTGGGTATTTAGGGTTTTTAGGGTCTTACTGGTTTTTTGGTTTAGTGCTTCTCTTTTGTGTGTTCTTTGGTTTTTAAGGTTTTTACAGTTTTTAACATTTTTAATGGTTTAAGGGGTTTTTACATTTTAGTGTTTTTAGGTTTTTTATTGGTTTTGGGTGGGTTTTAATGTTTTTTGCGTTTTATTGTTTTAAAGGTTTTCAGGGTTTTAGGGATTTTAGCGTTTTAATGTTTTTAGGGTTTTTTATTTTTTTAGAATTTTTAGGTTTTCAAAGGTTTTTTGGGGTTTTATGGGTTTTAGGTTTTTAGGGATTTTGAAGGACTTTTTAGGATTTTAATTGTTTTAGTTTGTTTAGGGGTTTTATGGTTTTTAGGATTTTTAGGGTTTTTATAGTTTTTTGGGTTATATGTTTTTTTTTCGTTTTTTAGAGTTTTAATTTTTTTTATCATTTTTAACGATTTTAGGGGTAAAACGGGTTATATATTTTTTCTTGGTTTTTTGGGTTTTGGGATTTTTATGGATTTTAATGTTTTTTAGGGTTTTTAATTTTTAAGATCATTTAATTTTTGTAATATTTTATAGGTTTTTAGGATTTTAAGATGTTTTGTGTTATTAAAGTTTTTTTCGTTTTTCAGTTTTTAGCGTCTTTATATTTTCAAGTATTGTTAGGGGTTCTTTAGTATTTTTATGGTTTTTTTTGAATTTTTATAGATTTTTTTCTTTATATGGGTTTTCTAGTTTTTAGGGGTATTTTATGTTTTTTTTGGTGGTTTAAAGTCTTTTTATTATTTAATGGTTTGTCATGGTTTTTCATGTTTTTATGGTCTTTTATGTTTTTATGGATTTTTACAGTGTTTTAGGATTTTAATTATTGTTATTGATTTTTATGAGTTTCTAGGGGTTTCTTCTTAATGTGTTTATAATTTTTAGGGTTTAATTGGGTTTTATACTTTTTATTGATATTTAGGTTTTTAGGGGGTTTTAGGGTTGTAGGGGTTTAAGGGGGTTCTTTGCATTTTTAGTGTATTTGGGGTTTTTAGTAGTTTGTTTGGGTTTTTACGGTTTCTAGGTTTTTAGGTTGTTAATTTTTTAAGAGGATTTTTACGGGTTTAGGATTTAAATGTTTGTATGTATTTTTTTGATTTTTAGGGTTTTATAGTTTTTAGGGCTTTCTGGGATTATGATGATATATAGATTTTTTTGGTGTTTATTATTTTTAAGGATTTTCAGTGTTTTGAGGTTCTTTGGGGCACATAATTTTTATTAGGTTTTATAGTTTCTTAGGGTTTTTACAAGTATTATATTTGTTTTTATGTTTTTACAATTTTTTGATGTTTTTTATAATATTTATTAATTTTATTGGATTTGTTATTTTTTTAGGGTTTTAGGGTTTTTATAGTTTTTTGTGTGTTTAGGGGTTTTTGAGTTATTTAGGGTCTTAAGATTTTTAATGTCTTTTAGACATTTGGTGTTTAAATTATTTTTACAGTTTTTACTGATTTTATGATTTTTATGGGTTTTTATTATTTTTTATGGTTTTTAGGGGTTTTTTAGTTTTTAGGGATTTTATGGGATTTTATGGGTTTTATAGTGTTTTTAACATTATTTTGGTTTTTTAATGGATGTAAGTGTTTTTAGATTTTAAATATTTTCATAAGTTTCTTGTTGGGTTCTAGATTTTTTGTGTTTTAAATTTTTTAAGGGCTTTTTTAGGATTTTTATGTCCTTTAGATTTTTTAGGTATTTTGAGGGTTTTTCGGGTTATTAGGCTTTTTCAAAGGGGGTGTAGGGTTATTGGGATTTTTTAGGGGCTTAAAGTTTTGGTAGTTTTTTATGTTATTTATGAGTTTAAAAAGTTTGTAGTGTTTTTAGTGGATGGATTTTTTATTGGTTTTTAGGGTTCATATGAGTTTTATAAGTTTTAATGTTTTTAGGGGTTTTTTGGTATTTTCAAATCATTTAGGGTTTTAGATTTTTTTTTGATTTTTTGGGGTTATAAGTGTTTTTATGTTTTAAGGTCTTATTATCATTATCATATTTTTTTATTATTTTTTATGTGTTTATGGATATTTTGGGATTTTTTAGATTTTTTTAAGGTTTTTAGTAATTTTTTTGTTTTTATAGGTTTATTTATATTTTTGGGATTTAATGTTTTCTTAAGAATTTTTATGGCATATAATGGTTTTAACATTTTTAGGGATTTTTGGGATTTTTATAATTTTTATGGTTTTTATGGTTTTTAGTGTTATATCATTTTTGAGGTGTTTCAGGGTTTTAGGGGTTTTATGTTTTTTAATGTTATTTGGTTTTTAGTGTTTTTTAGTGTTATTCTATATTTGAAAGGTTATTTAATGTCTTTTAACATTTTTAGGGGTTCAAAGTATTTTTAGAGTTTTACTTTGTTTTTACAGTTTTTACAGGTATTATGGGTTTTATGGTTTTAGCGGTTATAATGGTTTTAATGTTTTTAGAGATTTTTAGGCTATTTACCATTTTTCAGGATTTTAGGGGTTTTAGGTGTTTTTAGGTTTTTATGGTTTGATTTTGAGTCTTCTGTGTTTTTAGGGCTTATATGTTTTTGGGGTTTTATGTCTTTTTTTTTTAAATATTAATGGATTTTGGGGGTTTTGGTATTTTTGGATTTTCGTTTTTTTGTTTTTAGGGTATTTTTTATATTTTTTATTGATTTTATGGTTTTTAGAGTATTTTAATGCTTTTAGTGTTTTAAAGGGTTTTAGAGTCATTATTTTATTAGGGTTTTATGTGTTTTTAGGGTTTTTAAGGATTTTAGGGGTGTCATGGTTTTTAGGGGTTTTAGGGTTTTGATGTTCTTTTAGGGTTCTTTTTCATTTTTAGGTTTTTAGGGGGTGTAATTATTTTTAGGATTTTACGGTTTTATCTGGTATTTTGATGGTTTTTTGGTTTTTTTTAATTTTTACGAATTTTAGGACTTTTAAGGTTTTTATTATGTTTTTTAGGGTTTCTAGGAAATTTGAGGGTGTCTAGGTTTTTAGGGTTTTTAGGTTATTTTTCATTTTAGTGTTTTTGAAGGATTTTAATTTCTTTTAGGTTTTTAATTTTATTCTTATGTTTTTTGGGGTTGTTGGTTCTTTACATGTTTATGGATATTTGGGATTTTATGGATTTTTATTTTCTTATATTTTTAGTGTTTTTAGGGTTTTCAGAGGTTTTAGGGTTTATAGTTTTTTTTCTAAAAAAATTGGGGTTTTAGGGTTTTGTTTGATTCTTTTGGAGCTTTATGTTTTTCAATAGTCTTTTTATGTTTTTAGGGGTTTATAGGGTTTTTTAAGTTTGAGTGGGTGTTTCTATTTTTTGGGATTCTTAATGTTTTTAAGGTTTTTAGAGATTTATATTGTTTTTAGTGTTTTTTTAGGGTTTTATAATTTTCTAGGTTTTAGGGGCTTTAAGTGTTTTTAGGTCTATTTGTATTTATTAGGTTTTTTATTGTTTTTAGGGTTTTTAGAGATTTTACCTTTTATGGATTTTTAAGTATTTTCTAGACATTATTGTTCTTTAGGTTTTTTGAGGGTTTTGATGTTTTATTGGTTTTTATGTTATTTATTGTTTATTTGGGGGTCTTAGGGTTTTTTTTTATTTTTATGGGTTTTTAATATTTTTAGTGTTTTTAATCATATTTTGGGGTTAAATATTTTTAGAGTTTTTAGTGATTTTTTGAGTTATTTTGGGTTTTTATGGGTATTAAAAGGTTTTTGGCCATTTTTATGGTTTTTATGGTTTTTAGGGGTTTTAGTGTTTTTAGGGGCTTTTAGGATTTTGAGAGTTTTTATATTTTTAGGGGTTTTATTTGTTTTTATTTTTCTTTGGTTTTCTTAAGAGTTTCATGGTTTTTGGGGATTTCTGATTTTTCTGGGTATTTTAGGTCCTTTTTGTATGTTTATGGTTGTTAATGTTTTTATGGATTTTTCTGGTTTTAGGGTTTTTAGGGTTTTTATGGTTTTACAAGTTTTAGGGTTTTTTGATTATTTATGTTTTTAGTGTTTTTATGTGTTTTATGGTTTTAAATGTTTTTAGGGTTCTTCATGGATTCTAACGGTGTTTATGTTATAGGGTTTTTATGTCTTTTTAGGTTTTTATGGTTTTTATGTTTTTAGGGATTTTGAGGTTTTCTTGGTCTTTGGGGGGGGGTTAGGGGTTTTTTAAGTGTCTTAAGATTGTTCTGGGTTTTTTAACTTTTTTAGGGATTAAGGGTTTTTTAGATTTTTTATTGGTTTAGTGTTTTTGGTGGGGTTTTAGATATGTTATGGTTTTTGGTGGTTTTATAGACTTTAGGGGTTTTAGAGTTTATTAGGATATTTAGAGAATTTTAGGTTTCTAGGGGTGTCAAATGTTTTTATGTTTTTAAGGATTCCTTTAGTTTTTTAATGTTTTTTAGGTTTTTTTATGTTTTTTGGATTTTTATGGATTATTTGGTTTTTAATTGTTTTTAATTTTTTAGGGTTTTTAATTATACAAATGGTCTTTAGGGATTTTAGTGTTTTTATGGTTTTTATAGTTTTTTTGGTTTTTTTGAGTTTTTTATGGTTGTATGGTTTTGGTGTTGTTGGATTTTTTTAACGAGTTAAAGGGTTTTAATATTTTTTAGTGGGTTTGTAGATTTTTTATGGTTTTTAGGGATTTTAATATTCACATCGATTTTTAGGGTTTCTTGGTTTTTAGGAATTTTTATAATTTTTATTTATCTTATATTTTTAGGTTTTTTTAGTGTCTTTAGGTTTTTATGGTTTTCTTATTGTGTTTAGGGTTTTTATGTTCTTTTTTCCTTTTTACGTATTTTAGGGAATCTGGAGTATTTTTCTGCTCTTTCGGTTTTAGGTATTTTTATGGTATTTAGGGTTTTGGGGATTTAGTTTTTTTTTGTTTTTTGAATTTTTATGTTTTTCATGATTTTTATGTTTTTTAAGTTTTTACGGTTTTATTAAGGTTTTCTGGGTTTTTAGGATTTTAATGTTTTAGCTATTTTAATGGACTTTTTTATTTTTATGGTTTTTAAGGTTTTATGGTATTCTAGGGTACTTTTAGGTTTGTTGGATTTTTTGGGGTATTGGTTATTTTGGTTTTTTGGGTTTTTAGGGTTTTTAGGGGTTTCAGGGTTTCTATCATTTTTAGTTTTTTGGGTGTTAAGTACTTTTTGATTTTATACTTGTTTCTTAGGGTTATCAAAATTTTAGGGTTTTTTGTTTTTAGGGATTTTAGGGATATTAAAAAAATATCTTTGGGGTTTTATGGTTTTTAGAATTATTAGGTGTTTTAGGGGTTTTTTGCACTTTGGGGTTTTATGATTTTGTGGGTTTTAGGGTTATTTTGAGTTATTAATAAATTTTAATGTATTTTTGAGTGTATTAGTGTTTTTAGGGGTTCAATATATTTTTAGAGCTTTTTCTGGACTTTTTGGGGGTTTATGGTTTTTTAGGGTTTTTATGGATTATAGGTATTTAATGGGTTTTTAGTGTTTTAAGGTTTTAGAGTCTTTTAGGGATTTAATGTTTTTTGGTTTTTGATGGCCTTAATTTTTTAGGGTTTTAATGTTTTCTTTTTATTTTTCTTGGTTTTAATGCATTTATATGATTTTATGTGTTTTTAGGATTTTTTGATTTTTTTAATGTTTTTATGGATTTTTTGGGGTTTTTGGGTATTTTTATGTTTTTTGTGGTTATAATATTTTAGGTAATTTAGGGGTTTAATATTTTTAAGTCTTTAAGGTTTTCTTTGGTTTTTTCAGTTTTTGTCATTTATATATGTTTCTAGGAATCCTGAGGAATTATTAAGGGTTTTTTGGGGTTTTGGTGGTTTTAAGGATTTTGAGGGTTTTATTGATTTTGAGGTTTATAAGGTTTTTGGGGTTTTATTGGGTTTCTTGGGGTTTTTTAAACTTTTTACTGTTTTAAAATTTTTTGAGTTTTTTACAATATTAGGTGTTTAATGGTTTTTATATATTTAGTGGGTTTTAGGGTTTTATGAATTTTAGGGTTGTTTGGTATTAGGGCTTTTTTTGTTATGGTTTGTTACAATTTTATCATTTTTTAGGTTTTTAGGGTTTTTAAGCGTTTTTAGGTTTCTAGGTTTTTCTTATGGGGTTTTAGTTTTTTTTTTTCAATTTTAAGGATTTTTTGGGCCTTTTAAAGATTTTTATGGTTTTATGAGATTTTGAGGGGTTTTAATTTTTTAGAGTTTTTTAGATTTTTATAGTTTTAATCATTTTTTGGGGTTTTTAGGGTTTTTAGGATTTTAGGGTTTCTTTTGGGCATTTATAAATTTTTGTGTGTTTTATGATTTATGTATTTTTATATCTTTTTTACTATTTTTATGGTTTTTACTGTTTTTATGGGTTTTTAGGTTTTTTAGCGGTTTAATCTTTTTTATGGTTTAGATGTTTTTAGGGTGTTTCTATGTTTTTAGAGTTTTAAGGTTTTTAAATTTTTTAGGGGTTTAAAGGGTTGTATATTTTTAAATGGTTTTAATTGATTTTAGAAATTTTAGGGTTTTAAGTGTGTATTGATTTTTATGTTTTTTGGTAATTTTATGGTTTTTAGGATTTTTATAGTTATTAAGGTTTTTGAGGATTTTTTTGGATTTATGGGTTTTTATGGTTTTATGGTTTTTCAGGTTTTTACGGTTTGTTGAGTTTTTAGGGTCTTATGGTTTTTATGGGTTCTTTTACTTTTTAAGGGTTTAAATGTTTTTTATATATATTATTTTTTTAGGTTTTCAATGTTTTCTTATGTTTTTAGAGGGTGTTATGGGTTCTAATGGTTTTAAGGGCATCTAAGGTC
Source organism: Viscum album (assembly GCA_963277665.1). Lineage (NCBI taxonomy): Eukaryota > Viridiplantae > Streptophyta > Magnoliopsida > Santalales > Viscaceae > Viscum > Viscum album. Next base: position 1,964,445,030 of record OY728163.1, on the reverse strand, counting down.
TTTTAGGGGTTTTAGAATTTTTTATTTTTTTTAGTTTTTATGTGTTTTTAGGATTTTAAGGTTTTGTTAGGTTTTTTTTAATTCTTAGTTGATTTTACATTTTCAGGGGGGTTTTGGAATTTTTAAGTATTTTTTTAGGTTTTCTTGGGTTTTTAGATATTTTGAATGTTTTAGGGTTTTTAGGGTGTTTTATGGGTTTTATAGTTATTTACATTTTTATGGGGTTTATGTGTTTTTAAGTATTTAAGTTTTTCTTATGTAATTTCTTGGGTTTTAGGGGGTTTTACTTTTTTTTGGGAATTTTTAAGATTTTTATGTTTTTTTGGGTTTTTTGAGATTTTGAGGGCATTATGGTTTTAATGTTTTCGTTGTTTTTTCGGTTTAGGTTTTAATCAGTTTTGGGTTTTTTATTATATTTAAGGTTTTTATGGTTTTTAAGATTTTTAGGGTTCTTTTAGTGAATTTAGAATTTTTAGGTTTTTAGGGTATTAAATTGTATTTTTTTTTAATTTTTAAAAGGGAATATTTTGATTTTTGGGAATTTTAAGTTTTCATTTTTTTGTGATTTTTAGGACATTTATCGTTTTTTGTGGTTTTAAAGATTTTTAGGGTTTTAGGGATTTTTAGCAGATTTAGTTTTCTTAGGGGTTTTAATGTTTTTAGTTTTTAATCGTTTTCTTTGGTTTTTTATGGTTTTCAGAATTTTTTAGGTTTTGTGGATTAATAAGGTTTTATTTGGATTTTATTATTTTTTAGTATTTTTAGGGTTTTTTTGTGTTTTTTGGGTTTCTTTGGTTTTTTGAGTTTTAATGGTTTTTTAGGTTTGTAGGGTTTCTTGAGTTTTAGGGTTCTTAATGTTTTTAGGTATTTTTTAATGTTTTTAATAGTTAAATGGTTTTAGATTTTTTTGGTTTTTAGTCTTTTATGGGTTTAGTGGTTTTTATGTTTTTTTCATGTTTTTATGGTTTTTTGATTTTTATGATTTTTTATGATTTTTTAGGATTTTTTGAATTTTTGATATTTATAAGAGATTTAATTGCTTTTATGATTTTATGGTTTTCTAAGGGTCTTTCTTTTTTATAGTTTTTGGTATTTATATTGTATTTTTTTTTATTTTTATGATTTTGTTTAATTTTAGGGATTTTGATGGGTTTTAGGATTTTAGGATTTTTTGTTGCTTCTGGATAATTATGGTTATTTCATGTTTTTAGAGGTTTAATAGTTTTTTAGATTAATTTTTATGTTTTTTTGTGTTAAAAGAGTTATTATGGTTTTTATAGGTTTTAGGAGTTTTTAAGTGTTTTAGGGTTTTTTATGTTTTATAGGGGCTTTTGTCAGTTTATGGTCTTTTAGGGGTTTTAACATTTCTTAGCACTTTAGGGGTTTTAGGTGTTTTTTTGTTTTCCTTCGGGTTTTTAGGATTTTATTGATTTTTACTTTTTTATTGATTTCTATCTTTATTTTAGGCTTTTTATGACTTTTTATTTGTTTTAATGATTTTGAGGGATTTTATTGTTTTTTTTGGTTTTTAGGGGTTTTGTGTTTTTGTGTATTTTAGTTTTTTGTTGGATTTAAGTGTTTTTTGGTTCTTATTGTTTTCTTATGGGTTTTCATATTATTTGGGGTATTTATATTTTTAAGGATTTTTAAGGATTTTTTAGTATTTTTAGGGTTTTTAGGGTTTTTTTGTATTTAGGGTTTTTATATTTTTTGGGGTTTTAGGATTTTTGAGTTTTTTATAGTTTCAATGTGTTTAGTGTTTATTAATTGTTTTAGGGGTTTAAGGGATTAAGAGTTCTGGTGGGTTTTAGGTGTTTTCATGGGATTTAGGAGTTTTTAAGGTTTTATGGGTTTTATGGATTTTAGGGTTTTTATGGTTTTCAGGGTTCTTAGGGTATTTATTTTTTTTAGATTTTTAGGTGTTTTATTTTTTTTAGGTTTTAACGGTTTTCTTACTTCTTATAAGATATTTTTATGGATTTTTTTTTTATTTTTAAGTATTTTTATTATTTTTATGATTTTCTATGTTCTTAATAATTTTAAGGGGTTTGGGTGTTTTAGTGTTTTTATTTTTTTAGTATTTTTAGGGGTTATAAGTGTATTTAGTTTTTTAAGTGCCTCTTTGGGTTTTTTTGTGTTCTTATGTTTGATTGTGTTTTTATGGGTTTTAGGGATTTATATGAATTTTATTTTTATTTTAACATTCTCAAGGTTTTTAGGGTTTTTCGGTTTTATGGGTTTTTAGGGTTTTAGGGTTTTAGGTTGTTTATGGTTTTTACAGTTTTGAGGATATTTTCAATTTTTTATGGAATTTATTATTTTTTAGTTTTTCCGGGGATTTAAGGGTGTTTGGCTATCTAATGTTTTATTGGGGGTTTTTTGGGTTTTTAGGGTTTTAATTTTTTTTATGGATTTTTAGGGTTTATAGTTTTTTTATTATTTGTATGGTTTTAGGTATTTTGATGGTTTTAATGTTTTTATTTTTTTTTTTGTTTCATGGGTTTTTTATTATCTTTTTAGGGTTTTTTAGGTTTTATATTTTTTTTAATGTTTTCATTGGTTCGAAGTGTTTTAAGGTTTCTAGTGCACTTTAAGTGTGTTAGGGGTTTTTATGTTTTTTGGGGATTTTTGGTCTTTAAGGGATTTTAGTGTTTTTATGTTTTTATGGGTTTTATGTGTTTTTATTTTTTTATGGTTTTTGAGGGCTTTTTAGGGTCTTTATGTTTTTTCACTTTTTTGGGTATTTAGGGATTTTTAAAAATTTTATAGGTTTTTAGGGTTTTTTTGATTTTTATGGTTTTAAGGGTTTTAAGGGATTTAAGGGGTTTTTTGCGTATTTATAATTATTAAGGCTTTTAGTGGTTTTAATCATTTTTTGGATTTTAATTTTTGGTTAGGGTTTTTGTTATTTACAATAATTTTCATGGATTTTTTGTAATTTTATGGTTTTACCGAGTTTTAGAGATTTTGTGTGTTTTTATGGTTTTAGGGGTTTTAAGTGTTTTTTGTTTTTTAAAATTTTATTATGATTTTTAGGGATTCTTAATTTTTTATATTTTAAGGATTGTTTAGGATTTTTATGGTTTTCAATGCTTTTAGAGTTTTTACAGATTTTGAGGGTTTTTATCTTTTTAGGGGGGTATTTTCCTTTTTATGTTTTTTAATATTTTTTTGAATTTTTTTAGAGTTTTAATGTTTTTTTATTTTTTTAACATTTTTTGAGTTTAAAGGATTTTTATATTTTTTGCAGGGGTTTAAGGTATATTAGGTTGTTTAGGAGGTTTACTTGTTTTTTTAGGGTTTTATTTTTTTATGGACTTGTAGGGTTTTTAAGATCTTTTAGATTTCCTAAGGGTTTTTAGTTTTTTACGTTTTTAATTTTTTATTATGGTTTTCATGGGTTTTGGATTTATTAAATTTTTTAGGATATTTTAGGATTTTTATGTGTTTTCAGTGGTTTTTATGATTTTTATAGTTTTAGGGGGTTTTGGGGTTTTAGGAGTTTTAGATTTTTAGGGATTTTAAGGGTTTAGGATTAAAGTTTTATTATGTTCTCTAGTTTTTTTACGGGTTTTAGTTATTTTTTAGGGTTTTAATGGATTTTTTGTATTTTTAGAGATTTTTCTATTTTGTAGTGTTTTTAGAAATTTTAGGGGGGTTTTGTTTTCTTAGAGGGTTTTAGGGTATTTTTCATTTTTTTTGGGTTTTTATGTTTTTAGTGTTTTTTAACATCTTTATAGTGGTTCAATGGTTTTTATATTTTTTAGTTATTTTTAGGGTTTTACGGTCTTTTGCAGCTTTTATGGTTTTTATGATTTTTAGGGATTTTACTATTTTTTAGTGTTTTTAGTGATTTTAAGGTTTTTAGTGTTTTTAGGTTTTTAAACTTTTCAATGGGTTTTTAATGGTTTAGAGGGTTTGAAATTTTTAGGGTCCTTTATTTATTTTTTCGTATTTTTATGTTTGTAGGGTTTTTAGATATTCTGAGGGGTTTTAGGTTTTTTAGGGTTTTGGGGGTTTTTAGGTTTTTTGGGGTTTTTGGGTTTTGTGGAGTTTTTTTGGGTTTTAATGGTTTTTTGGAGTTTTTAACGATTTTTATGGGTTTAATGGATTTTATGTCTTTTTAATGGGTTTGTAGTGTCTTTATGGGATTTTTTTCTGGGGTGGGGGTGGGTTGGGATTAGTGTTCTTAGAGTTTTTATGGTTTTAGGTGTTTTTATGGCATGTAAGGGTTTTTAACATTTTTAGGGTTTTTAGGTGTTTTAAGTGTTTTCTTTTTTTAATGTTTTCTTGTGTGTTTTTATGGTTATTTGGGATATTTATGATTTTTGCAGTTTTAGGTATTCTTTAGGTTTTTTAGTGTTTTTATGTGTTGGGATTTTGAGTGTTTTTTATGTTTTTTGGGTTTTAGGATTTTTTGGGTTTTAGGGGATTTTTTTTTGGATTTTAAGATTATCTTATCATTTTTTTGGTTTTTAGGATTTTTCTACTTTTCATATAGTTTTTTGGTCTTTTTATTATTTGTATGGTTTTGATTGTTTTCAAGGATTTACAGGGATTTTAATTTTTAAGGGTTTTTAGTGTTTTTATGGTTTTTGGGTACATATTGGTTTTTTAGTTTTTATGGGGTCTTTAGGTTCTTTTTTATTTTTAAATTTTTTAGGAGTTTATAGGTCTGTTAGAGTTTTTAGGGGTTTTATTATGTTTTTTTTGGGTTTTAGGGGTTTTTTAATGTTTTTAGGTATTTTTATAGTTTTACGGTGTTTAGTGTTTTTAGGGTTTTTATCATGTTTTATGTTATTAGGGGTGTAAAATATTTTTAGGTTTTAAAGGTTTTCTTAGTGTTTTACGATATTTTTTGGCTTTTTAAATTTTATGGATTTTAGGGATATTTTATGACTTGTAGGGTTTTTAGGGGTATTAGTTTTTTTTAATGTTTTTTTGCTTTTTACTGTTTTATATTTTTTGAGGTTTTTAGGGGTTTTAATATTTTTATGTTTTAATATTTTATTAGTGTTCTTATATGTTTTATGGGATTTTTTCTTTTTTAGGGATTTTAGGGTTTTTGTATGATTTTTATGGGGTCTTAGGGGTTTTAGAGTTTTTATGGGTTTTTGGAGGTTTTGGGATTTTATAGCTTTCTTTGGGTATTTAGAAATTTTTTAACTTTTTTATAATTTATTTTTCATTAGAGTTTTTTGAAAATTTAAGGTTTTAAACCATTTATCAAGTTTTTAGTTATTTTTATGGTTTTTATGGATTTTTAGGGGGTTGTAGGTTTTTTGGGTTTTATTGTTTTTTCTATATTTTAGGGGTCTTATGTGTTTTTAGGTTTCTAATATTTTTTGATTTTTTTTCAATATTTTCATGTGTCCTTATTTTTTTTGGGTTTTTAGTAATATTTTAGGATTTTTAGGGTGTTTTAATGATTTTTAGGGTTCTTTTGGTTTTTAGGTTTTTGATGTTTTTTTAGGTTTTTTAGCATTTTTTTGACTTTTTGGGTTCTTCAATGTCTTTAGGTTCTAATGTTTTCTAAGGGTTTTATATTTTTTTACATTTTAGGGACTAATAAATTTTCATATTTCTTTGATTTTTTTTAGGTTTTGAAAGGTTTTTAGGGAGTGTAGGGTTTTTAGGTGCATTAGTGTTATTACTGTTTTTTGTGTTTTCGGTGTATTTTGATTTTTTTAATTGTTTTAAAGGTTTTTTTATATTTTTATATATTTTTTAGTGGGTTTATAGGGATTTTATTGGTTTTAGGTGTTTTTATGATTTTTATCGAATTTTAAGGTTTTTAGGGTGTGAGTGTATTTATGATTTTTTTTGTTTTTATGTTATTTTTTAGTTTTAGGTGTTTTTAGTTTTTTAGGGTTTTCTTATTTTTTTTATGATTTTTTTTACAATTTTAGTTTATTTTATAGGGTTTTATGGTTTTCATTGGTTTTTAGGGATTTTCAGGGTTTTGAGGGTTTTTTTTTTGGATTTTGCGGTATTTTGAGTTTTATGGGTTTTCATATTTTTAGAGGGTTTTAATGATTATAGGGGTTTAAAGAAATATTATAATTTTTCATGGGTTTCTATGTTTTTAAAGAGTTTTAGGGTTTTTTTTATTGTTTTGGGAGTTTTATAATTTTTAGTGGCTTTTACGGTTTTTATGCTCTTATTGGTATTGAGTATTTTCTTAGATTTATAGAGTGTTTTTTTGGGTTTTTATGTTTTGAGGGATTTTCATGGGTTTTTTATGATTTTTATGGTTTTTAGTGTTTTTTGGGATTGTTGGGGTTTTTATATTTTTTAGGATTTTAGTTTTTTGCAGTTTTTTGATGTTTTCAGGGAAAAGAAGGCTCGGGTCCAGGCTTTGATGTTTTCAGGGATTCAACGGTGTGTGATATTTTTTTAAAAGTTTTTTGGTGTTTAATGGTTTTTAGATTTTTAGGCAGTTTTTAAGATTTTATAGGGTTTTAGGGTTTTCTAATATTTTTAGGGGTTTTAGGGTTTTAGGATTTTTAGTGCTTTCAGCATTTCTTAGGTTTTAAATTTTTCTTATGGGTTTTCATTTTTTAGGGTTATTACATTTTAAGTTATTTTTTGGGATTTTTTAGAATTCTCTGAGACTTTAGAATGTGTAGGGATTTTGAGAGTTTTTCTTTTTTAATGTATTTTTATGATTCTTTAGGGTTTTAAGGGTAATTTCTATTACTTTTTTAGATTTTCTTATTGGTTTTCCTGTTTTTTATATTTTTAGGTATTTTTATGTATTTTAGAATTTTTAAGATTTTTAGGATTTTTACTATTTTTGAGGGATTGAAGTTATCTTTTGGTTTCATGTTTTTTAATGTTCTTTTGTGTTTTTAGGTTTTTTTGAGTTTTTTTGAGTTTTTATGGATTTTTATCATTTTTTGGATGTGTTAACATTTATAAGGGTTTTTATGGTTTTTAGGGTTTTTGGGTATTTTGGGTTTTTTTATATTTTTTAGAATATTCCAGGTTTTTAGTTGTTTTAAGAGTATTTAGTTTTTAAAGGTTTTCTTAGCATTATTCGGTGTTTTTAGGTTTTTTAGGTTGTCATTTATTTTTAGTAATTTTTTATGATTATTATTGTTTTTATGATTTTTAGGGTTTTGAGGGTTTTAAGGGTTTTTAATGGTTTTTTGGTTTTTTGGTTTTTAGGGAATTTTTTTATTTGTTTAATTTTATATAGTTTTTAGAGTTGCTTAATGGTTTTTTGGGTTTAAAGGGTTTTAATATTGTTCAGTGGTTTTTTGGGTTTTTTTTGGGTTTTTTGGATTTTTGGAGTTTTTTATGGGTTTTAGGGGTTTTATTATTTTTATGGGTTTTATGGTATTTAGTTCCTTTTATATTTTTAGTGTTTTTTTAGTTTTTAGGGGTTTTAAGTGTTTTAGGTTTTTTATATTTTCTTTCAGATATTCACAATTTTTTAGGGATTTATGTTTTTAGTGATTTTTGTATGGTTTTTATTGTTTTTTGTCTTTTAAGTTTCTTAGGTATTTGAGGGGTGTTATAGTTTTTTGTGGTTTTTAGCGTATTTATCATTTTTATTTTTTTTGGTTTTATGTGTTTTTATTAAGGTTTTTAGGTTTTTTTTAGTGTTTTATCGATTTTTTACGTGTTTATTCATTTTTTGGTATTTTTTAAGGTTTTTCTATTTTTACGGTTTTTTGAGATTTGGAGGGTTTTAGTGTCATTAGGGTTTCTAAGGATTTATAGATATTTTAATTTTTCAAGTGGTTTAAATTGTTTTTATATTTTTTTTGGTTTTTATGATTTTTATCTGTTTTGAGGAGTTTTATGGTTTTTTGGGGGTTTTATGTGTTTTCTCTTTTTTAGGGTTCATAGCGTTTTTAGGTCTTTTAGTGGTTTTATGTTTTTTTAGTTTTTTAGAGTTTTTTTTAATTCTTACTGGTTTAAAGGGTTTTTACAGTTTTTGCTGGGGTTTAATGGTTTCATGGAATTTTAGGGATTTTTTGGTGCTTAAGGAAAGGAAGGCGTAGAGCCAGGCTATTTCTAGCCCCAAAAAATTTATAAAAAGGAAAACAAATCAGAAACAGGTGGGGCAGGGTCAAACTTCCCCTAACGAAATACCATGGACCCTCCAAGACACCAAAAGACCCAAAATATCCAAAAAATAGAAGAGAATGAAAATAAACTACAAATAAACGTCTCCATCCACATATGGATCACCATCAGAACCATAACCATAGGAAGCATATGACTCCACCGACTCCCATTTAGATGATTCATATTTCTTATGGACTGTAGTATAATATTCTCTGAGATTTTCTAGATCCACATTCAACTGCACCATGTCAGATTGACCTTCCCTGGCAGAGCCAGCTTCCTTAGCAGAGGCCTTAGAGGAGGCTATGGTAGCAATTGGCTTACGAAGAGTAGAGTAATCCATCATTGACCTCCGCTTCATTGGGAGATATCCACAATTAATCTTCTTGAATTTTGGGACACCGTTTGCACTCACCACCCTCGTCTTGGGACCCCATTCTTCCAATGTTCAACTGTAGAAAACTCGATCCCACCTCTCTGAATGCTAGTTCTAGGAGTGAGATCAGGGTCATACCATAGCCTCCTCTTCCAGGGGAATGAATCTAGGCCAATATAACTAGGATAAACCATCAAAGACTTTTCCCTTCTTATATGAGCCATATTAACATTAATAATGGCTTCAAGATCTGCAAAGATGTCCCTTAACCTTGAAGCTTTATCATCATCACCCTAGATGATGATCCTATCCTACTTCAGGTCAGGCATCTGCAAAATTTCATTTTGATGCTTCCCAAATTTGATTTACATGAAATCCAGAATTATATTTTCAGACAGCTCAACACATTGGGTTAAAGTCTCAACCACAACCAGAGTAAGGCTCAGATCCTGTTGCTCAGCATTCATCTTAACTGCATATAAGTATTTTTTATCCTCATACAGTTCAGAAAAAAATTCAAGGGATTCTTCAATCCTAGTAGCATCAACCTGCACCTCACCCTGCTCTAAAACATGCTCAATAATCGGTAAAGAACTACGATCCACCTCTTCATGCCCCATCCCTTCAATGAAAGGATGTGGAACATCCGCCTAAAGATCCACATGGTGTTTGGATTCATCCCTTACTTCTTTAGCCAGCATCTTTCCCAGTTCCTACCTTTCATGTCTCACCCCCTCCTTTTCCATAGTCTCCACCAATTCCAATCCTATAAAATTATTAAAAGTTAAGACCAATTCCATACCATGTGTCTTCCATGGCACAAAAAAAGTTAATGTATTTCACAACATCACCTCCCTCTTCATCGCTTCACCAGTTAGGCTAGGTACCTTCACCTGAAGTTCCGATGATTTCCCATTGTCATACCTACCAGTTTCAACCTACACGTCTACCTGTACTTGAAATTCCCCCTACAATCTCCATAGGTCACAGCCCCCCAGAAATGGGAATCAGAACATATTTCTACCCATGCTGTTTCCGGTTATTGGACAAAGCCTCATCCTCATCAAGAACCTCACCCCCATCCCGCTGGAGGAAGGGACATCACCTGCAAGACCCAAGTAACCCTTAAAAAGTTTTAAGATTTCCTTTACCTTAGGATCTGATTGATTCTATGCTATAGCTTTCCTTGAAAAAATATCCCCTTCTTCCACCTTAAAATCCCTTCTTCCACCCGAAAGTGTGTCCCTAAGAGTTCCTGGCCTTGCCTCAAAATCAGTATCCAACCCCAACCTCAAAGAGGTAACTCTATGATAAATCCTTTCCATAAGACACTCATTGTCCTTAGGCCTACAATATATTTTCACAAGTCCAAGAGCAAATAATGAGTCACAGTAGATCACCCATGATTCAAACACCACGGACTACTTCTATTAGAGATCCTCATCAATATCAATCCAAACAAATTAATCCGAATCATTCGAAACATCGACATCAACACCGTCCAAAGGGGAAACTGGATAATAATGAGCCCTAGTTCTACTATCCATTCACAAGAACCTTCAAACAAGATTTCCCAACATTGAAATAATAGACTGGTTTTGAAAAGGGATGGGGAGTTCAGGGAACCTCACCAAATTCGCCACCATTAGGGAGTCACGATGAAAATGGAAATCAAAGCTCCACCTAAAGAGGGAGAAGCTGGAAACATCACATCTTCAAGTATCCGCTAAACATGCCTGAATGAGATCCTCCTTAGATGAGAACTGAATCAGAATGTTGAAGGAATTGACAAGGCCCACACTAGTATGATCCTGAAGAACCAAATGATCAAACACGAACCTGTCTAAAATGTCAACAAGAGGTGAATATTCAAAAATTGAGCTACTTGCATCAATATATGTAGAGAAGAGGCTTTGTTAAACTCCTCAAGAGATAGTTGCATTTGTGGATGACCTTAAAGAAAGCCGGATACCTTAGGGAAAATCCCAATCCACAGAAAATATAGAATTGAATCCAGATCCGAGAACATGATAAAGGTTCTATCTACATCAAGGACCAACAAAGGACCCTCCCCCCCACAAATGGGTGAGGCCAAGGCATATAAATCATCGACATCTTCAAGCCGGCAGTGGGAAGGCAGAATAGCCATCGCAGGGGAGCAGAGCATCCATATTCTCTTCTCTTCTATTATGTTTAGGGGGTTTATGGGTTTTAAATATTGTGAAGGGGGGTAATATATTTTTTAGTTTTTATGGTTTAAAGTGTTTTTAGTTTTGAAAGGATTTATTAGGAGTTTTCAGGGTTTTATGTTTTTTTACCCTTTTAGGGATGTTAGGAATTTTTGTTTCTTTGGATTTTTATGAATTTTAATGGTTTTTGGGTTTTTTAGGTTGTTTAGGGTTTTTTGGGTTTTTATATGTTTCTTGGGTATTTAAGGTTTATAGAGTATAAAATTTCTTATGGGATAAATGTATTGTTAGTGTTTATAGTGTTGTTTTATGATTTTTATGTGTCTTCAGGTTTTTTATGGTTTTTAGGGGTTTTATGTTTTAGGGTCTTCTACTGTATTTTTGGGAATTTAGCATTTATTATCTTTTTTAGGGGTTATAACTATTTTTAGGTTTTACAGAATTTATTAAGGATTTTAGGGATTTTATGTTTTTAGGTATTTTTAGGGTTTTCGAATAATTTTTATTGATTTATGGTTTTTAGGGATTTTGAGTGTTTTTATGGTTTTTTATGGTTCTTAGTGGTTTTAGGGTTTGTATAATTTTTTAGGATTTTAGTATTTTTATGTGTTTTTTTGTTAATAAGTATTTCTTTGGAGTTTTATGTGTTTTTATGTTTTTAGGAAATTTTATTCATTTTTTAGGATTATTAATGTTTTTAGGGTTTTAAGGTTTTGTAGTGTTTTTAGGGTTTTTTGAATTTTTTTATGGATTTAAATCGGTTTAAGAGTATTTAGTGGATTTTTAGGATTTTTATGGGTACATAGTGTTTTTTAATTTTATTAGGGGTTTCATGGTTTTTAGTGTTTATAGGGTTTTTAGAGGTTTTTGTTTTCTTAGTGTTTTTTTTTGTTTTTATGGGTTTTAATTAATTTTAGGGTTTTTAGTGTTTAAAAGGGGAGGGGGGGTTAAATTGTCTTTATAATTTATAGGGGGTCTATAGGGTTTTTATGGGGTTTTAGGGTTTTGAAATTTTTTGGGGGTTTTATGGATTTAAGGGGTTTAGTGTTTTTCTGGATTTTATGGGTTTTAAAAATTTTTAGGTTTTTTGTGGTTTTAATATTTTTTAGGTTTTTAATGTTTTATTAGGTGTTTTATAGGTTTTTATGGTTATTAAGTTTTTATTATTTTTATGGATTTTTTTAGGATTTATATGGTTTTAAGGTTTTTTGAGGATTATAATGGTTTTTAGGATTTTTAGGGTTTTTAGAGTTTTTATGGATTTTGGGGATTTAAAGGATTTTAGGGTGTTTTTATGCTTTCTAGGGTTTTTTGCGTTTTTAGAGTGTTTAAAAATTTTAGTGATTTAAATGGTTTTTAGATATTTTAGTGGGGTTTTAGGGTTTTATTGAGTTTTTCGGGTTTTAATATTTTTAAAGGGTTTAAGTTTTTAGTGTGTTTTAGGGTATTTACAATCTTTTATGTTTTTATTGTTTTTTGGTATTTTAGGTGTTATTAGTGGTTTTAGGGTTTTAGGGTTTTCTTTGTTATTTTTAAGTTTTTATATTTGTTTATGTTTTTACGTATTAATATATATTTTTAGTACTATTTGGTTTTTATGTCTTTTGAGGATTTTGAATGTTCTTTGGGATTTATAAAAATTTTGGGTTTCTTGGGGTATTAGAGTTTTTTGGTTTTTGGTATTTTATTATTTTCGTAGGGTTTTTTGGTTTTTTACATTTTTAGGTATTTTTTTGGGTTTTTCAGGTTTTTTATGGGGTTTTAGGGACTTTGGAGGTTTAGGGTTTTTAAGGGTGATTTGAGTTTTCAAGGGATTTTATGTTTTTTCATTGTTTTATTTTTGTTTTTCATCATTTTCATGGGTTTAAATGGATCTTATAATTTTACATTTTTTTGGGCTATTAGGTTATTTAGGTTTTTTATGATTTTTATAAATTTAATGGTTTTTAGGGATTATAATTGTTCATATAAGTTTATGGTTTTTTGAGAGGTTTTCAGGATTCTTAGTCTTTTTTATGTATTTTTTAGCAATTTTTAGGATTTTTTCATTTTTTAGGGTTTTATTGATTTTTAGAGTTTTTAATGGGTTTTAGATTTTTTAGGATTCTTATAGATTTTTTATTATTTTTATGATTTTAGGGTTTTTAGAGATTTTGATGTTATTAGGGTTTTGTGGTTTTATGGTTTTTATTATTTTAAGGGGTGGTTTTGAGTTTTCTTTGGGATTTTATTTTTTTTATAGGTTTTACATCTTTTTGGTTTTAGAGGATTTTTTGAGTTTTTAGTTGTTTTGAGGGTTATTTTTTATTTTTTCATTTTTATATTTTTATGGTTTTCATGGTTTTTATGGTTTTCAAGGATTTTAGGGTTTCTAGCATAGTTCAGTTTTTTAGGGGTTGTAATTTTGTTCATGTTTTTAATATTTTCTTATTGACTTTCAAGGTTTTTAATTTTTTCATGTTTTTTGAGTATTTTTACATGTTTTTAGGATATTTAGTGTTTTTTAGAGATTTTAAGGGGGTTTAGGTTTTTTAGGGTTTTATGGTTTTTATGAATTTTTTGGATATTTAGGGGTTTTTTATTTTTTAGGGTTTCAATTTTTTTTACTGTTTTTTAACATATTTACAGGTTTAATGATTTTTTGGAGTTTTTAGTGGGTTTTACAGATATTATGGGTTTTTAGGGTATTTTCAATTTTTAGGGTTTTTAAAATTTCTTACAGTTTTTAACCTATTTTAGTTTTTGGGGGTTTTGGTAGTATAGGTTTTTTAGGTTTTCCTAGGGTTTTTATATTATTCATCTGTTTTAGGGATTTTTATTGCTATAAAGGATTTTAATGGGTTTTCGGGTTTTAAGGATTTTATGGTTTTAGTGTTTTTTGGTTTTTTGGATTTTTTAGAGTTTTTAAAATTTTATTTATATAGGGGTTTTATGTTTTTTTCAGTTGTTAATGATTTTATAGAGGTTTTTAGGGTTTTTAATGTTTAGGTATTTTTATTGCTTCTTTAGATTTTAAATATTTTTATTGGTTTTAGGTTTTTTGAGGTATTTTATTGTTTTTAGGGTTTTTAGGGATTTTTAGTGTTTTTATCATTTTTATGGGTTTTAGTGGTTTTAAGTGATTTTAGGTTTTCGAGGTTTTATTAGAAGTTTTCAGGGTTTTTAGAATTTTTTGCATTTTTATGGATTGGGGGTAATATATTTATGGTATTTAGGGTTTTTGGGTTTTATGGGGTTTTTTTGAGTTTATTAGGGTTTTATGGTTCTTTAGAGATTTTCCTTGATTTTTTCTATTGAATGTGTTTTTAGAATTTTCAGTGGTTTTAGGGGTTTTATGATTTTTTAGGGGTTTTAATATTTTTCGGGTTTTAGGATTTATAAGGGTTTTGGGGTATTTTAAGGTGTTTTTCATTTTTAGGTTTCTTAGTTGTATTAAGTGTTTCTATTTTTTATGGTCTTCTTAGTGTTTTATATGTTTTTTATTTTTTTATGTTTTGATGAATTTTAGTCCTTTTTAAAAAAAAATTATATTTTTTATTTTTTTATGGGTTTTTATGGGTTTTTTTCATTTTAAGTGTTTTAAAATCATTTAGGGTTTTTGAGGGTTTTTAGAGGTTTTTAGGGTTTTTGAGATTTTAAATTTTTATGGATTTTTAGGGTTTTAAGGATTTTTTTTTGTATTTATAGTTTTCAGGGATCGTTTTGGGATTATGGTTTTTTTAGATTTTTATGAGTTTTTATGTTTTTTTGGGTTTTTTTCGTTTTTATGGGTTTTAATGTTTTTATAGTTTTTAATGTTTTTCGATATTTAATATTTTTTATAGTTTTTAGTGGTTTATGGTTTTATATGGTTTAGGTCATTTATATTTTTAAGGGTTTTTATGATTTTATGGATTTTTTGGTTTTTTATGTTTTTTAGTGTTTTTAGAAATTATTTGGGTTTTATATGTTTTTAACGTTATATTGTTTTCTCAGGGGATTTCAAGGTTTCTAGATTTTATACAATTTTAATTATTTTTAGAGAATTGTTTCTGATATTTATGGTTTTTATTATTTTTAGGGATTTTGGGGTTTTAGGGTATTTAGCGTTCATTAGATTTTGGAATTTTTATGTTTTTTTAGATTAATTTATGTTTTGATGAGTTTTTTATAGTTTCATAACATTTTTAGTCATCTAAAGGGTTTTTCAATGTTTTTGTGGTTTTTTATCTGTATAATATAATATTAATATTTTTATGGTTTTTGGGGGTTTTTATGGTCTTTATAGGCTTTAGGGTTTTAGGGTCTTATGGGTTTTTATTATTTTTTTTGGGATTTTTAGGGGATTTATGTGTTTTTATGTTTTCTAGGATTTTTAAGTATTTTAAATGGTTTTATAGATTTTTTATGTTTTGAAGGATTTTTTGGGAATTTTTGGGATTTTTATGGTTTTGTTAGGTTTATAGGGATTTTGGGGGTTTTAAGGGTTTTTATTTTGTTTTTAGCATTTTTAGGCTTTTTAGGAGCTTTATGTTTATTTAGGTTTTTCTGTTTTTTTAGTTTTTTTCAAGGGTTTTATAGGTTTTTTATTTTTTTAGGTATTTTTAGGAATTTTTTAATATTTCTATGTTTTCTATTGTTTATAGGGTTTTTACGGGATTAAATGGTTTTTTTAGTTTTTTATGGTTTTTATTGTTTTTAGTGTCTTTAGTGTTTTTAATATTTTTATTGGTTTAAATGGTTTTATATTTTTTTGGGTTTTCAAATTTTTATGGGTTCTTAGTTTTTTTTTGTTTTTTGGGTTTTTTATGGTTATAGGGTTTTCTCATGTTTTTTAGGATTTTTTGTATTTTTTATGATTTTAGGGGTTTTAAGAATTTTTTAGTCTTTTAAGGTTTTCTTTGGATTTTCTTGGGTTTTTTTGTGTTCTAGTATTTCTACATTTTTATTTATTTATTTTGGTATTTTTAAGGATTCTCATTGTTTTTAGGGTTTTTGGTGATTTTAAGGGTTTTTAGGGGTTTTTAGGTGTTTTTTGGGTTTTTTAGGGTTTTTATGGTTTTTATGTTTTTTTTTGGGTTTTATGGTTTTTTTAATTTTTATGGAATTTTATGGGTTTTATAGTTTAAAAATATATATATTTTTAGTGTTTTAGTTGGTTTATAAGGTTTTTATGGGTTTTAGGGTGTTATGGTTTTAGGGGATTTTTTGTTTTTAGGGATTAAGTTTTTTATGTTTTTAAGGTCTTTGTAGGGGTTTTTTTAATGTAGTATCATATTTTTAATTTTTTTTAGATTTTAGGTTTTTTATGATTTTAATGGTATTTTATCGATTTTAGAGAATTTGAGTTTTTTATGGTTTTTAAGTAGTTAGATATTTTAATTTTATTTAAATTTTTAGGACTGTAGGGTTTAAAGTGTTTTCTCAGATATTATGGTTCTCATAGAGTTTTTCAAAGTTATAAAGGTTTTTTTTTTGTTTTTTGGTATTTTTAGATATTTAAAATAATTTTAATAGAGTTTTATAGTTTTTTGGTATTTTGATCGGTTTTAGATTTTTTTTTGTTTTTTTTTGTTGTTTTTTGCTTTTCTTGAGATAATAGGGTTTTATGGTTTTTAGAGTTTTTTTTCACATTTTTAGGTGTTTAAAGGTGTTTTATGGTTTTTCTTTAGATAATGGGGTTTTATGGTTTTAGGAGCTTTTGGTGTTTTCAGGTCTTTTAGAATTTTTATCAATTTTTAGGTTTTTAAGGGTTTTATATATTTTTTGGATTTCATTGTTTTCAAAATTTTCTAAAGGGATTTTAGGTATTTATATGTTTTTAGGATATTTAAGGATTTTTAGTGTTTTATGTTTCAAGGGGTTTTTTGTGGGATTTTTAGCAGGTTTTTTGGTTGTTGGAGTTTTTTAGTGTTTTAAAGTTGTATGTGTTTTTATATTTTTAAATCTTTCTTAGGGTTGTTGATGTTTATTGGGTTTTTTTATGTTTTAGGGATCTTTATGGGTTTTTTTGTTATTTATTGTTCTTGGGGTTTTATGGATTTGAGAGTTTTTAGAGTTTTTTATGGATGTTTTGGTATTTATGTATGTTTTGGGTTTTAAGGGTTTTGAGTTTTTAAGTGTTCTTAAAATAATTTTATATTTTTTTAACATTTTATGGGTCTAAAGGGTTTTAGTGTATTTAGTGGTTTTAGTATTTCTATGGGTTTTTAGGATTTTTATGGTGTTTTGGTGTTTTATGGTTTTTAGGGATTTTTAGGGGTTTTGTAGTTTTAAGTGTTTTTAGGTTTTTGTGGTTTTTATATTTTTTAGGATTTTAAGGTTTTTATTGAGTTTTTATGGTATTTATGGTCTTTTACATTTTTAATATTTTTAGGGATTTTTTAGGATTATTATTCTTTTTTGGGTTCTTAGGGATATTTAGAGTCCCCAATGTTTTGTGGCGGGGTTTATGGTTTATTTTTTCTTAGGTTTTAGTTTTTTTGTGTTTTCTTAGGATTTTTATGTTTTTTAGAGTTTTTTATATTTTTTAAGGGTTTAATTTTTTTTAGTTTATTTAGTGATTTTTTATGGATTTTATGACCATTTATCGTTTTAAGGTTTTTTTTGGGGTTTAAGGGTTTTTAATGGTTTTTTGGTTTTTTGGTTTTTGGGGTATTTTTTTATTTTTTAGAGTTTATATGGTTTTTTTGAGTTGCTTAATGTTTTTTTGGGTTTAAAGGGTTTTAATATTGTTTAGTGGTTTTTTGGGTTTTTTTGGGTTTTTTGGATTTTTTGAGTTTTTTATGGGTTTTAGGGGTTTTATTATTTTTATGGGTTTTATAGTATTTATTTCCTTTTATATTTTTAGTGTTTTTTAGTTTTTAGGGGTTTTAAGTGTTTTAGGTTTTTTATATTTTCTTTCAGATATTCAAACTTTTTTAGGGATTTATGTTTTTAGTGATTTTTGTATGGTTTTTATTGTTTTTTGTCTTTTAGGTTTCTTAGGTATTTGAGGGGTGATATAGTTTTTTTTGGTTTTTAGGGTATTTATCATTTTTAGATTTTTTTAGTTTTACATGTTTTTATTAAGGTTTTTAGGGGGTTTTCAGTGTTTTATCGGTTTTTACATGTTTATTCATTTTTTTGGTATTTTTTACGGTTTTTTGGTTTTTCGGGTTTTTCGAGATTTGGAGGGTTTTAGGGACATTAGGGTTTCTATGGTTTTCTAGATATTTTAATTTTTCAAGTGGTTTAAATGGTTTTTATATTTTTTTTGTTTTTATGATTTTTATCTATTTTGAGGAGTTTTATGGTTTTTTTGGGGTTTTATGGTTTTATGGTTTTTCTCTTTTTTAGGGTTCATAGCGTTTTAGGTATTTTAGTGGTTTTATGTTTTTTTAGATTTATAGAGTTTTTTTTTTAAAATTTTACTGGTTTAAAGCATTTTTACAGTTTTTACTGGGGTTGTAAGGGTTTCATGGAATTTTAGGGATTTTTTGGTGCTTAGGGAAAGGAAGGCGCAGAGCCAGGCTATTTCTAGCCCCAAAAAATTTATAAAAAGGAAAAAAAATCAGAAACAAGCGGGGTAGGGTCAAACGTCCCCTAACGAAATACCATGGACCCCCCAAGACACCAAAAAACCCAACAGATCAAAAAAAGAGAAGAGAATGAAAATAAACTACAAATAAGCGTCTCCATCCACTTATGGGTCACCATTAGAACCATAACCATAGGAAGCATCTGACTCCACTGAATCCCATTGAGATGATTCATATTTCTTATGGACGGTAGTATAATACTCTCTTTGATTTTGGAGCTCCACATTCAACTACACCTTGTCACCCCGACCTTCCCTGGCAGAGCAGCTTCCTTAGCAGAGGCCTTGGAGGAGGCTATGGTAGAAATTGGCTTAGGAAGAGTAGAGTAATCCATTGTTGACCTCCGCTTCATTGGGAGAGCTCTACACTTAATCTTCTTTCATTTTGGAACACCGTTTGCGCTCACCACCCTGGTCTTAGGACCCCCATTCTTCCAATGTCCAACAGTAGCAAACTCGACCCCACCTCTCTGAATGCTAGTTCTAGGAGTGAGATCAGCGTCATACCATAGCCTCCTCTTTCAGGGGAATGAATCCAGGCCGATAGAACTAGGATAACCCATCAAAGCCTTCTCCATTCTTATATGAGCCATATTAACATTAACAATGGCTTCAAGATCTGCAAAGATGTCCCCTAACCTTGAAGCTTTATCATCATCACCCAAGATGATGATCACATCCTACTTCAGGTCAGGAATCTGCAAAATTTCATTTTGATGCTGCCCAAATGTGATTTACATGAAATCCAGCATTATATTTTCAGACAGCTCAACACATGGGGGTAAGGTCTCAACCACAACCAGAGTAAGGCTCAGATCCTGTTGCTCAGCAGTCATCTTAACTGCATACAATTATTTTTTATCCTCATGCAGTTCAGAAAAAAATTCATGTGATTCTTTAATCCTAGTATCATCTACCTGCACCTCACCCTGCTCTGAAACATTCTCAATAGTAGGTAAAAGACTACGATCCACCTCTTCATGCCCCATCCCTTCATAGAAAGGATGTGGAACATCCACCTAAAGATCCACAGGGTGTTTGGATTCATCCCTTAATACTTTAGCCAGCATCAATCCCAGTTCCTACCTCTCATGTCTCACCCCCTCCTTGTCTATAGTCTCCACCAATTCCAATCTTATAAAATTATTATAATTTAAGACCAATTCCCTACACTGTGTCTTCCATGGCACATCAAATGTTTAGGGATTTCACAACATCACCTCCCTCTCCATCCCTTCACCAGATAGTCTAGGTACCTTCATCTAAAGTTCCAATGATTTCCCATTGTCATCCCTACCAGTTTCAACATACACGTCTCCCTGTACATGAAATTCCCCCACAATCTCCATAGGTCACAACCCCTCAGAAATGGGAATTGGAACATCTTTCTACCCATGCTGTGTCTAGTTATTGGCCAAAGCCTCATCCTCATCAGGAACCTCACCCCCATCCTGTTGGAGGAAGGGACATCACCTGCAAGACCCAAGTCACCCTTAAAAAGTTTTAAGATTTCCTTTACCTTAGTATCTGATTGATTCTATGCTGCAGCTTTCCTTGAAAAAATATCCCATTCTTCCACCTTATAATCCCTTCATCCACCTGAAACTGCATCCCTAAGAGTTCCTGGCCTTGCCTAAAAATCAGTATCCAACCCCAACCTCAAAGAGGTAACCCTATGATAAATCCTTTCCATAAGACACTCACTGTCCTTAGGCCTACAATATCTTTCCACAAGGCCAAGAGAAAAGAAAGAGTCATAGTAGCTCACCCATGATTCGAACACCACTGATTGCTTCCATTAGAGCTCCTCATCAATATCAATCCAAACATATTATACCGAATCATTATAAACATCGACATCAACACCGTCCTAAGGGAAAACTGGATAACAATGAGCCCTAGTACTACTATCCATGCACAAGAACCTTCAAACCATATTTCACAAAATTGAAATAATATAATGGTTTTGAAAAGGTATGGGGAGTTTAGGGAACCTCACCAAATTCGCCACCATTAGGGAGTCACGATGGAAATGGAAATCAATGCTCCACCTAAAGAGGGAGAAGCCGGCACCATCACATCTTCATGTATCCTCCGACCATTCCTGAATGAGATCCTCCTCAGATGAGAACCGAATCAGAATGTGGAAGGAATTGACAAGGCCCACACTAGTATGATCCTGAAGAACCAAATGATCAAACACGCGCCTATCTAAAATGTCAAAAAAAGGTGAATATTCAAAAATTGATCTACTTGCATCATTATATGTAGAAAAGAGGCTTTGTTAAACTCTTTAAGAGACAGTTTCAGTTGTGGATGACCTTCAGGAAAGCCTGATACCTTAGCGAAAATCCCAATCCATAGAAAATCTAGAATTGAATCCGGATCCGAGAACAAGATAAAGGTTCTATCTGCATCAAGGACCAACAAAGGCCCCTCCCCCCCACAAATGGGTGAGGCCAAAGCATATAAATCATCGACGTCTTCAAGCCGGCAGTGGGAAGGCAGAATAGCCATCGCAGGGGAGCCGATCATCCATATTCTCTTCTCATCTATTATGTTTAGGGGGTTTATGGGTTTTAATGATTGTGGACGAGGGTAATATTTTTTTTATGGTTTAATTTCTTTTTAGGTTTGAAAGTATTTATTATGAGTTTTTAGGGTTTTATGTTTTTTTACCCTTTTAGTGATATTAGGAATTTTTTTTTCTTTGGATCTTTATGAATTTTGAGGGTTTTTGGGTTTTTAAGGTTGTTTAGGGTTTTTTGGGGTTTTTTTGGATTTTTATATGTTTCTTGGGTATTTAAGGATTATAGAGTTTAAATTTTTTTTAGGGGATAAATGTTTTTTTAGTGTTTATAGTGTTGTTTTATGATTTTTATGTGTCTTTAGGTTTTTTATGGTTTTTAGGGGTTTTCTGTTTTAGGGTCTTTTACTGTATTTTTTGGAATTTAGCATTTTTTATCTTTTTTAGGGTTTATAACTATTTTTAGGTTTTTAAGGATTTATTAGGGATTTTAGGGATTTTATGTTTTTTGGTATTTTTAGGGTTTTTGAATAATTTTTATTGATTTATGGTTTTTAGGGATTTTAAGCGTTTTTATGGTTTTTTATGGTTCTTAGTGGTTTTAAGGTTTGTAGCATTTTTTAGGATTTTAGTATTTTTATGTGTTTTTATGTTATTAAGGATTTCTTTGGAGTTTTATGTGTTTTTATGTTTTTAGTAAATTTTATTAATTTTTTAGGATTATTATTGTTTTTAGGGTTTTTAAGTTTTTGTAGTGTTTTTTAGGGTTTTTTGAATTTTTTTAATTTTTTTATGGATTTAAATGGGTTTAAGATTTTTTAGTGGATTTTTAGGATTTTTATGGGTACTTAGTGTTTTTTAATGTTGCTAGGGGTTTCATGGTTTTTAGTGTTTATAGGGTTTTTTATAGGTTTTTGTTTTCTTTGAGTTTTTTTTTGTTTTTATGGGTTTTCATTAATTTTAGGGTTTTTAGTGTTTAAAAGGGTAGGGGGGTTAAATTGTCTTTAGAATTTATAGGGAGTCTATAGGGTTTTTATTGTGTTTTAGGGTTTTTGATTTTTTTTTGGGTTTTTATGGATATAAGGTGTTTAGTGTTTTTCTGGATTTTATGGTATTTAAATTTTTTTAGGTTTTTGTGGTTTTAATATTTTTTAGGTTTTTAATGTTTTTTTAGGTGTTTTTTTAGGTTTTTAGGGTTATTATGTTTTTAATTATTTTTATGGATTTTTTAGGATTTATATGGTTTTTAGGTTTTTAAAGGATTATAATGGTTTATAGGGTTTTTAGTGTTTTTATGGATTTTTGGGATTTTAGGGTGTTTTAATGTTTTCTAGGGTTTTTTGGGTTTTTAGAGTGTTTAACAATTTTAGTGATTTAAATGGTTTTTAGATATTTTAGTGGGTTTTTAGGGTTTTATTGAGTTTTAGGGGTTTTAATATTTTTAAAGGGTTTAGGTTTTTTATTGTGTTTTAGGGTATTTACAATCTTTTATGTTTTTATTGTTTTTTGGTATATTAGTTTTTTTTATTGGTTTTAGGGTTTTAGGGTTTTCTTTGTTTTTTTATGTTTTTATATTTGTTTACGTTTTTACGTATTAATATATATTTTTAGTACTATTTGGTTTTTATGTCTTTTGAGTATTTTGAATGTTCTTTGGGATTTATAAAATTTCTGGGTTTCTTGGGGTATTATAGTTTTTTGGTTTTTGGTATTTTATGGTTTTTGTAGGGTTTTTGGTTTTTTACATTTCTAGGGATTTTTTTGGATTTTTCAGGATTTTTATAAGTTTTTAGGGACTTTGGAGGTTTTGGGGTTTTAAGGGTGATTTGAGTTTTCAAGGGATTTTATGTTTTTTCATTGTTTTATTATTGTTTTTTATCATCTTCATGGGTTTAAATGGATCTTATAATTTTATGTTTTTTTGGGCTATTAGGTTTTTTAGGGTTTTTATGATTTTTATAATTTTAATGGTTTTTAGGGATTATAAGTGTTCACAGAATTTTATGGTTTTGTGAGAGGTCATCCGGATTTTTAGTCTTTTTTTTTGTATTTTTTAGCAATTTTTAGGATTTTGTCATTTTTTAGGGTTTTATTGATTTTTAGGGATTTTAGTGGGTTTTACATTTTTAAGGATTCTTATAGATTTTTTATTATTTTTATGATTTTAGGGTTTTTAGAGATTTTGATGTTATTTGGGTTTTAGGGTTTTGTGGGTTTTATTATTTTAATGGGTGGTTTTGAGTTTTCTGTGGGATTTTAATTTTTTATAGTTTTTAATATCTTTTTCGTTTTAGAGGATTTTTTGAGTTTTTAGTTGTTTTGATGGTTCTTTTTTATTTTTTTATTTTTTTTATATTTTTAGGGTTTTCATGGTTTTTATGGTTTTCAAGGATTTTTGGGTTTCTATCATAGTTTAGTTTTTTAGGGGTTGTAATTTTGTTCATGATTTTAATATTTTATTATTGACTTTCAAGGTTTTTAATTTTTTTCATGTTTTTTGAGTATTTTTACAAGTTTTTAGGATATTTAGTGTTTTTTAGGGATTTTAAAGGGGTTTCGGTTTTTTAGGGTTTTATGTTATTTATGAATTTTTTGGATTTTTAGGGGATTTTTATTTTTTTAGGGTTTCAATTTTTTACAGTTTTTTGACATATTTACAGGTTTAATGATTTTTTGGAGTTTTTAGTGGGTTTTACAGATTTTATGGGTTTTTAGGGTATTTTCAGTTTTTAGGGTTATTAAGATTTCTTACGGTTTTTAACTTATTTTGGTTTTTAGGGGTTTTGGTAGTATAGGTTTTTTAGGATTTCCTAGGGTTTTTATATTATTTATCTGTTTTAGGGATTTTTATCGCTATAAAGGTTTTTAATGTTTTTTCGGGTTTTTAAGGATTTTATGGTTTTTAGTGTTTTTTGGTTTTTTGGATTTTTTGGAGTTTTTAAAATTTTATTTTTATAGGGGTTTTAAGTTTTTTTCAGTTGTTAAGGATTTTATAGAGGATTTTAGGGTTTTTAATGTTTAGGTATTTTTATTGCTTCTTTAGATTTTAAATATTTTTATTGGTTTTATGTTTTTCAGGTATTTTATGGTTTTTAGGGTTTTTAGGGATTTTTAGTGATTTTACCATTTTTATGGGTTTTAGTGGTTTTAAGTGATTTTAGGTTTTTGAGGTTTTATTAGGAGTTTTCAAGGTTTTTAGAGTTTTTTAAATTTTTTTGGATTGGGGGAGTAATATATTTATGGTATTTAGGGTTTTTTGGGTTTTATGGGGTTTTTTTTGAGTTTATTAGGGTTTTATGGTTCTTTATAGATTTTCCTTGATTTTTTCTATTGAATGTGTTTTTAGAGTTTTTAGTGGTTTAGGGTATTTATGAGTTTTTAGGGGTTATAATATTTTTTGGGTTTTATGATTTATAGGGGTTTTGGGGTATTTTAAGTTGTTTTTCATTTGTAGGTTTTTTAGTTGTATTAAGTGTTTCTAGTTTTTTATGGTCTTCTTAGTGTTTTATATGTTTTTTAATTTTTTATGTTTTGATGCATTTTTTTTCCTTTTTAAATATTTTTATGGTTTTTATATTTTTTATGTTTTTTATGGGTTTTTATGGGTTTTTTCATTTTAAGTGTTTTAAAATCTTTTAGGGTTTTTGAGGGTTTATAGGGGTTTTCAGGGTTTTTGAGTTTTTAAATTTTTATGGATTTTTGGGGTTTTAAGTATTTTTTTGGTATTTATAGTTTTCACTGATATTTCTGGGTTTATGGTTTTTTTATCTTTTTATGATTTTTATGTTTTTTTGGGTTTTTTTTAGTTTTTATGGGTTTTAATGTTTTTATATTTCTTAATGTTTTTCTAGATTTAAATGGTTTTTATAGTTTTTAGTGGTTTATGGTTTTATATGGTTTAGGTCATTTATATTTTTAAGGGTTTTTATGATTTTATGTATTTTTTGGTCTTTTATGTTTTTTAGCGTT
Organism: Viscum album; assembly: GCA_963277665.1. NCBI lineage: Eukaryota > Viridiplantae > Streptophyta > Magnoliopsida > Santalales > Viscaceae > Viscum > Viscum album. Next base: position 1,964,420,332 of record OY728163.1, on the reverse strand, counting down.
TTTCGATATTTTTTGGGTTTTATATGATTTTAACTTTGTATTGTTTTCTCAGGGGATTCAGGGTTTCTAGATTTTTTACAAATTTAATGATTTTTATAGAATTTTTTCCGATATTTATGGTTTTTATTATTTTTAGGGATTTTGGGGTTTTAGGGTATTTAACGTTCTTTAGATTTTGGATTTTTTATGTTTTTTTAGATTAATTTATGTTTTGTTGAGTTTTTTATAGTTTTTTAACATTTTTAGTCGTCTAAAGGGTTTTTCAATGTTTTTAGTGGTTTTTTATCTCTATAATGTATTATTAGGATTTTTATGGTTTTGGGGGGGTTTGTGGTCTTTATGGGCTTTAGGGTTTTAGGATCTTATGGGTTTTTTTGGGATTTTTAAGGGATTTATGTGTTTTGAGTATTTCTACGATTTCTAAGGATTTTAAACGGTTTTATAGATTTTTTATGTCTTGAAGGATTTTTTGGGATTTTTATGGTTTTGTTAGGTTTATAGGGTTTTTGAGGGTTTTTCTTTTGTTTTTAGCATTTTCAAGTGTTTTAGGAGTTTTATGTTTATTTAGGTTTTTTTGGTTCTTTTAGTGTTTTCAAGGGATTTTAAGGTTATTTTTATTTTTTTAGGTATTTTTAGGTATTTTTTAATATTTATATGTTTTCTATAGTTTAAAGGGTCTTTACGGGATTAAATGGTTTTTTTAGTTTTTTATGGTTTTTATTGTTTTTAGTGTTTTTAATGTTTTTATTGGTTTAAATGGTTTTATATTTTTTTGGTTTTTCAGTTTTTTATGGGTTCTTAGTGTTTTTTTGTTTTTTTGTTTTTTTGGTTATAGGGTTTTCTCTTGTTTTTTAGGATTTTTTGTATTTTTTATGATTTTAGGGGTTTTAAGAAATTTTTTGGCTTTTAAGGTTTTCTTAGGATTTTATTGGGTTTTTTATGTGTTCTAGTATTTCTACATTTTTATTTATTTATTTTGGTATTTTTACGGATTTTCATGTTTTTTTGTGTTTTTGGTGATTTTAAGTGTTTTTAGGTGTTTTAGGTGTTTTAGGGGGTTTTAGGGATTTTATGGTTTTTATGTTTTTTTTTGGGTTTTATAGTTATTTGAATTTTTAGGGAACTTTAGGGGTTTTATAGTTTAAAAATATATATATATTTAGTGTTTTAGTTGGTTTATAAGGTTTTTATGGGTTTTAGGGTGTTATGGTTTATAGGGGATTTTTTAGGGATTAAGTTTTTTTATGTTTTTAAGGTCTTTGTAGGGGTTTTTTAACGTAGTATCATATTTGAAATTTTTTTAGATTTTAGTTTTTTTTACGATTTTAATGGTATTTTATCGATTTTAGAGAATTTGAGTTTTTTATGGTTTTTAAGTATTTAGATATTTTAATGTTTTCGAAATTATTAATACTATACGGTTTAAAGTGTTTTCGTGGATACTATGGTTCTCTTAGAGTTTTTTAGAGTTTTAAGGTTTTTTTTATGTTTTTTTGGTATTTTTAGATATTTAAATAAATTTTAATAGAGTTTTATATTTTTTTGGTATTTTGATGGGTTTTATGATTTTTTTTGTTTTTTTGTTTTTTTATTGTTGTTTTTTGGTTTTCATGAGATAATAGGGTTTTATGGGTTTTTATAGTTGTTTCACATTTTTAGGTATTTAAAGGTGTTTTATGGTTTTTCTTGAAATAATAGGGTTTTTTGGTTTTAGGAGCTTTTGGTGTTTTCAGGTCTTTTAAAATTTTTATCAATTTTTAGGTTTTTAAGGGTTTTATATATTTTTAGTATTTCATGGTTTTCAAAATTTTCTAAATGGATTTTAGGTATTTATATGTTTTTAGGATATTTAAGGATTTTTTGTGTTTTATGTTTCAAGGGTTTTTTTGTGGGATTTTTAGCAGTTTTTTGGTTTTTAGGGTTTTTTGGTTGTTGGAGTTTTTTAGAGTTTTAAAGTTGTAAGTGTTTTTATATTTTAAATCTTTCTTAGGATTGTTTCTATTTTTTGGGTTTTTTTATGTTTTAGGGATATTTATGGGGTTTTTTATTTATTATTCTTGGGGTTTTATGGATTTGAGAGTTTTTAGAGTTTTTATGGATGTTTTGGTATTTATGGATGTTTTGGGTTTTAAGGGTTTTTGAGTTTTTAAGTGTTCTTAAAATAATTTTATATCTTTTTAACATTTTATGGGTTCAAAGGGTTTTAGTGTTTTTAGTAGTTTTAGTATTTCTTTGGGTTTTTAGGATTTTTATGGTGTTTTTGTGTTTTATGGTTTTTAGGGATTTTTAGGGGTTATGTAGTTTTAAGAGTTTTTAGGTTTTTGGGGTTTTTATATTTTAGAGTTTTTTAAGGTTTTTATTGAGTTTTTAAGGTATTTAGGGTCTTTTACATTTTTAATAATTTTTAGGGATTTTTTAGGATTATTATTGTTTTTTCGGTTCTTAGGGAAATTTAGTGTTTCTAAGGTTTTGTGGGGGGTTATGGTTTATTTTTTTTCTTAGGTTTTAGTTTTTTTTGTGTTTTCTTAGGATTTTTATGTTTTTTTGAGTTTTTTATTATTTTTAAGGGTTTAATGTTTTTTAGTTTATGTAGTGATTTTTTATGGATTTTATGATCATTTATTGTTTTTTAAGGTTTTTTGGGGTTTTAAGGGTTTTTATGATTTATCATTTTTTAGCAGTTTAATGTTTTTAGGTATTTAATGTTTTCTTTGGGGTTTTCTGGGTTTTTATGGGTTTTTACATTTTTAGATATTTTTAGGGATTTTTTAGGATTTTAAATTTTTTTAGGTTTTTAAGGATTTTGATGGGTTTCAGGATTTTTGTTATTCTTATAGATTTATGGATATATTTTATGTTTTAGGTGTTTTATGGTTTTTAGGGTTTGGAGGTTTTATTATGGTATTTAGGGTTTTTTGAGTTTTTTGTGTTTTAAGGATTTTTCTGGAATTTTTTAGATTTTTAGGTTTTTTAGGTTTTTTAGTGTTTTTGAGTGTTTCAGGGATTTTTATGGTTTTGGTTTTTTATGGTGTTTTGGGTTTTTAGGGTTTTTTAGGTTTTATGGTTTTTATAGTTTTTTTAATTTTTTATGTATTTTCAGGGTTTTTATAGTTTTTAGTGGTTTTTATTTTTTGTATGGGCCATAAGGGTTTTATAGTTTTTAGGGTTTTTTTGGTGTTTAGGTTTTTAGTGTTTTTTTTAGGGTTTTAGGGTTTTTAGCAGTTTTAGGTATTTATGGGTTTTAAATGTGTTTTGTTTTTTTGGGTTTTCTTAATGGTTGTCATAGTTTTTTGGGTTTCTTAAATTTTTAGGGACTTTAAGGTATTTCTAGTATATTTATGGGATTTGTGGTATTTTATAGATTTTTTGGGTTTTAAGAGATTTTATGGTTTTTAGGTTTTTTACTCTTTCATGGTTTTATGGTTTTTTAGTGTTTTTAACAATTTTAAGTTTTAAAACGGTTTTTATTGTTTTTAGTGGTATTTATAGGTTTTAAGTGGTTTTCTAGGTTTTAAGGATTTTGTGGTTTTTGTGGTTTTAGGGGTCTTTAGGGGTTCTAGGGTATTTTATGGGATTTGAGTTTGTATGGTTTTATGGGTCTTTATTTTTTAGGTTTTTACGGTTTTCTATGAGTTTTTTAGTGTTTTTATATTTTTTATGTTTTTCGGGTTTTTTGGATTTTAAGGATTTTATGGTTTTTTATGTTTTCAGTGAATTTTGGGTTTTTATGGTTTTTTATGGTTTTTAGTGTTTTTATGGGTTTTACAATTTTTATGTTCTTAGGGGTTTTATGTTTTTTATATATTTAATTTTTCCTTATGGGTTTTCAGTGTTTTTAAGGGTTTTTAACTTTAAAATATTTTTAGCGATTTCTAAGGATTATATGTTTTTTAGGGTTTTAAGGATTTAGATTTTTAGTATTTTTTAGTGTTTTTAAGGTTTCTTATTTTTTGGTTTTTTAGGGTTATTTTTGAGTTTTTTTGAAATTTTATGGTTTTTAGAGTTTTTTAACATTTTTATAGGACTAAAGGGTATTTATTGTTTTGTGTATATTTTTAAAGTTTTTATGGGGGTTTTGGGTGGTTTTAATGGTTTTAGGGGTTTTATGATTTTATGTATTTTCAAGGGTTTTTATGGTTTTTATATTTTTTAATGTTTTTAGGGGATTTATGTTTTCTTTGTTATTTACGTTTTTCTTAGGGTATTTTCGTGTTCTATGGGTTTTAGGGGTTTTTATTTTTTTCATATTTTTAGTGTTTTAATTAATTTTATTCGGATTTATTACTTTTAGAGATTATAATTGGGTTTAGGGTTTTTACAATCTTTTAGGGATTTATTGTACACTTTTATGATTTTCATGGGTTTTTTGTGTTTTATGAATTTAAGGTATTTTTAAATTTTTAAAAATTTCTTGTGCATTTTTTGGATTTTATGTTTTTTTAGGTTTTAGTGATTTTTAGGGGTTTAAGAGTTTTTTCGATTTTTTGCGGGGTATTTTGAGTTTTTTTTGGTTTCTAAAACCTGTTATAGTTTTTTTATCAATTTTACGTATTTAAAGGATTTTTAGAGTTTCATTGGTTTTTAATGTTTTAGGGGGTTTTAGTGTATTTCAGGGTTTTTAGTATTTTGTGAGTTAATATGGGTTTTAAGTTTTTTAGGGTTTTTATGTCTTATTAGGGGTTTTCGGTTTTTTAGGGATTTTATGTGTTTCAGGTTTTTTAGGGATTTTTAGGATTTTTAAGGTTTTAAGGGTTTTTAGGGATTTTGAGTGTTTTTATAGTTTTTAGGTTTTTCAGGTTTTTTAGAATTTATTATGCTTTTTAGGGATTTATGAGTTATTAGGATTTATGGTTTTCTTAGGGTTTACATAATTTTTTTAATTTTTACGTTTGTAAGAATTTTTGGGGATTTTTTTTATTTTCATGGTATTTGGTTTTTTAGGGACTTTGAGGGTTTTTAGAGGTTTTATGGTTTTGTATAGGTTTTGGGGGGTTTTTTAGATTTTTTTGTCATATTTATGTGTTTTTTTGATATTTTTATACATTTGAGGGGTTTAAATGGTTTTTAGATTTTGAAGTGTTTCTTAGTATATTTATGAGTTTTTAGATTTATAATGGTTTTTAGGGGATTTACGGTTTTAATGGGTTTTGGGTTTATTAGGTTTTTTTGCGTATTTTAGGGTTTTTATAATTATTATAAATTTTTATGTGTTTACGTGTATTTATATTTTTAAGGTTTTACTAGTGTTTTTAGGGTTTTATGGTTTTATTCTTTTGTAGTTATTTTTATTCATTTTTTATTATTCTTATGGGTATTAATTTTTTTATGGATTGTAATGATTTTATGGGTTTTAAGGGTTTTAGGGTTTTTATGGTTTTTTTCATTGTAAGGTTTTTTGGGTTTTTAAATTTTTTTTGTTTTTTAAGTTTTTCTTAAAGATTTTAGGGGTTTTAGTGGTTTTTACCTTTTTTAGGGATTTTTAAGGATTTTAATGGGTTTTAATGTTTTTGAGGGTTTTAGTGTTTTAGGGTTATTTGGGATTTTATATTTTTTTGGGGGTTTCATGGTTTTTAAAAAAAAATTAGGCTTTAAATTTTTGTATAGTTTTTAGACTTATATACGGGTTTAACAGGATTTTAGAGCCTTCAGTTGTTTCATCAGGTTATTATGTATTTTTGGGCTTATTTATGGTAATTTAGGGATTTTTAGGGATTTTAGGGGTTTAATGTTTTTAGTTTTTTTAGATGTCTTAAGTGATTTTCGATTTTTAAGGTTTTCTTAGATTTTTCTTCTTCTTATTTTTATGGTTTTTTAATATTTTACATAGTTTTAGGGATTTTTTGGGATTTCTATCATTTTTATGGTTTTCAGGGATTTTGAGGTGTATTAGTTTTTTCAGTGGTTTTAGGGTTTTTATATTTTTGGGGGTATTTTGGGTTTCTTCATAGTTTTTTATGGCTATTAATGTTTTTAGTGTTATTAATTTTTTTAGGGGTCTAAAGGGTTTTTTGTTTTTAGTGGTTTTTAGGGTTTAAAGGTTTTTAATGGGATTATGGTTTCGTAGGTTTTTAGGTTCTTTTAGTGGTTTTAGTGTTTTTTGGGTTTTAGGGTATTTATCTAGTTTTTAGATTAATTGTTTTCTTAGATTTATTTAGTTATTTTAGGGGATTTTTGTTATTGGAATTTTTATATATTTTTTAGATTTTTTATTATTTTTAGGTTTTTGGGGATTTCAAGTGTTTTAAGGGATTTTATAGTTTTTAGGGTTTTTTAGGATTTTTAGAGTTTTTACATTTTTTTAGAGTTTTTATGGTTCTTTTGGGTTTTGTTGGTATTTTATGATTTTTTTGGGTTTTTAGTGATTTTAGTGTTTTTATTGGTTTTTACATTTTTTTTATGGTTTCTTCAGTATTAATTTTTTTTAAATTTTTAGTGTTTTAAATAGATTTTAGTTTTTTAGTGGGATTTGGGTTTTTATGTTTTTTTGGGGGTTTAGAATTTTTTTTTGGATTTTAGGGTTTTTATGGATTTTTATTGGTTTAGGGTTTTTATGATTATGTGGTTTTAGTGGTTTTAAGCATTTTTTAGGTTTTAATGTTTACTAATGGATTTTTAGGTTTTTTTAAATGTTTAGGGATTTTAGTTCTTTTTTGGAATTTTATGGTGCTTTAGGGTTTTATGGATTTTAAGTGGGTGTAGGGTTTTTTTATTTTATTTTTAACGTTTTAAGGTTTTTTTCATTTTTTTTTTTAGTTTTTAGTGTTTGAAAATAGGTTTTTTGAGTTTTTAACTTTTTATTGGTTTAAAATATTTTTAAAAATTTTAATGTGTTTTAGTGATTTTATGGGGTTTTATGGATTTTACGTGATTGAGGGTTTTTAATGATTTTTGGGTTTTTGATGGGTTTTCGGTTTTTTCGGGTTTTGAGGGGTTTTTTTTTTGTTATTAACATTTTTATGTTTTTAGGGGGTGTGAGTTTTTTTATGTTTTTAATGATTTATTTTTTTTAGGGGCTTTAATATATTTTATGTTTTTATTGATTTTTTTGGTCTTTTTTATTTTTATAGTTTATGGTTTTTAGGTATGTTTGAGGGGTCTTACATAAATTATGTTTTTAGCATTTTTTTAGTTTTTTAGGGGTTGTATGTGTTTTTAGGTTTTTAAGGGTTTATTAGGGTTTCTGAGGGTTGCAATGGTTTTTTCATTTTTAGGGTTTTTTAGGGAATTTTTTGATTTTTTGAGTTTTAGGGATTGAAATGGTTTTTAGTGTTTTTTAATGTTTTGTTGTTTTTTTTATGTTTTTAGCGTTTTTATGTGTATTTAGGTTTTTAATGTTTTCATAATGGTTTTCAGGCTTTTAAAGTTCTTTTTACATTTTGAGGAAGCGATTCCTAAGGGCCAAGGATGACTGGGTGTTTTAATGGTTTTTTAGGTTTTTATGGTTTTTATAATTTTTTATTATTTTAAGGGGTTTTGGGGGTTTGAGGATTCTTATCATTTTTTGGGTTCTAGGTTTATTTAGTTTTTTACGGTTTTATTTTTTCTAGAGTTTTTATAAAAAAAATAGGGTTAAAAAGTTTTTTAGAGATTTTATTGGTTTCACTGTTTTTATGGGTTTTAAAGACTTTTATGGTTTGGGGGGCATTATGGGTTTAGTGGATTTTAGGGTTTTCAGGTTTATTTATGGATTTCAGTGTTTTTAGGTTTTTAGGTGTTTTAAATTTTTTATGTCTTTAAATTTTATTAGGGTCTTCTAGGGGTTTTATGTTTTTTATGTTGTTAATGGTTTTTATGGAATTCTTATGATTTTTATGGGGTTTTTCGGTATTATGGTATTTTTTGGGTTATTAGTGGTTTTAAGTTTTTAGAGTTTTAAATGTTTTTATGGTTATTTGGGGTTTTAATGGATTTTAAGGTTTCATTACCATTTTTATGGTTTTTACCATTTTTTATGTTTTTGTACATTTTATTATTTTTTTGGATTTTTATGGTTTATAGAGATTTTGATTATTCATTAAGGTTTTATGGATTTATGGGGTTTTAGGGTTTTTTTTGAGTTTTTAGGATTTTAAATGGTTTTTTTGATTTTTTAACATTTTTACAGGTTTAAAGGTTCTGTATTTTTTTAGTGGTTTTAGGTTTTTGTGGTATTTTTTAGGTATTTATGCCTTTTTTCATTTTTTAAGTTTTTAGGTATTTTAAGGATTTATATATTTTAAAAGTTTCATATGTATGTGTTTGGGTTTTTAAGGTTTTTTATGTTTTTAGGGATTTCTTCTTCATTTTTATGATTTTTATGGTTTTTATGGTTTTAGAGTTTTTAGGGATTTTTAAATTGTTAAAAGTGTGTTTTGAATTTTTTCAATTTTTATGGTTTTTTTGGGTTTAGAGATTTTGAGGGGTTTAAGGTTTTTTTGGGTATTCATGGGGGGTATTTTGAGTGTTTTGGGGTTTCTATGATTTTTGATAGTTTCTTTTATCAATTTTTGGGATTTAAAGAATTTTTAGGGGTTTAGTGGTTTTTAAAGTTTTTAGGGATTTTAGGGTCTTTTAGGGTTATTTGAATTTTGGAGATTTAATAGTGCCTTTAAGTGTTAATAGGTTTTTAAAGCCTTAATAGGGGTTGTTAGTGTTTTTTGGGATTCTATGTTTTAAGGCATTTTCATGGATTTTTATGATTTTTATGGGTTTTAGGGTTTTTAAGAATTATGAGTCTTATTGTTATTTGGGTTTTTAGGGTTTTTGAGAATATATTATGTTTTGGGGGGTTTTAAGAGTCATTAGGATTTTAGGTTTTCTTATGGTTTTTAGGATTTATTGAATTATTACATTTTTAGGAATATTTATGATTTTTTATGATTTTTAGAGTTGTTAGGGTTTTTATGGACTTCGAGGATTTTTAGGGGTTTTATGGAATTTTAGGTTTTTGAGGTTTTTTGAGATTTTATAGTATTTATGGGTTTTTATATTTTTTTAATCTTTTGGGGTTTTAAATGGTTTTTTGAATTTGTAGTGTTTTTATTATTTATATGGGTTTTTTGGTTTTTAATAGTTTTTAGGGGATTTATAGTTTTTATGGTTTTTTAGGTTTTTTAGGTCTTTTGGATATTTTAGGTTTTTTATCATTTTTATAATTTTTATGGGTTTAAGTATTTTTATGGTTTCAATAGTGTTTTTAGGGTTTTATGGTTTTATTAATTTTTAGTTTTTTTCTGATTTTTTATAATTTTTGGGTGTTTTAATGTTTTTTATGGATTGTGAAGATTTTATGGTTTTTTGGGGTTTTAGGGATTTTAGGGTTTTTGTCGTTTTTAGGGTTTTTTTATTTTTATGTTTTTAATTATTTTAGTTTTTTTAGGATTTCTTAGGATTTTTCTAGGTCTTATGGGTTTTACATTTTTGTTATTTTTAAGTATTTTAATGGGTTTAAATGTTTTTGAGAGTTTTAGGGATTTGGGGGATTTTGGGATTTTATATTTTTTGGGTTTTTCGGGGTTTTTGAGATTTTTTAGATTTTAAATTTTTTTTATAATTTTTCAACTTATTTTGGGATTTAGATGGTTTTTAGAGTCTTTAGTGGTTTCTTGATTATTTTAGGATTTTTTTGTCTTATTTAAGGTTTTTAGGGTTTTTTTGGGGTTTTTGGGTTTTAACAATTTTTGGTTTTTACATATTTTAATTGATTTTAAGTTTTTTAGGATCTCATAGGTTTTTTTTCATATTTTGAGGGATTTTTTAATATTTTACAGAAATTTAGGGAATTTTTGGGATTTCTATCATTTTTTATGGTTTTTAGGGATTTTGAGGGGTATTATGGTTTTTAGTGGTTTTAGGGTTTTTATTATTTTTGTGGGGTATTTTGAGATTCTTCTTAGTTTTTTATGGATTTATTGTATTTAGAGTTTTTAATATTTTTAGGGGTTTAAAGGGTTTAAAGGGTTTTTCGTTTTTAGTGGGTTTTTACGGTTTTTACGGTTTAATGGTTTTTATTGGGATTATGGATTTGTAGGTTTTTAAGTAATTTTAGGGTTTTTAGTATTTTTTCCTTTTTAGGGGATTTAACTAGATTTAGGTTTTATGCTTTTCTTAGGTTTCTTCAGGATTATTAGGGGTTTTGGGTTTTAGGGATTTTTTGGCTTTATTAGGATTATCATTATTTTTAGGTTTTTAGGGATTTTAAGGGTTTTAATGGATTTTATAGTTTTCTAGGTTTTTTAGAGTTTTTTGTATTTTTTAGAGGTTTTATGGTTTTTTGGGGTTTTATGAGTTTTTACCCTTTTTATTTTTTAGGGTTTCTCAGGTTTTTATTGTTTGTTTAACATTTTTAGTGTTTTAATGGGATTTTAGTTTTTTAGTGGGTTTTAGGTTTTTATGTGTTTTTCTGGGGTTTAAGATGATTTATAGATTTTAGGGTTTTTATGGGTTTTTAAGGGGATAGGGTTTTTAGCATTTTTTGGGTTTTAGGGGTTTTAAGTATTTTTAGGCTTTAAATTTTGTTTATAGGGTTTTTAGGGTTTTTCATATTTTTTAGAGATTTTATGTATTTTTTAGGAATTTTATGGTGGTTTAGGGCTTTTTTGTATTTTTAGGGGCTATGATTTTTATGTTTTTTGAGGGTTTTATGAGTATTTTTTGGGTTTTCTGAGGATTCTTGAGTTATTTTGGTTTTTTATATTTTCTTAATATTTTTAATGTTTTAGGGATTTAAATGGTTTTAATGTTTTATTGGTTTTTAGTAGTTTTATGGGTTTTATGATATTCGAAAGTTTTTATGGTTTTTATGGGTTTTGGGGTTTTAAAGGATTTTTAGTATTTTTTAGGATTGGTAGGGGTTTTAAGTCTTTAGTTTTCAAGGTGTTCTTAGGGGTTTTATAGGTGATTAGGTTTTTTATATTATTCGGTCTTCTTTGGGATTTTTATGGGTTTTTATGTTTTTAGAGATTTTGAGGGGTTTTAGGGTTTTTTGGGTTTTTTGGGTTGTTATGGTATTTTATTGTTTTTTACGGGGGGCGGTTGAGATCCTTGGGTTTTTTAAAATATTTTAGAGTTTGTAATAGTTTTAGGGGATTATAGGTTTTTTAGAGTTTTCCGTGGGTTTTTGTATTTTTTTGGGATTTTTATACATTTTAAAGTTGTCATGGGTATTTAAGGTTTTTAGGGTATTTAGTATTTTTATGGTTTTGAGGGTTTTTATCCTTTTTTTTTGTTTTTAGCGGTTTTGAGTGTTTTTAGGGTTATAATGTTTTCTTATGATTTTTCACAATTATTTGGAATTTTTACTTTTTTTATGCTTTTTATAGATTTTTTATGATTTTTATGGTTTTTTAAGGATTTGATGGGTTTTATGCTTTTTTACTATTTTAGGATTTTTTTTTGTTTCTATTGTTTTTTAGGATTTTCAGGGTTTTAGTAATTTTTTAGGTTTTTAAGGTTTCCATTGAGGTATTTCTGTTTGTATGGTTTTCTATGTTTTCATATATTTTTAGATTTTTTTGGATGTTTATTATATTGTATGGTTTTTAGGGTTTTAAGAGGTTTTAGGGGTGTTTAGGGTTTTATGGGTTTTCATCTTTTCAAATTTTTCTGGTGTTATTTGGGTTTTAAATGTTTTTAGATCATTTTAAAAAAAAAATAGTGTTTGAAGGGTTTTTAGATTTTTATTGATTATTTAGGGTTTTTATGGGTTTTTAGTATTTTATGGTTTTATAGTTATTATGGGTTTTAGGATTTTTTTTGTTTTTTTCATTTCTAGGTTTTTTTGGTCTTTTATGTGTTTTTATCTTTTTTAGGTTTTCTTATTGTTTTTCTTTGATTTTTGGTTTTTTATTTTTTAGTTATTTTTTGAGATTTTTCAGGATTTTATAGTTTTTATGGATTTTAATGGGTTTTAGGGATTTTAGGGTGTTTAGGGTTTTATGGATTTTTTGGTTTTTAGAGAATTTTTAGATTTTTATATTTTTAATATTTTTAACGTTTTTAAGGGTTATGTGTGTTTAGATTTTTTAGTTTGTTTTTATATTTTTCATTGGATTTTAGTGATTTTTTGTTTTTATGTGTTTTTATGTTTTTAGGGTTTTTGGGTATTTTGGGTCATTTAGGGGTCTTAGTGTTTTTTTGTTCTAAAGTGGTTTTTAGTTTTTTTAGGTTTTAAAGGTTTTCTAAGGGTTTTTCATCGTTTTTTATATTTTTTATAAGTTTTTAATTATATTTTTGTATTTTTATGTGTATTTAGGGTTTTATAGATTTTGAGGGGTTTAGGGGTAATTAGGGTTTTTAGGGTTTTTTAGCGTATTATGGTTTTTAGGGTTTTTAGATTTTTTAGGGATATTAAGTGTTTTTAGTTTTTTACAGTTTTCATATGTGTTTTAATGTTTTTAGGGTTTTATACACATTTATAGATTTTGTTTGTTATTTTTTTTAATTTTTAGGATTTATTAGTACTTTATGAATTTTGAGGGTTTTTATTTTGTTTTTCGGGTTTTTTGTTGTTTTCTTTTTTGTGTTTTTGTGTTTTTTCATGTTTTTATAGGTTTAAGGTTTCTTATAGTTTTTTATAATTTTTAAGATTTTAAAGGGTTTTTATAATTCTTAGTGGTTTTTTGGATTTTTGGGGGTTTTTTGGGTTTTTATAGTTTTAAATGTTTTGTTTGGTATTTTTAGAGTTTTTAGAATTTCCTATATTTTTCGGTAATTTTTATAATTTTTATGTGTTTTTAGGGGTTTTAGGAATTTGAATGGTTTTACAGTTTTCAGTGTTTTTGGTTGTTTTATGGTTGTTTAAGGTTTTTAGGGGTTTGGGTGTTTTATGGGTTTTTAGGTTTTTACAGATTTTAGAGTTTTTAGAGTTGTTAAAATACATTTGATTTTAAAAGTGTTTTTAGAGTTTTTTGTGGCTTTTAGGGGTTTTATTGGTTTATAATTTTTTAGGGTTTTTATGGTTTTTTGGTTCTTTAGGGTTTTTAGGGGTCTTACCATTTTTTTCTATTTTAGGGTTTTTTTAGAGTTTTTAGGTATTTTATGTTTTGATAGGTTGTTTTAGTGTTTTTATAGTTTTCTTTTCAAAAAATTTTATTCATTTTTAGTATTTATATTATTTTTAGTGTTTTTATGGATTTTGATATTTTTTATGGTTTTATGGTTTTTATTTTTTGTTGGGTACTTAGAGTTTTATTGAGTTATTAACCATTTAATATTTTTTAGAGTTTTTAATGTTTTTATGTGTTTAAAGGGTTTTTACAGTTTTAGTGGTTTCAGATTTTTATGCGTGTTTTTTCATTTTTCAGGTTTTTAAGGGTTTTATGGTTTTTATGGGTTTTTTAGTTTGTTTACCATTTTTAGGTTTTTGAGGGGTTTTATGTATTCCTTTTTATTTTAGGTTTTCTTAGGCATTTTCAGTATTTATCGGGTTATTTTATGTTTCAATGGATTTTAAGTACCTTTTTAGTATTTCTTTAGTTTTTAGGGATTTTAGGGTTTTCAGGTTTTTAAGGGTATTATGGTTTTCTTGGTTTTAGGTTTTTTTTGAGTCCATAGGGTTTTTATAGTTTTTTAGAGTTAATTAATGTTTTTAGGGGTTTAAATGGTTTTTATAGTGTCTTTTTTTATGGATTTTCATGGGGTTTAATGGTTTTTAAAGGTTTTTATAGTTTTAGGGGGTTTTAGGGTTTTTAGGCAAAGGAAGACATGAGGGTCAGGCTATTCCTGACCCCCCACCGAAATTTTATAAAAAAGAAGATGCGGCAGGCAAGGGAGGGGAGGGGTCAAAAGACTCGCACCCAAAAACCCATAACAAATCCCAGACCCAAGAACCCCCCAAAAAAGGAAGATCAAGAAAAACAAATAGAAAATGTCCAAAAGAAAAGATAGACTTAATGAAGAGGGAAGAGTGAACATGTTTGTAGAAGACCTGTTGAGAAGAGTTGGTAGCCCAATGATAAGGGAGTGTACCATGATAATTAAAGAGACCATAAATTGGTTAATCATGGAATTCCATTAGGAGGACCAATACCCTTACATTAGGGAGGAATCAATTCCTATTTTTAAATTAATTTAGGCCAAAATAAGAATTTAAAGACCAATCTGATGGCGTGATGAGAATTTCATTCCCACCCCACCATAGAATCTTCAATGTCAAAAGTGGTGAGCTATTTATCTTTACTTTTCAAATGGATATACTAATTATCAGTTAAAACTCATGGAAATTTTACAAAATTATCAAATGTTTTATTTAGGACATTTGAATTGTGGAAAATACGTTTAATAATTTTGAATCACACTTTGGATATAAATAGCCACCCCTTGTACTCTTTGAAAATCATGATAGAGGGTAATGTTATTATTGTTATTTTTTCATTCAACCTATATATTCTTTCTTAATCATTGACTTATCAAAGGATTGATCTTTCTTTGGAGCATGTTATGGATATAGTTCTTAGAGACAAGTTATCTTTTGTGTTTACCTTGACCAACTCTCTCCTTTCATCCTTATTTCACCCATTTATAGACCTTCTCACTTTTTTTCTTACAGAGATCCTGGTGATCAACATGTGAATAATCAGAAATGTTCATATGGAGCTTCATAGAAGGTCTTAGATCATTAATTATTTGGTATCAGATCCCAATTGTAAGAAATCAGGTTCATTATTTTGTGTCACTTATTTCATCTTCTTTTCTCTTTGAATTAGTTAGACATCAAGTATTTTCCATATTTTCTTCACCTATAGACATAATTTCTTTATCCTTTTTGACATACAATACATTAATCTGGTATTTTAGAATTTCATCTTCCTTATCCATTTTAAATCATTGAAATCAAATCAATAAATCATGAGGTAAAGTAGGTTCAAATTTAGTGTTGAATTCTAATATTTTTAAAATACACATGTACCACCTCTGGTTTCAGGTACATGACACTTTACATATGTATTTTAACTATATAAAATTATTTGGTTATGTTTTGGGAGAGTATAATGTAACTTTTCATGTTTTTGAGGATTTTATAGAGGTTTATAATTTGAGTAAGGTTTTTAGAAAACGTACAAAACCTCTAGGAAACATTAAAATGAAAAAGTGGACAATGGGGATGAACACAGTTAGGTGAACAGTTTAGAGAAACCATGCAGATTCCTAGAAGAAAGTGTGAATTTATAGATAGTGGTTTATTTGATTATTGAAATGTTGTTTGTCTAACCATGTGATCCATCTATATGTAGTGTGTTCGGAGGTAGGGGCTCATGCATGGTCAGAGCATGGTTTTCTTAACCATATTCCCTAACCATGCATTGTGTTAAATTTGATACAAAAATTGTGAATACAATATGATTTACCTTATAAACCACAATTTTTACCTAAACAATTCATATCACAAATTTTTATTCCTACAAATGAGGTGGAGACAAATCCTTTTGATATCTGAGAAATTTCTAGGATAATCTAAGTGCATTGGAGACTCGAGTTTATTTGTAAGTTGTTTTTCTACATTATTTTTCATAGATCACTTCTTCTTCATTGTTTAGGAATCATAGATCTAGTTCTTTTCAGATAGATCAATTTTTTTTGTCAATATTTATGAGAATTTATTTTATTGAAGGGAACTAGATTTAAGATGGAATATCGAATATTTAAGTAGGGTTGTAAAATTTGTGTTGTCGTTATTAATTTTCAATTACGTTTGAGTGGTTGGTGGATTCTCTATCAACTCTTCTTGATTGTAACATAAATTCATGATTTCAAATGGATTTTATTTCTTTAAACTTTTCTAATAATCATGGTGTGATTTCATATATTTCTCATTTGAATTATGGTTTTTCAAATAATCAAAATTTTAAGGTTTTTTGGAAAAGCATTGTTTATTATTTTAAAATAGTGATTTTAAAATTATTATTCATTGATGTAAGTATATTATTTATTTATTTTATTTTATTCAAATTGGTTGATATTATTTGGGTATAATGGATGGGTTTGATTTGAATTGTACGGATAATTTTCATGATGTACCACCATCAAATGGATGAAGTATAGATTTGAAGTTCTACCATCAATGGTAACATCAAACGTGTGTGTGTGTTTGTGTTGAGAATGTGTGTGGAAATGTAAAATATTATTCAAAATCATAAATTGAGAAATGGTTAAAGGATTTTTTTATGTTCCTTTAAAATTATTGTGTTGATATTTTTATGTATTCCTGGAGAAAAATGGGTTTAAAGGTTTAATTGATTATTTTCCTTGTAATCTTTATGGTTGGATATAAGTTTCTTTAATTAATTTTATATTAATTTTATATTAATTTTGATACATGATAAATCCTAGTGGAATGAGTTGGTATGTGAATGGGGAAATCCTACTTAGTTTTATAATAATACCTACTTGGGAACTATGGTGCATTTATAAACGTTATATATCACGACACGGGTAGAGGAAAGGTATCCCAGTTCATTAGTGATTCTTCATGATACCTTGGGTTGGGCATGTGGATTTGGAGCTCGGAGTAGATTTAGAGTTGTTGTTGGTGTCTTTTGTGTCATTTTTTATCATTTGGTTCCATTGGTTATGTCACATTGATTGTTATTGTATTATGATATTATCTTTGGGTTTTGTCATGTATTGGATTTCATTTTGGAACTCATGAATCATTAGGAAGTTTCATTTTTATGGTTGTAATTTGTTTTTTCATTTTATCTTAAAAGGGAAAAGAATCCCCCAACTTTTTATGAGTCCCATGGAATTTATTACCATCCTTTGGTGTATTGGTAATGTCATTAAGGGAATAGTAGATCCTCCATCACATCCCAAGCCAATAAGGATGGATGGGATATTACAAATGGTATCAAATTGTTCGGTTCTGGACATTGAAATCAAAATGGGTTGTCTCTTGGGATGGTAAGAAGGAGATAGGATTGTAGGAATGTTAAATGTAAAAAAATAAAAAGGTATAGATAACATCTTTATGTTTTACCTCTAATTACTAAAGAGTTGGGTACATAAGTGTTTTGAGACGCTTCAAGATGTTATAACCTCGTCATCCTGAGTTTAGAAATAAAATCACTTGTATTGATTGAAATGACTTCTCTGTTAGAGTAGATATTTTATTTGGGGTAATGATTTATGATTTTATGAAAAAGTGTTTATTTTAATAATAATTTAAAATGGTTAGAATTTAAAAAAATGGTGGAATTTTCAAAAATGGTTGGAAATTTAAAAATTTTAGAATATAAGAAATCCTTGTTCTGATATGTGTAATCAGATAAATTTAAAATTTCTAAGATTTTAGTTTTCTAGAGAGTAAGTATAAATGAAGTTTTATTTTTGTTATAGGGAATAGAACCAAAAAGGAACCGTAAATACTAACTGGAAGAGGATATTGACATTGTGGTGTCACCCAAACCATTGATGAACCAACAGTTTGTCTAGAGTATTTTCCATGAATTGTAGGACTTTGATCGGGAGAACAAAAATAATGAACCAAGGAAATTGGATCATTCATTTCAATTCCAAAATAGAATTCACCCATCTTTTTGGTGTGATTCAAAACTAGAAATAGAAGAAGTGTGGATCAATATGACGAATCAAATATTTTATTTCCTTGATATACCAACTAAGATAAAGGTAATGATTGAAATATACATGCTATATGATCTTTCATGCCAATTGTGAGATTAAATAGTTCAAGCTAAATTGGACCGAGGGTTGACATGAGAAGATTTCTAATAATCGTTTAATGTGTAATTATATCATCATACATTCAAATTTTTTGGAAAAATAGAATTATGCAGTATGAAGACTGAGGACCTCACATTGATAGATTATGCAGTGAAATTTATGGATTTAGTCCGCTTTTCACTCAATGTTTCTGGATGTGAATCGTTGAAAGAATTAATTTTTTAATTGGGGTTAAGGATAGAGATATGATCAATTATTTTTATTACTTTTATATCAGATTATACATAGATGTTAAATAGGTAAATAATGTTAAAAGGGGATATATCGGGAATTATAGTTTGAGAAATTATGATAATACCTATCAAAACTAATGGAAACTCAAATGATGGGAATAAGAGAAAGAGGGACACTTATTTCCAAGGTGATTTTATGAATCAATATCAGATGGTGGTGTTAGTGAATATTTATCCAAAAACAAGGAGTGCACATTAATTTTTTTTAATGTGGTTCTCTTGACCACATAAAGAAATATAATACATCACCACCTAGAGGATGTCACAATTGCGATAAGAAGGGAAATCTTTAATGATATTGTTAATTTTCTCTGATATCTAGTGCTAGGGACACATCTCAAGATTCTTAGGCAATGTATGCTTTGATGTGATGACTGAAGCTGAATAGATATCATCAACAAACTAGAGAAAGATATAGTGAAGATTGGAAGACCATGAAACCTCAATCAAGGAAATATCAATAGGGTAAGAAAGAGAAATGAATTGTGCGTAAGAAATTGTATAGAGATCAGTAAGTGATCATGGGTGATCATTTGAGACCTTCAAGGGTTAGAGGTTTGATTCTTTTGAATTCTACCCTTATGAAAGCATTATTTGATATAGGTTCATCACATTCGTTTATTACTTATCATGTTATGGACATTCCTTGTTTTTATGTTGAGACGATTCCTTATTTTTTGAAACATAAAAAACTTCTTAGAAAAAATATTTTGAGATTTTTTTTGGAAAAGAATGTTCTATAATTATCGATGGGGATAAATAGTTTTGGTATTTCTATTTTATTGAGAGGGATTTCTATGAATTACTCTTTGGTATGGATTGTTTGAACATTTCAATACCCTGCAACAAATATTATACCTGAAGGGTTAGTTTTATGACTGATGATGGTGTGAAGAATACCATTAGAGGAAATTTGAATTTAAATTAAATTGGATCATGATTTTTGGGACTAATAGTTGAAACTATCTCATGCCAGTTGGAAGACTAAACCTTATCATCTATGGATGCATTCAAGAATAATGATTTTCCTATAAATTTTGGTCATTTTACTCATGTTTTTCTTGATAACTTCTTTGGGATTCCAACCATAAGAAATATAGAGTTCATGATTGGTATATTACCTTTCCTATCTATATTTTTTTGTTATATGGAAACAACAGAATTAAGTTATTTGAATGTCCATTTGAAAGATTTGGAAAGCAGAGGGTTCCTTTGGACTAGTATGTATCTATGGGAAACACTTGTTATTTTTGTGAAAAAGGTGTTTGGTACTCTTAGACACTATATAGATTTCTGTAATTTTAATAAAGTTATGATAAAGAATTTATATCCTATCCATAACATTGATTACTTGATTAATCAATTTAGGGGAGCATATTGGTTCTCTAAAATTGAATTGTGTTTGGGATATCCCCAAATATGGGTTCAGAAGTTGGATATTCTAAATACAACATTTAAAGGTATATAGGGACATTACGAGAATATAGTTATTCCTTTCGGTATTATGAATGTACCAGTTGAATTTATGAAATTGATGAATCAGATATTTCAAAGTTATTTGGTTAATTTTTTAGTGGTATATGTGGATGAAATATTGGTGTATTCTAGAACAAAGTTTAAGTATGATCAACACTTATTGATATTATTGGGTATCTTGTGGGATCATCACATGTATTCCAAACTTTTTAAGTGTGATTTTTAGATGCAAGAGGTATGTTTACATGGCCATGTTATCTCTGAAAAATGTGTTTTTTTGGATCCAAAATATAGAGCGATTGTGATCTCTTGAAAACTACCAAAAAATGCCTCTGAGATACATAGTTTCCTTGGCCTGGCTAGCTACTACAAATGTTTTTTTCCTGAATTTTTATGAATATGTTCACCAATGGTATATTTTATATGGAAAATTATTCCATTCAAATGGAACTATAAATGTTGAAATTATTTTAAAGAGTT
The DNA here is from genome assembly GCA_963277665.1 of Viscum album. Classification (NCBI taxonomy): domain Eukaryota; kingdom Viridiplantae; phylum Streptophyta; class Magnoliopsida; order Santalales; family Viscaceae; genus Viscum; species Viscum album. The sequence goes on along the minus strand of OY728163.1, from coordinate 1,964,400,425 downwards.
CAAATTATTACTTACAACACCACTGATCATGATATATCTAGAATTAGGATAAGGATATGTGGTGTTTTTTGATTCTTTGGGATCTAGGTTGGAGTGTGTAATCATGCATTGAGATTATGTTGTTGCTTATGTATAATCGTAGATATGGATTCATGAGAAGAAATAACAAATATATTATTTAGAATTATCTATTGCGGTCCATGCTTTAAAGTCCTAGCATCATTATCTTTTTTATGATAAATTCATGGTGTTTTCGAATCATAAAATTTTGATACTTATTTTCACATAAGAGATATGAATATGAGCCAATGAAGATGGATGTAGAATCGTCAAATGTTTGACTTTGTATTATTGTTTACATCATGTAAAGGGAACACTGTAGTGAATGCATTAAGCATAAATTCATATAGTTAGCGGGAGAAAGAGGTTTTAGATCAATGGTAGTTAATTTTAGTGATTGCCTAGTTACACATGTATTGTGAAGATCAAGGTAGTGTTCTTGTTTTCATTATAGTTATAGTTGTTCTTAATTTGGTAGAGAAAGTTAAAGGAGAACAAACATCTGATTCTGAATGAGATTCTATGACGTCGAAACTCAATAGTTGGGAGACCATTGAGGGATGGAAAATTGACAGAAGATCAGTGTAACTGTTTTGATATCGGATTTTTGAACCTTTTGATTGATATAATTAACTCCTTGAAGCCTATCAAATTTCGAGATGGGTTATTCAACTTGGAATAAAAAAGATGTATAATACACTAAAAGTACAATTCTAGTTGGATTTCAAGAAAATAAAGGTTGTTGGGTTTGTTTTTAGACACCTCACCTAACAGCAGGTTAAAGAAGTGAACCAATGGCCATCAATTATATTGTATTCCTTTCTGATTCACATGTGAAAATGGAAGAAAATAGCTATGGATTTTGTAACAAGTCTACTAAGGAAGGTTTAGAAATAGGATTCTATATGGGTGATAGTGGATCGTCCTACAAATTCGTCCAATTTCATCCATATTTTTTAATCCAATATGGTGTTGGACTTGTGAGTAATATATATCTGATAAGATGTAAAGTGGTATGGTTTTCCAGTCTTAATTATATCTAAAGAATAGCCCAGGTGTACATTTTGTTTTTTGAAATCATTACAGAAATCCCTTGGGACTCAGTTCACTATGAGCACAACATGTCATCCTCTAAGAGATGGAAAATCCAAAAGGGTAATCCAAACATCCGAAGTCATACATAGGGCTTGTGTAATGGATTTTGGAGGCTTATTGGAGGGGAGCATACAGTTAGTGGATATTTTATAAAACAATATTTATCAGGCCTCGATACATGTGGATCCTTTCGATCACTAATACAAAAGAGGCATTTAACAGTATTGGCCTTTAACAGTATTTTTCTTTAGCATTGATAAAAGGCACCCTTTATAAATGATTTATTTTAGCGCATATAATGGGTATCCTTTATCAATTATTTTTTAGAAATGATAAAAGTCTTGAATAAAATGAAATAATGAAATGAAAAAAATTAAAAATGTGTAAATTTGAAAAAATATTAAAAATTTGACTAATTAAATATTTTTTGATAAAAATTAATAAATTTAATATACATATATATAAATTATAAATATTAATAAATATTATATATTAAATATATTGATATTTTAAATGAGTGAAAAAAAATAATTAAAAAAATAAAAAATAAAAATGAGTAAATTAAGAAAGAAATTAATCCTTTTATTAATTAAATAATTATTGATAAAAATAAGAAATTTTATATTAAAACATATATATTATAAAAAATTAATAAATTTTATATATTAAATAGAGATATATTAAATTAATTAATTTTAATAATTAAACAAAAAAATTAAAATGGATTAATTGTTATAATTAAACAAAAAATTAGGAATAAATTATAAAATTATTAAAACATTTATTAATGAAAACATTATTAATCCAAATGAATAAGTTTAATATATATATATTTATATATATAAATTATAAATACTAATAAATAACATATATTAAATATTAATATTGAATATGAAAAAATGAAATAATTAAAAAAATATTAATATGTTATTCACTTTTAATTTTTTTATACATATTTAGTCATTAATACATTTAATATGGAAATATATTTATATATGTTTCTATATATATATATGAATGTATATAATATTTTCTATAATATGATTTATATAATACAAAAAAATTTATTATTTACGTTAAATAATTTATATATTTAATGAATACTATTTTATACTTAAAAGGTTAATAATAAATAAAAATACTAACTAATTCCATCGAGTAATGGACATAATTGAATGTTGTTTTATTTTTCAATTTAACATTTATCAAACGTGTTTTACATTTATTTCATATACATATACGTAATTAATGCATTTTATATACAATACACACACAAATACATATATAATTATTAAAATATTATATGGAAACTCAAACACCTAATATCATGAAATTTATTAAAATTTTTGAATAGCTTTTTGAATTTAATTATAACATGATATATTTAATATATTATGTTTTTAATTGATAAATTTAATTTATTTATTTTTTAATATTACTAATGTTAGGTGTTAATTTATTTTTAATATTTTATTAATTTTTTTGAAATATAATCATTTTATATTATTTGTTTATATATATTTATTTATAATATTTTAATATTTTAAATATGTATTCACCATTATTTCAATATATATTTATATTTTCTAATGTATTTAATTAATAAAACATATCCATTTTTTCAATATTTCCTAGTGTACTCGTTTTTAATTAATTAATTTCACTCATTTTTAACATACATGCATTTATGATTATATATTCATTAATAACGTTAACAATATATTTATAAATAAATATTTATAATTAAATATATTTATGAATATATATCTACTATATTTATAAATATATATTTATTTATAATTATAAATATATTAATATTATTTTTCAAAGAATTTATATACTTATAGATTAATAATAATATATATTTAAATAATTACAAAACTACTAAAAAATTACTTAAATAATGAAAAGTTTTACTATATTTATATTTATATTTATATTTATATTTATATTTATATTTATATTTATTTATATTTATTATATATATATAATGATATAAATATATTTATAATTATAAATAAATAATTATAAATATATTTAAAAATATATTTATAAAACTATATTTTCTTTGTTTATTAAAATTATATATTTATGATTATAAATAAAAAATATACTTTTTTTAAAAGTATATATATAATTATATATATATATATATATTTAAATATTTATAAAATTATAATAAATTAATATATAATTATAATAATATATTTACAAATTTTTTATTTATAATTATAATTTTAAATCATTTATTAGTGCTAAAGTTTTTGTGCTTATAAAAGTGGTCTTTATCATCTCTAAAACATTAGTGCTCATAAAAAATTACTTTTATCAGTGATTTTATAACATTGATAGATCATTATCTTTATTAGATATTTCTTGAAAACATTGATTAAATAGTCCCCAATATATTTAACGAAAACTAACCACCACTAAACTAGTTTTGGTACTCAATTTTCCCTCGAACTCCCTTACTTTTAGTGCTCCTCTCCTCGAATCCAAGGATCATATCGAGGCTCAAATTAACTGTTGAATGAATACAAGGCTCAAATGCATCAAGGATCAAAAAATCAAAGGCTCAAATGGATAAAAGATTTCATAATATCTCAAAATTCACTCAGATAAATCAAATCTTGAATCGAAGGTATGTTATTTTCTCTTCCTCCCAACTCATTGATTTCTTAATTTGGTTCCTCATAAGATTATTTTGACTATATATTTTCCATCGCTACATTCCTTCTTCACAAATCCTTCCACTCATTTTTGCACAAGTATTTTCATCATCTATGATATAATTTGGTAGTTGTATTTATGATTTATTTGTTCCCTAATTTGTTTTAAGTTCTTGGATATTTTAAATTGGTCTACATAAATGTATAATTCTTATTTGGAGTAAATTGGATTTAAATATTCCTATTGCAAAAGGTTTTTAAGGGATTATAATTTTTTCCAATTGGGTTCTTGTGGATTTAGGCTTGTTTTTTATCTGCATTCAAAGGAAAAAAAATATATTTTTCAAAAATAAAATATGTATGAAAAGATTAATAAGTTAATTTGGTGTTTCAAAAATACTTCATGTCTTTTTATAAAATTTATTTGGGTAATTCATGAGTTCATGAAATTTATTAATTAATGTTTTTCGATATGTTTTCTTAGGCATTATTTTTTTCTTGTGCTATTTATTTATGTACAACGTTATGAATTACACCTTTTATGTTTTATTCTTCTACACATATATATTGGTGTGTTTGTGTGTGTGTGTATTAGACACATTCACATATCCAAATGAAAATATTTGAATATTCGTATTGAGTAATGTTTAGATATTTATGTATGTAATTTCATATGTTTATAAGATTTAAAGAGAAGTTTTCAAATTAAAACACATTTATTACATTTGGTTTTCTTATATAGATTTTTAAATCGGGGTTTTAATTTTTTTCATTTAATAATATTTTTGAGATTGCTATTTTTTATAAAATGGACTCATGAAATATTTGTTCTTTTCTCATGAGATATCAATTGGGTTTTTAAAACAAGGATTTGTTTCAATTGTGTTTTTAAATATGGGTTGTTATTGTTAATTTAATGGATGTTTTCTATTTGGATTTTTTGGTCTTTCACATGGGAGACTATAGATAGGATGTTACAAAGATGGGTGCTTTATCTTAATTTAGGTATTATCTTGAGGTGGTTTTTAGTTTCCTCAAGAGGCCCGAGTTTCGTTACATATTTTAGTCACATTGATGACTAGTATTATATGAGTGAGTTAGTTACCATTAGAATCTATAGGTTAGATCTCATCCCCTTGTGTCGTGGATTATACTTATGCAATTATATATAATTTTTGCTACCCACATTGAATTTTATTCAAGGTTGTCATCATTGCCCTTATTAAATTTTATTTCATACATATTAAATACTTTAGTTCTTTATTTGGTTTTATTTTAATTATTTATTTCATTTTAGTTTCATTTTAATATATTGAGAATTAATTATTAGTATAATTACATTAAAAACAAATCCAAATTAATTTATAAATGTTTGTTTTTAATAAATAAGTAATGGTCCTAGGAAAATGTTATTCAAGTTATTCATTTCATTTAAAATTAAAAAAGGGAATAGTTTAATAAAGGACTGTAAATTATTGTTTTAAATATTTTTCAATTTTAAATATTGATGTTAGAAAAAGATCATGGTTGGATATTCTTAAAAGAATAAAAAAAATCACCATATTTATTTCAAACTATCTTTATTGTTAATTGATAAATGGTGTCATTATTTTATAACAATGATGGTTTTATGATAATATTTTCACCAATCTTAGGTTATGATATCAATATATGAAGTTTAATTCTTAACTAAGTATAATATAACCATTTAAACTCATTACCTAGAACTAAATTATGGTTTACTAAATGTACTCAGGAAATTAAAACATAAATATGTACTAAATAATAATTTACTTTCATGAACAAAGGTCTAATACATGTAAATATTTAGGATAATTTTTCATAATAAAGTGACATAACATTACCCAAACATATGACAGATTTTTTCCATTATTAATATTAAAATGACTTGGAGATTACAGAAAATCAAGGAATGAAATTATATAAATGAAATAATGTAAATAACTAAAGAACGCAAGTCCAAACATTAATTTCATAGAATAAATAATTTTAAAAAATAAAATAAAATAAAATTAACATACATTACACAATAAACCAATAATAAATATATAATTTTAAAATTATTCATGATGTGTATTCCATATCACCCCACCCAATCTCAAGAAAAAACATTATTCTGTCCTCCACAGGATAAATTTTCACTTAAAATGCTCAGTTACACCCATTAACGTGCTATCTCATCACTCTGTCAAAATTTCTAAATAGATATAACATCCCAGGATCTTCTAAACACTCACAATAATGAATAAACTTTAAATATAGTGTAACATTATGGTTTGGTCCTTTCCAAAAGAAAACAAACCCACAATCATTATCTTTCCCTAGGTACCATAAAACATCTAATTTAACCACACTCAGATAAATTTAAATCAAACCTAATCCTCATTTCACACATAGACTCCATCTAACACCACATGATCTTTTGGGAACTATTTTTCAATTTCAATAATATATGTAAAATATTCATGATGTTGATTCTTGAATAAATTATATAGCATGTGAAAGATTGGATTTGTGGCTACATGTGTGAAATTTGATGAAACATGATTTTGATGAAAGAATAGTCCCATGATTTAATTTTTAAATAAGCTCATGAGAAACTTGGTATTTAGGTAGGTAGTCCAAGAAAATAATTTTAGTATTTAAATATGTAATTTACTACTATCTTAGGATTTTTTTTCATGTTAGATTTATAAAATCTTTATGAAATGTTTAATAATCATGATTTGATTTAGACTGGGTGGTTACCTACATAGAATTTTTAGAGTAATTCCTATTTTAAATTTTAGTTTTCAAAATGGAAACTGGGGTTTAAATGTTAAAGTGGGGGTTGAGATGAAAAATGAGGTTTTACCTTAAAATAAACTAAAATGGATTTGGTGTTTTGAAACTCATGAAGTGATTCCAATGAAAAATTGTAAGGTTTTAAACATTTTAATGTGTACATATTTCCATGGAAATATTTTTAAACTTTTTATTTATCATTAATGGTTTTTTAATATTATTTTAAAAAATTTCACTCAATGCAAATAGTTTTTTATAGAAAAATGGGGTTCGTATCCCATTATGTGTTTTTGAAAAAAAATTTGCATTTTCTATGTGGAATTAATAAGATGGATATGAAATGGGGTTTTAAAAATTTAGAAGGTATTCTTTCGAATTTTTGAAGTGGTTCTTAGATTATATTTTAAATTTTAAATTAAGATATTGTTATTTAAATAGTTTTAAGGACAAAAATTTCATCCTCGTCAGCTTCATCTCTCGAATAGTTATTATTGAATCTTCTTAATTGTGAATCACCCCCCATATATTTTGGGCATGCTCCTATGATTATTGAACTACTATAAGTAGTATTCAGCCCATACTGGGTACCAATGATCATTTTGGATGAATTTAAAGGGTAAAAACTACCATAATGTAGTAATTATTTTTTTATATTCATCTACACATTTCTATCAAAGAATACTAATATTATTTAAAATAATAAAATGATGAGTTCCCCTTATTATAATTATCTATAACTTTCACCTTTTATAATGAATATGTTATATGTGTTTATTTATTTTACAAAATAAATACTTTAGGAACCTAATATGACGGATATGAATCAAAAATAGATGCACCAAAATAATTTTACAAATGAGTATGGAGATGGAGTTAAATAGTTGATCAAGTTTGCAATATAGCCTGAATATGACCCTTCTAAAATACTTTTTCCACCTTTATGTTGACTTATTAAATAAGAATTTTCTGAATGATTTGGAATAACATTTAATTTGGTACAAAACCGATCCTATCTATAAATTGTTTACTAAATATGGTGAAGAACAGAACCTAAAAAATAATTGGGATGATGCTATTGTTTATCGATCATTAGATATGAATACCAGTGTAAATGATGAGGTATATTGAATGAATTAAATGACCATGGAAATTGAATATGACCTTCATGATTATAGAAATTTGTTTATTTAGTGATATAATTGTGCTAAGAGACCAATAGATACTGGTTATACTAAATACACAACATTTTCAACTATAAAGATGTAATATAATTTGAATTCTAGAAAAGTATGGATCAAAACCAGATTTACATAATTACATGGTATTCATAATGATATGATACCAGAAGAAAATGAACTTCCATGTTGAACTATGACACTAAACGAATGCTATTTCCAAAGGGCATGAAATCTAAAAAATACATGATTATCCAAATGATTTCATATTGTTTCACAAAGACCATGAATCACTTATAAAATTCCTTAAGTGTTCCATGTATCAATTCAATAAAAATTAATAAAGTACTTTAATAGTTATAAGGTACTTTTCTATCATTCAATAGTTTAGAATACTATATGGATGTATGGAAACTATGAGACAATTGGCATGGCATGCAGATATAAGAATTAAATATGGAAACCTACATCATCTAAAAGATTATCCTTAGTGAATGAAAATTGATTCTGAATATCTTGAATTTGGAAATGAGCCGAGAATATTTCATCTTGCGTTATCTATAGATGGAATAAATTATTTTGGTGTGCATAGTAGTACTTAGAGTACATGGCCCATCATGTTGGTATATTATATATAGTCCCCACTGTTATGCATGAATCACAAATACATTATGTTGTCTCTACTTATATATGGACCAAAGCTAACCAATAATGATACTAATGTCTATTTGAATCTATTGATCGAATATCTAAAATTAATTTGGGATACATGTGTTATAATGTATGATTCTCATAGAAGTGAAGAACTCAGATTTAAGACCATGTTTTATGGGATGATAAATTAAATTCCTTCTTGTGGGATTTTCTATGCTATAAAATAAATTGAATATTGGTTTGTCCCATTTTTAAAGAATTTACACACTCAGTTCTGTTGAATAATTCCATTAAAGATTTGTTTTTAGGATATCCCAAATTTTTACCATGATGAAATAAATACTGATCCTAGATAAAAACATTTTATGGGAATATCAAACAATGTACTACACTATCTCCACTAACTATTGATCAATTATTCAATAAATTAAAACAAATTGAAACAACCTTTTTAAAATCATTTTCTTAATATCATGCATGTATAAAAAAATGTATTTGATAGTGTTATTGGTATGTTACTAAATTTACCTAAAAAAATGATATATGAAATCAAGGATAGGTTGGAAAATATTGACATGGGGATAAGAGAATATTTGGCTTCATTAAAGGGTAAAGGGTGTAATTTTCTTCCTCCAGCAACATGCACTCTCTCCAAATAGAAAAAAATTAAAATTTTCTTTTTCCCTAATGGTGTAAAAGTTCCAAAGGGGTATTCATCAAATATCAGGAATGTCATGTCAATTAATATATTGATATTTTAGAGACTAAAATCACACAAACATCATATTTTGATTCAATATTTAATGACCATTTATTTCTGTTGCATTCTACTTAAAAAGTTACAACATACATTAATAAGACTCTAATTCCTTTTCAAATATATATAAAATATAGTTATATACCCAAAAAAGGTTTCCAATCATGAATAAGAAGGTTTTAGTAATATTATGGGTATTAGAGATGTTCTTAAGACCATAATTCTTTTATATAATAGTACACCTTATATTTCACTTGGTTAGAGAAGTTTATTTATGTGGTCATTTCCATTTTAGATGGATATACCACATTGAACGATATATGAATATTTTGAAATTATATGTCAATAATAAAATTCATCTATAAGGGTGAATTGTATAATGATATGTTGTTAGTGAAGTTTTTTAATTCTATACCAATTACTTATCATTTTTCGACAAAATAAATCTTCTAATCTCCTAATGTCTCATCACATCAGATGCCTTATGGGTGAATGGATTTCAACAATAGATATTGTTACAATTATTATCATATAGCAGGAGTAAGAACATATCCACATTTTACATAATAATAAATATTTTTATCCATACATTGAAGACCACTAATAAATTCATAGATATTTGAATCCATCAAAGGCTGAAGGATGGATATCAATTAATCGTAATCAATAGTTTATATGATGGTTTAGACATGAAATTTATAAGGAGTTATATGAAAATAGAAATTTGATTTCCAAAAAAACATTTATGGCTATTTGGGGGACTAAATGAATATGTTATATCTTATACTGATTTTGTAATCAATAGTTATATGTTCTATACAAAAGAAAATTATGAATGTAGTATTATGAATAACATTGGAGTAACACTTATGGATAAAGTGATGCACATATTTAATTATGAGGATAGAAATTCTATATATGTGAATAAAAAATATTTTTTCATTATTGAATACATATATGATTTGGATTATAAAACAGTTAAATTGTTTATTTTCCATTATAAATGGGTTGAAAAATAATTATAGTGAAATTTGATGAAATGGGATTTGTGTAGGTAAACTCCATGTTTAAGGAGAAAGGGATGATCTATTAATAATCACATCACCAGAAGTGAAGGTATTTTATGTCTCAGATCTAGTAAAACAAAAAAATTCAATTTTACTTATGGTGACTAAAAAAACTCTAGCATCAGATGGAAATTCAACAAACAATGACCCTTTCATTAGGAGATCACAATTAGTTCATGTAGGTCCCAATGTAGATACTATTTTATATATTATAGAGGACCACAAAGAGGGTATTTTTATTCTTAATAGAGGTGACAAATAACTTCAACCTTTTAAAAAATAAAAATATTTTAATGAGAAGGTTATTGTTTTTTTAATATACTATGTTTTTCCAAATAATAATATATCTTATATAATTCATTAACATAATATAAATTAAATTTTTTACTACTCCTGTGGATAAATAATTTCTTCTCAACATGATGATGTTAAAAATCATATTTAAGAAAATACTAATGATGTTGAGACTGAAGAATTATTATGGGATAAACAAAATGTTGATGAAAAAACAAGAACAATGAAGTATCATATTGTTGAATAAAATTAACAAGGAAAGAAGTAAGGGTATAAAATTGGAGGTTAGAAGGAATCAGCACAACCAACCTATTGACCCCAACAAGTCAATATTCATTAGTAATGTTGGGTTTACAATGAATATGAATGTATAAATATACATATATTCTTAGCAACAAATATAACATGTAAGGAAGAAAATCCTTTTTTATGTTATAAATGTAATGTTATGATAAACTTTCTCTATTTTACCAAAAAAAATTATAATGAATCATTTATTTAATTTTCATTATTCTTTACTGTGTTCATTTATTTTAGAATATTTCCAAAAAAAATATTTCTTAATGGATACTAAAAAATACCATAAGGGATTACAGACTCATATTTCAATGTTACATATTAGGTAAGCTAATGGGAAATAAAATCCCCACACCTAGTGAGTTATTAACACATTATAATGTTGGAAACATGTAATGCTTTCATTAGTTATCGTGATGAGAAAAAAATCAGGTTTATTGTATTCGATAATATATTATTTTTTAATATTTATTTTTATCCAATTTGATTTAAAATTATTAATTTATGATACAAAAAAAGGGTTTTGAAAATAAATAATACTCATAAAAACCAATGTACCCCTACCAGAATAGAAGGATGGGGTATGATTCACTAGAGAAGAAATTGGTATGTATTTTTAATCAATAATATAAGTTTTATTTGATATAAAAAACATATATTTCTATTTTTCTATGCAGATTCATGAATCAAAATATGAATCCATTTCAATAACATGTTAGCTATTGTGGAAGGAGTATTTCATAAATAAGGTGGGATAAACTAGTTTATGAAAACATATAAACATTATGGGAAACATGTGTAAGTATAAAAAAATAATTTATTATAATTTTTATTAGTATTGAATGAAAATATCTATTTATGCTCATATTTTTGTATATGGTTTAGACACAAGAATCGACAGTGACCATTCCTGAAAAAAAAACTACATTCAACATCTTTGAAGCAACTAGAATAATATGGTCGCTTTAGAGGATTTGGTTCTGGAGTGTATCCTCGAACAAATTTCGAGAATACAAAACTACAAAAAGTTTCTTAGAAGATGATGAAAGGATTTAAGGTATGAGTAGATTATTTACAATATATTATTTTCTTGTCTGGTTTGGAAGAAAAATATATGATAAAGGATCAAATCAAATCAGTTGTGGAAAAAAGATCAACACATGGAGAACCAAATGAACCCACTAGCTTCAATGTTAGTAATTCCCCTCAATCGTATACCTTATCAAGGATAATAATTTTTTCATCACCCATTCTCTAAAATGTGAATCAAACAACATTTGATAACTTTATATTACTAATATTATATAGGGTAAGTTTATATGGGATTTTTATATTTCAAAAACCATGAACTATATTTTTGTGAAGGGGATAATGTATAATATCCTCAGCAACAAGATACACCATAAATAACACTAAAAGATCAAATGGGGGTGTGGATTGAGGTAGATCATGATACGACCACTTATTTTTATATTCCACTTAATGATCTAGATATTACAACAGTCAATGAGGCTATTGGAACATTCGTATCATAGATTTATAATCTTATAAAGATACAAGATGTATGTCTTCAATAATTTTTTATTATTAAAAGTATTTAATATTTTATGAAAAAAGGTCCCAAGTGAGGTATGTTATTATAGATAAATAATGATATGGGAAAATGGAATTTCAAATCATGAGAATATAGTGAATCAAATAAGAAATCAAAACATCCTTTTGAGAGTACCTTCTCTTTTCCAGTTCCTCATCAACACTTATTATCACTACAACTTCATATAAATACCATATTTAAAGATATAAATGTGTCTTATATTCCATATGAAGAAGAAATATTTAGAAATTTAAATCCAGATAATGTTACATTCAAGAGTATAAATGAGATTCTCAAGTTTGAATGATGAGGATCCTTAGTTTGGAATACATACATAAGGTACATTTTCAAAATATGTCTATCCAAATAGGGATCTAATATGTACATTAAATTTAATAACTATTAATATTTTTTTTAATTTATATTACTATTATATAATGGGAAAACCATAAAAATCATGGTTTGGATTGATTGATCCCTATAGAATTTCATTGAAAAATTCTATTTTGGAGAAGGAAGAAATTGAGAATAATAAAGATGACTTTTAAGATGCATTTGAGAAAAAATAACAGATGATAGAATATTTTTTATTCATAAAATATAGGGGTAAAATATATGTAATATAATCCCATAAAATATTTTTTTAATTTTTTCATTAATTATTTTTTTAGTAATCACTGGATACTTATTACAATCAATATAGATAACACATATATTTATATTTTGTATCCAATGCATGCATATCCAACACACCAAACACACATGACGTGTATTATATATTTTTTATACACATCAGTCAATATTTTATAGGTAGAATTCGAATTATATGTTTCATTATGTGTTTAAAAAAAAATTATGGCAGGGTGGTCACTAAATATAGGATTATTCCTATCATGTAGTCTATGGTTTAATATAAAAATCATGTGGATTACTTCAAATGGAAATTAAATAAGTTATATATTGAAATATTTAACTATCAATACATATTTCAAAAAATACTTATTTTGGTCAATTTTTCTACAGTGTCTGAAGAAATATAATGACAGTGATTGTGGATATTATTCTTGTAAATTTATAACAGAGACCATAAAATAAGAAAATATTAGCATCCTAGAAGAGGTGATTTACTAAGTGAATTAAAATTGTGTTAAAATGAATTATTAATTGTTTGTTTGACTATATTTTCTCATTAATACCATGATTTCTGATAACATTCATATTAAAAAAAGATTTTTTTAGATATTAGTCCGAATCAAAAATGTTGTTAGAATGATTTATGACAATAAATTTAGGTGATTAGATACTATTTTTGTGATCTACATGGATCTATGGCCTTATAAATGTATTTGGGTGTGAATGATTAGTATAATAATGCTTATATATTATTTTTTATCTGTTTCTCAAGGATAAGTACAATAGAGGAAATCAATTTGTTTAGAAGCACTAGCTTGAAAATAATAAAATTGTTATGAAATAGTGGAGCGAGAGGCAAAGTTAGATACCAAGGTGGAGGAGGATGTAGAGGTAGAAACTGAGGAGGAGGAGATAGAGCCATCATAGGAAATAAAGAGCTCACACATTGAAGTTGTAAAGAAGATAAATAGAAATCCATTAATAAATCATTAAAAGCTCTAAAAATTAAAAAAAAACTAATATATACCTACCATATAGAATCCATCCATGTATTATGGAGTGGAACCAATAATCACTTTAGAGTCATATAACAAAAATCTAATCATCAAACATCTATATAATGAATGTAAAATATTTAAATCAATAAGTGTGTAATCAATCATTGATACCATCATGTGTATGTGATAACTATTGGAGGAAAATCATCATTGAGAGAGCATGGTCATCGAGGAGTAATGGTGTTAAAGGAGACATAGAAATAAATGAAAAGAGACTACTTTATGAATAAATCCTTAAAAATTAAAAACCCAATTCAAATGAAATTGTGAAGCACCAAAAATAAAAATAAGGATCAATTTGAAAATGATTCCAGTAGATTGATCCAAAACCTCGAAAAAATAACTATATACCTTATTTCATCAAATAAATCATGAGTTTTTAGAAAATGAAAATACACTGGGTTCACCTTGATGGAGGGTAGAATTACTTGGGCTGTTAGATCATCAATTAGATATATATATATAATATAAAAATGATATTATAATATATAAAAGTAAAAAAATCATGTTTACATTATTGATATGGATTGACTAAAACAGCTTCTTTTGAATACACGTGATGTAAAATAAAATCATCCCACCATTATATCACATAAAATATGACAATAATTATATGAGAATAGGTGTTTAACATATTCTTATTATGCATAAAGATAATTTTCCCCTGGCTGATAATAAAAAATGTGTCCACTGGTTCATCATTAATATACATATTTGAAATAATTATGTAACGATATCCATGTTCATAATCTCATTAATAAAAAACTAATCATCATTCTCAATAAAAATATAAGATAATAAGTTCATTCCCATGTTTTGGAAAAAATAATGATGATGTTATGTTAGAGTCTATCATCACCAAAAATATTGAAAAGGATATACTAATCTACAGCATAATCTAGGAAGGATTAATGCATGTGTTATATTATTGTGTCATTTTGATGATATAAAGGCATATACTAAGTTTGAATACATATAAAAAGTAATAAAAAATTTATAATTGTATTTAGTGCCTTCTAAAAATACAAAATGGGCCACAGTTAATATTTTTCCATCAACAAATGTAAATGGTTTATCATGGATTTTTTACTCTCTATGATGGTGAGAGGTAAAGATTTATTTTATTATATTCCATGAAAACTCAAACGTAAATATTCATTTTAGTTAAATTAAAGATTTATAATTTTTTAACAGTACTGGTTAATATTTTATAGGAATAAATAATGGGATACATGAATTCTTAGTATAATCAAGGAATATATAATTTTTTATTATAGGTTTTTTTAAATTAGAAGGAAATTTTTTCTATTATATTTTTACACCAACCCAAAAGGATAAAAAATTTTATGGTAATTTTTTGTAATACATGAATGTTATGTTATTATAAAGTGCTTAAATATATCATGTTGTTGGGATTTATCATCTAAAATATTTTATTTTAGGGTAATGTAATATTGACTAAATTACTTGTATTTTAGTTTCATATGAAATATTATTTTTATATTATAGTTTGATGATATAAACTAGGAAAAGTTTCCTTTTAATTGATTTTCTAATCATTTTATCTAACTTTTTTATGTTAATTTCATCATCATTTTTATCTAATAATTATACTATTAATTTTAATAGATATCAAAAAGAAATTAATTCCTCAATAAGGAAGTTTCATCCCCTTTAATATGTTCATGAAAAGGTGAATTCTTACAACTTATTTTGGTAATCGTTTTCACCATTCTATATACTATTTTTAAGTTAATTTTCATATCATTTTTAATTAATAATTATTTATTTTTTTAATAGATATTTTGGGAAGAAATATTTTTCCTTCAACCATTTGTAGAAAGAAAAAAAAGAGAACATGTTGCTTTGGGATAAGGAATTTTAGGCATTATGGGGTTTCCTCTTTCATACAAATGGAACATTTCTTTCTTTTACATCTTGGTTCATAGGGTTGAAAGAAACAAATTCACATAATCAGTCATCCACACCTAAACCTAATACACATTATGATCAATAAGAATCATACTATATTTTTTATTTTATAATTTACATTTTAGTTCATAAGAAACATGAGATAATCAAAAATGATAAAACACATTCCCAGAGATCTGAACTACATTCACCTATATTAATATTTTAACAAGGAAATTTAGTGAGTTAAAATATAACATGGTTAGTTGGTTATTTATTTATATTTCCCAAATGTTTTCTCTTGAAAAAGATTTAAAATCATGATTATTACACTGTAAAGTAATATTCCATATAAGTACTATATTATTCTATATTTATGATTAATTTATTTCTTTTTAGTATTATTAGTATAAGAATTGTTTCTTATATAGGTGGGTTGTTTATATAGAATTGGGGTGGTTTGTTCAAAGATTCTAATTCTCATGATAGATTAGACTTAGAGGCTGAAACTGAGGTAATGAAAATAAGGAAATTGGTAAATAATGTCTACAACCATCATGAAAAGTTTAAAACTACTGTTTATTTAATTAATTTTTTCATCATTTTATATTACATTTGTATGTTAATTTCCTTATAATTTTTATCGAATACTTATATATTGTTTTCATAGATCATTTATGAATCCATATTTTACATTCAACTATCTAAAAAATCCATAAAATAGAGGGAATAGTCTTTTCTTATAGAAGAAGAATCCCCAGGCTGCCTAAAATATGATGTGTTAGAGGAAGCAGAAGGTTTCCTCTTCTATTATAACGGAACATGTTCTCTATTTTTTGGATTTTTGATTATAGTGGAAAGAAAAAAAATATAACAAACCTAATCATCCCCAAATCAATTAGATACACAGTTTGCTCGATGTCCCTCATATTGTATGATTTTTTGTTCATAATTTACATTTTAGTTCAAAACACACATCACATACTCAATACTAGGAAAAATATTTATATTTTTTAATACTTTATGAAAACAATCCATATTTAATTTATGTAATATAGAAACTAGACTCACCTCATTATGGTGCACAGTGTGCTTGGTATGACTACAACTTTGTCTTTTTATTTGAAATTGATCAAAATTTTACTAAAAACGAAAAGTGGCATACTGAAATCTAAGAAAATAGGATTGGATTGTCCATATAATTTATTAAAATGATTCATATACTATTTTTGATTTTTAAGAACTAGTCTCACATCAAACCAAAAAAAACAAGGCGACAGGTATGAGTGAAAGTGCCTATTTCCAGTTTAAAATGACATTTTACTAAAAAAGACAACTAACGTACTCAAAAATGAGAAAATGAATTCGTATTATTTTTATAATATAATAAACTTATCCATAATACATTTGTGACATGTAGTAATAAAGCACCCCTCAAACCAACACATGTTGTGATCGATATAAATGAAAGTGTGTATTTTTATTTAAAAAGAAATAAATTTTAGTAAAAAAGAAAAATGAACAACTCAAAACTGAGAAAAAACATTAATTTTTTTTTGATAATTTATAAAAATGATCCACAATTTATTTTTTATGTGTTGGAATCATCCTCACCTATATCATATACACAACATTACCAGTATGTTTCAATGTGTCAGTTATCAGTTTATAATTGGAATTTCTATACAAAAAGTGTCACTCATTCAAAACTAATAAAATAAATTCATATTTTATTTATTATTTATTAAATATATTCATAATTCATTTTTGATGTGTAGGAATCAGTTTGATTTAAAAATTCCATATTTTGTGATAGATATAACTCACAGTGCTTGTTTCCAGTTTAAAATGAAATTTTAGTAGAAATAAAAGTGGCGTACTAAAAACTAATAAAACACATTAATATTGTCTTGATACAATATTAAAATGTTCCATAAGTAATCTGAGACTTGTAGGAATAATACACACCTCAATCCAAAACACAATGTGATCAATATGACTCAAAGTGTTTCTATTTTATTTAAAATTGATATTATTTTTAGTAAAAAAGATAACTGACCTACTCAAAACCATTAAAACACATTCATATTATTTTTATAGTTTAAAAAAATGATCCATAGTTCATTTTTGATGTATAATAATTATATTAACCTCAATATCATTCAATATGTTCTTGAACTTTATCGAAGTGTATGTTATCAATTTAAAATTGTCATTTTTGTTCAAAAAGGTTCACTCACTGAAAACTAAGCCAAAAAAATATATTGTATTTATAAATTATTAAAATTATTAATATTACAGTTCTGTTGTGTATGAATTATTATCATGTCAAACCGACCCACAATGTGACTCGTACGACTCAATGTATGTGTTTCCATTTTAAAATGATATTTTAGTAAAAATTTGAGGTCATATAATCAAAACCATGAAAATTCATTAATATTATTTTGATAGTTTATTAAAATGATCCATATTTCATTTGAGATTGTATGAATTATCCTCACTTACCTACAAAGAACATTATGATCAGTATGACTCCATGTGCGTCATATTATTTAAAATTAACATTAATTTTATTACAAAAACACTACAGACCAACTCAAAACAAAGAAAACACATTCATGTTGTTTGGATACTTTAATAAAGTTATCCAAAAGAAATTTTTGATGTGTATCAATTAGTATTACCTCAATTCGATACATGATGTCCCTATTATGACTCAAAGTGTCTTTAATCCATTTAAAATTTAAATTTTAGTCGAAAAAGTGTCACTCACTAAAAAAGAATACTCACTCATATTATCTTAAATATTTATTAAAATTATTAATAATTTATTTTTTATTTATAGGAATAAATCTCATATCAAATAAATGCATTATGTTACCGATATGACTCAAATTGTGTATTTCTAGTTTAAAATGACATTTTATTAAAAAACACAAGTGACATACTAAAAAAATATAATTGTTTCAAATTTTTTTAAAACATTAGTAAGACAATAAATAGGTAAATTAGGATGTTTAGGAATAATATTCACCTCAATATGAGGCATTTTGTGATGGGTATGACTACAAAGGTGTCTTTTTTATTTATAATTGACATAAATTTTAGTAAAAAAGAAAGCTGACCTACTCCAAATAAAGAAAACACATTCTTATTATTTCCATACTTTATTAAAAGGACACACATGTCCTTTTTTATATGTAGGAATTAGTCTCTCTTAAATTAGATACATAATGTACTTGGTATGGCATGAAGTGTCCATTATCAAATTGAAATCAAAATTTTTGTTAAATAAGAATCACTCATTTAAAAGAGAGAAAAAATGATCATATTGTCTTGATAATTCAGGAAAATAATTCATAACTCATTTTTATGTGTAATAATTAGCCTCACATCAAACTGACACATGATGTGACTGTTATGGCTCAAAGTGCATGTTTCCAATTTAAAATATTTTTTTTCGAAAAAAAGATATGATTTACTCAAAATTAAGAAAACATATTCATATTATTTAGATACTTTAGTAAAATGATAAATATGTCATTTTGGACGTACATTAATCATCCTTTCCTCAATATGACACATGGTTTGGTTAGTATGACTCAAAGTGTGTCTTTTTATTTAAAATTGACATTAATTTTAGTAAAAACAAAAACTATGCTACTTGAAACAACTTGAAACTAAAAAAATGAATTTGGATTGTTTTTATAACTTATCAAAATTATCTATAATTAATTTTTTATTTGTATGAATCAGCTTCACCTCAATATAATATAGAATGTGCCTGATATGTCTTAATGTGTCCCTTATCATTTTTAAATGGAAATTTTAGTTCAAAAAGTGTCATTACATGAAAACTAAGAAAACATGCTAGAGTTTTATTTATAATTTTTTAAAATGATTCATTATTAATTTCTATGTTTAGGAATCAATATCACATCAATCCAATACACAATGTGACTGGTATGACTCAATGTGAATGTTTCTATTTTAAAATGACTTTTTAGTGAAAAACAAAATCGATGTACACAAAACTAAGAAAACAAATTATTATTGTTTTGATAGTTTATTAAAATAATTAAAAATTCATTCGAGACATGTATGAATAATACAAACCTCAATCTAACACATGGTGTGACTGGTATGATGCCAAGTGTGACATTTTATTTAAAACTGCCATTTATTTTAGTAAAAATGACTACTTTCCTACTCAAAACGATGAAATCACATTTCAGTTGTTTTGATACATTATAAAAATAATAAATATGTTATCTCTGATTTTTTTAAATCATGTATACCAAAATACGATAAAAAATGTTCTCGGTATGACTCAAATTGTCTATTATTAGTTAAAAATTAATATTTCAGTTCCAAAAGATTTCAATCACTGAAAACTAAGAACAAACACTCATATTGTCTTAACAATCTAGGAGAAATATTCATAAGTCATTTTTTATGTTGAAGAATTATTACCACATCAATATGAAAAATGATATGATCTTCACGACTCGATGTTTTTCTTTCCTCTTTTAAAAGAAATTTTAGTAAAAAAACACGTGACGTAATCAAAACAAAGAAAAAACATTCATATTATTTAGATACTTTATTTAATCTAACCATAATTCATTTGGGATGTTTATGAAAATATATGTCATCAATATGATGCATGGTGTGATTATTATGATTCTATGTGTGAATTTTTATATAAAATTAAAATTAATTTTAGTAAAAACGAAATCTTATAGACTAAAAAAATGAGAAAACACATTCGGATGGTTTTTATTGTTAGGAAAATGATCTAAAATTAATTTTTACCTGTAGGAAAAATCCGCACCTAAATTAGATACATGATGATCCCTTTATGACTCAAAGTGTACATTGCTAATTTAAAATTGACATTTTAGATCAAAAAGTGTCACTAACTAAAAAAAGAGTAGACGAGATCATATTTTATTGATAATTTAAGAAAAAAAAATTCTTAAGTCATTTTTGACATAAAGGAAATAATATCAATTAACACTAAAAAATGATGTCCCCAGTATGAATCAGAGTTCTTATTTCCATTTTAATAGAAAATTTTAGTAAAAACAAAAGTGAATTACTCAATACTAAGAAAAAATATTCATATTATTTTAATACATTTAGACTATTATCCATAAGTCATTCAAAAAATTTTTGTGAATTAATGGAATCTAAATCCAATCCATGCTGTAATCGGTTTGAGTCAAAGTGTTTCTTTTCAATATATAAGTGTCATTTTAGTTTAAACACACATCAAATCTAAAAAATGGAGCAAACAAGTCTAGAAAGTGTTCTCATAATTCTATTTTATATTACCTAATTAGTTTCCTTATCATATTAATATTAAAATTATTTAGTAAATTTGAAAATATGTAATTCCTAGATAGGAAAATTAAATGGTGTGACGTGCAAGAATCAATTGCAACTCAATATGATACACAATGTTCCTAGTATGAATCAAAGTTTAGTTTAAAATTAACACTTTTTGTTTTATTTATTTCATTATAGTAAGACTAACATAAGAATTTTTTTCTTATACATGTTTGTTCTTTTTCTCAAGTAGGGGTGGTTTTTTCAGCAATATCAAGAGTCAGGGTTAAGGGAAAAAGACAAAAGATCATTGATGTTTTTTTAATGTATGTGATAATTCATACATTCTCATGTAATTTTATAATCCAATGTTTGAAATATCTATAATATAGTTTTTTCATGTTTTTGTGTTGTAAATTTTATTTCATTTAAAATATTTATATTTAACTAAATTTTTAGCTATCTAGGGATATTTTTTGTGTTGTAGTGTAATATTATAGCACACTATAGTATGATCCTTTATTTTCACTACTAACTGCACTGATAAAGGTATACTTTATCTGTTCTTTTTTAGAACTGATAAATTAGAGGTTTATCATCTATTTTAACACTGATAAATAACCCCTTTATCAATTATTTTTTAGAACTAATAAAATCCATTGAGTTTTAACCACACTCTAGTATTTATCAAATTTATATTGATGAGAAAGGCCAACTTTTGCACTGCTACTTTCCTATTTTGTAGTAGTCAAAGAATTGTATTGGAATCCTTGTTTTTCACTAATTTATTTGGTGTAAATAGGTGAGACTTTAATTTTTGGACCAAGACTTTCGAAAGAGGCAACATAGAATGTTTAGTTATTAAGAAGCAGAATAGAGATGACATTGAGTGGTTAGAAATCATTTCTGGATCATTTTTGATAGTCGTTGTCATTTTTTGGTGACAGTTCGTGTGTTCTTGAGTATCTCTCCAAGTCTTGAGAATTGACTTTTGGGGAAGAATTTAATGTTATATCCTAGATACAAAGACCTTTTGAAATACTTGAATGAGTGGGTGAGGTATAATATCAGTTGGCATTTTTACCAAGGTACAGTTTAGTGCATATTTTGTTTCATATATCTCTATTGAAAAAGTATCAACTAAACCCTGGTCATGTGATTTTATGGGATCACATTAATATAGATCCAGATTTTATGGTAGTTCATGAGATGGTATGAATTATGTATATTCAAGAAAGTGTATTATGTGGGAAAATAATTAGTCCAGTGTGGGTTTTATTGAAACATGGTCAGATTCCTGAGGAAAATTAGGAGCATGGAAAAGAAATGACAGTGCAATACCCAAAACACATTAGGCACAACTCGGGTTTTTTACTTTCGGGGGACTAAATAACCAATTTTTGGGATAGTATAGCACCGATAATTTCATGTAATTGACCCTTCATTTATGTAATTTATGTATATAAAATGATTGGGTTCTGTTTCAGGAGGTTCAAAGGAACATTGGAATATTTTTGAGTATTTTCTAGAGTTTCACAGTTTGAGAACAGCAAGTAGAAACTATAAAACACCACCATGAAACTATGTAATTAAAACATTGGACCCTAGAAATGAAAACAGTTTGGGGTAAGGTTTTTTCTAACCATTAAAATCCCAAATAGAAACCTTGAAATGATGGATAATGGGGTAAAGCATGTTTTGGTGCATGGTTTTTCTAACCATGTGAGACAACCATGAGAGTTATGTTTATAGATAGTTTCTCATCCACGGTTAGAATATGGTTTTCCTAACCATGCACCCTAACTATGTACCATGGAAAATTATATCTAAAAATTGTGGATCTAATCCAACATTCCTTATAAACCACTCATTTTCCCCTACACAATCCATAACATGAATTCCTCTTCCAACCATGTTAATAGTGATAATTACTTTGGATCTAGGAGTGATTCCTTGGAGAATCCAAGTGTGTTGGAGACCTAGATACTTCAGTAAGTGCTCATTATTCACTATTTTCCTTATATATATCCTCCTTACCTATTTTGGAATCATGTATCTAGTTCATTGGGGATATATTCATGTTTTTTTATATAGATCCTGATGGGATATTATTATTTTCATTCAATAGAATGAGATCAAATTTTGAATCTTGAATATTTAAGCTGGTTTATTAAAGTTGTTGTGTCTTTCATCATTTTTTACTAGGCTTGAGAGGTAGGTGTCTTCTCTCTTGAATCCTCTTGATTAGAACATGAATTTTTCATTTTAAATTGATTTAATTGCTTTAAATTTTTGGGAAAATTATGGTGCGATTTGATGGAATTTTTATTGAATTATGGTGTTGAAAATCATGGGATTTGGATGGATTTTTGGAAAACCATTATTTATAATTTTAAAATAATAATTTTAAAATTATTTTTGGTAAATGAATGTAATGAATTTTTTGAAATGATTTTATTAAAATTGGTTAATAATATTTCGTAATAATGGTTTGGAATGAGATTAATGGGATGGATAATGGTCATGAAGTACCACCATTAAAGCGATGGAGTATGGATGTGATGTTCCACCATTAATGGTAACACCAAGATTGTGTATGTTATTGTGTTGAGGATTTTTGTGGTCATGGAAATGTTTATTCATAATCATAAATTGATAAATGGTTAAAATAATTTTTTATATTCCAAAAATAATGACTGTGTCATCTGTTGTTGTATTCCATGGAAAAAATGGGTTTTAAGGATTATATGATTTTGTTTCTTGGGAAAATATTTTTGATGGATATAAAAATATTTAAATCATTTTTAAATTGTTCTATAAAAATTTGAAAAAATGTTAAATCCTATTGGTTTGAGTTAGAAATTCATTGGATAAATCCTACTGAGTTTTATACTCAACCCATGATTGGGAACTATGGTACATTTTCAAATGTTATATACTGAGACCCATGTCAAGGAAACGCATCCCAGTTCGTTAGTGATTAATATTGATACCTTGTGTTGTGTATGTGGATTTAGATATTGCATGAATATTGGAAGTTAATTTTGGTGACTTTGGTGTATTTTAATTTTTTTATCATTTGGTTCCATTGGTTATCTATCATTGATTCTTCTTATAATAGAATATTTACTTTTTTTGTTTAGTTTGGAACTATTTTTCATTTTGGTAATAATACATCATTACGAAGTTTGGTTTAAATGATTATCATTGGTTTGGTTATTTTATTTTAAAAGGTAAAATATTCCCCCAAATATTTATGAGGCCCTTCGAATTTATTTCGAGGCATTGGTGACTAGGGGATGTCATATAAGGCATATTATCTCCCTCGTCACTTCTTAAGACAATTAATAGGGGCAGGTTGTTACAATGAAACTCCATATTTGATTCCATTTTATGTTTCAAATTATTTCTTCTCCTAAATTTACAAATTAAAAATCATCTTGATTTTACAACATATTTATTCAAAAAAAGTTCCCAACACTAAAAAAATTAAAGACACAAAAAATGGAAACATCTTAATTTTTATGTCCACTTATCATTTTTCTTCATCAACTATCAAATAATTCCAAATTTTTACATTGTAATCCTATTTTAAATTTATCATTTAATTATATATCATTATTTGTAAACTACAACCATCGTTAATATTTTTTGGAATAGAGTAATAATTGTAAAGTAATCAAGTTGATTGGTAAAAGACAAGAGTATTGCATTTTGTTAAAAAATACAAACAATTGAGTGAAACATGAAAGAACCTAATATATTAGAGTCTGAACAGTTGATGG
The DNA here is from genome assembly GCA_963277665.1 of Viscum album. Lineage (NCBI taxonomy): Eukaryota > Viridiplantae > Streptophyta > Magnoliopsida > Santalales > Viscaceae > Viscum > Viscum album. The sequence goes on along the minus strand of OY728163.1, from coordinate 1,964,375,237 downwards.
AGTGTGTATGGTCCATATTCATTTCTCTTCATATTTTCTTTTAGGATTATTAAATGGAGGTGGTGAGTAACACTAATGAAACAGACATTAAGTTGTTTATAAGGGATGAACTAGAACAATTCAAAAGGTTTAATGTGAGGATGGATGAATTTCAATCCCCTTAAAATTATAGAGAACCACCAAGGAGGAGGGTCATTGAATAATAGGAGGGATATTTGATTTTAATGAGTCACAAATTCAGATGAAGAAACAACCATGGGGGAAAACCAATGATCTTGGGGTAGTAAAGTTGAGGGTATCTTCATTCCAAGGTAATAATTATCCCAAAACACACTTTGAATTGGAATGAATAGTAGAGAATATTTTTGGTTCTCATAAATATGTGAAGAAAAATAAATTAATGTTATAGTCTATGGAATTCTTTGACTATGATTTTATTTGGTGGTACTGAATACAGGTAATTCGATGAAAAAGTGGATAAATATCAATCCTCGCTTTGGAGGAGATGAATGTTGAAATTTGTAAGAGGTTTATTTATAGAGACTATTATCGTGATTGGCTCCTCAAATTTAGGGTTTGAAGTAAGGATATTTGAGTGCTGATGATTATCATAAAGAGATGAAGATCATCATGATTCAGGAAAATATTGATGAGGAGTGAGAGGCAACCATGGATGTTTTTCTGAACGGACTCAACTATGTCATTCAGGATATAGTGTTAATTCACCACTATTTGTATATGGAGGATCTTCTTTACATGGATACTAAATAGAAGTGGAATGTATAGAAAAAAAGGAGGCACCCTACATCTTATAGTAGTTATTCAAAATCAAATTTCAAGTTCATGGATTCCTAACATCAATAACATTTAATAAAACAAAAAATGGATTAGAGGGGTGACCAAACAAAAACCATTTTTTATGGAATCCAAAGGTAAAAAGATAGGAAAGGTTATTTCCAAATAATGTGATATCAAATGTTTTATATTTCAATGATTCATAAAATTTTCCTCAAAACGAAAAAAATAAGAGGACCATTATAATTTTTGAAGACTGATATGTTCATAGTTATAGTTTAAGTGAATATGAAATCCCACCACTTGAGGAGTGTTCAAATTTTAAAATAGAGATCATTGTACATGGATAAATGATTGTGGTAAGGCATTATTTTAGTGCTCAACCCAAAAGATAACATTACCAAGAAAAAAGGGAAAACATTTTTCATAATAAATTCGTCATAAAATATAAGTTATGTAGAATGATCATTGATTTGGGTAGTTTTAAAAATGTTTCTAGTGGTTTGATGGTTGATAAATTGGGGTTATCAACGACCAAGAATTGTAGGACTCATTGACTGTGATGGATAAATATTAATAGGGATGTTAATGTGACTTAGAATCTTAATGTTCCATTTTATATTGGGAGGAATGAAGAAAATGTGATATGTGATGTTAATTCCTTGTATTCTAGTCATATTTTATTATAAGGCATTGTAAATTTCACAATAAGGTCACCCATAATGGATAAACCAATAACTATTCTTTTGAGTAAAATGGGAGGAAGGTAATAGTTACACACCTGAGTATATTTTATGATATTCAAGACAATGTGAGGATTGAGAGAGATTATGAAAAAATAGAAAGAGAAAAGAGAGAAAAAATAGAGAGAATGAAAAAATAATGAGTGAAAAGGAAGTTATAGGTGACATCAAAATAAATGAGGGAATGAAAATATTTTAAAACAAGAGAGAAAACACGAGTGAAAATAAGATTGTTGAGGGAAATGAATTTTTTTTCAGAAAAAAGAGAAATAAAGAGAGATTTAGAGGGGTAGGAAAAATCCCAGGCTTCAATCCATGGGATAATGTTTTATCACTAACACTCTTAAATAGAATATTCCTTCTTCTATTGTGTATTTATAATAATAAAAAGGTGATTGATCCAGGATTTGATGGAAATGAACTACATTTGATCAAAGTGATTCTGTATAAAAAATATGCTAAAAGGGAGGTTCCTAGAGCACTAAAAATAGAAACGACATCCATGAGTATATATACCATTCAAATTCATAGAGAAGATAAATGTTAATGCCTACAATATTGAGTTGCCTAACAGGTATGGAAATATTAGTGTCACCTTTAATATTCCTGATCTTTCTCCCATTGAATTTTCAGTTTTGAGGTTGGATCCTATTGAGGAGGGAGGGGATGAGGAGGATCATAGAACACAAGGGATTGTGGGGTTAAATCCATATATGATGGGGAGTATAGAATGTTCCTGATTGAAAAATCCCATTGCAAGGATTTGCTGGACCAATAACAAGGCAGATAACTAATAAAATGAATGAGACATTAAACATGTTAATCATAGAATTCCAAGGGGAGTCCTAATACCCTTTCTTGAGGTATTAATAATAGTATATAATTAAATTAATTAGGGCCCAAAATACATATAAATACCTATCCCATGGTTCACTAAAAATTTCAAGTCCACTCCACCGTGGAATCATCAATTTCAAAATTGGTGGGCAAGTTGTCTTTACTTTCTAAATGGGTGTGCTAATTTTCCCTTAATGTCGAGGACATGTAATTTTTTTTTAAATAATCATTTTGGATTTTTTTTAATTTTTTAAACTAGGTTTCAAACATTCATATCACTCTTTGGATATAAATAGCTATCCATAGTATTCTTTGAACATCATGAATGAAGGTATTGTTATTATCATGAGTTTTCTTCCATCCTTTGGGTTATTGATTAATTCTTGACTTATCAAAGAATTGGTAACCATTTATAGTGTATTTTAGATTTTATTATAATTAGAGACAAGTTGTTTTTGGGTTCTACCTAGACCAAGTATCTCCATTCTTTATCATTTAAATCATTTAAATCTCTTATCACTTGTTTTATTGTAGATATCAGGGTGATCAACACGCCAAAATTGAACAAGGTTACTAGGAAACATTGAATAGGATATTGAATCATGTATATGGGTTTTCAATGTTTTTATTTATTATAGGGATTTTTAAGATTTTTATTGTTTTTAGGATTTTAAGGGATTTTGAGGGTTTTTTTGTATTTTTAGGGTGTTTATGTTTTTAGTGTTTTTTGAGTTTATTTTTATTTTTAAGGTATTTATAGTTTTTTTAAAAATTTATTTGGGTTTAATGTTTTTTAGATGTTTTAGTTGTTTTTAGGTATTTTATGGGATTTAGGATTTTTAAGGTTTTTATGTGCTTTATGGTTTTTAGGGACTTTAGGGTTTTTATGGGTATTATTATTTTTAGGTTCTTAGTGATTTCATGTGATTTTTGGATTTTAAGGATTTCTAAGTGTTTTTAGGGATTTTCGGGTTATTATGTTTTTAGGGATATTTTAGGATTTTTATGCTTTTAGTGTTTTTAGGCTTTTAGTGTTTTTAGGGATTTTGATGTGTTTAAGGCATTTAGGGTTTTAGGGTGTTTAGTATTTTTGGGTTTTTTGGGATCTTTTGGGTTTGTAAGATATTTTTATGGATTTAATGTTTTTAGAGTTTCTTAATAGTCTTATTCATTTAAAGTTTTTTAGAATATTTGGTTATTTTAAAGTTTTTACTTGGTTTTAGGTTTTTTATGATTTTAGGGGTTTTCAGGATTTTTTTTGGTTTTTAGGGTTTTTAGCATTTTTTAGGTTTTTCGGATTTTATATATTTCCATATTTTTAATGTTTTCTTTGTGTTTTTATGGTTTTTATGTTTATATTGATTTTATGTGTTTTTATATTTTTAATTTTTTCTTAGGGTTTTTAGATTTTATATTTTTTTGGGATTTTTAGGTCTTTTTAGTATTTTTATGGGTTTTTGGGTTTTTAGATATTTTGTGTGTTTTTTGGGTTTTTAGGGGTTTCTTGTGTTTTTATGTTTTTAGGGGATTTTAGAGTTTTTATTTTCTTAATAGTATTAATGGATCTTTTTTATTTGTTGTGGTTTTTAGGTTGTTATCTTTTTATATAAATTTTAAGGTTTTATGGGTTTTATAGTTTTTGGGAATTTTTAGGGTCTTTAGATTTTTTTATATTTTTAAGTGTTTTAAGTGTTTTTATGTTCTTAAGGATTTCTTAGGGGTTTTCATTTTTTATAGAGTTTTTTAAATTTTTATGGTTATTTTGGATTTTTATGGTTTTTTATTATTTTGTGTATTTTGATGGTTTTTAGGGTTTTAGTGGTTTTATGGTATTTATGTTTTAAGCGGTATTAAGTTTTTTAGGTTTTTAAGGTTTTCTTTAGGGTTTTTTTTTTAAATTTTTATAGTTTTTATTTTTTAATGATTTTTATGGTTTTTTAGATTTTTAATGGATTTTAAGGGTATTTAGGGTATTTTATAGTTTTTAAGGTTTTTATGATTTTAAGGGTTTTAGGGTTTTATTTGAGTTTCTAGGGTTTTATGTTTTTTTTATTTTTTCAACATTTTTAGGTTTTTAAATGGTTTTTAGAGTTTTTAGTGGTTTTTAGAGTTTTTTGGGGGGTTTTAATGTTTTTTGGGGTAATATGGTTTTTAGATTTTTTGGGTTTTTATCATTTTTTAATGTTTTATGGTTTTTATGTGTTTTTAGGTTTTCAAGGTTTTGTTAGGGGTTTTCATGGGTTTGTGGTTTTTTATGTTTATGGTATTTTTTGTATTTTTATGGGTTTTGGGTTTTTTTATAGATTTTGAGGGATTTTTGTATTTTTATAGTTCATTGGGTTTTGGGGGGTTTTTTACTTTTTACGTGGTTTATGTTTTTTCATGTTTTTTTTAACTTTTTATGTGTTTATATGGTTTTTATCGTTTTAGTGTATTTTAGGATTGTATAGGTTCTTAGAGGTTTTTACCGTTTCTATGTTTTTAGTGGTTTTGAAGGTTTTAGGTTTTTGAGGTTTTTTTATGGTTTCATGATTTTTAATTTTTTTATTTTTTATGTATTTTAATATATTTTTATGTTTTTTATTTTTCATCTGGTTTTCTATGGATTTTAAGGGTTTGGGGTTTTTTTTAATGTTATCAGATTTTTATGTTGTTTATATTTTTTGTGGATTCTTTTATTTTTTGGGGTTCTATGGTTTTTTTGTGTTTTTTAATATTTTTAGTGGTTTAGATGGTTTTTAAAGTTTATAGTAGTTATTGGGGTTTTAGGGTTTTTAGTGTTTTTATTGTTTGTATAGTTTTTAGGGATTTGAATGTTATTAGGGTTTTTAACACTTTTTAGGTTTTTTAGGGGTTTTAATTATTTTTAAGATTTTAAGGTTTTATTGGGTTTTAAATACTATTATAGGGTTTTAATTTATTAGGGATATTCAGGGTTTTTTAATATTTTTTATGATTTTTAATGTTTAATGGATTTGTAGTGTTTTTAGGTTTTTGATGGATTATTTGTGTTTCAGTGTTTTTTCTATTTTTTATGGGTTTTAAGTGTTTTTAGAGATTTTAAATGTTTATAGGGGTTTAAATGGTTTTAGAAATTTAATTTATTTTATGTTTTTATGGGTTTTTGAAGTTTTATGTTTTTTTGGGGGTTTAATGGTTTTTTATATTTTAGTGATTATTTATGATTTTAGGGTTTTACCATTTTCTGATTTATAAGTTGTTTTAAGTGTTTTTAAGTTTTTAAGGATATTTAGTGGGATTCATGTTTATTTGGGTTTTTTATTATTATATTTATTTTTAGGTATTTTTTAGTATTTCTATAAATTTTTATGGTTTTCATGATTAAGGTTGGTTTTAGGGTTTTTAGGATTTGTTTAGGGATTTTCAGGTTTTTAAGGTATTTTTGGTATTTTTAGGTTTTTTTGAGTTAATTAGGGTTTTAATTTTTTTTAGAGTTTTTAAAAAATTTATGAGTTTAAAGGTCATTTTATTATGTTTGGTGGGATTTAAGGTTTTTATGGGTTGTAAGTGTTTTTTAAGGTTTTAGGGGTTTTTATGGATTTTAGGGCTACTTAGGGTTTTATTATTTGTAATGTTTTGTTGGTTTGTAGAGGATTTAAATGCTTTTTAGGGCAAGGACGATGCGAGGGTCAGGCTATTCCCGGCCCCCCAAATTTATTATAAAGAAAAAGCGACTCAGCAGACAAGGGAGGGGAGGGGTCAAACGACCCACACCCGAAAAACCCTTACAACCCACTTCAAAAAAGAAAAAACAAAAAAGAAAACCCAACAAGCACACCCAGCTCCAAGCAGCAACCATCATCATCATCCAGCAGCATCCAACATCCAACAGCTCACAACCAAGACATAACCAGCTTCCAACCTCAAATATACCAGCATCCAGCACCTTATCACCAAAAAAAGACATCACCAGCAGCACATAACCATCAGCACCAGAATCACACAAGAGATAGCAACCAGATTTCACTTCCATACAGCAATCATCATCCATTCGCACAAGATTTAGCATGTAGCACCTCCTCACAAAGAAGGTCCCCCACAAGCAGCACAGAGCCAAAAGCACCAAATTCCTTCCCACAAACATCATCGCATTCCAGCCAAACAACATCCAACCATCATACCAAATAAAACCAACAACCAGTAACTTTCCACCTTCACCATAGCTTAGCCAGAAAAATTGTACCCAGTAGCAGTCAGGGGAAAAATCAGCCACATCCAAAACAGACCAGGTCAAGAAACCCTTACAGCATTCAAGACCGCTTATCCCTGCAGCCTCTTCCATGCAACACATATAAGTACATCCAACAGCACAACATCCAACAGTACAGGGCCACCAGCACCATGGATTAGATCCAACAGCTTCATCACAGCCCAGCTCGCCAGCAAGCAGCAATTTCCAAAAAGCACAAAAACCAGTCACGCCTTGAAAACAAGAAGCAGCACACAAAGAGCATCTCACCTCGGCACACATCAAATTCGGGAACCAACACCAGAAAAGGTTCGCATCCAAAAAAAGCCAAGATCACAAAGCAGCGAAAGGTATAATGCAAAAACATTGAACCATAAAATCCATCAACGCAGCCATTTACCACTAGACGGACCAGGTCCCAACATGAACAGATCAAGCTAGCAACAGTGGGAGGCGACCGCAGAGCCGAAGTACCAATTCAAACAACGGTCCGAACCAAAACACATACCAGCCTGGCAGACACCACCGGCGGTCCAGAACTATAGAACGAAGTCAATGCAGCCAGAAACAAGCTGGATCTGAACCACTCCTCCGAGGAAAGCAATGCTCCGAGCAAACAAGATCTAAGAATCTCCACCAAATATCTACAACACCAAAGACCAGATCCAGTCCACTTCTCCAAGAAGCTGTAGAGCCGCGCGCTGGAGAGGCTGGATCAGACCCGATCCTCCATGGTTTACTTCTTCATCTGAGGCCGACACAAGGGAAACTTCAAACACAGCACAGATCCAGATCCAAGAGAAACATACCACAGGAGCAGGGAGCAGTAGCGATGTGAAGAAAGACGCCTGAGAATCCACAAACGAAAGGGAAGCGTCATCGCTTCATGGGAGAATCATCGCGAGAGGAGAGCGCGAGAGACTCTGGGGGAAACAACCGCCATATTTTTCTCGTGGTTCTTTCTTAGCATTAAATGCTTTTTAGGGATTTATGGGTTTATTTTTATTTTTAGTATTTTGGTGATTTTTTACAAATTTATGGATTTTTAGGGAATTTTGAGGATTATCATGGTTTTTTAGTGTTTTAGTGACTTTGAGGGGGTTTTATGGGTTTGTATTTTTAATTTTTTGGGGGTATTTATGGTTTTCCGATTTTTAGGGTTTTTAGAGTTTTTGACGTTTTAGGGATTTGAAGGATTTTTAGAGTTATTTTTAATTTTAAATGTTTTTATGGATTTTATGGGTTTTGACTATTTTTAGGGATTCTAATGGTTTTTTTTATTTTCAAGGGGTTTTTATTATTTTCAAGGGGTTTTATGATTTTTTATGATTTGTAAGGTTTTTTAGGTATTTATGGGTTTTTTGGTTTTTATGTTTTTGTCTAGGTTTTTTTAGGGTTTTTAGGGGTATCTATATTTATAAATATTATTTGTGCTTTTTTTTAGGGTTTTAGGGATTTTATGGTTTTTAGGGATTTTCGGTTTTATGGTTTTATGGTTTTTTTATTTTTGGTGTTTTTAGATATTTTTATGGGTTTTAATTGTTTTATAGTTTTTTAGGTTTTTTGGTTTTAAAGGGTTTCTTTATATTTTAGTTATTTTCGGGTATTTAGGGGTTTTTAATTTTTTTAGGGGTTTTATGGGTTCTAGTTTTTCTCAGGGATTTTATGTTTTTTTTGGTTTTTAATGTTTTCTTTAGGGTTTTACGTTTTTTAGTATTAGTATATTTAGGGGTTAATTATGATTTTTTAGGGTTTTAGATATTTTTATAGTTTTTAGGGTTATTAGTGTTTTTAGGGGTTTTGTGCTTTTTATGTTCTTTTATTGTTTTTTGAGTTCTTGTTTGATTTTTAATGTTTTTAGAGTATTTAAAAATTTTGTGGGTTTAATTTTTTTTATAGGTTTTAGGGGTTTTATGGATTTTATGGGGTGTTAGGGGTTTTTTTGGTTTTTAGAGATTTTATGGTTTTGAGTGTAATTAGATTTTTTAGATTTTTTGGGGTTTTAAGGTTTTCATAGTGTTTTTAAAATTTTTTCATTTTTAAGGATTTATAAAATTTTCTTTATTTTTTTAGTGTTTTTTGGGATTTTATTGATTTTTAGATTTTTTACTGTATTTATGTATTCTAAAGGTTTTTTGGTTTTTTTGAGTTTTTAGGGGTATTAATTTTTTTAGATATTTTTAATTTTCTTAGGATTCTAAAAGGTTTTCATAGTTTTTAGTGTGTATTTAGTTTTATAGGGTTTTAGGAATATTTAATGGTTTTTACGATTTTACGGGTTTTAGGGTCTTTTATGCTTTTTCATGTTTTCAGTGTTTTTTGTGTTTTAGGTGATTTAGTAGTTTTAGGTTTCTATGTTTTCTTATTTTTTTTGGTTTTTAGGTTTTTTTATATTTTCAGGTATTTTAGGTATTTTTTTGGTATTTTTATGTTTGTTAGGTATTTTAAGAATATTTAGGGTTTCTTAGGGTTTTTAATATTTTTTGGGATTTTTTTGGGTTTTTAGTGTTTTTATATTTCTTAGGGGATTAAGTGTTTTTTTAGGTTTTCTTCGGGGGGGGGGGGTTATGGTTTTTAGTGTTCTTTATGTTTTTAGGGATGTTTATGATTTTTTTGGTTTTTAGGTTTTTTAGGAAATTTTAGGGATTTCAGTGTTTTTAGGGTTTTTATGTTTTTTTTTGGTTTTTAGGTTTTTTTAGTTTTTTAAGGTTTTGTCTATTTTTTATATTAAAAAAAATAGTGTTAAATTTTTTTTAGAGTTTTTAGTGGTTTTAGGGTTTTAAGGATTTTAACATTTTTTGGTATTTAGGGTTTTAATTTTTTAATGGTTTTAATTCTTTAAAAGTGTTTTATAGGTTTCTAGGGTTATTTATGCTTTTAGATATTTTGAATGATTTTTTTGGATATTTATGATTTTTTGTGATTTTAGGGATTTTATTTTTTACTCGTGCTTTTTGGGTGCTTTTTATTTTATTCATTTTGGGGGTTTTTTTTAGATTTTATGGGTTTTAAGGTCTTTTATAGATTTTTAACATTTTAGGGGATTAATGTGTTTTTATAGGTTTTTTTGTTTTTAAGGATTTTAGTGTTTTTATGGTTTTTAGGTTTCTATGCGGTTTTAAATTTTTATGATCTTATTAGGGTTTTCATGGTTTTTAGGGTTTTATGTTTTAGGCATTTCTTAGGATATTTATGTTTGGGGGGTTTTATTGATTTTGAGTGTTTTTTGGGTTTTTTGGGCTTTTTTAGGGATTTTAGAAATTTTATGTGTTTTAAGTGTTTTTAGGTTTTTAAGGTTTTCATATGGGTTTTCATGGTTTTTAGGGTTGTTTTTGTGTAATGGGTTTTTATTTATTTTTTAGGTTTTTATGGTTTTTAGTGTTTTTATTGATTTTGAGGGGTTTTAGGGTTCATGGTTTTTTTAGGTTTTCAGGTTTTTTTGAGTTTTAGAGTTTTTAAATTTTTAGTATTTTTAAACATTTTTTGGAGTTAAAAGGGTGTTTATAGTTTTTAGTGGGTTTTACGGTTTTTATTGGTTTTAATGTTTTTTATGATTTTTATTATTTATAGGGATTTAGGGTTTTTAGGGTCTTTTTGGGATTCTGGTGTTTTTAGGTTTTTAGGGGTTTTAAGTGTTTTTATGTTTTTAAGGTTTTCTTAGTGGGTTTCATGTGTTTTAGGGATTTTAGTGTGTTTTTTAGATTTTTATGGGTTATTAGGTTTTTTTTGGATTTTGATGGGGTCCTTTTAGAATTTCTTTAGTTTTTTTGGTATTTAGGGTTTTTTTAGTTTTTTAGGGGTTTTGAGGTTTTTAAATATTTTTATAATTCTTAGGGATTAAAATGATTTTTAGTGATTTCAGTTTGTTTTTACGGGTTTCTAATATTTTTGTCTTTTTTATAATATTTTAAGGGGTTTTAACTATTCTTAAATTTTATTCTTATGTTTATCAGTTTTTTAGGGTATTTTACAATTTTTTGAGATTTTTTGGTCTTTTAAGGATTTTTATGGGTTTTTAGGGTTTTTGGAAATTTTCATTGGTTTTAGGGTTTTCATCTTATTAGAGGTTTTTTTTAGGTTTTTAATGCTTTTTTTAGAGTTTTAAACCATTTTAGGGTTTAAAGGGTTTTTATAATTTTAGTGGGTTTTAGGGGTTTTATGGTTTCTTTATGGTTTTTTTACAAGAGCTGCATTCGGGTTGGTAGGGACTCTTCAGGTGAATCCTTAAGACCCAAGATCAAATCTGGAGAGATGTATCTTTCTGGGGTTGCTGTAGCGGTACTGTAGCACCACTATAACAGGTACTGTTCGATACTGTAGTAGCTGGAACTATTCATATATTTCATCCTTTAGGCCACCAGTTTTGTCCATTAGAACTTCAGGCCTTCGGGCCACCCATGATTTTGGGCTAGTAAGGATTTAAGGCCACCTCATGGCCATCAAACCACCCCATGGAATTTAATCCACATGAAGTGTAGAAGAAACCAGACAGACTTTAAGACAAATAGGCTCCAAATGAGGATTCAGAGATGTAACATTCAACAGAGAAAACATAAATGAATTTTGAATAATGATAGGGCATGTAAATTTCCATCAGTACTAGGCATGTGCATCGCTGCATAGGATAGGTAGTCAAACCACCATGTGAAGGTGGAGAGCTGACATCATGAGGATGATGCTAGGGAGGGGCAGCTCAATTTAGTTATAGTCTGGGATGAATTCCTATAAGAATTCCAGGTCATGTTGTTTCATAAAGCATACGAGCAATGTTAAGGGTTCCTCTTCAACCCTTAAAAGAAGGATTATAAAAAATGAATAAAAATTGCAGTCCTTCAGGCCATTTTAGAAGGGTTTATTCAAGTTTTTTTAGTGGGTTTATGGGTTTTTAAGGGATTTAAAATTTATAGTGTTTTTTGGGGTTTTATCTGTTTTTAGTATTTTATGGTATTTTATGTTTTTTGTGGTTTTATGCAGTTTAAGTTTTATGGAGTTTTAGGGATTTTTTGGATTTTTAAAATTTTAAGGGTTTAGGGATTTTATGTGTTTTTATGGTTTTAAGGGTTTCATAGTGGGTTTCAGTTTTTAGAGTTGTTTTACGTTTTTATTGATTTTTATGAATTTTAATAAAATTTCTATGGATTTTTAGGGAATTTAGGGATTTTGAGGGTTTTTATGGTGTTTTGGGATTTATGGGTTTTTTTTAGTATTTTAGGGGTTTATGGGTTTTAAGAGGATTTTAATGTTTTTAAAGGTGTAATGGGTTTCAGGAGATTTTATTAAATTTTAAGTGTTTTATCAATTTTTATGGTTATATAAGATATTTATGGGGTTTATGGGTTTTAGGGTTTTAGGTTTGTTTAGGTATTTATTGAATTTAGGGTTTTTTAATTTTTTACGAGTTTTGAGTGTTTTTAGGTTTCTAAGGTTTTCATACTGTTTTTCGGGTGTTTTAGGTTTTTTACAATATTAGGGATTTTTAGGGGTTTTATGTTTTTAATGAATTTTTTTTATTTTGTTGATTATTACAGTGTTTGGTTTTTAGTGATTTTGAGGGGGTTTATGGTTTTAGGGTTTTAGGGTGTTTTTTTTTATTTTTTGGTTTTTTAGGATTTTTAATGTTTTTGAGTTTTAAAAAAATTATTGGTTTAAATGGGATTTATATTTTTAGTGGGTTTTTAGGGTTTTTTGATGTTTTTTGGGTTTTTAATGTTTTTAGGGTTTTTAGTGGTTTTTTGGGTTTTTTGGGTTTTAGGGATTCTACGGGTTTTAGTGTTTATTTATTTTTATGGGATTTAAGTGTTTTTAGGTTATTATGGTTTTTAAGGGGTGTTCATGGTTTTTAGGGGGTTTTATATTTTTAGGTATTTTTGTCGATTTTTATGGGATTTTATTTTTTTATTACTTTTAAGAATTTTAAGGTTTTTAGGGATTTTTGGTATTTTGGTTTTTTGGACCTGTTAGTGTTTTTAGGGTTTTTATGATATTTTATAGTTCTTAAATTTTTTTTGGGTTTTAATAGGTATTTCTAGTTCTTAGTGGGGTTTAAGGTTATATGGGTTTCTAGGGTTTTTAAGTGTTTTAGGGGTTTTGTGGGTTTTGTGGGTTTTAAGGATTTTAACATTTTAAGGGTTTTAGAGGTTTTATGTGTTTTTTAGGTTTTTAAGGTTTTTATGGTATTTCAGGGGTTTTATTTTTTGATTATTTTTATATAATTTTATGTCTTTTACATTTTTATGGTTTTTGGTGATTTTAGGGTTTTTAGAATATTTATCATTTTTAGGGGTTTCTAGGATTTTGTGGGGTTTAATAGTTTTAGGGTTTTTATGGTTATATGGGGTGTAGGGTGGTTTTTGAGTTTCTTATGGGTTTAATGGTTTTACATTTTTTAATGTTTTTTGGTGTTGGAAATGCTTTTAGTGTTTTTAGTTGGTTTTAGTTTTTTATGGGTTTTATGTTTTTTAGGTTTGTATAGTTTTATGGGTTTTATGGCTTTTAGGGTTTTTTAGTTTTTGTAGTTTTTTTAGCTTTTTATGGTTTTAAGGGTTTTTTATTTTTTTATGGATTTTTCGGATTCATGGGTTTTAGGTTTTTTAGGTGTTTAAGAGTTTTTTTAGGTTTTTGGGGGTTTTAATTGTATTTTGGTTTTTATGTATTTTCTGGGGTTTTCAGGGGTTTTATGGTTTTTTATGTTTTTCTGGTTTCTTGGACATCTTTAGGATATTTATCAATTTTCGGGGTTATGGGGATTTTTTGGGGTTTTAGGGTTTTAGGGTTTTAGGGTTTTTTGGAGTTTATGGGGGTGTTTTTTAGTTTCTTATGGGTTTAATGGTTTTATAGTTTTTAATGTTTTTAGTTTTTGAAAATGGTTTTAGTGTTTTTAGTGGATTTTAGTTTTTTATGGGTTTTATGTTTTTTAGGTATTTATGGTTTTAAGGGGTTTCATGACTTTTAGGATTTTTAGTTTTTGTAGGTTTTTGGGGTTTTAGTTTTTTAGGTAATTATATTTTTCTTATGGTTTTTATGTTTTTTAAAATTTTATGATATTATAGTGATTTTTATAGATTTTTAGGGTTTCTGGGAATTATTAGGGTTTTTAGTGTTTTTATGGTTTTTAAATGTTTTTTTTTTGAGTTTTTAGGTTTTTTTATCTTGGAGGTTTTTTAATTCTTTTTAGAGTTCTTGAACATTTTTATGATCTTAGAGTGTTTTATAGGTTTTAGTTTTTTTTGAATTTTATGGGGTTCTAAGGTTTTTAAAGGGTATTAGGGGTTTTTAGGAGTTTTCGGTTTTTATGATTTTTTAGTGTTATTTAGTGGTTTTTTGATTATTATGTTTTGTAGAGGAGTTATGATTGTTTATGTTTTTTTTTATGTTTTCTTAGGGTTATAGGTTTTTTAGAGTTTTTAAAATTTTTAAGTATTTTAGAAATTTTAATTATTTTTTAGGATTTTTTTTTTTCATTTTCAGTTTTTTTTTATTTTGAAGATTTTTTTGTTTTGTTATTATTTTTATGTTTTTATAGGTTTGTAGGGGTTTTTTTTCATTTTCAGTTTTTTTAGAGTTTTTAGGTTTTTTGAATTTTTTTTTCTAGGGGATTTTAGTTTTTTTAGGTGTTTATTTTTTCTTATGTTTTTCAGGTTTTTAGTTTTTTTATATTTTAATGATTTTAAGGGTGTTTTTATGATTTTTATGGGCTTTTAAGGTTTTTAGTAATTTTTAGGGTCTTTATAATTTTTATTGTTGGGAATTTTAGTTTTTTTATGTTTTTAGTGTTTTTATGATTATTAAGATTTTTTAACATATTTATTGGTTTGAAGGGTTTTTATAATTTTTGGTGAGTTATTATGGATTTAATGGGGTTTTTTGGTTTTTTGGGGTACTTAGTGTTTCTCAGGCTCTTTATGTTTTTAGGGGTATTATCAATTTTAGGTTTTAGGGGATTAATGTTTTTTTTCAGTTTTATGGTTTTCTTAGGATTTTTTATGGTTTTTATGGTTTTTAATATATTTTTAGCATTTTTGGTGGGTTTTAGTGTTTTTAGGGATTTCATGGGTTTTATGGGGATTTCTGGATTTAAAGGTTTTCCACTTTTTTTAACATTTTTAATTTCTTTTGGGTTTTAATTTTTTTTTTATTATTTTGGTTTAATGAAAGGTTTTCGGGTTTTTTATGGTTTTAGGGCTTTCTAAGGTTTTTTAGTGTTTTTATGGGTTTTTTGGTTTTTAGGAATTTTGAGGGGTTATTGGGTTTTTATGGGTTTTAATATTTTTTAATGAATTTTTAGTGTTTTTTGAGTATTTAGATGTTATAATTTTTTTTATAGATTTTAAATATTTTAGGGGATTAAAATAGTTTTACATATTTTATTAGTTTTATGGGTTTTTTTAGCTTTTTAGGATTATTTAATGTTTTATTGTGTTTATGGTTTTTAGTTGTTTTAGGATTTTATTTGGGATTTTTAGGGTTTTATCATTTTTTATTTTTTTTAGGGGCTTTATGATTTTAGGTTTATGGTTTTATTAGAGGTTTTCAATGTTTTTAGGGTTTTTATGGTTATAGTTATTTTTAGGTTTTTTAGGATTTTCTAAATTTTTAGGGTTTTTTCTGGATTTTGAGGTTTTTTATAGTTTTTAGGATTTTTATGGGGTTTTATGTTTTAAAGGGGTTTTTTAGTTTTTAGGGTGTTTTAGGATTTTTATAGAATTTTAATTTTCTTAAGGTTTTAATGGGATTTTAATGTTTTTAGTGGTTTTATAGGTTTTATGGGTTTTATGGTTTTAAGTGGTTTTATGTTTTTTAAATATTTTTGATTTTTTCAGGTTATTTATGTATTTTATAAATTTTATATATTTAGGGGGTTCAATTATTTTTGAGGATCTTATGTTTTTCTTAGGGTTTATTTAGGAATTTAGGTATTTTAATGTTTTTATGGTTTTATTAGGTTCTTCATATTTTTTTAAGGTTTTTTTAGATTGTAGGGAATTTTTGTGATTTTATGGTTTTTTATAGATTTTCAGGGTTTTTAGTTATTTTTTTGGGTTTTAGGGTTTCACGATTTTTTTTGGTTTTTATGTTTTTTTGAGTTTTTAGGGTTTTTATAGGTTTTTAGAGATTTTTTTATCTTTTTTGATGTTTAAGGGGTTTTTCTAGTTTTTAGTGTGTTTTTTGGGTTTTTATGTATTTTTATGGTTTTGATAAGTTCTAAGGGTTTTAATATTTTTTTAAATTTTTTTTGGGGTTTAAAGGGTTTATAGAATTTTTAGTGGTTTATTGGGTTATTATAGGGATTTTGAATTTTTTTTGGGTTTTAGTGGTTTTTTGGGATTTCTAGATTTTTAGGTGTTTAATGGTTTTCAATGTTTCTATCATTTTGAAGGTATTAAATGTTTTTAAGTTTATATGATTCTCTTGATGGTTTGCAAGGATTTTAGGGTTATTTATGTTTTTAGTGGTTTTAGGGAATGTTGAGGAATTTTATGTTTTCAATAAATTTTTGGTGATTTTTAGATTTTATAGGGTTTTATAGATTTTAGGGTTTCCATGGTTTTTTGGGTTTTAGTTATTTTTTGAGTATTTTAGGGTTTTAATTTTTTTTTGATGTTTTTTACCATTTTTAAGAGTTTAAATAGTTTTTAGAGATTTTCATTGTTTTTAAAAGTTTTTGTGATTTTTTATGGTTTTTAAGGGGTATTGGGTTTTTCGGGTTTTATAGTTTTTAAAGGTATCTAGGGTTTTTTCATTTTTAAGGTTTTATGGGTTTTTTATTGATTTTAGGTTTTGAAGGTGTTTCTTAGTGGTTTTCATAGTTTTTAGAATTTTTTTATATTTTTTTATATTTTTTAGAATGTTTATGATTTTTTAGTGTTTTTATAGATTTTAAGGGTTTTTTTGTGCCTATTTGAATTTTATGTTATTTTGGGTTATAGGATTTTTTTGAGTTTTTTCGGGGTTTTAATGTTTTTTTAGTTTTTATTTTTTTAGAGGTTTAATGGGTATTTAAAGTTTTTAGTAGGGTTTTAGGGGTTTTATGGTTTCTTTATGGTTTTTTTACAAGAGCTGTATTCGGGTTGGTAGAGACTCTTCAGGTGAATCCTTAAGACCCAAGATCAAATCTGGAGAGATGTATCTTTCTGGGGTTGCTGTAGCGGTACTATAGCACCACTATAACAGGTACTGTTCGATACTGTAGTAGATGGAACTATTCATATATTTCATCCTTTAGGCCACCAGTTTTGTCCATTAGAACTTCAGGCCTTCAGGCCACCCCTGATTTTGGGATAGTAAGGATTGAAGGCCACCTCATGGCCATCAAACCACCCCATGGAATCTAAGCCACATGAAGTGTAGAAGAATCCAGACAGACTTTAAGAAAAATAGGCTCCAAATGAGGATTCAGATATGGAACATTCATTAGAGAAAACATAAATGAATTTTGAATAATGAGAGGGCATGTAAATTTACATCAGTACTAGGCATGTGCATCGCTGCATAGGATAGGTAGTCAAACCACCATGTGAAGGTGTAGAGCTGACATCATGAGGTAGATGCTAGGGAGGGGCAGCACAATTTAGTTATAGTCTGGGATGAATTCCAATAAGAATTCTAGGTCATGTTGTTTCATAAAGAATACGAGCAATGTTAAGGGTTCCTCTTCAACCCTTAAAAGAAGGATTATAAAAAATGAATAAAAATTGCAGTCCTTCAGGCCATTTTAGAAGGGTTTATTCAAGTTTTTTTATTGGGTTTATGGGGTTTTAAAGTATTTAAAAAATTTAGTGTTTTTTGGGGTTTTATCTGTTTTTAGTATTTTATGGTATTTTATGTTTTTTGTGGTTTTAGGCAGTTTAAGTTTTATGGAGTTTTAGGGATTTTTTTGGATTTTTAAATTTTTAGGGGTTTAGGGATTTTATGTGTTTTTATGGTTTTAAGGGTTTCATAGTGGGTTTCAGTTTTTAGAGTTGTTTTACGTTTGTATTGATTTTTATGAATTTTAATAACATTTCTATGGATTTTTAGGGTATTCAGTGATTTTGAGGGTTTTTATGGTGTTTTGGGATTTATGGGTTTTTTTAGTATTTTAGGGGTTTATGGGTTTTAAGAGGATTTTAATGTTTTTAGGGGTTTAATGGGTTTCAAAAGATTTTATTGAATTTTAAGTGTTTTATCAATTTTTATGGTTATATAAGATATTTATGGGTTTTATGAGTTTTAGGGTTTTAGGGTTCTTTAGGTATTTATGGTATTTAGGGTTTTTTAGTTTTTTACGAGTTTTGAGTGTATTTAGGTTTCTAAGGTTTTCATACTGTTTTTCGGGTGTTTTAGGTTTTTTACAATATTAGGGATTTTTAGGGGTTTTATGTTTTTTAATGAATTTTTTGTATTTTTTAGAATATTACAGTGTTTGGTTTTTAGTGATTTTGAGGGGGTTTATGGTTTTAGGGTTTTAGGGTGTTTTTTCATTTTTTGGGTTTATAGGATTTTTAATGTTTTTTGAGTTTTAAAAAAAATTATTGGTTTAAATGGGATTTATATTTTTAGTGGGTTTTTAGGGTTTTTGGATGTTTTTTTGGGTTTTTAATGTTTTTAGGGTTTTTAGTGGTTTTTTTGGGTTTTTTGGGTTTTAGGGATTCTACGGGTTTTAGTGTTTATTTATTTTTATGGGATTTAAGTGTTTTTAGGTTATTATGGTTTTTAACGGGTGTTCATGGTTTTTAGGGGGTTTTATATTTTTAGGTATTTTTGTCGATTTTTATGGGATTTTATATTTTTATTATTTTTAAGAATTTTAAGGTTTTTAGGGATTTTTGGTATTTGGGTTTTTTTGGACCTGTTAGTGTTTTAAGCGTTTTTATGATATTTTATAGTTCTTAAATTTTTTTGGGTTTTAATAGGTTTTTATAGTTCATAGTGTGGTTTAAGGTTATATGGGTTTCTAGGGTTTTTAAGTGTTTTAGGGGTTTTTAGGGGTTTTATGGGTTTTAAGGATTTTAACATTTTTAAGGGTTTTGGAGGTTTTATGTGTTTTTTTAGGTTTTTAAGGTTTTTATGGTATTTTAGGAGTTTTATTTTTTTATTATTTTTATATAATTTTAGGTCTTTTACATTTTTATGGTTTTTGGTGGTTTTAGAGTTTTTAGGATATTTATCATTTTTAGGGGTTTCTAGGATTTTGTTGGGTTTAATAGTTTTAGGGTTTTCATGGTTTTATGGGGTTTAGGGTGGTTTTTTGAGTTGCTTATGGGTTTAATGGTTTTACATTTTTTAATGTTTTTTTTGTGTTGGAAATGCTTTTAGTGTTTTTAGTTGGTTTTAGTTTTTTATGGGTTTTATTTTTTTTAGGTTTGTATGGTTTTATGGGTTTTAGGGCTTTTAGGGTTTTTTAGTTTTTGTAGTTTTTTTAGCTTTTTATGGTTTTAAGGGTTTTTTATTTTTTTATGGATTTTTCTGATTCATGGGTTTTTAGGGTTTTTAGGCGTTTAAGATTTTTTTTAGGTTTTTGGGGGTTTTAATTGTATTTTTGTTTTTATGTATTTTTTGGGGTTTTCAGGGGTTTTATGGTTTTTTATGTTTTTATGGTTTCTTGGACATCTTTAGGATATTTATCAATTTTCAGGGTTTTTTGGATTTTTTGGGGTTTTAGGGTTTTAGGGTTTTAGGGTTTTCTGGATTTTATGGGAGTGTTTTTTAGTTTCTTATGGGTTTAATGGTTTTATAGTTTTTAATGTTTTTAGTTTTTGAAAAAGGTTTTAGTGTTTCTAGTGGATTTTAGTTTTTTATGGGTTTTATGTTTTTTAGGTTTTTATGGTTTTAAGGGGTTTTAGGGCTTTTAGGATTTTTAGTTTTTGTAGGTTTTTGGGGTTTTAGTTTTTTAGGTAATTCTATTTTTCTTATGGTTTTTATGTTTTTTAAAAATTTATGATATTATAGTGATTTTTATAGATTTTTAGGGTTTCTGGGATTTATTAGGGTATTCAGTGTTTTTATGGTTTCTAAAAGTTTTTTTTTTTTGAGTTTTTAGGTTTTTTTATCTTGGAGGTTTTTTAATTCTTTTTAGAGTTCTTTAACATTTTTATGTTCTTAGAGTGTTTTATAGGTTTTAGTTTTTTTTTGAATTTTATGGGGTTCTAAGGTTTTTAAAGGGTTTTAGGGGTTTTTAGGAGTTTTCGGTTTTTATTAGTTTTTAGTGTTATTTAGTGGTTTTTTGATTATTATGTTTTGTAGAGGATTTATGATTGTTTATGTTTTTTTATGTTTTCTTAGGGTTATAGGTTTTTTAGAGTTTTTAAAATTTTTATGTATTTTAGAGATTTTAATTATTTTTTAGGATTTTTTTTCCATTTTCAGTTTTTTTTGATTTTGAAGATTTTTTGTTTTTTATTATTTTTATGTTTTTATAGGTTTGTAGGGGTTTTTTTTATATTTTAGGTTTTTTATTGTTTTTATTTTTTTTAAAATTTATTAGTGGTTTAAAGGATTTTTAGGGTATTTTGTAGGTTTTAGGGTTTTTTGAGTTTTTAATGGTTTTTATGGGTTTTAGAGTTTTTAGGTTTTTTGAATTTTTTTTCTAGGGGATTTTAGTTTTTTTAGGTGTTTATTTTTTCTTATGTTTTTCAGGTTTTTATTTTTTTATATTTTAATGATTTTAAGGGTGTTTTTATGATTTTTATGGGCTTTTAGGGTTTTTAGTAATTTTTAGGGTCTTTATAATTTTTATTGTTGGGCATTTTAGTTTTTTTATGTTTTTAGTGTTTTTATCATTATTAAGATTTTTTAACATTTTTATGGGTTGGAAGGGTTTTTATAATTTTTGGTGAGTTATTATGGATTTAATGGGGTTTTTTGGTTTTTGGGGGTACTTAGTGTTTCTCAGGCTCATTATGTTTTTAGGGGTATTATCAATTTTAGGTTTTAGGGGTTTAATGTTTTTTTTTCAGTTTTATGATTTTCTTAGGATTTATTATGGTTTTTATGGGTTTTAATATATTTTTAGCTTTTTTGGCGGGTTTTAGGGTTTTTAGGGATTTCATGTGTTTTATGGGGTTTTCTGGATTTAAAGGTTTTCCATGTTTTTTAAAAATTTTAATTTCATTAGGGTTTTAATATTTTTTTATTATTTTGGTTTAATGAAAGGTTTTTGGGTTTTTTATGGTTTTAGGGATTTCTAAGGTTTTTTAGTGTTTTTATGGGTTTTTTGGTTTTTAGGAATTTTGAGGGGTTATAGGGTTTTTAGGGGTTTTAATATTTTTTAATGATATTTTAGTGTTTTTTGAGTATTTAGTGGTTATAATTTTTTATATATTTTTAATGATTTAGGGGATGAAAATGGTTTTACATATATTATTAGTTTTATGGGTTTTTTAGCTTTTTAGGATTATTTAATGTTTTATTGTGTTTATGGTTTTTAGTTGTTTTAGGATTTTATTTGGGATTTATAGGGTTTTATCATTTTTTATATTTTTAGGGGCTTTATGTTTTTAGGGTTTTAAGGTTTTATTAGAGGTTTTCAATGTTTTTAGGGGTTTTTATGGTTATAGTTATTTTTAGGTTTTTTAGGATTTTCTAAATTTTTAGGGTTTTTTCTAGATTTTGAGGTTTTTTAAAGTTTTTAGGATTTTTATGGGGTTTTATGTTTTAAAGGGTTTTTTGAGTTTTTAGGGTGTTTTAGGGTTTTTAGAGAATTTTAATTTTATTAAGATTTTAATGGGATTTTAATGTTTTTAGTGGTTTTATAGGTTTTATGGGTTTTATGGTTTTATGTGGTTTTATGTTTTTTAAATATTTTTGAGTTTTTCGGGTTATTTATGTATTTTATAAATTTTATATATTTAGGGGGTTCAATTATTTTTGAGGATCTTATGTTTTTCTTAGGGTTTATTTAGGATTTTAAGTATTTTAATGTTTTTATGGTTTTATTAGGTTCTTCATATTTATTAAGTTTTTTTTAGATTGTAGGGAATTTTTGTGATTTTATGGCTTTTTATAGATTTTCAGGGTTTTTAGTTATTTTTTTGGGTTTTAGGGTTTCATGATTTTTTTGGTTTTTATGTTTTTTTTTGAGTTTTTAGGATTTTTATAGGTTTTTAGAGATTTTCTATCTTTTTTGATGTTTAAGGGGTTTTTCTAGTTTTTAGTGTGTTTTTTGGGTTTTTATGTATTTTTATGGTTTTGATAAGTTCTAAGGGTTTTTATATTTTTTTAAATTTTTTGTGGGGTTCAAAGGGTTTAACAAAAATTAGTGGTTTATTGGGTTATTATGGGGTTTTTGAATTTTTTTGGGGTTTAGTGGTTTTTTGGGAATTCTAGATTTTTAGGTGTTTAATGGTTTTCAATGTTTCTATAATTTTGAAGGTATTAAATGTTTTTAGGTTTATATGATTCTCTTGATGGTTTGCAAGGATTTTAGGGTTATTTATGTTTTTAGGGGTTTTAGGGAATGCTTAGGAATTTTATGTTTTTAATATTTTTTAGTGATTTTTAGAGTTTATAGGGTTTTATAGATTTTAGGGTTTCCATGGTTTTTTGGGTTTTAGTGATTTTTTGAGTATTTTAGGGTTTTAATTTTTTTTGATGTTTTTTACCATTTTTAGGAGTTTAAATAGTTTTTATAGATTTTCATGGTTTTTAAAAGTTTTTGTGATTTTTTATGGTTTTTAAGGGGTATTGGGTTTTTTCGGGTTTTATAGTTTTTAAAGGTATCTAGGGTTTTTTCATTTTTAAGGTTTTAAGGTTTTTTTTTGTTTTAGGGTATTGAATGTGTTTCTTAGTGGTTTTCATAGTTTTTATAATTTTTTTATATTTTTTTATATTTTTTAGAATGTTTATGATTTTTTAGAGTTTTTATAGATTTTAAGGGGTTTTTGTGCCTATTTGGATTTTATGTTATTTTGGGTTATAGGATTTTTTTGAGTTTTTTCGGGGTTTTAATGTTTTTTTAGTTTTTATTTTTTTAGAGGTTTAATGGGTCTTTAATGTTTTTAGTATGGTTTTAGGTTTTTTTATGGTTTTTAGGGGTTTTATGGATTTTAAGGTTTTTATGGATTATATAGTTTTTTAGAATTTTTAGATTTTTAGGTGTTTTATGTTTGTTTAGGTTTATAAGGGGATCTTAGGGTTTCTACTGGGTTTTAGGATATATTAAATTTTTATTAAAATGTAAGGAATTTGTA
This sequence comes from Viscum album, assembly GCA_963277665.1. Classification (NCBI taxonomy): domain Eukaryota; kingdom Viridiplantae; phylum Streptophyta; class Magnoliopsida; order Santalales; family Viscaceae; genus Viscum; species Viscum album. Next base: position 1,964,352,486 of record OY728163.1, on the reverse strand, counting down.
GGATTTTTTTGGGATTGTAGGTATTTTGAATGTTTTTAGGGTTTTTTATTTTAGGGGTTTTATGGATTCTTTTGGATTTTAGTATATTTGTGTTGAGTATTTAGTTTTTTATGGTTTTTAGAGTTTTTAACATTTTTAGTCATTTAAACGGGTTTTTCATGTTTTTAGTGGTATTTAGGATTTAGGGTTGTATTATTTTTATGGATTTAGCAGTTTTATGGATTTTTTACTTTTTGGGTTTTAGGTTTTTTATGGTTTTTAGATTTTTTATGGGTTTAATAGATTTTTAATGTTTTTAATTGGTTTATAAAGTTTTTATAGGTTTTAGGATTTTTAAATTCTTTAAGAATATTATGGTTTTCAGGGTTTTTAAGAGTCTTATCATTTTACCACTTTTTAGTTTTTTGGGGGTTTTAAATGTTTTTAATTTTTTAATTTTTATTAGGGGTTTTTGTAGTTTTTACATTTTTAGGTATTTTGGGGATATTTTAGTATTTTTATAGGTTTTCATGGTTTTTAGAGATTTTTAAGGGTTTTCGGTAATTAGAATTTTTTTTGGACTTTTTGGGGTTTTAGGGTTTTTTGAGTATTTTAGGATTATTAGGTTTTTTTTTTGATTTTTTAACATTTATAAGGGTTTAAAGGGTTTGTTTTTGAGTATTATGTGGGGGGTTTAGGGTTTTTATTAGATTTTACAGTTTTTAAAGGTTTTTAGGGGTTTTGGTTTTTTTGGATTTCGGGTATTTTTTGGGTTTTTAGGGGTCTTAACATTTTTCCAGGTATTTATGTTTTTTAGGTTTTTTAGTTTTCTTCACTATTTTCTTCATTTTAATGATTTATTTTCATCTTTATGGATTTTTCTGGATTATTAGGATTTCAATTGTTATTTTGGGGTTTTACGGATTTTATTTTTTATTAGTGTTTTATGGTTTTTAGGTCATGTATTGTTTTTTTTAGTTTTATGTGTTTCTTAGATTTTTTTGGATTTTTATGGATTTTTAGTGTTTTTAACGTTTTGGGGATCTAATTGGTTTTCATATATTTTAGTGATTATTTGGGTTTTTAGGGTTTTAATTTTTTTGGTGTTTTTTATGATTCTCATGTGTTTTGATATTTTTATCACTTTTAGGGTTCTGATCGTTTTTAAGGTTCTCGGGGATTAATTGTTTTTAATTTTTTAAATTATTCTTAAGATTTGTTAAGGATTTAGTGTTTTTTTCATTTTTTTTGGATTTTTTTTGGATTTTTTATTTTTTTTTATGGATTCTTGATGTTTATTGGTTTTTTTTTTGTTTTTTTGGTTTTTTGGTGTTTTTTAGAGTTTTAAGTATTTTTTTAGTTTTTTACCATTTTTTGACGTTAAAGGGTTTTCAAACTTTTAAGTGATTTTTATTTTTTTTATGGTTTTTGGGGATTTTAAGGGTTTCAACATTTTCTATGTTTTTACTAGTTTTAAGTGATTTAAGGTTATATGTTTTTCTTAAGGCTTTTAGGTTTTTTTATATTTAAGGTATTTTTATAGATGTTAGGATTTTTATGGTTATTTAGGAGTTTTAGGGGTTTTAGGGAATTTGATTGTTTTTAGGGTGTTTTTGCATTTTTGGGTTTTTTTGATTTTTATGTTTTTTAATTATTTTAGAGCATTTTAATGTTTTTAGGTGTTTGGATGGTTTTAATATTTTTAGTGGGGTTTTAGGGTTTTATGTGTTTTCATTGTTCTTTAATGTTTTATGGGTTTTAGAGTTTAAATCCTTTTTTATATTTTTATGGGATTTAAGTATTTTAGGTTTTTATTATTATTTTTGGGTTTGTATGATATTTGGTGTTTTTATATTTTAAGAATTTTTATATATTTTTAGTATTTTCATATTTTTTATGTTTTTAGGTATTTTGATGGTTTTTAGGGTTTTTTCATTTTTATGTTTTTAAGTAGTTTTAATTGGTTTTAAGTTTTATGGTTTTCTTAATGGTTTTCTGGGGTTTTTAAAATTTTAGAAATTTTCGGAAATTTTATAGGATTTTTTGGGGATTAATAGTTTTTAGGTATTTTTAGGGATTTTAGGGGTATTTTGGTTTTTTAGGTTCCTGGGCATTTTTGGGTTTTCTGAGTTCTTCTAGGGTTTTAATGTTTTTTAGAGTTGTTAACAATTTTAGGGGTTTGAATTTTTTGTTAATGTTTTAGTGGATTTATAGGGTTTTATGGGGTTTTATGGTTTTTAAGATTTTTGAGTAGTTTAAGAGTTTTTAGGGTTTTTAGGGTTTTACGGTTTTTTTGCGATTTTAGGTGTTTTAAGTGTATCTTGGTTTTGAATGTCTTATTAAGGGGTTTCACAATTTTTTGGGTTGTTTTACATTTTTAGGGATTATTAGTTCCTTTATAATATTTTCCTGGTGATTATAATTTTTTGGATTTTGAGGGTTTTGGGGGTTTTAGAATTTTTAGGCTTTTACGGGTTTAATTGTTTTTTGGTTTTTAATTTTTTTCTTTGGGTTTTTTCTGGGTTTTTCTAGTTTTTATGTTTTTATATATTTTAAAAAAAAATTACAGATATTTATGGTTTTTTTGGTTCTTGGTTTTTTTGACTATTTTTATGGTTTTTATGGGTTTTAGGTTTTTTTTATTTTTTATGGTTTTTAATTTTTTTAGAGTTTTTTAACGTTTTATGGGCTTAAAATCCTTTCATATATTATAGGGTTTTATGGTTTTTATTTATATTTAATAATTTAATGGGTTTCAGTGGTTTTTATGTTTTTTATGGTTTTAAGGGTTTTTTTGTTTTTTATGGGTTTTAAGTGTTTTTAGCTGATTGTGGTTTTCTTAGGGTTTTTCAGCTTTTTAGGTCTTTTATGTTTTAAGGGATTTTTAGTGTTTTTTTGGATTTTATGGGGTTTCATGGGTGTTTATGGATATTTTATGCCTTTATGGTATTTCGAATTTTTATGGTTTTTAGCAATTTCTAATTTTTTAAGGTTTTCATAGGACTTTTCAGGGTTTTAGGGTTTTTAATTTTTTTTGTGAATTTTAATGGTTTTAATGATTTTTATGACTTTTTATTGTTTTTATCAATTAGGAGCAATTTTAGCATTTTTAGAGTTTTTAAATTTTTTGGGGTTTTAGCATTTTTTAGTTTTTTTATTCTAATGGTTTTTTATTATTTTTAAGTTTTTTTTGGAATTTAAAGGGTTTAAGAGTTTTTAGAGGGTTTTATGGTTTTTATGAGTTTTTGTGGTTTCATAATGTTTTTTGTGGTTTTATATTTTTTTTAGGTTTTTAAGGTTTTTATAGTTTCTAGGGTGTTTAAGGGTTTTAGGGTTTTCAATTTTTTTAGGGGTTTTAAGAATTTTTATTACTTTCTAGGGTTTTTATAAATTTTGAGGCATTTGAGGCTTTTTAGCATTTTTATGTTTTTTGGGTGTTAGTGTTTTGTAGTTTTTTTTCGATTTTAATGGTTATTTTAATGTTTTTGACGTTTTTAGGGATTTAATGGGTTTTTAGACCTTTTTGAGGGTTTTATGATTTTTATGGGTTTTCGTGGTTTCATGAGGTTTTTTGGGGATTTATAGTTTTTTATGGTTTTTAGGGTTTTTATTGTTTATAGGGGGTTTGATTTTTTTATGTTTTTTACGGGATTTAATTGTTTTTAATTTTTTTTGTTTTTATTAGTGGTTTTCAAGGTTTTTATATTTTTATGGGGTTTTAATTTGTTTAGTTTTTTGAGATTTAAGTTTATTTAGGATTTTATAGTTTTCTTATCGTTTATTAGGGTTTTTATATTTTTAGTGATGTTTAGGGTTTTTTATTATATTTAGAATATTTATTATTTTTATTTATTATGAGGATTTTTAGGGTTTAATGTTTATTAGGTGTTTTGGGGTTTTTGGGGGGTTTTATGGTTTTTTATGTTCATAGGGTTTTACAAGTTTTTTATAGTTTTTTGAATTTTTAGGGGTTTAAAGGGTTTTAAGGGTTTTAAGTGGATTTTATGGATTTTTATGGGGGTTTAGTGTTTTTTGGTTTTTAGCGGATTAATGACTATTAAATGTTTTTAGGGTTTTATGGTCTTTTAGTATTTTGAGTTTTTTAGGTGTTTTATGGGTTTTTAAGTTTTTATTTTTTTCAGGGGTTGTTACACTACGGGAAAAACTTGCTATTGCGATGGGCTATTTGCGACAGAATTATGTCCCGTTTCAAATAGTTCATCCCTGTGGTTATTTGCAACAGGATTTTGGGTCAGGTCCCAAAAAGTAATGCATGGTTTGGCATGAGATAAGCGCCAAAGCACGAGAAGGTTTTTTGCGATGGGGAAATTCCCCCGTCGCAAATAGTGTGTCGGTTGGAGAGCATTTACAAGGAGACCCATCGCAAATACCGGCGGCGGTAAATGGGTTTTTGCGACGGGATGCTGCCATGTCGCAAAAAGTGTGTTGAATGGTCACTTTTTGCGACGGGGCCAGTCCCAAATGCCCTTTTAACCACCAACAGCAATTAATGCGGGCAAAGGTATTTGCGACGGGAATATCATTGCAAATAGTCTCGTCGCAACTAATCTAACCTATATATACCCCCTCCATTTTTGTTTTTCTTCTCCTCAATTCTTATTTCCTCTCTCTCTCTCTCTCTAAACTCTATTTTTAGAGTAAAAATTTCATTGAGGTACTTTTTTTTATGTAGGAGTTGTGAAGTCGTTTACATCAATTGGAGATCAAGTTTAAAGGTATTTATATTTTATTTAATTTAGTATTTATTTTATTTTTTATGTTAAATTTAATTATTGTTGATTAGTTGTAATTAAATTAGATTTAAATTGTGTTGTTATCAGTATTTATTTGTAATAATAAATTGAAATTATTAGTACTAATTATTAATAATTAGTAATAATTAATAATTAATAATAAATAAGAATAATTAGTAATAAATAGGAATAATTAGTAATAAATATGTATAAGAAGTAATAAATATGAATAATTAGTAATAAATAAGAATAATTAGTAATAAATAGAAATAATCAGTAATAAATAAGAATAATTAGTAATAAATATGAATAATTAGTAATAAATAGAAATAATTAGTAATAAATAGGAATAATAAGTAAAAATTAGTAATAAAAAGGATTAAATAGTAATAATTAAGAATAATTAGGAATAATTAGGAATAATCAGGAATAAATTTTAATAATTATGAATAATTAGAAATAATTAGAAAAAATTAGGAAAAATTAGGAATAATTTGTAATAATTAAAAATAATTTAGAATAATTTGGAATAATTATGAATAGTTAGTAATAATTAGTAATCTTTACTAATAATCAGTAATAATTAGGAATAATTGGGAATAATTAGTAATAATTAAGAGTAATTAGGAATAATTTGTAATAATTTGTAATAATTTTTAATTATTTGTAATAATTTGTAATAAATAGTTATAAATAGTAATAATTTGTTATAAAAAGTAGTAAATAGTAATAAATATTAATAGTTTGTAATAAATAGTAATAAATAGTAATAAATAGTAATAAATAGTAATAATTAGTAATAAATATAAAAAATATAAATAAATATAAATAAATAGTAATAAATAGTAATAATTAGTAATAATTAGTAATAATTAGTAATTATTAATAATTATTAGTAATTATTAGTAATAATTAGTAATAAATAGTAATAAATTTTAATAAGTAGAAATAAATAGTAATAAATAGAAATAAATAGTAATAAAAAGTAATAAATAGTAATAAACAGTAATAATTAGTAATAATTAGTAATAATTAGTAATAATTAGTAATAAATAGTAATAAATAGTAATAAATTGTAATAAATAGTAATACACATTAATAAATAGTAATAAATAGTAATACATTGTAATAAATATTAATAAATAGTTATAATTAGTAATAAATAGTAATAAATAGTAATAAATAGTAATAATTAGTAAAAATTAGTTATAATTAGTAATAACCAGTAATAATTAAGAATAATTTGCAATAATTTGCAATAATTTGCAATAATTTTCAATAATTAGCAACCGTAAGCAATAATTAGCGATTATTAGTAATAATTAGTAATAAATATAATTAAATATAAATAAATAGTAATATATACAAATAAATATAAATAAATAGTAATAAATAGTAATAAATAGTAATATTTAGTAATAATTTGTAATAATTTGTAATAATTTGTAATAATTAGTTATAATTAGTAATAATTAGTAATAATTAGTAATAATTATTAATAATTAGTAATAATTAGTAATAATTATTAATAAATAGTAATAAATAGTAATAAATAGAAATACAAAGTTATAATAGTAATTAATTTAATATATATTGATAAATAGTAATAAATATTAATAAATAGTTATAATTAGTTATAATTAGTAATAATTAGAAATAATAATAATAATTTTTAATAATTTGTAATAATTAGTTTTTTTAGTAATAATTATTAATAATTAGTAATAATTATTAATAATTAGTAATAATTGTTAATAATTAGTAATAATTAGTAATAATTAGTAATAATTAGTAATAAATACTAATAATTAGTACTAATTAGTGAAGGCACGTTTAGATCTTTTCTAAATTGGTAGGTGACCTGAACTTGAAGTATTTAAAAATATTAGATCGCAGAGGTTAATGAAGCCAAAAGAAGCTTATACACTATCCAAAGAGAGTCCCTTATTATTTTTGTCTATGGATAGCAGATTTGAGACTTCCTGATGGATATTCTTCTAATTTGGGTAGATGTGTTAAGAATGGTTATATTACAGGATTTAAAAGTCATGATTGTCATGTTATAATGGAAAGACTTATACTGATTGGATTTAAAGGTTTGTTGAATTCTTGGATTTGTTATTCGATAAAAGACATATCATATTTTTTTGAGACATTTGTTCAGTGGAAACAGACTAAGATGCAAAAAGAAAACTGGAAAAATATGTTGCTGTAATTATATGTCAACTGGAAAAAATCTTTCTACCGGCTTTCTTTGACTCAAAAGAATATCTGATATTACATTTTCCAGATAAAGCTAAATGTGGAGGTCCAGTACAATTTTGATGGATGTAAACATTTGAGAGATTACTTCATAAATCAATGAAAAATGTATGTAACAAAGAATCAGTTGAGGGCTCAATTGATGAAGCTTATTTTCATGAGGAAATTGCTTTTTGTTTTCTGCTCTCATTATTTTGAATCTGAATATCCCTCAAAACACAATCGCGTGGGATAAAATGAGAGGAATGTTAATGAATAAATGCAAAATAAATTATTAGTTTTTAATTAGTCAAATCTTGGCTTCGGTGGAATTCATGAACGTTAAATTTCATATGATGAACATCACAGAGCTCATACATATGTTCTTCTCAACTGTGAAGAAATAACATCATTTGTACTATGAGTGCTTCTATCACTTATTCTATAATTTATGTAATAGTATGTAAATTTATTTTATTTGTAGGTTATATGATAATAATATCAATAAAATAACTTCACTAAATTATAGCAGTTGCTCTTGAATAACGCAGATAAAAAAATTCTCAATGGTTTCAAATACTAGTATCATAAATTATTGATTGTTTAATAACAATTTCGTTTATTATTTATTATATTGATAGTTGTTTTACAAATTTTCATGTGTCTCAACATGCTGATAAAATTGATAAGTGACTTTGTAAATTGAGTAAACCACTATCCAAAATGGTTAAATCTTATAATGTATATGTGGTGAATGGTTTTCAATTTAATACATGTGCATATTCACAATAAAAATAATAATAAATAGTGGATTTTACTTAAGAGGATCACATCATGGAGAAACTAAATTTAACTTTAATGGCATTCTGGATGAAATTATTGAGTTGTGCTATCTAGGAAAAAATTACATAATGATGTTTAAATGTCATTGGTTGGATACTGAGAGAGGCTAGCATGTTCATCCAACTCATGGAATCATTGATATTAAATATAAACATCTTATTACAGTAAATGAACCATTTTTACTGGCTCAAAAGCACATCAAATTTATTACGAAAAATATTTTTCTACTTCAAGAGAGTTGAGTGATTGGTGAAGCATAATAAAAATTAAATCTTGGGAAAATCAGTTTACTCAAACTGAATGTGGTTCCACTAAAGTAGAATGAATTGAAATTTTTCAAGAGACTGCTCAAAATACATTTTTTCACAAAGATATGAGAATATCGATGATGACACCCCACAATTAAGGATCGATGATGATGAAGATGCTAATAATGTTACAGATGAATTTGAAATGGCATGATATGATGAAACTGAAACTCCTATGGATATTGATGATTCTGAGGAGGAATTTGAAGACATTAACATTAACAGATCTTGATATGAGGATGAAGATAGACATTGATAGAGTTAAATACAGGTTATAATCACAACTAATATATATCTATATATAATAGTTATCTTCAACTATCTACTAACAACAAGCATTTTTGTGTTTTAGATGGATACTGATCTATTTCATGAGTTGCGGGAGGCTGAGCTACCTTTAGATGAGGTAGATTTTGAATCATCTAAACCTCATCCTACTGGAGGTTTAGGGGGTACACAGTGGGGGTGCGGTATTGTGCAACTGATGATTCCTGACCCTATCCCTGAGCGACGTCTACATCTTGTCATTGATCCACACACATGGAGGTATGGTAACTTGTATATTATAGTTAGATTACTTTAATTTATTTATAAATAAACTAATTGTTTGATCATTTATTCTTTTCTCACAGTTTTGCACATTTAGCTGTTGGAAAGGGGAGCTCTATCCTGTGCAATTATTTTTCTCAGCCATGGATTACATGGGAACAGAATCCCATTTATGTGCGGCTTGACATGATCAATCATTGGCTGGTACGTAAATAAATAATATTTATTTTGAAATTTATTTTATTAATAAATTTATATTATAAATTATTTTTATGTTTTATTGTATCCTATCGATGATATCCTGCATGATGCTATCCACACGGCATGGTAGGTGTCTATGTGTGTCTGTTTTCATCATTTTTTGCACTATTTGAGAAGAACGACCATTAAGAAAGCTGGAGTGATAGAATTTGATGAGTTTTTTAGAGCCCATCGACCAGAGTACATTTCATATCACATTTGGGATGGATTATGTTTACACTGGTTGGGTGGTGGATTTCAGAGGATATTTTCAGTGTGTCGGTAGAACCGGGGGAGATAGAATGCGACACATCGAGCTGGTAGCTGTACATTCAGTATGTAGAGATAGCATCTGGTAAGTATATTTTTTATATATTTTATATAAATTTAAATATAAACAGTTTATTTTATATTTCTATAGGCAGTAAAGAATCACAATATTATGGAGTACAATGTTTATCGAAGGATGTACAATGATCCAGCCACTGGAGAGATTAGACGTGATCGTCTGCGTCAGATTGTGGTCAGTGTTATTTTTTTCAGTTTCACAATTAACTATATATAATATCTTCACAATTTTAATTTCAAATTGGAATTGAAGGAGTCATATGAGGTTGTGACCTCTCAGACACAGGCTGAGAGTGAGGAAGAGAGGACTGATCAGAACAGTACCCATCATTTCTATCAGGCGACATGGATGTAGGTGACTCATTTTGGATTTGAGAAGGGCCAAGTAGTTGGTATCGACTCTCATTTGACTCCTAGAATTTATTATGGTACTTTTTCGATATCGGCATCCAGCTCTAGAGGAGCTTGTTTAGAGGCATCATCTTCCGCCTCACATTATCTTGAGTAGTTGCAAACTCAAACTAATCTTATAGAGAGTTTGCAGAAGCAGCATGAAGAGATGCATCGGTAGCAGTAGCAATAGCAACAACTGCACGAGAAGGAGATGCGTCGATGAAAACAGCAATAGTAGCTGCATGAGCAGATGGAGTACACGCACCATCTGAATCATTGTTTAGTGATAGAGTTTCCTCCGCTATCCCATACATCTCCTCCACCTCCCCCAGAAGATGTCCCTCCCCTGTGATTGTTTTATATTAAAAACATTTTAATTAAGGATTTGTTGTAATATGACCTATTTACAATTTCTTTCTTTTATATTGGTGTAAATATTTCATTTTTTTTGAATTTTTATTATTTATTATTAGTTATGTATTTTTTAATATTTTTTTATTTTACTAATAATAATATTATTATTTTATGATTTTCTTTATATTTTTTTGTAAATATTGAGTATTTTATTAATTTTTTTATTACCATAATAATATTACTATTAATTTTTCATTAATCATAATTTTATTAAATATTTTTTTTAGTATTATATTTTTTAATTATTATTTATTTTACTAATAATAATAATAATATTTGATGATTTTTTATATTTTTTTGAGAATATTGAGAATTTTAATATTTTTTATTTTTTTATTTTTTTAATAATATTAATATAATTTTTTCATTAATCATAATTTTATTAAATATATTTTTTTATTATGTTTAGTATTTGTGATGGGGCCTTTTATGATGGGCGCCCGTCAGAAATAATTTAAATATAATTTTTTTAAATTTATTTTCCACTAGCCCGTCACAAAAGGTTTTATATATAATGTATATAATCGGAGGCTTATTTGGGACGGGGCACTTCCCCGCCGCAAATACTATTCGCAACAGGCCCGTCGCAAAAATCTTATTTATATATAAATTATATAATCAAAGACTTATTTACGACGTCATTTTCAGCATTGGGCTATTTTTGACGGGATCCCATCGCAAATAGCCCTTCATAAAATACCGCTAATCAAGTAGTGTTATGGGTTTTAGGATTTCTTACGATTTTCAGGATTTTTAGTGATATTTAGTATTTTTATGGTTTTTTGGGTTTTTTGGTTATTTGGGATTTTGGGGGGTTTTATGGTATTTATATTTTTTTAGGTTTTTAGGGTGTTTTAACCATATTTGGGATTTTTGGTTTTATTAGGGTTTTTCAAGGATTTAGGATTTTTTTTTCATTTTTGAGATTTTTAGGTCCTTTTTAGTATTTTTTTATGATTTTTAGGAATTTTAGGGGTTTCATGGGTTTTAGAGGTTTTAGAAAAATTTTGGTCTTTTTGGGTTTTTAGGGATTTTTTTTATTTTTTTAGGGTTTTCTCTTATTTTTAAACTTTTTATGGGGTTGAAGGTTCTACATATTTTTTTATTGTGGTTTTAGGGTATATATGGGCTCTTAGCGGTTTTTATGGTTTTTAGGGGTTTTATCATTTTTTGGGGTTTTAGGTTTTATATTGTTTTTAGTGGGTTTTTATGATTTTTTATGGGATTTTAGTGGTTTTTTAAGGTTTTTAGGGGTTTTATGGTTTTTAGGGTTTTTAGGGTTTTTAGGGGTTTTAGGGGTTTTAGGGGTTTAAGAAATTTTTATGCGTTTAGGGGGTTTGCATTTTTTATGTAATTATGTTTTTTCTAGTGGTTTTCAGTGTTTTTAGTTTTTACATTATTAAGATATTTTAGCGATCTATTTGGAATTTTCTTGTTTTTATGGTTTTTTTATTTTTAGGGATGTTAGGGTTTTTAGGGTTTTATCGTTTTTTGGGTTTTGAGGGTTTTGTTTTGAGTTTTTTATGGTTTTATGGGTTTTATAATTTTTATCTTATTTAGCAGTTTACCAGTTTTTTAGATTTTTATTGTGTTTAAAGGGATTTATGGGTTTTTAGGATTTTTAATTGTTTTAGGGTTTTTTAGATTTTATCATTTTTATGGTTTTTAGAAATTTTAGGTTTATTGGGGTTTTATGTGTTCTTTGTTCTATTATGTTTTTCATAGTCTTTTTGAGGTTCTTATGTTTTCATGGATTTTAGGGTCGTTTAATGATTTTTATGGTTTTTAGGGGTTTCATGTTTTTGAGGGTTTTTAGAATTTTTATTATTTGGGGGGCGGGGTTATGGTTTTTTGGGGTTTTAAGTTTTTTGAGTTTTAATGTGTTTTAGATTTTTTAATGTTTTTTGGGGTTTAGAGGGGTTTTAATTTTTATTTGGGGTTTAATGTTTTTCTTTGTTTTTAAGGTTTTTATGGTTTTTATGGGTATTTGGGTTTTTAGGGATTGTAAGGAATTTTAGAGTTTTTATGTTATTTTTACATTTTTAGGGGTTTAAATTAAATTTAGGTTTTTATTATTTTCATTGTTTTTTAATTAATTTTTGGGTTCTTTATGTTTTTATGTATTTTTACTATTTCTTGGATTTTTATGGTTCTTTAGGATTTTTAAGGATTTTTAGGATTTTTAGATTTTTTTGGGATTTTGGGGGGTTTTTGGGTTTTTGGGGGTTTTATGATTTTTAATATTTTTTAATCATTTTTATGTGTTTAATTGGTTTTTAGAGTTTTTAGTGGTTTTGGGGTTTTTATTTGGGTTTTAAGGTTTTTAGAGGGATTATGGTTTTTAGGGTTTATCAATTTTTTTAGTTTTTTAGTGGTTTTTAGGTTTCTAAGGTTTTCTTAGTGTTTTTAAATGTTTTTACATTTTATTGAATTTAGGGTGTTTAGGGTTTTTATGGGAATTAGAGTTTTTATGAGTTTTAGTTTTTTAGGGTTTTATTGGTTTTTTAGGTTTTTAAAGGGGGGATTTTTTTGTTTTTTTGGGGTTTTAAAGGTTGTTTATATTTTTAATCTTTTGAGTGGTTTAAGGGTTTTTTTTAGTTTTAGTGGGATTTTATGGGTTTTTTGGGGTTTTAGGGATTTTAAGGGTTTTAAGGGTTTTGAGAGTTCTTATGGTTTTATTGGGGTTTTAATCATTTTTACGATTATTTGGGGGTTTTATTTTTTTAGTTTCCAAGGGTTTTATTAAGGTTTTCTGGGGTTTTTATTTTTTATGGATTTTATGGGATTTATTATGTTATTTATAGATTTTAGTGATTTTGAGGGTTTTATGGTTTTTTTTGTTTCTAGGGTTTTTCATTTTTAGGGGTTTTAATGTTTTTTAGATTTTTTAAAGAAAATTAAGGGTTTAAAAGATTTTTACTATTTTTATTGATTTTTAGGGGTTTTATGGTGTTTTAGGGGTTTTTAATGATCTTTATGTTTTGTGGAATTTTAGGGGTTTTTGGGATATTTTTGGTTTTTAGGGAATTTCAGGTGTTTTCAGGTATTGATAGTTTTTTGGGTTTTTAGATTTTTATAGGTTTTTATGTTTCCTAAGTGTTTTTATGTTTTTAAGGTTTTATTAGGGTTTTTCATGGTTTTTATAGTTTTTTATTTTTTTGAGTATTTTTTATGGTTTTTAACGATTTTTAAGTGTTTTATCGGTTTTGGGGTGTTTCATAATTTTAGGGATTTTACGGTTTTTATGAATTCTTTAGGTTTTAAGGTATTTTTTTAGTATTATGGGTTTTTACTGTTTTAATAGTTTTTTTAACTTCTTTAGGGGTTCAAAATGTATCTAGATTTTTTGTGTTTTTAGGCTTTTTATTGTTATTAGGGTTTTGGGGGGTTTATGGGTTTTATATTTGTTTAGGTTTTTAGTGGTTTAATGTGTTTTAGAGTTTTAATGTTTTCTTAGGGTTTTTTAGGTATTTTCGTTTTTTATGTTTTAAGAGACCCCATAAGTAGTTATCATAATGGTAAATATATCCCAATTATAAAGAAATATGTTTGGATTGAGAAAGATAGAAAGCTTTTTAATGAACAAGGTATACCCCCTGTTGATAATGTTCCAGTGATTTTGTCATGCATCCCGGATTCCAACACAACAAAGCCTCAGGGAACTCAAGTCAATGTTTTATGTTTGTGGATGTGTTCAATAATACTAAACATACTATAAAAATATTAAGAGATGTAATAACTAATAATGAGGTGGAAGAAGAGACTCACAATGTTTTTTATGATTATAATCATGATGATCGTGATCATGTTAAACAAACTGAGGATAACTATCTACACTTGAGTGAAAAAATGGTAAGAAACCTCTTATAGATTCTCTGGGATTTCTTACTACCAGTCATAGGAAGACTCAAAAACATATTTAATATTCTATGTTGGTGATAAATATTGTTAATAGATCCTCAGGGATTCAATTTAAGAAGGCTAACATCCCTCTACAGCTGGTAGTTAATGAGAATCTACCTAAATCTGCATCCTCTAATGATAAGGGTTCCTCCACATCCTCAGATGTATAGAAGTCCTCCTTGTATAAAGAGGATCATGAGGCTAGAATTATACATAAAAATTGTTCTACTGTTATTAAGGAAGGATAAAATTAAGACTTATACCATTGGATTGAGGAATAAGAATGGTTGTATTTTGAAAGATATCATAACAAGAAGATAATCGTTGATGATTATATGACTGCCAGAGAACATATATTTGGTAGAGTGGAATTTGAGCTTTTCAAAAATCGTGATTTTGATTATATTTTACCACAGTGGGAATAAGTTTCTTGTAGGAATGGTTTTGGAGTCTAATTTTTATTCATTTTTATGACATCCCCATAACATGAATTTAGGATAATGTGATATTAATAATGATTGTTCCTCAATTCATTGTTAGTTATTTTTATTGATAATGTTTCACTTATGTTGGGACTAATCTTAGGTGGTGTTTCATGAGAATTTGTGACATTAATGAGTATTCTCATTGATAGAGAGGCACAATATATCTTAGAATGGTTTGCATTAAATATGAAAATCCTCATTTTTTTATTCTGTCATTAGTGTGAAATAGGAAGAAGGATGTTGGGAAGGTATTCCAATCATGTACTATTATTTACCACTTTAGATCAACCAATCCAGATTTCTAGAGCATGGTGTTTTATGATAATGAGTAAAATTAAGGTGAAGGTGCTGGTAGTGGATCTTATACATCTTTGGATCTTTTTATCATTTTTTATGTTACATCTAGAGTGAAGGAATGTACCTAGATAGCATCATGATATTCACTATGTATGGATGATTAGAGTCCTCAGTGACAAAATTTATATCCTAGGTCAATCTATATATGTTTTTCGGATTAATGAGTGATTCACTTTGTACTACTGATACACTTGATCATATGACTAGCCATGCTTGTAGGATGTAGAACAAGTTTAATTACATACTACTAATTTCTACATGTTGTTTTTAGTGAAGACCTAGGAATTATAGTCTAATGAATTGGTTATTATGGAATGTATTCTCATTTATTACTCTTATGGCCTTTCAGGGATGGTAAAGAGGTATTCCTTGTCATTTTCTTTTCTTTTAAATTTTTCACTGACTACTAAAAACTCATTATTCATCATTTAATAACCCAAATTTAATATTTTTATTAATAAATTTTGGTGATCATTGGTTCTACTCATTCTTGGAGCAATCCCATGTATGTTTTAGGAATTTTTGGGGTTTTAATGTATTTTTATTGTTTTACGGGTTTTAAGGAATTTGAGGGTTTTTATGTTTTTATGGTTTTTATGATTTTCTTTGTTTTTGAGGATTTATTTTGTGTTTCTAGGAGTCTTATGTATTGAAGTGTTTTCTAATGTTTTTAGGGGTTTAAAGGGGTTTTATTATTTTTACTGGTTTTTACAGTTTCACGAGTTTCAGAATTTTTTAAAAAATTTAATGGTTTTTTGATTTTTTGGGTATTTGGGTTTTTTTAGTTTTATAATTTTTTAGGTTTTTAGGAGTTTTACCCAGTATTAGATTTTTAGTGTTTTATTAGTTGTTTTCAGGGGTTTTTGGTTTTTGGTTTAAGGGATTCTTGGTATTTTTTGTTATTAATATTTTTTAGTTTTTTTAGGATTTTGATGGTCTTCTTGGTTTTCTTGGTTTTGGGGGGTTTTCAATTTTTTTAGGGTTTTATGGTTTTTAGAGTTTTTAAACATTTTTAGGGGATTAAAGGGTTTTTATAGTTTCTATTAGTTTTTAGGGTTTTTATTGGTTCCCGTCTTTTTTTACAGTTTTAGGGGGTTTTATAGTTATAAAGATTTTTAGGGTTATTATTGATTTAGAATTTTATTGGGTTTTTATGGTTTTATGTATTTTTATGTTATTATGGTTTTCTTATGGTTTTCAAAATTTTTAGTTGTTTTATGTTTTTATATATTTCATGTCTTTTTAGATTTTTTATGACTATTAAAGGTTTTTAGGGATTTTGAGTCATCTTAGGGTTTTTATGATTTTACGGATGTATGGTTTATTATTTTTTTTATTTCTTGTACATTTAGTGGTTTTAGGGGTTTTTAGTTTTTCTTAAAAAATTTTATTAATTCGATGGGTTTTTGTAGTTTTTATTTCATTTTAGGTATTTTAATGAGTTTTAGTGGTTTTTATCTTTTTGTAGGTTTTATGGTTTTTAGTTTTTTATGGTTTCAAGTGTTTTTTTTTGTTTTTGGGGTTTTAAGTGTTTTATGTATTTAATGCATTCATAGGGTTTTTAGGGTTTTAATGTTTTCATAGGGTGTTTAGGGTTTTTAGGGTTTTTTTATATTTTTAGGGGTTTAAGGTTTTTTAAGTTATTCAGGTTTTTTATTCATTTTTAGGGGATTTATGGTTTTTAGGGTTTTAGGGTTTTTATGGATTCTAGGTGTTCTAAAGGTTTTTATTGTCTATTATGGTTTGTAATATTTTTTAGGTTTTTGGGGTTTTATATTTTTTTTATTTTTTAATGTTTTCATAATTCTTTAAGTATTTTCTATATTTTGAGGGATTTTTAGGTATTTTTAGGATATTTATATATTTAGGGTTTTTAGGTATTTTTAGGGGTTGTAGGGGTATTTTTGGGATTTTAAGGTTTTTAGGGTTCTTATTGTCTTTGGGTTTAGGGTGGTTTAATATTCTTTCAATTTTTAGGGATTCTTAGGTTTTTTAGGATTTTTATGGTCTTTTATTATTTTTATATATTTTGGGGTTATAAGTTTTTTATGTTTTTAGGTTTTTTATGGTTTTTTTGAGTGTTTAGGATATTTAAAATTTTCATAGTTTATTAACATTTTAGAGGTTTGAATGATTTTTCAAAAATTTTATTGGGTTTTTTGGTGTTTTATGTTGTATTTATATTTTTAGTCGTTTTTATGGGTTTTTAGTGCTCTTATGTTTTTATGGTTTTCATAGGGTTTTTATGTTTTTTATGGGTTATATAAATTTTTAGGTATTTTAGGTATTTTTTTGGATTTCATATGGTATTTTATCATTTTTAGGTATTTTGGTGGGTTTTTACGGGTTTTTTACAGGTTTTTATGGGTTTTGAGGGCTTTTGCATTTTATGTTTTTTGGTGTTTAAAGTTTTTTCAAGAATTTAATGTTTTCTTAAGGGTTTTTAGGGTTTTTAGTTGTTTTTATGTTTTAATATATTTTTATGCTTTTTAATGATTTTATTGGTTTCTTGGGGTTTTATGTATTTTTTGTGGTTTAATATGTTTTTAGTAATTTTATAATTTTAGAGTTTTTTTATTATTTTTTTAAGTATATATGGTTTTCTTAGGGGTTTTCAAGGAATTTAGGGTTTTTTACATTTTTTGAGGATTTATAGGTCTCTTATAGGATTTTATGGTTTATGTTGTTCTAGATATTTTGGGGGGTTTTGGGGTTTTGGGGTTTTGGTGGATTTTGGGTCCGAGCATTTTTTAGGTTTTTTTGGGTTTTTGGTGATTTTACATTTTTTTGGTTTTCTTAATGAATTTCAAGGTTTTTAAGGATATTTACATTGGATGGATTTTCATGGATTTTTAGGTTTTTTATAATTTTTATTGTTTTTAGGGATTTGGTGGGTATTTATGGTTTTGATGGTTTTTTCTTGGTTTTTGGATTTTTTTTTTCAGTTTTTAGGGTTTTATGGTTTTTTTTTTTGAGATTTTAGCCTTTTAAGTGGTTTAAAGGAATTTTAAAATTTTTAGAGTTTTTCTTGGTTTTTATGTGTTTATCTTATTTTATGGTTTTTAGGTGTCTTATGGTTTTTAGGCATTTTAGGGTTTTAGGGTCTTTTAAGGTTTTTATCCTTTCTTTTGTTTTAGTGGTTTTATCTATTTCTTGGTTTCTATTGTTATATTAGGTGTTTTATGGTTTTTACAGGTTTTAAATTTTCATAATTTTTAGGGAATTTTATATATTCTTATAGGTTTTTAGGGTTTTTAGGGATTTTGAGGGTTTTTAAGGTTTTAGTGTTTTTAGGGTTTTTACCATTTTTAGGATTTTAGTGGTTTTATGTTTTTTTAAGGATTTATTAGGTTTTTTCATGTATTATTGATATTTTTAAAATTTTATGGGTATTTAGTGTGTTTTGGGATTTAGGATTTTTATGTTATTTAGTGATTTTGAGGGTTTTTACGGTTTTTACAATTTTTTTGGGGTTTTTAGGGTATATTTGGATTTTTGATTTTTTAGGGTTTTAAGGTATTTAGAGTTGTTAACATTTTTCAAGGTTTCAGTGGAAATTAGATTTTTATTAGTTTTTACAGATTTTAGGGATTTTATGGTTTTTATGGATTTTGAGGGGTTGTAGGGATTTTTTTTAATTTTTGCGGTTTTAGGGTTTTCTTGGAATTTTTAGAGTTTTTAATTGTTTTAATGGTTTTTAGAGTTTTGATAAACATTTTTTGGGGTTTATTGTTTTCTAATAGATATTTTATTTTTTATTATTTTTATGGGTTTTATGGTTTTAACATTTTTAGCGGTTTTATGGGTTTTAGTCGTTTTTCAGTTTTTAGGGACTTTTATGGCTTTTAGAAATTTTTAGGGGTTTTAAGTGTTTTATGTTTTTAAGGTATACATTGAGTTTTTCAGAGTTTTTTTAGGTTTCTAATTTTTTTTGGGTTTTTCGGACTTTTAGTTTTTTCAGTTTTAAGGGGTTTTAGGGATTTTGAAAGGTTTTGGGGTTTTAGGTTTTTTATTGGTGTTTAGTTTTTATTTGTTTTCGAATTATTATGGATTTAGAGTTTTTTTTAGAGTTTTTAAAAAATTTTGGAGTTTAAAGGGTTATTATAATTTTAGTTTGTTTTTAGGGTTTTAAATAGTTTTTAGGGTTTTATATATGTTTTGAATTTTTTTAAGTTTTTACAGTGTTTTTTCAATTATTTTATGGTTTTGTATTTTTTAATCATTTTTTCCATTTTTTAGATATTTATTGGTTTCTAGTGGTTTTAAGGATTTTATTGGTTTTCGGTTTTTTTGGTTTATTTTGGGTTTCAAGATTTTTTTGGGTTTTTTATGGTTTTTATGTAATTATAGGCTTTTAATGTTTTATTATTGGATTCTAGAGATTTTAGGGGTTTTAGCATTTTTAGGGATTTTTATAGACATTTAGGATATTTATGGGTTTTTAAGGTTTTTACAGATTTTGAGGGTTGTTATGGTTTTTATATTTTTAATATTTTTTTTTAGATTTGGAGTTTTTGGTGTTTTTTTATTTTTATGAGTTTAATTGGTTTTTAGATTTTTTAGTGGTTTTTTTGGGTTTTTTATGTTTTTTATGTTTTTTTGGGGATTTGTGGTTTTTAGGAGTATTTAATGTATTTTATGTTTTTTAGTGTTTTATAGAATTTTAGGAGTTTATGTGTCTTTATTTTAAAAGGTTTTTATGGATTGTCATGGGTTAGTGGATCTTGGTTTTTAGTTAATTTAGGTGTTTTTATGATTCTTCTTGGTTTTTAAGGTTTTTCTTTATTTTGATGGTTTTATGGGTTTTTACAGTTTTAGGGTTTTTAGGGTTTTTATGGTTTTGAGGGTTTTTATAATATTTAGGTTTTTATGAGTTTTATTTGGTTTTAGGTTTATTTGTTTTTCTTACGGGTTGTCTGGTTTTTTTGAATTTTTACATTTTTAATGATTTTAGAGAAATTTTGGATTTTAATGATTTTCAAGTGTTTTTAGGTATTTTATGTTTTTATGGGTTTGTTTGATTTTTTTGGGTCTTTATTGTATTTTTGATTTTTGTATGTTTTTTGTGGTTTTTTTAGTTTTTTAAATTTTGTAGTGTTTTAAAGGATTTTATAGTTTATCTGGGTTTTTATGGGTTTTATGGGTTTTTAGCATTTTAATGTTCTTATGTGTTTTTTTTTGATTTTATGGTTTTCTTAGGGTTTTCTAGGATTTTAGGTTTTTTTCATTTTTAAGTATTTTTAGGGATTATTTTGAATTTTTATGGTTTAAAGGGATTTTGACGGGTTTGGGGGGTTTTAGAGATTTTAGGTTTTTTAGAATTTTTAGGTTTTTACAGGTTTTAGATGCTTTATGATTATTGAGGTTCTCTTGGTGGTTGTAAGGGTTTTTTGTGGTTTCCACGTTATTAGATATTTTTAGGGTCATTTAAGAGTTTTAATGGGTTTTAGGGTTTCTAGTGTTTTTACGGTTTTATAGTGTTTTTAGTGTTTTAGAATATTTTATGCCACTAGGGGTTTTATGTTTTTTTAGGTATTCGAGATTTTATTTTGATTTTTATTTTATTTAGGATTTTTTTCATTTCTAGGCATTTTTAGAATTTTTATTTATTTTTAGGGGTTTGGTGGTTCATAGGGTTTTTGGGATTTTTTTGGGTTTTTATGTTTTTTATGTTTTTTATATTTTTAGTGTTTTTTAGGGTTTTTAGAGTTCTGGAATGTTTTTATGGGTTTAAAACGTTTTGAGTGTTTTTCACATTTTGTAGAATTTTTATGGGTTTAGGGTTTTTTAATGTTTTTAGTGGTTTATGGTTTTAGTGTTGTAGGGATTTTTTGGTTTTCATCATTTTAGGTATTTAGGGGTTTTAAGTGTTCATATTTATTTAAGGATTTCTTTAGGGTGTTCAAGGTTTTTAGTGGATTTTTTTTCATTTTTTTGTAATTTCGTGATTTTTTAGGGTTTTCAGGATTTAGAGGATTTTAGGAATTTTAGGGATTCTAGGTTTAATGAGGTTTTTAGTATTTGTATCATTTTTTTAGTTTTAAGGGTTTTAAGTATTTTTAGATTTTTAAGGTTTTCTTAGGATTTTTCAGGGCATAGGGTTTTCTATCTATGTAGTGATTTTTAGGATTTTTTTAGGATTTTATGGTTTTTTGGGGTATTTGGGGAGTTTTAGGGTTTTATGGTTTTTATAGTTATTATAGGGTTTTATGTTTTTTGATGTTTTTAGGGTTATAAATGCCTATTATATTTTTTCTACTTTTTAGTGGTTTAAATGTTTTTTAGTGTTTTTAGTATTTTTAGGGTTTTTATGGGTTTTAGGGTTTTAAAATAATTAGGGTGTTTTCATGTTTTTGGGTATTTTAATATTTTAATAATATTTTAGGGTTTTAGTATTTTATTTATTTTTAGGTTTTTATGTTTTTGTTTGTGTGTTTCATGTTTTTAGGGTTTAATATATTTTTAATGATTTCTATTGTTTTTTTGGGTTTTTATGGATTTTAGGGTTTTTTTGGGATTTTGAGGGGGTTTAGGGTTTTATGGTCTTTATGGTTTTTAATGTCATTTATGTTTTTAGCAGTTTTATGTGATTTTTCTATTTAAAATATTTCTTAGGGTTTTGCAGTTTTTTAGTGGGTTTACATTTTTAGTTTATTTTAGGGATTTTTTAGGTTTTTATGGCTTTTAGGGTTTTTATGTTTTTTAGGGATATAGAAGGGGGTTTAGGATTTTTAGGATGTTTTTTTTACAGTTTTATGTTTTTTACTGTTTTTATCATTTTTGGTGTTTAAATATTTTATATATTTTTTATGATTTTTTATAGTTTTTTGGGTTTTTTATGGTTTTTATGGTTTTTAAGTTTTTTTATGGTCTATAGGGTTTTTATGGACTTCTTGGGTTTTTAGCATTTTTTAGTTTGTTTTGATGTTTTAAGTGTTCTTGGTTTTATTGTTTTCTAAGGGGTTTTATGGTTCTTTTATATTTTAGGGTTTTTTTTTTGGATTTTTAAAGTTTGTAGGGGACTTAGGGATTTATAGGGTTTGTAGGGTTTTTTTTTCTATTTTTAGGGTTTTTTTTGAGATTTTTAGGTTTTAAGGAGTTTTATATTTTTTTATGTTCTTAATTTTTTCTTAGAGATTTTTAGTGTTTGTATGGTTTTTACATTTGTAGGTATTTTTAGGGTTTTTATGATTTTTTCGGTATTTATGGTTTTAGGTGTTTTGGGGATTTTTGTTTTTGTTTTTGTTTTTTCGGGTTTTAATGGGTTTTTGAGTTTTTTATTGTTTTTAAGGTTTTTTAGATTTGTAAAGTGTTTAAGGATATAATTGGTTTTTATATTTTTTTAGTAGGTTTTAGTGTTTTTTGAGTTTTTTTGGATTTTAGGGTTTTTAGGAGTGTTTATAGTTTTTATTGTTTTTAGGTTTTTTAGGATCTTTTGGGGTATTAGAGATTTTTAGGTTTTTTTTGGTTTTACATATTTTAGGGTTTTAATGTTTTTTATGGTTTTTAGCATTATTAGGAGTTTTAACATTTTTATGTAATTGAAGTGATTTGGTAGGATTTTTATTCTTTTTTAGGTTTTTATAGATTTTTTAAGATTTTACGGTTTTTATGGATTTAAGGTTATAATTGTTTTTTTTGGTTTTTTTAGTTTTTCAGGTTTTTATGGTTTTCTAGAGTTTTTAACATTTTAATGTATTTAAAGGGGTTTTATAATTTTTAGTTGGGTTAAGGGATTTTATGTGTTTTAGTTCTTTTTCAAGATTTTAGGGGTTTTGTGGTTTCTAGTTATTTATAGGATCTTTTATGTTTTTTATCATTTTTAGGGGTTTTATGTGTTTTTATTTTTTAAGGTTGTCTTTGTTTTTTTCAGGGTTTTAAGGGGATTTTATGTCTTGTTTTTGATTTTTAGGGCTTTATGTTTTTTTTTTGGTTTTCTGGAATTTGTAGAATTTATAATGATTTTAGAGTTTTAGGTTTTAAATTTTTTTTTATATTTTTTAAGTTTTATGGGATTTAAGTGTTTTAAGGATTTTACGGTTTTCTTAGAGTTTTTAGTGATTTATATGGGGTTTAGGTTTTTACGGTGTTTTAAGGTTTTTAGTGAATTTAAGGGTATTTAGTGTTTTTTTTATTTTTTAGTTTTTTATTGTTTTTTAGTGTTTTATAATGTTTTTAGTTGTTTAAATGGATTGGTGGTTTTTTTAATGGGTTTAGGGTTTTAATGGGTTTTTAATGTTTTTTGTGGTTTTCATTGTTTTAGTGGGTTTTAGGGTCTTTTGGGTTATATAGCGTTATATATATACATTTTGGTTTTAAGTGTTTTTACGTTTATGAGGGTTTATTAGGGGTTTTATTTTGGTTTTTTAGGATTTTAAAATTTTTATTGATTATTAGGGATTTTTTTGATTTTTTTTGGTTTTCTGGGATTTTAGGAATTTTGAGAGTATTTAAGGAGTTTTAGGGTTTTGTAGTTTTTAGGGTTTTCGGTTTTTTTTAGGGTTTTAGTAGTTTTATGTTTTTTATGTTTTTATGGTTTAATTATTTTTTTCAGGGTTTTTAGTGATTTTTTCATTTTTATGGGTTTATAGGGATTTTTTTTGGGTTTCAGGGTTTTTAGGGTCTTAGGGATTTTGGAGAGTTTTTACTAATTATGTTTTTTTTGAATTTTTATGTTTTTTTGGGTTGTTTTCCATTTTTTGAGTTTTTTTAGATTTTAATGTTTTTTTAGAGTAGTTGAGGTTTTTAGGGTATAAATGGTTTTTAGATTTTTTTTGTTGTTTTTAGTGGTTTTATGGGTTATATAGGTTTTATGGGTTTTAAGAGATTTTATGGTTTTCGGGATTTTTAGGGGTTTTAAAGTCTTTTAGGGGTTTTAGTGTTTTTTTTATGGTTTCTGGGTTTTGTATTTCTTTTTTAGGTTTTTAATGATTTCATAGGGGTTTTCTAGGGATTTAGGGTTTTTTAAAATTTTAGAGATATTTTGGTCCATTTAAGGAATTTTATGTTGTTATGGTTATTATAAATTTTTAGTGTTTGAAGTGTTTTTAGGGTTTTATTATTTTTGGGTTTTTAGGGGTTTTTTGAGTTTTTTTTTGGGTTTTCTGTTTTTTATTATTTTTTAACATTTTCAGGGGTTTAGAGAGTTTTTAGATTTTTTACTGGTTATTAGGAATATTTATGATTTTTTGACTTTTTATGGTTTGAGGGTTTTGATGGTATTTTATGGGGTTTTATCCTTTTATGTTTCTTAGGGGATTTTATTGTCTTTCAGATTTGATGGTCTTCTCAGGGGTTTTAGGGAATTTAGGGGTTTTTACTTTTTTAGGGATTTTTATGTATCTTTTATGATTTTTATGGTTTTATTGGGTTTATAAGGATTGTTATGGGTTTTATGTCTTTTATACTTTTTAGTGTTTTTAGTGTTTTTAGAGTTTTTAGGATTTTAGGGGTTTTTAGTCTTTAGAGGTTCTTAGGGTTTTATTTGCGATATTTTGGGATTTTAGGGGGTTTTAGTTTTTTAAGGATTTTTATAGTTTCTCTAGAATTTTTATTGATTTTAGTGTTTATGAGGATTTTGAGGGGTTTTGTGTTTTAATGATTTTTAGTGTTTTTATGTTTTTTTGTGATTTTATTGTTTTTTTGAGTTCTTTGGGGGTTTTATGGTTTTTTATATTTTCTTAATGTATTTAGGGATTAATTTTTTTAGAGTTTTTAATAGTTTTAGGTTTTTTATGTGTTTTATAATTTTTTATGTTTTTAGGGGGGTTTTATGGTTTTTAAGATTTTTAGGGAGTTTAGGGTTTTTTAGGGTTTTTATCATTTTTAGGTTTTTTGGGGTTTTAAGTGTTCTTAGGTTTTTAAGGGTTTCATAGGGTTGTAAGGATTTTATTTTTTATGGATTTTTAGGGATTCATTAGAATTTTTATTTCGCTTTAGGGTTTTTAGGGACTTAAAGGGGTTTTTTGGTTTTTTTTCATTTTTAGGGTTTAATGGCTTTTTTGGATTATATATATTTTTTTAATATTTTTGGGATTTTTTGTTTTGTAGGGTTTTTTATCATTTTTAGTCATTAAATGGATTTTAGTTTTTTTTTGGTTTTTTAGGGGTTTAAAATGTATTTAAGGGTTTATTGTCTTAAGGGTTTTTAGGGTTTTTCAGAGCTTTAGGGTTTTTATGATTTTTATGTGTTTTTAGGTTTTTAAGGTTTTTTGTAGGTCTTAGAGGTTTTTAATGTTTTTATGGATTTTTATTGTTTTTTATTATTTTTTTATTATTTAGGGTTTGTAGGGATTTTTATTATTTTTATAGTTTTAATGATTTCATGGTTTTTAGCATTTTATAGGTTTTAGGAGTTTTGTGTGTTTTTTGGTTTTTAAGGATTACTTATGGGTTTTCCGGTTTTATGGGTTTTTATATTTTTAAGGAATTTTATGGATTATAGGTTTTTAGGGTTTTGACGGTTTGTAAGGATTTTTGGGGGTTTTAGGTGTTTTTTGTCTTTTTAGGGGTATTATTTCTTTTCACTGTTTTTTAATGTTTTAGGAGTTAAATGGTTTTTTTAATTTTTAGTGTTTCTAGGGGTTTTATGGGGGTCTTTGTGTTTTTAAAGTATTTAGGAGTTTTTTGTTTTTTTTTGTTTTTAGTGTTTTAGTGGTGTTTTAGGGTTTTAACGTTGTTTGGGATTTTTTAGTGCATACGTGTTTTATTTTTAAAATTTTTTCTTAGAGGTTTTCATGGGGTTTAGGGGATTTTATGTTTTTTGGTATTTTTAGGACCTTTTTACTATTTTATGGAATTTTATGATTTTTAGGGATGTTTAGGGATTTAGGATTTTTATGGTTTTTGGTTTTTTAGAGTATTTTTAGGAATCTTAGTGATTTTAATTATCTTTAAGTTTTTAAGGTTTTCAAATAGTTTTTTTTTGAATATTTTTATTTTTTAAGTATTTTTAGTGGTTTTCAGGATTTTAAGGTTTTTTATGGTTTTAAGGGTCTTTAGAGTTTTTAAGGGTTTATATATTTTTTATGGTTTTTTGGGTTTCTAGTGGTTTGGTGTTTTTTTGGGTTTTTAATGTTTTTAGGGGTTTTAAACATTTTTAGTCGTTTAAACGGTTTTTAGAGTTTTTTATTGGTTTTCAGTTTTTACGGGTTTTTAGGGTTTTTATGACTTTGGGGAGGGGGTTAGCATTATCAGGAATGTTAGGGGTTTTAAATATTTTTATGTTATTAATATTTTATAAATTGTATTCAGGTTTTTAAGGTTTATTTATGTTATTAGTGATTTTAGATATTTTTTTATGATTTTAATATTTTGTGGGGTTTTTTGGGATTTTGAGGGTTTTAGGGTTTTTATGGTTTTTTCAGTTTTAAGGGGGGTTTTAATTTTTAGGGATTTTATGTTATTTTATTCTTTTAAATATTTTTAGGGGATTAATGTGGTTTTAGAGTATTTTATTGTAGGTTTTTAAAGGTTTTAGTGTTTGTGTGGTTTTAGGTGTTTTTTCAGTCTTTTATTGGTTTTAGAGTTTTTATGTTTTTAGGGGTTTAATGTTTTTTAGTTTTTTATGGTTTTCCTAGTAACATTTAGGGTTTTAGGGTTTTAATTTTTTTTTTGTATTTTTTGGTATTTTTAGTGATTTTTGTGATTTGTATGGGTTTTAGGGGTTTTTAATAATTTTGATGGTTTGTTACGTTTTTAGGGGGGTTTTAGGGATTTTAGTGTTGAATAATTTTTTATGGGTTTTAAGTTTTTTTAGGTTTTTATGGTTTTCTTATAGTTTTTCAAGGTTTTTTACATTTTTGGGAATTTTAGGGATTTTTTAGGAATTTAATGATTTTTAGGTTTTTTAGGGATTATGAGAGTTTTTAGGTTTTTATGGTTTTTTGGGGTATTAGGGTTTTTATTGAGTTTTCATGGTTTCAAGGTTTTTAATTTTGAGTAATGTTTTTAGGGGTTTAATGGGTATTTAGTGTTTTTATGTTGATTTAGTGTTTTAATGTTGTATAGGGTTTTAACAGTTTTGGGGGTTTTAGGGCCTTTTAGGGTTTTTGATTTTTTGGGTTTTTATGAGTTTTAAGTGTTATTAGGTTTTTAAGGATTTTTAAGAGTTTTTCGAGGTTTAGGGTATTTAAAACTTTAGGGTTTTTTGATATTTTCTATTATTGTTATGGTTTTGGAGGTTTTATGAATTTAAATGGATTTATGGGTTTTTAGGAATTTTTGGTTTTTATCATTTTTTGGGGTTTTAGGGTTTTTCTAGTGTTTTATGGTGTTTAATGTTATTTATAGATTTAAAGGTTTCTAGTTTTCAAAAAAAATTATATTTTTTGTTCCTTTACAGTGGTTTTCGTGTTTTTAAGGATTTTTTCGAGGTTTTGAGGATTTTTAGGGTTTTGAAGGTTTTATAATTCCTTAGGTTTTAATTATTTTTTTGAGTATCTCAGGTTTTTAATGATTTTAGATTTTTAAATATTTTTAAATATTTAATGGGGTTTTATATTATTAAGTGGTTTTTAGGGTTTTATGGGGTTTTAGTGTTTTAATGTTTTTAGGGGTTTTTATGGGTTTTAGGGGTTTATAGTGTTTTAGTGTTTAAAGGTTTTCATTGGGTTATTAGAGGGTTTTCTTTATGGAGTTTTAGAGATTTTATATGAATTTTATAGTTTTTGAGGGTTTTTATAGATTTTACAGGTTTTATAGGTTTTAGTTATATTAGGAGTTTTAAGGTTTTTATTGTTTTTTTAGTTTTTCAGGGGTTTTAAGGGGTTTTGATTTTTTTATGTTTTTAAGGGTCTAAATTATTTTTATATAATTTAGTGGGGTTTTTGGATTTTTATTAGCTTTAGTTTTATCCATAGTATTTAGGTGTTTCTATGCTTTTTAGCTATTTTTAAGGCCATTAAGGGATTTTAGAATTTTTTGGGGATTTAAGGGTTTTTTGTTTTTTAAAGTTTTTATTTGAGGTTTTTATGGGTTTACGGGGGTTACTTTTTCAAAAAATTTAGGGAATTTTTAGGATTTCAATTATTTAAATGGATTTCTTGGGAATTTTAAAAAAATTACGGTTTTTTAGACTTTTAGGGTTTTTAGTGTATTTATTATTTTTAGGATTTTATAGGTTTTATGTGGTCTTAGGGTTTTAAGGATTTCAGAGAGATTTTATGGTGTTTTAATGATTTTTATGTTTTTAGGGATTTCTATGGGGTGTTCAGGGTTTTTATTGGATTTTGTGGATTTTAGGGATTTTTTACATTGTTTTCACGGTTCTTTGGACTTCTTCTTGGTTATTAAGGTTTTATTGAAGTTTTTTAAACATTATTAGTGGTTTAAACTGTTTTTAGTGTTTTCAATGGGTTTTAAGGTTTTAATTGATTTTTGGGTTTTGTGGTTTTTAGTGTTTTTTATGGTATTTAGAGATTTTTAGGGTTTTAAGGTATTTTTGGGATTTTTTAATTTTCTTTATTTTTAGGGGTTTTAAGTGTTTTTAGGTTTTAAAGGGGTTATTAGTGGATTTAGAGATTTTTTAATTATTTTTAGGTCATTTTTGTATTTTTATGGTTATTAGAGCTTTAAATATTTTGATAGTTTTTTGGGTTTTAGTATTTCTGTAACCAGCAACTCTAGCCAGAAGTGATGCTTCTGACCATTTATTAAATAAAGGAAAAAAAGTACAGAGAAGAGATTACAGGCGGGGTCAAACAAAGGGACTTTCCCTCATCCGTAAAAACACAATGTTATAGATCATAATAAGAAACATCATTCCCATAATCATAATCATCGGATGTTTCCCATTCAGAGTGGGACTTACTGTGATTGAGGATGTTAAGAAAATCAGAATTAAACATACCCGATAACTTAAAAGAGCGAGTAAACACAGTGCAAGGTGTATTAGAGAAGTCCCTCCTCGGTCTTCTCTTCGAGGAGGTAGGAGTGCATTCAACATCTCATTTTCCAGAAATGAGTGCATCTTTAAACAAAGTAGGGCCAATCCCTTCTGCCTCTGAGATGTCACCCCACTTCCTAGATATCCTGGAAGAGATCAAGAGCCTCTCGATCTCCTGATGGAAATCAAACTATTAAGGAGCCTCATTTTTTATAGTCCCAATAGTCTCATCACATTGCAAACCTGCACCAAGACTATCATTTGTGAATATATTTGATGGGTCGGTGCAAATAAGAGATCCTACAACAGAGAGAGGAGAATTTTTTCCAACCCCAACTAAGCTCCTGGGATTAACTTCATGACCATCCTTAGGTGTAAACTCCTTAGAAATGTTGACCCGAGCAGTGGAGGGACCACCCATCGGGGATGCAGAGATATCCCAAATATTTGAAGGTCCTCTATTGGCTCTCAACGGCGATGAATCCACCATCACCCCCTTTGCTTTCGAAGGAAGAAGATGTTCTTCCTCAGAAACCAACACATAAATCTTAGTGTAAGATGGATTGATGTTACAATCAAGTGGTTGTGAAAACTCCAGATCATTCCTCTTTGAGGTCCTTCTACAGGGGTTAGATGGATGACCCATCATTGGACAATTCTCATAGGAAATTCCCCTCCGACATAATTCCACTGAATGCCCAACAGACATACAATCATAAGAAAAAGTGGCTTTCTTTCATACTCAACATCAATTCTAATGTCATATGTTGGAGTAGTAAGAGTAACATTGTCAATCATGATGGAGATAATATCAATCTCAACAATCATTTTTGCATAATGTCCAAACTAAACATTCTCAGTATACTTGTCAAGAAGTATGGGAGTTCCAATTGCCATGCCAATATCATGCAGAATATGTGGGTTCCAAAGGACCCAATTAAGACAAGTAAGATAAACCCATACCTGGGAAAAAACATTTCTTGCACGCGAAGTATTGAAGTCCAAAGACCATTCATGAAGGTAAATCCATCCAGGCATCAAATAAAGAGATCCAGTGCTCCACGCACGAATATTAGAAGAATCTGAACAAACAATGCAATGAAAGAAACCACGTCCATAAGATACACACCTCCAGTCAGAGAAACCCCACAAACATGAAATCTGTCAGACTAAATCATCAAACCTCTAGGATTTATGAGCCTTAGGTAAAACAAGACATGTAATCAGGGAGTTTTTCCCGATGTCAATGCTATCAGAAAAGACAGTAGGATTGGCCTCAACATGTGCTGAAGACCCCTTCCAAATAATTCTTTCAGAAGGGTTTATGGTTTTTATGTTTTTTTATGTTCCTATTATTTTCTTATGGGTTTTCATATTTTTTAAGATTTATTATGTTGTTAAGATAGTTTTATGTTTTTTTATATTTTAATGGTTTTATGGGTTTTAAGTATTTTTAAGGGTGTTAGGGTATTTATGGGTTTTCAGGTTTTAGTGTTGTATATATTTTTTATGAATTTCAAGGGTTTTTTTATATTTGAAATGTTTTAGGGATTAAATGGGTTTTTATAGTTTTTAGTGGTTTTTAGTTTTTATGGGGTTTTAGGGGTTTAATGGTTTTTAGGGGTTTTAGGGTTTTTAGATGGTTTAGGGTCTTCTATATTTTTTAGTGTATTTTTGGAATTTTTGGGCTTTATGTGTTTTTAGAGTTTTATCACGGTTTTTTGGGTTTTTTGGGTTCTTTATATTTTTAGATATTTTTAGAGATATTTTTAGAATTTTTATGGCTATTTAGGGGTTTTGGGTATTTTGAGGGTTTTTCGTATTTTAGAGTATTTAAGGGTATTTTGACTTTTTTCACATTTTAGGCATTTAAAGGTTTTTATATGTTTAGTGGATTTTAGGGTTTTTTTGGGTTTTTTGGGTTTTAATGTAATTTTTGGTTTTTATGGTTTTGAGGGGTTTTAATGGTCTTTTAGGGATTTTTCATTTTTATGGGGTTTTAGTATTTTTAGGTTTTTATGTTTTTCATAGGGTTTTACGGTTTTTTTAGTTTTATTATGATTTTTAGTATGTTTATGGATATTTAGGATTTTTATTATTTTTAGGGTTTGTAGGGATTATTATGATTTCAAGATATTTTAACAGTTTTAATGTTTTTATGGTTTTTATCATTTTTTAGGTTTTTATGAGTTTATGTTTCTAATGTTTTCTTAGGGGTTTTTAGATTTTTAGAGGATTTTATATTTCATAGGTTTTTATGGATTTTTTAGGATTTTATGGTTTTTATGGGTTTTAGGGATTTTTTGTCTTTTTATTATTTTTTTAGTATTTAGGGTTTTTAGGTTTTTAGAGTTTTTAGGTGTTTTTATGGTTTTAGGGGTCTTTAAAAGTTTTTATTTTCCTTTTGTTTTTAGGGGTTTATGTTCTTTATGATTTTGATGTTTTCTTGGTATTTTTTAGTGCTTTAGTGATTTTTTAGTTCTTTAGTGATGTTTATCGAATTTTCTATTTTTTAATGGTATTTCATGGTTTTTGATGTTTTTAAGGGTTTCTGGGTTTTTGTAAGGTTTCTGGGTTTTTAGGGGTTTTATATTTTTTTTAGTGTATTAGGGTTTTTAAGGGTTTTAAGTGTTTTTTGATATTTATTATTTTCATATGGGTTTTCAGTATTTTTAAGGATTTTTATGTTTTTAGGTATTTTTAGGTATTTTTATGGAATTTTGTGGTTTTAATGCTCTTTAGGTATTTTGAGAGTTTTAGGGGTTTTTATGGTTTTTTATTTTTGTAGGGGATTGGAGTTTTTTAGGGTTTTATTGTTTCTAGAGTTATAAAATATTTAATATTTTAAATAATTTTAAGAGTTTTTGTGGGTTTTTAGGGTTTTATGGGGCTCTGGGTTTTATTGTTTTTCTTCGGTTTTCA